>CM055655.1:27556463-28843060 GCA_029378335.1 Agrilus mali
ATAATCCGTTAGACTGGATGGAGATTTAGACCTGTTGAGTCTTATCAGCACGCCGGTCCCTATACCAAAGGAGCCTTCAATTAGTAGCAGAATCCTTATAACAGTTGGCGTTCTTCATGCCATCTAGGGTGTTTAACTCTTAGCTAATAATTAATTTGACCAATGAATTCGACAGCTGGAATTATAGTTTACAAGTAGAATACCTACATTTTCCGAAAAAAAAAATGTTGTCAGAAGTTAGTTAGTTTTATACTTCACCAACTGTTTACAGTAACGATACATTATCAAAACTGATCTACCTATACGTGATTTTTCATTAAGTACGAAAACCTTCCGTAGTACCATCGTGGTATTTATATTTTAATAAATGCATTTGTGAAGACCAATTTAAGCAGAGAAACAAAGCCTAAAGATAAATCAAGATTGTGTTGCATACAATAAAGTTCTGTGGTCATTACCCAAATTTCTACCAATTACTTAAAACTTCATAATTATCACAAGATAGACGATTCGAAGACTAAATTGGTACGCACGTCTGCTTTTTTTATCGTAAGTAAAGTATAGCGTTTTCAGAAAATAGTGACGACTAAAGTCTACCCTAGGCCTTTCTCTACAGGTCAACAGAAATAAGGTGGCCCCTCAGACTTCGAGCGAACGGCGCAAAAGATAGAAAGAAAGCGCATTCAGAAGAAAAAAGATGCATTTTACCGCTCGGTGTTTGTACCGTGTTTCAAATCGGGCCCGTATTGTACAAGTAAACTCACCCCAGGGTGTCTTAATGGTATTATACAATGGATTATTTTCTCTAGAGACTTGCCCCCTCCAGCGTACTAGATGCGCATAGGTAAAATTGTTGGTTGTTGCAATTTTTTGAAGCGGAAAAGGATCAGAAGGATGTTATTATTCCACTGCATAAAGTCCAAGAACGAGTAGCAGCCGCAACTGGATATAGTTCATCAACGATTAAACGTACAGCAGCTGAGAAAAAGAAAATAAATGATGGAGAACAGACAGCATTTAAAAACCCAAGGACAGAAATCCAAAAAGCTTGCCCAAAATCAACTTTGGATATATTTGATCAGGATGTTCTGCGACGACTAATACACAATTTCTGGTACCAACAGTGAAAAGAATACATAGCAAATTTCAGGAAGCGACGGGGTACGGTGGATCAGTTGGTAGTATGCTGAAAATCATTCACAAAATGGGTTTTAAGTGGGTGAAATGCAGAAGCAATAGAAAATTGTTAATAGAGAGACACGACATTCGCCACCTAAGGATAGTTTTCCTACGAAAAATGAAGCAGTTCCGGCAAGAAGGTCGTCCAATTGTTTATATGAACGAAACATATATACATTCTAGCCATGTCCATAAAAAATCGTGGAACAATAATGATCCCTTTACACTTCTTCCTGCTTCTAACAAGTTTCTACAATCCAACCATAGGACCCAATCCTGCGGCTCTTATTACACATAGCGTACATCAAGTTAGGAACAAATTTGGGCCTTGCTCTTCGTTGTTACCTACGCCACTGGTATAAGCTAGTGTAAATTGATTAATGCGTTTACGTTAGCTACAAATGGTTTTGTCGTATAGGTACTACAACTTCTTCGCGTATATGTCAAAGAGATCCAAGTTATTCCTCATTAAGACTTGTTTGTCATATGTCATGCTTTTTAGTTAGCTTAACATGTCAAGGCATAAGCAAGTTAGCAAGCGCCTGGCATCGATGGAACAATTGACAAACAATACTACTTTTTCAATTAAAATTTTGATATTTAAACAATTATTTCTACATTTCCAACTGTAAGGAGTAAATATTCACTTGGACACCCAATTATCCCGATAGTAGTTAGTCTCCATTAATTAAGTGTATGAAAATCAACGTAATATTAACGTCAACCCCTTAAATTGTACTTTCCCATTCCGAAGGAACTTCGCCCTGCGAATTCTAGATTGCACGTTGAGAGTTTATAAACCTATATCTCTCACATTCAATAAGACTGTATTCCCGAGGAACTACATACTGTTTCTTTAATAAATATTGATACATCAGTATTGACTATATTTTTTTTTGTCTTTTTATCAATGTTACTGTAACTATAGGTACTTTTATTTAATTTAATAAATTGACATTGATATCATTTGTAAAATAAAAAACGATAAACATATATCGAAGTGAGCAGTAGGTATGTTTATAAAATAGTAGGTATCTATATGTTAATAAAATATAAACTATTTTTGGTACAATTTTTGTGAAACTGCATGGTAAATTCAAAAATAAATAAACAACAACGGAAAATGATGAGTAATCATCTGTATTTCTCTAGTTAATGGCCGCTAGGGCCGAAACAAATTTGTCGAGATTGACTTTAATATACTGTGAAACATTTTCCGTTGTTGTTTATTTATTCTTGAATTTATCTATATGTTAATTAATTTTAAATACGAACTAAATTTAAAATTATAATTATTGATTGTTTGGAACTAGTAATTTCATTTAATATCAAAGCGCTTTTCAAATGGTAAAGTTTAAACAAAATAGTATTTACACAGTATTGTACTGGTTTTAATATTTAAGCTACATGAAAATTTAGGTACCTATGTAAGTAAGTAAATAAATTGTAAATACACAGACCAATCAACAATTCTTTTTCATTCACTTTGTTATAAATTTTGATCAGTGAAAATCTTTTAATGTGTTTTTCCTCCCCAAAACAGAGCTTTGTTAGTCAATAAGAAGCCCTATAGATATATAAACCCGTATTACCCTTCTAATGAAGTAAAAACACGTAAAGCTGTTATCCAAAAACAAAATAGGTATGTTATCTAAAGCCACTTGTAAATTTTTTCGTCTATTACACCTGTTGTTAATTTTTTTTATTGCTGCACAGTCGTGAATCACCTTTCATATATGTCTTAGTGAGTTGAATTTGTTGTGAAAACATTTTTTTTATTTATAATTAAAGCGGTGTGTTTAATTTACCACCTGAAGAATATTTAAACATAAATTCTAAAACACATGCCGTTTCTTATAAATTGAAACATAAAACGAACCATCGTAATTTTATATTACGTTCAGTTTTTATTCCAAACATGAACGAACATACTATTTAAAAAAATATTATGTCTGTTATCAGGGATAACAAATAAAAAGTTTTTTTATATACGAGCGTATTTTATCATAATTTGAATAAAACTACCCTGTTTTGGAAATTGGTTATAACAAACAAGGCCATAGAGGAAATTTCGTCAAATGCATTTTAGAATATGTTATAAGTTATTAGGTACCACTTTATATCAGGATGATTGAAATTTTGTACACCTTTTGCTTTATCTGATGGTAAATTTAAATGTTTTATTTTTTTTTTGTTTGTTTAATGTATCTTACGATGAATATAGTTATTTAAATTGAAAATATCATCAAGGGCTGGTTACTGATTACACCTCTCACCCAATGGCGTAACTACCATAGGGCTAGACGGGGCAGCTCAGGGGCCCCTCGGACTATAAATTGTGTTAGAAATATCCACTAACTTTTATTAAAAAAAAAACTATATGTATTGATTAATTTATCCAGTTATTCATTCTACACGAATGCGTGTAGAACCAGAACGTGCCCTACTATGCACAATAAAGAACTAATGATAAAGTAGGTTTGCAACTTTAAAGTATTTAAATGTAACTACATATTTATAATTTGAGTTGTATTGATAAAATTTTGATTGATCTCTACTTAATTAGGATTCCGTACCCAAAGGGTGCTCAACGGGACCCTATTAACGTGCCTTCGCTGTCTGTGTGTCTGTCACAGGACCGTATTTTTTGAACGGTAACAGGTAGATAATATTTTCTTTTATTTTCATAAAATACTTTTAATTTGTTCATTAAAATAAGTTACAATTTGTATTTGGTTTTTTATTTTATTATGGAGTCGACTGTATTACGACGAATTTGGAGTTCGACGAATCTGAATTATGACAATTTTGAAGTACGTCGAATTCGGAACACGACGAATACGGAACAAACGATTTTAAATAGTTTAGTTGGGGCCCTATTTTATTTTTTGCCCCAGGGCCTTTGGTTGCCTTGGTACGCCACTGCTCTCACAATAATAAAACTGTCATGGTTAGTAAATAAATCATTCTGCTTTTATCTTAAGAGATGATACAAAAATATTTATCATCTAATGTTACAGAATCTTCCCTTTATATAAAACTAACTGCGTAATAATCAATTGCTGTTAATTAATTAAATTTAAATTGACAATTGTATTTTATAAACGTCAAAACAAGTTAATTACACACTAATTATGGGTACTTTCTTTCCGTGTGAATTTTCGTGGTTTATTGCTGAAATCTATTTAAGTAAAAAGCAAACAGTTTCTTCTATTGATATAGACGTACATATTTAATTAAATGTAATATAATCTAAGAAGATACTGGTTGACTGATAACGGTCTTATCTCATTTACTTACGGTCACGTTTAAAACTTTCGACAAATTTAGATTTTAATTTTCGCTAGAAACCGCTTTCGTACACATCTTGCTACTGAAAAGTTCTCTACACTGTAAAAGAAGTTTCAGTTTGGTGTTTTGTAGTTTTCTCCTTTTTAACCTGACCCTCAACATCGATGTGGAATTTTATGATCACCTTGTACAACAATACTGAGGTGAGAGGTAGTACTAAAACTAACTTTAAAATAATAGTTACGACAGCCTTTTAAGTAAAATGAAGACTAATAACGCCAAAGTTTTTTAATTGTTTAATTAACACATGAAGATAGCATTCGAAACAAGACAGATTTCTCAAATTCTATCTTCATTAACTAACTCATTCTCTCATAAAGGTTTAACGTTTTACATGCAACGTAATTTTAATATTTAATTTCATCAGATTTCCAGTATCTTTTCTTACTTACTTTATCTTTAAAATGACATAAGCGAAGGTCCAGATGGACAATTCAAGCGTTAAAATTAAAACTGCATTGTTTAGTCCTCAATTCCATGTACTCACTACAGTTTAGATCATTTAAAGTTGCGACAGTGGAAATAAAACTGTCAAGAGATTCATGAGCCTCTTTTGTTGAGTAACTAACATCTGCACCAATAAAGAGGATGAATAAAATTTTATCGGTGACATTGTTGAGGGATAATAATCCTTATGAACTTGCATTTGTAGCTAAGATTCAACAAAAGTGTTACCTTTCAGGTACTTGATGTGCCATTTCGCAAACTGTTTATTATCTGAGTATTTGAGAATACCTACTTCTGTAAAAGGTTTTAAGTTATTTGGAGCTTCGCAAATAGTTAACAGAATACAAAACGGGCTAAGTTTGTGTGAAGCCTTAATATTACATGTAACTGCACCTTGGCATAAACAAGACCAGTTACTTGTTGAAGTTTTATTACCCGAATTGCCACATTAAATTATTTTGACTATATATGTTTTCCAGAGCGCTTTTATTGGGAATTTCATGATCTACAAAAATAATGTTATTCTATTTTCTCTTATCTATCGTAAGTTTCACCTTATATTTGTTATTTTGCTGCTATATATCTATTGAATTGTGGAAGAACGAAGGGTTGGAAATAGTTTTTTTAATAAATTTGTTTTTTAACTAGTTTCGTAAGAATTTAATATTCTTTTACTGTAGGATTTTCATTTTAGAAGGGCGATCATTAACTATCGAAAATAACAGGGAAACGGAAATGTGTCAGAAAGTGATAGTCAAAGAAAATTAAGTTTATTTTAAATTGTTTTCTAGCGAAACAAGTATTTTATTTTAGTATAGGTATTGTTTGATTAAAAAAAAAATCAAAGCTAATTAATGGGTGGTAAATTGATTTATGAAGGATAAAACCTATATCAATGTTTCGCCTCCGGTTTGAGCAATTATCAGGGCTGCAAATCATAATTAGCTTTTAATCATTTTATAGGTAATTATTTATTACAACTATTGAGATAACCGTTAAGTAATTTTTCTATATTTGTGTAGGTATCTTTTATGTTTGCTTTGAAGTGTTTTCTACTTGTTCTAATTTCCACTTTCGTAACACATACTACGTACGCACTTGTAGTTTGTGTGAAATGTTACTAGATGATGCAGGACAGTGTATAAAATGTACATATAGTATTTATAATAGGAATAAATCTTCAATAGAGTAAAGAGTAAATATTAATAATGAAATATTAGTGTACACAACCTTGACTTATACCCGCTTATCGCTGCAGTAACTGTTACATCAAATTGTAAGTACTGAGTACGTAACTAGGTAAATACAAACAAGAGTAAATTACAAACCAGAATGGTGACATTAAGTAATTTTTTAAGCCAGTTTTAATGGTTGCTACACTAAAAATATGACTAAGTAGTAGCAAATATTGCAAATATATTCTTTAATTTTTTGTGTAATGTGAAATCACCACCACGTTCTTTACGAAGTCCTATGCTAGAGTATAATATCCCTGTTGAGTTTTCAATTCTCTGCCCAACAATAGGTAATGCAGAGAATTGCACTTAAAAAGACCTTGATTGTAAGTTCCTTCCGGTTATAGTGACGACCTTAATCTTTGTTCCTTGAAGTACATGAATCCTGCATCATCTCGATGAGGTCGACCCAACTGAACGAAAATACGTTACCATTTTTTAGAATTATCTCATGGAAACTAACACAGATATTAATGCCTGCCACAGAAATAGCTTATTAGTTTTCAACATACTAAGTTACATTTTGGTTTGAAAAATACTTGAATGAATATCTAATAAAATAATGATAACAGCGGTTTGCATAGCAGTTTCTTTGAAATTTTAGAATTTGGAGAGCCTAATTAAGGAAGTGCTGACAGACCTAACGTCTTCAATCCGAAGATAATTTTAGTCAATATTCGCATTTCTTAAAAATCGAAACAACCTAGGTACATCTAAGACTAATTGCAGACAGAAAATGCCAAATACTTAAATTTGAAGGCTCAAATTGTTTCTTAATCGTGACGTAAGTTAACAAATTTTATTTTACTAAGAAAGGGCCCGTCGTCTACTCTTCGAAATAAATAGATTTCATTCTAAAAACTGGTAGAATTTTGAAAATTGGGGCACCGTGCATATATACTGAACTAGCTATGCCCGCGACTTCGTCTGCATGGAATAGTGACTTTCGGCAGCATTTAAAATTTTTTTCTTCTATATTTTTATTTTCTGGGTCGTAAGCCTTTTTGCCGACGTCATTACACAAAAACTTTCATTCCTTATTTTTGCCCCCTTTAGGGTAAAATTTTTATTAACATTGAATGTCGTATTTATTTATATCTAATCAAAAGTCTAAAAAATCTTTAAAAATTACGGAATTTCCGCACAAACTTTCCTATTTCAATGCCTTACATCCCTTTTTTCGCATTAAATAGTAGCCTATGTCCTTTTTCAGGTTCTAGACTATTTCTGTACCAAATTTCATTTAAATCGGTTCAGTAAATTTTAGGCGAGATTGTGTAGCATACAGACAGAGTTACTTTCGCATTTATAATATTCCGCGAATTCATTTTCATTGATTTTCCCATGGGAATAAGATATTTTCCCGCAGTAAAACGTAGCCTATGTGTTAATCCAGGATGTCAGCTAACTCCATACCAAAAATTATTAAAATCGCTCCAGCCGTTTAGATGTGAAGAAGTAACAAACATACACACTCACACACTCACAAACTTTCGCCTTTATAATATTAGTGTGATATATCTGAAGCTTTAAAATATTTTCAGTAGATATTTTGAAATGAAACTGAGAAAATGCTCGCACATCATCCCACAGACAGGATGAGTGAGTATCATTATATTTATTAAAATGTTTTCTTTATTATAACTTAAACCCACAAATTTTGAATTTAGGCAGATACTCCTCATCATAAAAGGACCTCAATTTGAAAACTAATGCTTTAGCCAATCTTCATATTCCTAAAAAAAACATATCACATTCACAAATTTTTGTTTTTAAGCAGCTTCATTGAGGAACTACCCGTCACATCCTCCTCGTTATAAAAGATCTTTAATCTGAAGACTAAAATTTTAGCCAATGTTCATATTTCTGGAAAATTGGAACGACCTACATTTCCAACTATGTAGTTGCAAGTAGTAAAAAAATACTCAATACATTAATTTGCAGACCAAACAAGTTTTCCTTTTTATGACTTAAAGCTTCACTGAAAAAGAACCCGTACAAATGCTCCTCATCACAAAAGATCTTCAATCTGAAGACTAATAGTTAAGTCAATCTTTATTAACTTCATCAACATTTCTTGAAAATTGTAATAACCCATACCTATCTCCAACTAGTTGCAAGAAATGAATAAATACTAAATACATCCCAAGATGTTTTCTTTATTGTGACTTAAATCCACAAAAGTTTACATTGAAAGACTCCATCACCAAATTTCTCATCATGAGGTATTCATACCGAAGAAAATACAAATTTAAATTGTACGTGATAACAGCTGTCTCTCTTATCATTATGATATACCACTACGGGAAATCCCACGCAAATACGTATTTACTTATACAGGTATTCATCTTCAAAATACAATCGACTACCTAATTAACTTTCAATGTAAAAAATTAATAATTTTAATTTTTTATACTTTCTTTATGACGACGTCTACGCTTGTTATAGGTCCCTACCTACTTAAATTTTTCTTTTTAATGATAAATAATAATACGTTAATATCTGTAACGTTATATTTTTTTACATTATGACAGTTTCTGAAATTGGTGCATTGACCCTTGAACAAATACAAAATCAATCCCGCAAACTTCGTATTTAAAAAAGAAACCGATAAGTAAATTATCAGTTGTTGATTAAGCAAATATACTTGCCTACCAGATAAAAATGTTTTTCACGTTTTTTTTATATTAATAATTATATGTTTGTTTTTATTGTTTCTGTCTGTCTTTATGAGCTGATAATGAATATAATAATAAACGCTAAATAGCGGGTTTGCCCTGAAACGGATGACATAAACATAAAAAAAAAATAGACACAGTCCCCGAAATCGTTTTTTATAACTGCATACATAAAACCAAAAGATATTAAGCATCAGCTAATAAGATACATAATGCATTGATAAGAAACTGAAAGCTGAAGTCCCACTTTAATTATTAACAAATACTCTTATCAGAAAATCGCTTAATTCGACATCGCGTATAACGAAATATTGCTTATAGTGGCGCTCATTTTGTCACAGCTCTCGTAAAATTTATAATCTGAAATAATTTGTGACACCTGTTTTGAAACTCATTATTTACATTAGTCAGTCACCAAACATAACAGTACCAGAGAAGAGAAGTCGTTAAAAATTGTTTTCAGTGACGGCGCGCGTTCACTGATTGTGAAAGTAAACAATATATACGTACATACATGAATCAATAAGAAAGAATTACATTTTTTAACAATACATTTGTACACCAAATACGCATTAGTAACATTACTTAAATTTGAGTTTATCTGAAAGTTGGCTATTTTATTACCTAGGCCACTACTTTACACGAGAGAAGGGTAACTTTACTCTAGTTGCATAAATTGAAAGTACTGTCGTTATGAACTAATTATTACAAATATTAGTTTAGTGTTCCGTGTATAAAAGTTGGTATGATGCAAAGCTTAAAATAGCAATTTAACTGCTACAGAATATTGATTTTTTATGGCTTCTGTGTAAGCCTATATGTACAATATGATTACCCGTATTTCTTTTTATTAAGCCACGAAGTAACCATTAGTGTTTCTTATCGAAAACTTTAATTATTTTCTCTCCAAAACCACCTACTCAAAAACAGTAAAAATTTTAGCGTTCATGCTCTAATCTATATTAAAAACATTTTAAATCCAGTAAATTGCCGATATCTTTTGCTACCAGCAATAAATTAGAAATCATTCAATAAATTTCATTTCAATAATTTATAATTGTGACAAACAAGTGATAACGGATATTAGATCTATAGTTTACTCATTTTAATTTTTTTTCTGGAATTTTAAGAAATTAAAGACCTACTCAATACTCACACCAGGGCTGTTCGGCAAGGCCCTTGTTAAAGCAGCTTAAAACCCAATTCTCACAATCTTTAGTTAAATACATCTTTTAGTCCTTCTCAAAATCCAGAGAATATAAATTACTTCGACGAGTAAAATTGGAATTGAAAAGACCTGAAGCTCTTTGAAATATTATGGGTACCCATTTTTCTATGCACTGTTTTTTTTTATTTATTGATATTCTGTTAGAAGTTGAATAAAATTGTTTTAAGAATCCTTGTTTCCTTTCCAGGATAATCGAAGAAGCCACGTCGTCTCCGACAACCAACCCTTACAGTTGCTTATCCCCGTCGAACCCTCCGTCGCCCCTTCTAACCTCCCAGTATACGTTACACATGACCCCCCGCTACGACTACCAAGACCAAGACATGATCCCAGCGTCGCAGGTGCTCCCGCAAGTTCTCCCAAAGACTCAGGAGATGTGGGACATGGGACAAACGATCTATACGGACTATAGATCGTACGATGGACGGTTTCAGAACGATTATTTGAGAACGAATTATTCGGAAGGATTACCGACAGTGTTCGGTCAAACGAGGACAAACAGTTTTGTGCCCAAATTGGGAGGACAACCTCAAAAAGTTCCTAAGGAAGCGAGGATTCGCAGGCCCATGAATGCCTTTATGGTGTGGGCGAAAGTTGAGAGGAAGAAGTTAGCCGACGAAAATCCTGATCTCCATAACGCCGATTTGAGCAAGATGCTAGGTAAGTGTTTTTATTTTACTACTGATGATAAGGCTTTCTACCATGCTCAGTAGAAGAAGTGTTCCCTATTCCAAGTGGCGGATCAAAGAAAGGTGATGGGGACGTTTGGTTTGCCCCTACCTCCTTAGACAGTAGTTATTTATGAATGGTCTCCAGACTTCAGAGAAATTTGAAAGCCCAAAACCTAAGCAAATGAAACCTAAAGATCCTACAACCTGAGCGTTTTAAACCCCTTAACTTAAGCCATAAATACCTTCATTAGCCCCTAACCTAAAATTTTCAAAACTCCATGACCATTTATTGTATAATTTTAAAACCCCCATCATCCAGAGGCCATTTGGCCACCAATACACTAACAATTTATGGGTCAGACTTCTGGATCCGTTCCTGCGTATTCTTTGTTAAGATTTTGAAACGAACTTGTTTAAGATAGGTAGGTACTGAAAACAATGATAAGATTCTCAATTGTCAAATTATCCAACTTTATTTTACGAAACGTCATACATAAGTGATATGAACGTTGTTGTGATGTTTTATGAATATTGGATGCAATTTAAAGAGTCGTCAATCGATTTTGTACTAACTATATATAGTCGGGTAGTTTAAAAAAGAACACCTCGACCGTTTCTTTGTCAAGCGATGCATTTGAAAGGCCATTCAGGATGACCCATTTGCTTCGTTGATTGACAAGGCACACCTTGATGGCACACCCTAAAATCAGACGGCCGAACCCCGTGGTCGCCCTTCTGACCGTCCGCGTTCATAACAGCATCTTTTTACCGCGACAGGATGTGCCTCATTTACATCACACACACACACACACACACACACACATACGGATATGCACCTATACTTTTCTACTCATACATACATACGGAAAGGTATACCTATACATTAAGTACATACCTACTTAAAACATATGTAAAAATATATCAAATATTTGTAACTATTTTTAAGTATTTTCTCAAAAAAACCAAACAATATCTACGTTTTATGTCAATGCATATCAACGTTTATTCTTATAAAATAACACATTAGGAAGTAGATTTTTCTTCTTAATAATATTAGCAGATGTTAGTTAAAAATTGATTTGGTATCGGTATATTAGCAAATACAGTGGATTTCACTTCGGTTGTAACGACCATTTTGGTTATAACAACATAACACATAAGTCCCTTGAATTTAAGGGGTAATTTAAGAAGAAAATTTGGGTGTAACGAGTTCGGATGTAACGTCGATTTCGGTTTTAGCGACCAATTTTAATGAACTATTAATTACAAGATGCTAGAAATCTCATACTGACTGATATTGCGACCGAGTCTAAACACAAAACTTTTTTATTTTTTGTTTACATTCACAGATAGTCAGCATTTGTACTTAGTAATTGTTTATAAATGTTAAGGTTGATAAAGTTAAATCTAAGAATCAGTTACTACGTACTTTTCTTGCCTTATTTCCTTCTTTCATTCTTTCTCTCTTTTTATATAGCGACTTCCGGATATAGCGACGGAATTTAATGGTCCTTTCATCGTCATTATAAACGAAATATACTGTATTTACTTTTTTTAAATTAACGAGCAAATAAAAAAATATCATCGCGGAAGTTAATAGATATAGATATACATCAAGATAAGCAAAAGTTTATATAATTAAATTCATCTAATCCCTCTTACTACGTAATCCATATGCCATACACAAACCAATTGACGCATATTAAATGTTCATTATCTAAACTGACTTCCGGTGTATAAGTTTTATAAATTGATGTTCTTATTAATGAATAAATATAAATTATAAAGCTACAAAAGATCTTAACATGGTTCTAGTTTTGTATTATATGTATCATTAATCGATTTAGACGACTAATAATTAAAGCACGATCATAAGTATATTTTATTATAAGCTTGTAGTAACTGTAATGGTGAGAGTTCACAGACATTCAAGAAAAAATATTATTTATAATTTAAAATATACCTACCTACATTAAAATAAATGTCATTCCATTGAATCTACCGACTATCAGTGTTGTAAAAATAGCGCAAACGTATACGTGCAAATTTCTGTATCTCATGAGCTACGAAATTCGCGAAAGACGGCCTACAAAAATTGTACGAAGACTCTCAAGTATCTTTTTAATTATAAATAACCGAAAAGGTAATATTTTAAATGCAATTAAAATGTTTTGAAAAGTGTAATGGTTTGTTAAAAATATTTTAAGAGTCCGGACAGTTCTGAGAGAAGCATAACATATTGAATTATTGATTGATTGGAAAAATTACCCACCACCATGTACCTACTAAATTTTACAGTTTCGCTTATCATGCTTTATACGTACGTACCTATTTGAAAACTGACTGATGGTTCAAACGCACAACCCAATCTCTTATAGGTCAATAGACAAGGACTTAGTTAGGATTTTGTCGAGGGGAGGGGGCGAATTGTAGAACAGGATAACAGTATATTTAAAAAAAATCTTTTTAGGTAATAAGAAACTAAACTGACATACCTACATGCAGGTCAAACTTTTAATCGGAAAAAAACTAACAAAAAGTTAACTGTAACACTAATCATCAAGGATTTTCAGAAAATTGGCAGCATGGGGCCAACCCCCTCCCTGGCTACGCCCATATCTACAGGCAATCTTTTCCTTAAATATTTCTTAAATACGCAGAGATAAGAGGTAAAAAAGATTAATCTATCGATAAAAAGGAGCAGCCGAACTCGAAGAATCAAGAAGCTTGAAGTTTTGAACAAATATTTTTTTATACAATGGTAAAATAATTTTTTAAAATACCAACCCTAAAGGTGTTAAAACGAGGGTATCAAGTTCACTAGTGCATATTCCGAGCAGCTAAAACTAGAGCCTTCATAGAGATTCGTGATGCAGTAAAGCTATCAGAAAGAACACAGTGTTTTTGAAAATTCAACCTTTAGGGGAGTCAAATTCCACTATTACCTAATGATATATAGGTAGGCGAAACGACCGCTAGGATTAAAAACGTGCATTTTTATATATCGCTTAATGCGACATCGCGTATAACGAAATATTGCTTATAGTGGCGCTCATTTTGTCACAGCTATCGTAAAATTTATAATCTGAAATAATTTGTGACACCTGTTTTGAAACTCATTATTTACATTAGTCAGTTACCAAACATAACAGTACCAGAGAAGAGAAGTCGTTAAAAATTGTTTTCAGTGACGGCCTGCGTTCACTGATTGTGAAAGTAAACAATATATACGTACATACATGAATCAATAAGAAAGAATTACATTTTTTAACAATACATTTGTACACCAAATACGCATTAGTAACATTACTTAAATTTGAGTTTATCTGAAAGTTGGCTATTTTATTACCTAGGCCACTACTTTACACGAGAGAAGGGTAACTTTACTCTAGTTGCATAAATTGAAAGTACTGTCGTTATGAACTAATTATTACAAATATTAGTTTAGTGTTCCGTGTATAAAAGTTGGTATGATGCAAAGCTTAAAATAGCAATTTAACTGCTACAGAATATTGATTTTTTATGGCTTCTGTGTAAGCCTATATGTACAATATGATTACCCGTATTTCTTTTTATTAAGCCACGAAGTAACCATTAGTGTTTCTTATAGAAAACTTTAATTATTTTCTCTCCAAAACCACCTACTCAAAAACAGTAAAAATTTTAGCGTTCATGCTCTAATCTATATTAAAATCATTTTAAACCCAGTAAATTGCCAGCTAAAACTAGAGCCTTCATAGAGACTCGTGATGCAGTAAAGCTATCAGAAAGAACACAGTGTTTTTGAAAATTCAACTTGTAGGGGAGTCAAATTTCCACTATAGGCGAAACGAACGCTAGGATTAAAAACGTGCATTTTTACATATCGCTTGGTTATAATCTACACTACAAAAAACTGCAAATTTTAACCCCCTAAAGGGTAAGAAATGCGTTCAAAAAATGTCTGTTCGTAACTTTAGAACGGGTTGGACCGATCTTGCTAATTTTCTTCTTTAGTGTTAGTCAAGCTACAATAAAACCCCTTTCCCGGCCAATAGATAGGTACAATATTTTTTCTTCTATGAGAATGACCCAATAGAACACTACAAGATACCTAACACTACTTTTACAACGACAACATAAACACATAAATTTTTAGTAATTGTTTTATGAATCTTACCTACTCGAGCATTTTTGCCTAACTATTTCGTTAATTTCTTTCTTTCAAAGAGTTGTTAAATTCGTAAACATTATATTTAAACTACATGGCATCCCTGACTACGCACCACTTTATTATCGTTTTAGGCTGATTACAAAATGGCAACAAAATAATACCTACCTAGGTACTTATTTATATAATAATTCCTTTAAGTTCAATTCTGAATAAGATCTTAATACAAGCTCTAAAGAGTCATACAGCCTTACAGTTTTTATTCAGATTCCTTAATTCTTTTTAAACTGATCTTTATACCAACGGAAACTATTAGATATTAAAATACTTTTTTCGTTGCAAAACTTTGTAGGTAGGTAAATATCTTGATTCTCCTTATAAAAATAAACATGCACAATTGTAGTTTGACAGACTGCTTCAACCATGTTCCTATACCACTTTTGTTAGGATATCGTGTGAACTAATTTAATTATACAACTATACGAAAGTCTAACGTCTAGGTACATTTTGAGGTACCTAGAGATCAATATTCTGAGAGATTCTCTCTTTATGCTTCAATCCCTTTTTGAGTTAAGAATGAAACTAATTAATTCTTATTGAAATAAAGGGTTTTCTTGTTCTTACTTAGTATTAAATTTAAATCGTTGTTGCGCATTGTGCTATCATCAATCGAGCGCAGAGTCTCGTAGGTACGATTACAGAGTAAAGTTAAGTAAACGTGAAGGTAAGAAGAGAACGGCGGATCGCGGTTCGGCCGCTTATGATAACGTGATGGAGCAAGATTTGTGCATCTCATTAGTCTCGGATTAATGGTCTTTCAGCGGGACTGTACCGGTCGGCCGGCCCTCCACGCTCATTGGATCGGCCTCGGTCGCTCGGCCAATAGCTGTCCGACGCCAATTATGCCCGTTTATTTTGTTTTAAGGCCAACTGGCATATAAAATGGCCGAATTGACTTGTTTACTTTATATAGCCGCTCGCGAGATATAGCCGGCGGAGGTAAAGAAAACACGCGCACTTACCTACCGGACCCACCATATACGGACACTATTTTCCTTCTCTTGTCCTTCCTTTTCTCCCTTGCTCCTTAACAATAATTGCTCGTATAGGTATACCTAGGTCCATTAAAAATAACTACAAACGAGTCCATTCGAACTAATTAGGAGAAGCCTGACCTGAACTATCAACATTTCAAGATGTTAAAACCACGCGTTGAAAGATATCAGCTTCAGGTACAGAAAAACCATTGACATAGGTGTATATAACACCACCTCCTTTAGGTATCATTTATATAGATGTATTACATTCAGCGAATTCGAGGTAATTAACCCCTTATTACGAGATATTCAATGAGGGTTGTGTATGAAATACTGAAATTTTTTTATAGCAGAACAATATAACGCACCCAAAAAGAGGGTCCCGAGTGCAGCACACCTTGACGACAATCCGCTGCATATGTAAAGCCTTCGGAAAGGCTATTTTAACTACTTAACGACCTTCTTACCAGCACTTCGCTTAGGTACAACTAGATTATGATATAAATATCAGTTTCTTTCATCGGTAGGTAAATGAAATCGTACGAGCCATATTCATGTTACCTAAAGATATCTAATATTGCTTTTGAGGAACGTTTCCAATTCTCCAGAATTTTTAAAATTAATGATTCACAGAGACCATGTAAATAAATTTAAAATTGTTTTTCAATTTTCTACAATTTTATACACTAACTGCTTCGTAGTTGATCTCTAGGCATATCCATGAGATTCTTGAAAAACTTTTTGAATTCTGCACTATTCGAAACTATATGCTCCTTCTTAGGCATGTGCTCTAAGGCTATCAAGTAAAACTTTTAACAAACTTGAACAATTTTTTGAGGAAGGAGAACCGAAGAAATTTTTAGGATATTTTTCCTATAGGTATTTCATACTTTTTGGAATTTTCAGAACTAGCTGCTATGTACCTAAGTATGAGCGCTAAATGTTACTCGTGAAACTTTAGAAAAATTTTCTAATCTTTCAGAATTTTGTAAAATTGTCGAAACCAGACTTGACCCTTAAAAAGATATTGTAGAGCTCTTGAAAAACGTTTATATTTTTTTTTATTTTCAATAGTACCTACCTAACTGTTTTTTAGGAATAAGTAAGTATATAGGTAAGTAGGTACTAAAAATGTCTTGAAACTTTTGAGAAAGTCTCAATTTTCAATAATTTTCGTAACTATTAGCTGTTTCTTAAATGTATATTAACTTCAAAGAGATATCGTAAAACTTTTTAGAAGCTTTTCCTTATTTCCACAATTTTCTAAAATTTTCGGAATTAGCTGCTTCTTAGCCAAGTGCTTTAAGAAAATCTCGTGATGTGAATTTTTTGAGAAACTTTTAATCTTCCAGAATTTCCGAAACTAGCTATTTCTTCGATATGAACTCCAAAAAGAAAGAGACTTCATGAAACTTTTTTTTTATTTCTCCAATTTCTACTTACCACCACTTTACTTACAATTAGATTATTCTGGGGTAGGTACCTGTAGATTGGTAAATTAAATCATACGAGCCCAACTCATTTTACCTAGAGGTATATTTCAGAATAGGTATCTATCATGAGCTTTGGTTTCCTGGGATACGCAGAAACATATTTAACTCCGATAATTGTTAATTAAATGCCTAATTTTGCGGCTCATAAGATTTAAAATAGGTATCTATATCTGGCTACTAGTAACAATCTATAATTGGTATCTACCAATAGATACGTATTTATATGAAACTCCATACTGTCTCCCCCTTTGTGACCCCACACATCAAACTGTCACTGATTAATTCGTTTAAATGCAGTGTCATATTCGATTTTATCAGACAATAAAGTTTCGAACATGCAAATACGCCTGATGCAAACCCAACCATCCCCATATAAGTAGACGCCTAATAATCAATAGAATCTGAAGTAGGTAATTACAGCCGTAATTAATGCCCGATCCATACAAAACAATTAAGTAGCGACGGTCATTGACTCTTACAAAATTAACACCACATTTGCATTTTTCTCAAGAACCTTAATGACGTACAAAAACCTTTGCTGGTTTATAACCCTCTCCTCTCCGCAGTCGTTGACTTCAATCAAACTTCAAAGTCATATTCTAATTAGTATGATTATTAAGTAGGCACTAAATGTAAGTAAGCAAAGCACCGAACTGTAGGTACCTAATGGATCTACTGAACTTGACTTTTTTGGAATATGGCAATGGGTGTCTGTCTACTTACCATTTGTTCGAAAGATGAAAGATAATAATTTAGTAAATAAGTACCTGCCTATTTTGTCCTACCTTTAACATTTAATTTATAAAGTCGAGCCGTGAATTCTTATCATCAGAAAGTGAATAATTTAAATATTAAGTATTAGGTATTAGATACAACAATGTGAAAAGTATTTTTGTAAATACATTCATTCCCATCACCCTTATTCTTAATTTCATATTAAAGAAAGCTCATTAATAGTGAGTCACAAAAATCCCTATCGTACATAGGTACTAGTGTCTTTATCTTTTCTGATTTTCATGTCTTTATTTATTTTTCCTGCGGTTGAGTAGATACCACTATATATCTCTCGTACAACTTTCCCTAATGAGTCTAAATGTTGCTATATTTTGTGATCAGAGTACCTTCAGTGATACTATTCTCCCTACCTACTTTCCCTGAACTTTGATTCCATTTACCTACTTACAATTAACTCATAATAACTTTCCTATAAAACTTGTGCCATCTTCTTAACCTGCGGCCCTTTTTTCCTTAACACTATCTTGGTACCAAGATTATTTTGATTTATCTGCTATTACTGGAAAATAATTCGTAAAATTTACTTCTGAAATCCTTATTGGTAGACAATATTTTCGTTGAGTGCTATAAAAGTGAAAGAAACCCAAAATACTCATCTAAATATCATATTGTAGGTAAGTATATATTATATAGTGAGCAGCATTAAATTCTGAAGCGACGGAGACCGTCATCGAAGGTCCATCCTTTGCCGATCGTCCTGCGACGACGACGACGACGGCAACTTGATCGGGAAGTCAGGACACGAACTCGGACCAAGAGTCACGAGCCTAACATCTATATACACACATATAATACACAAATACGCACCGCACACACATTACGCTCACTTGCAAACAGAATTGGTTGCCGCCGCGTCGATCGCATCCGCTCCAAGCGACACAGTGACTTACAATAACGGAAACTATGTGGTCACAGCCGTTGCTTGTGTTGTTTTTGTTGTTGGCGACTGACGTTGTCGTGGCCCTGAATTTTATCTACTATTTTTAATTTAAGGCACACCACGAGTAAATCACGTACCTACGGCTATGGCTTCAGCTATGTAGCTAACACTATCAATCAATAATACCTCTGCTAATATTGATAAGTACCTACTTACTTTGACACGTCGAGTCGCCAATACTAACTGTCACGGCGCATCCTGGCAATGGGCTTTGTCGCTAATTTACACGGGATCTCCTTAAAGCACCTGCCTTAGGAACAGTTAGTTTCGAAATTTCTAAAAATTGGGGAAAAAGGAAGAGTTTCCGAAGTTTCACAAGATATCTTTGGAGTTCGTATATACCTAGACGTAAGAAACAATCAGTTACGAAACTTCTGGAAAATAAGGAATGTTTTTCAAAAGTTTCACGAAATTTCCTTAAAGAAACAGTCAACTTCAGAAATTTTAGAATACTGTGAAAATAAGAAAAAGTTTCACGAGGTATGTGGAGTTCATATGGACACACCTAAGAAAGAACTAGGTATAAAAATGATAGAAAATTGGAAAAGTTTCTTGAAAGTTCCAAGAGATATTTTTAGAGCTCATTTCTAAAATGCAGCTAGTTTGGAATTTTTTTTAGAAAATTGGAAATGTTTCTCGAGAGCTTTACGAGGTCCCTTTAAGGATCATGTATAAAAGGCAGATCGTTTCGAAAATTTTACAAATTCTGAAAAATTACAAAAAATTCTCAAAAGTTTCTTCTATATTTAGAGTTAAGTTAAGTTCTGACAATTTTAAAATAATATGGGATAAATTGGAAAACTATCCCAAAAGTTTCTTCGGTTCTCCTTAAAACTCATTCCTCAAAAGCACCTAATTTCCATATATTACGTTGTAAAGTTTTCCGTGATGCCTTTAGAACACATGCCTAAGAAGTAGCTAGTTTCGAACATTGTAGGTACCTAGTCTGAAAAATTTAAGAAGTTTTTCAAAAATTTCAGATATTTTTATTAGTGAAATTCTGAAAAATCGGAAGCGTTTCTTAGAAGCTATATGAGATCTCTATATATTATGCCTAAAAAGCAGCCAATTTCGGAAATTTTAGAAACTGAAAACATTCCTCAAAATATTTACCAGTTATCTTTAAGAATCATGTCTTAAAGGCAGCTGCTTTCGGAAATTTCGGACAATTCTGAAACATTGGAAAAGTTTTTCAAAAGCTTCATGAGATCTCTGTGGAGATTATACCACCGTTGCAGGTAGTTTCAAAACTTCTAAGAAATTTTGCAAAATTGTACAAATGTTTCACGAAATAATATCCTTAGAGTTTATGCATAAGAATTACCTAGCTAGTTTGAAAAATTCTAGAAGATTGAAAAAGTTACACGATATCTTCTTAGACCTCGTTCATATAAGGGTGAATATACGCTATTTGAATTCTAATGGTCCATAGACAAATTTTACGTTAAACCTATTATATTATTGTTTCTGTATGCTTAAACAATAAAGAATATTGTCTTTTATCTGGTCCACACAGTCTAATCAGGATCATTATTTAATTTAAGGCATTAATAGTTTAAAATACTTATAAATGTATACTCCTCTGGCCTCCCCCATTAGTAGATTATAGTGATTTTATGGCCAGATGCTTTAAATACTTATACCATTACGTTTTCTTTTAACATGATCATATGCTTTGTTTAATATCGAAACATATTTTGCCAAAATACACTGTAAAAATATTTATTAGTTTCAAAAAAAAATAACTTACTTTTACGTCACGTTACAATAATGTCACTACAAAAAAAAGCGTCAAGCTGAAAAATTACGCTACCAAAGAATTAAAAATGATCCGATTAAAAATGCTTAATTGAAAGAAAAAAGAAAAGGTACAAATTAAGAGCATAAATGATATGACTGAAAGGGAACAAAGGGCTATTAAAAAATATGAAGAGAGAAGACTAAAAAGCATAAAGATCGAGTGAAGCTACAATCCACCAGAAACTATCCAGTAACACCACTTGCGTCTGAGAATGAAGACTAACCTCCACTTCCACAAAACAATATTGCTCTGGCTGCTAAATGGCGATCAGAAACAGCGAAAATTACGAAATAAAGTTATAAAAAAACAAAAATATGAAATTAACCAATTACGTCAAAAGGTACGTGAGTATCAAAAGAAATTAAGAAGCATCGGAAACCAGTGTCACTCCTCTGGTAACACATTTTCCTCTGGCGCTTATAAAATTTAAAAAAAATGGAAAAATCTTCTGGCCCTCATCATTACAAATGCAAAAATAGTGTCAAATAGAGAAATTATTAATATTGAATGAAACAGATCCAATTTCCTTTAGGGACACAAAAAAATCAAATACCGTATATTCAACCATAAAGCAACCAAGTGAAAAACTAAGAAATCCCCCAGAAAATTGAAATTTTCTCCATAAGATTCGTAATTTTCGACTTCGTACCTATACCAAAGGCCAATCTGATTAGGAACAATTTCCACCATTCACTCCCTCCTTTACAAATAGGTACCAATCAACATACACAACACGACAATAAGGCAAAAAAAACTCCGTCTTGGTCTTAGTCTGACGCAGTTAAGTTTAGGCTTACTTTTCGACAGTATGTTTTAGTCCTGGCCTTATTCTTGCGAGATCGGTTCTTGTTTTTGCAAATATAAAAACAAAATAAGTATTAATATTGATCTTGGTCTAGTGCAGTCGGTTATGGTTTTGCTCTGACGTAGTTGATCTTTGCTTTTGGAAGACGAAAGGACTTTTTTCTACGTTCATGGAGGATGCTTATTACGGTCAATAGTTTGCGAAACGACTTCATAGGTGTAATCCACATCCATAATTATTTTGATTTTCAACAGAATTTGGAACGCCTAATACATTTTTTTTATAATTATGTACCTACTGAGAAGATTTTGGAAAATGGAAGTAGCTTCTCTAAAGTTACATCGTTGGTACACTTCCCCACTCAATTATTAAGTCTATTCTAAACAATTCTGAAAGCTATTTTCATATTTCACTCCCACCTCCTGCCAAGAATGCTGCTTTCGAGCAACCTGGCCACAACCGTAGGTACTCAAAACATGACGAAATAAAGATTTCCCGTGTAAATCATAAGCGATAATTTTGACAAACATATAAATAATTGAGACAAATGTGATTAGGAGGAATAAAAGAAATGATTTTCTGCTTTAAATAGTAATCTCACGAAAATTTGCGATGTAATTAAAACGCATTCGTGGCTTTACTAATTCCCATCAATTTTAATTTATATTCAATGATAGTTGAAAGGATGTTAGTCATTGTGAAGCCTACCAGATCGTTTCCAATGGAACTGCTTAACACGCTTATTAGAAAGAATACAATGTATTTAAAAATGGTTACACCCATTTTCACACAAAGAAAAGTTAACTGGTATCATCTTTACGCTTTGATTCGTTTATCATATCTTCAAAGAAAAAAAGTAATTAATTTCTTATAGTAGGTTAAGTCTTAGGCGAAGGTGCAATGGTTAAAATTAAAAGAGAACAATTCAATTGCGTGTCACGCAAAACGTCTAATTTAATTATCAAAATAATTACCAAATTGAATGTAACGTTTACATCAATCCGAAGTTTAAGATTATGAATATTCAATAGCCCTGACAAATTAATCGTGAATGGTGGATAATTTTTCAAAAATAACTGCACGTAGGAAACAACCATTCACACGGCCATCGCACATGTAAACATTAATTAAATACACCACATGGTATATTATAAATTTTAAGACCATTTCACAAACTAAACTTACGTATTAACTCGGATAATCTTATACCAGAGAAATATAACCTCAGAATATCAATAGTTTAATATGAAAGTCTGTTTTTAGGGTTCCGCACCTCAAAAGGAAAAAGCGGAACACTTATAGGATCACTTCGTTTTCCGTCCGTCCGTCTGTCAAGACCCCTTTTCTCAGGAACGCGTGGAGGTATCAAGCTAAAATTTATACCAAATTCTCAGGTCTATTGTCCCTTGGAGCTGTGAAAAAATCAAACTTCTAAGCCAACGCAATCAAAAGATACAGCCGTTTATGCTGCAAATTTCCGCAAATTTTCGAATCAAAACCTACAGGGTGCTTTCCGTTAACTCAGAATTTTGAAATTTGGTTCGAAGTAACGTCTTATAGCACAGATAAAGGAAAAATTGCGAAAACCGTAAATTTTTAGTAACATCATATAATAAAAATATTTTTAAGAATTTTAAAGTTACTACCCCTTTCCTCATGAACGCGTACAGGTATTAAATTGAAATTCATATCAAATACTCAGGTCTATAATACCTTTAAGCTGTAAAAAAATCAAACTTCTATGTCAACGCAATCAAAAGAAACAGCAATTTAAGCCGCATATTTTCAAACTCGCAACTTCTCGCAAGGGAATCAAAACCTAAAGGGTACTTCCAGTCGATTTAGAATCTTGAAATTTGGCATGAAGCAATGTTTTATAGCACATATAAAAGAAATTATTTAATCATATTATGGCCGATTTTGTCAGAGACGAGCACAATCTAGAAAATAACTCAAAACATCCATTTTCGAACTTCCTTAATATATAAAAAGAATATATAGGTATACCTACAGGGTTTTTCAAAGTAGGTGCTGCATTAGACATTGACAGGTTGAAAATTTGGAGTAGAGGATGATCAATGATTTCAACGGTCGGCCATTTCTGGTTATTGTCAAAGCAGATGCCGACTACAATAAATTAATTAAATTAAATTTATGAATTCTTACGGAACAGTTTTTTGATTGATTTTGAACAATCACGGTGGTTGTTAACTGCCCACGGTATGCTTTCTTTAAGCCAAATTGGTGAAATTAGCTATTTTAAGTAAAAATCCAAAATTACTCGAAATTTTTCAAATAATGCAGTATCTATATGAATCAAAAGAGAGAGAATCAGACGTGTTATTTGATTTTAATTGGAATTTTTAAACTTTCAAAGCCTTTTCTAAACGCCCTGTATAAATTATGAAGCTTGGTTTTGATATGACGTTAGCCGTATGACTCGATCACAATTGGTAAAAATTTCAACACTTTTTGTGAAAGTTATGATTATTTATTTATCTATTTACTTATTTAAGTTTATATAAAGACTTTGTATAAATTTAGGCTCATAGTTAGTATTGTAACAGTGAATATCAGAACAGTTTGTACAAATAATAGTTCGTTAGGAATAAAATCAATTAAAAGTAATAATCAAAAGTACCTGCCGTATAACAAAGGTTTTCAAATGGTTTCTTTATGAGTGCTGTTCCATAAGTTCGCGAGCACAGCGTAAATTATATGACACATGTTTAGGCGGAAACAAATTTCTTACCTCATTATTGCTAATTAAAAATAACCTAATATCTTTTATTAATTATAATAATATTTTACAGTTTAAATTGCGATTGCCCTTCTTTTATAAATTGAATTCTCTTAGAAACTACTCATCGTAAGCACACAAGCCGGTTATCAAACTTACCTTAAAATTTCGGTACCTACCTATAACCGGAGGCGACTAGTGGTTGAAATTATTTTAATTAAAAATATCGTCTTTGATAACCCTTCACTGCCAATTTTCAAACCTCTAACTCCCTAAAATGTCTAATGTACCGCCCAATTTGAAGAAGCCTGTAACGTGACGAAATTGTTTTGGAAAGAACTTAAAAGTTAATCTCTGAAGAGGAAGGAGAACATTTACAATTTCTTTACAAACCTTATCTATATAAAACGTTACATTCTTTTTCTTTACTTTTATTCCATAGGTAGTTGTTACATGAATGCCTATTTTGAAGTCTTATTAGCTAATAACTAGAAAATACGAAACACGTAAGAGTTTTTTATTTTTCTATACACTTATAAACAAGAGAATACACTGGTTTTGCTGTGAAGGTTGTTTGTTTATAAAAATATACATACATATATCCTTTCAGGTTTAAACCTTCCATTTCTACAGTTTTTCTAAACCTGCCCACATACATACAATATCGTTTAGTTATGACTAGGTACTTTATTGTAGCAATTCGGGATAAATTGGCCTACTATGAAGACATTCATTTGATGGTACAGAAATGAAGTATGTAAAACTACTAATAACTGGAAATAACAGAAACACATAACATTCTACTACCTAAAAGCAGAAAAATCTAGAGAAAAATTGTCCCTCGAAATCTGAAATCTTTACAGAATTAAATAGAGGAAGTGACAAGTGGCCCTAAGTCAAGTTTCAATGGAATGTTATTCGATTTCATGGTTAATTAGTAGCAGTGCAGATCAATTTTTCTTAAACATTGACAAGTCCCTATTCCGGCTAATTTAGACGTACTGAATTCGAATATCATATTCATTATGATATAATTTCATCATTTATCACTAAAGAAAACATGATTTCTTCGACTTAATTATATTATTTTTTATTTTAAGAGCTATTTGAAACGTTCCCTTTAAGCATGTTAGAAACTATGCATAAAAATCGACTTCTCAATCATTACTAAGTCACTATAGCTGGTAATATGAGTAATCAATTTTGTCGCCCCTCGGCGGAAAAACTAACCATGGAATTGAAAAACGCCCATTGCATCTCTGTTCATTTATTCGTTTATCGCAAATGGTAGATACATCTCGATGGACATATAGGTAGAGTAACTCTTTTTCCACGTTATCGTAGTCGTTTCTAAAGATCCGTTTATGCACGTATTCTGCAAACATTGATGCAGTTGCGCCCGAAAACGGAATAATTCTCTAATCGATACGATCGATTTTACTGATTTTCCGTTTTGCCCATTGGAAACGTACGTCCGCATTTCTTGCCGCAGTCGCAGCCGCAGCCGCGTATAACCGCGGGTAATATTCTCGCTTCCTCGGCTCTTCTTCTTCACTTCACCGCGTGCTTTTTGTCTGTTCACCGACTGAACATAAATAAAACGGGAGACAGGGACCGTATTATCTGTCATGCAGGCGTAATAAAGGAATTCTCGGAAAACCAATAAATGTATTCCGCGTACGCACACACAAACGTATTGCGCGACCCATCGAGAAAGAGGAACGTACAACACGCACACACAAATAAATACAACTCAACATGCCACGGGATGTACAGGACGGAAAATATTATTGACGACGGAATTTCGCGCTTTAACTGTTATTTAATTGACTATCATTGTCCTCTGTTTGTGCGTCCTTAACGGTTGATGGTAAACGCTACGACGAATTGACGGACAATATTGTAATACCTAACTGCCACTATTCAAACACATTGCAAGACGCGAATGTTTAAAATAAGTATGTTTATATTCGTAGTCACTAACTAACTAACTTACTACGTATCTACTGTCGCAAAACAGCAACTTTTGATTGTAGCAAATAGCTCGTAAAAGGTTATTATGGGTACGTGGTAATTCTTTATCTCAAATAATGTGAAATAATAGTCTTCTGTTGGCCTGTTGTCACGGCTGGCGTCCGTATGGTAACTAAGTATTTTCCAGGTTATGCCGTGGTCCTGTCTTTCTCCTTTTCTAAACGTTTCGCCAGTCTCGACTTCTGGCATCCTCAGCTGATTGCTCCTGCTGAGTCTCAGCAGAAGAAGCAGCATGAGCAGCGGCAGAAATCTACTGAGAATGCAAGCAGTCGAGGCTGGCGAAACGTTTAGAAAAGGAGGAAGACAGGACCATGGCATAACAACCCGGAAAATACTTGGTTACCATACTGATAGGTAATAGTTAACTTTTAAATTTTAAACTAAAAACATTAAATACATTTCGAAAAGTTTACAAAATTTTATTTGATGGTCATCGACAGTGATTTCAATTTTTACATCAATTTAAGTGTGGTAAAAATTGAAGCAGTTGTCAATGACTTTCAACTTTCAATAATTAATGATACTTCGTAAATCGTTGCCAATTAAGTTTATTTTTTGTACGTATGTATTCCTTTTTTATAAAATATTTTACTGAGAGTATCTTGTAATTATTCCCTTTGAAATAATAGTAAAAATTTACTTATAAATACGAAAGATAATTGGTTCTATATTCATAAATATTTTATTTGAAAATAGGTGCGTAATATCTACTGTTAAAAATTTTTCAAATACTCGCAGTTTGAAAATCTACCGCTTTCTTTAATATGTATTGTGAAAATAATCTGAAAACTGTATTCAAACGTATTTTTCTCGCGAAATGCAAATCTGCAAAATAAACTTGAGGTTCCGCAAAAAAACAGATTTGGGATTCAAAATTGTGTCAAGGGTCCAGATTGAATTCTGGATTATAACATGAAATGCCCTCCTTCGAATCTAGTAGGTAGTTACTATTAAGGTCATTTTCCAATACCAATGAGCTTGTGTGAATTTTATTGTTGATGTAGGGCCGATATAATGACTCTCGAAAACTGTTAATTGAATTAGATTGTCCTCATCGAATCCTGCAAAGCTGATAAGATTGTTCTTCAATCAGTAGCTTACACGGCAAAATATTTTCAATAATAGATTAAAATGGACCATCCTATCCTCTTCATATGAAAAAAATTATTTCAACTTTACAGTTCAGTTGTTCTTGGCATAACTATCTTTACCTGTATTTTATAAGTTTATTGATTTATAAAAGTACTTAATTACATATAGCACCTAGTATTAGTTTATCCTAAATACTTATTTTATGTTCCACACTGTATCGGTTAGGTTTATTTATTTCCTTAGTGCATTAATGCAAATGTCGATATTTTAAAGATTGATGACAATACGATCGAATCGTTGGAAGTTTACATAAAGTATGTGGCTCGATTTGAATGGTTTCCAATGGTTTCCTGATACTCAGCTGAAGCCTAGCAATTGCCTCAGTGGCAGCACTTTGTTACCTGACCGGTCGTTAAAGTTTCTGAGAAAATTTACTGAACCCATTTTCTTCTTCCTTTACATGCCTACCTACGTACATACATCTACAGTAACGTTTAACTACGAACCACCTCACCTGTAACACGCGTCATGGAAACACAATTTGCATGCTAAATTATAATAAAACGGTTCAAAATTAATAATACGCTAACAATAAGACAGAAAGATATATTGGTATTAGTATCTATTAGTATGCCATCTAAAAGAAATGATTATAGTAATAGTTTAATTATTAATTTATTATTGGATATTAAGTGCAGAAATATAATCAATAGGAGAAGTTATTTTCATTTTATGCAATGCTAAATGTATCTGTTACACTTTAATTTACTATCAAGCCACGCCAGGCGTGAAAGTCTATAGTTGTGACTATCGCATCTTCACGCCTTTCAAGTTTGCAGCATAAGTTTTGCGAAATCAAAAAGTAAATAATGGGCAATTTGCTGTATATTATCCACAAATTATCCGTGAAAATCAATATTTGCCGCATAAGCGTTTTTTATAATTTGTAATCGAATGTCCTGCTAAAGTGATCTAGAGATAACAGGTCGTAGGTAGCTTGTAACTCACTGTTATATGCCTACAATTCATACCTACGGTATGTACGTACCTAATATGTTTTAAATCATTTTAAATAAAACAATTTGAACGGGAATGAAATTAAAAAAAAAAGTGCATCGTACATTTGTGTATAGTAGTTAGATTTTTGATATACAATAGAATTCAAAAATATCTTAAACCTTATTTAAGCTTGTAATTTGAAAAGTTAGGCTGCGATGTTTCTTTGGTTAACGTTATTCGAAAATATTGTAGGTAGGTAATTGTTGTTTTGAAATTTAACACACAGCTTTCCGCAAATCCGATAAATTTTAATTTATCTTGTGATCAAATTAATATCTCATTCGGTTTCACAAAAAGAAGAAAATATACAAATGCAGCAAACTGTCGAACTTCTCGCCTGTAAGAATAATTAGCGATTAACTTATTAGACAAGTTATCAATCATTCATCTATTGTCTTAAGGAGTTGAAGAACTTGTATTCAATATTCAACTGCGCGCATTGGGCGACTGAACGGTTCGCAAAATTTGAATACGTATATATACCCTGAGCCTATTTTTAACTAAACTAACTTAACTGCTCACTTACTATCATTAAAAAACCACCTTTGGGAAAAGTTTTTAAGTGGTACGAAAAGCTGCTTGAATTCATCTTTATGCTAATGCGTTCCAATTAGGTCTCCATCATGATAATCAGCTTAAGCTTGTAAAAAATTAGTATTTTGAATTTTGGCACACAGCTTTCCACTAACCTTCGCTCAATTTCAGACTTAAAGCCTTTAAGCTACAATGCTTCTGCCTCTACTTATGCAGTGTTATCTTACTATTTTTAACATAATGGTCGTTCACATTCGATTTCAAAAAGTTGAAAAATAAAACTGCAGGAAACTGTCGATTTTTTCGCTTGAAATAATAACTTATCTATTATTATTTTTTACGTCTCGCAAAGTATAAATAAATCAAAAATTGAAGGGGATGCAATTACTCGCTTGCTCTCATTCAGGAACCGCCACTGGGAGAAGCCAAAAGCTTTAAAGTTGTTCGCAAAGCTTCTTGAGCTTCACATCTCAATGCTAATGCTTTCCAATTCGGTCTCCATCATGATAATCAGCTTAAGCTAAGTTGGTTTCGAACAAGTAATGCTCATTCAGTTCGTTTTTCCGGCCACCGCCGTTTTTTTTTATAGTTAGAAACGCCGCCGTCCATGCGTCATCCTTTGAAGCCGACCGACCTCAGCGTCGGATTAATTAAATATTCACCTTCGGTCCCTTTACTTGTATCGAATCGGAAAGTTCGAATCGCGTAACGTACGAGGTCACAGGCTATATGGTAAAACAGAACCAACGAAGACCCACCATTGAGCAAGCAACCAAGACATACCTATAATAAGTAGGTACTTATTGGATACTTTTTCTGTAATACCTCAATATCAATGTCCAATGCGTGACAATTGGTTAGGAACTAGGAATTTACAATCGTACTTCTCGTTTTTCTGTCATGATTATTTACGGATTACGTATTATTAATGATGTTATCGTTTTATCCGATAAACCGGACTGATAAATTAAATAATGATTGGAACTGAAAGAAAAGGTCAAAAATTTTCTGATTGCAACAAACCTCCAATAGTAGATAAGTTTTAGCCCAAAGACATATCTATTTCTAATTCGTAAAGTTGAAGCCAATGGTATATCCAAAAGTCCACAAGACTTTTATCCTCGGATAAGCAGTCTGAAGAATTTCTACCTATACTCCAGTTAATAAAGATGCCATTAAAAAGTTGATCGGTAAAGAGAAGGAACGTTTTTACTCGCCATAATCTAATCCTGGTCGTAATAAACCCTTTTATCTCTGCGCCTTCCTACAATTTCATATTATCAGGGGATAGAAGGGGCTTTTACGAATCAATATCTATTAATCTCCAAGAAAACAAACGTTTTATTTTCACAAAAATTTTAATTAGGAAACTCTAACAATTGTTTCGATTTATTCAATCATTCTCAAAGAGTACACAATAGAACTAAATTGAAAAACAAAATATGTGGTTTTGGTTAATAATAAAATAGAAAACATAGATAAATTTAAAAAAGCAGGTACTTATAAAATAAAATGTGATGATTGTAACGCAGTTTATATTGGCAAAACAGGTCGTAATTTCGATATTAGGTATAAAGAACACGTAAAATCGATCATAGAAAATTAACATTCAACAGGGCTGGCCCAACATTGTAATAATAACGGGCATTTTATCAAAAAGGAAGATTTATCAATTCTACATATAATAGATAACAGTAAAAAGTTAGACTTATTAGAAAGGCTTGAAATTCAAAAAGCCATACAATTAAACGAAAATGTCATTAATGATCAAAATGAGGGATTTTCCAGTCCTATATTTAGAGCCTCATTTCAACATACCAACTAAGTAATTATATTGTTTGTACAGCTTATTACATGTATATATAAACCACATATTTTGTTTTTCAATTTAGTTCTATTGTGTACTCTTTGAGAATGATTGAATAAATTCGAAACAATTGTTAGAGTTTTCTAATAAAAGTTTTTGTGAAAATAAAACGTTTGTTTAATTATGTCGTTTCACAATCACCCTACCGCAACTTCTATTGAATTTATCAATATCTATTGCCTGTTTTTTGACGTAGCGCTTCAGGCAATAAAAAAAGTATTAAGAAATTTATTATTCTAGAAGGTTTAGTTACTGTCATTAAATAAAGTTGGAGTTGTCTCTCTGTATATTAGTGCAGATGACAATATCTTTTTTTTATTACCACACGGAGAAAAATAATCATGGTTTTATTACTTGATGAGCGAAGCAAAATTTTTTTTACTAAATAATACTAGAATTCTCATAAAATATACTTGGTGTGGTATAAAACAATTTTTCATTCTTTCTAATAATATAATTAGTATTAGAATAATCAAGCTAAATAAGTCTAGACTTTTTTTCTCTACCTCTCGATTATTTTATCGTGTCGTAAAGAAAAAAATACTAGAATGAGAATAGTTTAGTGAAATTAGTGTTAAGAACTGTAAAAACTGTTTTCTAATCAAGTCAATTTTACTAGAATTCAGTCTCAACACCGAACGTAGATTGACTAGACATTTCTAGTAAAATCTCCTCCGGAGAGCGTCTGGTCGTCCATATAATTGACAGATTTTTTAGTAATGCTTGCCAGAATTTTAGCAATATTTTCATGATTGTTTTCTCCGTGCACTTTATGTGATCCAAACTATGTACATTTTCTCCCTTTAAAGGAATGTTTTCGTCACTACAAGGGTGGGAACTATTTTAGCTCATATTGACAATATTTTCAGTAGCTTTTGCTTAATTTTCAAAACTATAGTGTTTCTAAAAATGGCAGTTCAGGTAGTAAAAATTTCAGATTTTGTTTATTTGATCGAGTGACTGACATCGACAAATAGGACAATCCAATCATCATACAGTGACTATATTAACAGACAATGATCCTTATTATTAAGTGTATCCATGAAGCTAAGGTTCAACAGGTACCTAAAACGTCATTACGATAATTGCCTCCAATATTTGCATTGATTTATTATTTATTTGAAAACTACTTGATGCTCTGTAAACACAGATGTTAAACATAATCCAAGACGTGTTTACTATAAAGTGATACTTGATAGGTAATAATTACTTATTCTCCTCCTAATCACCTTTACTCAAAGCTTTAATAATAACGAACTCTAAAACTTATTCTTGAAAACACCTTATACCTACCACAAGGCGAACAGTCAGATGTTGGTTGTTAATAATAAAATATTTTTAAGCCCTTAAAACTTTGAGTTTTATTTTGTCTTAATAGACAATTTTTAGCCAGGTGCTGTCAATGATGGTCACCTAGTGGCAGTTTTACTGCCTGAATCACCTCTTTAATAAAGCTAGACCATAGAGAGAGAAAAGTTTCTACCTAGTTTTAACAAATATTGAGGATGTAAAGGGCCATAGAGCAGAATACAGCGTGGTAATATTGGAAAGACTTGTAGATTACATAGTATGTGAATTCAGAGAGGAGAGACGCTATTCATACGTCCTGCAAATTTACAAAGGAACAAAAGAAAAATGTTCATCAATGAATGGAGAGATAACAAGCTGCAATTTGATATGGGGCATTTAATAAATGAAAAATTAATGGGCGGCAAGAATGAGATAGAAAGGTTTAACTTGAATAAGAGAGGGTAAATGTATTATGCAATAAACAGAGGAGTAAGAAATTAATGTTTGTCTTAGTTTTTATTTTTAAGTGGATTTAATGTTAAATTAATATATAGATATCTATAAATAACGTAAAAAGACAGTAATTTGCTACAACTTTTAGGAACAACAATTTTATCGAATACTACATTAAATAGAAAATTAGAAGTTAGTAGGTCGATGTAGCATGTTACTTAGGTATGTATATACATATGCCTATAGTTGGTGATTAAATTGATAAGGTGCAACTATGCAGTTAAAACGGCAATTCATCACCATTACTAATAATGCCAATTTATTATACATTTATGTGGTGTACGGTGGATGTCTGGCAGCAGTCGTTTGGTATTCAGTCAAGACGACATTCTTCGCGCAACACAGAATGCATCATAATCTGCATTTTGACATTCGTATAAAATTATGCAAGGTGCATTCTAATTGCTAATTAATTGTGTTTACAGGCACACAATGTGAGGTTCATGCACTTGAACACACCGTCTCCGCCGTATGCCCATTTAAAATAACAAATTACTAAACTTGAATGCAACTTTGCTGATGATGCAGTCGCCACAGCGCGCCCGCCGACTGTTCCGCTGCTGCTGCTGCACAGTTTGAAAACAATCCCCAATTGTACTTTTTAATTAACATTTTCGAAGAGTCATCTCACTTTTGTTCTACGGTTGTTACACCTTTAAGCAGTGTATAGTACGGCTGGACATGAATGAAAATTACGATCTGTATCCACTTGTTAATGAATCGATCGACTTCAAATATCAACAATAACTTTCACGTTTTATTTAAACATTATGTCATGAATATAATAATAATACTGGCTATGTTTAAGGTCTATATCATATAAAGCATTTGAATTGCTTATCTGTGATGTTTACTCTAAGAAATTGTAATTATAATTTTCAAACTGTCATATCATAAAAAGCTTATAATTCTTCAAAGGATGAAAATTAAAATTAGCTAAAGAAAATTTTGAGAAACCGCAAAATCGCTAAAGTTTTTTATATACCTATATATAGGAGTTGTCAATTATGGCAAAGCTGAAAATAGTGTGAAAGCTTTTCCAGGGCTGTTTTCAGTTCACTTCCAAGTTACCTACCTGAGAAATTTTATGACGTTTGTTGAATCTCATCTACAAGGAATCAATAAAAAATATAGCCCTTTAACATTGTCACTATATCTACATATTATTATTATTATTATTATTATTATTAACCAGAAAATACATTAAGTTACAATCAAGATATAGTGTAATTATATAAATATAAAGATTAAATCTACATAAATATAAAGCTCAAATCGCCCTCTTTTCTAAGTATTGGTGTCAGTCGTTTTACCAAATAAACTACTACATCCATTGAAGGTTTCAATAACTCTGCTACTTTGAAAAAAATAAAATAAAGTTTTAAAAGTTTGGCAAAAACTACTTAATAAGTTGGCAAAAATAATCAAAAGTTCCAACCTTTACGACAAGTAGAACAACCCTTGTGGTTTGGATTACAGAAAGTAGCGAATGTAGAAATAAAAAAATATGTTGTATAATTGATATCTGCACTAGTGACAACCTCAACTTCATTTTATGACCGTTTCTAAATCTAAATCTAAATACATATATAAAATGCTAATGTTCGTAGTAAAGACAGGGTTTTCTCTATCTCTACCTACTACAATCAATTTCCTGTTGGGGTGGTAAATACCCCTTGGTCTCCAGGTGGGAGTAAGGGAGTTTGGTCGCGGTAGGTGGAAGTGGGTGGTTGTAGGTCGCAGAAAGGTGAAAAGAAATATTTCTGTCCTTTTTTAAGTTATAAGGACTACCGAAAAGATCTCAAAATTTCTGAAATGATCTAAAAAGTTCTAAAATGAGCGCAAACTGTTAATATTGACTTAGAATGTTCGAGAAAGTTCTAAAAATTTCTTGAATGATCTAGAAATGTTCAAAAAGTGTACATCTACGTTTCAAAGTGATGTACATCTAAAAATTCTAGAGTGTTCTGGTACTAGGATTTCGATGTCTGATGGTATATAAACCGAAATTCAGTGACTTTTCGTCAGTTAAATTGTGTTTGCAGCCGAGTGAAGATCAATTGGAAACAAGAGCGAACAGTGACCAAAAAAATTAAAGTGATTTCGACAAATGAAAAAGAACAGACTATTTGAATGTTCTAGAGTGTTCTAATACTAGAAATTTCGATGTCTGATGGTATATATACCGAAATTTAGTGACTTTTCGTCAGTGTTATCATCGTAACAATCAAGAGATTAATTTAATGATTTGGCAATGTTCAAGAATGTTCCAGAATCTTGAAGAGCATTCAATAATGTTTCAGAGTGTTAAAAAAAATTGAAAATGTTTTGAATCATTATGGGATGTTCTGGATAATTTTAAATTCGCGAATATTCTAGAATGATCCATCAAACGTGTTATATATTCTTACCCGGGCAACGCCGGGGATTGCTGCTAGTCTTCTCTAAAAACTTATCAGATAGAAAAAAGGTCATGTGTATAAAAAATTTTTTATTATATAATCTAACACCAATGGCGAAAGCCTTTATGTGAAAAAATTTCTTCAGTCATGAACTACATTTTTATCCTGTGTTATTCAATAACAAATTTAACAATAACCTTGTAGAGCCTTTTAGGTACCTGACACGTTACAAAGTAATTACCTTCTCTGTTTGCAAAAATATTCCAATAAAAGTTTTTCGAACTTTTTATGTTTTATTTAAATGATGCCATAATAGTACAATTTACTTTACCTAACGCAAACAACGGCAAACACTTGTTGACAGTTTTAACACCAGACCGGTAACTTTACATGACTCAGACTATTGATATATCTACTCCTAAAATGTAGGTACTTGACGGGGTTTTTATTACTTATCTAGCAAATGATGGCTCCGATGGGAGAATACCGTCGATATAAATATATTTGTCCCAAATTTTTGCATAATAAAAATTATAGGTACCTGCGGCCTACAATAGATTGTTAGCTTTGACTGTTTTCTACCAGTTGAAGCTTAATATAAAGTAAATAAATTGATAAATACTATCTGTTTTACTGTAAACATTGTTAATTTTTCTAATATAATTTCACTGTATTATACAAAAGCAACTAGAATATAGAATTAAGCTCATCCAGTTTTAAAGTAAAATTTTGTCTATTTGGATGAAGTTTTAAGCGACATGCTAAGTAGTTCTTTTACAATACTACCAGCAAAATTTTCTTATATGTATCGATATTATTGAAAATTAAAAAGCAAATAAATACTTATCGGGTAGTTGGTTTATCTCTTGTGTCTGATAAAAAAAATTATAGATTGATTTATTCAGAAAATGTACGATTGAATGGAATAAAACAAACTTTTTATATCACGCTGTTTGTAGTTATCACCATAAAATTTAACAAACCTACGCGTTTGCCTAGAAAATCGGTTAGCTATTAATATCTAATGTAAAACCTACTAAAGTAGCAATTTTCACGGTTAGTCGGCTAGATAAGGACTGTTACGATAATTTATATAAAACAATAAAGTCATCAATTTGATCGTAAATCTTCTTTTTAATTTAAAAGGAAATTATTCTGTTTCACGAACGATTACAGTAGTCCACGTCATAACGATAAGTCAATAAAACGAACAAGAACAAATTACTTAATTCATTGCATTCAATAATAACAACAACAAACGAAGGATGGCTAGATCATAAGACCCGGTTGTTGCCGATCGCGCTACTCCTTTCTGGTGTCAAGAGTAGGCCGTGTTGGAGAAATGTTACATTTTTTGCGGTCATCTGTAAATTAATCATGCCATTGTCTCACCGATAACCCATCTAAGCAGAAATTGCTTTTGCTGTCCATAAAGTTTCCTATATCGATAAGAATGAAATTATCGCCAATTTTCAACGCGATTAGCAGACATTAATATAAGCAATAGAAAAAATGACCACCTATGAGAACTCATACCTATATACAAGGCACTCATTATGTGGTCTACTATTACCGTTAATGATTTATAATTGTTGAAACAGTAAGTCGAAAACGTTTCGGACACGCAATTAAAAATTAATACACTAAGATTTTTGATTTTGTAACTATTTTCCTTCACAGTGGATGAAACCTTCTTTCAAAACAGTCAAATATATTTTTTTTTTTTAATTAGAAATTAGAAAGGAATCCGAAAACCTTGCGACTATTAACCGCAAAAAATTATTACTTTCATTTATAAAATTATGAAGAGCGACAGGAAGATGAGTCATTCCTTTTCCAAAGATGTGTCCTTAAATAAAGCAATAATTTTCGTATTTGGTTTAATAATTTAGATCTTCTTTCAATTTAAATTTTTGCAAAACCTAACAATGACATGGCATGATATCTTATACATGGGCCCTGCCCCTCCCCTAAACTGCCCATTTTCTCAAGCTCCTTGAAGATTGATATTATTTTTTAGGCCTTTTCATTCTTTTCTGAATTTGAACTGTTTGTAAAATAGTTTTTTGAGAAAAATACATGTATAATACTGTATCTTGTTTATTAAATTCGCCCCCTCCCCCTTTCAACAACTTCAATCATTAATTATAAAAATTAGATGGTTTGTAACTGGACAGAGACTATGTAGGGAAAATTGGAGAAAGAGAATTATGTTATGCTCTTTAATGTGGCAGTGAGGAGTGTATTATGTATGCTATGGGGTGGAAATTTGGGGATGGAGGGAAAATACAAGTGGAAGCAATATATAAAAAATATATCAAATGGATCTTACAATTAGAAAGAAGTACCTACACCTTTTTATGTATTGAAAAGAGAAACTAAATGTGGGAAGATGTGAAAGGAAACAATAGAAAGAGTAGTTAAATATAAGAAAATAATTATGAAAGAGGAGAGCATTAGGAATGGAGTGGTGAAGGGGGGGGGCAAAAATATTTGGGGAATGGTGAACAATTGAGTCAAGATATGCGGTAGGGCAAAGAAAAATTATGTGGACAGACTGGCAAGGGGACTTGATACCAAAGTACCTATTTGGAAATAGGGAGGGACATAAGTATATAACTAAGTTTGCGACAGGAAATGAGTGAAGGGGATCCAAATATTTGAGACAAGTATTGGGAAGATGTGAGGAGAATAAATTATAGGAAAAAGGTAAAGAGCCTACTGAGGAAATAAGTCGTTAATAAGGAGGGTATAAAGTGAGTGTCTATTATAGTAATAATTAATATGTTAAGTTCAAAAGTTTTGTATAGTTTTGTTGTCTGTTTTTTTATTTTTTGTGAATAACTTTGCGATAATAAAGTACTCATATTATGCATGATTAGTAGTTCTACTTTGAGACCAAATTATAGGTAAAGTTAGCACAAAGTTATGGTGCGGTTATGGCTTTGACTTCTTGAGTAGTTTACCGGTGATGTTGTTGGTAATACCTATGGTATACTCAAAGACAGTGTATTAATTAAGTCCCGCCTCAGATAAAACTGTTGTTTACGAAAGATTGTTTTTTCTTATACTCGATAAACAAATTTAGAGGCGGTCCTTATATATGGACCTGATATTTGTCAGGAAAGGTTCTCCTGTTTATCAATTTTTATGATAACCTGCAATTAGGGTTTCAAAAAAGTTGAACACCAGTTAAGTTTCTTTAAGTCAACAATATTCGAAATCTTAAGACAAGACCGACATTGTACATCTATTCTTGAATATAACAACACCTCCGGAAAGACGGCTCAAAAAATATCTTTCTAAAACTTTCAACATTTCTGTTCTTTGGACCATTATACCACAAATAAATATATAACATGCATACATAAATATGTAAGTACTTACAAATAGACAAACAAGCAGACTGACGAATATCCACAGAGGAACGTAGAGACCAATATTCTAATTCAGATCCTTAGTTGGCCAAACGGTCCTGAAAAGTACAAAAATAGTTTATTAAATATATTGCGAGTATATTATAAACTTGAGACTTGGGTAACAATTACATTTAATCTTTTTGCATATTGCTCTTATACACATAATAGAAGGAACTTTTTTGAAAATTTTATTTCTAGATAGGTACCTATGTTAGGTACTTATACAAGTATGTTTTGCGATACCAAACGTTTCTGAACGTGATACTAATTATTAATTACAATAATTACTTCTCGTTAAACCTTTTTTAATGGATAAACTCACACTCCAAGGTTAAAATAATAACTAACAGACAGGAAGCTGTAGATGAAAATAACAATAATAAACAAAGTGATTTATCACTGCGTCTCTAACCGTCCGTGCTACCAAAATACATAATAACAAAGTGAAAATTTACACCAAAATTAAAAATTATAATAGGTAATTAAATTTATTAAATTATACTTAGATATTTTTGTTTATGTAGGTATTATGTAAGAATATAATATATGTAATAATTAATAAAAATTTAAATTTCTTAAAAAATTATAGCCGAATAGAAAGAAAAAGTATTTATTCCAAGGACCAGGGATAGAGACGTGAATACTTTTTATTTGTGGGATCAGATTAATAAGAGAAAAGGAGTAGAGGCAAGTGTCCGTGCAGAGGGACTTGAACGTGCCACCAATGGGCAAATCATGAAAAATTGAATATTTTAGAGAATTATAGGCTAATGTATCGTAGAATTTTGTATTACACTTTGTCAAACTCAATGGTTAGATAGGAAATTATAACTCGAGAGATACAATGTGGCTTTTTAACCCTTTAGTGTTTTTTTTCGCAAATGGCTACGTGCGGTGGATCGCGAGCCGCATGCGGAGCTCTGCATATGGCTGTTCAGAATTTAATTTAATGGGGCAATGACGTTCTAAATTGCGACTGCTACAAAAGGGGTAGAAAAGGTTTACAGCTCTCTGATACCTTTAAAGGTACTTCTGTCCCAACAAAAAGGTTATAGAGGTTATTCAAATTCTGTGTGTCAAAATCTCATCCAATGTGGAAAATCGCTTGTTTGTTTTCTTGTTTAGTTCTCTTTTTTAAACAACGTGGTGCAATGAATCGAAACAAGTATTGTTAATTGAGAAATTGCCATAGGACAGTCACACCTTCGTTGTAGGCAGGATCATAATATTTGTAATTACTAACGTGACACACACACACACACATACACACACAAGTAAACGTGCATCGTACGTATATTCAGGTACATACTACACGTCCGTGGAGATGAAGTTAATGTAGACGTCTTTCTAATATTACCAGTTACAACTCGGTTTCATGTCGTCTTTTTCTTCGATTCAGTCGTCCTCATTCCTTCTCTTTCCATCCCATCAACGTGATTTAAACGGGTCTAGTCTACGGCAACCGCGTCCCACGATGCGAAATTAATGAGAAATCCTGGCCTAGCCGCACACTTAATTAATCAACTACAATAATGGTGATTGTTGCATATACATTACGAATGGCAAGTAAGCATATACATATGTGTGTGTTTGGGCTGATGTATTAATAAGGAATCAACCGAATGATATTAATAATGTCAAAGGATCCCGCCGACAGCGTTGGTTTTTTATTACAGAACGTAGGATTTAATCGAGTCGAAATCAATCAGCAAAAATCAATAAAAAGCTACCACTATTCTGTTGTTTCTCTTGTGAATATTAAACCTACAAAACACTTGTCCTACATAACCACAATGTACCATTATCCCTAAGAAAACTTAGTATTACTTCATTAGTCGATAGATAAATATAAGGACAATTTTGAAAGCACTATCAAAAAGTCCAGGTTAAAATATTCAGAAAGTTTATGTACCTATAAATAGATATCTAATATGGATTGAATTTTTGAGTCAATGATCAAATTGATGTGAACAATTTCCCACTCATAAACGTATTTTAACAACTGAATGGCTTTGTTTCTCAACTAATATTTATATTATTTTTTTTAATGTAGGTATAGGTACTTAATCTTTCACCTGAAGACGCAAACGGTTTGGCGAAACGATTGCAGTGGATACTATTAAATATCATTTTGAAACATTTCTTCTTTTACTTATACTTGAAATGAAGTTTCAACAAATAACGTCTACAAATATTATTTATTTAAAACATAAGGATGGCCAAAGGGGTCATGCTAAATTTTGCGGTGCTAATTATGAATGAAATATTCAAAAGTGTTTATCACATCGATACCTACAAATGTTTAATTTTTCAGTTTTTGAAATTTTGTCACTAAGGGCCGTTCATTAAATACGTTCGCATACAAGGGGGAGGGGGAGAGGACTGAGTTTGACAAGAGGTGACAAGGGGGGACGGGGGTATACGGCAACGTGACGTTCACCGTTCATCAAAAAATTTTACTGAATTTTTACAGAATCCTTGGACTTCTGATAAATAGAAATATTATTTATTTGTTGGTTACAAAAGATATTTATTAATTTTTTAAAATTGTATTATGAAAATAATATAAATATTTTTGACTATCAAAATTTGTGTATTATCCATCAAAATTTATCATGTTCAGGGGGGGGGTTAGTTTTTGTGACGTAATAGAACAGAAAGTGTGGCACAGCGTGACAACCTGGGGGGAGGGGGCCAAAAAAAGCTAATTTTAGCGTGACGTATTTTATAAACAGCCCCCTAGTTGTCCTGTTCTTATTCACATTAGTGATTGCTTGAATGTTTACTTTGTTGATTCCCAAAAACATGGAGGACATCCATTAATTATGTGAAATCAAAATGGGGAGGAAGGTCCAGACAATCTCAATAAATTTTTTTAGTTAAAAGTATTATTATAATTTCCAAATCCATTATGGAGTTATAGGGTCCACCATATCCTGCCCAATTTCACTATGGGAACTCCTCAAAGTATAAGCGAAACAGCTTGCAGCTTACGTAAATTATAGACGTCTCCTACCCTAAGAGACTTACAGATCACACATAATGTTGTTCTATCAAATGTATAGACTAATGGTTTTAGTACTACAAAATAATTTCAAGAATTGCACCAGCGTTATGTAATTAGATTGCACTTGTTTCTGGGAGAACAATAACTACATACTAGGTATGTACACGAGACAAAGAATGAACGAGGTCTGGGATCTATTGTTTTCTATCAGCAGTCATTCATTTGAAAAGTAACTGCTCTCAATGTACCTACAGAGACAGAAGTCTGACAGATTTATACAAACATGGCGTCTAAAGTCTCTATCGTCAATTGTTCGAGGCACGCGTTTCGCGCGGCATTTTGATTGTTTCATCTGACCGAGTAGTAGACCATTGTCCTAGTCCAATTTGTAGCCAATCTTTTCTCATTAGGTGCAGATACCATTGTTGTTGTAGCGGTAAAGGTAAGCTCACGCGGGATCAAAATAGCTGTCTATATTACCATTTAAATAATGGTATGTATTTACCTTTTACAAAAACATAGAAGTTTAAGTATCAATATTGAGGTATTTTATAAGGGGGAGACGAAAAACTAAATGAAGTTTTTGATTGAGCGGTGTACATATAAAACAAAAAATAATGAAAATAAAAAACCAGAAAAAATAATGTAATTTAAATATTTCATTCTATTTCTAATACCTCTTGTAACAATATTAGACCAAACCAGAGACTTGGCGGTGTTTACCTGGATGCATTAATGCTCTTTGACTATCGACTTTCTTCCGGTTGTTTTGTAAGATGCCCTTTTTAAAAACATTTAAGAAAAAACGTTCTTTTAATATGTTTTTACAACTTTATTCACAAAACATCTACTCAGCAGGTAGTTTATTGTCCCTTATTGCTTACTTATGATAAGACAATCGGCAAACACGGTCAACTCATACTGCCAGAATTTTACGTTTATTATTGAAAAGAACTTCGGATTTTTAGTGTTAATTACAATTGTTTCAACTATTATTGTCAAATCTCTGACATATATTTCGACCTAGGCGGTCATTATTGAAGAGTAATACAAGTACTGTTATTAAAACTGGATTCCAACCCTTAAATACTAATAAATGACGTCACGGGGAAACCGTAACCAAATTACAAATCTGACAATAACAAAGGTGTTGAATTTGAGCAAAGCTCAGTTTGATTGTTAACTAAAAATTTATTATTTATTTTAGTAGTTCTAGTATTGTTTTGGTGTTGGGGTTAAGATATTTACTGTTCTAAAACAACACCGCCAAAGTTGCCGTCTTCAGATTCTTCAACAATTAACCAATATACAAACAGATATTTCAATTACACATTAGAAAAAAAAATTCTGATATACGTCCAGTTAAAAATACGAAAATACCTAATTGGACAGTCCCTTTTGGTATATGTTTACACAATTAACGTTGTAAGTTTCTTACATACAGCCTAAAGAGGACGATCTTGTTTGTACAACACTAAATGACAATAATATTGTCATCATTGAATAATTATCCCATAATTATCTATTAAAAGCGAACAGTTAAGAAAAGGAAAACCCATGGCACCACAAGATACTTTCATATACCACCTGTTTGGTTATGTAACACTTACGATTAATAATAATTCCATTCCCTCTGCTCTATTTATGACTTGCAAATACAAGGTAGGTATACTAATATATGAACAGGACGTGTCACGACTTCAACTACAGTATGTAATATATTTACTACATGTGATAGGCTACAGTGTTGTAATTATGTGCTGTAGGTATAACCACAATAAACAGCAAATTCGTGTTCAAAGGAGGTATGTAGATATATACTTTCATAGGTACACTTGTTTTATTATGTAGTGAGAGATCTCAAAACTATGGTATCTACTTAACACTTTACTGTTCTATACCTAGGTAGGTATACAGTTCCATTTTTATTTTAGGAATAGGGGTACTTCTTTGAAATTACATCTTTTACATATTTCATCTTACATTTATAAATCTCGTGTCACAATGTTTGTGTTCGATAAACTCTGGAACTATTCAACAAATTTTAATGAAATTTGGCGTAGCCACTGTGTGTAATTTGGTCCAGCTTAAATGATAGAATTGGTTTTTTATTTCGATTGGGGAATTATTCGCATAAGTTTCTAACAGATGGTGGTGTAAGTCAATTTAACGTAGGAGGCGTCGTGTTTTCATTTCTTAATGCTACAATCTATTCCAGGTCATATAACATATATGACTGCATTGAAAAATTGATAGTTAGCTGTTTTAACTGTTATTAGGTAAAAGTTAAAAGAGCCACTACAACGCGTGATCGGGACAGTTAATATTTTATAAATTAACCTACTAAACACTCCCAAGACATAGAATTCAGAAAATCTAAGAAAACAATTACAACCCGCCAGGAGCGTATTTTTGGTTTGTTGACTGTAGTAAAATGAAATCCCCTCACATATAAAGGGTGTCCGGGATATACATTAAGGATAAAACTAGAATTAAAATGTTACTTGCACAAGTTCTTTTTTCAAAATTTCGAGGGGGCAATTATCACCTCCTAATTACCCAATGCTAAACTAATTAATGAATATTAACTATATTAGCAGACTATACTTTGCACTAGTTTTCTTGTTATTGCAAACTTATATTTGAATATTGACCTTCTTATAAAGAACTACCACTGTTTTAATAAATTTGTTTTTCCTGCTAACCAGACTTTTGAAATTCTCCCACTGTCTGTCAACAACGTCAGCATGATATTCTTTTTGAAACCAGTATTTGTGTGTATAGGTAGCTTATTTAATGATATTAAATTTACAAGATTTTTATCTTGTCTGGCATTATAACTCTTCACATTGTGTATTCCATTAATTGATGAGAAAACCGTTTTAAGACATATGAATAGAGCTTTTAAATAAATTATTTCCGTTTGTACAAGTTGTTTAAATTAATTTTATTGACAAAAAGTTAACTTACTTAATTTTTATTTTTAGAAATAGTAGAAATATCACATAATTTAAATACACAAATAGAAACTTTCAAAATTCACATGCCATGTAATTATATTTGTGCACGGTTTTATGCATAAACACTTCAAACTCGATAAAATATTTATAGAAGCACTTTACTTACTTAGGTCTTTATTTTTTCTAGCTGTTATAAACCTATTGAATTGAGAATTTTCTTAAGTTGTTCAATCAAGGAATGTGTGTCTCTGTGTCAAGTAAACTGTCTGAAACATCTAATCTTCGACTTAAAAAAATGATAATAATTAGAACATTCTGTATGATGTCAGACCCAGTTTACTAGAAGTGTATGCATTTTTTAATGTCATTTAGTTTAGAAATCTGGGTGATGATTGATATAAAATGGGGTTAGTTAAATAGGATAATATATTTACCTACATAAAACGTAATCTCAAGTTTACGGACAAGTATTTAGAATTGCATAATAAATATTAAACAAATGGCACCCGTTTTCAAAGTCGTGGTAATAAAAAAACCAATGAATTGCATTTTTATATTACGTTTACAGAATATAGATAAGCGATAAGTATGCGTAATTATAAAAATAAACAGAATTATATTTTGAATATTTCTGGGACAATCTTAAAAATCGCACAGGAGTTACAAGAAGAAAATGAAATTGTATTTTAAACAACTGAACTAAATATCGTATAACACTAAAAACGAACAGTTTAAGTAATGTATTGTAGCTACCAGAATTGTTATTTGCTGCTAACTGAAGTATTATATCAATTTCTTTATAAATAGCAAATTCAACTGAATTAGTGATTTATCAAGATTAACTATGGCGTGCTGATGAGAAGGAATAAGTTCAAAATCGATAAATCACTAACCAAGAACTTAAACTGTCCTTATTAAAGTATATTTATCACGTACTTAAGTTAGATCATCGATTAAGATGAATAAGTAAACAGTAATAAGGCTCTTGTTTAATATTTTATATGTTTAGGTAGTTAGTTACAAACATCAGTAGATGCCAATATACTAGGCCTAACTTAATGTCACGACAGAAAACTTAAAACCCTTTCGATTCTACCTAAAATTAAGGGTAGCATTTTGGATTGAAGTTAAAATATAGAGAAAACCAGTAATGGCAGGTAATAAAAAGTAGAGAGGGTGTTTGTTACAACTTAATTTTTTTGAAAAAGAGAGTCATGTATGGTACATTTTAATGTTCATAGCCTTTGATTTTTACGTCATATAATAATAAATTAAACAATATTTTCACGTATATTCAACGACGTAAACAAACAATGTTTTTACTTTCGATTTGGTTTATTGAGAATTCAGCCTTTTAAATTTGTTTAACAATATAAAATGCAGGGTATAATCTTAAGGACAAGTACATGTATACATAAACCCAAGTATTTTCGCTCTATAGGTATACCAACTCTTTATAACATTAATATGATTTATATTTTTAAAGGTCAAAAATTCCATAAAATAATAGGTATATTTAAAATAATTATCTATAGCAATTTTTGTAGGGTATACATACCTACTCTTCCAGTATGAAGATCTATTACTAATTTCTCTTTTTTCTTATATTGGACCATTGGACCTAAATTCAAAATTTTAAATTAACTAATTCAACCTAAAACGCCCTGTATTAGTAATATATGTGTTTATAACAATTGTTTGTAAGTCTTTAATATTTAATTTTATTTAATTCGGTCAACCACAATATTTCTACACATACATACATGTACCTCCAACTAACCGTTTCTGACCGACCATATTTTAAAAGGTACAATGGTGAGTGATTAAATCAAAAGAAACAAATGTAGGCTGCTAGAGAATTAGAAATATAAATTTAATTTATGACAAGGTGGGCAGGTGTTAATGAGCGGAGTATGATCATTTGTAATAACAAGGGATTACACACGTGTAACAAGCCGGATTTTTTTTTTAAATTTAAGTCTCGGTAAGTTAATGTATACTATACTTCTATAAAGTTTTCAGTTATTCATATTAGAGTAATATGAAGTGGACTGAAACTTGAATTCTAAAATAAAAACTCTCCAGAACATCATTTTTGGGAGCTTTTGGGCTTATAGCTCACTCATTGCTCTAACTTAATAGACTCGGAAAAATGTAATGATGCTCTTGGTTTCACTTTCGCCAGCTATTATAGTTGGTGGGTGATGAGGAATGGTCTCTTCGACCTATCGTATATTCTAGTACAAAAGTGAGGATGTAGGCTCAAAAGACCTCTTATTCAGCCACCCCCACTGCGAAAATGAGTGGTGGTAGTGAGGGGTGGAAAAGTCATACAAAATGAACTATCTACCTACAGTTTAATTTAAAAGTAAAAGATGTTTCAGGGACTAAGAGGAACAGAACAATCACTTTAGTTTAATTATGTATCTACTCATATCAAAATTTTATTTTCTAAAGTTCTACATAATAAAAAAGATTACCTATTTTTTAAAAGAATTAAAAAGTTTTTAGTATATCTAACCGCAATGTTGCAATTTCGGTACGACAGGAAAATACATATGGGTAACATTAAATTTTACCATTATTTCAACGATAAATTTTACGATGTAAAACGTAATTTTATAGTCAATCGAAGAAATACTGAATTTTCGTATTGCAAAATTTAAAGGTAGAAACAATTTAAATTCTACCCACAATGGTATTCGATTTTATTTTACATCAATAAATAAGAAATCAAGTAAAATCAGTTTCATACGGATTATTGTAAATTGAGCACAATTAGTATCAGCACGACAGGAGCTTAACAAAGCTATCGCTTTAATCAAAATTTATTAACAAGTACGAATACATACTATCTTTCAACAATACATGAAGGTAGGTATCTGTAGCTGTAGGTTTTATCCGAAGTCATTCAGATTGGATGAATTTTATTAATTTTATCTAACTTCATTTCATTAACTGTAAACAAATTTCTTTCTATTTTCTGCAGAATTAGACGTGTGTATGTTATAAACCTATTCTCGTAAACGTTCTTGGAATAAAAAACCTATCATTCCTACAAGCCACTTCTTCTGGTGGGCGTGTAATCCTCCAAAGTGCACCCTAGTGGAAATCTGGAGGGTAGGGCGCAGCCTCTTTTTGGGAATCGTGGGTAGTGGTTAAGAATAGGAAACGGATGAATTAAAGGCCGGAAAAAAGTGATGGATTTATTCGATTCAATGAAATCTCAAAAAAAGATAAATCAGGGCAGATAAACCCTAGGCAATAGATATAGAAACGGTTGACCACGCCGCTCGATGTTTCTTAAACCATTTTCACTCATAATTTTTTTATCCGGAGTTACCTGTAAGACTCTTATTAATATCAGCGAAACAAGTTGAGTAAAATTTGCATTGCTCTTCTTGTGAAATAAAACTCTCTTTATTTTATTTATGCACTTACCTAAAACCTTTTATCAGGTCTGGCGAGGAGAAGAAGTGATGCGGAAATGGTTCATGGGATTAGAATTAGAACAATCGAGTGTCCAAATTACCTCTGTATCGAGTATTAATGAGTCATAAATCGATCCGGTAGTTAATAGTGTATAAGTAAGTGGTCGTTGCCGTACCGGTGTACGTTGTAATAAATAGAATAAAAAGCTCAGGTCTGGAACATGCTTACACCGACCTAATCTTATCAAATACATTTATTGTTGTTGTTGTTAGATTCGAAGTGAATTTATTATGCGTACCGATAAGCCTTATCGACTTAGACGTTTCTGATTGCCGAGCAAACGACTTAATTACGCGAGTTTAATAGGAATTCGTGTGCAGGCCTCTTTTACTATTTAAAACGAATATTGATTGAAAATACTGATTAGATACACGCCTATAACCTCGGATTTATGTATATTTGTATTTTAAATTAAAATATTATCATTTTAATCAAAACAACCACTATATATGTTGTGTGTATAATTATTCCAAAATTTTCAAATAAAATAGGAAGTATCCATATGGATCGAAAGAGGATAAAAAAAGGAATCGATTGAAAAAATAAAAAATAGTAGGTGCTATTTGAAAAAACGAAGTAATTCGTGTTTGAAGTTTTTCAATTTTAGAATTTTATTTTGAACGCCCTGTATAAATAATTTAATTCAATTTTGTCAAGGCGTTAGCACTAATATTCAGCTATTACTAGTAAAAATTTCAACATTCTAAGTCGTATTTTGTGGAAGTTATGATTTTTTATAATTTGGGTTGCGGTAATTAAATTAACTCAGAAACCGATCGTCATAGGTGTACAAGTTGGTTATCAAACTTACCTTAGAATTACACGTTTTATTCGAATTCAGCGTGAAAAATATACCATTCCATTTAAAATAACAAAGTTGGTATCGACTTCCGGTATAACCGGATGTAAATCGAACTTGAAAATATTTTTAAAAGAAGCGGCATAAACAATAACCAAATGAGCCCAAGTTTCAGAATTGAATTCCTTCTACTAATTCATATACTTCTAATAGCCCATCAACTTGAAAAACCCTGTATAAGTACATAAGTATTTCAAACAACACCATATTCATTTTTTCCATAATTGAATTTATGGCAATGTGTAAACACCACTATTCTATACAGTGGTCGCATAAAGTCCATTAATTAATCAAAATGGAAGAAGCATGGCTTTTTAATGAATTTATCTATCTAATGAGCACAATAAAAATATTTCAATTCAACCTTTCCATTAAAATCTGTAAAATTTGGTGATTAGTATCTAGAAGAATTTCATAAAAACAAAGCCAAGGCAGAATAAGAAATTTAAACCAATTGACTCCAGAACATGATTGGGGATATCCATTAATTAGTTGAACTCAAAATGGAAGGGGGCAATATAAAAGAAGGGAGGGCTCATTGAAAATCTGCCGTCACCTTCCAGAGAGTTGTTATAATTTATTTTCCTTGTTTAATAAAAAACTCATGATTGAAAAAATATCATATGAGGATTTACGTCATCTTGAGTTTTGAATACAATACAACTTAATACTAGATGAAACAAATGGAGAAAATCACAACAGTAATTTTCCAATACTTTTATGCCACTGAAGCGATTCTCTTGAAATTTCTCTTTTGTGCTTTTTAGAGATAACTCCTTCAATGCCTTAGAACGACAGGATGACAATTCGAATTTGGATAAAAATTTAATCAAACGCGAAAATTATTATTGATAGGGATTTCTTTAAATTAAATATATTTAAATTAAAACGATTAGGTACTTGTTACTAAAATCATATATTTACTAATCGATATGGAGTAGGTTTCTTTCCCTTTTTCTTCACTGAAATATGATTCACATCATGGCCATAAGGGCCTTTACTGTTTTACGTTCAGCTTATTTGCAATTTCGCCATGATGATTAATTTCTAGTACTGTTACGTTCTGCTAAATGGAATTAGAAATGAACTGTTTCCTGTATCTTGCTGTTATCAGATTTAGTTCGTGTAAATTGCTTCAGGAATAATATCGACAACGAATCAGTTTCCTCTAATCATAACAAATAAAATTAAATCAGTCTATATATCTGATTATTGATTGGAGTAGTAATAGAAAAGTAAATTAAATTAATTGATTAAATTGTACGGATAAAGTTATTAATATTTTCTGCAGGTACGAGTATATCGAACTATGTATAAATAGCCGAAACCGATTGGGTATGAATACAAGTATAAACGTAGTTTTTTTCGAAATGGAAGTACACAAACTCTATTATGTTGATCTTTAAAAATTTCGTACCGAGCGACATGGTTAGGGATCTACGAGACTTGATTTTTATGAAATCTTGTCTTAATCAAGACAATAACGAGGCAAGATCAAGAGCATCATATCAACGATTTTCAAAATCAATGAATTTAGTCAAAAGGCTCGACATTTTTATGCAGTTTAATAAATATTTAACCGGATATCCAGGGTTACAGGAAAGATGTCACGATCCCTTCGTGCCGAACATCCATGGATACACTACTTTAGACAAAAGTTAACCAACTTCCAATTGCACAACATTAAAAATTAATTAAAAGAGAATTAACCTACTCATTTAATTTTTTTACTATCCTGCTTTGCTAACACCTAAATACGTAATATTAAGGAAAGACAAATTCAGTAATATTATAGTACAGTAATAATAATTTATAAAGTGTTATTTTATTAATAAAAACCCTTATGCAACTTTACCGGCGCAACGTTTTAATATTAACTACGTTTTATTAGCTATCGAATGAGGTATAAAATTTTCAGATAACCTGAAAAATTACTAAAACAATAGAGATAAGTGAAAAATTGAAATTAAAAAACAAAAACTGTATCCTGCTCTAAATTTAAAAAGAAAATTGGTAATTATTTCCAAACTGGTTCAGTTTTGCCGAATATACTAGTATCTAGCTAATGATGATCCCTGCTACCACCCCACGAAGAAACCGTGACACCTTACCGATAGTCATGTATTAAACATTAATATTTAAATAAACAATTCTATTTCTAACAAAAACCTACCGTGGTGCATAACACTTACGGAAAAACATTCAGGAACTTTCGTGTTTCCGTTTCTTGTTACCAAAAATGTTTCATAAAGTTCCTAAAAGTTTCTCCATGTTTCGGTAAAAAATGTCGACGGTTTTAGCTTATCGCCGGTTTCCATCGTGGGCGGTAATCTTCAAAAGAAAATCGGCAACCTTGAGAAATAAATGATGCAATTTACTTCTTCCTCAACCCCACCTCCCCCCATATCCCTACTTACTATTTACAAGTTGCGCTACTAACAATTTTAGTTGTATAAGGAGAAACAAAAAGTTTACGTAATATGTTTCCCAAAAGTTTGTACTCGCTGCAACAAGGAGGAACATCAGGCAAACTGAATGTTGCTCCGGTGGAAACTTAGCTTAAGATATGTTCCTTTCTGTGTCAAGAACCATCGATACTTCTAATAACTGGATGCTTTGGCGGAGTTGTAGAACGTACTAAATAGATATTAGAGACTAAAGTGAAGTCCTTAAAGAATGTAACTGTGTTACCGAAAAGTACTTCGGATGTTCAGTTTCAGAAAAGAGACTCCTAAATCAAGACAATAAATTATGATCAAGAAATTGTACAAAGCAGTAAAAGTCACTTCCTTTATCTTGATTTCCAAGAAAAGAGTTGGATGACGTGATCAAGACTCTCTAAAATAACTCAGCATTCAGGCGAATTTCTACCCGGTTCGATTCCATTTCCATCTGCCCTGGTCCAAATGTTTTGTGTATTTTGTTTTTCTGTCTTCATTTTGTTCGATTCATCGCTCTATCTCCAGCCACAATACACCCACTCCCTGGACTCCTAAAAATAAGGCTGAAAGAAGCCTTCCATCCTACCCTCCAGCTTTGCACTATATTAATTTTCGTATATCCACTAGTAGTAGTAAATGATGAGATTGAAACACCCGTATTTTTTTATTAATATAACTATATGTAATAATATTAAAGCATTGGCGTCGAATTTTCTTTATTAAATAAAATAACAGCTCTAAATATGCAAATAGGAAAACAAAGTGCGCCAGTTGCATTTGACCGCAAATTTTTCCTTTCAAAATGTCAGGCTCTTAGTTTTATTAATTCGCAATCAACATTAACATGGAATAGATTTGCGTTTGCTTGGAATACAGGCACGTTTCCCGGAATCGAAAGATGTTAATAATGACGGAAGTGAAAATATTTACCAAATACAGTGAAAGAAACTGCGACGTAAAGTGCAACGACGACAAGGACGGACACGCGGGACGTCTTATCGCTTTTTGCTTAATGGACTTTCGGAGTTGTGAAACACATAAAGTTCAAAGCTTTTTATTGTTGACGAGGCTCAATTAGCTTTACTGCGCGCTACTGGAAACGGATCGAGGTAACCTGTTGTTGCGTATAACTATTCAGCGTTAAATTAATTAATGCAATTTAAAACTGGCAAACCGTGTTATGTCTAGATAACGAAAAGGTGCAAGAATCTATAAAAGGCAACAAATGATAAAATTTACATCAGCGAAAACATTTTTTTTAATTTATTACTTATCGCATACTCCGCCACCTACTACACAATTAATCTTCCTAATCTTATTCTCATTAACTGTTAATGAGGTATTTAATTATTAAAACAATAACAATTAAAAATACTTGGTTGATATTTAAAATTAGGTTTTGTTTGTAAGCACTAAAATTATCGCTTGAAATGAGAAAGTGTATAGGAAAATAGCAGTAGATTCGTTCTGGAAAAGTTCTCGTTTAGATTAAAATTATTTTATTACAATCTTCTTACCGATAAAACAAAATTGTTGAATTTCTAATTATCCCACATTGTATCCATTTACCCCATGCACGATGCTTTATTAGGTCACAGGACATAGGCAAGGGCGTTTTTGCTGAGGGGCGCGGGGCGAATTCAATTTAAACTTAAAAAATTCTTACAAAAACGATTGTTATATATAATGCTAATCTTCGAGGATTTAGAGAAAATCAGCAGCTTGGGAAAGAAGGCCAAGCCCCCCCCCCCCTATCCCTCCTTGGCTACGCTCAGTTATGATAATATGTATCTTAAAATAGTCATATAATATAATGGCAAGATTGGTTCAGTACATTGCCGTCTACCGATGTGGTGTATCACTTGATTGACAACACCGTTGCAAAGGATAGTTACGAATAGTTTGAAATTGCGATCCACATCTGGTAATTTGCTGACTAAGAATTTAATATCCTGTGCTAAACAAATTGAAGGTACAATGCAGCTTGGAACAGCTCAATTATCGTTAGATGTTCTCAAATGTTCCACATTCTTGCATGAAAAAGCTCAAAACTCCTCATTTATTAGTATCAACCGCTTCAATGGCTACACTGGGGCGCACCCTCGGTTAAATTCAGCCAGTGAATGACTGACTGACTGTACGCCGTACAAAGCAGTACAGACAGTCGGAAGGGAGTTCCTTGTGACCCCGCGGGCTTAACACCGACAAAAAGGAGTGGCCCGAAATTTCTCCTCGAAAATTTTACCTCGTCCACGTACGTACTCCACCTCCACGTGGAACGACAACAAATTTCCCGCTGAGTCATTCGATACACCGAAAATTCATTAGCGATGCCCTGGTCCCGGTAAAAGAGGCACCGCGCCGTAGCACGACGACGTTTACCGGCACCGTGACGTTGCAAATCACGTGAAACGAACGGTTGTTGTTCAAAGATTGACGCAAAGAGGATTAAACCCTGGGCGCCTCAATGGGAGTGACAAATTAAGCAAATTCGTACAGAATTATTACGTAATACAAGGAGATCTCGGAGCGGCCTGGCCGCTCTTGATCCGACTAACAGGAATTGACTTTTACAATTATCGATCTCGTTCGTGACAATCAATAATCATTATTAAAGAGATCGAATTTCCTCTGTACAGTTATATTCATATACAATATACCTGCCTATCATTAATCATTAACAAAAAAATGGGCAATCTCAATTGATGTTTTATCCGGTATAGCTATGTATGTACCTATATCTGAAAATAACAGGAAATCCACCAACTAGTTTTAGCCTTGACAATGGTTAACTACAAACAATTTTCCAGCATATGATTAAAGCTGTATACGGTTTCAATTGGCGTTCTTTAAAAAAATTCCATACTGGGAAATATCTCCTTTTTTTCAAAATTCGCAATAGGTTGCACCGGGCAGCTAAAGTTTAATCCAGTAGAGTTTCCAGAACTTAAATTTTCTTAGTGCTAGGTATGATTTTTGACTGTCAAGAAAATCCCGATAAACTAGACACAAAACTATAATAAAAAGTATCTGACAATCCAGAAGGTTTAAAAATTAGGATCTTTCAAATCGATAAATCACTTTAATGAAGATTAAATTTTAGGACCGTTCAGTGTTCTCATGCACTATCTATACAGAAAACTGAAATTTTAATGATACAAAATTTGACAAAACAGAAAATAACATTCTTATTGATACAAACTTTTTTATAATATCCTTCTTAATTCTTATAATTCAAAGATAATTTTTATTGCGAGATGGGTATCTTCCCAATATTGTTATACAATTCCATGGGCAATGGAGTATATTAAAGGTCAATGGGGAGAACGTTTAGTTTTGTTTACATTTTTTCCCTCAACTGCGTTATTTCATGGATGAATGAGATAGTTTTTTGTTGAGAAATTAGCTGGGAATAAGAGATGTTCCAGTTAGTCTAATAGTTCAAAGAAAAACTTGAGATATGAAGAAGTGGAGGTGCGTCTCTCAACTGATGGCTCAATAATGATTATGAGCTGATTTAAACTCCCGTAAACGATGCACGGTTATTGTTTACTTCCGGGCGATACAAGACCAAAATTCTAATAACAAAAAAAAAGTAAAAAAGTAATAATAATACTTTATCAATTAACTTATTTAGCAGCTGTCGTGTGATTACGTATTTTTGAATTTTTTTTGAATCATTTTCTTTCATTCAACGCAATGTACACTGGCTAGCCAAAAATTGACGTCAGGTAAGAAATTGGAAATAATTGTAGGAGAAACAGGAATAAGCAAGGGCGTATTTTGCCAATTTGAAAAGAAGATTATAGATTGATAAAAAGCAAAATTGATATAAACAGTTGAAATTTTTATATACAAAGAATTAGAAAAATTTACAAAAAAAGGGAAGCTATAGTACTATTATTCGTCAAGGATTTTGAGAAAACCACCAAGTGTTTTGTATTTTGTCTTTTTTATAAATGTTTCATTTCGGTCTTTATTAAATTAAATCCTTCAGTCTTTAACTGAGGGTGACACCTTAGATCTCGAAACGTATTTTAGATCATTAAGACTGTGAAATTTCGAGTTTTGAGTGTTCTGTTCAATACTGATTATTTAAATTAGCCTACAAATAGTATATATAAATTCGCAATAGAAAATTTACACATACGGTAAACAATCAATGTGACCTCAATATTTTGCTCGCCTGGGTACCTATATTTACTTTCATGAAGTTCCAAATTTCGAAAGGGGTTCCAAATTCATTCCTTCCCCCCACTGACCACAGAGGCGCAGGTATTAGGTACCTCTCGTGTGTTGGTAAATATTGTATAAATCAGGACCAGACGTAGTAAGCAGGCTATGATTTCCTAACTTCCTGTCTCAATTACGTGGTAATTAACGGACCGACTGACGACGATAGTACAATGGATGGGAACGCCCGGTGAGAGGTCGCAGGTCGGATTCCCATCAGAATAATCCCACACTGAACATGTGTGTGTCCCTGATGTACCTGCAAGTACGCATATATGCATGCACGTGTGCATCTTTTTACCACCGCGAATAAAGTTACGTTTTTTATTTGTTTGTATGTATTTTATACGTAGCTACGTTTATAAGTGGAGCAAACGGATGAAGTGCAAAATAATTTGATCATGCTACCTCACGCTACATCCATCTTTTGCATTCTTTCTCGTTTTTTTTTATAATAATTTATACATTCATTTTTCCGTAATGACAGCTTACAATATCTGGAGAAGTGACACGGTTTCTCCATTTGGAATCTCCAAATAAAAATGCCTTTTGCGTTTCATTTCCATCAGCAACTACGTAATACAGCTTGGCGGACAATTCCTTCGACCTCCACTCTAGGAATCTTAGGAATAAGTGCAAAGAATGACTGAGTAAAGAAGGATAAAATGAGAACAGTGATTATTATTGTCCCTAGGGGGAGGTACCGTTGATTTTAATGTGTTTTTTACAATTGTTTACTTCCTTATTATTTTCCCAATGGCTTTTGCTACAACCGTTTCCTGTAGTTATAGTAGAGCTGCAGATACTGATGATGATTTCTCTGCAAAATCAATAAACATTTATTATTGATTCAAACTTCAATGACCAATCCTCTTCCGGAAGCCATGTTTCATGCTAAAAATTCTGTATCATGATCTGCTTCGTACCAGCATTGAACTCTGTTTCGTTATGTAACCTTGTACGTATTTAGATGTAAATAACGTACGTTTGATGATCAGTTCCTTAGAGCCGTTTAGCGAAAGGAGAACCTGTTGTTGTTGTTCATGGTTCGGACGATCTTAATACTTTAAACTTTTATCTTGTGTACACAGTTGCTCGGCCATTCGAACTATCTATACGTCGATCTGTATCTATCGAGAAGAAAGAAAGACGATGCGTCTGACGCGCGAGAAAGGAGAGGTCCTCGCGTGGAGCCTTGGGTGTCCCGTTCCCGTTTATCTGATCGAATCTCCGCAACATTCGCGCCACTCAATTGACACGTATTAGGCGGACGATTGCTGAGGGGTTTCACCGATCGTTCGACAGGAAGGTGCCGCTTCGCCAACCGTGATGTACCGGGTTTATATATGTTAGAGCGACCGGTTCAATACGGGTTCACCAATCAATATACAGGGTCATCATCTTAATCACTTCTTATACAAATTACTATACAATTAGAAACATCTAATCAGTCAACCTGTCAATGTTTTCAAAAAGAAATAATTTACAAATTGGTTGACTGGTGATGTGACCGATTCGGATCTAAATTGGGGGAAATTTCTCTTCCAACCGTTTCTCTAGCACGAATGGCGAGCTTCTTCAGAAGTCCAATTCCAACCGACGAGACGAAGGCCTTTAAATCCAAATCAGAACATCACCAGTTCCAATCTCTGGAACGATTTACCTATATGACAAAAAACCCTTTTGTAAAAACTTTTTTTCAAATGTTATTTTGAGCCTTTCCCATAGCCTAACAAAGTTGGTAATTTTAAAATTTGGAAAAAAAGAAGGGGGAAAAAACCTATTTCCCTTTGGCGGGGTTTATTCACAACATAAGGATTTTTAACTGTTTTCTCTATCTCCAACGTAACACCTTTTAATTTTAAAAATTATAAATACCTAAAATACCATTTTGGAAAGCAGGGATGAAATTTTGCATGACTTGAAGCTTCCCATTACATGTTTTTAACCAATTCTTCGATACATATGCAAGATTCATGGATTGAAATACTACTTTTTGGATGTTCTCACTAGGAATGTTTTGATGTCAAAATAAATAATCGCCCTGTAGATTCCGTGTATACGAATACACTACACCATGGTCGTAGGGCGTCGTCGTCGTCGTCCGGGTGAGACGTTTTTATTACGCCGCTCTGTTATTAGGGCCCGCCGGCCTGCCCATTGCCCATATATCACCGCGCACACTCACTGATTGCAGGGTGTAAACTTTGTCATTCGCGAGCGAGAAATTCGCAACTTTATGTCTGTATGTGGGTACAACTTACCCATGTCTGTATCAATATACACATACATTTATGTACGTATTATACACGAGACTGTTTCTTACCTACAACATAGTTGGCGGCCCTTACTGGACGTTTTCGCGCACACCTACCGAAGAGAGCAAAGGTGAAACTGCCGCGCGAAAAATAAGTCCTCTCGAGAACCGAAGGAACACCGGCATGTCAGTCGTGACCAACGTAGGGCACAAAGGCAACAAGCAAGAATTTCATTGATTTTGGAAAACAAAATTCAAAAAATTTACCATAGAATAAAAATTCTTATTCTACTAATAACGAAAAGAAAGTTTGTATACATTGTACTCTTGAAAAAGACGTAAGACGTCGAAACAATTGTAAAAATAATTAATAAACTCTTTGAAACATATAAAAGCAAACTTTCTTTTCGTTATTAGTGTTAAAAATGTTTCATAATACTCCTACTGCATCATTAGTAAATTCTTATTCTATTATTCAGAGAGTTAAAATCAAATCGACGGCATTTAGGCAAAAAGATTTAGTGTTAGTGTCATACTATATTACACTGGCGTGAGTTTTATTTCTTCCCCAAGGAGTAAATTGGAATTGTTTCTTTAGTTAATAAGCAATAAGCAAGCGGAATAGAGGAATTCAAGGAAATTGGGACAACGCATTGGAGCTATTTAAAAAAAGCAAAACACAGTATTACAGCAAAATTGCGTCAAGAATTTCAGGAAACCGTATCAGAACCCTAAGTTTTATAAGAAAATTTGGACTAACCATCACGTTTGACAAAGGAGCTTGATTTAGACAATAAAACTGATAAAGGTTTTCATTTACTCCAAAATCATTAAGGAGATCAATTTAACAAGGATATGCAGAGCAATAGGGTTTTAAAGGGAATGAAAGATGGAAGATGCATTGGAGATGCTTAAGAATTGCAAATTACAACATTGTATTGAACAAAGGCGTGATATGAAGAAAATAACTTTAAGAAACTACTGCAAGTCTATGAGGAAATGAGGTAAACCAACACGTTAGATAAAAGAAGAGGAGATTTGCTTCAAAATCATTGAGGAGGTACTAAAGAGAAGAAAGATGATAGATGCAATGGATGTAGTGAAGAATAACAAATCACACCATTTTATTGAACATAACACGGGCATATCAGAAAGGATTGTAGGCATACCAAAAAGTTTAACAAAGAAAGGGGAACTGAGTTACATTGAAATTGATAATGGCTTCCCAATTGCTTCAAAAAACATTGGAGCTATTAAAGTAAGGTAAATCATAACATTACGATAAAATAAATTCGTGTCATACTGGGAAAAACTTCAAGAAATCCTATCGAATCCCAAGGTTATAAGAGGGAATTAGGCAAACTACAACGTTTGACAAAGGAATAGAAGATTTGGACAATGAAACTGACAAAGGTTTCCTACTTGCCCTAATGTCAATGGTCATTCTAATAGGAATATGTGGAACAAACGGGAATTAAACATGATTCTAATAAAGAAACACAGCTCCGTAAATGAATAATTTGGAAGAGACATAAGAAAAAATACTTTTTGTTGATTTAGATTTTGATTCATTATTTATCTTTCCCGAAAAGTTTTACAAGAAAGGTTTGTTTTTATTTCTGCGAGAACAGCGATAGAATCATCGTATAATCTGATTATTTTGGATAGCATCCTCAAGAGACATAGTGAGGGCGTCCTTCACTGCAATTATAAAGTTTCACATCGGAAATATTTTTCTACAATCTATCTTAACTTTATTTGGTCGCTTTTGAAATCAGAAATGTCTAGGCAGAATTGAAATTAGTGAATTATATTCAAATTGTTTAGCACATTGGTACCTACCAGTATATACGTCCTTCACGGTAAATAATAAAGGATTAAAGCATTTACATCCCAAAAATTGAAATTTAAAATACGTGCCTATGTTAAAATCTCAGCTTGAATGTTATTATTCTATTAACTTACTAAATCAAAGTTTTGATGTGAAAAATCGTTCCCAATTTGTCGGTATTGTCAGAATAATGATACCTATCTCTTGCAACGTTCTTAGACCGAGCTGTTGTATCATAAGCAACCAGACGAGTGGGAGTCGCCAAAGGAAGGACTCTCATATTAAAGTAATTGATGTCATTTTAATTCTAGTAATTTTTTAAGTCGTTATTAAAGAATTCGCGGTAATTTGAGGTCGTGCAAAATTGCGGCTCGATGTCCTGTTTCTTCGCGGTATACTTTTTGTTTACTCTATCTTTTTCTATTGTCAAGTATGACTCATTGGTAATATACGTAGGTACATATATATATATAAATAATAAGACAATTAATTATAGGACTACATCAGATACGTAATTCTGCTCTTTTAACTAAAAATTTTTGGATAATGTGTGATTACTTGGTAGCTAATTAGACACATACATACGAGAAGGTATGTCCTGTAGAACAATAGATAATTTAGGAATTCCCATTGCTAAACATCCATCTCTTGACATTAATCATATTACCAACTTGAAGAACAAAATACATATGTAGGTAAGTAATACAAAAAAAAAATCTTTGTTAGCAAATTATACACGCAGGTTAAATAAAGAAGGATTGCGAAAGTAAAAGCTACTGATGACATAAAAAAGAAATAAAATAATAATTTTTGATTTTTTTCTGGGTTAACTTAGGGTGTGGGTAAACAACTTTTCTTGAAAATTGTAAGAAGATAACCGAAGAAAAAAATAATAGTACCTACCATTTACCATTAAAGTTGTTAATGTATACTACGCGTACCTACTTATAGTTTCTATTGTACTATAGAAATTGTTTAACAAACTAACCATAAGATACATTCTAAATCTTCAATTAGTTACAGAGATTTGTCATGCGTTATTATCCTAGCATTGGTTGGATTTCTCGATATAAACATGTGGTAACTGCAAATTCAAACAAATCGCTATCGATATTACACGTCTAGCAGGTAGTTAAAAGCATATGATTTATATTTTACAATAATTAGACAATTCGAAAATCTCGTTGCGGGATTTTCATAGACACGTTTCCTATAGATAAACTTTGCAATTATCAATAATTAACCTCGGTTAATTTTTTGATTTACTGCTTTTCTAAGTGCAGATGGATTCGAGACAAGCAAGGCAAATTGAATAAAAAAGGAAAAGAAATCAACGTTTAAAGCTGTAATTATCGCCAATACTGTTCTTAGATGTGATGATACTTTCGTAACTTACTTTGCTACCTGTCTGAAATTTTAATTGAGTAAAACTGATTTTTTATATTTTATAAAATAGACGGAAAAGCAGCCAATTTAAGAATGCGAAGTTTGCAATAAACGTTAATAGGAGAGAACTGCAGCTATTGAATAATCTTTTAGTCAATTTAATATATCGCAAGAGTTCCATTTTAAATTAGAAGTGATATTGTAGTAAGAGCTGTATTGAACAAATAGGTATACATCTCCACACATAAAATATATATTTTTTTTCCAACCTATAAATTTTTATTATATATATATATATATATATATATATAAACTAAGCACTTCCCTTCTGTTTCACTTATAATCATTTAATTCCTGTATTTCCTTCCACCCTTTCCACACCTCTCCTTTTTAAAAATTGTTTCAATGCCAGACCACTACCATCCGCATTTATTATTCTTCAAAGTTTGTCCTTCTCATTCTTCCCCGTTACTTCTTCTAATATATGCCCCATTTATTCACTCTTTTCTCCACATATTCTACACAATCTCTTACTTTCTTCCATCCAAAACTTATTCTCATTACACTCATTCCCCATTCTGAATCTAGCTATTATCTCTACACTTTTTTCTTCTTTTATATGTCCTGGCACCTCATCCCCTTGCCATTCTACCCATAAAAACTCCCTCATACCTTTCGCGTATCTTGATTCCCATATTTTTCTCAAATTTTCACCTCTTACTATTTCATTACCTCTTTTCCCCACCATCCTACTAACATTCAATATCTTTTCTCTCCACTCTTCCATTTGTTCTTTACTTATTGCCATTTCTGTTAAGGCTTTGTCCCTTTCCACATCATATTTATTTTTTGTCTCAATCCTCAATACCTTCTTCCTCCATATCTCCTTTCTTATATCCCCCTCCGGTAATTCTCCCAAATTTTCTTCATATTTTACAACCTTTCTTCTTGTGTCTTCCACCATTTTCCCACATTTTGTTTCCCTTCTTAAAATGTAGTCTGGGGTACTTCTTTCTAAACGTAATACCCATTTTATATACCTTTTATAAATATTTTCTACTATTCTATACTCTTTCCATCCCCATATCTCGCCTCCATAAAAGACTATACTTACTAACGTTTTAAATAGTACCACCCTTGTTTTCCAGTTATTTCTGCACAATTTTTGTCCTATTCCCCATATTCTCCCCAGCAATGCATTTGCTTTCGCTGCTTGATTACTTATGTGCACCTCGTCTTTGTTGTTTTCTGTTAGCGTGTACCTCAAGTAGTTGCATTTTTTTACCCTTTCTATCACCTTCCCCTTCCATCTCACTTCCTCTTTCTCTTTTCTTTAATAGCAGAGAACTGCGGCTACTTAATATTCCTTTAGTAAATATATTGCAATAGTTCCATTTTATATTAGAAGGTATATCTAAAAAATTGTTATGTAGAAGCGCCCTACGCCGTTTCAGCGATATTTTTTTTTGAGAGACTTCGCCTTCCGAAAATGACTCACCTATAATTTTTAATCATCTTGTTTCTTAATGTAGGTACCCGATGGCATTCGAGATAAAAATAACTCTTCAAGATCATGTACGTTCTTCAATGAATCCTAGAAATTTGTTAACACTTTATTACGTGTGTCCTTACATTTTTAAATGTAGGTCGAAATGAAATTTGTAAAGAAGCGTCTTGCGAGTTGGTTTCGGAAATTGTAATCAGAGGCAGTATTATTCTCAGATGTAATACTTTTGTGACTACTGCTATGATTATTTAAAAGCGCCCTACGCCCGTTCATCTTTAAAGTACCTAGAAATAATTTTTTAGGATCATGTACATACGTCCCTTGAATCCTAGAAGTTTATTAAAGCTTTACGTGTGTCTCTACGTTTTTAATGCAGGTCAGAACGAAGTTTGCAGAGGAACGTTTTGCCAGCCGAGTGTGACTCTCTTGTTGGCAATCAGGCAAGACCAATCAGAGTAATTTATTGCTAGGATTTATGGCGTGACGTCATTTTACTTTTCGTCCTGCGTGCCTGTAGTGCAAACTTTGCGACACCGCCAACTGCGACCCCGCGTACGGTTGCCGCAACGCAAACGCAAAACAATGCGAACAAACGACTGCCGCAACGACTTGTTGCAAGGAAGTTGTTAAAAGTGGTTGTTGATGTTGTTGTTGCTGCTGCTTCCATACACTCACACACAAAAACACGTAGGTATAGGTACGCACGCACACGTAATTTTTTTGTTGAGATGTCGACGTCAACTTTACATATGCCTACCGAATGTGAAGGTATGCTGTTGGATACAGGGTGGGATTTAATAATTTGTACAGAACAACCTCAATTTGTCAGATTTAACAAAAAGTTAATCATCCCCAAGTAAATATGAGAATATGATCTTCTTGTGCGCCCATTCGGATTTGCAGGAAGTTGTAGATAGTTTTGCGATTCATAGTGTCTTACCCTGCATGTCTCACTACGTCACTATTCCCCCCCCCCCCCCCCATAAGCGCAACAAAAGATGTTTCACATTAATAATTATCTTACCCTGTCCTTGCAGGTACAATGTATACTCTCTGTATATCGATAAATTTCCAATAGGGTAAATATGACTTAAACTTGATTAATTTTCATTAAAATTCCTAATTCGCCAGCCCTCTGTAACGAATCGGTTATTCTCTGTAACAGTCATCCTAAAAACTTATCATCCGTTATAATAAGACCAATATGACCTATTTGAGTGTCCTTAAAGGTTCTTAAAAAAAGAATTAAAATGCGTGTTTTCAACGAGTATGTTGTTTACAGTGCGTTCAAATGATTCAAATTCACAATTTAGCACAAGACGACAATGACAGATGAATAGTGAAGATAACGTCAATCTTATTAATTGTGGTAACAGCCATATATCTTTGAAAATCCATTAAACCGCGACTAAAATAAAAATGGCTGCAAAGGTAGCAGATTTTAATCAAATCAAATTGGAAGACAATCGACACATTATTTTATGTTAACGAAAACAAAACGCACATCAATTTAAAAAATTAGTAACGTTTGTAATATCGACGTTGTAACAAATACCGTAGGTACCGCTGGTCGTGGGAGTTTACTTATCCAATTCCTTGAAGACAATCGTATTGACAGTGTAGCCAATCGCACCACAAACCCCTGTGTATGAAACAAGTAATATTTAATTGAAATGTAATTTATTGATTTCGTAGGCTCAAAAGATAATTAATTTTTTTTTTATTTTACGCCTTCATTCGATCCTCTGCAATTTTATCGTTTTAACTGCCTGCCACAACCATGAAGGACATATTATTTCAGATAAAAAGGCTGGGAAAACAATTTAAATTCAGATTTAAATAATTCTTTAAATTAATTTTCCATATCTACTTTGTTCATCAGCACATCAGCAGTTAAGGATAAGTTCTGTAGTTATAACACCACCCAGTGTCAACGAGTTGTATTAATTTTAGGAATACTGCACCAGATTAGATTATTTATCTATCTTTGTGGACTTTGTTCTCTACAATTGGAATTCAGACTTTATCATTAGAAACGTAGGCATCTGATACGCCTTTGAGCACATTAGAGGAGCAAAAGTCGTGGGTTGTTTTATAAAGAGGTTTATATTGTTGATGGCAGTGCGTGGTCAGTCACTTTTCGAAAGAATCATACCCATCCAGCTATGGCCTAGCTGCCACTTGTATAATAGTAGTGGGCTCATTAAAGAATTATTAACGGTTAGCTACCTCTCTGGCAGACATACATACTATATACATACATACATACATACATAAAAAAGCAACTATGTCGCACTCTTGGGAATTCGAAATTAGTCTTGTGTCGTTGCGAGGCGAGACCACTAATAACAAATGCGACAATCATTAAGTAACTATGTTTCTTATGGACCAAAGAGTAAAAGACTAAACCACTAAACCATCAATGTTACTGAACGGTACAGTTTTTATTTTTAAGTGGGAAGCACAAGTCCTAATAATCATTAGGAAGTTCAAGTCGGTCCTGAAGACCATCCACACGCCTGAATTTCGAACTATAAACAGTAATAACAATGTCTGAAGATTAAAAAGCAGTAATAGATGTGAAAATCTAAAAATTGTTTTTTTATGTTGCTTACTGGGAGACACCATACCATAACACACATTTTACGTACTCAAAACGCTATACTAAAATACAGGGTGGTTATTATATAATCGAGAAGAAATTCAAGGATTTTAAAACTATCAATTCTGCAACTCATCGAGTAAAATAAATAAGGAAAGAATTTATATTTTTTAAATTTATTTCTACGTTTGTATTTCTACCCCTTCATATTCTATATTTGTTACGTAACTATCTGTCTCGTCCATCCAAATTCTGTCTTCGTCTCTACCAGATAAAGTTTGAAAAAATTTTTTCAAAGGCTGAAGTAAAGTAACATTCATTTTTTTATGTTGCTTACTGGAAAACACCACAACACACATGCTGAGGTACTTCAGAGTACCATACCAAAATACCTACAGAGAAGTTATTGTTTGAGAAGTAATAGTAGAACTTTCAAACTACACGTTCTGCAACCGTTCTAGCAGAATAGAGGAAGAATTTATAATTTTCTTTTTATTAATTTTTGCTTATTTGTACCCCCTTCACCCCTTCATATTCCATCCTTGTTATGTAACTAACTTTCGCATGTCTTCTCCCACAACAATTTCAAATTCTAACCGCGTCCTACAGTACAGAATTTGTAGAAAAATTTCAGACTATAATAGTCTCTCGTTCATCTGTGTCATATATTACAGTAATAACGTTCGTTATACTTTGACAAAGTTCAGCTAATACCGTTAAATCTATACTATTAATCTGTAGTTTATGTGTTACATGTGAATTCAATTGATTTTTATTCTAAGATTGATTCATACAGTCTATATTAGAGATACAATCACAATCATTCAATAAAATTTCATCAAGAATGTTTAGTATTTTTCGATTCCTAAACAGTGCCTTAATTTAATGAAATCATTCTACACATTTATACAGGGTTTTTCAAGTTGATGGGCTATTACAAGTATATGAATTAGTAGAAGGAATTCAATTCTGAAACTTGGACTCATTTGGTTATTGTTTATGCCGCTTCTATTAAAAATATTTTCAAGTTCGATTTACATCCGGTTATACCGGAAGTCGATACCAACTTTGTTATTTTAAATGGAATGGTATATTTTTTACGCTGAATTCGAATAAAACGTGTAATTCTAAGGTAAGTTTGATAACCAATGTACACCTATGACGATCGGTTTCTGAGTTATTTTAACTTATAGAAAAAAAATCGCTACCGCAACCCAAATTATAAAAAATCATAACTTCCACAAAATAAGACTCAGACTGTTGAAATTTTTACTAGTATAAGCTGAATATTAGTGCTAACGCCTTGACAAAATTGAATTAAATAATTTATACAGGGCGTTCAAAATGAAATTCTAAAATTGAAAAACTTCAAACACGAATAACTTCGTTTTTTCAAATGGCACCTACTATTTTTTATTTTTTCAATCGATTCCGTTTTTTATCCTCTTTCGATCTATATGGATACTTCCTATTTTAAGTAATAATTCCAAATTATTCCAAAATTTTCAAATAAAATAGGAAGTATCCGTATAGATTGAAAGAGGATAAAAAATGGAAACGATTGAAAAAATGAAAAATAGTAGGTGCCATTTGAAAAAGCGAAGTAATTCGTGTTTGAAGTTTTTCAATTTTAGAATATTATTTTGAACGCCCTGTATAAATTATTTAATTCAATTTTGTCAAGGCGTTAGCACTAATATTCAGCTATTACTAGTAAAAATTTCAACACTCTAAGTCGTATTTTGTGGACGTTATGATTTTTTATAATTTGGGTTGCGGTAGCGATTTCTTTTCTATAAGTTAAATTAACTCAGAAACCGATCGTCATAGGTGTACAAGTTGGTTATCAAACTTACCTTAGAATTACACGTTTTATTCGAATTCAGCGTAAAAAATATACCATTCCATTTAAAATAACAAAGTTGGTATCGACTTCCGGTATAACTTGAAAATATTTTTAAAAGAAGCGGCATAAATAATAACCAAATGAGCCCAAGTTTCAGAATTGAATTCCTTCTACTAATACATATACTTGTAATAGCCCATCAACTTGAAAAACCCTGTATATGAACAAATAATTTTGACAACGAAATCTTGTAAAAATTGTTAATCCATTTTGTTTTACATCAACAACTTAATTTATTAACATACAATTAAAATAACTAACGTTCACTGAAACAGAAGTTGCACCTGCATATAATCAGTTCTATAATAGGTATTTGCCTAAGATATTGCAGTAACATAAATTACATTCCTTCTAATTAAACTGTTTACTATAAATTAATTAGTAATGAGAAATCATAATTATCATTAGAATTTCATTTGAATATCTATACAGTTTGCGAAAATACGAATCTTGGCATTGGAATTAATATACCGCCCTCATAAACAGCACAACAATTACTTAGTCGTTGGGGTTGTTTGAAGACATACCTACAGTCACTTGTACCAATAGACATACGATTACTCTGATTACCAATATCAAAGTTCAGTTTTTAACAACCTGTATACATATTATATATTGTCCTTCAAACCATCTGCAATACTAATTATAATTATTTGCAATGTGTATAGCGCATGGAAAATTATGTATTTACACCGTCTTCTGTTAATATAATAAGACAAATGTGAGGGACGAAAACAAGAAAGCAAGAAATAAATCGAAAACAAAAAGGCATGGGCAGCGATTTGACAATAATAAATCGGTTTTATTTCGGCAATGTTGCTCGAAATGCATTGTCATTCTGGCCAGGTAGGGCCGTCTTAAAAAATGTCACTACGAGCATTCGAATTTATTGAACAGTTATATGGTTAGGCACCCGTGCATGCGCATCATGTTCAAATTGGTCGATAGGTACGCGTTCTACTAATAATAAATAACAATCGATTTACAGACAGGATCGTTAAAAATGAGCACATTTTACGCAAGTATTCTTATTATTTCATTTTCTTGGCTAAAAATATAATATTGTGTATTGTATACTGTATAAATAAGCAGACTTGCGTACCGGGCGCTCCAAATTGCGACGAAATTACTTAGAAAAATGTTTTTAAACAAAATGCCTGTAAAAATTGAATTGAGGAAGCTTTAAGATATTGTAACTCCATATTAACGAAGAAAAACAACAACAACAGTTACAAAAAATTATTTATTGTACCACAATGTACATTTCGCCACACCGTGGCTTCTTCAGGTGGAGAAGTTCTACATGATAAGCTTAATTACAGATCCTTAAATACTAAAATACAATGGAGGGGAGGAACTACACATACTACTCAAATACTTAAAATTACAAATTTAACAATGGAGAGTTGTTTACATCTAACTGATCATTAATTATTAACCCTTTCTTATTTAATTTGTTAATCTCTAAATATTCCAGTAAATTTAATTTTAATCCTTTATTTTCTGAATGTAAGATCTTATAATTTTCGTCAAAAATGTGATCATTTTCTAATAGATGTTGAGCATAGGTGGAATTTGAGTTTTTCTTTTCAAATGAAAAAATTTGAAAAGAAAAACTCAAATTCCACCTATGCTCAACATCTATTAGAAAATGATCACATTTTTGACGAAAATTATAAGATCTTACATTCAGAAAATAAAGGATTAAAATTAAATTTACTGGAATATTTAGAGATTAACAAATTAAATAAGAAAGGGTTAATAATTAATGATCAGTTAGATGTAAACAACTCTCCATTGTTAAATTTGTAATTTTAAGTATTTGAGTAGTATGTGTAGTTCCTCCCCTCCATTGTATTTTAGTATTTAAGGATCTGTAATTAAGCTTATCATGTAGAACTTCTCCACCTGAAGAAGCCACGGTGTGGCGAAATGTACATTGTGGTACAATAAATAATTTTTTGTAACTGTTGTTGTTGTTTTTCTTCGTTAAAATGCCTGTAATTTCTAATATAGGGTAAGAGTACCAGTGAATGAACAGTACCAGTAAATGAAAAATTCTGAACTAATATACGATTCTTAAGCTTCTGTCGCGTTTCTCTAACTTATTGGGATTTCCTATAAATCTATCTTAGGTACTCTGTTTTATTATTGTCTCAAACAGTATTTAGTTCCATTCCACCGATTGAAGACAAGAGCATTTTGTTGGCAACTACTTTAGTTAACCAAAGTGTTTCCTAAGAAGTTATTAAGCGAGCATGTAAGTAACAGTAGTGTAGGTATAATAAGAGTACTAAACTTAGTCGCCTCATAATTTGTGATAATTTTAATACACTGTTATATTTCTCGTTATTATATCTGCTAACATAACCTGAAAATACAAATTATCATCGTAAAAACCGGAAAAAGTATTGTTCATTCACTGGGTCGCGTAGTATTCCCAGTAAATGAACAATATGTTCATTCATTAGAAACTAGTGTGAATCCGCGTTTGAGCACATTTTCGTCCTTAAAGTAATCGTCTTTAAAGGCGATTCCTTAGTTTTAAAAGACTTCGCCGACAAATGTCCCTGTCTAATAAATGGACGACTAACAAAAATAGGTTCATTCACTAGATCAAGTGCCCTTATAAATGAACAGTCGATTTTACGTAGCAATTTAATGGGTTCACTCTTAGTTTTTTTCTAATTTTCCTTTCCGGTGGAATCACTGGAAATAGTATCTTCTGAAAATACCGCTAGCAGACCTGCAATTGACGATTCATAATTGACTGTCGATGTTGGTACGCACGTGGTTTTCAAATACAAGAAGAACTATTTTCCTGGAATTATTGAAGCCATAGATGGTAATGAATCTAATATTCGGGCCATGAGTCCAACCAGTGACATGGCCAAATCCTCCTGACCAGATTTGGTATAAGAGGACCGGGGTATTATTGAAAAAATTAGTGCTCCAAGACTTCCGAAACAAGGTGTTTATGAATGTCCCCAAATGAAAAAATCATAACTTTTTTATTTACATTTACACACAAAATATCCTTCATTTGTCTTATATTTTTAATTTTTTCAATTGTTCTAATAATGTTTGCCATTTACTTTCTTAGTTCATTTATTGGATCAATGGTATTCATTTACTGGCATTGCTTGTTCATTTATTGGGGTTTTATGCAGAATTAAATAGTTACATTCCCTTTCAATTCAAGATTAAATGTAAGTGAATTCTTTAACCGTGATCCTAATCATTATTAAATAAGATGTATGTATAGACTAAGATTATATTTTAATATAACATAATTCATTTATAAAGATTATCCAAAACAGAGGAAGAGTGTCGCAATATTTTATGTTAAACAGTGAAAATATTTCTATATGATATATAATTTTTGGGGTAATTGTGGACACGGCTTTATAAATATAATTTTCATTGGAATTCACGTCTGAAAGCGAATTGTTCTCTTTTGTCCCATTAATAACCTTCATAAAGCCAGTACAAACAAGATGATTGTTCACATTTTCGACTGCGTTAATAAGCGAAGGAGTAAGTGTAAACTTCAGTTTTTTTTGCAAAATAAAATCCGAATTTGCATATTTAACAACAGAAATTCAATTAAAACCAAACAAGGACCTAAATTAATCACATAGTCGCCTAAATTTAATCTTTATCTAAGATACATCGAGCTTCAAAAGTCAAACTTCCAAAATCGTTCACAATTACCCCACCTGACCCTACATACATAAGCATTGAAAAAGGCTTCGGTTATTGAAAGTATTGTATCAAATGTTTTAGTGTAATTCCATCTATTTAAGCAATTTATGTAGCATTAAAAGGAACTATTGTTTATCTTACCCATTATATGAATTTATATGACCTGTCTTTATTCGAGTACAGCCTAATGTTTGCCAGTCTCCTATTTATATTGTCATGGAATGTTTTAGAATCCTTTCGGAAGCTTCTCATCTAGCTGTGTTTCATATATAGGTAATTTACGATTTTCCTCTGTCGGTTATCGAAAATACAAACGGTGCAGGCGTATCGATAGAAATATTAATATGTCTTTGATATTCACGAGAAATCGTACTAAATCTTTGATTGTTATATTTATAATTTGAAACAGTAATAACTCTTTTTTTTTATCACAAATGTCTGATTAAGGAATCAACAGAAATTATTATATTTAAAAAGAGCGATAGAAAAACGTAGAAATAAAGGAATGAAATATAATTTAACGACAACCTCTTAATTTAAATTCTAATTTTCTAATTTGCATCCTAATTTTTCCGATTTTTTAACTATGTTATATCTTTGGGCACTAATCATTAAAATACAAGAATATCAATATCATGAATTATTTTTCAGACAAGCTCAAATTTTTATAAATTTGCGTAACTTTTGTAAAAAACATGTCAATTTATACCAGGTTTTATTTGTATATGCAGTAGAAGTGTGATTATTTTATCCGAACTCCATTAACAAAGTCAACTAAACCAAAGACGCTAGTTATGCGCCTCTATACTCCGTATTAATCCAGCTCGTTTCCCTATCTAGGCTTTTTGACTCTTTTAGCATGTGAAATTGCGTGAATACATCGGGTTATTGCCTTATTATAAGAGGGCAAAATAAGCGTAAAAAATTGTCGTTCCCAATTGATGAAAAATTAAAAAAGCCGTCAGGAGAATTGAAACAGGAGAGACAATTACATTTGTTGCATGACTTTATGGAGTAGGTGAGGTTACAATTGAAAAAGAGTGGTGTATTATAAATCAAACCTCTTCGTCCTCAGAAAGAAAATTCATGAAAACTGGTAACTTGACTATGAAATGTTTATTTATTGAATGGCTTAAAAATAAATCTAGATTATCCGAGTTTTAAATTATCCAAAGCGGGTATGGGTACCTACCCACATTACCTCGGATAACCGAAGTTCTATTTTACTTTAAACTTCGTAGAACAGTATTACAGAAGCAAATTTTCCTTTATTAGTGGAAAATAATTATTGAGTTACTCACCGAAAAACAACCCCTTTCATTTTCTTCCACTTGTAAAATTGGGAAGAATCTGCAACCTGCAAATAAAAATTGTGAACAATAAAATATGTACCTAAGTTTTCAAACGAGAATGTGCATCCAATTCTAGTAAACTTTTCCCGGTTGTTACAAAATACAAGTAATTATAATATGAATAGGGTCAATTTGGTTGTACAATGTGAGTAAATTAAATCATTACAGTTATTTCAACTACTGCTGCTCGCAGTATGTGCCTACCGGGGTGCCTGCTACTATTGTCGGAAAATAGCATTGTCAAACAATCATTTCTGTACGCTACCTGTTACTCTTTGAATGCTCAGTCGCAAACAGCAAGCAACATCGGCGGTCCGCAAGTCAGCTAGAGCCAAGGAAGAGTAATTGGAAAACGTGACATAAAAAATGCATAAACCGCACGCATGGTCGTTTAATAACCGACACGGTAACGTTTCCTAGGCGCACTCGGTACCTTAACGGCCACTAGAGTGTTAAACAAAACTTTTATTTATCGACACTTCCATTTGCTCGTGGTGGTTTCGTTCTACTAATGTTATAGGAGAAACTAAACACGAAGATTAAAATTGATCGCAAGTGGAAAACATTTTTGCTGAATTGGAATTTTAACTGAATGGCATGATTTTGAAAATTTAAACAAGGAAGTAGAGTTACAGAAAACTTATATATCTAAACCAGGCGTGCTGATGCCTTCAAAAATAGTAAAAAGTGAAAAAGAATTATAGTAGGAGGAAACCCATTGGAAAATTAAGAAAATATAAAAGAAATGAAAGGAAAAATAATTTACGAGCGATCTGAGGTCGGGAAGGGAGTGAGTTTTTAAGGATAAAAAACGATTTTCTTTGATTTCCGGAAAAACTACAAGTCTTATGGAAAAAAGTTAAATGGCAAAGTTGTAGGTAATAAAAAGATCTACAACTTTGTATTTACACTATTTTCACATAACCTTACAATTTATGTGAAAAATTCAAATAACCAACTTTTTGGTTTTTTATTTTTATCTTTTTTAACGAATTTTTTTTTCACGAAATTTGGTATTTTTCACATAAATTGTGAGGTTATGTGAAAAAAGTATAAATACAAAAGTTGTAGATCTTTTTATTACTTACAACTTTGCCATTTAATTTTTTTCCATAAGACTTGTAGTTTTTCCGGAAATCAAGGAAACCCGTTTTTTACCCTTAAAAACTCACCCCAATCCTCTTCCCGACTTCAGATCGCCCGTAAATTATTTTTCCTTTCATTTCTGTTATATTCTCTTCCTTTTCCAATGGGTTTCATCATACTATTTGTTTCAAAAATTATCGACCCTGATCTATTACCAAAATGCCAAAACAAAACTCCAAACGAATGAATTCTTTTCACTTTCTGGAGAATAAATAAACCTTTAGACGTTACTTTCTTCAAGGACTGAAGGAAACTCACCACAGTCTAATTTTTTTAAGGTGGCTTCTTAAATAATAAAATTTTTAAGAGATTTAGTAGCTTATTTAGACGAATGAATGAAATCGGCATTAAAAAAGAAGATCTTCCAAATCTTACTAAAGGACAATAGTCCTTATTGGCTCTATCATTTCAAATAAGATGCAACAATTGTTACAGAAGCTCTTAGATACCTGAAACGTTATTGCGGCGACTGTCTCCAAAATTGGCAATCGTTTATTATTTATATGAAGAGAACTCCATAAAAGCTTTCAAACTATTTTGAGCTTTGCAAGTAACAAATCTAAAACATATTTCGTTTGAGTGGTACCATAATAGATACTTCCAGCCAAGTGTTGACAAGAGTGGTCACGTAGTGACAGTTTTATTACTTGATCCTCCACTTTAAAAGGATAAGATTATAAAGAGAACAGTCTGACTAGTATTTTTAAAAAACTAGGGGGTATAGAGGGTCATCAACCGATCACTTGGCAGCAATCTTGCAGTCTAAGCCACTACTATAAAAAGTATAAATAGTGTAGTTTAAGGCTATCGACATTAATGTGTGAACTATTATTTACTGTGTTATACAACGCTTCCAAAGTTCTCAGTCTTCTAGATAAATGATGGAATTATGTAAATGACTAACTAATGTTATGTTGTTTTTCGTACTTGCTTGGGCTTTTAGGGATGGTCTTTTAGGATAGGCAAAAATACGACTGCTTATTGTTTTTCTTTTCGATATCAAATATTTTGGAATCGATTCTTCCAAATTATGTAATCTGTGGCTATCAGTGAGTAGGTACTTGTATCGCTACTCAGTCAAGTTTTAAGTTTTTGGTCACGTTCCTAAAATAATCTTTAATTTTTTCAATTGAGTCATTAACTTCCAGAAAAGTAGATTTCCAATCGATTTATAACAGTGAATTCATCATTTCTTTTAAACCTATCCGTAGATAGGTACTTCGAAAAATAAAACACCTACAACTAACTTCATTCTGTCCATACAACTACCAAGTAAGAATATCGACACCTACATGTCATCGTTTCATCTCGACTGGTGGGGGTGTTGAATTGCCTATCAATAATATTCGTTTTCTCAAGAAAATAGGAACTTAAGTATAATCTATGATTTTCAAATAGATTTGCCATCACTGACATATTTATTTATTAATAAGGTTACAAACGTTGTGTTTATACCTATTTTAATTTTGGAGGAGACAATTTTTAATTCTTAAATCCATTAGTGGGGTGCTGATTTAGGAATTAAAAGTTACCCCCTTCAAAATTATAAAATAGGTAAAAACACAATGTAACACAATTATAATCAAATATGCATTTGAAACATTAAAAACAATTTTATTACTACTTTTAATTAAAAATAAAGACAAGAATAATTTTAATTTTCGGTATGATATTTGTATCTGTAGGTATTTCAATTACAAAACACCACTTTTATCCCAACAAAACCTCAATTCCGATGTCAATCTCACAGAATTTCCAGACGGGCATCTCTTACGTCCCTGTGACGTCGTTGTTTCGAACACATGGAAGGTATATGAGCAATGTGTACCTGTCTACGAGGTCTGACATTACATTCATCACATGTCGACTTTCGTCTGTCTCGAGCGAAAGAAAGAAACCCTCTTCTCTGCTGGTGGAAGGCAGCTCTCTGGTTGCTCTTGCCGGACGGCTCTTTCTTTTCTCTGAACCGATATCGTTATTAATATGCGTCGATCGTCGGACAGACGCAAACGGATCGGTCAGAGTAGACACGATGGGCTACCATCCTACCCCGCAGATGTAGCTCATAATTCACACTCAGTTCACGTTACACGCCTAATAAATTAATACAAGGGTTGAAATGGCCAACGTTCCTAACTATAAGTCAAAAGTCACAACTGCGTCTGTTGTATGTGCAAAATGAAGTAATTTTTACTATTCTCACTACATATGTCAAGTTTCCTAAGAATGTTCCATGAAATATGAACATTTATTTATTTCTTTGCACGAATAAGTAATTAATGGTAGTGTCAATATTTCTAACGAGTACAATTGGCAAACTTGATGGCCATATTTTGTACTTAATCTTCTCAAAGAAAAATTAATCAAAGATGAGCTGATAAAAAATTGGACTGAATAATATTGAATACTTTGTGGACAAGCATCTCTATTTCTTCTTATAGGATTGTGAGCAGTTATCAAAAGGGTTCAAGCTTTTAACATTTTGAAATCCAAGGATCTCGAAAGAAATTTTGCTCAAAGCCTTATAAGCATTACAAGGACTTGAACTATTTCAAAAAGGTTTCAAACTCATTTAAAGGGCATTAAGCACTTGAATAGGACTTCGAACAATTTAAAAAAGCTTGAAGCTCTTTTGAAGTACTCGTACAAAATGTTTTATAAAATAATTAAATTGCCAAGCCCTAACTACTTGTTCGTGAAAGGGTTTGAAGTACATATTCAAGTACAAAGCATTGAAGCTCTGACCAACTGTGATTGTAAATCAATATCTATTCATTTCTAAAAACACTAGAATGACCTTTTTCCCTTTAACTATTTGAGAACGGTATTCTAATCTAATCTAACTCAACCCTGTTTATTTTTATTTCTGCTACTAATAGTCTCCTTCGTGTCTCAGGTGTCCAGTGGCGTAACAATAGGGTGGCAGGGCTGGCAAAATGCCACGGGCCCCCGACCCAAGAGGGCCCCGGCCCAAGAGGCCGCGAGCTCAAAAATATTTTTTACATTGTACCTGAGTATTTTATTTTATTTGAAAAGTATATTTTTATAAGTTCTGCTTAAAATCCAAAGTGAGACAACTAAAGACCATAATACAAATTCAAGTTAATAAAATTAAAAACATTAAACCCTACTAGATGGGCAGGGCGTTATGATGCCGTTTTTGCTTTAAAAGTTCGGTTTGTTGAAGTCCAAAAAGCGCTAACAAAAACAATTCTGTTAAATTGCAAATCAGAATAAAGAAATGAAGCTGTTTCGCTCAAAAAGAAGATCGAAAACTACAATTTTATTATGTTATTGGTTTTCCATTGAAAGATCCTACTTAATATCGGTGCAGCCTCTAAAGCACTTCAGTCTAAACTAAAGCCACCGATCTTTCAAATGCCTTAAAACGTTTGAAAATTTGTCTAGAAGAATTGGAAAGGTATCGACATGAATTTGAAAATTTAAAAATGGAAGCAAATAGTATAGCAGAAAAATGGTCCATCACCCCTGAATTTTCTAAAACTCGTCAGAGGAAGGTAAAACGCCATTTTGATGAGCTTTGCGAAGATGAGCGTCTCCAAGATCGGGAAAGTTTGTTCAAAGTGAACATATTTTATTGAGTATTAGACATCATTATAAACCAACTGATATCGCGTTTCCTTCCAATGAATGAAATTGTTTCAAATTTCAGTGTTTTGCAGCCTTCCACTTTAAAAGTAGAAAAATCTTCGTGTATTAGAGACCTTGCTGATTTATTAATAATAAAAAATCATATTATGTGCCGCAGCATTCCTGAAGTATGCACTGCATTAATGTTATTTCTTACAATTCCTGTGACTACAGCTAGTGCTGAACAATCATTTTCAGAACTAAAATTGATAAAAACCTATTTAAGAAACTTTATGAGACAAGACAGGTTATGTAACTTGGCTATTCTGTCTATTGCAAATTCTATGGCCCGATCTTTAAACTTTGATGATGTTATAGACACTTTTGCAGAACAGAATGCTCGAAAAAAATATTTTTCTTAATAAATATCTTATTGAAATTAAATTGTTATTTTTATTTCATTGTAAATGTATGCAGGTTTCCTTATGATGTTGTTCCTTCACCGAAAAGCTAGCGAATAGATGATGAATGCATTGAGATATTATGTTCTATGGATGAATGTGAAGTCTCCAATACGCATTGGGCTAGCGTGAGGACTACAGACCATTCCCTCTCGCCTAAGAGAGGAGGCCTATGGCCATTACTGGGACATATACCATATACAACGTGTAATTGAGTACGCTGAAAATTTCGAAGTTTATTCAAATTAAACTGAGTACAACGTGACGATTTTTACTAATAGGGTCCCATCAAAAGAATTTGCCACGGGCCCCAGATGGTATAGTTACGCCACAGCAGGTGTCCTCGTCCATATTTTCTTACTTCTTATTAATTTCCATAGCTCCCTCTGTTCTGCTACCACCTCGTTTCTAACTTTTTCTATCCAAGATGTTTCCACATTTTTCTTATCTTCCATACTTATTGATCACATGGATCAGATGGATTTTTTTAAATTAATTTCTATTTCTTTTTGAAAAAGATGGAATTCAACGATGAAACTTTCAACATCAAAAAGCAATGAATTTCTCATACAAATTTATTTGAAGGTAGTGCTCTTAACTGTTAACTAACGTATTTCTTGGATTTATCGATTTGGAGCTGATAGTGAGGAGTTGGAGAGTAGAGGATATTTTTAAATAGTTGTCAGGCGAAATGGTATGACGAATTCTGACCGACTGTCATCAAGTACAATTACCCGTCTATTCAGTATCGCGATCCATCCACGTGTGGGTGTACCGCCTCCTATAAAAGACACCATAAGCGTGGTCTGAACGACGAACCGTTAATAAATTCAAAAACCAGCCGATACTATATCTCGGATGTATCGTGTGCCTCTTTATTATGTATTTATGGGCGGTACAACTGCTTATTTGCATACTTTAATGGATAAAAACGTATATATACAATATTGAAAATACTCTATCTGACGGACGGACGCACGGACAGACTAACGCGGACGGTTGTTTCGTTGATTCACTGTCTCATTCTCTCCTTCTCTTTCTCTCAGACTGTGTTGTGTTTGTACCGCAAAAGGGGGTCACTCAACATTTACAAACTCATCAATCGACACATTCATGCAAGATGAATATGAACCAACCCAGAGAATTGACAAAAATCTAATGATTTCCATTTATATGCTAATTAGAAATTACAATCGTATTTAATGCCTATATGTACATTGTACATATACAACAAACCATATACGAGTCAAAGTATCAAAGTTTTAAATATGTGTTTAACATTTCTTTGAAGTTTCATGAGGTGTAATAAACCATGGTGAACCTTTAAGCAATCGTGCAATCCCATATGTGAACCCACGACAATGAGCAAGCCAAATTGTAACAAAAGTGATCTCCTGTATTGTGCTGTGGCCTATTTATTTCCTCGCATTTATAATTTAATAATCAAAATCTTTTACCGTAAAAAAAGTAGGACAATACGTAAATACAAAATTAAGGATATGAAAGTTTGAGCTATTTATAAAAATACCTCTTGAGATAAGAGGGACCAGACGGAAACATATTAGAATCAGAATTAAGGATAAAGCGGAACACAGGAAATTCTAGATTAGATTACTGTTTGCACATAACTTCAAAATGTAGGATGTTCTTGGTTCTAATTTTTGGTAAATGCGAAGATTGACTCAGGGTAGAACATAGTGGGGATGTGCGTCCAGTCAGTCTACATACTGAGGAGCATTTGAGAATGATGATGGTAATTGTTCGACTTTTGGAAAATTAATAGCAATTGAATATATATGGTACTGTAACTTGTTTGACTAGCAATGTTTTGGATACCCATTCGTGGCATGAAATGACCTAAAAAGTTGATGTCCTTAATTGATAATTTGTAGCTTCAAGAGTAAGTGACTAATGCGAATACTCATTTAGGTAGTTCCTCTTGCGGTTACGACACACATACACACAAACACGAGCACACACGTGAAAAAACATGTGCGCATACAAAAATTATGACCAGTTGATGTACCTGCACACAAATATGTTTCGCGCCATCGACGTTTTAAGTTATGTTTCCTCTTTATGCAATTTTTATTGAAACGCTGCATTCGTTGCTATTCGGTTATTTATATTTGTATTCAGCCGACGGTTTTTTTTATTGATATTCCTCATCATGTTACTATGTGTTGAATGATAATTGCGAAAACTTTTTATTGGACACAAGAAATAGTATATGAATAAAAATTAATGATTAACGGTGTTCCTTGGTCAGTATGTAAGCCGTATGTTGAATATCTTAACTTTCTTTTGACAGCTAACACTGTCCTCAAGCGCCAGGGGAAATCATCGCTCAAAATTAGGACCTACCAAGATATGTCTAATAAGGGCATCTGATTTACTATACACAATGCCAAAAGCTCTTGGAATTCATACCAGAATTGATTCAGACAAACTTTGCACCAAATTTGGCTAAAGGTCTTGTTACACCAGTCAGGATCACGTTTTTTATTTTGGAAGTTATTGGTAGTAAATTTGATAGTAAAGAAACTGTGGAAAGATTTTTTAATTTACACTTTCTAAAATGTACAGATAACTAGTACTCCAGTACATAAATTAATTAAGTAGTCCCTATTTAGAACGAAAAACAAAAAACTGTTAAATATACATCTTATAGCTATAAACTTCAAATTCTACGAAGACGTGCGTTTCACTTAAAATTTCTCAGGTAGGGAACGTGGCAAAGGAAATCTAAAATCTAACATTTGTTGAAAAGATCGTTGTTCTTCGGAAAGTAATTAAGAAACCACAAAAGCCTCAAAAAGTGTGTCTATAAAAACGCATTAAACATACCGTGAAAAGGAGTGCCAGGGGAAATGAGTGAGCACAAGTTGAATACTTCCGATGACGTCACGCATCCGGTCCATTATTTGTTGCTTCAACTACAAACTAAACATTTCTCGACCGGGTAATTTCTTACTAAACAGAGAGAGGATTCTGCGTCCGCTGGTTAACAAGTTTCATTTCAAAACCAAAGCTCACATCTATCCTGGTTTATTACACATGGATACATACTTACACACATATAAATACCACCTACATAATATTTGCTTTGCGTACAGGGTGCCTCATTCAAATACTTTTCCTTATAAAATCTTATGTATGAGTAATTGTAGATATTATAGATAGACTTACGATTTTATGAGTGTCAGCAGTGAGTTACTTATTAAAACGAGCAAATGAGGTCAAACCGCTAAAATTTTTAAGTTAACCGAACTCTGATCGTCTATAAATATTTATGCATTCAGTTTTACTTATAGGTATAAATAAAGATCCTCGTTCAGCGTAACTTGAACCATAACTAGCTATCAAAAATGTTAGAGTTATCAAGATTTCAGGTTGCAGGAATAGCTTGGGGTAGTTTACATAAGAGGTGCATAATTTAAAAATTTGTATACATACCAAAAAAGCCCTTACCAAGATTCATCGATACACTGTTCATTTTATAAATTTTTTTCCAGGAAATTGTAAATACTTATTACACTTTACATTTTAGTGAAATTCATTTTAATGTAAGAGTCTACTGGAGACACGAAATTAAAACAAATCACTTTTTTAAATTTTGGGAAATTTAAAAAAATTTTATCATATTTTCTGATAAATACTCAGTTTGATTATTTGTTTTCATATTGAACATCTTTACCTCTTACAGATTGTTGTTGAAAATATTCCACATAAATCTGTGATAATGTAAGTCCATTAAAAACTCCTTCAAAAGTTTTGTCTTTTTAGTAAGTAATTAAAATTTAATTTGTATATTTACCAACACCCTTGTTTTTCCTTTTAGCATCAGAAATTTCTAGATATGAACTTATTTTCGTATTGTCAGGGCAATGTCACTGAAACACGATAGAACTTTCATTATTCCTTGAACTTATGGTTATACCCCAAATACTGGAAAGTAAATTGTGTAATACTTGAGAGTGATTAAAAATTACTGAAATTACCTCAAAGTTTGGGAAGAGTAATGATGAGTCAAGGAAATCGAAAAGTTGACTAATTAAAGGTCACCCTAAGAACATCTTCTATTTTTATGGTGGTCAATTACTCTCGTTTCAGAATCAAGAAATCCGAGTTGTAAAAGTTTTAAATTGCAGCTATTGGTGCCCTGTTGTCAGACAATATTATTTGAATTATCAAAGATCCTAGATGTAGAAGTTCGTTTTTGTAGAAACTTCGCGAATGAGCTTTCCCTACATACCTAATTGATGACACCTACGCGTATCTCCTGACCTTTCCGTTCCCGATAAATTAATTTATATTTATTAGTTTTGTACTGCTCATTACGATCTCGTATTGTATCCATGCACCTATGCATGTATGTGTATAGTGTGAGTAAACCTGGTCGTTACTCAAATCTCTTTTCTTGAGAATCCATAAAGTACAAACACCGAACATCGCCTCCGACACCTGGGTGTTCTAGGTGCGGCACTGAAATCTTTCCATAATGAGATAAGCGCAATCTTTCTTCTTTAATTAAGTGTGAACCGTTCCTGAAAAGTCACGGTCGACTCGTCGATAAGGAACAACGGTTGTTCCGTTCCTGTATCATTAAATACACTTGCTACTGTACTATACTGACTAATCGCATAACGCATCTTGAACTTTAATACGTAATACATATTACTTCTTATTTCAACGTATTAATTGCTATAAGTGATGCCATCTGATGCGTGATGGATCGGGTTCTATTTGAAATTGTACTCAACCTTTCATAGCTTAAAGGCATTGCATTTCAAGCCCTTTACGAACATGTAGTTGATGCTTGGTAACAGAATTATTTCATAAATGTGCTTTGCAATTTGAGAAGACTTCAAGTACTTTATGAGGGTAAGCAAGCACTGTAATAGAACTCTAAAAATCCCGGAAAGGGAACCTAAGGACTTTTAAAAACTTCTAGAAGCTTTTTCATTTTGACTGAAGCTCTACTGAAGTACCTGAAGCCCCTCTTTTAAATGCTTAAAGCCTTATTAAAGTACTTAAAGCCCTCTTAAAGAGCTTGAGGCTCTATTAAAACGCTTCAAACCCTCTGAAAGCGCTTCCAATCTCCTTTAAGTCTTCTTAAAGTACTGGAGTCCTCTTAAAGTTCTTGATGCTCCCTTAGATTACTTAAAGCTCGTTTAAAGTGTTCGAAATCTGTTAACGTTATTGAATCCTCTTTCTTTTTAATTTACTTGAAGCTCTCTCAGAGTACTTCAAATATTCTTAAAGAACTTGAAGCACTCTTTAAATACGTGAAGTCCTCTTAATGTGCTTGCAATCTTCATGAAATGTTTCAAGCCCTCTTAATGTACTTGAAGTGTTATTAAAGTACTTGAACCCCACTTAATTGCTAAATGCCCTCTTAAAGCACTTGAAGTTTTCCTAATGCAGTTCAGGCTTTTTAAATTAATTCAAGCTATTTCATAATATTCGAATATTTGTTAAAGTATTTGAATATCTCTTAAAGCCTTTAAACCTTCTTAAAGTAGATACTTGAGTCCCTTGTGAAATACTTGAAAGCTATTTCTTTCGCTATTGAAAGTCACTCATTAAGTATATTCGAAACCCTTTTCACAAGACCTTTACGATTTTGATAGATCCGAAGCCCTTCAGCTTAATTTAAGTGTACTTTAAGCCCTTTCAACAATTTAAAAAATGCTTTGAACATAATAACTCTTTGGTGTAATTTGTAATTCGGAGTCCTTTAAGCAGAGCACTTTAAATAAGGGATTCGTATTTAGCACTTAAGAGGTCGTATGAATATAATATAAGTACATGCTATATAGGTATTTGATGTTTTCTATCATTGGTTGTTCTAAAAATAAAAGTCGAAAGCCTTCCATTATTACGCGATAAGTATATGGCAAGCATTTGGACATTAAAGACCAGTAAGTAAAGTAGAAAGCTAAAACAGTTGGAACAATGGAAACAAGCCATTACTCCGGATTAAAACAAAGGAAGTGTTCTCATAATTAAGATAAAATTCACAATTTCATTAGCGAGGAAATACACCCGTATTTACTTCAGCAGAAAGTTAACCTATAATTTAGTCGTTACAGTTTAATTTATTAAATGTTTTAATTCTGCTAATTAGGTTTCACATTTTGTCATTTAAGACCCATAATGGGCGACGAAATAAACTTGGAAAAGTGCGACAATTTCGCTCATTAAAATTAAATTTTTATTAGGTAGCAGCACTAATCAAGGAGGTTACTTTTGCAACTTTAATTTTGAAGTAGAAGGAAATTTTAAAATGATTGCTATTGATTAATTCCTTTCTTTATTATTATCATTTACGCCTTTTTTATATAAAATGTGACTATTTTAACAACATATTTTAAAACATTTATACAAAGGAATGATCTCATTCACTGACTGATTTTTTCAATCCAAATTTTTACACACTAGTCACTTCTATTCAAATTTTTCCACTTACTGTGCCTCTATACGTATTTTTTTGTAACGCTTATTAAGTACCATTTAGCGAACGATTTAATGATAGCGCAAGCTAAAAGATTTCATTCTGTGAAATGAATTCGCAACCAGCGTTGCGGCTAAATCAGATAATTAAATATTAATAATTCATTTACTTAAGAAGTTGCTGCTTCTGCCCACGTCACTCAAACAGAAACATAAATCACCATAGATCATAAACTTGTTTCTAAACTGGCAAATGATTTTATCATGGAGGGCGTCATAAATCTTTTCGGAACTTTAAGTTAATAAGGTATCAAAATTGATATCTATTCATAAATAGTAGCACTACTTAAAGAGTGTGGGAGGGCATCAACAGTAAATTAAGGTTTTGGTTTATCTATCGCTACCACAGCTTATTATTATATCTTGTAATGATTGATAACTCAACAGTAAATTAAGGAGTTATCAATCATTACAAGATATAATAATGAGCTGTGGTAGCGATAGATAAACCAAAGCGTAATAGTACAAATATCTATAAATAATTTGCAAGTACTAATTCTGGTTATTACTGATTTCGCTCATGAGTTGCAATAATTCATTTTCATACGTACAATTAAGTTTTCCTAATTAATGCATATGCACAACAATAGTCCCGCATGGTTTTGCAGCTTTCTTTTCCTATATTTCATGTAGAATGACCAGCAACAAGACCAAGACTTAACTCACAAGAACAAGGCAAAGGCCAAGACGTATTGTCTTAAACAGGATCAAGACCAAGATTGTACTCATCATGATATCCTGGTCTTATATTTGTTCATCACTAATCGAAAATCCCAGTGGTTTGGTGGGTTTGGCATCAATAAATAGACTAGTGAAAAATATTGTCTACACAGAAGTTTTCTGGGTAATAGGTACTGTTTCTACTAGTATGTCTATATTAATTGAACTTAAAACTGTAGGGCTAAAATTAAAACTTATCAATCAAAATCACTTTGTACTCTAGCAAAGTCACGGCAAAAGCTCATTTTTATTATTTATAAAAGTAATTTTGCTCGTGCTGTGTCTTACCACCTTTAGAGACGGTGAATAAGAGGTAGCTACGTGGCTGCTTTAGTCTTCATTTTTTCTTCTTGTTCTTCCATTAATGTCGATAATAAGACAAAGACGAGTAGTCGGTTGTTTTGACGGCAGTGTGAACCAGTGTTCGGGTTTAATGGCATATTTCTGGTTGCGAAGTGCCGTATTCGAAGGCGGTATCGGGTGCTTAACAACTTTGTAGGCAACCTGGCTGTGTTATTATGTCTATGTTTTCTTCACTTTAAATGTCTTTTACGACCGTATTAAGTGGTTAATCGGTACTTGCGAGAGTGTCACATTTGTAAAAAAATTGTTTAAAAAAACTAAATAATGGGGTTCGCTAGTAATAATAATTGAGACGTCCAACTTTAAAAAATACGTACCTATGTAATACTAATTACTTGTTCGTTTTTATACAAAAGAAAATATACCATTTACGATAATTTGCAGATGCAATGAGGTGAGTCTATTAATGGAATTAATTAAAATTGACGTTTCTCTGATATTGTTTTTAATAAAGTAATAAAAATTACTGGAATATTTGCACTTACTGATTTCATGAAAATTGTGTGAAATAAAGCATTTCTTCTTACGCTAGAAATTTAATCTGAAACTAACTTCATGCATTATAACCGTGAAATAACTCGACGATATTTTAATTAATATCAATTATAAAAAAACATCAAGAGGTTCCCACGTGCTAAAGCAATATGCATTAAATGCCATGGAATTTCAATAACCAGCTTTATCATCTGGTATTTGATTGTCCATACAAGATATATGTATGTAGGTATGTCAATTATATTAATTATTATGATTTGTGATTGAATGTTTTTCTTGTATTAAGCAGAAGGAAACGTCCATTTATTAGTTTCTCCCTTTCCTTCCAAACCTACTACGTAGCATTATGCTAATGATTACTAGACTGATTTGATCATTATACCTTAGAAAACTGGTATAGCACGAGACAACTTACGAACCTCATTTACAATAGCTTTTATCTCTATTGGAATCTATAATATGTACCTATATAAATATATATGTATATACATACGCCATCTACATTTAGAGTGGATGCTTATAATACGAAATACGAATGCACAACGAAATGAAAGAATTCATGGCTTTCCTTCTGATAAATAACTTCATCATAACTTACCTCGAAGACGGCTGATAAATTGATATACTTATTTTATTATAGTGGACAGGCAATCTTCAAATTTCAAGGAAGACATATTAAACCCATTTTAGTTTATTAATGTCCATTGCACCTCTTGATGGTATTACCTTTTTTTGAAATTTAAAAAAAGTTGTTTCAAAGAAACACAACACACAAACAGCTTAGTAACTGGTCTTGATAATTTTTCTTTATAACAATTAATTAGTCATTATAATTTACGTTACAACAATTCCTAACAATCGTGTAGATAATATTTAGTTTGCTTTACCTTGCTACGGTAATGATTTCACCCTTAAAAATAGTTAAATACAATTAAAGAAAACGAATGGATTTTTTAAAAAGCATTTCGTTGTTTCGTTTCTACTTACAATTTCGACAGCCTACCAGGTTCCAAGTTGAAAAATGGACATTGACAAACAACATGAAAATAAGGCTCTTGGGAAAGGCGAAGGGTAAGGGCACGTGGTACCTACTACGTCTCGGGTCTCGCAAGTAAAATAATCATTTAGAGGAGCGACGACATAACTGACTGACAACGGCGACCAAGGCAGAAACCGTTTAAAGGAACAAATTAGTTTTGACTCCTTTGACAGGTGAATAAAGGAAAGGACTCTCGGAACCATTGAGAAAAAAAATTAACTTTCATACAGGCTGAAATTTTGACTGGTGACACGAAAAATAACCGAAAGATGTCGTGTACCCTTCGTTATAAAAGCACACACTTTATGAATTAATTCATTCATATGTACATATTATGTTATGTTAAAATATAAAAGCAACATTCAGAGACAGTAACGATAATCGATGAATCATTTACCTGTACGTATAAGTTAGGTAGAGGTCGAATTAAAACGATTTTAAGTCGACACATGCAAACCCAAATGTGGCAGTTTAGAGTTAAAATTAGAGAAAATGTGGAAAAATATGGAAAATTGGTGGCCTGTTTTAAATGCTGCACCAAATGTTGTAGAATAAAGTAACTCTTTACGATTATGTTTAAAGAAAAAGTCGTATATCAACCTACAATTGTGCTGTAACCTAAATAAACCTAACCTAACCTTTCTTATTATTGGAAAAAAAATTATATTTTTTTGAAATTGTATCTTGTATCCATCTAGCATTCGGTCTATAAACCCTTTAGCTGCTTCATTATTAGTTTAACATACATTATCTGTAAAAAAACGTTTTTATTCCTTTTCTGATTTAACGAAAACGTCAATTCGATAACTCGAAAAAAACTTACAGGTATCGACACTTTTTGGTATTGAATAATACATACATATACAAATGTACCAACTTAATTTTTTGTAATGAGCATTTGTATGTCTATCTATGTATTTATTTCATGCTACAGATAGATAGATATGTAGATGGATAGATGTAGGTAATATCTTTTTTCAATACACCACTTTCCATGTTTTTAATAATATTTAATTTTTGCATGATAAGGTTACATTTTTAAGGTACGTTTTTATGACAAATAATCATTGAAACTGAACTCGCAAAGCTATTAAAAAGAGACGTAAAAATCGTACATTATTAGGGGATTCAACTTATAATCGTTGACCCCAAATATTATCTTCGAGTTTTCAAAATATTCGAGTAATAGAAGTTTGAGATATCAAATTATCAAGTAAAAGTAGTTGTTATGGCCAATCAATTTTGTTCGATTTATAAAAAAATACCGGCCAAGTGCGAGTCGAACTCCCTCACCGAGGGTTCCGTACAAACCTGTATATATGTGATGTAACCAGAAATTTAAGGTTTTCGGAATTTTTCCTTTATATGTGCTATAAAACATTGCTTAATGCCAAATTTCAAGATTCTAAATCGACTGGAAGTACCCTTTAGGTTTTGATTCCCTTGCGGCTTAAATTGCTGTTTCTTTTGATTGCGTTGACATAGAAGTTTGATTTTGTTACAGCTTAAAGGTATTATAGACCTGAGTATTTGATATGAATTTCAATTTAATACCTCTACGCGTTCATGGGAAAGGGGTTGTAACTTTAAAATTATGAAAAATATTTTTATTATATGATGTAACTAAAAATTTACGGTTTTCGCAATTTTTTCTTTATCTGTGCTATAAGACGTTGCTTCGTACCAAATTTGAAGATTCTGAGTTCACGGGAAGTACCCTGTAGGTTTTGATTCGAAAATTTGCGGCATAAACGGCTGTATCTTTTGATTGCGTTGGCTTAGAAGTTTGATTTTTTCACAGCTCCAAGGGACAATAGACCTGAGTATTTGGTATAAATTTTAGCTTGATACCTCCACGCGTTCCTGAGAAAAAACGTCTTGACAGACGGACGGACGAACGGACGGACAACAATGTGATCCTATAAGGGTTCCGCTTTTTCCTTTTGAGGTGCGGAATCCTAAAAATCAACTTATCAACGTTGGAGTTATCGAAGTTTGACTTCTATTCTTTTTTTTATGATATCGTACATATGTACCCCAAGAGTCTAACGCAAAGCTTGACCTGTTTCCTTAATAGTGGTACATGTTTTACGAAGCAGTGCAAAGATTAAACCCAAAAATCGTGTTCAGCCAACACATGTTTGAACATATGAATTATTAATACCCATCACACTCTTCGTTCGTCATTTCTGTCTGGATGACAGTGTTTTGTTTTAAGGTGCGGCCCGTCGGCTCTTCACGCTATGGATTTTAGCTCTTTACCTCTTTTTTGTTTCGTTTCCTGCCTCGCAATTAATCGTATAATTCGTTCCACCAACCTCTTGAACACATACATGCTTAACATACAACGATTCTGCTGCGATATAGCACAACTCTATATCATGATAATATCAGGGTGTTATTCTTCCAGACTAACTTTTTCAGGATTCTGCAAGAAATTTTGATTGCATTTAACGTGATGTCTTCCAAGAATTTTAAAAATCCCAACAAATTTTCTGACGTGTTACTTCTCTCTAGGTAATAATTAAAATTTTAAAAATTCTTAAATTTTGACCTACAAAATCTGAAGAGGAAACGTTTCTTTCTACAACTTTTAAAACACCTAAGTAATTTTTAGTAAAATTAAGCAGAATCAAAAACCTATTTTCTAAAAAAATGCACCATCTCAATGCACCTTAATAATTTGAATATTCAATAAAAATAGTGAAACTAAATTTTTCGTTTTGAAAAAAATCCACATCACTCCATAATCGGTCGGCATGATTAATTATCTTTGGGCGTGATCATTGATTGACGGAGCGATTGCAGCTCCACAGGTGGTAGCTGTTTGGTCCTCAGGAGACGCATACCAAAATACTACAAACAGATTGTTTTTGCCCTCACCAAAAAACCCCTCGCGATCAAAGCAGGAAAAGAGACAAGAAGTCTCAATAAATAAAATGAGATAGTTGATCGGACATCATTGATTAATAATATTCGATGCAGTCACTTTGCGGGATATTCAATTTTTCAAATTCTACAATATCATGAATTCGATGGTAGGCAGTTTACTGGAGTGTTTTGAAATGTGTCAGTCATTTTTAATTAATAATAATCCAACTATGAAAAATGCTTGTCTTAAAATGTTTACGTACCTATATACCATATATGTAGACTTTTAGGCTCAAGGACCTAAAAGTCTAAAAATGTTTATGGAGCATTTTCAAAAATAACTTCAAACCATCGTGACAAATTCAAAAATTTCACAAATCGGTATTTGTAAAACATAATAAACAAATACATGTTGTTATTAACTTTTAGGTTTATATATTTATTTGTAGTTCAACACCCTTTTAATAAAATTCGATAATCAGAAGCCTATAACTCTTTAAAAAGATCAGCAGATTCGTTTGGCTGTTATTTACTCGATGTTGATAGGTGTTAAGGTCTTTTGTCGCATTTGTGAACAAGAAAACTCCGCCAAAATAAAAGTATAAGAACTCATGGCCAAATCAGGCACACGAAACTTTCGAGGCGCGATGCGATGATGATACTCACAATACCCCCTTAAAAATGCATTCATCACGTGGAGATAGGCGTAATATTTCCTCATTAACAAGATTCACCTGATGCGTTGTTACATTTTCGTTTCACCTCCTTATTATATTCTTTTTTTTGTGTTTCACCCCGAGTCCGGTGCCTTACTGATTGGCCACTCCCACCGCCGCCTTTATCGTATTTAATTTGAATATATTGTGACACTTGAAGTGTATAAATTTGCTTTTATTAGGCGTTTTAATAACTAGCGCTCAGTCGTTGAGAATCATGATTTATACGCACTTATTAAGTATACCACACAGGTGGACTTGTTTCTTTTATAAATTTATCGAATGCTCGCGCCAAGCCAGGAAAAAAAAACGGGCGGGCAAAGACGCAATTTAATTTATTTCGGGGCTAAAAAGAAAATTAAAATTGTTTTCGATTCTATTGTCAAATATTTCATATGCAACTCATTACACCCCATAAACAATCACAATAGTGTTTATATGAGAAAGAAGAGGGGGATTCATATTTACAAAAACGTTTACACTCAGCTGTCAATGTTCAAGGAATATATCGAAAATAGTCTCAATTAAATTGACTCTACTAACCAGAAATAAACACAAATCAACCCAACAAAGTATCTAGATGTAAGATTAGGTGATTGAATATAAAACCACAACAACGTTTCGTATTTGTACGTAATATATATTTCTTCAGGATAGGACCCAAATTACCTACATAAGAAACTTACCCTGGCGAACCCTCATATATGAGTGCCAAATTTTGTGTGATTTGATAGATAAACCTTATGTGTATATCCTTCATTTTCTTATTTTTTTCTTTAAGCAATAACTTAACGTTATCAGCGATTTAGGCAGCACATCTTTCGAATTCTCTTCAGTTTCTAAAGAACGCAACAAAGTCTTGAACTTTATAGTCATGTTTTATCGTTGGGATTTGAACTATTTAGTGTGTTTTGTGTTATACAGTGGTGCCAAAATTTTGAGTCTTTGTGGCCCGAATTTAAATGATATTTTATTATATATATTACATCTACTAAAACACATTTTGATACATACAGATGTCACTATAAAATTGAAAACAAAGCAACTTTCTTCTGACCCCTTCTACATTCCGTTAGTATTTCAACAGCATAAAAGTCCGTCCGCTAAGGTGTTCTCTTTAAGCGATGTAATTTAATAGGTGAATCAAAGAGGCAGCTATGCATAATTGAATTACTACACGTGTTTCACGTCTTCTTGTAAATATTTATTACGTTTGTAACTATCCAAAATTAATGTTTTATGCCTTTCATTCCTTAATTGAACAGTTATATATTAAGAGTTAATAAATCTTAAAGTCTTTGAAGGTGGTGCAAAACTCTTCACTATATAGTCACAATACAAATTAATCGAATAGGTTAGGATAAAGAATAAGATTTTTTATTTATCGTTATGTGATTTATATACTGAAGAAGCAATAAAGGCCATAAACCAAGTGTTATTAAATTAATCTTTCATTTCAATACTTAAACAAGACCAATAGAGCTTTTGTCTTAGTCTTGGTCTAACATGATTAGCCCTGGTCTTGCTTTTCGACAGTACATCTCATCATTCTTGCTTTACCAAGACTTGTTGTAACAGTTTAGAAAAATTTTAAATAATATACCTTCAAATAAATACATAGATATTAGAGGTGGTTTACATAGGAGGTACATAATTTCAAAATTACTAACAATGAGTATAGTAAAAGAAACGCTTACCAAAGTTTCATCGATCTACTGTTCATTGCATAGCTTCTTTCGAAGAAATTAGCAGTAAAACTTTTTTCCAAATGATATTGTTTCAAGTAGAACAGAGCCGTTTATTTTACGATCGCGATACTGCTCAACTAGTCTCTCTATGTTACTGTAGGTCGTCAGCAAACTAAAACGCGTGCTCAGTAACTGAAGAACCTTGAAATACGGGTTTCTCCCACTTTCAATATAATGTTAACAACTGACTGGAGCAACGATGTTGCACAGATATTTATGCTGTTTGTTTTATTTTAAAACAAATTTTTATATTTCTAATTTATTTTAAATATCCTGCACAATTTTCCATCTACCTTTGAGCATTTACATTACTGAAATTTCTTAAGGAGTCAATAAGTGATATATCAGATTTGATGGTAAATTAAATAAATAAAGTGAATCTTTTTTGTTTCAGGAAAGAAATGGCGTTCGTTGACTCCCCAAGATCGAAGACCGTACGTCGAAGAAGCGGAAAGATTACGGGTTATTCACATGACTGAACACCCCAATTACAAATATAGACCTAGAAGGAGGAAGCACAACAAACAAAGATCTGGAACGACTACTGGAACTCCAGGACCTCGGGTCGGCACATCCATAGCGAGTCCTGGTCTTCCCAACATGTCCCCTCGATATACGGGATACATACCAAATGCCAACCTATCGCCTACCATTCAACAAGGAAGCGGTTATGGTGGTTTAGAATTCTCGAATACAGGTAAGCAATACTTTATTGGAAAATAAAATTTTAAAACAAAATTTCTTTACTTTATTTCATTTAAATGAGACGGCGAAAGAGAAGAGCTAGACTTCAATATTATTTGATTCCATGAAAAAGGCTATCGTTTATGTTATCGGTTTTTTCGTCTATTTCAGGTGCTGTGAATGAGTATTCCCAGGACAAAAGATACAGCCCTGTAAACTTCCAGCAAAAATACCAGCAGTACAGTTACATGACGTATCAACAGCAGAAAAGCAGCAGCAAACAGCAACAAAACTACTCTCAAAAGAGTCCTTACGAGCTTCACACCCCTGACGCTTCACCGTCCCAAAGTCCCGAACCGAAAGGTGCCAAACAACCCAGAAGTCCTTTAGATAAAGACAACAGCTCTAAAGAAGAAAGCGATCACACACTTCCCACTCCCGAATTATCACCTCACAATCAAGAAAAAGAGTATCAGTTCGGTGAGGACAAAGGACAGAGAATATCAAACATTCAGCACTCAACGACAACGTCCACCATAGGTAGTAATAGCCCAAACCATCAAAATTATCCGACTAGAGTACAAAACTTTAGACAGAACAATAATGTGAGTTACACAGACTCGCAGCCGATAACCTCCGTACCAATGGCAAATGGATTGTATGTGATGTGTGCCAATAAAAGTTCGGTTGAACAGGGACATGTAGTCACTGGAACATTTTATCCACCTGTTGCTACATCTCAAGACCAACAGTTACTCGGGGTGGCAAATAACGCTCAAAATAACATGAGCAACACCGTAGCGGGCACTTCAAACACCATCCACTATTACAGCAACCCCATGCAGCAATATTACGGGAACAAAGACTACTATAAAGACGATATACCCACCCTTCTTAATAATCAAGAGGGAGGCAAAAACGAAGCCTACATCTCATACAATCAACAGATGAAAAACGATATAATCATGGAAAAACAAGAGTACGACGCGTACAAAAACGCTATAACAGATCAGTACCAAACGGCCTACACCTCCAACCCAATTGTACAGTCGTACATGCCCCAAAACGAAGAACGCAGTGACGTAGATAGTGACGTTGACACCAGGGAATTCGACAAATATTTGAAGTATACAAACAATGACTCAAACATCGTCGACTCGAATCATAATTATCATAGGAATGAGAGCATATGTACTAATGTAACTTATAACTTCCAAGCTCAGCCAACGTCTGTGATCTTGCCGAATACTAACATAAAACCGGAACCGTTACTGAATCATTATCCGGAAGTGTATAACGGTGAATTCCCACCGGGAGGTGTTCAGCAGAAAGACGACGATTTTAGTGAAATTTTGGCAGATGTGCGGAAAACTTGTTACAGTAATTGAAGTGCGATTTACAGATCAATAGTCAATTTTTATATGTGCAATAAGTTTGATATGACGCGGTAAGTTGTGTAGATTAATGTGATTTACTTATTACGGCCAGTACAAATGTCGTAACGCAACTAAAAATTTCATGAAAAGTCAGCACACGATAAATTTTTACTTTTTACTTTAAGACAAACTATAAATATGTAGTTTAAATTCCAACGACAAAATACAACGCTAATAAATGTTCAAGAACTTATTAGTAACTCATCAACTCTTCAGGGGCCGCTTTCTTCATTCCCTGAAGAATGTATCTTTGTTACTGAAAAGTACTTCAAACATTTCTAGTATCGTGTTTTGGAGTTGTAGGTTAGGTTTGAATTCATTGTTATAGGAACTGAGAACACTTAAGCTAGGATTTAAATTTTGCCCCACATAAACTCCTAAGTGTGCCCTTGACCTTATGGGGTCTGTAAGTGCATCCCTCGAGGTCTTCGCTCCTGTAGTCACTTTTTAAACTACGAAATTGATTTAGTGTGTTCTGTTTTCGAAAAATAAATTTGAAATGAATGAACTTATAATTTTTATTTAGCGTCATAAATTTTCATAAAAATTGCTATTTTACTTAACTTTTGCAGACTTAAAATTTGTTGGAAATATTAGCTGCAGTTTTAATGATCATATTTTTTTGTTTTATTTTTCAAAATAGTATTTAATATAATAAACACTTCTTGAAATTCGCACAAAGAAACTTGCAAGTTAAATTTAACTTTTGGAAATAAATGACAGTTTCATTAAATTTTCTTTTAATTAAAAAGATCATTAATTAATAATAAAATTTAGCTCACCTTTCCTATTTTTGGATAAATTTTCCTCTTTAGTTTTATCATAAGAAAGTAACCAGGTATGTAATGCCAGTTAATCTAAAACAAAAAAAAAATTACTTCATTACATTGTTTTTTGGTATTGACTTTTCATGAAATGTATTAAATAAATATATTACGGCATGCGTATCACATACTTATAAAATACCCTCGCCATCATGTACAGTTATTAATGGTGTGTACATTTTTATAACTTCAACAATAAACATTGAAATTCCAGAAATAATTTCAAACTATAGGTACTTATACATAGATAAGAAAAATAGAAACAAAAATTGTATGATTTTTTAATTGTCTATAAAATACAAAAAGCAGGTTTCTATTTTATTTTTCAGACATTACTAAAAACTGATTATACTTGAACATAATTACCTACAGCACTTTCGTTTTTTAATTTAAAAATGCGTTCTACTTACAATAGCTGGCATTTCATTTTTTCCAATCGTTTATATCAAATGCTACAACTACAGGAATTTGAATCTTTATGATCTATAAATACCCGTATGATGTGACCGAACCTTACCCAACCTAAAGATTATGAAAGACAATTTCCTTACAAGAATATAGATCTCAACATAACCGCGCATTTATACCATTTGGTAGACAATAATGTTAAATATTTTTATTAATAACACACTAAATGATATAAGAGTAAAAAAAAAACAATAACAAAGTTGCAAATTGTTAAAAAAGTGAAGCACTACAGCTCGTACTTCCTATTTAATAAAGATACATTTATGTTAACGGTGTTTTAGATCCCCATGAGTCCTGACCTTCAGGCATAAGCTCAGCCTCTTGTAATCCTTGAGCATTTAACGGCTCATGCGGTTTTGAAATACCTCTACTTCTAATAGCTGCGTCCAGACTAAAGAACAAACAGTTATTCATTTCTCCCTTCCCCTATCATTGAAAATGATATTACATTATGCAAATGTTCATTTATAAATTTGTTAGTAACTATTTTTGTGCCGATGTTCATTTAGTCTAAACGCACATTAGAATTTTACGAGCTGTGAGAGTTTCCTTATATATACGATTGTAGATGTATCAAAGACTGAGTTTAACTGAACCGAAATCGTTTTTCGTGAATCTATGAAACGAAATGCCTGAATGAATTGTGATCTAAAGTCAACTAAAAGTGCTCTTAATTTTTTGTATGTAAATATATAAATTTATACTAGATATCTATATACGATAGATTAGATGTACCGAAAATAATACCGGCACGTGTATTTGTAAATAGTTGTGTAAACAATAATTTTGTGGCAAACGAACTTTGTCGTTCAAGTTCGAATGGCGAAATGTATAAAATAAATACATAATAACTACTATGTTGGATTTTGTTCCAGTAACCAAAGCGTGTGTATCATGTAATATAATTAGAAAATAGTCGTTATTGCTTTTAGAATCATTGCAAAAACTGTTCGTATTTGTAAATAATATTGGGAAATACAGAAATAGTTTATTAAAAAAAATTGTTTCTTTGTTATTTACCTACACAGGTATTTGTGTTGGCAGCAAGAAATAAAACTGTAGCAGCACTTACCTATAGGTAAGTACAAAGTGGAATAATGAAAACGAATGTAAGTAATAATAATTTCCAGTAATTGAGAATAATAAAATGAAGATGTGAATAAATTTAATATAAAGCAAAAACTTTCTGTTTAATTTTCTAATCAATTGCAAAAACACATACAATTATAATTAGGTTAGAGGAAGAACAGAATAAAGAATAGTGAAATTTGTAGTACTTTCTGTCAAAGAAACAGGAGTAAAAAATACCTCTTATAGTAAACAAAAAATTATGATGATACATTAACCTTATTTTCACTTTGCGAGGTAAAGCCTCTATGTTACAAAGACATCTTTAATTTCCTTTGCGATCTGTACATATAACCTTCCTTTTTTGTTTTTAATAAATTTCTACTGTTTGAGGTATTTTATACAGGAAAGTTACCCTGATTACATAACACCAAAAGGCTAACACATTTTTTTTTCAATCACTTTGAGTTTGAGTCGCCCATCAAAAAAATTCCAGGACCATCGGAGGATTTCTTAAACATATTCAAATTGTGCTGCAGTTTATTTATTTTTCTTTTATAAAAAAACGAAAAAAGAAATAGGAACCCAAGAAAAACACGTAAGTCTGTAATTGTTAAAAAAATTAAAACACCCATTTCTCTATCGTCCCAAAAAATGTCCCAACTTAAAAAATGAGTTCCAGTTTCTCTTTTTGTTAATCCAAAATAACATTTATACTTATACTTCTTGTTCAGTTCATTAAATGGTCTCTAGGACGGAAATTGTACGTCCGCCCTCTGGGTGTCAAGTGATTTCACTGTAATTACTAGGACTTGATTTTAGACATGTACACACTTCAGTTCGTATTGTTACCAACGTGTTCAAATGTAGATATACCTACTAAGTACATGTGTGCAATCTTTTGACATTTAGTTATCTACCAGAGGTTGTGCGTTAATGCTTTTGCGCATGGCCAACGGACCATAAAAGAAAATGTGTGTAATTAACAAAATTATTGTTTTCCCAAATGAAAACAACAAGGCTTGGTTTAGGAACGCGTCCGTTTTGCAAGGTATTTAAGTACTTACCTAAAAAAAATTTTTTTGTGTATGTTTACGAATTAAGATTGTCATATTTTTGAAATACCCCCGTTGTTCATGAAAACGCCAGGTAATTGATAACAATTAGGAACGGTTTAGTTTTTTAAATATAAACATAAACACACAATCAAAAATCAAGCCAGTAATGGGTGTAAAGTTTACTAATAAGAAAATAAAATATAATCACTAACGTCGCACTCTTTACTAGCTTGACTTGTTTGTTACAATTTAATTTGGCGAAGATATTACATTATTTAAAATGTAAATTTAATGTTAATTTAATCCTTCAAATAATTATTATACATTTAATTTAAGAAAAAGAAAAGTATTCATGCATAAATAGGAACAATCTTAGACCACGACCAGCAAACATTTTTATCCAAATACTTATTGAAAAGTATTCTTCAATTTCTGATGTTTACATGAATACTGTTTAAATAATTTTTATATTAAAAATTTTAAGAAGGGTAATGTACTATTTGAACCGTCACAGTCGTTTCTACTGTTTTCAAGTTAAAATTATCTGCAAAAATTAAAAATACATCGATGAGCTGGATTGAATGCAACTTACTGATCGTGAACAGGAAAGCAGCGCGAGTTTCCGATAACTTGTATTATATAAAGCAGTTATTTCCACAGTGACCAATGTGGGGTACATAGGTATACCAAACAAAACAAAAGCAACTGTACTGTAACTCAGCCCTATCCGCCCTGTATAATTCAATTGAATATATAAAGCTTCGATTTTACTTTTATGTAACTGTATCAAAACTTTTTATGGAGAAAATAAAATAATTTGTCCAGTACATTACAAAGCGCTAGGCAAAAGACAAAAAGGTTCAAGAGGGCACCAAATCCTACGCTCAAGGCCTTTGTTTAAATTATTTTGGTCTAATTATATTTTAAAATTCATGAATTTTTAATAAATTAAACATTAATGAGGTAATTAATTGATTAAGAAAAAACTGAATATAAAATTTTCGCTTAAATGAAACCGAAAGAAAACCAATTAGGTACCTTTATTGAGAGATTTGAAACACTTAATAATTTGTACTTTAATATCCAAAATTCAACTGATTCATTTTTGTCGTCATATAAAAAGAGCTTTAAAGATTTCAAGCACTCTTAAAGAACACGACAGAACTTCAAGCAAAAAAACACTTTGTGAAGGTTTCAAATGCTTTAAAAGAGTTTCAAACACTTTGTGAAGAATTCAAGCACTTTTCCTTGCAAAAAATCTTTAACTTATATCATAAATGAAGTTTAATTTTCAACTTCTGCTAAAGACAAGGCGTTTCTAGCTCCACATTCGAAATATTAAGTAAATGTGATCGATTAGAGGCGTTAGAATAGACGAAGAACTATCGTAAACCCAAAATTAGCATGCCATTAAGACAAGCCAAGCGTAAAGTTAGAAAGTGCAAAACAGAATCGGCCGGAAACTAAAGGCGGAGATACAATCTAAATAACATCACTAACTTGTTCTTACACCAAAGCGTCATCATCAGTGATGAAGAAACAACCCACTTCAAACTATACATGATGGTTTTAAGTAAATACATGAACTAAATATCATCCAATCATTCCAATACAGACAATGCAATATTTACTAAAATATTAAACTGTTCAAAAAAAACAAGCAATAAAATCTTATATTTATGTAAGGCTTTCAATGACCAAAACCACGTGATATTTATCTATGGCCAATTTATATCTCTAACAAAACATAACAGATAGTTATAAGGACTTTTAGAAACAACTAGAAAGGTACCTACAGCTTTTTATTCAATAATAAGCTTCTTCTTTGCTGAACATGATTTTGTGTTGTCTAGTTTGGGCATGTCCTTTCGCTGATATCATACAAGAACACTAATTTTGATTACAATCAGTATTGTATTATTAGTATTAGGTAGTTAGATATCAATTAATAAATAATATCCATTTGTCGTTTAAATAACTTCGTTATGACCTTTATTTTCTAAGAATGCTGGCATAATAAAAATGGAAACTAAATTTTCAATCAACTTAAATGAAATTCCTTGGGGTACCTACCATTGTCCCATTAATATTTATCAGCTGGTGGGTTGAATAATAATTAAAAGAATCTTTGAACTTAATTGTCGCCAAGGTGATCCCACACATGCGCACATGCATAAGGGGAAAGAGACGACACTCTTGAGATCTAGAGAAGTAAATAACCGTCTCTGTTGTATTTTAAAATGTACCCATAGCCTTAGCCATAGGTACGTACCTACGTACCAATAAGAATATGTATGTGCTGTAAACATGTGGATGTAGATAGTGCGTGGTCAGATGACAGGTCGCAAGTTATGTTTGCCAGCAATTGCATTCCGCGTACGACTGCATAAAGAGAAGCCGACAACGATACAGGGCCGTACACCAAAATATTTTCAATTAAAAGGTTTGCTAGTGCCCAAACCCGAAAAGTTGCCACTTTTAAAGAGAGCTGGTTACTGTAAATCTAATTGCAAGTCAAGTGAATTAACCTAAACCTATTAAGGGTAAAATTTCAAGATTTATCAATTAGGATAACTTATCCTGTTAATGTTTAATTAAATGTCTCTAAGGATACTGCACCATAAGGATATCAAGGTTGCTTCTGATTGCTTATTTAAAAATGTATCGCTGAAGTTAAGAATACCCGAAGTACAATTTCAAATCCCATGAGATTTGTCACTGTGCTGCGTAATGTCATAATCCCGCCCTTTGCCAACTATATATTCTAATCCAGGCTCCACCTCTAGTAATTCGCATGACTTTCAAATCTCAAGTGGTATCGGCACTCAAGTCGCCTATTTTTCGAACGTTGGATGACTCAAATTATAGTACATGAGCTCATCATCCCTGAGTTAGCTTAAATGACAGTAGATGTGGACAAAATTCATAAATAGTTTCAATTTCTTCTTCTGTACAAAGCACAGGATAATTGTTGGCCAAATGCATTTATGTTTAAGCATAAATCCTTCTGGACCAAAAATTCAAATCGTCCTATATGTAGTTAAACATACAAGGAATGTTCTTAAATTGGTATAATTCTCGTTTCTTTCTGTTGAATCAGTTATTGTATTAAATTTTAATAGTCCTTAATAGTTAAAGTTTCAATCAACCTATAATCATCTAAAGAGGAGCTTGGAATTTGCAGGGACAGATTCAGCTGCTTGCTTTAGAAGGAAGGACGATGATAAAAAATTAATCCAAAGAGAAGGAAAAACTTTGCTCAGTTTTTCGTTTCTCAAATTATATTGGAATGATATCATTTTCAATCCTAAAGAGGGCGAGTGCACCTATATTGGACCCCCCTTCTTGGTGGTAATTAGGGTAGAATCTTTTTAATTGGATAGACATTGCTAATGTACCTGCGAAAATTTTGATACACTTGCTCATTAAAATAAAAAGAACAAGTGGAGGCGTGTGTCCAATCAATCTTTAGGCTAAATCACGGTGATGGGTTTTAGGGAAATATACCTACTGAATTCTATTTACCAATTTTTTTACGCTACAGTGTGGATTACTCTTATCTACTATGGTTTGCTAAAGATGTCCTCCAACGGAATCATTTAACGAATACATTAATCTTGGAATCATGCGAAGAAGTTTTTGTAAATCAATTCTTTAAGTATAAAAGCAAGAATTAACATTTTCCTTAGGTCGGACCTGTTGGACATGCTGTATCAGTGAACATATATTAGCCGCCTGTGTCACCCGCTACCGTGTTGACATCTCGCGACCAATATTTGCAGACATCGGCATCTAACTGCATCTCGACTGTCACTGCTTGTTCTTGCATAGACGTACCGTACGTACCCTTAAAAAGGTGAACAGACCGCTGCTGAGCTTTCTCATCTTCGTTGCATCCTCTCGGATTTTTACATGTAACCACACTTTAATAATAAAATGTACCAAACGAATCAGTAAAAAAATACAATAAAGGAATATCGCCCTCCACTAAAAAATATTGTTTAAGGATAAGGAACGAATATTTATGTATGGACATTTGATAAAAGTGGAGTTTACGACACTCTTGGCAAGTGGTTTTGAAAATTGCAATTTATTTTAAATGGAACACCCTGTATTTTATTGTATCATTAAAATGCTTGGTTAATTTGAAGGTTTTCATAAAATGAACCTACCCAAACGCTCTACTGTTTATAGTCCGGTCAAATTAGACCAAAAAATAAGAGTAAAGCTACATAAATTCCCACCAAGCTGAAAATAAGTGAGATTGTTTAAAATATGATTAAAAATAAAATTTGAGAGTTCCCCATCTTTCCCCTGTATGGGAAAAATTTTATTCAAGGTTAAAGGTCAAAAAAATGAGTTTTCCGCGATTTTCAGCAAAACGGTAAGTTTTATCATAAAATTACCCCAGACAAAAATTGTAGATCATAAAATTATCTATAAAATATGTATATAATACCCCAAAATAAGCTATGTGACAAATAAATCCACAAGAACTAGAAAATATTTAGTGCAAATAGAAAAAATATTGTAGAGGAAAATTATTCCCCAGAAGAAATCCCCTAAAAAATATATCCCCAAAAAATACCCCAAAGGAAAAAAAAATCCCCTATTTTTTGGGGAAAATCCCCTAATCGGGCAACCCTTAGACTAACGGTATTACATTTATTGGGCACACTGACATAAAGCAGGTATAAGACCCTAGCCACGCATACAATTGAATAGGAGACAGATGTTGTCTCGAGGTAACACTGGCGTATAAAATAAGGGACTGGGTTTCATTTTACCTGATATCTCAGAAACGGTGGCTCTTAGGAAAAAAATATTCATACATATTTTATAGATAATTTTATTATCTACAATTTTTGTCTGAGGTAATTTTATGATAAAACTTACCGTTTTGCTGAAAATCGCGAAAAACTCATTTTTTTTACCTGTGAATAAATTTTTTTCCATACAGGGGAAAGATGGGAAACTTTCAAATTTTATTTTGAATCATATTTTAAACGATCTTACTGATTTTCAGCTTGGTGGGAATTTATGTAGCTTCGAATGTCTAAATTGACCAGACTATTAGGAAATAAACGTTATCTTTATTTTTTATTTGAAAAATACGGTCTAAAAAATATTTTTTCCCGTCAGTTATGAGGCACCTTATTTAACCAATTTTTTACTATGAGTCAACTATTTAATAAACTGAGGTGCTCGTACTTTTTAGGAAGGGACGTACGGGGAGAGGTGCAGAAATTGGTCATGTCAGTGATTTGTTGTATTTGAATTCATAATTTATTTTTGTCTTAACGAAAAAGTACCTATAAGAATATCAAGGGCAAAGGCAATTTTACAATTAAGTACTAAAAAGGCATTAACATTTTGCTTGAATGGTTTCCTAAAAAATTAATTCTTCCAAGTCTGAATGATGATCCAGCTGTACCTTCAAGAAAAATGACTCGCATTTTCAAAATAATAAAATAATCAAAGAGTGTGATAATAACATTTTTGACAGTAGGTAGCAACGCACGACATTCTTTTTAAATAATTATGTTTGCGGTCAGTTTTTTTTAATACTTTTTTAAGTTGGACAAAATTAGTATGAAATATACAAAGAAATTCTAGTAAGGACTCAATATGTGTTCGACATTTAAAAGTAAGTCCTATTATTTCATTTCTTGACATTTTTTCACAATTAATTAAAAAATAAAATTTTAAATTTAAATCATTTATTACAATTAAAAAAGTTTATTTCGATTTTGAAAGTTATTTAATATCTTCCCTTGCAATTTTTTTGTGTTAATAAAATGTTAATTATTTGACAAATTTTATTCCTACATATGTCAAATGGATGGCATCTTAATAATACTGTTTATTAATCAAGTATGTACGTACTACATCTATGGATTCGGTACTGATAAAAAGAAAATTTCATTGGTTAGAGTTTGACAAAATAAAATTGTAACAATGAAAGTATTTTATAGCTCCCGGTCCCCAGTATGAACTGAGACCCGTAGTAGGTTATAATAAGCATTGCTTAACAAAGCTACGAAACCCTCAGTTTTCGTTTGGACTAAAACTAAGAGGTTGCGGCGGGGCAGGCGGACCAGGACCGAAATATTCATTAGGCAAATATAACAGATATGGAAAAGCTACTCCTCCTGCTTTTTCTATTTACTCAAGACCAAAGGGTTGCAGTAAGTAACAAATTAAGTACTCTATTTTCCAATTAAGTAAACTACCTTCAAAAAGGTTCCTCCCAATCCAAAATTAAAAATTCTTATCCTTTAGCACTCCATTTACGTTGATATGTTTTTCAAATCTATACATGGGACCGGTTCTCAAAATTTTCTGGAGAGAAATCGATATGAGGATCTTATTTCTTTATAAGCATTAAACTATTTAATGCAGTATCTACGTAATTGTCAGTTGGCACATTTTTCTATGAAAATATGTAACAACTCATTTAAAAGTATTGCAAAGTCGCAATTCAATTTCATTTATTTCATGAATCCTATTAGAATTAACTAGCGATCATTAGATTGCTCACCCTGTGAAATTAGACGACGCACGTGCATGTTACAGGATAACTGTGAGAGATAAAAAAAAATCTTTTTTCAGATTTGATTTCAGGGTACCAAAATACATTAGAAATACCTAAAGAATGACGTGTCATAAATCCTGAGTTTATCAGAGTAATCGAATCTAGGTTTTCTTCTACCTCTTTTTACTTCTAATTCTCTTTCTAACACGTTTTGAACCAACTCTATATATCCCAGAAGGTGTCCTACCATCCTATCGTCTTATCTCGTCCATTCCTTATCGACTTCCATTAGCGCTCAATGTTCTCCTATTTTTTCCAGTACTTCCTAATTTCCAATCTTTTCTATTCAAGATATTTTCATTATTTTCTTATAGCCCACCACATATCATCATCCCAAACAGTATTAACTTTTTCTTTTCTACCGGACCCTTCGTCCACGTTTTTATAAAACTTTTTAATACCTACAAGAAATATCTAATAAACCTATTAATGAAATGGAAACAAATATTTTATTTCATACTTTAGGTGGTTTCCAAACACCTGGTCCACCAACATACAAAGCTGAATTAGTGCCCCGAATGAAAGAACCAAGACCTCCAGCATATAGTATAAGATCAAGACAAAAAGGCTTTACACCGTTTAACACACCAGGTCCAAATCAATACGATCTACCCACAACCATCGGACCAAAAATACCAGATAAAAATGCTAAACCAGCCTATTCCATGTATGTATCTAAAAATTTAGGAGAAGTGGGCCCATAGAACACATCAGAACTTCCCTGGTCATTACCTTCAAATAATTCTCTTTCATTTTAAATGTGTTCGTAATCTATCTACGATCATCAAAATAATTAAAAATTAAATCTATCTAAATTTGTTTATGTCAAAAATTCTCCAAGAAACACATAATTTGGTTATAAATTATTTGATGAATTAAATTTAATTATTTTTCTTGAGAGAAGTAGTTTTTCATATTGCGGAAATTCAATTTGGGACTTCACAAACCTACACCTACAAATAAAAGTGGCTGGATAAAATGCTAAATCCTTCACTTTTAGCTCACGAGCCAATAAGATTTCAAAATTTTCCCCGTAACCCCTCTGTTGTGCTCTATGGAGACCACTCCCTTAAAATATCACCCTCGCAGTGATTTTTATTAATATCAATCTTCTAGGGCCGTGAAGTTAAAATCGTGTGGCGCAGAGGCCTCACCAGGGCCCGCCAAATATCCGGCAGTCAATATGAATTTGACTAAACCGAAACTGCCACAATATGGATTGCGTCTGAAACCACCCTTAGTGGGTAAACCTATAGGTCCGGGACCTGCAGCTTACATGATCAAATCCAAGTTCCACGGTGGTTTCTCACTACGTTCGAGGGTCTGCGCAATTCCATACATAACCGCTGAAGATAATATGCCATGTGTCAACGAATAATTGATAATATTACTGGGTAATTGGCGGGCTTTAAGTAAAAGGATAGGAGGGATTAACTTTGTTAAATCCCCTTCTTATCCAGATTAATATAAGAGCAAAATTCTGAATAGTCTTTTCTTGTGTCTCTTTCAATATCATTAAGGATTTTTAGTATCTAGTATTAATTAAGGAAAAAGCAATAAGTCAAAACTTGAATATTCAGCCTCATCCACAGACGGGGTGGTAAATTATAGAATGTGGTGGAAGTTGGCCCCACATTAATATCCAAACAATTGCGGTGGTCACCCTCTCAAGAGAAGTCAATGCCTTTAGATATTTTAATCTAGTCAAATTATAAAAAAATACCACTTTAAGCGCTGAAATTCCACGAAAGGGGTTAGAAGACATTTGGGGTATTGTAAGTCACCTTTGGAGCAATACTCCAATATAATGTGTGATGGTTTTCTAAAAAAACAACATTCCATCAAAGTTTAAAGTTAAAAGTTACACAAAAAAACTTTCGACTTCTAATGAGGGTGAGGAAGGGTTCGGTGACATTCTAAATCGTTTTTGGAGCAATGCTCCAATGAAGAAATATAAGGGTAACTTCTTAAAAAGACACACCCCTTGAAGTTTGAAAATTAGTCAATAGAGATGAGATTAATACAGAAATGGAGAACACGGGGCGACTACGACTTTTATATAACAATTAAACATTTTGAATATAATAATAATTCAAATTTTAAGGGGAAGCAGCTTCTTTTGCGAGGGTGATTGTTGGAATTTTGAACTTGGAGTTTGTTGTAGATAATCCACAACTCTCATCGAACAATTCTCCACCCCATCTGGCGTTTACAAAAAATAATAATTTTGAATTACTGTATTTGTGTTAACATAACTTCCAAAAATAATTCTAAAACTTTAACAGGGTGTCCTCGATTCAAGTTACCGCATAAAACGTCGTACAGGAAAAATTATTAATAAAAAAAAATTTCATAGTGAGGGTTTATCTTATCCAGAAAAAAATATAAGCATTTGAATTTTTTGTGAAAATTATGATACGTACTCTAAATTTCGTTCAATAGGTCTAATAAAAACCAAACTTTTTTTGTTTTACGCATAATAAATAATAGAGAAGAAAAAAGTGAAAATATTTGTTATCATTTTTATTCTACGGGATAACCCTTACAATATAACAAAATATTACAATTTAATATCGTAATGGGATAGAATAGTTATCACTATTTCTATAAAAAAATTTAAATACTTATATTTTTTCTGGGAGAGATGAAGACCCCTTTAAGTCGAGGACACCCTGTATATTAATTTACGCTCCCTTATGAAGTATGTGAATGCATCCCCTTGAGATTTCCACCTTGCGACCATCCCTTAACTACTATACGCTCATCAGAAGTTTCACATGAATGTTTCATGTAGAATGTGTTCAGTAGATAAGAAAAAAAATCCACAATAAACGTATTTATTCTTTTTTTTGCCGTTCTGAATTCTTTTGGTTGATCACGAAATAAACGATTTATTTAGCGAGTAAAATAGACCAGTAGTGCTATCTGTTGTTCAGTAGAAAGATCACGTTGGCAACTGCTATTAAATAGTTAGAAAGTACTATCATATAATTGTGCTTACTATAAATATAAAATATTCAACATCTGGTTCTGTCAGATTACAGTCATTACAGTTTTACCCAAATATCATTAAATGATCGTCGTGACATAATAATACACACATTAAAAAAACAAGTTCTGAAATTGCAACGGGTAAGAAATAGACGAATATAACATTTCAGTAAATAACGTTTTTATGTTGAATAGAAATGAATTTTTCCAAAGTACCAATTAGGCTAATTAGCCGAAGTAGTTGTTTGCAAAAGCCGTCTATAAAATTTCGATATGGGACCGATAGGGGAGCTCAAGAAAACATTGCATCTCCCCCATCTTCATCAGCTTCTTTGAGTGGAAAATCAAAAACTACACAGAGTACAGCAGAACCAATTTGGGATTTTCAACTTCCACAGAGGTTTAGACGAAAACCCCTTAGCCCAGAAGAAATCGAATATATTAATGCTGGTGGACCACCCCAATAAGATACTACACCTTCTATATTTAGAATTATTAGCATAGATATTATTTAAACAAGACTGTTGTCACCTAATTGTTTACAGTTGATAATGTTTCCATTTTGCATTGTACACTATACAGTAACAATAAACTTTCATTAGTAAATATTTTCAATCTTCATTAAACTAACTGTTGTTTATTTATTTTATAAGATTATAGAATTGATTAAGTTTTCTTAACAGTACATATAGTCAACCAAATTTACACGTTTGTCAACGAGAAGTATAACTCAAATGCTCGTAATACCTATTAAAAATAATATAAATGTACTGGATGCCTACACAGTTTTTAGGCAAAATGTTCACCGACCATTAAAATTATATTTCTTATTCGACATTTTTTTTGTTATGCCTCACAAGAAAATTGATAATTTGGTAGATACATGTTTGGAACATATTTTGTCAACCATGTACACCTCAAAATATTTCCTAATTGTCTGAAAATTGTTCTACATTAACTGAACTTTCTAAATCTTTAAAAAAAGCAGAACAACAATTGTAACCACTTCTACCTGAAATAAACATCTGCTTCTATGAAAACTGTCCTAAATAACTTATCAAACTGTAATGATATTTTAAACAAAACGGAACACCTGCCAAGAATTTTTAATTGCATTTGGTGGATTTATATTAGGTAGGTAATATGTTATTTCTATGAAAAGATAGTTTTATTAAAAACTTAAAAGTTGTTATATGATATAAAAAAAAAACATTTAAATGAAGGATACCATAAAAAAAATTAATTAAATATCCTCAAAAAAATAAATAAAACTGCCCCAAAAATCCTTCTTTTACCAAGCTCAGATACATTCTTCCGTTGATATTCTTTCCTCGCACCTATCTATTAGGTACTATATGCTCCAGATGTTTATCTTTTACTCCACACTGTCTACTCTTCCTTTCCTGCTCTTTCATCTAATATTTGTATCCTTTAAATTTATGTCTTACCCCAAACCTAGCCAGGACACTTATTTCCTCCCGACCTCCCAAATATCGTGGTGATAAATCACATTACTTCCCTACTACTATTTTTGCCCTTAATCATCTGTCCACATCATCTCTTTATTAACCATTTCCCCTTTAGTCCACCCCTTTCTTTCCCACTTATTTATCTTGTCCTGATCTATCTGTAACTCTCTAAGTCTCTGTTCTCTTTCTTTCCCATATTTATTTTTTCCCCTAAAATTTAGTATTTTTCCTCGAATATTCGTTTCTAATTTCCCCTTGTTGCAATAACCCTATCTTCTTCTCGTTTTTTCCCCACTATATTCCCATATTTAGCCCCCTCTTTATTGTATTGTTAGGTGTACCTCTGTCTAAATGAAGTACTCATTTTATGTATTTCGTATAAATACCTTCTACTTGTTCATATTCTTTCCCAAATTTCTACCACCTATAATAAAGTAGGTAGGTACTACTAATTATTATTGTATTAAACATTATATTTGATCTCCCTTAATTAATTTTTCTTCTATTCCCCAAATCTTCCCTAATATAGTATTACCCTTTGCCACTTGACTATTATGTGCATATTATTAATATTACTGTCTTCCTCCACATATCCTCCAGATATCGCAAATATCTATATTTTTTAACTTGTTCTACCACACTTCAATTTCATTCTATCTCTGTTTTTTTCTTTGACTTTTCTTCTCCTTGTAACTGAAAATATAATTTTCAAATACCACATCGTATTTCTCAGATGATGCGCCCTTTGAAGATTGGATGCCTGTATAAAATATCCCTATGGTCAATATATTGTTTGACAAATATGTTTATGTTATTGTGAACCTATTTTTAATTAGAAAGAATTTTTAATAAATAAAACTATTTTATACTGAATACTTTTGTTAAAATTAATTTTTAATAAGAGCCTAGGGCGGCAGATTTTAGGGGACGGTGAACTTTGCTCAAAAATTTTTTTGTCCTACAGAAATTAAAAAGAAATATTTTATACACGGAAAAAAACGAGGCTCAAAAAATCAACAAAAATTACAATATTTTAGTGCTATACAGTATACTGAATACACTAACGTCTGTATATGAAAAATTACTAAGTAAACGCTTATTTATAAAATATACTATTATGATTTTGAATTTTTAAAATATTCCAATAGCGTTTAAGTATAACATTTTAAATTTAGTATTTTTACCTATTTTTTTAAATTAATTATTGCCATAATTTTTTCCTTAGGTCCACCCACACTATTCGATTATTGTGTAATATGTTTCACCACTTAAATATATCTATTCGAAGAGAAATGGGATCCGAAAAAAAATTGCTTAGAAATAACAAAAACAACTATTACATAGATATATATGTGGAAAATAAATACTTTTCTATTGATATTTCTAATGATATTAACAACCTGTTTGAGTGTAGAATAAAAATTTAATAAATTTACATGTAAAAAATACTATTGTGTATACAACTTATAAACACATATACACGTAAACCATTATTAATTATTTTTAAATTACACGAAAATTGCAGTTTGGCGTTGCAATTACATCACAAAATAAATAGTGATACAAACTGATACTAACGACTTGATAAATGATAGATAATATAACGATTATTTAATTATTTCTCAACTTCCTCTTTATCGTCGCTATACCTAATATTCAACTAGTTTTTGGCAAAAGATACAATAGTTATAGGTAGGTATCTCTTTAAATATGCATTTTACTTTATTAGTCATATTTTTATTAAATTATTTATTAGAATTTGAAGGTGCCCTAACAATGTTCTGTACAGAAAAGAAATTATTTAGTAATAAATTACTATTGAAAAAGGACTAACCACATCAAATAAATGTAGAGTTCCTTTCATTAAAACTTTGAGACATTAAGAAGCGCTTTTTTACTACTTTATTATTGTAAAAGTATTCCATAAAAACGTCATGGAGGAATCTGTATTTCTAATTGCTAAATAAATTGAGTTTTTAGTCACAATAAGCATATTTACAATACTGTTGGCTTTTTTAAATTTTTTAAACTCATAGCGCGGTTGATGTAAACATGTTGAATAAAAAAAATATATTCCCAATTTTGTGTCGTTATATAATATGCACTTTGCGCACACGTACAGTATGGCCCTGCCACCTTTTACAAAACATTTGGAAATTATTCCGTCAATATTGACGTTACGTTAAAAGTAGAGAATTTTTGAGTGTTGAAAATGGAAAGTACTCTAAATTATTCAACGTCTGATTTGGACCATACGCCTGTAAAAAGTAGAAATGATGATAATTTCGAAGATGCAAGAAGCGAAATCGACATTATCACGGAAGATTATAATTTTGCCATAGCCGAAAACACAATTAGAACCTCTTCGCAGATAAGCGTAACCGACGTATACGAAAAAAATATTTATTTAGAGAACAGCTACAAAGACGCTATAAGAAAGTGTGAGATACTTCAAAACGAGATTGACCTAATGAATGCTACAGTTACTAGAGAAAGGCAAAGAGCTCACACTTACAAAAAGAAGCTTCAGTTTATCCAGGAAAACCAAGACATCCTGAAGAGTCTGAGGGAGACGTATATTTCATATAAAGGTTCTCATTGTACCGGGACTGAGAAAATATCCAATGACGCCGGGACTCAAACAAACAATCAGAATCAATTCGAAATAAACAGAGAACCATCTGAGTCAAATCCATGTATTGTAATGAGCGTTACTGAGTTAGATGATATCAAAAATACCTTTCAAAATTTAAGGACTTTGGTGGAATCCCGGGAGGAGTCACGAACTCTAATGGTAGAACAACAAACAGCTGCGATATTGGAAGTGACCGCACTAAAAGAAGAAATAAGATTCCTTAAACTAATGTTACAATTAAAAGAATCTGAAACATCAAAAATAAATACAACACCTGCAAATACAAAAGACTCCAAACAAGGTTCAAGTGTACTTAGAAAAATAGTAATAAAATTGCATAAGATATTACAAAATGCCAAGTATAAATCGGAAGGTGATAATCCCTTGACAGATTTTGAAAAGACTATTTTGAACCTTCTAATAAAAAATAATGATCCCAAAAATGGTTCGAAAAGGACCAAAAGGAGCTCTTCTCTGGATGAAATACATCGCCAACATGCGTCTATCGCTAAATGTCCTACTGTCCGTCACAAGAAAACAATTTTTTATGACAGAAAGCGAATTCCGAAAGTAACCGAAAGAAGATCTCAATCCCTGAGTCATATTTAAAACGAGAAAGTAATCCAAAAATTCATGACAATGACTAAAATTAGTAACAGTGATTTTCCAATTCGCTCTTTTTATTTGGGGCATCTAATAAAATTTAGAAACACTTAACACAACAAGTTGTTAATTGAAAACAATAATTGTAATTAGCCCCTACTCATTTTAACTTTTCATTATAATTTCTTATTTAAACAAATTAAAGTAATTTTCTATGGCGATTATGTAATTTTATTTAATTTTAGCTCGGAATATTTCAAAATTGCATTGTGCATTTTTGTCAATTTTTTTTGGGAATTACTGAAAGGAATAATAAGACAATAATACATAACAATACATTATTTTATTATTCAATTTTGTAGAAACAATAAATACACACAAATAACTAAAGTAATAATAAATAATAATGGTCCAATATGCGCGATAATGATTGTTTATTATGTGGTGATATCACATTTAATGATCTTCCTTCTTGTTCCCAAATACAACTGTATTTATCCTCTACCCCTCTGTCTTCTGGCTACCACTATCCTATAAGTGAACAGGGGCCTGGTCACAGTTGCACTTGTCTCCAAATCGTCGATTTCTTCTTTTTGATCACCTTTTGCCTCATTATTTTCTACAAATCTTCGAAATCTTCCATTCACATTATTATCCATATTTTCGACAAAGGGTGGAACAAAAATAAATCCAATTCCAGAAGAAACACCGCTGGAATCCTGAATAGATCTTTTGGTCAAAACATGTGATAGTCCAGAAGATTCGGGAACCGCAATTACTTCAACAGGTTCTTCAGCGGCTTTGTCTTCTGATTGATGATTCTCCTCGATACTTCTTTTAGATATTTTTTCACCACCGAGCAAGTGCACGTGAAACTCGCGAGTTATTCCACCATCTTGGTAAACTGACGGCTTACCGAAAGCAATATCAACTATCACCATACAAACAAGTGTGGTTGCAATCATTTTGGCCGAAAATTTGTTTGTTTGTTCAGATACGCGACTATCAAAATTGTGTCTGGGGCTCAGTCGTTTGGTGGTCGCTATTTATATGAAAACAAGAAGGTACGGTAATGTTTCTAATTAAATATTGACGTTTGTAGAAAGGTGTTAAACAGTACACAATGCTTCCGATATACGCACGTTACAACCACTCCGAAACAGACAAGCACGTACCTACACCAAAAATAGACTTTTAATAAAAGTCAAATGTTTTGTTTGCTGAACAGATTATGGTTTTTCTTCTTTTCCACTTATGGGTGGATAATGTATAAAATTTATTAAGTATTTTTAGATTTATTTTTAAAAACTTTGAGTCAGTTGTGACGCAAATCCATTGTTAACTAGGTAACTGTAGATACAATTGTTTTTTTAGGCCTAAGATATTTACACAAGATGCACTTACGTGACTATGTTTCTATTAATAGATATAATAATTTGCTTTTATCTGATGACACTATGTGACGTAGATACTAGAATGTTAAAGGAAATTTCTTAATACCATGTCGTCATAAGTTTAAGAAATCTCATTAATATAAAAATAGAGTTGTTTTCCTTGCTTGGTGCTTTCAAAAAAAGGATCATTTTTGTTTATCTGTCAAAAATTTCAGAAACTATATCAAAGCCCTTTAAGCAAGGACCTTATGGAACAAATTCAGGAAAAATTCTTAAAATTACATATTTCGAATTTTCGATCCGCTTTTTTCATAGGTATTCCTTGCGTATACGTTTATATATTATCAGCATACCTACTCACGAATCACCACCCTTGTAGAAGGTACTAGGAGTGCTTGCTTGTAACGCTGATGAGATAAGGTATTTGTCAAGGTACGAAACCCTCGACGGGTAAGTCAAACTCATCCCTTGTTTGACTCCATATTTTAAATCAAATTTACATACAGTTAGGTAAACATTTATACAGACATTCCAGTTATTTTTACTGAGATATAACTACGTAATTATACCTGGGAGGGTGTTCATAACAAACATTAATAAAAAATCGCTGCACTGAGACAGTAGATACAGACCGCAGCGATGGACATTACGCGCACGCTACGTTCCCTGAGGATGCCAACCACAGTTGTTGGTGAAACGTCGGATAAACAACTTCTACGGTGTTCTTACCGAACGAGAGCAATCCTAAACCACGGCCAACAAGCCCGGATATCATAATTTCTTCTAATAACGCCGGCCGTGAAAGCCTAAGTCTCTTCATTAAGTAATGATACTTACATTAGCACTACGTATGGAATAATTAATTAATTAATTACATACTGCCTTAAGCAAATTAGTTCAAATATGATTGGCAAAATAGAATATGTGTGGGTCATAAGTAGCGATATAAAAGTGATAGGCCTAACTTCTTTGAATTTTATAGGGGTATAGAATGCTGTTATTTCCCCTGAAACTAAAAAATCTTACGAGTAATCATCAGTTAAATCCAATTGGATTGATGAAAATTTTTGTTAGAGCAATATATCGGGTGGAAGAGGATTCTTCTATCAAAATAAAAATTTATGAGAATTCTTGAAGTAAAAATTAAAGAATGTGTATTTGTGGGCCAGAAATAAGGAGAATAAAGAAAAATGAAATATTTAAGTACTAAATGAAAGTGAATTACCAGTGATAATTTAGAAAATTATTACGTAAATAACAAAGGGCACAAATTAACCCTGTTAGAGAACCTTCAGATAAATAGATTAGAAAAACTAGGAATAATTATAAACAATCTAGTTAAACTACCAATTAATTTTGTAAGTAAACATATATCTACTCATTTCTTCTAATGAAGACAATGTTTTGGAGAAACCTTTATTACAAAATAAATGTTTTTTACGTAAATTTTTATCAAATAGGTAATGTTTAAATTAAAAAGATGGTTTTACTGAAAAAAAAATTTTTTGTCTGCAGTTATTTGTTATATCTAATTTATTGAAAAACAAAGCAAATTTCACAGGACAATATTTTCTTCTTTTTAATCTGCCAAAAGGCACTTTGATATGTATCTGCTATCCAACGTTTCGTTATGCACCTAATTGTTAAGCTATTGTTATTTTTGTCTAAAAAATTTACTGCTCTTATTGACATAATGCACAAACTTTTCAAAACAAAGACTTTTCGATATGCAGACTTGCATATGATTTCTATCAAATGAAAAAAATAAAATATAATAACAAAGGAATCGAAACGCCAATTTGGTTTCCAATTTTTTTTTAATATCCATATGTTTGATGTGCAAATAACAAGCATTATTACCTAGTTAAGTGGATCATAAAATCATAATAACTCAGTTACCTTTTTCATATAAAGTGAAATGCTTGAATATACTGAGTAAACGTAGTTTAGTTAAAACGATAATTATTTGAATAAACTTATTACATTAGTGAAAACGCATGGCACATCGTCTCTATTATAAAAACACACAAGTGAAATCCAGGGGACACCTTTCCCATAAATAATAACAAACCAAAGGTCATCATTTCAACACAAAAGAAAAATAGGTAATTACAAATTGAAAATAATTATTAACAATACTATTATTATTTTGTTGTAAACAAAACAAGAAAAAGAAAACTATTTGACTATTAAAAATAAACTTTAAATTAGTTTTAGAAATTGAAATAACATTTAACAACAACAGCTAGTAACGCGGTGATACGTATATTTATTTATTATAAACAGAAAATATTTTGGCTATTGGTACGTAAAAAGTTATTTTCCCTGTTATCCTATTATTCATGTACTAATTTACGCGGTGTTGTTAATTAGGAATTCTAAAAAATAACTGCTTTGCATCATAACTAGATTTTATACTATCAACAAATAGCTAACAAAAGTCTAGAGCCTATAAATAAAAGCATTTAAACGAAAAACAATTACAAATTTATGAAATATACGCAATAAATATTTTTAAACATTTTTTTATCTCCGTCTCAGAATGTTTCGCCTTTTTGTATAATTTTTGGTTTAATTAAGAGTAAAAGAAATACCGGTTATTATCTCAAAATTTATTGAAAATTTCTGTTTATAAAAAGAAAAAAGGAAAGAACAATGAACAATCATTGGTGACAAGTTATATAGCTCTAATTAGAAAAAATTATAGTGTTTTGTTTGCAACATTAAAAAAATAAACATACTTAAACTTATTCTGTTTAATTACAGAGATAATGTATTAACAAGGTAGTTTTGAAGAAAAAACTTACTATTCGTGTACAAGCTGTAACTTTGTACGTGTCTCTTTAATTAAAACCCCCTTAGCACTCGTAAATTGCGTCAGTAGCAAGTTTAAACTCAATTAGTTAGTGTTAAGCAAAGTGTTTATCGAAAAATAGAAAATATGCTGGGAAAACAATTGGTAAAGTTATTCTTCCTACTTTTCTGTCTCGCAACATTTTTAAATGGAGAAGAAGTTAAGACGAGCACTCTACATCCAGACTACTCAAAATTTCTACGCTTTCTGAAACATTCAAAGCAATTATTACAAAATCAAGAAATTGAACAAGTAACCGACTTTGATTTAGAGGCTTTGAAGAAGTCCCTGGCACACTACACTGATGGACCGATTTCATTGGAAGGATATAAGCCGACAATTTATAAGGTGTTTATTCCAGGAGATGTTGAAGGCAGCAAAAAACTGCTTTCCGATGTTTCAAATCAATTTTGAGTTTAATAGAATATTTAGATAGGTATTGAATATGGAATGAAATACTTCATTCTTATATTCATATCTACTATGACCCAATAAAGAATTTGTACTAAAGGTTACTAGTTTAATTTTTTATTTTAATTTTATAAAAAAACATTGTACAATAAATAATACAGCCGGTATAATTAATACAAAACATTCATTACTCCTGTTTCTTAACGTTCTATCCCATCATTCCAATTCCAATGCCAGCTCCGTGTCCTCCTCCCATCATTCCCATTCCTCCCATACTTGCTACACTTCCCATACCTCCTCCTACACCTCCGATTATACCCCCTCCTGCGCCTCCACCCACCATACCACCTCCTATACTTCCCCCACTTCTAACCATACCTTGTCCTCCTCCTACACTTCCTCCACTTTTGACCATCCCTCCTCCTACACTTCCCATACTACCGCCAGAACCTCCCATGACACCTACACCTCCCATGCTTCCCATCATTCCTACGCCTCCCATACCCCCCATAGTTCCTATTCCTCCCATACTCCCCATAGTTCCTACTCCTCCCATACCCCCCATAGTTCCTGCTCCTCCTATTCCACCTATTGTTCCTACACTTCCCATGCCTCCTATACTTTTGCCATATCCGTATCCCATCATCATTCCCGGGAAGTAGAATCCACCCATTCCTCCGCCAAGAAAAGGTCTTCCATATCCCATGCCGTAACCCCCACCGTAACCGGCACCTAAACCGCCCCCGATGGATGCATCAGGGTGCAGGTCTTGTGATGATCCTGTGTTTTCATAGTGTTGAATCGCCCGAGTTACTCTTCTGGGATGTAACTGATAAAAACTCCTTGTATGAAATACTGGTCTAGCACCTGCATGTTTGTAGTAATAGTGAGGGTGATGATGATGAGACGTCCTTCCTCCCAGAACGATGGCAAAAAGTAGTGATAGTATTAACGCGGCGATCATCTGGAAATAATCCATTATGTAACGATGTAAGTATAAAGAATTTTGTGACCCGGATGAGTGTTTTGAAAAAAATTTGAAGTAACCCGAATTCAGACTGCTTAAGAAGTAGCAGACTTTAACTTTACCATATTAAATATTATGTGAAGATTGGGATTCTTGACTATCTGTCTAAAACAAATTCTCTCTTTTTGATTTCTCATTTCACTAGATATTAAAAATTTAAAAAATATGTAATTAAAAATTTATAATTTTACCAATTTTAGTTCGATTATCTATACCTACAATTATATTAAAGATACCAGTAGTCACCTACCTTTCAGATAAATTACTTTTAGAACTTAATCCGACTGTCACATAAACACTTCTTCAGCATTTTCAGTTAATTCGGAGATTATATAGGTATTAACGCCTCTTAGTCAACGGATGCAATTGATTACCGAAAAATTAACCGGTAAAAAAGTTAATCGTACGTAAATGTAAAGAAAAATGTCACGGAAAAGGCGAAAGAGTACAATACCCTCCATCGGCAATAACCAATTAACACAAATAGCAATTCGGTAAGTATCAAAAGGAACTTCGTCAATTATAATAAACCATTCATGAAACTCTTACTTCTCAACTTTATCTAATATATATATTACCATCTATATATTTTAATACATGGTGATGTCTTTGAGAGTGGAGCTTAGGGAGGCTATAGCACTGGACTCATAAATAAAGAGACTTCATTTTCATAAGACTGCCTTTTTTATAATAAATTTTTAACCCTAAGGGGGTCTAAAATTGTTTTCACCGAATATCTTTTCATTCTTCAGACTGAAAGAACAGTCTAGAAGTCTAGAAGGAATCAATGATCATTACATCATTGATGTAGATGTTAAGTATAAAAGGGGCCAGATGCGAACCTTGAGGGACGCCAGGCGTGATATAAGTAGGATCAGATAAGCAATTATTATATTTAATCACGTTTATCTGTAGAAATACCAAATTATTTTGTTTACCCATGGAAAGGATAAAATCGTTTTTTGTTCGATTAATCACAGATGCTTCGTACGATTTTAATAATTTTTGGTACATAGAAAGAAAAAAACAAATTTGTAAACCACCTCTACTCTTGCCCTTACTCTTAGATATAATTATTCTGATTTTTTTAAGGACGCATGCTTTGGCTACATTTTTTGCCTTTTATTAAAGATCCATATCTGCAACAATTTCAAAAAAAATAATGTTTTTTTCATATATGTGGTCCGACAACAAATCTTAGGTGGAGTTATTTGATATATCTGTTACAGTTAAAACAAGGTTTTAGTTAGAACTCGTTTTTCCTAGTTAAAACTAGTTTTTACTTAGTGTCTTTGTTAAAACTAGAAATATCCAGTTAAAACTAGAATTCACCACTGATATATTTGATTTTCAGATAAAACTAGTTGTCACATCGAGCTGCAGTTAAAACTAGCACTAGAAAAACTAATTTGGGATTGAAAACATGACATATAGTTTTAAAAATATTTATTGAGAAGATCTAAGACACTGAGAACCAAATAATAATCTAACACTAAAGGAACATTTTAGGGAACATCGACTTAAATTAGTTGCCAAGATGACAATATTAGTTATAAGTAGATAAATAAAATAATCAAATAAATCAACAGAACATAACCATAAAATTTCAAAAAGAAACATTGTTAAAGAACATTGATTAACACATAATAAAATCTAATCAGTCAAACTTAATTTTAAAAAAGGATGAGTATCTACTACGCGAACAGTTTTAACTGACTCGCTTCGGAAAAACGCTTTTTGTCTAGTCAAAACTAGTTTTAACTGATATTCGATTTGAGCATTAGTTAATTCTAGTATTAACAAATGCATACATTAAAAACTATTAATTCTAACTAGGAAGAACGCGTTCTATCTAAAAACTAGTTTTAATTGCAACATATCTAACTCGAAGATATACCATGCTATTTGAATAGAATTTGATATGAAGACGATTTTACGCTAAGAGATAAAAAATGTCGGTAATCACAAAATTATTACATCATTGCAGAAATAAATCGACTTTACAAATATATTGCAATTAAATTTATTTAGGAGTCGAGGTAGTTTTTACATTAGCCGTATCCTAATAAACCTGATAAGTATGTTAGAACCGTCTTCATATCAAATTTTATTCAAATAACACTATGCATCTTCAAGTTATTTCAAAAAGCATTACTCGTTAAGAATGGTTAATGTTATTACTCAACCCTCCAAAAAAGTTAAGAAGAATTAGGGTTAGTTAATTTACACTTTAACTTAAGAAAATCAGGAAAGCAACTTTTGTATTTTCTTTTAAGATTAGAAGTGCATATGGGTGCCAACAATGAATCTTATCGTTATCAGTCAACGCCTTTGATATTTGTCATACCAGCTACTACAGAAAATAAAACTGCTAGGCTATTTTTATCCTTAATATTTTTTTGTAACAAACATATTTAAACTTTTTCTTTACTCACACACGAATTGAATAATTGGTCGTTGTTTAGAAAAAGTATTAGCACCTAGTTTGTTATTTTCTCTTTCTGGAAGCAATTTCACGTGATTTAGCAAGTGATCGGTAGGTACTATTTGTATTAAGCTTTGTAACTTATTATTAACTTTGGCTGTTATTTTTAGGTAGCTTGGTTCAAATAACAATTATTTTCTCGTTAAGGCAATTTATGGTGATGAAATTCTAAACGTTAACGCAATAAGTGTAAGCTTTCAAAATTTTTATCTCATTTAACTGTTTTACTATAAAAAATATAATCCATAAATAAGAAAAAAAAATTTTCTACAAGATATTGGTGTGGTTATTATTTTTTAATTTTTATTTATAATCTAATTGAATGTTAGACAAGTAGACAATAACAATGACAAAATCGTAATTTGCTATAATTTTTTTTCGAAAACAATTTAAGTTAATATGTACTTCCTGCCTTTTTATTAATTTTGACGTACTAATTAGACGTAAAAGGGCAACCGTCAATCATCTTCAGATATTCTGTACAAAATGTTAAAAGAGCGAATGTTTAATTTATTTGTTTACGTGCAGTACTACTTTTACAATCAAATAAATCATTCACGATGTTGCACTGGATTACAACCGGATTTGTTACACTTTTGTGTTTAGTTTCAACCCCCACAGCTGAAAAATTGTTTAAGAACAGTTCGCGAAATAATTTAAGTAACAAAGTAAATGATCCTTTCGAAAGTTTGATCGTTCAAATGAAAAAATACGTTAAAGACTGTAAACTGGATCCTTCTTCAGAAGAATTCAAAGACAAACATGGTAAATATTATCTATTACTAATGTAAGATTAAAAGAAGTGAGCTAAATTGTGTATTTATCAAAATAAAGAAATTTTGTCATAAAGGCTTAATTATTATTATAATTATTTTAATTATATGTTCAAACAAATAAATCTACAGAGCAGGTGAAAATTTTAGGTAGTGCGAATGGCAATAACAATAATAAGAGAAGAAGTAACAGAAATAGCAAGGAAATTAGTGATGACGATGCAAGTTTTAGTAGTCGTCAATATTATTTAACAAAAGCAAACAAATTTTCGCACCACTTGGAAAATAAAAATTTAAATAACAGCAATTACACAACCCAACAAGAAAATGCGAGTGCCTATGGACGCAACTGGAACACGGGGGGAAACAATGACTACAAACTCAACAGTTTCGGGGAAAACTTTTTACGAAATGGGAATAACAATAATCAAAATAATAATAACGAAAACAGAAATCGTAATAACGGTAGATATGGTTGCCAAAATGATCGAAATTATAACAAAAACAATCCTAATAACAACAATAATTATGATCAAAACGGTTCAAATGGCAATGGTAATGGTTATTCCACTCAAAATAACAGACAAAATAGCAATAGTAATAATTATCCTGGGCAGAACTATAATTTTCAAGATACAGAAGATTATTACAACAGGAGATCGGATGGCATGGACCGAGGATATTCCTCGAAAATGGAAACAATCCTCGAACCATCACCTCATGGGTCTAACCGAATGAATTACCAATCATATCAAAACCAACAAACAAGAAATTATGGAACAATGTCCTACGACCCTGCGGGAACTTTATTAGCAAATAGTGATTACAGCAGAAATTCTGAAAGGCAAAATGATAATAATAATCGCAGAAATTCAGGGGGTTTTTACATAATTAGTGGTAGCAGTGGTTATGGCAATGGAAATAGGGGATATATGAGAAATGATGAAAATATGGTAGGGTTACAACCCCCGCAACAGGGTGCTATGGCAAGACAACAAGAGGGAAGGTATCCCCGATCTTCAGGTAATTTGAATGATTGGAATAACAGTGAAGAAAACGTGGAGGTAATTCAATTACATTGCAAATTTTTTAATTTAAAATTGCTTAGACTTCTACTGTCTTAAATTTTACTGTCAGAGTGTATTTAACTTTTAATTTTATCGTATTTAAATTTTAATTTTAGTGTATTGCCCGCTGCATTTTCGGATACCTTGACGTGGTAAGCTTTTTAATATATAATTTATTTGTTTATTGTATTTATATTTATCTGTTCTTAGTTGGATGAAGACAAAACGCCTACAGAGATGGCATTGATAAAATGGTTACAAGATCATGAAAACGACAATAACAACCGCATAAAAGCTTTGCGAAAAATAAGACGCTGTTACGCGAGACTGTCGACTTCAGGTACGTACAAACTACAAAGTTAACAATAAACAGATGGTAATTAACACAATTGAATTTGTTTTAAACTGTAAAAGATTGAAACTTTACTAAAGCTCAACTGAAACTTTTTGAAACTTATGGTAAAACATCCTTGTACGAGCTCTAACAACGATTAAATGTTTGAACACTCGCGTTTTGCAGACATTTCTTATTATTCTGAATTTCATTGATATCAAGCTAGCATATCAGCTGATTATGGCTAAACGGGTCGAACAACAAATTTTTGGATTTGATAACAAGTTAGCGACTATTTAGCGACAAATTATAGTGCAATTCAGAAAAACGAACAATTACTCTGTCATTGTAGCTTCATATAGGTACGTTAGCTTTGAAGAATACAAAACTTTTAACCTTCTGTACCAAATAACATTTTTACAAAGTTGTTTTGGCTTACTGTGCATTTTAGTTGAAAGGACCTTCACTAGATTTATGTTGAGTCAATTATCCCATACAAATTATCACATAATAGAAAATATATACAACAATTAATTTGTACAACGAAATATCTAAATACTTCAATTGATCGAACCAATCTACATACAAAAAAAATGCTAAATAATTTCATTTTAAAAAACTACAAAATACAAAACCCGATAAATAACACAATTGGATGCAGCATTAAAATATAGTATATTAACAGGTACGACAATACATATCCCTTTTGTTATGTAATTTATATTAAAATTAGTACGGTGAAGTTAATTGCCTGTAAACACACGAATTCTAAAGGAAAAGGCAAAGTATATTATTTTGTGGGTCAAGCTGACCTCGTTAATAAACAAAATGTTTTGAACCTTGAGAAACTACACCATGGCCTTTTTTTATAAACAAGTTTAAAAAGCCTAAAAGAAAAGCAAATATCTAGTTTGTTCTAGTACTCACAGACACTCAATTAATTTTTATTTCAAATGATGAACAACTTTTGTGAAAATTACAAAAATTACTTTTATTATTTCAGATATTGAAGAAAGTTGCGAATTTTCCAGGACCTTATGTCATTGCTTAGAAATCGACATTAAAAATCTAACAAATTCATAAATAAACACACCTTTACCTTTCATTTGTAGATAATAGGTGTAAAGTGAATTAATTCACAATCACAAGAAATATTTTAAAACGCAATTATTAATAAAATTATAAACAATTATTTTTCTTGTTTTCTTGAGAATAAACACCTAATGCTCAAAAATTATACGTTTTGGCCCACTCAAAAATAAGAAAAAATCTTTAAATATTTAAATTAAAAATAATAAAATTACAACAAATGCTCCCTTACAGCAAGAATTAAACACTTCTAACTGCACTTCTACAATGGGAAACTCATCTTTGTATCCTTCAAGATTAAATCATTGTAATACATGTAACAAATTTAAAAGTAACAACAAATTTATGGGCTAAAGAATGGAAAATAAATTGTGAATAAATACCTATATTATAGCTAATGCCAAGAGAACGTGATAAAATCTCCATACATCACAATAATCGTTATATAAATAAAATATTTTTATAAAGTTATTAATTACCTAATTTTTGATCATATTAAACACAATTTTTGTATTTTAAAACTTACTCTACTACATGCTATTTTTTAAATAACAATTATTTAAATTTCTTAACATAAAAAATGCTTTTATTCTTAATGTAAATTGTAAATCCATTAATCAAGTCGCCATCAACATTTTAATCAATATACATAGGTATATACCTACACACATTATTTATATAATATGGTGTTTGTAATTGCTGTTTAATTAAAAAAAAAACCTTTTTATTGTAAAATTTATTGTTTCTGTCAATAATATACCTTTCCAAGACGATATAAAATCTAAGGAATTCAATTTGCAATAGTCACAACTAATTGTGCGTGTAAACTGCTGTGGATGTTTTATTCTACAACAGCCATGAAGTTCCTGGTAAAAAAATTGCTTTTTTCTAACTTTTCAATACACTGATTTAATTTTTTAAAAATATTTAAATAAAAAGCATTACAATACTTTTAATAATCTATAAGCATATTAAAATACTATTTAAGTAAGTAACTATTAAAAATAAAACACTGAAAATCTCACAGATTTTTAATTATGTATTATGATATTTTGGACAATTAAAAAATATTAAAAATCAAAAAGACCATGTAATATCCAATAATCAAGTTAATTGCAAAAATAACCCCCTTCTACCTAAACTCAGAATTGTGAAATACCTAAAAGTAGAAAAAGGAGACTGTGGTAAATGAATAAACAACTAAAATAGGACTCACCCCAAATTACCACTAATTAATTTAAAACGCGGACACGTGTTTCGCCCACTTCAAACGTGGGCATTATCAACGCGAGTCTCGCAAGTACAAAAATTCGTAAAACAGAAATCGGGTGTGGTCGATAGTCGGCCAATGTATTTTACAAAATAGAAGAAAGAAAAAATCTATTGCACTAAGTGAGAATCGAATAAGCCAGTTTATTATAATTAGTTACTCAGCCACATGAGAGGATCGAGTTCGATTCCCAGACGATGCAACAGTTTTTTTTTAAATTAAATGAAATCTGCTTTAGCAGCAACATACATAATTTATTTTCATTTTTAGCAATTTATATATAAGAGCACAACTTTTGGAGATATTAGATCATTTTTTAAACCGTTTGGCTCTATTTTAGCTACTTTTTTTAATTAAAAACTATCTGAAATAGTACCTAAGTACCCATTGCGGTACAATCTACAGCAATGTTACTGTTCTAAAATAAAACCTATTTAATATTAAAGAATCTAGCAAAACGTTAAAATATTTGTAAATAATTTACTTTTCCATATATTTAAAACATATATTGATTAAACAGTAACTTTATTATCTATAATCTGAAGAGGGCAGTCATACTTAACACTATTAGTATTGCCTTTTATGTACTTTTGATAATGACTGCTTAAAAGTCGAAACAATTGTTGAGGTTTTGCTATTAAAATTGATTGAAACATTTATACCTCCTGTTTTCTTTATTCGTATTTAAATATGTTTCATCAGAACACGTCTTTGGTAAGTTTTAATATCATTAAATTTATTTTAAACATTTAAATATTCATTTGAGATATTATTTTTTTATTGTAATGCTATATTTTATAGTAAGTTTTATTTTATTTTGAGGATGTTACTGTTAGATTTGGGATGTTTATAACATATACCAAAAAGTTGCACCGGATAATTTAATATTCATGCATCAATATAATTATTATTGTTTATTAGTAATGTGCAATATTTATTTTTAGGGTTTCGGAAAATACTAAGGATGATTTGTTGAATGTAATACAACCACGTTTAACTAGGAGAAATAAAAGAGAGTAAGAGATCAAATATTAAAAGTATTTCAAACTTAATTGCTTGCTAGTAAAAAAATAGATCAATTGAAAAATATTTTGTTATTTTAGAGATCAGGAGAAGGAGGAAAATTTAGAAGGATCAGAAAGTGCATATGTTTGGTACCCAGATGTCTACCCCTATTACCCTGTAATTATTGGATAACCAAAGCAGGAATATGCAAAAAAACCATAATTATGTATTTTGCAAAAAAAATTTAAATTTTATTAAATAATCACTGTCTAAGAGGTACAAATAAAGAAAGATAATTGGTGTTAAATTGCACATGTTCCTTTCTATTTCTCAGTCTTTCATTCTGTTGCAAATTATCGAACCATCTACAAATATTTATGTATTTTTCTTTTTCTGTGTTAGAAAGGTGAGCCTGAAAGATAACTAATTTAATGAAAATCCTGTTAACGCTTATAAGGAATTTACCATTGTGTTATATAGAAAGTAAAACAATGCAACATCTGCTATGGTTAACATGTTAAATATTAAATATGTTCTATTTCCTAACACTTCATTTAACTCCTAAAAAAACGGTTGGACAATTAATCTCACTAATTGCAAAAATAAAAGCTTACTTCCAGAATTTGTCGTGAGTTAGTAGCAGAGTCTATTTTAGAGGCATACACTAATGCGTACTCCAACCACTGATATATTCCTATATTGTTATTATAATTTAATACTGACGACTTTTGCAATAATTTTGAAATAATGTTGACGTAGCCACATACAGATGTTTTGTCTATTGTACAGGCAAGCAACTAAAAGTATAAATTTATTAAAAACTTCTGAAAACCAAGTACTATTCTTTTGAAACTTTCTCAATTAACCTCTGTATCGTTTATGTGAAGATTTCCAACTGGAATATTTAAGAAATCGGAGATTTGGTTTACATTCTTAAGTGTTGTATTCAACATTTTGTAATTTTATTTCAATTTATATCAAACTTTGAATACTTTATTTCACTATTATCTTAAAAAATAGGTTATAACCAACGTGATCATAGATATTCTCTTAAAAACATAAATTAGGTTAGGAACTTAATCTAAACCTATGATCTAAACGTGTCCAAAGTATCGCACTAAGGAGGTTTAGATTCACAACTGAATATTTTTTGGGATATATGCAATTATCTATCTTTCAATTTATTTGAAAACACATAAATGTTCATTTTCTAAAACTCATAAATTCACTATCAATTGAAGTGTCTATTTTGTGGTTCCTTTCAAATTAGTACTCTAAAAATTAATAAAAATAACTACCGTAAAAGACTTACAAAAAAATGTCTAATAAACATTTACAATAGTAAATAGTTACATAAAAGCATGTAAAGTTAATTTAAAGTCGTTTACAAATTAAATTCTCTAATAAAAAAAAAACAAATTTAAACTGGTTAACCAAAACAAGAAAGTTAACATTAATTAATATCACCCAGTTAAATTACCTCATAAGTATGTGATAACTGACTTAATTTTATAAATTTTATTGTCTAATACAATCCAGTTTTAAATTAATATTTTAAACATGGCGCTACGTTTATGAACCGGAAAATCTACTACGTAAGTCAAAAGAAAACCGATGAAGTTGCGCATTTGATTTACTTGGCTACCGGCTTCATTCTCGATCCCAAATGGTTTTTGTGAAGTGCTTAGGAATTCGGTGTTCTGGTGTTGTTTCTTTTATTTCTTCTGCGTGTCCAGTTACGTAGTTGTTGGACTGTTAAATTGAATGGGTTTTTTAGACTATTGTTTAAATAGTAAGACCATTTCGTTGTTTGCTACTTGAGGTAAGTTCCAACTACTGACCTTATATTTATCAAGTTCATTCATACACGTGTACTACTCTGTTTGCAATTTCTTTAGGTTAGATTATTATTAGAAGCACCCATTTGTAACAAATTATTGTTAAAAACGCGTAACAAAACAAGGATTAGAGGGATGAATTTAAAATTTTATATACGGTTTTGTTAAAAAGTCACGGAAAAAAATTACATTTTTAAGGTTCGTGTTTCACTTACATGCTTTCATGAAATTTAATACAATAAAATGTTAAAAATAATCATCTAAAATACCTCTACAAATTAAATTTTAAATAATTAGGTATGTTATCAATGTAATTAGTAGAGGATGCTACATAAAAAGAATTCACAAAAATTATGAAACTAATTGCATGCATATGGTGGTTGATTTTTACTAATTCATGTTGAAATTTTTACATTTTACGAGACTACAAGAACAGTGTACAAATAGTGGTCTCAAATTTTTTATAATAATAGTCATAAATGTAAAACAAAGGTCATTTTTAAAGAATGAATCATTTAAGATACTGAGCTCCTTTAACTTCTTGGTTGTTTTTTTGTTATCTTCTAAATGTTGATAGCAAAATTATGAAAGTGCAGTTTATCAAACATAAGACGCAGTAGTTTCTATTTCTATGTATACTTTTGCAGGAGGTCGTTTTTATATTCCGACACAACTAATTAAATTGATATTGAAAGGTTTAAAATGTGATACAGAAATAGAGGCAAGTTTGCATAAGAAAAAACACCTAATATGATAGTTTGTTGGTTTTTTATGGATAATGCAACCTGGTTCGATGCATTAATTATATGATACCATAGTCTTTTGTTAAATGTATAACAGTAAAACATAAAACTGTGGATAGCAGATGTTTCTTTTTATGCAATTTCATCAGCTTCTGTACACATCAAAAAGGTGAGTTCTGGGTGTAGTTCGAATACTAAAAGTCACCACTTCATTTTAGATTAAAACCACTTTAGCAGAATAACTGTGTCAGTGTATGTTAATCTTATCTGCTGGATAAGATTATATTAATTTTTATAAAAATTATACAATGATTTTCACTATTACAAATGTAACTATATTTTTACACGATTTTCTTGAGCTATAAAAACTTTTACCATGATTTTAAGTAAAATTACCTAATTAATTTTGAACCAGCGCATAAATTTTTTGTTAACTTATGAATATTTCATGGGACCACTTTATATTTATATATATGGATATACATCTATAAATGTAAATGTTTTACACATGTAGTACTTAAGCACTATAAGAGCTGATGGTCTAACAGCCTAAGGCATTATTAAGTCAAACGTGCTGTAACAGGTTTTTGCATGTTCATTCATGACTGGTTAGGACCTAAAGATGTAGTTTTGTCTTTAGATATTGAGAGAAAGTTGTTTGAGGAAGTCTGTTTCACTAGGTGCTCAGATCAAGTAACATGTGTGAACTAGTGTTTGAAATAATTTTGATAAGTAATTAAATCATGATGTGATATTGCAAAACAGAACTAAACGTGTTTTAATTAAATTGTAGTATTGTTATTGTGCAGGTAAAAGTACTTTTAAAAAGTTTAGTAGGTTGTAGTTATGAGCATTTTTTTAATTAAATTTTTTTATTGTTAGTTAATTGTGTGTATTTTCATCTTTGCAGAAATTAAATATGAGTTCATCAGTGTGTTACAAATGCAGCCAACCTGGCCATTTCGCTAGGGAATGTCAGGAGGGAGGAAACCGAGGGGGTGGCAGTTATGGCAGAGGACGTGAAAAGTGTTACAAATGTAACAAATTTGGTCACTTTGCAAGAGAATGCAAAGAACAAGCTGAACAAAGATGCTACAGGTCAGTTATAATACATATTTTTAACGCAAATTACGTCTTTATTAACAACACAAAGAAATGTAGAAATGACTTGTTTATATTAATTTTTAAATTGTTTTCCAGATGTAATTCGGAAGGTCACTTTGCGAAGGATTGTTCCCAAAGTCCAGACGAGCCGTCCTGTTACAACTGCAACAAGCCAGGTCATATAGCCCGAACTTGTCCAGAGGGGGGCAACAATTCGACCCAAGCTTGTTACAACTGCAACAAAAAGGGTCATCTCTCTCGTAATTGTCCAGAAAATACAAAGACGTGCTATATATGCAACAAGCCGGGCCATATAAGTCGCGATTGCGACCAGGAAAGTAGAAAATAGCGCGCCTTCGCGTCGCTAATCAATAATAATTATCATCAGTTAAAAGACGACGAGGGTGTACTTGTTATATTTATACTTCCTATTTTTACCCACCTTATTTTAGTCGGATTTTGTTAATACACGCGGATTTGTATTTTCTGTTATAAAAATGTTGAAGTTTTTGTTGTTAGCAACAACATTTTAACATTAATAAAAAGTTCTTTTAAAGTAGTTATTTTTTGTTTTATTTCTTTTACTAGTGTATCCTATACCTTTCACTGGTCATTTCAACAGAGTATCAACATTTTATTAATGAAAATGCGTCCACACAAATACCTAAGTAAGTAAATCCTATTAGTATCGGACTCATAAATTAAAAAAAGAATGATAAAGTAAATGTAAGTTATATCTAACTACCCAAAAAGAATTGTTCTGGTATGAAATGAAATTAACAATAAACCCAATTAATGTGTGTGTTATTAATACATTACTTGTAGAAAAATGAAGTAAAAATAACACTTAATCCAAATTAATATTATTGGAAAAAGATGGTGTTAGATTTTTTACGGAATGTCAAGTAATTCACATAACTTGGTGAATAAATTTCAAAATCTACAAATGACTGAGTTATGCTCTAATGTTAAGTACAAATTGGAATGTAAAAGCCCATAATTCGTCACCAAACGCTAAAGGTTAGGAAAGGTACTTTTGAATCAACAGTAGTCAGTATAATTATAGTTAAATCTGTTCAACTCCATTATAAACTATTTTTTGCATTCGTATACAACGTTTGCTAAAAAATATTAATTTTACTCAAGACTAGAGTACCTTTATTTTTTACACAAAATTAAAAATTGTTTAGAATTGAAAATTACATTTAACATACGGTCTGTGTACAGGAATGAATTCTCCTCTGTACTTTTTATTGTATGCTGGCCAATAAATAATATCAAACGATATCCATTTACGTTAAAAACAAGTTTTTCTTTCTTTTTTAATTAATGCATTTACTTTGCAAATTGGGAGAATCCATAGAAGTATTAAATTAATATACACAAATGAAAATAATTAAATTTAAGATTATTCCACGTATGCCTAGACATATCCACCCCTTTTCCTAAACATGTAATCGTTCCTTCGTAAAACTGCCGCAACACATTTCTTATCATATTTAGGGTAATTTCCTTACATGCTTATGAATTGATCCTCTCCAAATGATAAATAAATTGAAACGGGCCCTCTTCTGATAAAATTCCTTTTTTAAGTAACCCCATAAAAAATAGTCAAGAGGGGTTAAATCAGGAGATCTTACAGGTCAGAAATTTTAGTATTTACTATATTACATATAATTCCAGTTACATTTTTATTATTATTAAGAGATAAATTTTTAAAAGTGAAGAAACTCCTTTTTAATGAAAATGGATACTATTACATATTTGAATATAGTTTTCAATTCTGGTCAATCTTTTTTTAGCAATTAACGATTTTGTCAAAAATTAAGGTATTTTACTCTTGAGCAGAATAATACTGTTTAACGAACGTCGTATGAATGCAGAAAATTGATATTTGCTTATTTCATTTTATAGGTTTTAAACCTTACAAAACTTTTTATGAAGAATAATATTTTTTATAAAATTAATAATAAAAAGTTATCTGTACTGGCGAGCTTTACTGTTATCACTAAAAACAATTCAGTACGTTCCTCTCTTATATTTTCCAACAAGTTTTTTTTTTTTATGAGTTAATTAATTAATGTAGTCAATTAAACAAAATTTGTCAACCAATGTTTTATGGTCGAAAATCGATCAATGGATAAAATACCCAAGATTCGCATAAACAACAACTACTGTTTCAGAACATCGAAATTTATTTAAATTCCTAGAAAATAAAACGCATTTTTTTGTAGCCTTTTTTATAAGAAAGGTTTCTGAATTTAAAAAAAAAAGCAGAAGGGAGCTCGCCTGTTACATCTGCTACAGGGATGGGCTGAGTTCTATTTACTGTCGTTACAATTACTTTCTTAAAAATTTCTTTTCTAAATAACGGTGGTCATTGCTTCTAGTTTATAAGTAGACATTAGTTAACAATAGTTAAGAAAATTTAAATGTCCACATTTTTATTAAAGAAAATATACTTATATACTTATATGTAGACTTACCTAAGTAATTTACATTAAAAAAATATTAATTATGGTTGAAACTAAAGCAAACTAATTACGTAAGGGTTGCGAAATATCTACCTAATATTAAATTAAAAGTAGGTATGTATATAGTATTTTACATAAATATGTAAAATATACGAACTCGTTCATAAACAATTATCCCTTGAAAAGTTTATTTTTGTGAATCAATTATATGATTCATACAATTGTGTAAATACTTGTCGACCGATTATCTCAGACATTATTATCTGACGTTGAAACTCGAAATTTAGCAGTGTCACAAATGATAAAGATCTCCAGCTCAACTCTCAAAAAGTGTTAATGGCGAGAAAACAACAATTTCTTTTTAGTCCGTTATTTATCTAAACTCACTCGAGATATCAAATTTATCTGCTCTCCCAATACTTTTAATAAAAAATATCACAGTACCTATACATATATCGCTAACTAAGCATTATTTTAAAAGTTAAGAAAATTGACATTTGTTTAAAAAATGTATTCCATTGCTTTTAAGGAAATGAACAATTTTTCAATAACTATTTCAATTATATGTAACGCCAATCCTTGATTGTAATAAATTTTCATTTAAATTCCAGCCTGATGGATCAGTCATTCTAAAATTACCTATTTATCTCGAATCTTTTTAAATCTCTTCAGATTGAGATGATATAAACATCTTAAAAAATAAATACGTAAACGAGTATTACAAACAATATTAGGTGTTATACTTGGTAAATACTTTTTTATTTTTTTGGAACCCTATCAATCCCTAGCAGCATTATACATTCAACATTTTTTAAAATAAGGACCCTTAGTAACAAAGAAAACATGATATTTTGAATATTTTACAAGAACTTCCAGTCCTGTCATTTAAACTATTTATCTTTTTCATTTGACTTATCAAATTTGAAGCAGAAACGTTTAAATAATTTATTGATAAAGAAACATTACTCACACAAATATCTTTAAACAACAATCAAAGTCTAATCGTGACAAAAACAGGTTCATTTAGGTATAAAAAGTTTTTGCTAGTTATATTGAATTTCAAAAAATAATTTTAAAAGGAAAAACAAATGCACATAATAACAAATTAGAAATGTGTATGAATAACAAAGTAAACTCAGCCTAGAAAATTAAATAAAATTCAAATTTTAATCTTAACCAATATAATCAAGTAATCAATGTATTATGTATTATAAATAGTGCTATGTATATTGTACCTATCTAAAGCCGCAAGTGTGTGACGCTACAGATTAGAAACAGCATCGTCGTTGACGGGTAGAGTGAACTGTTATTATTTTATATTTCATATTTTTTTTAGTGGTAGTGAAATTTTTTAATTCCATAAAATGGGTATGGGTATGGGTATGGATATGGACGATATGGAAATGGATGACGATTTTATGAAGTATGTGTATATAATTCTTGTCGTAGTAGGAGTTTTCTTTATATTAGTGGGAATACTAATTTGTTGCAAGATAAGAAGTCGATCAAGTAAGTATATAATTAGTAAAATCATTAATAAAATAGAAATCATGTCAGTATTTAAAGTTGCATTAGTACGTATTAAGAATATGAATACAAAAACAGTCTGGGAATATTTCACAAACTTTATCTATATTGATAAGGATAATAAGTTTAATATAGTTTGTGAAGTGTTTACAAAATGTGGTTTTGTACTGAAAATTAAAATTGAGTCAATAGGAAAAGGAAAATAATACAACAGTACACAAATATTAATTGTCAAAAACTTAAATTTTTATACAATTTGAGAGACGTGTAGGTAAATATGATACATATACGTTTTTAATTTTAATTTCCTTTTAAAAAAAAATTGCCTAAATAAAATATCAAGCAGTACCCTTACAGGTACGTATTCGTCACCTAATCACACCTAGAGATAACTGATAAGATAACTCTATGTATTTTTACGTATACATATAATATTCATAATAAAATATCTTCATTTAAATACAGGATGTAAAAAAAGACTTTTTGTTTAAAAAATGGATCGCAACATTATCCAATTATAACTGATCATTCGCTAGTCAGAAAATAAAACATTAAAGAATAAGACTTTTTCATTTTCAAAGTAAAAAGCGGAACCCCTATAGGATCACTTCGTTGTCCGTCCGTCCGTCTGTCAAGACCCTTTTTCTCAGCGTGGAGCTATCAAGCTAAAATTTATACCAAATACTCAGGTCTAATGTCCCTTGGAGCTGTGAAAAAATCAAACTTCTAAGCCAACGTAATCAAAAGATACAGCCGTTTATGGCGCAAATTTCTGCAAATTTTCGAATCAAAACCTACAGGGTACTTCCCGTGAACTCAGAATCTTGAAATTTGGTACTAAGCAATGTCTTATAGCACAGATAAAGGAAAAATTGCGAAAACCGTAAATTTTTAGTTACATCATATAATAAAAATATTTTTAATAATTTTAAAGTTACTACCCCTTTCCTCATGAACGCGTACAGGTATTAAATTGAAATTCATATCAAATACTGAGGTCTATAATACCTTTAAGCTGTAACAAAATCAAACTTCTATGTTAACGCAATCAAAAGAAACAGCAATTTAAACCGCATATTTCAAACTCGCAACTACTTGCAAGGGAATCAAAACCTGATGGGTACTTCCAGTCGATTGAGAATCTTGAAATTTGGCAGGAATCAATGTTTTATAGCACATATAAAGAAAAAATTCCGAAAACCTTAAATTTTTAGTTACATCACATATATACAGGTTTGTACGGAACCCTCGGTGCGCAAGTTCGACTCGCACGGTATTTTTTATTAATTAGTATCTTAGTAGCAACTTCTAGATTATTACTAAAAAAGTGGCGTTAAATAAGTTGGATTTCAATTCAATTATTCATTATCTTATTTTTATTAGATTAAATTACAGTACTAGTCCAGAGACGGGGAGGGCTTTAGTCCTTTGAGAGGTTAAACTTCAGACACTTTCAAAGTGCTCAAAACTTTAACAAAGTGCTCGAAACTCTTTTAAAGTGCTTGAAGTTCTTTGAATGGGCTTAAAGTCTTTTTATAAGTTACCGGAAGCCTTTTCAACGTGTTTGAAAATAAACCATTAAAAGAGCTTTAAGCTTTTTCACGTGATTGAAGCGCTTTTAGTTTAATTCAAGCCCTTATAGTGTGCTCGAAGTCTTCTTGGTACTTACTTCAAGCTTTTAAATGTATTTGAAGCATTTTTGATGTATAACTCAAACCCTTATAGTTTGCACGAAGCTCTTTTCACAAGTGTTTAGGGTTTTGAATTTGTTTACTCTTCGATATAACTTGTAATTCGAAGTCCTTAGATTTTAATAGGACCTTGGAACTTCAAAAACCAAAGCACTTCAAAAAAAAGCTTTGCTCAACTCTGCATGGTATCAAAAGTTAGTCAAATTTTCTTTTTATTTTGACAATAGAATGTTTCTTTCTCAAGACTTTAAGATATCTTTTTGAAAAATTCTTCTTAACGTTTTGCTAACCACCACGGTTAGTACCTTTAATAGTTTTATTAATTAGAGAATTATTATCTTGACAAAAATTTCTTCAAATCCAAATCATACGTGAAAAAAAGGGCCTAAAAGCCTTAACAGAAATATCTTTATTTTTAGATAATGATCTATAAAGTCTTTATCAATTAATTTATCATTGTATTTTTTGTTATTTTAGCTAAACCTAGAATAGTTTATGGTAGAAGTACTACTGATCATGGTATAATAACAACACAATCGGTATATGATCAATATGGTGGACCTGGTCGACAAGTACCCGTTCCACATGGTACACCGACGATGAACACTCAATCTCCTTTAAATGTAACAGGTTTCTCAAATCCACATTACGGTAATCATTCACCCCAAACACATCCGCACCCTGTCAGAAACGAATTCTTTCAAATACCGCAACAATCTCAATCACAAGCCGTATCTGCTCCGTATTACTATAATAAAGGAAACGAAAGTGTTCCCCAACATGCTTCCGGTCCACCCTATGTTACCAACGTAGCTTGTGAGTATTCAGTACTAAATAGTTAATAATTAAATAAAAGTAATTGAGATTATTTTCTTGAAGGAAAGAAATTTTTAATTACCTGTTTTGTTGTAAGAAACAATTTCTTAGGGAAAAATAATAATAATGCTCTGATTATTTTAAGAAAACTTCTGCCGATATTTTCTTACTCAAAGTAAACACTCAGCTAGTTAATTGAAAGCAACCCTTGATTTTAGAATAAGCAAAAATGTAAACGAAGCAAAGTCGTAACTTGTCATGGACAAAATTGTAGGTATTAAATAAAAGAAACGCGTCTCGTGAAAAATAAACTTGCACTTTTAATCCAAGAGTTTTTTTTTCTTTCTCAGAGTAACAAAAATTTTTGGATAATGTATATTCTGTATCTAAGAATTTGTTTCTATCAGCGCAAAAAACTATTTCTTTACATAGCTCTTAAGGTTTAAAAAAATAATTTAAAGACTCTTTTTATTGTATTATTGTGTTGCGCATCTTAATTCAATCGTAACCCAATCTACCAAAAACGTGAACTCTTTTTTGGCTAGGTTTGGTTGCGTTAGCTAGTTTTCTTCGAACCGGACCTAACATAATTACAATTTGTACGATAAAACAAAAATTATAATGCCTATTCATTTATTTTTTTGGCTATCATACTATCGTTTGTTTGTATGCTGCAATTTTTTGTGGTCAATAATCATTGCAAAAAACATTTACATGTGTTGATTCTTTTTAGTTTTCTTCACTGTATTTTAATTTTAACAGGAATTGTTAAAATAAATTAGTATTTGACGTGCAAAATCATTCGTTACCATATCGCAAACATTACACATAATTTTACTGCCTTTTCTTTGTGTTTCAAAAGATTAGTGGGTACGTAATATCCTGAATAAAACAATCACCACGCAGAATTAAATAGAACATTGTTGGGTAACTAATTGGGTACCAAAAAAAAAAATATATATTTATATTAGATACAAATTTCTCTCTTTGAATGAGAAAATTCAGAACTGATTGAATAAGATTTCAATTGAAAATAAATTCTTATTGAGATGATTAATTTTGTGTTTTTGTAGGTAGCGCCCCTCCGAGTTACGAAGAGATACATAATGAAGCTCATCAGAAACAGCTAGCATACAATCCTAATTATACGAATGATTCTAGTAGATATTAATAAAAAATGTGAAAACTACAAAAAAAAATATTTCTATCCATTTTCGGAATAAATAATAATTACTGTTGTTATTATTAGACTGACCAACAATTGAAGACGCAAGTGGATAAAGATGTCATGTAACATTTTTTAGGAAAACATCGTTTTTGCTCAAAATATTACCAAATGTGGTAAATTTTTATGTTGTAGTATTGTTTTTACAAGTTTGAATAGATAGACGAGATATCGCAACACTTAAGGTTATGTGTACTGTGAGGGTATACCTTTTTAATGGACAAAGTTGTCGTGTAGGTAATCACACTAATATTATAAAATCGAAAGTTTGTGATTATGTGAGTGTGTGAGTGTGTATGTTTGTTACTTCTTCACGTCTAAACGGCTGGAACGATTTTAATAAAATTTTGTATGGAGTTAGCTGACACCCTGGATTAACATATAGGCTACGTTTTACTGCGGGAAATATCTTATTCCCATGGGAAAATCGATGAAAATGAATTCGCGGGCTTACGGCCCAGAAAATAAAAATGTAGAAGAAAAAAATTTTAAATGCTGCTATTATTCCACGCGGACGAAGTCTAGTTTATAATAAAGTTAAATTTATTCAAATTAAAAATATTTTGGTCACATTTCAGAATATCTTCTAAATGAATACAATAATATATTAATAGGTAGTTGTTAAAGAATAATAATAAGTACCACAAAAAAGTTTCAATAAAGTACTCTAAATTATTATTTTGTTACATGACGCCTTTATCTACTAGTGTCTTCAATTGTATCCTATTTTTCGAGATTCTACTGAAAATAAGAAAATTAGAGATAAGTTTCGTATAAATATACTAAATAGGAATACATATTTATATTTATAAGAACTTTAAATATCATTTTATAATCAATATAGGTACCTACTAAATAAATAAATATATATAGATATATATTTAGAAAAAAATAGAAACGTTTTAATTTAGAAATTAAAACAAAATAAAGAAATCTAGTTTTATTTAAGTGATACTATAGTTGATAAAATTTTAAAGATCTGGATAAAACTTCAAAATGCTACAAGCCATATCTAGGTATAGGCATTTCAAATTCAAATTAATAAATATCCTGTAAAAAGATAAATTTAGAATAATTCAAGTAAAATGTAACTTATTGCGACTAATCTGTTTTGTTTGAATCCATTTAAAAATTCGGAACTTTTATTAGAATGAGAAATCTTTTTTAATTGGTCAATTTGCTCTTGACTATATTATCAATAAGTATATCAAATAGATACGTATATAATGTAATGTTATAATAAATTAATTTTTGTTTAAGTGTGACGAAGTGTGGCATTAAACCGCGATTTCGTGCGTATATAATTATGTATGTATAACTATTTATAATTGTTTATTTATAACTGCTACAATATAGCTTAAAAAAAAATATATTGTATTGTCATCTACTTAAAAAATTACTGAACACACTGTATATTGAATACATTGAACTTGAAATGTAAGTGAAACCTGGTCTTGTTTCTTTTGTAAAGCGTAACCTACTCATTCCAATAAATTATTACTGTGTTCAACTTGAACATATTAACGAACTGCATTGTGAATTATCAAGTTTAACAAATTTCCATTACGGATAACACTTGTTGTTCATATCAGTTACCTAACAACATTCATACGCGCGGTCGTCTTTTTAACTACTTATGGAAAAAATATTAGTTGCAGTAGTTGTTTGTTTGACCCTGTTTTCGGTCATTTTTGGGGCAATACATGTTACCTGTACTTTATTTAATGCTAATTTTTGTAATTACACAAAAGGTAAGATGAATCAAAAATTTGACAAGCAATAGCGAACTTTTCTAAAAATCAAAAACGCCAATACCTATAGTTAATCGATAATATTGATTTTATTAGGCTTAAAACTGACAAAATAATGTAATATATCTATATGCTATTGAAATCTTACTTAACATTTAGTACAAATGCGAAAATTTTAGACGTATGTTAATTGCCCAATCAATCACTCCTTAAGGACCTAATGAATTTAAAATAAACTTAGCGAACCTATGTCAATATGTCTTAGATTAATATAGACAATGAAACATTTTTTGAGAGACCGAGAGAAATGACAAGTAAGTATTGAGATTAAAAGTAAACTCATTGGAACGAATAAATCTATAGGTATTACCTACATATCATGAGCATTGACCATGTAGTGCGCAAAGACGTCACACTTCATGTTAATAAATTACTTAAAAGAGAGAAAAAGAAAAAGGCAACTTTTATACAAATAAGAAAATTCCTTGAAAATTTTATGAACACAACCGCCACTTTACGACTTTGCCTAATCCAGACTTTATATGTGATATATTCAGGAGAACTAATACAAGCTCTAACAATTATGTTTGAACACTTAATGGTTTTATATTAGTCGCGATATTTAAGCAGTTTCTTATCATATTTTTTAATACACCATGTTGTTTCTGCTCAGAACATTGATACACACTTTTTAATGAAATAAAATATAAAAAATCGTCCATATTAATTCTTATTAAATTGCAATTATTGACCATTAGAATGACTTGTAAAGATGTGTTTGTCATTGTTGTTGTCAAATCTTCCCCATTGTGATATATTTTTACTTGTAAAACTATTTATATGTCGTTTTGGTAAAAAAACAACTTAACAAGTTTAAGTAAAAGAGGTCGAAACATAGTAATGAATAAGCTTATTGTTTCTTAAATTTTTGATTGAATATTTTAAATTGTCAAGTAAATATTTTTTTTAAATGCGCATTTCCTAAATTGAATTCAAATTCGCAACAAAATGTTGCCAGTACACGTGTATATTTTTAAAAGAAATAAAAATATTGTGTGTAAGGATCTTGTTCTCGTTCAAAGAAGTCCAGAATGGCAACAACAGTCTACAAAACTTGAGTGTTCAGACATTTGGGAACTTCGAAATTAAGATCCACCTACAGTTATTTTTAGATAAGTTTCTTGCCAAGAATTTAATAGTCTTACAATCAGTCAAAAGCCAGTTGTGCTGCAGAATTTTAAAATATTGTGTGTACGCCAAGTGCATCCACCAAAATAATGTTGTTATTTAATTGTCTTGGAGCATTTTGTGTTTTCAAAGTTACAACTCACTGTTTTTTAATGTATCATTTTATATTTGAGACATATAAATGCTATAAAAGCTCCGTAAATAACTCTCATCCTTGCCTAATCTTATTTCTATTATTCTAAACATGTTTGATATCGCGATCAACTTTCTTTTTAATTTGAGATTTAATACATAGGATTATCTTTACAGATATTTTGCAAAGATAGTTCATAAATTATTGAAGAAGAAGGTGGCATTTAATAATGACTTTCAATGACAATGTATGTAATGTTTTTTTTGTCGGTTTCATAAAAATTCTTGAATTCTTTATTGTTTAAAACGAACAAGTCATCTGTGTCCACACAGTTTCTACCAAGATACCGTTTTAATAACCTTCTCGTTCCTTCTGTTTCTCTTTCCTTTTCTTTTGATGCAATACGTACTGTAAATACGGTAAATATTAACACTAGCAATCTACGTATACATATTGTTAACTTTATCTAATCGTTCGTATATTATTATACATCATTGTGAATGATCCTATACCTAGTGACAAAATCAAACAATTATTTTACTATAAGTCGGGATGTGAAGTGATAGGATGTGAACTGTCTATACGTATAGATACTTTATCATTAATTAAAAGGGACAATTGTTATCTAATATTAATAAACAACGAAAGAAGATGCTCTCCCAACATGATCGAATCGGTTTTGCTATCTTTTTGGTGCTTGTTATTTTTCTTGCGTGTGCCATCAAGAGATACATAAGCAGAAAACAGAAGAAATTGGAGCAAATGCAGAGCAGGAGAGAAATGTCTGGTGAGTGTTTATTTATTATTTATTTGCGATCAAAGTATACAAAAATAAGCTTTGCAATCTTGCATGGGTAAACATTATTTCAAATTTTGTGGTAAGTCATTAAATGTTTTTGCTATATTTACCTACATAGCTATTTATTTATTGCTTTATTTTGCTTTATTTATTGTTATTATTACATATTTAATTTTAAATAGGTATTTATTTATTTTTCTAATTTTTTATAATCCACAATAATAATTTAATTAATGGGAAAAAAATGTAAGAACTTACTTATGTCACTTTATCTGTTAATTTTGAGTAGCTTTTGTAGTAAAATTTAATGGCGAATTTAAAATATATATCATTAGTGATATTTGTTTAAACTTCTTATTTATCATTTAGACAGAATAAGTCTTGTAAAATCTTTAATCTTTAAAAACAACGTTGATAGCAAATTGACATAAAAATCAAATATGCGCATGTAAGTGATATTGCTGATATCGTAATTACGTATACATAATGATAAAATTTGGATGAAAAGTTCACGTTCCAATATTTATAAAAATCACTCATTAAGTACATACCTATATAGAGAATTTGTCTCAAGGACTTGGTGGTTGGTAGTGACGGTGCAACAGGATAAAATAATTTATAATATCTACTAAAGAATACATAACAGAAAATTATTCATCCTGTACAATATTAATATGAAAAAATGACACAGAGGATCGATACCGGCGGCTTATTTGATCTTCTCGATATTCGACAGCCAAGGGCAATAAAACGCACATGGGACTATCCTGATAAAAAGAACTTACGCAAGAATTTTCTGGAAATAGTCAAAAATATTCAATAATCATGTAAATAAATAATCAATATCCGACACGATATAACTGATTCAATATTTCATGTAAATAGGTATGAATTTTCGTAATGAATCAGTTAATTTATAATAACATCAATTAATCCCAACAATCTTTCCAGTAATTGATATCTAGGCTTATAGCTTTAAACGTCCATTATAAAAAATCCACTATATTTTGCGTAGGCTAAAGCTGGATACCTTACCGGGATTTGTTTTTATCTTATCGGGAAAAATCGAATCCAGTAGCTGGTACGCAACCACAATGATTTTGTCAATTTTGTTACAATACTTCGCATAGCAAACGGTTAGTTCGCATAGTGTTATTATATAATACCTACAGCCCATTTCTTTTTATTAGCAATGAGCAATAGTAGTAATATTGCGGATTATTTAGTTAGTGTAACGGTCACTATAACGACGGTAATTTTAATTGGGGTGGTAATACGAGTTGGAATGGTTATGTATGCTGCTAGGAATAAGAAACCAGTAACGAGACGTGTTATAACAGTGGTGCCCTCCATGGCAAACAGAACAACTGCTGTAGTGTTAAGTAAGTCATTTTGAAACCCTTTTATAGTCATTAATGTCCCATTTGTATTCAACCACTGATGACTTCTAGGACAGCATTAAAACAATTACACCTATTCAAAATCTAAAGTCTAAACTTTGTAAAGTGGCCGTTTGACCAAATGACCGTTTTGGATTCTGTTAATCACCTATATCAAGCTAGCATGACAAACCTATTTTTCCCATTTCTGACTTGCACTATAATTTGTCGCTAATTTGTTACCAAATCCAAAAATTTGTCGCTAGCACTACACATAGCCTATCTCGAAAAGGAAACGTTTTACGATATTACTGTAAATGCTATAATTTGGGGCTAATTTGTCGCTGAAAAATGACACATCCAACGAATTAGTCGCTAGTCTTATCTCCATCTGATAAGCGAAAAACTGCTGGAAAACCATCAAACAATTAATCAAGAAGTTCTTTGTTACATTTGTTTTGAGAGATCGGATTTGTTTACCAAATTTTTAAAATTAGGTTTTCCCTGTTTTCTCCAAGTTCGGCAACACGTTACCTTTCGAGAGTTTGATGGCTTCCCAGCAGTTTTTTGCTTATCAGTTGGAAATAAGACTAGCGACATATTCGTTCAATGTGTCATCTTTCACCGACAAATTAGCGACAAATTATGGTCTTTACTGTAATATCCTATGGCATTTCCTTTTCGAGATACCTACGCTATGTGTAGTGCTAGCTTGATACCAGCTAATTATGGCTAAACAGCACGAGCGACCAAATTTTTGGATTTAGTAACAAATTAGCGACAAATTATAGTGCATGTCAGAAATCGGAAAAATAACTTTGTCGTGCTAGCTTGATATACGTCTGCTAACCACTTGTTCCTGTAAAACTCAAAAAAGCATGAAAGCTTTCACACAGAGTTGTTTTCCAAAATTATTGTAGAAGTTTAGCTACAAAGACAAACTCAATAAGTATTATTTACCCTTAATAATGTAACTATGCAATGATCCTTTTTATGCTAATATCAATCATTCGGCTTAATAGAGTAATGCTTTAAAGTTTTGTTGCTGAAGGCACCTCTTCAAGAATTCAGACTATAATTGCCCAATTCTTTGCTTACTGCCGCAGATATGAATCGAATATAAATGGGGTGTAGCATTAAAAGTGAACAATAAAAAACTCACCACAATGTTAGGAAGTTTACCTTGTGAATATAATTCGAAGTAAACCATAGATAGATACCTGAAACAATAAAATTAAAAGTCAGCAATCAATATTAAAATAATAAATGAAGATGATGGAAACTTCGAAATACCATAATTAGTAATTAATTTGCTGGATGTATACTAATTTTGACCATTAATTAAAAAATCAAAAAAGTTTTAATTGAAGGCACCCACACTCCTCAGAACATACGTCATTATCAATCTGTTTTTAAAACTTGAGTAATTTCGACCTTAACTTGATGAAAATCCATATTAGAGGAATAAAACTTCACGAAGTAGATTTTCGTAAAAAATTTTATTTAACAATGTCTAATGTAATGTAACCGCTCATCCCCGGGTCGGGTCAGAACTGGTAAAAATGGTGTCGGGACAGGTAAATATAAATAAAACAAACAATAAACCTTCAAAAGTTATTTATTTTCAAAAGAAAGAAATTGGCAATGATCGTGATAGTCAATAGTGGTAGGACCTTTAAAATTACGTTGTGTGAAAATAGTAACATAAATCAGATTCTTTTATGAGTTCCGTACAAGCTATATGTGATAACAAGAAAACACAAGAGGTTGAGTAATAATTTTATTTGCTTTGTTTTATCTTATCTGGGGAACCTTAAATGGTCCAACATCTGTTGCGAGGATTGGGGAAACCCCAGCAAAACCCAACCAGGCCATTATAACTCAATAGCGTATTTTACAAATCTAATATGACCAATAACGTGGTAACAGTTAGGGTAGACGAGCACCTATTGTATACATTAAGAATTTTGGGGAGTAACATGTATGACGTTGCTAAAACCAAATACCAAAATATATAGGGTGTTGCTACAAAGTTCGGTCAGTTAGAACCCTGCACCAACTAATATTATAGGCGGCTCTTTCACATGTTCATCTTGACCCGGGACGTAGTGATGTCAAGTACGATTACTTTTTGGTACTCGTTAGTACCAGTTACTTTATTAATCAATACTCGTTACTTTGTAATCGTTACAAATACTAGTTACTTTTTCTGTAATACCGTAATATCGTTTACCTAGGTACGATCCACAGTAACGGCAATTACCAATAAATAATCGGTAATATGTACCTATATGTATAATTATGTTATTCCCTTTTTATACCTATTATCTTTTATTCCTAAATAAAAAAGAAATAGTTCAATAGAAATTTAGTTTTATAATAATAACAATAAGAAAAGTGCAGCTCTCTTTATAAATCAATAGAACTCAACAAGCCATTTTTTAACATTGTACCTAGTACCTAAATTATACGTAACTATAAATACAGATATTTATATTATCGTATGTTGACGCAAACGACGACGCGATGCTGATCTACATGTTTATAATAAAATAATAACACGATGAATGGTGCAAGTAGTCCTTTAAGCACGAGCTTGTCTTTGTCATAGATAGTCTTCGTTCTGTTTCATTTCCACCCATACATCATATATACCTAGATATGTACTTAGGTACATAGTATGGATATTGAATATAACAGGTACATGGTACATTTTTTTGTTCCCATATCCTGCACAAAATAATATTGGTAATCGAACTGGCATGGCATATCGATTACTTCGTCTTACGACTCCTACGACTAATGTACCGAACAGTACCGAGAGTACCGATGGGACACGGTATAACTAAAAGTAATCGGTAACGATTACTTTCTCAAAGTAGTACTCGATTACTACGATTACTACCAAGTAACGAGTATTGAGTAACGAATCATTACAATATTGACATCACTACCCGGGAGGATAGAAGTCGTGTCAGACGGGACTATAACTGTGATTATAGCCACACCTGCTGTAAGCCATGGACTACCGGGGGACTTAGGTAGTACATGTCAAAAGTACTTGTTGTCTGAAGTTCTCATGTTCACGGTAATATAGTATGTTTGTTTGATTTGGTATATGAGACATGCCACTTAAGGATTCATCGCCTCTACCAGTAAGTTTGGGACATGCCACTTAAGGTCATCGCCCCTATTTTAAGGTTGGTCGGGACATGCCACTTAAGGTCATCGCCCCTATTTTATGATAGTTCAGAACAACAAAGTACGTCACTTACAAAGACTTCCTCCCCTCAAACCAAGAGTTCTTCAATAGAAAGTTTCACCTTATAATTTGGACAAAACTTTAACTAAACAATGCAGTAGTCACACTTGTTACCAAAACAAAACCTGAGATACGCCCAAGTATAAGAAATGAATAAACCAAAAGTGAGTGCTGGTCAGACCTATCTAGTACCATTACATTTAATTTTAGGAGTTAAATATTAAATTAAGTCGAGACATGCCACTTAAGGATTCATCGCCTCTAAAATGATGTTGATCGAGACATGCCACTGAAGGATTCATCGCCTCTATTTTAAAGATGATCGAGACATGCCACTGAAGGTTATCGCCTCTAATTTATGCTTGTTTGGGACCTGCCATTTAGTTATCGCCTCTAAATAATGTTGGTCGGTATATGTCACTTAAGATCGTCGTCCCTAAAACAGATATGGTTACGAATAAAAAATTGTAGAGACTCACTCATCAGGTGGACTAATAGTTCTTCGTTGGGACTTCACAGTCAGTCGTCTGTATCATCGTGCTCGTTTTTATAGATATTGGGCCTACAGGGAAGAAACCAGACCATATTTGGGACGTTAGACTGCACCCTACAACAGTCTATTATTTCCATAGCTGAAAGAGTTTTATTAGTACGGTGAAGCTATCTCAGACCGAAGTGCAGAGCAGGCCATATTTGACCCTCGTCTCGCCACAGCCAATCAAGCCTTTACGAAGAAGCTATCTCAGACCGAAGTGCAGAGCAGGCCATATAGTTGACCCTCGTCTCGCCACGCCCAAACAAAATTTTCAATAAAAACTTGTGAGACCAATCAGGTGGCAATATTTTTGGGGCCCTCAGTCTCGTCACGGCTCGTTTTTAAGATTGGGCTACAGGGAAGAAACCAGACCATATTTGACCCTCGTCTCGCCAAAAGTCTAATTTTAAGCTTTTTTTACGAAGAAGCTATCTCAGACCGAAGTGCAGAGCAGGCCATATTTGACCCTCGTCTCGCCACAGCCAATCAAGCTTTTAATGAAGAAACTATCTCAGACCGAAGTGCCGAGCAGGCCATATATTTGACCCTCGTCTCGCCACAGCCAATCAAGTTCCTTCAGAGAGCAACAATTACAACTCTCTATGAGAATCTCTCTCTTCCTTGCCAGGGTAGGTGGAATGTCGGAGACCTCTTCCTTTGGAGATCGTCGTTCCTTTTATACAAAAATTCCTACTCCTTTCCTGCGTAATACAGTGGCTATCCAGACTCTTTTGACCTTTTCTTTTGCGTAAGTTCGTGGCTAACAAAGTCCCCTTTCTTCTTATAACCCGCCGTTGTCTACGAACCGATTGGAGTTAGTTGGTCGTGGGAATATTTCCTGTCCTACTTCTTTCATCTGGTTATAAATGAACGTCTCTCTTTCTCACAAATTTTTGAGCGGGCGATTCCTGTGTTCGACAATCTACCCCTTACCTACTGCACCCCGAAAAATCCTGTCTGCTGGCGTAAACAGTAGTGTTACATATCGAGGGGTCCCGGCGTAACGCGGCTAGACAAACGACCGTCTGGAATGCGTGAGCTGACCAGTTACGCAAGATTGTAGGTTGTACAATATTATGACGTATTTTATGTTCGTCTTTTAGAAAACCAAAACTTTACTTGAATTAAGTAAATTTTTAATAGAGAAGAAAAATGAATAGCACCCGGGGACGGGTGGTTACAGTAACATGTTTCGCCAAAATTTTTGGCTTCTTCGGACAGTGAGTATTTTCTACTAAACGTACAGTGTTATTTCCTTCTGTCTGGTCATTTAAAATTAAGGTCTGTTTTTTAAATTTATATATTTCCAGATTTTCTATGAGATTTATTTTTTGCGTTTATTGCAGATATGTAATATTTCAAATTTGTCGTTCAAATTGTGATCTTCTTCTATTATGTGGTTCGCATAATTAGTCTGTTTTATATTTTAAAAAACTACTTTTATGTTTGGAAATACGTTTTTGAAAATTTCTTCCTGTTTGTCCAATATATACTTTTGGGCAAGACCCACATGTAAGGGTATAAGCGAAAAATATTCAGTTAGTTGTATCGCAGTTAGAATAAGAGAGTATGATTTAAATGGGAAGATATAAGGAACTACAACACTAAAGAATAAAATAAAAAATAATTTTAATATAAGTAGGATTTATGTTGATTGACAATTTTGACGTATGTACACTGTGAATAAGTAATAATGCCTATTGTATGTTTATTTTCTATTGAAATCAGAGCCGTAACTAGAATTTTATTCAAAGGATATTCGTCGTACTTGATTTGCGTGCCTAAACGAGTAAGGGATAAAAAAATTATTTAACAAAGAACGATTGGTTCTCTTGCAATTAAAACTACAGATAAAATGTTTAGAAGGTATATAGTTTACCTTTACAGCATTAGGCAAATCTGAGTCGTATTGGTGTTTCAAGGTGGGACAATGCCCATAATAATCAACTTTCTCGTGGTTTGTTTCGTTTGAAAATTGAAAATGGTCTAATTGCTAATTTGCATTATAAGATTCGATAAAATGGGGGGATTATGGGTCCTGCAAAATCTTAGCAATAAATCTGATTAACGTCAACTACTTATTCAGTTTAAATAATATTTATTATAATTAAATTTTGTTAAAAACACGAATCATTTTTTTTGAGTTTCTGATGTCCGCAAAAAAGTTTCATGGATACTGAAAATTTTTATTGACATAAACATAGAAAACAGATTCAAAATTGTATTGTATGAGAAAAAAATGGTATGGATAATATAATTCCTGAATAAGTATTACTAGTTCTCATTACAGTGAATATTATCCAGTTAGTAATTTCTTTAAAATTTATTGGATGAATCCTTAGACAAGGAAAGAGAGGGGTCTGGTAACGTTCGATATTACGATAAGGAACGATGTGTGACCGAAATCGAAGCGAACGCCATTGAAAAGGTGACAAACAAAGAATTGTCACCCATTTGGTTTGGTGACAGAAAGTACGTGTTTAGAGTTTTTTTTTTATGAATTTTGTGATTAATATAAAATGGTTGGATGTTCGACATACGGCTGCCAAAGTCGCAGTGAAAAAAATAGAGCCTGGAGTTACGTTTCACAGTTAAGAAAAAAATTGCTTCTGTGCAATGCAGAATCATTTTAGTCCCAACTTTACAAATTTACGAAACGATGCTTCTGTCTATAAAACGACAACTACTATACATTAGTATTAACACAGAGACATTACGTATAACAAATATTATAACGATTTTCATTCATGTTTCATCCTTTATAAAAATATGCATACAGTATAATCGTTAATTTATCCTAAGGCGTAGTTACTGATTATGTATAAAATATTGGCGTTATATTCGTCATCAGATAGCAGGTCCGGCGGAAGCCTTTTTGGGTGTATTTATAGTAAACCCTACATACGAAAAACTTCCCTTTGTGGAATTCCACATTCGAATTATATATTATATTATATTATATAATGTTTATATGGCGCATGCTGCATGCTCTACTTTATTCCTTCGATTGTTTTGCACTGAAAGGGTTTTTTTTCTCCAAATTTCTTCCGAAGAACTGTTTTTCATAAAGATGGGAAATAAAACTGTTCTTATCGTTTAAATTAAAAACAAAAAATATAAGATTACGTTGCACTGCTTATTTGAGCAGTCATTTTATGTTTATTACGTACGTCATCAAACAAAAAATAAATTCTTATTCCTTTAAATTATAACATTTAATTCAGTTAAATACAAAATTGAAGTAAATTCCTGTAAGAACTAATGTTCCACATTTTTAAATGTTAGTTGTATTGTAATTATATTATAATAAAAACATCTATGCATGTATGATATAAGTAAAGTCTCCTACTTGTTTTGTTTGATATATGTTTTTGGTATTACTTATTTATTCTATTTTTTTTAAATAAATTTCGATCACAGGCGAGATTGTTGTGGGATTCCTTTTTTTCTTTATATCTGCTTTAGTTTTTTTTAAGTAGCACGAAAGGAGTAAATGTTCATATGTTACGCCTCTGGCGCAACCGTCCGCCATTAGTTTAGTGACATTCGGTCACACTGCCGGACGCCGCGTTATCAGTCCTCTCTCTTTCCTTGTCTAAGGATGAATCTCACTGGGGAGAGGGGTAGAAAGGGTTTCCCGCAGCTCTCCAATGGGGATGAGGGTTCAAATTATCAGAAAAATGCCTCATGTAATTAATGGGTGTCCCATTAACATAGTATGTACACATTTCTGCCATCATGAAATGGGACAGTATCCTAACATTTTATGTTACAAATTATAATAATAATTCAAATGCAACGGATGAAAATTATTTTATAACTCTTCGCTTTATGTAAGATTGATTGATTCAAATTAGGTTGTCTTACATAGGTACCTACATTACTTATATCTTTTCTTATAAATCGGTTTATTTAAAACAACTACTTAAATTTGAGTAATATTGGGACCTTTTTATATGCAAAAATAGATAAATTTAATCATTTCTAAATGAGATTAGATAGTGATAGCAAAGTTTGGTAATATCTCAGGTAACATATTCAGTGTGATTTCAATATAAAACCATTATTGTGATTTTGTGACAATGGCCTATGAATACGTACTGGCTATTTCAACGATTGTTGTAGGATCGGTTGTGTGTATTTTTTTCGTTTGGATTTGTTACGAGTGTGTTAAAAAGAGTCAGTCACGACATATGCAACGTGAGTATCACATAATGGCACACTTCTGTACATCTTTGTATTGCTTATTAAATCACGAAATACATAATTGTAATTAATCACAAAAGGTTTCGCGAAATTGTTATAAGTACTTAACGGGGATGGGAAGTTACCCAGTTAAAAAAAGCTACGAACAAAAAATATTAAAAGACTAATTAATTGAATGAAACATTTCACAAAAATTTGTTTTAGTGAAATAGTAACAAATTTACAATTAAAAACCATAACCACCTTTATACTACTAGCGCCAAATGTTAAAAACAGATAAAGAATGAAATGGCTGCATTTTAACAGTTTCATTCAAACATTTTTATTTTTCATATATATTTGTATTTACTATTTTATTGCATCACCAATTCTTAACAGCTTCTTTAAACCAAAAATTTTTATTCAAAACTAACATTAAGCTTCAGACTTCTGCAAACTATTTTTGTTAATTATTAACTTATAGTATGCTTAATTAAGAAAATAAAGAACATAAGATAAGCTTATGACAATTCTATATTGATTTGGTGGACACGATTTCATAATATCGTATAATCCATAATATTGGATTTTGCATTAATAACTAACAATTTACGAGGAGCATGACGTCGTAGATAACGCACATTATCAGTAAATGTACAATCATTTAATATGCAACTCAATAATATTTCCAATAATTAATAATCAGGTCCCGCCGGTAATAAAAGGTAGACAACTTTTCATTATGAAAGTGATAAGATTCGTGTTCTGTATTTGAAATTAATCTAACAATCTTCTTATGAACTTGAAATGTGTTTTGTGATAATATTTTTGAAGCATTTCAATGGTTTTGCTTAAATCAACTTTAATATACTGTGACGGATGTGTCATTCTGACATTGACAGAAGGTTCGAGAGTTGCTAGATGTTTCGAGAATCACCGAGAAACGTCCATAATACTATATAAGGAACAGTGTTGGACAGTTTGACAGTTTGACAGTTTTTGATAGAAGAGAGTCACAGATATAAGCGAAAAGAGAAGAAAAGCGATTAGAAAGCGAAATAGCTATTGATTTGTAATTGTTATCGAAATAGTTATTGAATTGTTGTTGTTATAGAGTTAATTAAATAAAAGTGAATGAATGAAGATGATGTAAACTTCGAAATGCCATAATTAGTAATTAATTTGCTAGATGTATACTAATTTTGGCCAATTAATTAAAAAATCAAAAAAGTTTTAATTGAAGGCACCCACACTCCTCAGAACATACGTCATTATCAATCTGTTTTTAAAAATTGAGTAGTTTCGACCTTAACTTGATGAAAATCCATATTAGAGGAATAAAACTTCACGCAGTAGATTTTCGTAAAAAACGAAAATAGCTATTGAGTTGTAATTGTTATCGAAATAGTTATTGAATCGTTGTTGTTATAGAGTTAATTAAATAAAAGTGTTGAGAGAAAAATACGTGATATTGTAAATTACGTAACAATACTTATAATTTACAGAGAAATTCAATGAAAATTAAAAAAAGAAGAGATTAATTGCCTATCAATATGTGCTCACACAATATCCCTACCGTTGCTGTAATAATGTCGACGGTTGTATTTTGAGGTAAATGCTTAGCATTTCCACCAGCGATCTAAATATTTTTGATTTGCCGGTTCGGGTTAATAAGTAAGTCGTATGTTAATTTAATTGCTTGCTAGTATAACTTCATGTGAATAGTGACGTGGACTTTACTTTTCAAATTTTATATGTAAATGGCGCAGAAGAAGCGAAATTCGTGTTGGAAGTAACTTGTAACATATTGAGCTCCGATGGGAATTCACCACCGTGGCATTTAAGAAAATAATATAATAGAAACATACTTCTACATCAACCTTGTTAGATGCAAGGACCCATTTAGAAAAATTGAAGGACTTTAGGTATTTACAGCTAAACAGTTCAATAAAACATATATTCTTAAAATACCATCAAATGCTGTTTCAATCGAGTCTAAAAACATTAAAATTGATTGAAAAGTTGTAATGGAAATATTAAAATGTAAATATTGGGAAATACACCGCCCATTCCAGGTACGGAAAAATGTTACAGAGCAAAATTATGCGAAAATGCTCTAGCTCTCAACTGATGTTTTAAAATTCGTAGCTTAGCACTTAACTTTTCGAGTTAGCATAAATTTTGTGATTCTTGCTTACAGTTACGCTTTCATACGGTGAAAATTCGCAATTGAAAATAATTTTCAGTAATTTTTATGCCAACTTTACTTACAAAGATTTTTTCCAAACTTGTAGGCCTTACCGCTGTCGAAATATAATTTGACCCCAAAGGCCCAGTCATTGAACACCCACATCACCTTAAGATCACATTCATAAATTTGTTTGTCGAAGTACGTATCAGTTAAAGTATTTTTTTGTCAAAATATTGGCTTTTTAATATTTTCAATTGGTATTGACCATATCCGTGTCTTTCTTCCAACGGTTTCCATTTCCTTTTGCAAAATATGATCAAATTCCAATCTCATATTCCATAATTCTAACTTCTGAAGTACCCACCTGAATTACGTTAAATAGAAATGAATTGAGTCTCGCCCCTATTCACCATAAAAAATCTTAATTGAATGGACGTTAACAACATAAGACTAACCTGATAAGGAAAATTAAACTATTCATATCTATTTTATATTTTTATTTATATCTATTGTCACACACACACACACACACACACATACATTAATTGTTTTTATATTTCATTAATTGCATTTGTTCTAATTTCGATTTGCAACGTGCCAATTTTACGAAACACAAAACCACCACACGGAACTTTGACATAGTTGCACTGCCGTGATCAACTTCCAAAGTTCCGTTTGGGGGTAACTAAATAAGCACTATGGGGGTCAGTAGACATTATATTCAAAAAGGCAGTCAGTCCAGAGTCCTGAAGAATCAACAAGGGAGTTAGAAGGGTTAAGGTACTGCAACCGATGACCGCTAACAATTACCCCTTTAAAATCTCTGCCATTATCAATGCCCTCGGTTGATAAGTTATTATGCAAGAAAAAAATTTATATTTTCATAATTATCTGGTTATTAAGTGTTACCTAATTTATAAATCTTGATTATATATTATTAAAAACCATACAAAATCCGCCCTTTCCATGATACTATTGTTTATTCCAAGGGATGTATAAGTACTCAATCGAAAGGTGGAGGAAAGGGGAACGGTTGGAAGAAAGATACGGATATGATCAATACCAATTGAAAATATTTTGACAAAAAATACTTTAACTAATACGTACTTCGACAAGCAAATTTATGAATGTGATCTGAAGGTGGTGTGGGTGTTCAATGAGTGGGCCTTTGGGGTCAAATTATATTTCGACAGCGGTAAAGCCTACAAGTTTGAAAAAAATCTTTGTAAGTAAAGTTGGCAAAAAAAATTACTGAAAATAGTTTTCAATTCCGAATTTTCACCGTATTAAAGCGTAACTGTAAATAAGAATCACAAAATTTATGCTAACTCGTAAAGTCAAGTGCTGAGCTATGAATTTTAAAACATCCGTTGAGAGACAGCATTTTCGCACAATTTTCCTCTGTAACAATTTTCCGTACCTGGAATGGGTTGTGTATTTCCCAATATTTACGTTTGTATATTTCCATCACAAGTTTTCAATCAATTTTAATGTTTTTAGACTCGATTGAAACAGCATTTGACGGTATTTTAAGAAGATATGTTTTATTGAACTGTTTAGCTTTAAATACCTAAATTAGAGAGTTTCTTGAAGTTATTACATATTTTCGTGATTTTTGGAAAAGTTCATCATATATAGTGGTCCTCCTTATTTAACAAACATTGGTCAGTATGTTACCCAAATTTTAGTGAAAACCGCATCGTGATATATTTATCAGTTTTCAATTTAAACAAAGAAATAATCAAAATTTGAAGTTCTTTTGCTAAGTTTACTATAATAAGGATTTTTCCCCAAGCTTGTGGGGATTACCGTTGTCGAAATACAGTTGCTCCGTAACCTTATCGAAGCACCCTGTATAATTAATGCATGCTTCATAAAACATCTAACCCAGATAGGAAAAAAAAGGAAAAAACAGGTAGCATGGAAGATAGAAAATCCTCAAGACCAATAATGAGCTAGCTTCACAGAATGAAACTTAATAATGAAAATAGAGAGAAAATACTGAAGATTAAAAAAAAATCTTAAGAAAGCAACATTGCCAAGTAGGCTTTTTGAAAACTGAAACAAGACGGGATTAGGGATGCGTTCCAAATCTTAATTCGTCAAGTGGCTTTTATTCTTTTAGATATACAAACGTTTATTAGAGTAATGTAAAGTCAACAAGACCAATTTAATTATTATAATGGGGTGACACCCGAAACATATGTCGAGTCATAATAAATAAATTGGTGAACATCTTATCTTGTCTTTGATTTTACAATATGTCTATTGTTAGACAGTTTATATTTTGTTTGTCCAATATATTTAAGATCACAACCCTCGAAGTTTATTTCGTAAATTTGGGACTTCGAAGTTCATTTTTTACTTGGTCTTCCGTGCATCCTAAAAAGTTTTTAAAGCTGTACGCTCAATATAACATACATACATACACAGACTTTATATTTTTTTATTGAGATCTAAACAAAAAATTTGAGCCTCAATAAATTTAACAATTTTGTGACTCATTTTGTTGAAAAACGATTTCTTATGAGCTATGAAATGTGCGAGATTGGTGAGGGATGGGGTAGCTTATGCTCGTGCATTTAGTCAGCAACGGAGTTGTTACCATATGTATTTCAAGCTCAACACTTAAAACCCCAATCAGGTGTATCACCTTTGAGAGTTTGATCTTTTCCAGTGCCCTGGTTTTTTGACAAGTTAGTTTGCTTTCGATGGGAGGAGGAATTCATTTCTTCGCTGTAATATAGCACGAATAGGGCTCGGAAAAATGTAACAATAGATTATATCTTAATTTAGGGGCCAATTAATAACTACTTCTAAATGAGTAAACTGATAAACGTCACAGATATGTAGAGGTACCTACTAAAATTACAAACTGTTTATTCATGCATCACAGTAAAACTTCTTATTTACAAAAAAGGAACAACAGTGCCATAAATAACAGCCTCTTTATTTGACGAGATAGATCATTCCATTTTAAGAATTCTAGATTGTCGGTAGCTAGGCATCTGTGTTGAAATTCATGTGATACATGGCGGAGCACAAAACGGTGATTGGCGGAGATTTTGTAGCAGCTTTTGCTTTTAGTTTTTTACCTTTATTAACAGTAACATTTTTGTTGCACGTTTGTTTTATGATAAAGAATACGAGAAACCCAAGCACACTTTTACATCTGCTATTTAATATTTTTTGATAACACCTCAGTATCATTGTTTAATCAAAATGATCAAAAAACTGTGGTTGAGTTTATTTAAACACACTGAAAATAATTTCTAAATGGCAGTCACAAAGTAAAGAAATAATTGTTTTGGGGAGTGAAAATAATTTCTTTATTTTAACACTATATGCGTACAGGTACACGTACAAAAGTTCAACAATTTCCATTTGTGTTCATTCATATCAAGGAGCAAATATTCATTGAACATTTAAAAGGATTCATATGTAACGTACAAGAAACAATTGATAAAAGAAATCATTGAAACTACAACGTTCTTTGGACTTTATCAAGAGATTAGATTACAATTTTCACTACGGTACTTTGCACAGACAAAATTATTTATTCTATAATACAACTGTTTGAAAATGGAAAGAGAACTCATAATTGCCGCCATTTCGGTAATTTTTATGTTTATTCTAGTTTGTTGTGGCCTGTGCAGTGGTTACTTGAAAATGACTGAAAGAAATTGTGGTAAGTACATATAATAAAGCGTTAAAACTATTTAACAATAAGTTCACAAGCAAGACAACATATAAAAGTGATAGATATTACTGGTTGATACGTGTATAGGTAAAAATCCATTTAAAAGTTTAAATATTAGGAGTTATAAATAACAGAAATTAGGAATTATAGTTGAATATAGAATGATCTTCACTCCCTGAAGAACGTACCCAACATTGTTATCGAAAAGTACTTCGGAAGAATCAGTTTCGTGTTTTACTGTTGGAGTTTGAGCTATTTAGTAATTAATACGTGTGCAGTACACACTTATAAAATAAGAAACTCAAGTGATTTATTTTTAATTTTATATCCAAAGAAAGAACTTTGTTGGTTAATAATATAATTTGCTTTAAGTGCTTTTAATTACTTAGGAAACAATTTTTTTTTATGATTTTTAATGTGTGTGGCAATGTAGGTTTTCTTAAAGTGGATACACGTTCCTCATTTATCCTTTATACAAAAAATATAAAAATATTTTACGACTTGAGATAAGGGTAATTGGAAAAATTAGCAGACAATCACAAGTACATTATAATTTTTTTTCTTTTTAATTGCACAGTGAAACGTGTAATTACAAAGCAACGATAAGAAAGAAATTCTGTTATACTGATATCTAAAAATATGTAAAAAAATGTCCTAATATGAATTGATTTTAAAACACGTTTTAGGTGAAAAGACTTAGGCTTTCACGGCCGGCGTTTTCAGAAGAAATTGTGAAATCCGAAGAACAAACAATCCTAGACCACGGCCATCAAGCCCGGATTTCACAATTTCTTCTGAACACGTTTTAGGCTTTTTCAAATATGTATTTTATTTGAAATTTTGAGTTTCGGTAATTTATTTGTTTTGAATTAAATATTGGTTTACCCAAGTAGTTCCCTATTCCCATATCTACAAGATACAAATAAATAAAATTAGGATGAATTTTGTTGTAAACAAATTACTTATTTTCTTATTGATGCATCAAGCTGTTTATTTATATGATAAGTAACTTTTTTTCCTGTTTTTTACACCTGAGCTTATAATATTATGTACAGAAATATATCGAAAAATAAAACAAAAAACATAAACATAAACCAAAACAAATCAATAAACAAAATATCAGAACAAATGTACTTGCACTGTAGGTTGCTAATTTAATTATTTATTACTAGAGACCGGATTATATGCAACATAAAAAGCTTGTTGTATGCATGCAAATATGCACGAAAAATGCTTGAAATATGCACGAAAATTGGCAGAATATGCGAAATTAAATGAAAAATTTTAGGAACCAATAACATTTTTTTATTTCAAAATCAGCATACAATGAGTATTTTTTTGACAGGCAATAATAAGTACAGTAATGTAAAATGGCAATTAACCTTATTTGGGGGTCATTTAACATTGAATAGACGAAACTGAAAATACGTACAAAAGAATTCAATATTGGGATGCAATAAAATGTAGAAATGAGAAATAGTCACGTCCGGTCTGCAAACAATGACTTTCAAAAGAGTCCGAGCTTTCCATTTTTAAATGCCGACAATTTATTACATTATAATAATAAATAAACATTCCAGAAGAAATACAAATAGAAATGAATTGAATATTGAGACGCAACAACTACTTTTATCGCATTTCGGAACACAGGATGAGTGCACTGCACTTGGAAGAATATTGTAAATGTACCGATAATATGCATCATAAATAGATCTTAGGTAAAATATGCTATTACCGCTTAGAATGGCTGAAATAAGCAAATGCATATGCAAATATGTAAATGCATATAATCCGGTCTCTATTTATTACTAGGTAGGTACCCAGTGGCGTAACAATAGGGTGGCAGGGCTGGCAAAATGCCACGGGCCCCCGACCCAAGAGGCCGCGAGCTCAAAAATATTTTTTTACATTGTACCTGAGTATTTTATTTTATTTGAAAAGTATATTTTTATAAGTTCTGCTTAAAATCCAAAGTGAGACAATTAAAGACCATAATACAAATTCAAGTTAATAACATTAAAAACATTAAATCCTAATAGATGAGCAGGACGTTATGATGCCGTTTTTGCTTTAAAAGTTCGGTTTGTTGAAGTCCAAAAAGCTCTAACGAAAACAATTCTGTTAAATTGCAAATCAGATGAAAGAAATGAAGCTGTTTCGCTCAAAAAGAAGATCGAAAACTACAATTTTATTATGTTATGGGTTTTCCATTGCAAGATCCTACTTACTATCGATGCAGCCTTTAAAGAACTTCAGTCTAAAGCCACCGATCTTTCAAATGCCTTAAAACGTTTGAAAATTTGTCTAGAAGAATAGGAAAGGTATCGACATGAATTTGAAAATTTAAAAATGGAAGCAAATAATGTATCAGAAAAATGGTGCATCACCCCCGAATTTTCTAAAACTCGTCAGAGGAAGGTAAAACGCCATTTTGATGAGCTTTGCGAAGATGAGCGTCTCCAAGATCGGGAAAGTTTGTTCAAAGTGAACATATTTTATCGAGTATTAGACATCATTATAAATCAACTGAAATCGCATTTCCTTCCAATAAACGAAATTGTTTCAAATTTCAGTGTTTTGCAGCCTTCCACTTTAAAAGTTTTAAATAACACTGATCTATTAAAAAAAGCTCTAGAATTTGTTGAGATATATAAAAAAGGCTCTATCTGAATCATTTGCCAGAGAAATTCTCAGTTTTCGATCCACTTTCAGAGACGAAATAGAAAAATCTTCGTGTATTAGAGACCTTGCTGATTTATTAATAATAAAAAATCATTTTATGTCCTGCAGCATTCCTGAAGTATGCACTGCATTAATAGTATTTCTTACAATTCCTGTGACTACAGTTAGTGCTGAACGATAATTTTCACAACTTAAATTGATAAAAACCTATTTAAGAAACTCTATGAGACAAGACAGGCACCGAAAAGCTAGCGAATAGATGATGAATGCATTGAGATATTATGTTCTATGGATGAATGTGAAGTCTCCAATACGCATTGGGCTAGCGTAGGGACTACATACCATTCCGTCTCGCCTAATAAGAGAGGAGGCCTAATGGCCATTAGTGGGACATATACCATATACAACGTGTAATTGAGTACGCTGAAAATCTCGAAGTTTATTAAAATTAAACTGAGTACAACGTGACGATTTTTACTGATAGGACCCCATCAAAAGAATTTGCCACGGGCCCCAAATGGTATATTAGTTACGCCAATGTAGGTACAGGGTGATTCATTATAATGTCGCCCCCCTTTAACTTTGTTATTTGGAGTGTCCTAAAAAAATTAAAGGTATGGTTATGTAGGTGCTAAAAAATACTTTTTTTCTATTTATAACAAAAATTTGAAAAATGATCAGTATACAGGGAAAACCAAAAAGTTCATTTTTCTTTAATGGATCACCCTATATATGAATTTATTTTTCGATTCCTCGTAAAATTCTAAGCACAATTTATATAACATACGGTATACCTAAATTTAATAGTTTCTAAAATATTCGCATTTGAAACGTTATCTAGACGTTTCAACAATAATTTAATGTCCTCGACAATATTGTTTCGACCCACATGTGGTCATTATCAAGAGTAAACAATCACAAACACCACATGTGGGTCGAAACAATATTGTCGAGGACATTAAATTATTGTTGAAACATCTAAAAAACTTGTGTTTTATTTATTACATTTATTAAATATGTTTCACCAAATGGTCACTATTGATAGTTTGAAACGTTATCATCAAATATTTTATTTAACAACAACAAACCAAGTAATCTAACAATAAATAATATAACAAAAACAATTTTTAGTTAAATATAAAGATGCTCTACCGGGCCTCCATTTTCATCAACACATTGTATAAGGGTTCTTCGCATTTTCTCTAATCAATCTGTTATGAATGCTGGGTCATTTTCATTTAAATTATTAATTTAATTCCGTATCAAATATTTAAGATGATCGAGGTTTTCAATTTGGTGGTCGTATACACGGATTTTTTTTTAGATAATGTCACTGTTAGTTATTTGTTTCAATAAAAAGCGTGGACTAGGACTTCTTTATTTGTAACAATTGTTTAATAAAATATTTGATGATAACGTTTCAAATGCGAATATTTCAGAAACTATTGAATTTAGGTATACGGTATGTCATATAAATTATGCTTAGAATTTTACGAGGAATCGAAAAATAAATTCATATATAGGGTGATCCATTAAAGAAAAATGAACTTTTTGGTTTTCCCTGTATACTGATCATTTTTCAAATTTTTGTTATAAATAGAAAAAAAGTATTTTTTAGCACCTACATAACCATACCTTTAATTTTTTTAGGACACTCCAAATAACAAAGTTAAAGGAGGGCGAGATTATAATGAATCACCCTGTACCTATTATTTCTAGGATTTGATTAACATATCGAAATAATTTTGGAAATAATATCATAATCAAAAACATATTTAAAACAAGCAGTAGCCCATTTAGGGTTAGAATTTGGGGGACGGGAGGGTAAATGCTATTTAAGGCTAGATTTTTTCGGCTAAAAGTTACTGTTATGTATATAAAGTAGCCTTTTTAACGTCTACAATAGAAATACATATGTAGCACATCTTTGTTAGTTAATGAGTTAACGTTATATGTAATCAAAATGCGATTTCTATATCTACTTGAATGATACTGAAGTGATAAGGTTGCTTATAAAAGTCATGGCTTTTTAAATGAGTTTTTGAATTGTGCGTTAGTCAGTTTTTCACGTAACAAATGAATATGTTGTCAAGTCTTTACGCGGTCGCATTTTTACTCGTGGGGTTCTTGTTCGTTGCCTTCAGGCTTTTATATGACTTAATGTACATAAAAAATTACTCCTGTTGTACCAAACCAACTGTCACGAGGCAATGTAAGTCTACATTTTTATAATTTTTTCATAGAAAGGAAAGAATGATAACTCATTAGGTCATATTTTAATGTAAATTAATTTTATATATATTCCTAATACATACCCACCCATAGCCATAGAACAATTAAATTTCAGTTTGTCATTGTTCCAAAACAGGATTTCAGACCTTTCCTGAACATAAATAAATTTTATCAAAATATTTAAGTAAAAACTAACTAATATAATAGTGAAACTTACACTTAAAGGTTACTACTTAAAATTCCTAACAAAATTATGATTTTCTAATTTCGTATTTAACAGTTACAGTACCTACTAATTTTGTAGGAAGTAAAAACTGTGAAATTGATTATTAGGATAACAGATTCTCCTGTCTCCTTCCATTTCATGACGGGTCTTAGGTCATATCGGTTCAACACTGTGTCTTCCCAATTCTCTTGTCTCTCCACGGTGGTATGTAGGCATGGAACTTGTTCGAACCCTTCTTTTCATGATCGTCTTGATAAGGCGTCGGCATTACCATGGTGTTTTCCTGACCGATGTTCAATTTTAAAATTGTATTCTTGTAAACGCTGTAACCATCTGGCCACCTGTCCTTCAGGGTTTCGGAACTGCAGCAGCCATTTAAGAATAGTGGTCAGTTCTCAGCAGGAATTCTCGCCCATATAGAAATTTGTGGAAGTGTTCTATAGTTTTTACCGCGGCCAATAGTTGTCGGCGGGTCACAAAATAATTCTTCTCGGGCTTTGAAAGTGTCTTGCTAAAGTATGCGATTACTCTTTCTTTGCCGTCTTGAACTTGGGAAAGAACCCCTCCAATACCCTCATTGCTCGCATCGGTATCGACTGTGAATGGTTTTCCAAATTCGGGATAAGTCAAAATCGGGGTGGTAGACAACTTATTCTTCAGAACTTGGAAGGCTTCTCGACAAATGTTCGTCCAGTCAAATGGCATTCCATTCTCGGTAAGTCGATGCAAAGGGCGAGCCACATCCGCAGATCTCTTCAATAATCTTCTATAGTACCAACATAACCCTAAGAAACTCCTCAATTCATGCTGATTCGTTGGTTGTGGCCAGTTGCGAACTGCATCGGTCTTGTCAGGATCTGTACCAACGCCTTTGCTTGATATGACATGGCCTACGTATTTCACTTCAGTTCTAAACAACGCACACTTTTGGCGATTTAATTTTAGCTTTGCCGCTGTGAATTTCTGAAATACTCTGCTCAGATTGGCGAAATGGTCTTAAAACGTTCGCCTAAACACAATGACGTCATCCAAATAGACCAAGCAGATTTCCCAATTCAGTCCTTGTAAAATGGTCTTCATTAATCTTTCAAAGGTAGCTGGTGCGTTGCATAGGCCGAAGGGCATTACATTAAATTGCCAGAGACCGTTCCCGTAGTAAACGCGGTCTTTTCCTGGTCTTACGGAAAAAGTATTAGTTGCAGTAGTTGTTTGTTTGACCCTGTCATTTTTGGGGCAATACATGTTACCTGTACTTTATTTAATGCTAATTTTTGTAACTACACAAAATATAAGATGAATCAAAAATTTGATAAGCAATAGCGAACTTTTATAAAAATCATGAATCGATAATATTGATTTTATTAGGCTTAAAACTGACAAAATAAGGTAATATATCTATATGCTATTCAAATCTTATATAACATTTAGTACAAATGCGAAAATTTTGCACAAATGTCAATTACCCAATCACTACTTAAGGACCTAATGAATGTAAAATAAACTTAGCGAACCTATGTCAATATGTCTTAGATTAATATAGACAATGAAACATTTTTTGAAAGACAGGGAGGATCGGCTAGTAAGTATTGAGATTAAAAGTAAAAGGGATAGATATTACTGGTTGATACGTGTATAGGTAAAAATCCATTTAAAAATTTAAATATTAGGAGTTATAAAAACAGAAATTAGGAATTATAGTTGAATATAGAATGATCTTCACTCCCTGAAGAACGCACCCAACGTTGTTACCGAAAAGTACTTCGGAAGAGTCAGTTTCGTGTTTTACTGTTGGGGTTTGAGCTATTTAGTAATTAATATGTGTGCAGTACACATTTATAAAATAAGAAACTCAAGTGATTTATTTTTAATTTTATATCGAAAGAAAGAACTTTGTTGGTTAATAATAATAGAATTTGCTTTAAGTGCTTTTAATTACTTAGGAAACAATTTTTTTTTAATGATTTTTAATGTGTGTGGCAATTTAGGTTTTCTTAAAGTGGATACACGTTCCTCATTTATCCTTTATACAAAAAATATAAAAATATCTTACGACTTGAGATAAGGGTAATTGGAAAAATTAGCAGACAATCACAAGTACATTATAATTTTTTTTTTTAATTGCACAGTGAAACGTGTAATTACAAAGCAACGATAAGAAAGAAATTCTGTTATACTGATATCTAAAAATAAATTAAAAGAAAAAACCTTTTTTAAAAAAGATTTTATTTATAGATATGCTCTAAAAAGAAGAAAATAAATTTTTCCTTTAAAATTTTAACTATCAACTTATAACCTCATTATACACAATTTATATGTCTATAGGGACAGACTATAAAGTTTATATTTTTGGTTGCAAAAGTGTCGGTTTACATTCGAATTTTTACAACAGTACAATTTTTAATTTTATTACTTATCGTTATTCAGAGTAATTATAAATCATGCACATCATGTATATTGTGTTGTGAGATGCCCGAATCCAGAATATTATGATGCGGAAACCCTGTTTTTAAATTTCTTAATTTTTTTTATAAAACTGAAAGGAAATTCAGATCGATTACAGATTCTCAAAAATAAAATCAATAGGTCAACAGGAATACAAAATATAAGAAAATTACTTTCCTGGAACATAAACTGCCTTCTTTTTAGATCATTTAAATGTTTACAGGTATAATTTCTAGAACAGCGTCTCCGAACAGTTTTCGAAATTTTTATGATAAATGCGGTGTTTAAAGTATAAACAACAGGTATTCTTCTGTATCAGTTGGATCATCAATTATTTTTGTTGTTTTTTCCTACTGTAATAACATTAAATTAAATTAAATTCTTCTCTTGTAGTCATTTAGAGAATCGTGACCTAACCGAATGTGCTTATTTGTTTGCTTAAAATCATGACCGCAATATGTCGTATTGAGTAAGTTGGAAATAATGTTTCAAAAACTAAAATTACTTAAACATGGTACAGTAAGAAAGCAAATATTTACTAAATAGGTACAGGTTGATTCATTATAATGTCGCCCCCCCCCCCCCTTTAACTTTGTTATTTCGAGTGTCCCAAAAAAATTAAACGTATATATGGTTATGTAGGTGCTAAAAAATGCTTTTTTTTTACTTTAACAAAAATTTGAAAAATGATCAGTACCTATACAGGGAAAACCAGAAAGTTGTTTTTTTTTTAATGGATCATCCTATATATGAATTAATTTTTCGATTCCTCGTAAAATTTTTAGCATAATTTATATAACATACCGTATACCTAAATTCAATAGTTTCTGAAATATTCGCATTTGGAACGTTATCATCAAATATTTTATTAAACAACAAACCAAGAAATCTAACAATAAACAATATAAAGAAAAAAATATTTTCTCCTGTGATCCCAATGATCCCCAACCTCTTACTCCTTCGCACTTTTTAATCGGAAGGAAGTTGACATCCCTACCAGACGAGAATGTGTTAGATATTCCGGAAAATCGGCTCAATAAATTCCAACACATACAAAAACTCCTCCAGCACTTTTGGAATCGCTGGAGCAAGGACTATTGTAAGCGAGATGCAGGTTTGAGCCAAATGAAAAAGGAATATGGCCGATGTCCTGAAGGTTGGAACCCTCGTTTTAATACGCGAGAACAATACTCCCCCATGTCAGTGGCGCACAGGACGTGTGACCGAATTGCACCCTGGTGATGATGGTGTCGTACGTGTGGTGTCAACAAAAACAGCAAATGGTGCTTACTAAAACGATCCGTTACCAAAGTGTGTGCTCTACCGTTACGCGATAATTTCAGTGATAACGAATAAAACAGGTTGAAAGTAGTGATGGGCACTATCGAATAAAAACTATCGAACTATTCGATAGTTCACTACTATTCGAATTATTCGATAGTTGAAAAGTATTCGAATAAAAAAAGTAATGAATAGTTTTAGTAACTGAAAGTAGTTACTGAAAATAGTAGTTACTATTTTTATTGGAATAAAAAAGTAATGAATAGTTTTAGTAACTGAAAGTAGTTACTGAAAATAGTAGTTACTTTTTTTATTCGAATACTTTTCAACTATCGAACTGAACGTTGGAGTCGTGGTTGGAATGGGTAAATGATACGTTTGCGCATTGTCTACTACTTCGCTACTTCCTCGTAGCAGAGCCGAATAATATAAACAATTCTATAATTATTAGACGTTATCAATACATACATACATACTTTAAAAACATAATTTTCTATGGCACCAATTTATACTAGTTAAATATGAGGCAAAATAAAATGCAAATAAATAATTAATAATTTTTAAATTAGTGTAGTGATGATTTGAGTCATAAATACTTAGGTACTATATGTTTGTACTGCGTACTTATAATTACCCAAAAAAAAAAAATAATAAGTGCAGAAACATATAAAAAAAGTAGTTAAATGTAAAAATAAAAAACTCTTTATTCGTCGCCCTCTAACAAATACCTGGATAAGAACAACAGATGTTTTTAAACACTTATTTTAGTTTAATAACAATAAAGTACGTGTTCCGAACTGAACAGTATGTGTAGAATAGTGTCTTTTTATCATTAAGAACTAATATTAATTTTCTATCTTCGTTGATATACCTTTTTTTGCAAGTACATGTACATACACTAGATTGACTAGATAATATTTCATTTAAATCAAATTTTTACTTTGTGTCTTTTTGTGCTAACTTTAAATGTTAAAACTAGATTTGTATATCATCTTAACTGCAGCCAGTTTAAAAACTTGTCTTGGTATTGGTTCCAGATGTTCACAAAATGCATTTTCGCTACCTGACCTTCTGAGAACCCTAGGATGTAAGCTTTCACTAACAGTCCTTTCCAGTGGTAATATTTCCTTCCATACACCCCCCAAAACATTCAAACCCATAGTCTATAAGTTTTTGTAAATATGAAAGAGAGTCGAATTCTGACCCCAATAGAGAGCAGTCGATGTAATCTGTACATATACATAATTAAAATAAACATTCAAAAATATCGGATTGCGTCTAATTAATTTTAGTTGCAATGCAATAATACCAAGGTGGTAATAATCATTTCTTAGTATTTTGCCAAAGTACACAATACATTATGGTCCTTCGAGCCGGATACACATATTAATACGTGAATTAGTGGTTCGGTTAATTCAATGTGATAATCAGTGATTAAGTCAGATTACAATTCAAGTACATAATACATTCATAAAAATCTAAAACATTTCAAGTGAGGTACTTATTCAGCTATTAGTGAAGTGAACTGTACAAACACATAAACGTAGTAATTGTGAGTTGTAAAAACAAGGAAAAATCTCAACTGTATTAAGTAGACAATCATCAACTTCAACAACAGGACGTGCAGTGATCTAAATCTCGTCGGAGCCACAACAGAAGCAACCAAAGCACAAATTCGCGGGAGCCGAAGGCAACTATACCACATCGGAACCTACATCAGCAGGGATAAAATCAGATAAGTGAATAGAATCTCCTGTGCCCATTCCGTTCCTTTTTGACATTGCCTTTATTAATCAATTCAGTCGCGTACTTATAGTCAATTAAACTTCTTAACGAAACAATAAATTAGCAAAATGTCAGTAGAAGAAACCATAACGAAATTAAAGAGGCAACGAACTACATTAAAATCAAATTTAACAAAATTTTCTAATTTTATTGCCGATACTCGAAATCAAGGGAAGGTTACTCAAATAAAGATGCGTTTAAAGGATTTGGAGGGGATATTAAATAAATTCGCGGATATTCAAAATGATTTAGAAGAACTAACACTAGAGTCTTCCAGTGAGTACGATGATTTTGAAAATAATTATTACGATATTGTTAGTCGTGCACAAGATATTGTCGAACAAAGCAATGTTAACCACAACGTAATGCATCCAATAAATATGTCAAGAGAAAATATTTCCCAAAGTAATAATCTTAAATTACCCGCGATAGAATTAGTTACATTCGATGGCTCATATGACAGGTGGCTTAACTTTTATAATCATTTTAAATCAACCATACATAATAATCAAGATATTCCAACGTTGAGTAAATTTCATTATTTGCGAATCTCTTTAAAAAACGAAGCTTCATCCATCATAGAAGCATTAGAGTCGTCCGAGGAGAATTACGTGACTGCGTGGGAGATGCTAATAAAAAGATACAATGATAAGCGCGCAATTGTTCAAGAACATGTAAAATCATTAATGGAACTACCCAGTATGTCTAAAGAATCATCAGTAGATTTGAGGAAATTATTAGATAGGGTGCAAACTCATTTACGATCATTAGAATCGCTAGGTGAACCTGTAAATTCGTGGGATACACTGTTAATTTATGTAATCACATCAAAACTTGATCGAACGACACACAGGGAATGGGAAAGAGAAGCAAAGGGATCAGAATTACCAAAAATATCAAAATTTTTTGAATTCTTAGAAGATCGGTGTCGAATATTAAAGTCCACAGCAACTAACATAATTACTTCGCATAATCATAATAAACCATCATATCACGGAAACATTAAACGACACGCGCTAGCTACTACACAAAATTCAAACCCATGTCTTTTATGCAAGGGTCATCATAAATTATACGGTTGTGACACATTTTTAAAAATGACTGTTAAAGAACGTTGTGAGAAAATTCGATCATTAAGGGCATGCAATAATTGTTTAAATGTAGGTCATAGGAATAGGGAATGTAAATGGTCCGGTTGTAAGACATGCGGTAAAAAACACAATACACTTTTACATTATGAAACAAATGATAATCAGGTCGAACAAATTCATGAAGCAGGTAAAAATTTAGAAAACACCAATGTTAAGGTGCATAGCGCTATAATTTCTACGCAGGTTTTATTGTCAACAGCAGTGATAAACATACAGGACAAACGAGGAGACATGATACAAGCTCGCGTATTATTGGATAGTGGATCACAAAGCCACTTTATAACAAAAAAATTAGCTGATCGTTTAAACTTACCATTCAAAAATATAAATTTACCGGTAGAAGGTTTAAATCAAGTAGAAACGCGGATCAAACATTCAGTACAGGCCAAAATATATTCACAGCAAACTAATTATCACGAAACAATTGAATTTCTCATCATACCAAAAATATGCAATAACTTACCCAATCAATTTATCGATAAACGCAAATTAATTATACCGCCCAACATCAAACTTGCAGATCCAAAATTCTTTGAACCCAATGAAATTGACGCCCTATTAGGCGTGGAAATCTTTTTTGAATTATTGTGTGTAGGACAAATAGACATAGCTAACCATAAGGCAAGACTGCATAAGACAAAGTTAGGATGGATTATTTCCGGGAAGGTAGGTAACGAAAACGCATTAAGAAAACAAACCAATTGCATGTTAAGTTTTAATGAACTGCATAAGGAAATATCGAAGTTTTGGGAAATTGAAGAAATCAAAAATAAAACGTTTCTATCAGAAGAAGAATACCAAGTAGAAGAACATTTTAAGGAAAATACAAAACGCAATTCAATTACCGGAATATATACCGTTCGTTTACCATTTAATAATAAAATTCAAAATTTAGGCGAATCTCGTAAAATAGCTGAAAAACAATTATATTCATTAGAACGAAAACTTGCAAAAAATCTAACACTTAGGGAAGAATACATTAAAAACATGCGCGAGGCAGTAAATTTACATCACATGACAGAAATTAACCTTAATGAAAGCCAAGGAAGACATTGTTTCTTACCTCATCATCCTGTTATCAAGGAAACTAGTACAACTAAGGTCAGAATTGTATACAATGCGTCTGCAAGAACAAGCACCGGGATATCGCTAAATGACTGTTTAAAGGTCGGCGCGGTCGTTCAAAGTACTAGTTGGGACATTACCCTAAGATTTCGCACACATCAGATAGTTATGATCGCGGACATAGAGAAAATGTATAAACAGATACGGTTACATAATGAAGATTCAAAATATCAATTAATTTTATGGCGAGAAAATGATACTGAAACATTAAAAACGTTTGAGATTCCGGTTGTATTGTTTGGTAGCGCAGCAGCACCACATTTAGCAACCCGCGTATTAAATCAATTGGCAAGCGACGAAAAAATTAAATTTCCGATAGGTAGTGAAATTATTAAACGTGACTGCTACGTAGATGACGTTATGACAGGGACGGATAAAATAGAAGACGCGAAAACAATACGAGATGAACTTATAGGTATAACTAGAGCTGGTGGCTTTACATTAAGAAAGTGGGTATCAAATCACCCACAAATCGTAGAAAGTATGTTGAACGATATATCAAATGTTAATTTATTAGTAGAGAAAAATCCAGAAACAAAGGCGTTAGGGATTCAATGGAATAGTTCAACCGACCAAATTATGTATAACGTTACAAATGAATTCGAGTCGAAATGTACAAAACGAAATGTACTATCCAATATCGCTCGACTATACGACCCCATAGGTTTATTAGGACCAGTGATAGTGTGCGCGAAAATAATAATGCAAGGCCTGTGGCAGTGCAATGCGGGTTGGGATGAATCCCTTCCACATAACATTCAAACCTCCTGGAATAATATAAAAAATCAGTTGCCATTGCTAAAGAAGGTTATATTTGAGCGTAAAACAATAATACAAAATGCCAATCACATAGAAATCCACGGATTTTGTGATGCTAGCGAAAAGGCGTATGGCGCGTGCCTATACGTAAGGTCTGTTGACAATAACGGTAAAATTATGACGAATTTGTTATGCTCAAAAAATAGAATTGCACCACTAAAAACAATATCATTACCAAAGTTAGAGTTATGCGCAGCATTATTACTTTCCCGTTTGCTGAAAGCAGTACTAAATGCAATAACGAAAAACATTAAAAATATTTATTTATGGTCTGACTCGTCTATTACATTACAGTGGATAAATACTCAGCCTTATTTATTAAAAACGTTTGTCGCAAATAGAGTCGCGGAAATTCGGGAAATAACCAACACAATGTATTGGAGACATGTTCCTTCGCAGGACAATGCCGCGGATATACTTTCGCGTGGTCAATTACCGGTGGAATTTGTCGCGAATGATATTTGGAAAACTGGTCCAGAGTGGCTCAAACAAGATGAGACGCGGTGGCCCACTGGACCCATGCAGTTAGTACCACTATGTGAATTAAAATCAACGACAGCATTACCGACAACAATTAACAAAAATCCGCTCTTAAACAAATATTCTTCAATAAATAAATTAAAGCATACAGTAGCATACATTTTGCGATACAAAAATAATTCATTAAACCCAAAATCAAAATTTACCGGTCCTCTCACTGCCATTGAATTGCATAATGCGCTAATAACCATTCTAAAACTAGTACAAGAGGAATGTTTTTCGGACGAAATAAAGCAATTAAATAAATCAAACTGTGTGCTTGTAAATAGTAAGCTTCGAGCACTAAATCCATTTTTAAGCGAAGACGGGTTGATTCGGGTTGGAGGTCGCTTGAAACATTCGGATCTTTCATATCAGGAAAAATACCCAATCGTACTACCAAAGAAGCATCACGTTACCAATTTAATCATTGAAAACGAACATGTTCTTAATTTACACAGCGGTATTCAAGCTACGCTTAACGCAGTACGATCAAATTACTGGCCCATTAATGGTAAAAGTATGATAAAAACAATTGTACGCCGATGTGTCACGTGTTACCGAGCAAAGCCAATTGAAAATTCCTATTTTATGGGTAATCTTCCACGTAGTCGAGTTATTCCCACACGACCGTTCTCCAGCACAGGGCTTGATTATTGTGGACCGTTCTTTGTAAAGGAGAAAAAATACCGAAATCGCGGTAAAATAAAGGTTTACGCATGCATTTTCGTATGCTTTGTCACGAGGGCTGTACATATAGAGCTGGCCACAGACTTGACCACTGACGCATTTATTGGATGTCTACGTAGGTTTTTTGCACGTCGCGGACGCGCTGTTCATTTATATTCAGACAATGCCACAAATTTTGTCGGGGCTAAGAATGAAATTGAGAATTTATTTAAAAGCATTCAATCACAAGAGACGATGCAGTATTTAGCCAACAAGGGCATAACTTGGCACTTTTCACCTCCCAAGTCACCTCACTTCGGTGGACTTTGGGAAGCCGCAGTGAAATCCTTTAAACACCACTTTATTAGAACAGTAGGTGACACTTTATTCACATTTGAAGAGCTGGTGACATACGCGACTGAAATTGAAGCAGTCTTAAACTCCCGGCCCATTACCCCTTTATCCAATGATCCAAATGATATGCGTGCCCTGACTCCTGCCCATTTCCTTATCGGAGATTCATTCACAACATTACCTGACCTTTCTTTGCAAACACCAGTTGGCCGCTTATCCAGCTGGCAACACATTCAGGTAGTCCGCCAACATTTTTGGAAGCGCTGGCACAAGGAGTACCTGAATCAACTCACTATGCGATCAAAATGGCAACATCCAACATCTGAAAACATCAAAGTGGGTACCATGGTACTTCTAAAAGAGGACAATATCTCTCCACTTCAGTGGCCTCTTGGGCGAATAGTGGAAGTGTTCCCCGGAACCGATGGAAGGGTTCGCGTAGTGTCCATAAAAACAAAATCAGGGGTGTATAAGCGTTGCGTAAGACGCGTGGCTCCTTTGCCTATTGAGTAACTATTCAACGGTAATCACGAATAGTTTTAGTAACTGAAAGTAGTTACTGAAAATAGTAGTTACTATTTTTATTGGAATAAAAAAGTAATGAATAGTTTTAGTAACTGAAAGTAGTTACTGAAAATAGTAGTTACTTTTTTTATTCGAATACTTTTCAACTATCGAACTGAACGTTGGAGTCGTGGTTGGAATGGGTAAATGATACGTTTGCGCATTGTCTACTACTTCGCTACTTCCTCGTAGCAGAGCCGAATAATATAAACAATTCTATAATTATTAGACGTTATCAATACATACATACATACTTTAAAAACATAATTTTCTATGGCACCAATTTATACTAGTTAAATATGAGGCAAAATAAAATGCAAATAAATAATTAATAATTTTTAAATTAGTGTAGTGATGATTTGAGTCATAAATACTTAGGTACTATATGTTTGTACTGCGTACTTATAATTACCCAAAAAAAAAAAATAATAAGTGCAGAAACATATAAAAAAAGTAGTTAAATGTAAAAATAAAAAACTCTTTATTCGTCGCCCTCTAACAAATACCTGGATAAGAACAACAGATGTTTTTAAACACTTATTTTAGTTTAATAACAATAAAGTACGTGTTCCGAACTGAACAGTATGTGTAGAATAGTGTCTTTTTATCATTAAGAACTAATATTAATTTTCTATCTTCGTTGATATACCTTTTTTTGCAAGTACATGTACATACACTAGATTGACTAGATAATATTTCATTTAAATCAAATTTTTACTTTGTGTCTTTTTGTGCTAACTTTAAATGTTAAAACTAGATTTGTATATCATCTTAACTGCAGCCAGTTTAAAAACTTGTCTTGGTATTGGTTCCAGATGTTCACAAAATGCATTTTCGCTACCTGACCTTCTGAGAACCCTAGGATGTAAGCTTTCACTAACAGTCCTTTCCAGTGGTAATATTTCCTTCCATACACCCCCCAAAACATTCAAACCCATAGTCTATAAGTTTTTGTAAATATGAAAGAGAGTCGAATTCTGACCCCAATAGAGAGCAGTCGATGTAATCTGTACATATACATAATTAAAATAAACATTCAAAAATATCGGATTGCGTCTAATTAATTTTAGTTGCAATGCAATAATACCAAGGTGGTAATAATCATTTCTTAGTATTTTGCCAAAGTACACAAAACAGTACGTATAGCAATAAATAATACAAAAAAGATCGCTTACCTAAGTAAATAATAATTTTATCAAAGTAATAAGAATTAGAAACCATGTTTCAAGTCGAGGTTATTTATTATTTTCAGCATAGCCTGTTTGTTTTTTATCCATACTAGCATATTAATCGTATATTTGTCTGTTGGTATACACGTTCGTATCAGTATATTTGTATGTTGGTATGGACCGAGCGATGGATAACCGTCTGCTGCCTGACTATCGTGTAACTGAAAAAAATAGTAATTACTAAATTCATTCGAATGAATTCATTCGATAGTTAAAAGTATTCATTTAGTAATTATTCGATAGCTCAATTTATTCGATAGTGCCCATCACTAGTTGAAAGCAACGCTTTCAAGGCGGCCGGCATGTTTCGGCACAAAGCCGATTCTTTGTATATAATATGTATTTATAAATTTTCCATTTAGTCAAAGTTATGAATTGTAATATATTTACGTTGTCATTAGGTTATTCATCTCAAACAGGTAGGAAACCAGATTAGGGTGTTATTGTATTCATTGTATTGTAGTTTTAAGTTTATTTGGTTTTGCATTCCATTCAGATCATTTAGTATTTCCAAAAATCTGGTTTCTTACCTGTTCTGTACATTCCATAGTATTTTATATTTTATTTAGGCTTAAAAACAACTCCTTATTTGGTGTGTATCATGCATCTGTGTACCCCATTTTGTGAACTACCCCCTTCCAGTTGAAGGGTGGTATAAATATCAAATATTTATTCATTTTTATATTATTTTAATCATTCCATCATCATTCATTATTACAACAACATTACATCTGATTATCAGATAACATCAAACATATCAAACATTCAGTTCGCCTTTCCGAACTCAACAGTAATTCACTTTGAATTAGAGTCAACAGTACTCAGCTGAGAATTTTTCTCAAAAACAGTCTTTGTAAATATATACATTTAGTTCGTGTAAATATATGTGTATATACATTTCCGTGTTTTATTACGGTGGTCCTTCGAGTTTTTATATGTGGTACAGCAGTACACCCGTTGTGACGAAATTATTATTTTAATCCATTCACAACAAAAAACACCCCTATTAAAAGTAAAACTTTCATCAATTGCATTATTGATCTTAAAAATATGTTTAATTTTGATATGAACACAAAAATATGTTTTACGTACCTACGAATACAATAGTACTGTGATTAGATATCGTTGGTGCTGGACTAATTACTTGGGTTACGTGGCTGCGATAGGTATCTGTTTGTCTGCGATTGCAAATTGTTTTTTTAAGGCGACTGTCTTCCTTAAATTAAAAACTACTTGTCTCAACAGTTCCTCAAACAAATATTATTTGGAACAACTTATCAGCCATATCATTATGCGTATGTACCAATGTATAGATAGATACCTTTATTTAATGAGACTGTTATTTTGCACCTACCCACATTAAATTTTACGAGATTCCTTTGGTCTTTGTACGATAAAATCGATAACTGTTCGAACTGTTCGATAAGAATGTGTACGGTCGGAATGCGATTTCTGTATCTGCTTGAATGATACTGAAGTGATAAGATTGCTAAAGTCATAGCTTTTTAAATAAGTTTTTAAATTGTGCGTTAGTCATTTTTTCACGTAACAAATGAATATGTTGTCAAGTCCATACGCGGTCGCATTTTTACTCTTCGGGTTCTTGTTCGTTACCTTCAGGCTTATATACTACTTAATGTACATAAACAATTCTTCTTGTTGTACCAAACCAACTGTCACGAGGCAATGTAAGTAGATTTTTATAAGTTTTTCATAGAGAGGAAAGAATGATAACTTATTTGGTCATATTTTAATGAAAATTAATTTTATATATTCCTAATACATAATTAGATAATGTACCCACCCATAGCCATAGAACAATTAAATTTCAGTTTGTCATTGTTCCTAAACAGGATTTTAGACCTTTCCTGTTAACATAAATAATGTTTATCAATATAATTAAGTAAAAACAAAGTAATATAATAGTGAAACTAAGAAAAAACTCTGCAGTGTTTCACTTGCCTTACACTTAAAATTCCTGACAAAATTATGATTTTTGAAATTTCGTGTTTAACAGTTACAGTACCTACTGATTTTTTAGGAAGTAAAAACTGTTAAAATACTTAATACCTCAGCATAACACATAGTATCGTTTTTAAAAGTCCTCTAGGACACCCAATTTCTTTTATGTAACACTTTACAGTCAAATGTAACCATATAAAGGAAATAAGGTCTCAAACTAGTAATAACTAATAAATATGTAAAGTAAGTGAGAGATATCTATTAAAATATCTATATGATAAACATATGTACCTACACTATCACCGAAATCAAGTACCTATGTATAAATAAAATAAAGTGTTCGAAGTTTGATAACATCACATTTGTAATGATTAATAAAATCATCACGTGATATTTAACTGACAATAAATACGAAACTCACGCACAGTTTTGAATATAATTTCATTATTCTTATAAAATATAAATTTATCTAAGTATTTCAAGAACAGCCTATATTTAAATTTTTTAAAACGTAATTGAAACAAATTATCTGATCATAATTTGCTGTAATTAACGGAATTTACTTTTCTTTGAAATACCGAATGTCTGCAAACTTTTATCTAATTGTAAGTATCAAAATACAAAGAACAAGAGGAATAATAACTTTTCGTAGAATTTATTTGATTACTCGACAATTTTATACTGATACCTACTAGCAGTGAAACCCGGCATTGCTCGGGTTAAAATACATCACATGTTTAATGGTATAAAAAATATGTAAGGATCTATTTTTTAACGTAGATATTATAGATTTATATCATAGATAACGTAGATATTGAGAGACTTATTCGGCCATTAAACATACGGTGTATATAGAGTACATATGATTTTAAGAAACAGCTTAGTAAATGGAAAATTAATGTTTTATTTACATAATTATTTACATAGTCACTGCATTTTGGTTTATAAACCATCAGACATCGAAATTTCTAGTATTAGAACACTCTAGAACATTCTAATAGTCTGTTCTTTTTCATTTACCCATCAAAATCACTAAATTTTTTTTGATCACTGTTCGCTCTTGTTTATAATTGATCTTCACTCGGCATAATTTAACTGACAAAAAATCACTGAATGTTGATTTATATATCATCGAACATCGTAATTCCTAGTACCAGAACACTCTGAAACGTAGATGTACACTTTTTGAAACTTTCTAGATCATTCAAGAAATTTTTAGAACTTTCTCGAACATTCTAAGTCGATAATAACAGTTTGTGCTCACTTTAAAATTTTTTGGATCATTTCAGAAATTTTGAGATCTTTCCGGAAATCCTTGACTTAAAAAAGGACAGAAATATTTATTTTCACCTTTCTGCCACCTACAACCACCCACTTTCACCCACCGCGACCAAACTCTTTTACTCTCACTTGGAGACCAAGGGGTATTTACCACCCCAACAGGAAGTTGATTGGAGTAGGTAGAGATAGAGAAAACCGTGTATTTACGTACTAACATTACCATTGTATATATTTAGATTATGAATATGAGACGTATTACTTTGTTGAGAAGATAACGAAAGAGATATAAAAAAGGCTTGACATTTCTCACTACCTATATTAATACTCACTAATACATAAAATAAAGTTTCTAGGCTCTAATCTTAGCAAAACCGTATCTAACCCCCTGTAAGTGCTATAGTTTAAAGCTATACTTAGGTATCATAAATTCAGGGTTTTGATTGAATTGTTTCTCTAAATTTACAAAATACATTTTAATCTTATTTGAAAATAACAATATGGTTATGAAAAAAAAACCTCTTAATTTCATAGTAAATAAATTGCTCGTTGTGTTTATAGTTTTTTAATTCGGATTTGATCCTCCCGGAGTACACACCAAAGTAATATCCAGTGGTTTTTGGCTACTACCATTGTTAACCTTTAAATTTATAACACCCTCTAGATTCTCCTATATTACCGAGTTTAGTATACTTGGTTTGTAGTCTTTATTCTGTTTACATCAACAACATTTCAAATTCAAAATCCTAACGATAAGTAACAACAATCAATTATAAACAATAAATACTTTAATTCCCTGAAATGTAAAACTTATCGGTTATATCTTGATGTAGCCGGATGTACCCATGAAAAATATGATAAAGATGTCTTATTAAGACTACTGCTAAGCCTCTTTTTTAATCGTAATACAATGATAACTGAAGTGGTTAATACGTTATCAATTTAAATTCATTAAGTTGCATCAAATTCAATTCGAAAGGCATAAACTGTAAATGTACGAGGCCATCCATAAAATGTGTCATACAAAATTCAAGTATTTTTATCTGTATCTTACGCTGCATCATGGATTTCCAATCCATTAATCAATAATATATCACAAAACCTGAACCCCCCCAATAGATTATTGTAATAATAACTCACACCCTCCCGTCTCCTTGTCATGTATTACACATTCAATTGCCCCTCTTCTTTTTTTTGAATAGGTATTTTTTAGACATTTCCTAAAAATCATTCCTTTAATGATGGTCATCAGATCATATCAGCTAACAATTCTACAAATATTTTTTACAGAATCAAACGAGGTGAACTACTTAATGATTTTGCTAATTTTTGGCAAGATACCTACTAGTTAAACAACCATACCTGTTATTTATTGCTCGACAACTATCTTTTGCTTTATCTTATCAGTGCTTTGTTAAAATTTCTAAAACAGAATGAAATTGCCAGTCGAGGGAATGCTTGTTATACATATGTATATGTAGTTACAAATGAATATATACCATTATCACCACTTAATACCTAAAATGTTGCTGCTTTTTTTGGTTTTAGTGTTCATGTTTATTGTTGTATTATTTTATAAATATTTAGTGATAGTATGCAGCCAAACGAATTTGTATCAGAGAAATTCCACGGGTAAGTGCATCACAAGCGTTCTCTGAGATAGATTAGAGTAATCCGTTGTTATTCGAGGCACATAAATGAATTTCTACATTGTGCAAATAATAAAGCGGGGATAACGAAAGTATTTGGTAGACGTTCATAAAAGGGAGAGAAACGTAATACGTAAATTATTATCAAGTTAGTGAAATTTATATTTCTAATTGGCGAATAATAATTAAAATTTCAAATAACTAAAACTTCAGATCTTTTGATCCAAATTTTGTTGATTAGTGACATATGTTTCAACATACATAAGTAGATATCTATTTCACTAGAATGTTTTTTAAAACAATCAGGTATTCCCCAAATAAAAAAAATTATGATTATGAAGATATAAGTAGGTACTTCTCTTGTGACTAGATTTTAATCAAGTATCCTAGCCTAAAGGTCGTAAAAGTTTCGAATATGAAAATCTCCGGAGAATCAGAATTTAGACGAAAAATATTAGATACATATACATAGTGCGAAAATATTAATTAATTGAAAGATTATTCAATGAAGAATAGTTATATCCTTGGGAGGCGGGTGTGGAAGGAGGGGGGGTAAAAACCCCGAATATTCAAGTCAAGTTGCAGGCATAACCTAAACGTATGTTAGACGTATTTCAGAATATCATAAACTGTGTAATGCGCGTTAACAGCAAGAGGCGGAGCCTATGCTCATGTATCCAGTTAAAAAAGGCGGAGTTGTGCCTCTGCCTCATGACATTATGAGTTACCTCCAACATTAACACTGTTTTCAGAAACCCCTAAGGTAGATTTCAAACTCGCAATTTCTTTCAATTTGTTGCGGCATATCACCCAAAATAATAAGCGCAATTGCAATTCAGTAGTGATTTTTATAATCCTATCAATTTCATTATGTGCTTAAAGGCAATTTTGTAAACAATTCTATTCATAATTTTATTAAGCATGAAAAAACGTCAATTGCACATTACGTATGCAGTTTAATAGGTTAATGCATATTCATGATTGTGTCAAATTAGAGCGTGGGGCAGGCATGTAAGGTGATGACTGTTATTTGATTGAATGACTAGCGCGTTCATTGAATGACGACATTTAATTGAATGACTAGGCCGAACGTTGATTGAGGAAGAGCTAAAACAGAATGTTACGGTGCATTACAAGAGGGAAAATTCAAAAATCTTCAGAAATAATTGTTATGTACTACTTGAACTGTCCTTAACGTATCTACCTACAAAGAAAATTAAATTATCGAAATAATAAAATTTTTAGAACTATTATATTTGCGCGTAGGTACCTATACACTGTTGAGTACGTGAATAAATAATACCTACTAAAAATTACGCAGTAACCCCATTATAATAAACATTTATGTTTACAGTGACACAGCTTACCGTAATTATCTCCCGTATTTAATTGCCATCGTGGTAACTTTTGTAAGTAAAAGAAATATTTACAATTGTTATATGGCCGTATTGTCTAAAGGATGTCAGAGTATTGTAATGTACGTAAGATGTGACGACTTTATCTTTGGGGAAAAACAATGTACTTTTTCTGTGGCACGAATAAACAAAGTATATCTTTTTAAAGTTATTATGTACAATGTAACGCACTTATTTATATACTTATATGTGCTTTTCATTTAATTTATTTTCTCAGCTATTAACAGTTATTTTGATCTAGTTTATCAGAATGTCGTCTGTCTCTAGATAGTGTCCAATCGGTCTTCAATAGATCCCGAGCACCTAAAACGATTAAATCTTGACATGCTTTCCCGGGAAAATAAAACACTCCGCAATAACTAGAACAATAAGGGGTCATCCATTAAATATGTGAGTCGAAAATGGATGGAAGGGTTCATCAAAATCTTATTAAATCTAATCTTAAGGAAGGGAGTCATTAAAAATGTCACGTTAACTTTTTATTCAAAGGAGTGTGATAATTTCCTTAAAGTAAATATAACGTGTGAGGAAGGGGGATTCCACCTTTTTTTGTTGGAAAACTCTATTAATCCCTTTGTAGTCTAGTTTCTTTAGAAAATCTTTTGTCTGAATTGAATATTCTCCACCCCATATAAATTTTTTGAATCTTTGTATTTTCCGGAAGCTGAAAAATCTCATAACTCTATTTGTGAACAGCAAGGGATCATCAATTAATTACACGAGCCCAAAATTGGGGAAATCTAATTTAAAGAGATTTAATCCCTGATAATCTCACATTAACTTTTTATTCAAAGAAGTGTTACTTCCTTAAAGTAAATCTAATGTGTGAAGACCACATTTTGCTGGAAACCTTTAACTTTTTTCTCGGTTTTGAGCACTTATCTTTCTTGGCAAGTCATTTGTCTATGTAATTTTTTCGAATCCTGGTATTCTCTGGATATCTCACCAAATCTAATCTAAAGGAAGGAAGGAGTCGCGAAAAATCTCACATAAACTTTGTATTCAAAAAAATGTTAGGTATAACTTCCTTAGAGTAAATCTAACAAGTGGGAAAGGAGAATCTCACCACATTTTAAAAAAATTCACCAAAAAAAGGAGAGGATCCCAATTAAAAGAAAAAACTTCATCTAATTAATGGACAAATCCGAAACTAATTAGTGCTTTTCCCTCTTTATTGCCATCTCTACTCTAGTCAGTGGCGGACTAACAGGGGGGCGGAAGGGGCGGCCCGCCCCGAGACTCCGGTCTTGGGGGGCCCAAAAAATCCTTCGCGTTCTCCTGATCAAATCCTAAACAAGACTTTAAAAAGACTTTTTACGCGGTACTAATATTCTTTTAATTTGGCTTAACGCGTCCAATACGCTGGGGGAGTTCCCGTCTTTGTAGCGGGTACTTCCTCAGGAATCCCTGAATGAATGAAGTGCAAGGGTTGAGTTAGTGCATTTTCGAGTATTTGGAAAAAGTAAGTAATTCTTCGTATAATTTAGCCTACAAATTATAATCCGTAGTTTCTAGTCAATATGCACCTACGAGTACATTGCTTCAGTTCTTGCATTTCGCGAGTGGTCCTTATTTTATTTGTAGTGCACGTTTATTAGGGACGTAGGTATGTACTTTTTCCCATCGTGAGACTCAACATGGCAAAGTCTCTGTACATTTGTATATCTATATTATAAATAAGATAAGCTTGTAAAACTACATTTTTTTTTAAAGCTGGGGGCCTCATTCAGCTTTGCCGCCCCGGGCCTCTGACGGGCTTAGTCCGCCACTGACTAGTATATCTCTAACGCCTAGGAAAGTGAAATAAATATCATATTTCTTTTGTTGACGTTAATGGCACCCACTGTTCTCTTATCTTTCCAATACCTCTTTATTTTTATCCACTATATTTTCAACATCCTCCTACAACACTACATTTGATTAATCTTGATACTTCGATATAAAATTTTAGCTATAATACATTAGGTAATTCCGTGTAGGTATTCAGCGTAAAATGGTATCGTAGTTTTCGACAAATGTACAATCCTACGTTCGTAGCTTTGCAAATAGAAGCGACAAACAGCAAATTAACTAACAAAAAAAGATTATCTCGAGGATTATACACGATAAGGCTATCTCAATCTTTACACACCATGCATGCTATTATAGCATCAGTTCAGTTCGTCAGGTATGGTGTTCTTTAGCTTAACAGCTGTCGTGTTCCTCTTGATCACCATTGTGATGATTCATTTCTGCTCATCTGCAGAAAAAGAGTCAACTGTTAACAGTAAGTGTTTTGTTGTAATTTTGAGTTTCGCACACTTATTACCGATGTTCCTGTTGACTTTTTTATTTGTAGTTATCTATTTTTAAAAAAAAAATGAGCGTGCAGATAAGGAATATTCTGGTAAATAATTTATAACACGCGCAAAACTATTACCATTAAGGTGATACAAATTATAACAGAAAAATGAAGTATTAATTATGATCAAAAAGGCCGACAATGAAAGTAATTCAAATCTACTTTATGTAGTTCAGGTGTAACTAATGTTTTTTATGACGTGATGGAGGACATGTATCATCTACAGAGTGACGTTTTACTTAATTATACTTATAACTTATTAGGAGTTTTAATGTTATCGTTATCACAAATGGGAGCATTAGCTATACAGTTAAACGTCTTCTAATATGATAACTAACATTTCTTACTTTTATATTTGTAACTGAAAGGTAATTGAAGAATCAAAGCGAAAAGGGTTATTGATAGAACTACGATGACGTTTCGCCTTAAAATTTTTTCAATGTAGGTTTTTGAGGTGATGTGTAATTATCTACTCAAATGGCGAAGTTTATGGTCAAAATAGGGACATATTGATAAAGAAAAACATGTGGTTTTTTTTACTTTTGTAAATCAATTATTTATTATAATTTTACAATCCTGTTGTCAAAACTCAAAGGTAAATGTGTTTTGTACTTCATTAATACAAATATTGACCACAAGCCACAATTACATAGTATATTGACCTCAAAAACCTACCCTGAAAAACACCCTTTAAATTTTATTGTCCTCAACTTTTCGTTATAACGTTCTCTACTATTACGTACAAAACAGACTAAATTGCAAAATACCTAATATTCTTACATTTTACCAAAATATATATTGACAGTTTGACATTAGGGCATCATGTACCTATCTCCCTGTGCTTTAAAAAAGAAAGGGAAGTAATATTACTTTTTTGAATCACTTTTCTAGTGCAATTAATAATTTTATTTATTTCTAAAGCCACCAAAAACAAAAGGATACCTTTGGATTCCTTATAATTTACCTGTTTTTGATACAGGTACCTCAAATATACTTATAATAAAGTACTTACATAATGTATTTAGGTACCTGTATAGCAGCGTCATCAAAATGTTATCGTTGGTTTTATTGATGTGTAAAAAGTTATTTTGTGTAATTTTTGATAACAAGGTAAATTTATTTCGTCAATCGCAAATTTATTGCTTCAAAACGCATTTTTACTTTCATTGGAAAAGATCGATTGTTACAAAAATTACTACCGTTTAAAAGTAAATTTTCTTGCTTATTTGATTTCATAAGAAGTACAACTTCGTCTGATTTGTTATAAATTGAGGAAAATTTATACGAAATACAAACCATTAAAGTGGGAGGCTTTTTATAGGTTTTTATAACTGAAATTTAACTACTTATATAGGTATATTATTTTTCATATTTCTCGTTATTTTAGTAAAATCCTAACTTAACCCTACAATAGAAACTAATAAAACTGACTACGTCTTCTTCATGAGAAAAAACGACAAACTGAGGTCAAAATAGCTTTCTTTTGGAAAATTGTACCCTTATCTTACTACATTCAGTTTTTAGACTAGAGCACATTTTTCGGCATTGCGAATTTTTTGCATATTAAAATTAGTTAATTAAGTGATTGATTAAACTATTAAGACAATACATTAATGTCTAAAACACTCGATATTGTAAAAAAAAACAGTTTGATATCAGTTTGTTGATTTTCTCCTGAAGAAAATGTAGTCAGGTTTAATTTATTGTAGAGTTAAGTTACCGTTCTATATTTCACTAAAATCTTCAGAAAAATACCAAAAGATACTTATAGTTAAAATTTTTCATATTGGGGTATTTTTCTTTGCTTATTGATACCCCTCCTTTAGAAAGAATAATACTCCAAAATGCCACACATAATTATAATAAATTTCCTAGCGATGATAAAATATTGTTACAATAAGACTAGTCATATGATAATTCTTCTTCAGCTTTCGGCATGGGTATAGGTACCCGAGCAAAAGGAGCAGTTGTAGCACCCAACAAGGGAGGTTTTGAGACAACCTTAGAAAGGAAGATAGTAACGATTAACTTGGAAATTACAAAAAAGATTATTACCTAAATATATTTAAAAAACAGAGGGAAGGAAGGAAGGATAAAGGGAATAGAATCAAAAACAAGACAGACAGTAGAATAAAATTGAATAAATTTAAACCCAACGTTGAGTACAAATCTCTTAGTTTTTGGTACTAAGAGTCTCACAGATTTCATAAATGTACACGGAGAAAAATAATCATGATCTTATAACTTGGTGAGTGAAGCAAAATTTTTCTAGTAAATAATACTAGAATTCTCATGAAATGTACTTGGTGTGGTATAAAACAATTTTTCATTCTTTCTAATAATTAGTAATAGAATAATCAAGCTAAATAAGTTTAGACTTTTTTTTCTACCTCTCGATTATTTTATCGTGTCGTAAAGAAAACAATACTAAAATGAGAATAGTTGAGTAAAATTAGTGTAAGAACTGTAAAAAATGTTTTCTAATCAAGTCAATTTTACTAGAATTCAGTCTCAACACCGAACGTAGATTGACTAGACATTTCTAGTAAAATCTCCTTGAGCATCTGGTCGTCCATATAATTCACAGATTTTTTAGTCGTGGTATCCGTGTAGTTTGGAAATTTTTAAATTAGTAGGAAATGTAAACACGAACCAATGAATGTTTTTATTGCTTTAGGTAATAATAGGGCCATCATACCTACATGGCTTACAATATAAGAGTGGCTAGTTACTATATTTTCAGCAATAATCAATTATTATTGATATATTTATAAGGAACTGGAGACATGAATATTTAAAAAATCCTTCATTTGAGAATGAGACACCCAAGAGAAGAAAAATAAGAGATTATTGAACTTCTGGTATTAAACATAAAATTCAATTTGGTGGAAAGTCTAAAGCTTTCAATATGCAGCCACCTTCTTTTTTTGCATGGGCCAAAGGGTGAAACCAAAATACCTTTAATATTACTATAAGTACTAAGTTTTATGTTAATAATATCTCAAACAACACATTCATTTCTTATCCTTAAGCGAATGCTATTTTCACCTCTCCTCGTTCTGAAAATCTAATTTTCTTGTTTGTGATGGTTAAAGTTTGTATAAAACGTATTTGGTTGTGTGAACTCGAATTGTTGCAGTTTTATATTTTGTTTTTTAGGTTAATGTTTAAGGTGAGCTAGCACATGGGCTAAAAATTTTGAACTTCCTTACAGCTAACACTATAGCACAGAATAATTCTTACAGAATAATAAGACTAAATATTTTTTATTCAATAACTCCAGTCCATACCGGTAAAAAGCTAGTTTTTAATATATCTCTTGCAGTTCCAATTCCAAATCCTATACCATCAAGTATCAATTCTTCTGCCGGTTGCGTCGATATGAAGTTATTATTATTGTACCACACGTTCAAACAGTAGGAGCGTACATAATAATGTGTATTCACACATGTATGACATTTACACATCATACAAAAGCACGCGATATATGCTTGTAGAATATTTAACAGAGGTCGATACAACAATAAGAATAGCAAACGTTCATTATTCTTTCGATAAGTGTTGCTGTTACAAACGAATGGTCTGTCATCTGTCTCGCTTTTACCGTTTACGATGATACTATTCGGAGTCGCGGTTTTTACAATTATAAGCATTGTAGTGATTCTTGTGACTTGTTACGCTTACAGGAATATACAGGAAAGGATATCCTTCCTTAGTAAGTCCCTAATCGTAAGTTTCATCAAAGGAAAATTTACACTCTTAAAGGAAATTTATTTACTGTTTGTTGCTTGTTATGTTTTTATTTTCCATTTAAAAAAATTAAAATTATATAATTCTAAAATTAAAGCAATAGTGCAGATAGGTACTGGTCAGTTAATGTCAGGAATTCTTAGGGAATTTGTAAATTTAAATCCTACTAAATCTCTCTCTAAGCATATTTTATTCATTCATAACGTCGTGGCAGAGAATGCAAGCGTTGTTAATTAAAATGATCTCAATATAAAGGTACTTAACACATTAGTTTTTATGAAAATTAGTATATTTGTATTTACCTTCTGACTTTAACGGAAAATATTTACCTCATCAGTGATAATTATTGTTAAGTGACCCTATAAATATATCTTACTTTTTTACAATAATAAAATTCTTTTTATAGAAATGGCAAAGGTTATTACATCTTGAAAACTTTGTACAAAAACCAATTTAATCTTGCAGTGGAAAAATCCAATCGTGTATACACAATTTTAATCACTCTTATCGAGTAAAATGGACGTTCAGACAAATTAGTTTATTATTGTTAACGTGATAAGAGTTATAATACATGTGATTACACATCATGTATTGGACATAATGTTTTTTTACTATTATCGGTGGGCGTTTTTTTATAATCGACTTTTTTCTTGTTATCATCGTCCTTGCCCAATACTTTTTCGTCATCAGTGGCAGATTTCACGTTTACTTGCTGTTCTGTTTCATTTTTTAACTTTCTCAATCGACACTGCCTAATTTTGGATTTATCAAAACCAGATAACTGATTAGCCATTTCTCTCGTAATTGTTTTCGGTAGAGAGTAAGTTCCTTTAAAATTGCCCCATGGACTGCACTTAGATTTCGGTATATCACTAAATAAATGCCCCATGTCATTCGCAATGGGATGAACATCACCTTTTCGTTTTCTAAGAGGTTGAAACCACCTTGGTACTTCCCAGTTTCCCAGCATTGATGGTTTATAAGCATCTTCGAACTGCGTGGTCCAATATGGTTCGTTAATATAATTTTGTTCTGTAATAGCCATATTTAGTCACACTTTTAACCAGCCCAGTCCCACCCCCATACGCCCATCTGCACTTACTTAAAACATTTAAAATAAATTTATATGATCTAGAATCAAGATGACATTTCGATCAAACGCAAGCAAAATTACCACCCCTAACATTAAGCGTTTCCATGGAAATCTAATAGGTACAAAGAATCCATTCAATAATGCATGTTTGGTATATTTTTAAATGTTAGTTCCGGATTTTATTAACCAAATTATGCATAGAAAATAACCAACTTGTTATGGGTTGGTCATTGACCTAGTAATTAAAGATAAAATGTCATCAACATCTACTATAGATAAATATCCTAATATTATTTCTCTTCGCCATCATATTTGTTTTTTTCGTAGTATGTACATAAATGGGTTAATTATAGAAACTAATTGTATTCAAAATTGAAATACATATTTATAAACGAATCGTTTGTAATTAAAACATAAGATACTGTAATTAGTTTGTGGTTACCAATATGGTAAATAACTCCGTTTCAACCGTGATGTAGTAAGAGCTATTAAACTAAATGTAAATATATCTAAGGAATTATTTCTTAACGTTAACTCCAAATTCTTAAATTAGAATTCTTCATATCTACATTATAATGCGTTTGTTTATATTGTAATTATATACTTACAATAAATGGCCTGTTTTCATATCTTTTACGGTCATTACTTGTTAGTTTATTATACCAAAAGTAAAAATTGAGTTTATCTTTAACAATTAGTCTCTTCGGCAGTAAAGTCTTGTTACAAATAAAACAAGGATGGTAAAGGACAACATTAAGACGTTTTTAATTAACATAATTAACACAAAATGATTTAAAAGAGACGCAACAGAAAATTACGAAAGAATCAGAAATGTAATTAAAAAGTAGCATTAAACTTTCTTGTGAATACCATTAAATATTAAGAGTTATGCAAAGTGGCGGCTCGGGCCATAAACCTACCAACAAGTGACCTCCCTTGTTTACATCTTAGATGTAATTAAAATTTTATGATTCATACTTGCCATTAAAATATACTTTTTTAAAATGCAATTGTGTAATGTTTATATATTTTACTCCGTACGTTCAATATTTTCTACCCACATAATGGAAAAACTATTAAGGTTAATTATCCATTAACACCCTACATAATGCGAAATTAATCTTTAAAAAGTAATTAACTTTTAAATACATACACTCAGCGCAAAATCATTGTGGAATTAAAAAAACACTAATTAGTGTTTTTATAATCAAATAGAAACTTGTTCAGATAATTTCAGTAATAATTTTAAAAGACGTCTTGTAAAATTTAATCCTACAGTACCTATAGATACTGTTTTGAAAATTATAAAATATCTTTTTATTTACCATTTAAGTTTGTTTTAAGATGACAATATTTTTTTAGAAGGTAATTTCACGTTAAAGTAATAGGATCAGTATTTATTGTAATCACACTAACCATATTCATGTGTAACCTTAAATTTTAATTTGAAACGTTTTCTGATAAATAATACGTTACTGTTTTTCTCTAAGTGTACCTAAAAAGTTACTCACGCTTATACGTATTGGGTACCAAGATTGGTATTCGCATTCCTGAGTCTGAGTCTTGTAGTATTTTTCAACCAAAATGAACATAATTGAACACAAATTATAATTACACATTTATATAATATTCTACTTCAATAAGCACATACGTATGTATAGAGAATAATGTAATGTGAACTATTCTGTTCCCCACATATACCTATACTTCTTGGTCCAGTACCCTACCAAAAGGTAAAACCAAATCCGTTCCCATGCAAACATAAAAGTATTGAAAAATGTCAAACATCATGTATAGGACATTTAAGTTTTACTTCCTCCGATTCAGGGACAACGGAAGGCTTTTCTTTTTCTCCCGCCTCTTGAACTTGCTGTACATTTTCCTCTACGGTTGAGCTTTCTTCAGAAACTTTACAAGTATCCAATGTTTCTGGTATGAGTTTATTGAGCTTAGTAACTTGATTGGCATATTCCCTTGTAATCTTCTTGGGGTAACTCCATGTCGGAATATAATTTCCCCATAGATGTTTGCTGCTCTTGGGTATACCGACTTTAAATTGGCCAAAATCATTGACTAGCGTTACAACAGGTCTAGTTATTTTTGTTCCTGGAAGGAAGGGTTTTGGTATTTCCCAATTTTGAAGTCTCAGAGGTTTGTAAGCGTCGTCAAATGGTCCCGTCCAATGGGATGGGCCACTAAAATAATTAACCCTTCTATCCCGTCTATCTAGTATCGCATCCCTCGACATTTATTATTTAAATTTGTTAATTTTATAAAAAATAGTGCACTAGAGATATCTTCTCATCCAATGACAGATGACAAAATATTGTAAAAAAAAAAACAATTTGCAATTAGGTACCAAGCTACCTAGAATTTCACTTACAAGTCATTTGTAACAGCAAAATGTATTGATTAAAGTAGCCCTCTTTTACCTTTAAACAATACATTTGTTTTAGTTAAAAAAACTGCAAAATGGCTAAAAATTTGCCTTAGAGAATAATGTAGGTAATTACAATAATTTGTACCTGGATATGAATTACGAATATCTATTTATTACCAGTGTTAGTACATAAGTTATTCCGTATTTCTACTGTACGTAAATGTTGTGAAATACACAAATCAAGGTTAAATCCATTTAAAACTATCAGTGAAAATACTTGTACATATTAATTTTTTTTTTATTAGAGCTATCAACTTTAGCTTTCTCAGAGACCACGTGAAATTTCTAAAGCATATGATTGCTTACTCACATAAGTGGCTCATAGGCGTATCTCAACAAAAGTATAACGACGATACAACATAAATTCTATAAAAAATTAATTCATTATCAATATACCTATATAAGAGTAACTGGAGAATCTGTCGTAGGTACTACATGATATATTAAGACGGAAATTTTTCCATAAGGGTCCAATAAAAATAATACAAAAAAATATGGAAGAGTTAGAAGTTAATGCTGATTGTAGCTATCAAAGGGTTTTTTAATTTTCAGCCTTAGTTTTGGGTTGTTCAAAAAAGTCTATTTCAACTAAAACTCTAATTTTTTTTTTAATAAAAATAACATAAATATAAGAAACAACTTTTTGATTTCAAAATAGGTACGTATTACCTGCAGAAACTTTAATTTAATTAATTAAAATTAACGAATGTCCATAATTTAAATAATAATAGATAGAAATTAAGTAAGTTGCTGAGGAAACTAGAGGAAGTAGCGAAATATTTAACCGAATTTCAAATTTGTTCCTTAATTACAATGTATCCGAGATACCCAAACTTGGTAATTTAACTAAAGAACAAAAATTAAGAAATGAAACGAGTTACTTCAACGTGTTAATTAATTAAACAAGTAAATGACGTTAAGTTTTCCAAATTTGAAATAAATCATAAATCCAACCCATATCTAACCAAACCTGCCAAAAATAATTTATTTTGCTACACTGCTGTAAACAAAAGAAACGACATGGTTACGACAACAATCACTTCGTTGTTGTTGTCCTTTCCTATCGTAACCTCATGACCCTAAGCAATCGCATAAGTTAGCATCGTTAGGTTAAGGTGGGAATGGATAGTACGAACGATGTGAGTGTTGTTGTGCTAATGCTTTTTCTTTAAAGTAACTTGAACGTACCAAACTGAATTCAGCAGAGTGAACTGTAAAACATACCGAAAGTTAAAGGACATGGGAATTGTGATTCCTAAACTACACCGTTACAACCTTTTTTTTTTATTTTACTGAACATTGGATAATTTTTGTTGCAAGTTTTCTTGTATACCACAGGTACAGGTACGGTACAATTTTCGTAAGTAATGACCTTCGTCTTGTTACAAAACTTTTGCCGTAACTAATAATGCAGTAATTATTTACGATCGATCAAATATTGCAATAAAATCGATGTATTGCTTCTGTATAACGTTTTGTAACAATTGAGCCGCTACTGGCGTCATTTAAATCAAGAACATCACATCGTTTTAATGCAGAGGTGGGCGCACGGTTAAAAAACAGTTCGAGTGTGATGGTCGTCTAACGGAGTTCAATGATGATAATAATTTACCGTCAGAACGTGATAGCTTTGTGAGTGAGTGCGTATATTTACGTTTTGTTATCTTATCAGTTTAGTTGTTGTACGTGTTGCCTTATTCTTGGCAAATATATCTGCATGTGTGTATATTGTTTTCCAATTTAATAAGCCACACGAGCTTTAATTCGTCAAAAACACATACAGTTAGTTCACTCACAATAATCCGTGAGTAACTACTGTTGTTGTTTTCTCTTATGATCGTGAAACACTATCATGTTTCGTACAGTTAAGGATGAGCCTGAGCCAGACCAATTATATTGTTTTGTTTTTCATTTTCTTCCTGCTTATGTTCTGGTTCATGTACTGTGCCCAGAAAAGGATAAAAAAATACGAGAGGATTTTGTGTAAGTCATTTAAGTTTTGATAATTATTTAGAAATACTATTCGTAGTAAATTAGAAAAAATAATCGGCACAAAAATCAAATTATGAAAAACGAAATCACTTGCTTATTTCATGGTTATAAGTAGGTACTTACATGGATTTTGATAATACAGAGAGTTTCTAAAATACAATTTAAATACCTATGTATTATCTACACTAAAATCGCTTAGGTACTTGAACTGTATTTTTCCGTTTTTGTTGTTAAATTAAATATAAATTAACGATTTCTAAGAGTTCCTGCGTAGTCATGTATGTCCACTGTATTTGTTAATGTCCAAAAAAGATTCCAGCAATTATGTTTTATTGCATTCACATCAAGCATGTTGAGATTCCAAAAAAAAGTTTTAAATATAAAATTTATAGCAAAATCGCTTTCTTCTTCTTAACAATAAATTCGCTTACAAAAAAGTAAACTATTAATTAGGCTGAAACCATCTGCAGTTCTTACTGAATATAAAATTATCCACAATATACGCAATATTGTAATCGAACATTGCCCGCGATTAAGTTTAGAAAGAGGATTTACCCACTTAAATGCAATAAGATTAAAACTTGAGCTGAAATTGGTCGAAATTACGGATTATAACTTTAGATGCTTCATCGGCTACGAAGCTGGCATCTTCAGTAGAATACTGAGTTGACGAAAATTGTGCCTTGAAATCTCGCTAGCGAAGATGCACTTTGCTTGTAATAATTACCACAAAATGTTATTTCTTTTTACACTTTTACCGCCACTTTTTTAATGAATGTGGGTACTCTTATTTACAAAATCTGATTGCAATTTCTCTCTATATTTCAGGCAGTCAACAAGATGATATCTGGAACATAAGTGGAAGGGTAAATCAAGGACAGTCTCTTTCTTCAAACCATTGGCCAACACATGATCACCACATTCCTGTAGAATCATTCGTTATTTCAGATCGTCTAGCGAAAAATGTGATTCCTCCTCCCCCATATTCAGAGGGTACGTATTAATTATATTGCAGTTTTAAGAGTCCAAAGTTTTACTCCCTCTTGATGCTTAATCTTATCTCTTTCTAAATTAATAAAATATATGTCTTGTTTTAGTGGGTTTGCCGTCCTACGAAGAAGCTACAGGATGCTCTGGGAAGAACGACATAGCACCTGTTCATTCCACGCCGCATACATCAACAAGCACGCGATAATATTTAAATTTGACGAACTCATAATTAATAAGTTTGTAATTAACCGAAAAAATTGTTTAACAATTGACATCGATTTGTTAACTTATTTATTTAATATAAAAAAGTTTAACGGATTCGATGGACTATTTATGAGGTATTTAAGAGAAAGATGATGAACAGGAAAAAGCTCTAATGCAAAAATATTATGAAAACGTCGAAAACGAAATTTCAGTATTAGTGAAAGCAGCTAAATTCTTATGTTATTACATTTAATTGTTTCAATATTTTATTGTAAATTACATATTAATTCTACGAACTGAATGTAAATTATTATTGTTATAATCGAAAATACCTACATGTAAATAAAAGAATTATGTTCATACTTAGCATTTAAGAAATAATTAGAGAGCTGAATTTTTAAAGCACTTCAATATACCCATTTGTCTGATATAATTGCCACAATTAAATAATAATTAAAAAATAAATTGCAATATGTGTGCCTGACATCTGTGATATAATATACATACACCTAAATAAAATTTTGTTGTATCTTCATACTTATATAATTACAATACATTTTGAAGCTGGTTGTTATTAATAAAGTGTTAGGTAGGCTGCCAAAAAAATATTTTTCAATTTTCAAAATAGCAGTTTTCTGGAAATTTTAAAAAACACGATACCGGTATCTCAAAATCTCAACAAAAAACAAACAATTTAATTCTAATCAAGATTTCTAGTTTTTTTTTTCATCAGATACTGGGTGCAAAATATAAAATGTGTAAAATATTATATTTAATTAAATTTGTTACTTATTCGCCTGTAATTCTGTAAATATTTGTGTAAAAAGCCAATATTAATGTTATATTTAATACATACGAGATTTATCGATGTAACATATTGTTAATTGTTACTGTGATCTTAGTTTTAACTACATACTTATAGGCATATTTTATATAAAACCATCAGTAATAAAATAATTGTTATAAACTGGGTAATTTTTTATATTCTCATGACCATTTTACAATATAAGTAAGTACCAACAAAAATAAAATTAAAGGTAACAGAGATAGACAAATACAGTCAGTGCAAGGTTCGTCACGTCTTTTACAGTTATTAATTTTAAATTCCGCTAATAGAAGGTTAATCAAAGTATTTCTTAATGGAAATTGATTAGTTTTTATTTGTGCAGTAACAATACAGTACAATAAGTAACTTTACCATTTTGATGTGTTTTATAGCTCTTCATAATAATAATTAAAAATAAAAAAACGTGAAGAAAAACCATACAAGTCTGGTAAGAACTTACTTATTAATTAATATATGTTTTCTCTGGTCCCATTTATACACATGCACAAAATTTTTTGTTTATCTGTGCCGAAGCCTGATTTTGACATTCAAACTACGTATTCTTTATTACAGTAGAAACCTTGCTAATTTGTTAAGTAGTTATTGAGTTATAATCACGTAAAAAAAACATCATATCTAATTGTTAGTCTTATTGCCCTTGTCTTCTAACCAATAAGAACCAATATCTTAAATGTGTGGTAGTAAAAATCTAATCAGGATAATTTTTTTTCATTACAACTAGAAAAGTAACTCTTACTTGGAGCTAAACTCAAGAAAATTAAACGGGTCTAACTAGTACATTCGCATAAAAAGTTTTCCCATTGTTTTCTCGTTTTTTGTTATTTGCCTACAAACACGAAAACAGAGCACATGCGAAAAGAGCTGTAGAAAAACGTTTTATGTCCTTTTGTAAGCATGAATAGTAATTCAAACGCGTTCAGGGATATATAGGTAATTTTGCACCTTATCAGTTGTTTACTATTGTTATACGTTATCACTGCTACGAACACTGAACGATATGTAAAGCATCTACCACTTCAGTTCTCGCTGAATTCCTGTATAGAATGGGCTAAATACGGCAATACTTCAGCGAACCGACAATCATTATTTAAGTGTAAGGACAATGTAAAAAATTCGGTAAGTGTATCTACGTATACGTTTTATATTTTAGACAGAATTATCTGATTAATTAATGAATCATTACCATTTACTCATGTGTCTTGGCACCAGGTATAAATGCAAATTTTCAATTTTAACTCAGCTAATGCACTGTATTAGGGTTTACTACCAGTAGGGTTAAAAGGGTGTTTAAATTAATTTTAATAGGTATGAGTAGGGTACATATTTATAATATTTGACATGAATATGGTAGATACCTATGATGGAGCTTATGTACCTAATTTAAGTTTCGTATTACCTATTCTATAAATAGTCCTCTTAGTATAGAAAAAAATATGCACTATAAAAAATAACCTTCAAATTAAAAAGAAAATAGGTATGTTTAATATAAATAAAGGATTAATGGCTTTTTTATTCTAAAATATAAAGTTTAATTTTTCGTATTAGGGTCCATATACCTACCTACCTACCTATATCTACTAAGTAGGTATATTTAAAATTTTTAATTCCTAAAAGAGCATATTAGGTAGGTAAGTACATAATAAATGTAAGTATTATATGAATAAGAATATATATTTGCATCCACCCTGTATATATGGCATTTTGCTTATCGTCGTCATTACTCCCATTAACTTCTTACGTATTTTAAAACACTTATAATTACTTTAAAGTGCTTTTTCGCACAATAAGATAGCAAAACAATTAAAGCTTTTTTTTATACTTCCACAAGCACTCGTTTAAAAGATAGCGGTTAATTAATTTATAGATTTGCCTTTTCACGATAATATTATATAATATTAAGTATTGGTAGCAAAAATGAATTTCTAAAAAGAGAACAGATAAAGCAAAAAACAGCATTATTTTTAATTATTATTTTATATTTAAATATGTACTTTATTTTCGTAATTAATACGCTGGTTATTATTATTGGTTTGCCTTAAGGCAGTTGTTTCCCAAAATCTAAAGAACTGTAGAAGAAATCCAAAAAAATTATAGATAAGAATAAGTACCAACATGTGATAGAATTATTTCATCTTTTCCATCACGTGCCCTGAATGAGGTTTATGAATATAATCGTAATAGTGGTAATAGTATGTCAAATACTGACATTATAAAAATTTTTTTAGGTACCTATAGAATAAGTTAATGTGCTGTAGGTTATAAAAAAATTAAAAACAGTATTGTTTGCCGACAATTGTATTACAATGATGTCAGAAAAACAGTTTTACTCACAATGTATTGCACATTTTAAAATTATTAATTAACTCACAAAAAAGAAAGACAACTATTAAGTAAGGTGTATACACAATGACAGAAACTGTCAAATATGACAACCAGTTCTAACCATTTTTCGTTTCAAACAGCGCATAACCTTAAGAACCATATATTCGCAGTACGTTGTAATTTATCTTTGTCTTTCTTGTGCATTAAAATGAGAACGCATCATGAACGTAGGTTATTGTACCAAGAACACACTTTTTGTTTTCACTGCACTTTCTCTGCGTCGTTACAATAAAAATAGATCCCACCAAAAACATTTTCATGTAAAAATGTTGCCAAGACGAGTCTACATAGCTTACCTTGTGAAAAAGTTATCAGATTTCGTATAAAGCCAAGCTCTAAAGACTACACGCTCTAAACCTACAAGCTCTACACTACACTTTAATCAAAATCTATGAAAAAGTGGTCAGATCCTATGTTGAGCCAAGATTCTTGATCTATGCGCCCTTACTTTACCAAGACTAACTTCACATACTCTACATTTTAGTCAAAACGTGTGGCTTGGCCGTTTTATTTCACACACGATGAACGAATGCCTACGAAATCTTCGTAACGGTAGCAAAACGGCCAAGTATCACGTTTTGACTAAAATGTAGAGTATGTGAAGTTAGACTTGGTAAAGTAAGGGCGCATGGATCAAGAATCTTAATTCTACATGAGATCTGACCACTTTTTCATAGATTTTAATTAAGGTGATTGTAGGTTTAGAGCGTGTAGTCTTTAGAGCTTGGCTTTATACGAGATCTGATAACTTTTTCACAGGGTAAGCTATGTAGACTCGTCTTGGCAACATTTTTACATGAAAATGTTTTTGGTGGAATTTCATTTACTTTTGTAAGTTGGTTAATGGACTTTTTTGAGTTCAAAAATAACCTTAGATTTTCAATAAAACACAGATTGTTCGTTTTAAACTGTTTTACATTTATTTATAAGACGCGCCATCTAGTGACGTCGGCTGATGTCACCGTCACTATAATACCGTGTTTAAACTTTTATCCCATTTTTAAGAGTTAGGGGATGATTTTCAACAAAATATGACGTACATATTTCTTTATTTTTTATACGTATTTTATTATTTTTTTCATATATCTAGCTTTTCAATAGTTATTACTGCATGGTTATGTAGTTAGTCCAAATGTAGTGCAAGTCTCATACAAACTTCCACCTCCTATTCCGAGGGGATAGGTTAGGTTAGGTTTGGTTTTTTAATTTTTTTGTTGTCTGTAGTAATATTAGCTTACATACCAAATTTCAGCGTTCTAGGACTTCAGGAAGTACTTTAAGAATTTTGATGATCAGTGAGTGAATCAGTGACGAAATCGGGGGTTTTTAGACAATAATAAAATCTAAAGTATAATAGCTACGACATTCAAACTTTGAGAGTTATGAGAGTTCAAAAAAACGACGAAACGTTTCGAGAAAAGGTAGGTAGTGCCCTTGCGCTCCGCTTGGCTCGTCTTGGCGGGGGCATTCCCGTGCCCCCAAATATAATTTTGCATTCCCTTTACGTTTACACCAAGAATAGGTCACATGATGGAAATGATAAAATAATTCTACTACACAGTTTCTTTTTAAAAATTAAGTGGATCCTTTATTGATATGTAAGGCAATAATTCTTAGGTATTCATTTAATTAAACTCTTCAATTAAAGACCGGACTTATAGGATTAGTTTCTAATTAGAATGATCAAGTGTCTTTTAGTTTTTACCATAGTCTCTGATATTATTAGCTCTAGTAATGATGTTATTGTTATTTTTGTATTTTTTCCCACAGGTAATGCACTATCTTCCTTAAGGTAGTGTTCAATAGAAATTGTGTATTAGGTTTCAAATTCGAATAATAGTGAACGATAACGTCTCTATCTACATATCTTATCTAACCCTGTATCAAAACTCAATCGAATTCTACATGATAATCCAAGAGCTGCCTGCTACACGCTATACTTGGGCAGGTACGTTTTACAAATTTAATTCTACAATACAAAACTTTTTCCATATTTCATCGTAATGCCTTTGCAAGATATACTCGTAATGCAACAGAATGTACTGTGTGTGTGTGGACTTTTGCTTTATCATTATTGTGTTTGTTTGCAGAGTATCCAGACAGTAAATTACTAAAACATTATCGTGTGTTACGGATGACAAATAAATAATTAAACAAAAATGTAAACTTTCTTCTGCTTTTGTTCCGTGTTTGTAATGTGTAAGAACAATGGTGCGTTATCTCGGTTTTTTAAATTAGTTTTCAGGCGACAATATTCTTCATTCCTGTTTATATAGTAAAATTATGATGCAGGTAATAAAGCAATTTTAATAAATCACTGGCAAAAATGAGACAAGATACTCTAAGTACACCGAACAAACTAACACTAAGGTAAAAACTTGTTATTGTATTATATTGCGCCTTGACTTGTATTTCTACGTAATCCCGTTGTACACAAAAGGACAATTAAGCGAAGAAGGTGTTGTCACAGATTGTATTTCGAAACAAAAATAAATGTGTATACCTATCTATTTTTTGTTTCTAGAATAAGAAACAACACGTGTTGGAATAAACACGTAATGGTTGATTCTGTCCAAATAATAAACAGAAAAACAAGTTAATAATAATATGTAATTAAAAATAAAATAAAAATTTTGAAAGTGCACTTTATAAGTCAATAAGAACTTCTTCAAGAATTAACATCCTGGACTTCTACCCAGGGCTGTAGCTAGAGTCGAATTTGAGGTAGGGCAGCATTGGTTACAGGTAGGGCGGAAGTAAAAAATTGATCATAATTGATCTGCCCTCGAAGCACGAACTCCTAAATCAATCACCATGTATATCATTGACCTAAGTGATGTACATTCAATAGCTATTCGTAGACAAATAATTTCTTTGACAGAGCATGAGCATTAATCTAAAAACTTTTAAATTTAAATCCTCAATGATGGAAAAGGCGAACAAGATGGTTGAATTTCTAAATTTGGATGTAGAGATCCACGTCTGAGTGAGAGTGAGGGTGGGTGATACGAGTAAATAGATACGACCGAAAATACCATTTGATCATATTTTTTCTGCAAACTTTGTGCAATATCAGAAGGAATACCATAGCTAACATTACCAACATGTGTTGACCAACCTGCTGCTATGGAACTAGGAGTAGCGATTGTATTTTGTGCTTCCACCTGCTTTGAGCATTGAGGTTCTTCATGGTCAATTTGCTCTTCAACTCCTTGTTTTTCTCCAAAGAAAACCCGTATATCCATTGCGAAATCAATGAATCTTCAATTTATAGCGATAAAAATAACAATTGTATCGATTTTTGACTAGAACACTTTTCCGTACATTTTACTTAATCAAACTACAAACAATCATAAAAAATCTCTAGTTTATGTTTATTTTAGTTTAAAAAGGGGTTCTCCATACCATAGATTTGCAATATGGCCCATATTGCAATATATGCTACGGGGAATCCCCTCTGCATTACAGATATTATAATTAAATAGACCCATCGCTTCATGTGATGGCGCTTCAAATGCCGTCTTTACACAGAACAAAGAATTATTATATGTAATATGAAATAAATGTCACAAAGTGTGGTATGTTCGGAAATATTGAGATATCTACCTATCGCTACAATTTTTTTTATCTCAAACTATGCACAAACCATTTAATTATAATAATTTATCTTAGTTTTCGGTATTTTTAAAGTAGGGCATTGTGATTTCAAGGTAGGGCATTGCCCCATAATGCCCCCCCCTAGCTACGGCCCTGCTTCTACCTATCCTGTCTAAAAAAAAAAAAAAAACACTCGACATTGTAAAAATGGACAAAGGGGTTTCTCTGGGCAAGGTTTCAATGGGACGTTTTTCGAATCCATCAGAAACTGTCAAAACTAATTTTGGTGAGAAGTCGGAAAAACTCATATTTTTAGCGAGAAAATGAAAATACCATCAAAACAAATGTGATTTTCAAATTCAGTATGCTTCAATTAGTTACAGTCGAGTCCTGTCTATCTTTAAACTTGAAGAGAACATTGGTCAACATTGCCGATATCTGGTGGAAAAATTAGTCATGGAATAAAAAAACTGCCATTCGTTCCTTGCATTCATTTAATGCAATTATCCCAGAATAATTCGCCAAAGAAAATATCATTAATTGTTAACCTGGTTCTTTTGTGCCAATCCATGCTGAAATTCTACTTGTCAAACTATTTAAATATAAACTAGTTTTGGAATTTCAAACCAGGGCAATCTAACTTAACCAGTTTTCATAAGCTGTAATTACTGATTCTCTCTCTAATTACTAATACAGAATCAAAATCAAAGCTTTAAGGGGGTTAATCTTTTTTTATTACTATAAAACGTTTCTCCTTGTTGTGTAAGGATTTTTCAAGAGAGGTTTAAGAGTTAGTTATTGAATTACAGCTAATCACTAACTCTAAAAGTGATTACATACAATGTGAAACGTTGGATGTTAGTGTTATAGCAAGAAATTGTTTGTTTTTTTAATCCCTGAATGTTTTGATTTTGATTCTACATCAAGCATCTTTTGAATGTAAAGTTTATGGTTAGTTTAGACTCAACATTCAAATGATCTTAGGATATTAAATTTATCTGAAGTTAAGGGCATCTTTCAACTTCTTTATTTCTTATCATTTTCATGTTTCCCTCAATGTCACATTTTTTGGGCTTTTTTTGCTGTATTTTACCTGCGAGCTTATGTATCGTTGCTAGTACGTTTTGCATTACCTCATCCATACTATATTAATGTTAAATTTAACACTAGGTGCTTATTTAATATTAATTTTCTTTTCTTTTCATTATAGATTTTTATGAAAGTGCTTACATTCTACATCTACATTCCTAATGGTAGACACCTTAAAGATATATTTTGATAATGAATTTTGAACTCTTCGTAGTTTTGGTACTAATTTTCGTTTTTCTGCTTTCCTGTGGGGGCCTTATTCAAAAAATCAGGCAAAGTTATGAAGAGAGAGGTAAGTAACAAGTTTTACTAATGTGAAATGCCAAAATTACCAGTTTCTCGCCTTATTCTTAATTGGTTTTATAATTACTGACTACCCGCCCCTAATTACTAAAAAATGCAGAATATAAAACCAAAATCAGACGTTTCGTCTTGCGGTGTTACTTTAACATTTTATCATTGAAAACTCCTTACGCCACAAGGCGAAACGTCAAATGTTTGTTATAGTACCTAATAGTAAAAATTTTTCAACCCTAAAAGCTTTGATTTTAATTATGTAAAATTGGTTTCATCCATTATATATAAAATAATTTCTTCCAGCACAAGTAATAGCAGTCCAAAGAGTATCGGCAGCTCGTCAAACTTATCATAATCAAGGTTACTACGGTGACACTGCAGGTGTATTCCCAGGAGGTTTATGTCCACCACCTTACACAGGTTCGTAATCTAATATAAGTTAGTATATTTTAATATAATTTTATATTGCATCTATTAATGTTTTAGAATATAACGATCCGCCCCCAAAATATGAAGAAATAGTAAAGGAATCTATTGCCGTCAATATACCGCAAGTCCCCGTCCACACTACACAAATTAATTCACAGAATATCAACAATGTTAGAGTTTAAGCATTAATAAACTAAGAAATAATAATTTAAAAAAAGTAATATCTACATGCTTTAAATGCTGTGATAACAATATCTTATTTAACACAAAAATTGGCATATATAAATAAAAAGTAAACCTAATATTGAAAATACCACCAAACATCATTTTTAATAATTGTTACATTCATTTTAATTAGGTAGGTATATGAATAAGAAGAAAAAAAAAACACGAACTCGATGAATTCTTCCATATTGTGTGTCATTACCGTATTAATATTTAGTACTTTTTTTTAATTAATTTATAGAATACAAACAACAGACAAAATTAAGGGTTGCTATTTTATTAACTTCAAACCACTGCTGTTGTAAACTTTTACTGTAATTAAAATTATAATTAAAAATCGAATTATTTATTACAACACATTATTTAAGTTAATATGTAGTCACTTTAGTACAATATTAATTGTAAGTATGTACAGGTAACCCATTTTCGGCAGTTATTTTTGAAGACAGAGGGTTTTTTGCGATATGTGCTACTTTTTTGTGAAATTAAAGACGATGCCGGCAGAATTTTTATGTCCCTTTTGGTTGTTGACATACAGAGTGGAATTAAAAAGTGCCACTTTCTAGGCACCGCCCCCCCCCCCCATATCTCAGTTATGTTTTAAACTTATCGAAGAAGTTAAAATGTGTTTTGAAACATTTTCTTCTGTAGAATTCAATGGCGCAGACAAATTTTTCCAGCATTTCCCGTTTTATAATTTTGAGGCAATCATATTTTTTTTAAGCGGAACACACTGTAACAAATGAAATTTTTAGAAAATATTAATATTTGGGCTTGTTTTCGAAAATAATTGCATACAACTGTATAATTTTTTGAAAGCCCACATTATGCTTAATAAGTATAAAAAATAATATACGGGGCGCCCCATTTAAAAACGTTTGCTTCATAATTATAAAATGAAAATGTGCTGGAAAAAATTAAGTATTTAAGAATACGTTTTATCTTTGATAAGTTTAAACATAAGGATGCCTCGAAGGTGATACACTTTTCAATTCCACTCTGTATGTCAAAAACCAAAAGGAATATGAAAATTCTGCTAGCACTATCTTTAATTTGACAAAAAGTAAACCGCAACCTTCTATCTTTCAAAATAACGGAGATACCTCACAAAACTGCCGAAAATGAAACATCCTGTACAGCGTATATACAACAATTCATATCAAATGGAAAAAATTAATTTTTTTATTTTGTTTCATATTACTTTTCAAAAGGTAGGTATACGTTTAATGTATTATTTAAACAAAGTTAGAAAAGACATACCTACATATCTATAGATACATATATTTTAGTATCCTTAATTTAAAATGTCTAATTATATATGTACTTATCTATAGTCATTTCTTTATACGGTGGAATAATCAAAATAAAAGGAATCTATTAGTCCAAGTTTAAATATACAGCTATCTAATTGATAGGTAATTATTTTTCATTGTTATATTTTTTATATACTGATATTCTTCATAAAGTCAAATACATCATAAACACTACAACATTCTGCCGTAGTGAGCAAACTAATACATATGCTCAGTTAGTTAATAATAAGAAGTGAAGCAAAAAAGTCAAACCAATACAGGGGGTAATTAGGTACATAAATATAAGGTAAATTTTTGAATAAAACGTTGGTATGTTGTTCTAATACTCTTTCCACTTTCTTTTTGATAATTTAAAAATCTTTGTAGAGTTTTTTATATAACGTTTTTATTTGGTAAATATGTAGATATGTAAGTCATTTTAAAAACAATTTCCCTTACTTTTTCTCATGAAATAGATTGAAGGATAATGACTACATACGTCATTAAAATGATGCCTAGTGGTAGGCAAAACAAAAACTTTACCTTTAAATTTTGTAATATTTAGCATTGAGCAAAAAAGTTGTTTTTTACAGATCACTTCACGCAATGTACCTACCTACCTACTAAAACATCGATTACGAAATAGGTTGTAACCTCTAACCTTGTTATAAACAATAATAGTTTAGTATTTCTTGTTGCACCGTCAGGAAGGAAATTAAAGCATGTTTGTGTTTTCTATATCGGTAAATTCTGATTAGTCATTTTTACTGAATAAAATTTGTAATGATGATTGAGCAGTTATCTCCTACAGTTGCCTAACTTTACATCACCCATGAAAATGTAAAACCTTTTTTAATTTATTATAATAACGGCTTACTTGAATTACGAATTAAAATTTTTTTTTAATATCTACTTACCTATAGTAAACAAAATTTTGAGATGAGTTTTATTTTTACCATTTAATAGATATTTTCGCAATTATCAAGGTAAATTGCATATTAATTTTAACGATCATTAATCATTTCTGGGATCAAAGGAAATTATTTTTAAATTGGTAACGCTAATGAAGTGCAAGCAGTCGTCGAAAGTTTCCGGATTATTATTTACCTACATTTACTAATTACTTTATCCGCAGCTATTCAAAGCAGCTTTCTAAAGTCTAAATTGTTGTTACATTTACAGATTTACAATATTTTTTCCTTCATTATCTCTAATAATTACCTACTTTGTGAGAGAATCGCATGTATATTACCTACACACGTAGGTACTACTTTATATTAAAATTCTCTACTAAGAATTATCTTTGAATAACAAGTTTCTACTGTACCTAGTTTGTTATTTGTTATTTGTCCAAGAAAACAATACCATTATGCAGTGGCGGATTTACACATTTGCCGCCCGTAGGCTATTCAAAATTTGCCGCCCCTACTGACACCTGCAATTCTATACCGTAATTCACAATCAATTTTTGACAATGAAATTGCAACTTTATGATTGTATTATATTTTTATCAGACTAATCACAAATATTGATACGAATTCATTAGGATTAAAAATGTAAGAATGTTAAGAAGAACTTTCGTTGAATGGATATTTAAAGCTTTTATTCATTACAATATTATCATTATTGTTTTTTTTTTAATTATCATCATTCTAAGAAATGTATAATATTTATGCAATTCTGTGCAACAATATGCAATTTTTTACGTGTAAATTTATTAAATTTTTATTCTACACTCAAACAGTAGGTTGTTACGTAATATCATCAGAAATATCAATAGAAAAGTATTAATTTTCCACATATATATCTATATAATATTTCTTATTGTTATTTTTAAGCAATTTTTTATCGGATCTCATTTCTCTTCGAATAGATATCTATATTTGTGTGGTGAAACATATTACACATTAATTGAATAGTGTGGGTGGACCTAAAGAAAAAATTATGGCAATAATTAATTAAAAAAATAAGTAAAAATACTAAATTTAAAATGTAATACTTAACCGCTATTGGAATATTTTAAAAATTCAAAATCACAATAGTATATTTTATAAATAAGCGTTTAGTAATTTTTCATATACAGACGTTAGTGTATTCAGTATACTGTATAGCACTAAAATATTGTAATTTTTGTTGATTTTTTGAGCCTCGTTTTTTCCGTGTATAAAATAATATTTTTTTTTTTACTTCTGTAAGACAAAGAAATTTTTGAGCAAAGTTTGCCTCCCCCTAAAATCTGCCGCTCTAGGCTCTAGCCTAATCAGCCTGCTGGTAAATCCGCCACTGCCATTATGTGAATTTGCAAATAAGATTTAGTAGCGTATAGGTGTATGAAATAAATAAATAAAAAATACATTTAAATTTAGCGTATTAACGATATACCACAACAGAATTTGAACTTGACAATAATATTGTGTCAGTAGATGCTATAGAAATTTTGAAATCTCATGAGCTTTGGCCTTCTGGCGCCATAGCTCCACCTTCTTTTATTAACTAGAATAAACTCTGCCATTCTAATGCTCATGAGATTTTGAAATACCTTTACCTACTATTATTATAAAGAATAACTGATTAATATGTATAAGTACTAAAATTTTAATTTATAGAAGTATTATTCGGTTTAGTCGATTACTAAGTTTGATTTTAAATGTCTAGCTTTCTTTATTTCTAAATTTTTCCAATAACTTTTTTGCTATATTGGTATGTAGGTGTAATTCCACAGATATTTAATAACATTATGGATTTTATAATAGAAAAATAAGTGGAACAGATGTTGAACTTCTTAGATTTGGAAATTCGACGTTGTAATAATATTATTAGTTTCAAAATGTTTTGGGAAATTAATTACAAAAAACAGAAAATACCCAAATCCTAGTGTATAATTTTTGCTTGGATATAAAAACAAATATAAATCAATATTGTCGAATTTGACTTAATAAATTTGTTACATTTCATTTATTTTATTTTCTTCTAATTATATTACAATCTTTCGCAACAAGGACACCAAAGAGAGTTTATTTATTTAATATTCAATGTACAGGCAAATGCGTAGGAAGTTAACATAAATACCCTTCCTTTTTTTAGTCAGAAGTTCCCTCAGCAGCATTTCCAATCAATCAAGAACGGTTTAAATTTGGACACGTTCCAAGTAAAGCTGACCGTTTAATTTTAAAGTTGTTAAATTGATTTACTTAGGTACTTTTAATTTTAACCTCGAACCTGGCATAATTTAAAATGTGCACAACAAAAATACTATTTGAAAAACGCGAATGAAACTTTTTATAGTAAATAAAAACTTCACTGATAATTCACAAGAAACGTAAAATAATCGTATTTTTTCAATGAGAAATTACATAATATGTTAAACAAGAAATTGCTTTACAAGATTTCAAATTTTAATTATACCATACAATAAATTGTTAGCAAAAGCAGTTGGAACTCGTTTTAAGGTGCGTAACCTAAAAATATACCTATTTGTGTATACAGAGTGTTCATTAAATGCAGCACGAGGCAAAACTTTGTTATTTTAAATGGAACAGCCTATATTTTATTTCATTTTTGAGTTTCTATAAGAATTGTACACACTTTTCGCAAACATTGCTTACTAAAATTCAACAAAATTAAGCATATTTAATTTATTCGTGGCCCTGCAAGCAAAATATTTTTCAGATTATTTATTTTTCCACGTTGTACCCTAAATACGCCCCTAGTCTGTGGCGTGCTGATGAGAACCAATTATTCGAAACCAAAATCTACGTCTGACATTCTCAACAGAATTTTTACCCATCAAGAACACTGTTAAATTAATTTTTTCAAAAATTTTAATATGCAATATAAGATAAATATTTCACCTTCACCCTGTTCATATCTATAATCAGAAATTCCAAATAAATTATTAGCAAGGTTGTTCCGTAAACGTGGGATTTTCAACACTCAGCACTCAACCGTCACATTTGTAGTGATTAGTCATGAATGTAATGCGACTGATGACTTATGTGCAAAAATAATCTTAACTCAACTGGCTATTTTTAGTATTGATACTTAACAATTGTCTGCCAATTAGGCTATTTACAAAAAACTTATTAACCAGCTGTTCGATAAACAATGACCGACAGCATGTACGGTGCATGGTGAATGTGTACAATCAACAATGGCATAAAAACGTAGAAAAAAAGTGTCATCTATTTTAAAGCATCTGCTTAATAATAAACAACGCTCCTGTTGTACAGAGTATTTGGTAGATACTGTTAGTATACTATCACAAACGGTTTCGCGCATAAATAAAACAGTTATTGAAGAAGGCCGTAAAGAGAAATTTCTATTTGGTATTTATGGCAAATTCAGAAGTAAGGTTTAAGAGTTCTTCAACTTCAAAATCATCAGTTATACTGTAAGTTCGATACACTTTATAAATTAAATGGACATATAAATTATCATTAACTAGATGTTAAGAAACAAAAACAAACAAATACTTAATACACTTACATTCTACCGCTTTTGTGTCCCTTTTTAAAATATGAGTTTCCACTTTAGCATTCATCATTCGAACCATTTTCTCATATTTTAATGTAGGACAAAATCAGTTGGTGCTAAATTAAACAAATATGGTGAATATCGTTTCTTGACATTTATTCGTTTTGTTTTTGTTTTTGTAAAATCATCGAAGTTGTCATTCGCAAAATAAGTAAGTCACGCAGAAACAAAACTATTTTTAAAATCAGTAGCGCTATCTTTGGCCTCGGTCATGCACTTATTATACAGTCCTCGTATATACACAAATATATAAATACTAGGTATGTATACGTATTAAGATAGAATTCCCATAACGATGTAGGCTTTCACGGCCGGAACTTATACTTAGATGTATCTTATCCGGGCTAGGTAGCCGTGGTCCAGAAGGATAATAAATACCCGACCTTTCGTCCAAAACAGCGTAGGACATTTTCAAGGGCGGCGTCGACGAAGCGTGTAACGATGTGTAGTTGCTGACGGTTCGGCTTCGACTCTAGTCGTACCCAGTTTTGGACGAAACGTCGGGTATTTATTATCCTTCTGGACCACGGCTACTTAGCCCGGATAACATACATCTTAGATATAATTCGCAATAATTAATGGGGACATAAAAGCTATTAAAAGCTTCTACAAGTATATGTTAATTTCCGTTTTATTTATTTGCAGAATGATCGAAAAATTCAAAAACGTGTTCCACATTCAATTAAGGCAATTTCAAACACACATTTTCATATTTACGCGATAATTGTTGTATGAGTAAATACAACTGCTGAAAGCGTAGGTACGTGATATTTGAAGTGTTACATGAAAGTGAAAAACGACTGCGGTTATAGAACGAATTCCTTAAGATTTTACTCTGCTCTGTGCGAATAATACATAATTATACCAGATGATATTTACAGGCAATCACAAACAGACACCTTTTCTTCAAACTGCCTGAGGCCTATTTCAGTTTTCAGCAAAGAAAATATGATCATACTGGACATATTCATAAAAATAATAACCGAAAAAAAGTCAAATTAATAATTCATTTCAAATATACAGGGTTTTTCAAGTTGATGGGCTATTAGAAGTATATGAATTAGTAGAAGGAATTCAATTCTGAAACTTGGGCTCATTTGGTTATTGTTTATGCCGCTTCTTTTAAAAATATTTTCAAGTTCGATTTACATCCGGTTATACCGGAAGTCGATACCAACTTTGTTATTTTAAACGGAATGGTATATTTTTCACGCTGAATTCGAATAAAACGTGTAATTCTAAGGTAAGTTTGATAACCAACTTGTACACCTATGACGATCGGTTTCTGAGTTAATTTAACTTATAGAAAAAAAATCGCTACCGCAACCCAAATTATAAAAAATCATAACTTCCACAAAATACGACTTAGAGTGTTGAAATTTTTACTAGTAATAGCTGAATATTAGTGCTAACGCCTTGACAAAATTGAATTTTAAGTAATAATTCAAAATTATTCCAAAATTTTCAAATAAAATAGGAAGTATCCATATGGATCGAAAGAGGATAAAAAAGGAATCGATTGAAAAAATAAAAAATAGTAGGTACCATTTGAAAAAACGAAGTAATTCGTGTTTGAAGTTTTTCAATTTTAGAATTTTATTTTGAACGCCCTGTATAAATTATTTAATTCAATTTTGTCAAGGCGTTAGCACTAATATTCAGCTATTACTAGTAAAAATTTCAACACTCTAAGTCGTATTTTGTGGAAGTTATGATTTTTTATAATTTGGGTTGCGGTAGCGATTTTTTTTCTATAAGTTAAATTAACTCAGAAACCGATCGTCATAGGTGTACAAGTTGGTTATCAAACTTACCTTAGAATTACACGTTTTATTCGAATTCAGCGTGTAAAATATACCATTCCGTTTAAAATAACAAAGTTGGTATCGACTTCCGGTATAACCGGATGTAAATCGAACTTGAAAATATTTTTAAAAGAAGCGGCATAAACAATAACCAAATGAGCCAAAGTTTCAGAATTGAATTCCTTCTACTAATTCATATACTTCTAATAGCCCATCAACTTGAAAAACCCTGTATATATTTGCAATTATGTACCAATGTACCTTCTGTAGAAGGGTATAGTTTAGAGTGCTAAGATGTGACAAGGAAGAAGAAGGGTTTCTTTTAACTTTTTGAATTTTGTTATTTAATTATTTTACTATTAGTAAAAAGAAATGACAACGAATAGTTTATAGGAGGGTGCTTAGCTTTTGTGACGAAGGTAATATAAACAAACTTTGATAACACGAACTCTCGAACTTCTATTACTCGAATATCTTGATAACTCGACGATAATATTTGGGGCCTACTTCAATAAGTCGAATTTTCTGGGGGAAATCCCTTAATAATGTACAACTTTAACGACTTCTTTTAATAGCGGTACTATGCAAGCAGTGAGACAGTTCAGTTTTTACAAATTTTATTATTTGTCCTCTTTAAAAACTTTTTCTATTGACCAAAATCTTATAAAAAATGGAAAGTGGTGCACTGAAAATAGATTTTACCCCTATCTATTCATCTATTTATCTACCATCTACCTATAATGTAAAATAAATACGAATGCTCGTTTACAAATAATAAGCATATACGTATGTACCTATACGTTTACTGGAAGTCTCGATATCTAGAAGTTCTTTTGCGTGACTTGATGAGTCAAGTTATCGAAATTCGATTATATTTGTTAGAGGGATGGTTGCAGAAATGGCGAAACGGCGTTACGGAGAAAGGGAGAGGGATCTAGGAAGACAAAATTAAATTTTGGTTACAATATAATGAGATTTATTTTCATCAGGGCGATTGAATCTCTGATCATGGAATACTCTCTAAATCTGTTTAAGTGGCTATCATTATTAACTAGAATTGTGATAACCTGTCAATATTCAAAGGGGCGTACAGTCTTCCCTTATTGGGTGTATTCGGATCTTTTTGAATGCTTGTCCTTATGGAGCGAAATATTTACTTACTCATCCGAAGCCTGAAGGTTTTGATGGTGATTTCATCATTATGTTACGTCAATTAACATGACTGGAATTTCTTAAATGAGTAGAGCTGTATTTGTTTAACAAAATAAATATTAAAAAAAATATATTATTGGCGTTTGACGAAACATACGCCATATAAGTAATAAGCTAATACGACAGAAAAGGACAAAGCTTTTAAGGAATCATGTTGAATATTAATATAATCCTTGGGTATTTAAACATCAATTTTAATCCAATCAAATGTCATTTTGTCTAGACAAAATGATCCTAGGTGGATAATAAAACAAAAAAAACCCCCTCCACTTTTATTTCCGCATTTAAATACTATGAGGTGGAGAAGGGGTACCATAATTACTGAGCTATTCTTCCGTTCGTGTGAAATCATACTACAAACTTGCAGTAAGTGTGTTAACAATGTTCGGAACGCGTTCGTGAGTCACTGTAAACTTTTTATTTTGCGCTTCCCGTGATTACGTTGCGTTACCGACGTGAGCAACTTCTTGTGGATGGAAATCCGTCCGTGGAAGAGCCTCGAGCTATTCATTCAAAAATACGACAGTTTATGGATGTTGTATGGCCAACCTTTCAGTCGGTCCACCTTTAACAAAATAAAGTCAAGGTAACAACACAACAAAACGCGCGCGAGAATAATACCTGTCCATTGAGTTTTGAACAGATCAACGCTGTAGTCATCAGGTGCAACATAGTGGCTCTGTCGTCAGCAGGTATCTCCTCAGCCGGTCGCTTTACGAATAGTTGTAATCATAATTACTATGCGATTAATGATATTGTGATAATAATATTAACGCAAAAGTGGCACACGGCGTCGTGATACAGTTTAATCAAGTCTACAGTGAATGCATGACGAAATTTTATTTTGTAGCAGTTAGTTGAGCTCGGACCCAAAGGATAAAAATTTACTCTTTTTACTGCCACCACCTAGGTATCATGTGCAAGTCATGTCAATAGTGAGTATCCAGTTTTATTCCTTTTATTTTTCGAGTCACCTTGTCGACAGATTTTTGCGACAAGGCACAAGGTTTGCTCTTTCAATTTGAACAGAACTGACCTGTTCCATTATATTAAAGGACACACTCTTCGGTACTAAACGAAGAAACAGAAAAACCAAAATTTATCTATAAAAGTTCTTGCAGAAAATTAATGTATTTGTATCATAATTTACCTCACAAAAGAAATTAGAATTAGGGTTGAAATTTAAAAACAAGATTTATTCTTTTTTCTTTTTATTTTATACAGCACTTAAACAGGAAAAATGAAGTGATGTTTCTGATGTTTTGAAAAGAAAACCAACATTGCTAATTTTTGTCCTTATCCGAAGATGCTCGTAATCATAAGATAAAATTTTATTGCAGTGGATCTAAGATACAAATTATCGAAATATGTAGTTACTCTTTACAATGTTTTAGTATGGTACAGAACCCTCGGCGCGACGTACCAACTAACATACTACTCATATTTATTATTTTTGTTTTCTTTTTTTGATACTTTCAAAAATTCTTCCACATAAGTATATAATCATAATACTTAAGCACAATTCGTTGACCCGTTAAAAAGTTATTGCCTTCCAAATTGTTGTTTCGAGATTCGTTAATATTAAGATTGTTATTATTGTTACTGATAAAACACTTTCATTTTTGGTTTGATAAAAGTTAGAGAACAAGTCAAAAGGAACGAATGATAAGGATACTGATTGATCAAAAACTATCACTCGGCTTTGTTTTTTATCACTGTCATTATCAGGTGCGTAATGCTTAAATTTATGTTAAAATAAAAATTTTTAAATGTAATCTTATTTTTTTGGTTTTACAAAACATTTATATTTTCAAACTATGTACATGATTCTCTGACGATATTTTTGGAATCAGTACTAAAAGAAGTATCATTATATCTACGAGTTTCGAGAATTATATACCTACAAGGGGAAAATTATTTATTTGGACAAAGAAAGAAATAAAAAATTTCTGAAAAAAGTATTGTTTAGCATTTTTAAAAAAATGATTAGGTTATGTTAGGTTCTTATTATTTATTGTGTTTTGAAATTTTCTAGTTTTCTTTTATTTCTTACTGTTATTTATTACAGTTAAATAAAACAAAAAGATAATTTAGAACACTGACACGTGTCTACAAATCAAAAATGTACCTTCTTACCTTATCATTAGGTAATTAATTGAAGTTAGATTATATATAAAATATAATTTGTTTTATACCCCAAACGTCCTAGCAGAATATTTACAGAACAGAACTTAAATTTTATTAATGTTTTAATGTTTCAGCGCCCCCTATTTGCCTCTACCGCCCCCCTGAAAAACTTCAGTGCCCACTCGGGTGCTATTTTCCTAATTTTTAAATAATCAGAGAAAGTGTCCAAAATAATCCTAAATGTAGTCTTTATTCGGTACACTCAATGAGACTTACTAACAGCAAGCATTGAAGAAAAACTTTAGTTTATAAAATATTTGGAAATAACCTTTTTATATGCTTTGCCTTGCCATTTTTAAACTTGCTTAGCCTTTTTTTGAATGATTATTGGAGGTATGTTTTGACAAACATCTTCAATGAAAATTATGTAGATAGCTATTATAAATTATATGTATTTTAAGTTTTAAGTACCTAAGTATTACATAAATTAAAGGAAATCCTATCATTATGCGTATCCAACTCAATTAAGTAGGTAAAAACAAAAACCGATATGCAGATTATGAAATGTAAATCTCCTTATTCAATTAAAGTTTCATAATTAAGTTACTGCATGAACTATACGAATTTCATCGGTAAACAATTATCCACAGCGGTATTTGTACATAAGCATACAACATTCATTCAACAATTTTTGTACGTATTATCTCATTAGTATGCATTATTGATAATTAGTCTTTAATGACACTCCATAAGTCAAGAGACCTTGTTGTACTTATGGATTGTATGTTTCACGGAAGCGAGACATTATCCTTTTCAGAGTCAACGAACAAACTACAAAAAAAGTAACTGACCGACGATCCGGTGAATTCTAATAAAATTCTAGTTGGTCATTCTAGCATTCTAGAAGCTCTCAAATATTGACATTTTTGTGGCAAAGTAAATTTAGATTCAGCGTTTTTGTCTTTTTCAAATAGGTAACACGAAACTTTTGTTTGATTATTTTTTTAAATTTAGCAACATCAGACTTTAGTTGATTGTCGTTCATATGGCAACGTAATTAAATGCAATTGAACGAGAACGAGATAAAAAATTTGTTGTTTATAACCGGGAGTTCGTTATTAGTGATTTTCATGAATAAGGAGCATTTACTTCTGATAAATAGAAATATTATTTATTTGTTCGTTACAAAAGATATTTATTAATTTATTTAAATTTTATTATGAAAATTAAATAAATATTTTTGTCTTTCAAAATTTGTGCATTATCAATCAAAATTTATCATGTTCAGGGGGAGGGATTTTAGTTTTTGTAACGTAATATTTACAGGGGGTCACAGAGAGTGTGACACAGCGTGACAACCGGGGGGAAGAGGTCAAAAAAAGCTAATTTTAGCGTGACGTATTTTAGAACGGCCCCTATATAATGTAATAACTTTTAAGTTTCAATGAAACACATATATAGTTCGTTATAACCGACCAAACATGCTAATTTCCTGTTCAGAAACCTTCCCTTAAGCTAGTAGCTAATTATAGATGCATGTGTTGGTTATATCCAAATATGAATAAATAAAGTTTAATTTTGTTGCTTATATTTCGTTTATTAAAACCAAGGGTCCGCCAAAACCGAGTCTAACTTTATGTCTTAAAGACGCCGTAGGAAGTACAAAACGCTTTTTATTTATCATAAGTACCTACGAAGAATTCTAAAATTTTCCTTTATAAATTATTAAATATTTCACGAACAAGAATTTGTTAAAGAACTTATCGTCTTGGTTTCATTCATTATCTTCCCATTGTAGATATTTTATTGATAAAAGTTATCACGTTATCAAACTCTTACGTCCTGCACATGTGTATCGTTGCTTACATCGCGTGTTTTTGATAAAAACAAAACAGTCCTAATGTACGTTATTAGGTAAAGCATATGATAGTTTCAATGTAAATGAACATTGTTTTCGAATTGTACAAAAACAACGACAGAAATTAAAAACGTAATTTGCATATGTACGATATTCGAGGCAAAAATATAATGTTATCAAAGCTTTAATATTAGTGTAAAACTGGTTTTTAAAATACATACAATCTTAATTTACTACATATTATTTACATAAACCTACAAACAGTAAAGTATTATAATCAAAATTCTCGATTCTGTGAAGTAATTTAAATAAAAATAGAGAACACGTAATATAAAATACATAATATTAACGAAAAATCTTTAAAAAGTCGTCTAGAAGAACGTGTAGGATCTGTATATTTCAAAACTGTATAAGAAACATTCAATAGACAGAAAATTTTAGGCATTAGCCAGTGGCGGATTTACACATTTGCCGCCCGTAGGCTATTCAAAATTTGTCGCCCTACTGACACCTGCAATTCTATACCCTAATTCACAACCATTTTTTTGTCAATGAAATTGCAACTTTATGATTGTATTATATTTTTATACGACTAATCAACAAATATTGATACGAATTCATTAGGATTAAAAATGTAAGAATGTTAAGAAGAACTTTCGTTGAATGGATATTTAAAGCTTTTATTCATTACAATATTATCATTATTGTTTTTTTTTAATTATCATCATTCTAAGAAATGTATAATATATATGAAATTCTGTGCAGCAATATGCAATTTTTTACGTGTAAATTTATTAAATTTTTATTCTACACTCAAACAGTAGGTCGCTACGTAATATCATCAGAAATATCAATAGAAAAGTATTAATTTTTCACATATAATATATCTATATAATATTTGTTATTGTTATTTTTAAACAATTTTTTTTCGGATCCCATTTATCTTCGAAAAGATATATTTAAGTGGTGAAACATATTACACATTAATTGAATAGTGTGGGTGGACCTAAAGATAAAATTATGGCAATAATTAATTTAAAAAATAAGTAAAAATACTAAATTTAAAATGTAATACTTAACCGCTATTGGAATATTTTAAAAATTCAAAATCACAATAGTATAATTTATAAATAAGCGTTTAGTAATTTTTCATATACAGACGTTAGTGTATTCAGTATACTGTATAGCACTAAAATATTGTCATTTTTATTGATTTTTTGAGCCTCGTTTTTTTGCGTGTATAAAATAATTTTTTTTTTAAATTTCTGTAAAACAAAAAAGGTTTTGAGCAAAGTTTGCTGCCCCCTAAAATCTGCCGCCCTAAGCTCTAGCCTATTCAGTCTGCTGGTAAATCCGCCACTGGCATTAACAGTCCCTCTATAAGGGAGATGTACCTAAAGAAAATTTTAAATTTACCATTTACCTAGCTTTACAAGGCCTCATTAGGCACGCCGGGCTTCTTTATAGACATTATATTTTATTATCCTTTTTAATATTTTGATTAAAATTTATATACTTATTATGTATATCTTGACTATTGTAATTATTTATTGTTCTTAATTGTAACCTCAACGTCGTGTAAAAAAGCCACTCAAAATTAATTCGATCCTAGATAAAAATGTTTGGTAATTCTTCTTATAGTTTCGGCCCTGATCAAGGGCTTCTTGAAGGATAATAATAGATTTGATAACAATTAACTTGCAATCAGGATTAGTGTTATTACAAGTTTTACAATTACTTTTAAAGAAGCCCACAATAAGGGGTGAAAAATTGGAAGGAAAAAAAATGTTTTTCAGCCTGAATAATATTTATGAATGACTTAATTTACAATATGTAATTATTACGTGTTTCTTATTACACATTTAACAGTCAAAATAACAATTCCTTTTATTGTATCAGAAATCCACTTTTTGATGACACATTGTACCAAGTGCTCTTTATGATTCTGAAACTTTTCATTTAATATTTTCTTATAACTTATTTATCCACTTATCTATATTTTTCTTTATAAATGGACAATAATAAAAAAATTTTTAGTTTTGCAGTAATAAAAAATGGGGGTCGTTTTAGAACTTTCTGTATGTTTTGTGAAGGTTTCATTTGATAATAAAATGCTTTAAGTATAAACAATATTATAAAAATTCAATCTAATAAGATGTTTGAATAAAAATGAACATCATTTCCCGTTTCTCATCGGAATTTCTACCAATAAAAATGAATAATAAGTCTGCAGAAAACTCGATTCGAAAATGATACGATAGATACACTTCGGAAGCAATGAATGACTGATATCAATGTATTACACGACTTCACTCACTCGCGAATTACAATGATAAGCAAAATTGGGATGTCAAGCGAGTCGAATCTTTAATTTATGTATATTGTGTTCCATTTCCTTATGTTGGTGTAATAATACAATAAATGGTGCACTAGCGTTTATAATGCATACAGATATAAAATTTATTGTAAAGAAAGGAAATTCCAATTCTGTTTTTTATTCTATAGGTACAAGGTAGAATATAGACGCAAGCCTTAAATAATTAACCAATGTCTAATCTAATGATATGAACAAACAAGATAATGAAATCAATACTTTTTTAAAGTATAATTTAGGGAATTAAATACTACGTACCCAAATACCCCAAATAAGTGTCAAGTATTGTTTCACCAAATTTTATTGCGACTACTCTGGGTAATAATTACAGTCGAACTTCGATAACTCTAATTCAGTGCACCACTTTCCACTTTTTTATAAGATTTAATTTTTGGTTTTTAAAGTACGTTTTGATGACAAAAAATGTTCGAAACTTAACTGCCTCACTGTTATTAAAATAAGACGTTAAAATCATAGATTATTAAGGGAGTTTCCCAGAAAATCGACATAATTTACAGTTGCTTACACCGTTTTCGAGAATTTGATTCCTGAAATTCGATTCTTAATTTAGTTGAATAACTAAATTAAGTTAATTACGTGAAATTAAGTTTTATTTATTTAGTTGTGTACAATTTAAAGTTTCCTTCTTTGATGAAAAGACTTAGGCTTTCCTTCTTTGTGTTCTATTCTGAATGAATACTTAACCCTTAATGTAAAGTGAACTGTTTTTACATAAGTAGGTACTATTATAAATAAGTGTACCTAAGCAAGGATAAAGTGAAAAACTTTTGAAAAACAACGAATGGCTACTTATTTATTTATAAATAAAACTAAAAAAACTTTACTCTAAAACACTAGAGATAAAGACAAAGAAACTCTCGTATGTCATTTTGTTTAAATACCTATTAACTTAGATAGGTATGTATGTACTAAATGTATTTTGCAAACACAATATACTACTTACTTAATTACTGCTCGAGGTTATTAAAGAATTTTATAATTAAATTTACTACCACGATAGTAATAAATTCGAAAATTATTAAAAGGCATTGTTACAATTTTTCCTTTCGATATGTGACGGCAGGTAGCAATTATTTTATCGCCTTATTACGTAGGTACAAAAAACGGGTTATCTCGAGTGGGATGCCTTTACGCTTGTTGATAATACGGCATTTACTTGTTTTGTAGTTTTTAAGTATCTATGTACATACATACGATAATATGTAGGTGGAATATTATATCAATTTATATTAGGTATATTAACTGGAACTGAATTTATTCGTAAAGACCAGACCTTTGTCGTCTTAAATAAATAATAAAAATAAGCCGAGCTAAATAAAAATATTACATTATTTAAAACATCAAAATTTGAACTAGATTAACTTTTTTTGATGCAATGACTGCCCTATATAAACCGCTTTCACAAATATTTATTTGCACAATGCTTTTTAAACAGGGTACCATATTGACATAATCAGTTTGATAAAAAGTGCTAACGCGTTTGTCTTTGGGCATATTTACCTAAGTAAAATCTGAACAAATAAAATAGGTTAAGTCATATTCTGTACCTAAAAAGAGATTTTTCTATCTTTTAACAAAAAGGATGGAAAACTATTAAATAATTAATATGTACTTTTTAGGGTTGTGCCCATTAGATCACTTTATTTATTAACCCATTATCGAGAACAGAGCAAATCTTAATCTAGACTTCAGTTATTGAAAGGCGTGAAAGAAATTCTAAAAATAAAAATGAAAAATCCTTGTTACGGCCTTGATAACGAAGGAAGACGTTTATTCCTCAAAATAAGTACTTCATTGTCAATATCCTTACGTTTCTTTGTAAATACAGGGTTAGCAAGTGAAACGGGGTAAACCTGTATTTGCGTATATTAAAATAAGATAATTAGATTTTTATTAACAATATTATATGTATATATACTTCTAGACGGGTGTTGATTAAACCCCATCTATGTATGGTACCTACTACTGTTATTTTTTTTCGTAGATGGAAAACACGCCATAACCTAACCAAAATGGTGGAAACAATGCCCTTCTACTCAGTTGCTTATTTGTATTGTAAAATGATGGATTTTACAGATTAGCTTGTTTACGTGCACCATGTAAATATAATATGATAGGTACTACAGTAGTAATAATGACCACGCAATTTCATTGAATCTAACCTTGTTAACACAACTTAACCGTGCATTAAATCTAGGTCTGGTGCATTTTTCATACGATTATACCCATTATACCTACACATGTGTAGGTTGTACGCTGTAGTAAATATAATCTCATGTCTAAACTAATGAATGCATTTGGCGTTATGAATTTGTAAAGACACTGTCACGGTTATAAACTTGTTTATATCATACCGTCAAGACTACGACATGGCTATATTCAATTTTCTAAAAAGGTGACGTTTAAAACTCATTCAACGTATACCTAGTGTTGAGTTTCCACAAGATAAAAATAGACAGAAAAAAAAACTATGTAGGTACATATTTCCCGCATAAATACAATCAAATACACAATACACATTTTATTTTTATTAGCCATGCAATACGTATACTCCATAAAATTTAAGATTGCATCTGCCCTTTACTCGTTTTAACGAATAAGTAAAGTGACAACCAGAAATTAGGGGGATGGGGCAAGGAATGCCAAAATTATTATTAAAAATTAAATATTTATATTAAATTGAAACAGCATTTAAGTTTTTTAGACTTGAACTTGTCTTAAAATTGTAGTAGGTACATCATTTAAAAAAGCAAACATTGTAGTATTTCATGAAAACTTACCAGCGAAATCAACAAAATTGATTAGACTGTAACATTTCGATACGATTTTTAAGTTTCATCCTCCATCACTAACCTAACCCAGCCTAACTTTACCAAACCTTTACGAAAGATGAAACAGTGCCGTCCGAGAGAACACCCCACATACTAAATAAAACTAATATCCTACATTTTTTAGTATCTACATTTTTCAAAAATATTTTTCATTGTGTTTATCGATTTATTTTTACTATTACGGAAATTGAACAATTCTCAATCTTACAGGGCAATTAGATAAATTTTAAAATTGGATGGTGGGGCGACCCTAGCAATTGATGAGCTTATAAAAAGTGTGAGCATCATCGTGTACAGGACATTGAATACCTTGATTCTATTTAGATCCAGTTCAATCAGAAGATAAATACCTACGTTGTAAAAGACATTAGTTCAATTTAAAAAGAATTACCTTTAGAAAAAGTAGACTCAATTAAGCGCACACTTGTATACATGTACAAAACGGGGAATGAAAATTTTATTAGTGTTACGAGGATGCATGCGAGAAGAAAAATAATAGACCCGTCAGATGACACTGTTTGATTTTATGATGCCTTCCACATCAACATAATGCCCTTGTGGAGTAAAAAAGTAAAGAATACTTAAAAAAAAATTAATAAAAAACTAGTTTTCCAAAATTCTCAATTGACAATTGTTTTAACTTTTGACATTACAAATCGTTCGTGTACTGATACCGAACACGAGAACTGTAGTTGCAGACAATATTACTTCCGAATGAATTTTTTATAAGCTTTAATTTATAATCACCAACACCAGTGATATTATTTTATGAAAATAGACTTTTAACTGTATTTATATTTAACTCAAATACCACGTACATAAATAATTGATAAATTTCGACAGAGTTTTAAAAAGGAGCGAGGGACATAATCGGAAGCAAAATCAGACTTAACTGGATTGCGCCCAAAGTTGGATGTCGCCTAAAAAGTCAAAAGTTATTCAAACATAGAAAGTTACTAAGCTATAATGAACCATCCCTATCCCTTATTTATTAGGTTTTACCATGTAGGAGTAAAAAAAATTAATTTTAAAATGCATGTAATCAGTTTTACGTACAATGATAACACACGAGCAATTAGAATTCCGTAAACCACACAAGACTGCCTAATAATCAACAAACTTCAAGGATATTGTTCTTTAAAAATATGTTTTTGTTAATGTACATAATCGTTCATACGAAAAGTTCGCAGCCAGTTTTCACGTGATAGTACTAGCCCAAATGAAGATAAGAGGCTTACTAATTAAATATTATACTTGCAGTATAATAAATCATCTCTATAGAGAAGAAAGTCTGAAAATCTTAGTTATATTAATGGATAGGAACATAATCTTAACCATGTTGGCGTGAAAATCCCTAAAACTTAGAAGGTAATAGTGATTGATTGATTGGTTGCAAAATAATCTTAAAGAAAATACTTTTGCTAGAATTAAGATATTTAAGTATTAATTATTTATCAATTTTAATGTAAATCTGGAAATAAATTTGAGTAATCCCCTTAACCGTAATTAAAAAAATGGTACCTATGTGTATATACAGGCGTTAAAAATCATATGTACTTTTGTTTACTTATTCATTTAGCTAGTCCGTACATACATTTTTTATATAAACTGCGTTTTCCATCACGTATTTAAATGCTATTAGGTATTACTGTGCAAATTGCAAAATCTCTTCAACCTACTGGACAAGCAAGTTGTCGTTCCAATTAGATGTAACTTTACTTACAAAATTTCTAAGTAAATTATGGTGAAAGCCTTATGCAGATAGTGTGATCTATTTTCTCTTTATACAAATTACCTACTAATTAGCAACATTTTCGTTTTTTAATTTATTACATATCATATTTAGTTCTTTTAAAATGTCAATTGACTATATTTCGAGCATAACACATAGGAAATTACTTTACCTCATGCAATGTATCTACCTATAGTCCAGTCATTTTAGACTTTTTGATCTATATAATTAGATCTTTCATTTTTTTTATTCGCTTTGTTTTGGTGTTCTAAAGAAAATGCTAATGTCATTTGTATTAAACTTTAATTATTCACTTCTTTATGAAAATACAAATTTCACATTATATATCATTAGAAACGACTGGAAACAGGTAGGTACCTAGTATTTTATCTCTATTGTCCTTGCGAGGTAGATTTAATTTTTATGATTAGGTAACTACTAAATACACATAATTATTGTTAAAAGTATATTTGTTTATTGTTCCTTTGATAAAAATTTCGTTTGTAGCTATTGATGACAATAATGCGTGTCAAACACGTTCCTCTTTTTTACAATTGTAACGAAATTATTCCAAGAATAAAAAATTGAACATTTGTACCAGATACAAGATCAATTATTAGAAATTTATGATAGCAATAAATTGTGTATTGGTAATTTCCATTAAATTTTAATGTACTTTGATGTGTATATACGAATAAAAGGGATTTTCTTTATCAAACGATATCATAAAAAGATAAGCAGGAATAAATAAAACATATGCAGGTATATGAAGTAAAATTTAAGAATAAGTAAAATACAAATTTTACATTAAATTATGAATTCGGTATGCCTGACATTATATTTTTATTTACTTTAAAATTTAGAAGAGTCCGGCTAACAAAATTAAATTTTATTCATATATTTTTGAATAAATTAAACAAATTATGCAAATATACTGGCTTTTAAAACATGTTTGTGATGTTTTAGACATTTCATGCTAAAACATCAAAGCATGCAAACGATTAGTTGTGATAACAATAAATATTTACCTACATGGATAATATACAAACAGAATTTTAGATTTCTAGAAAATTTACCTATCTACTTAAATATATTGCATTGACGCAGGCAAAAGGGCGAAAAAAGTGAATTACAAATAAGTTCTAAAATTGTACTATTTTTTATAAAAAAAAAGTAAAACCAATAATAAATTACATCTCTAAACATCTTTTTATTTTGTTTCAGTTGTCTGGAAAGCTGCTATTGGAACCTAATTGAAAAACATTTTTGTTTCGACGAAGAAATCGCTCTATATACAGAAGAATCGTCTGATAAGGATGAGAGAAATAATAATCTGTATGACAACTTGGCTTTTTACGACAAGGTTGCGATAATAGCGGGTCGTTCAATTGTTACTATCGATCCAATTCCTCCAAAAACAGATCCTCCTACCCCGGTAATCAATCAACCTCTCCGAAGAATAAGATGGTGGGAAGATGACGTAGATGAACAGAACAGGAAAAACGAAGAAAAATTTGTATTTCATTCACAAAGCAATGAAGAATTATCATTTCAAAACAATACTAAAATATTAGAAAATATACCACAAATAAAAATTGATTCTGAGAGAGAAAAATCTAAAAGTAGCATTGACATATCCATTATCGACAACAAGCCCATAACAGAAAGCGAACTGCCGATAATTTCACGACTAAAACCAGCGGAAGAGAACCTTGCATCAAGTAGTAACAACAGCAGCAGAAGTTCTCTAGATGAGAAACCAAAGATAAGAAAAAAATCGCTTAGAGAGAGACGTATGTCCAGAAGTTTGACTTTAGACATTGAAAGGGCGCTGGAACTTCCCATTATCAAACAGCACTCCATGCCAAAATTTTACGTAGATTCACCAGACGCAAGTAGACTGGATATTTCTGTTTCTCCCAGCTCCGTTTTAGTGAGCCCAAGAATAAGAAAAGAAAGCAAAGCTTACGAATATGATTTACGTTCGGTTGTACAAATTGAAAATGAGAAGAAAAAGAAAATCCAACGGCATGCACCTATCCACAAACAGATGAGTCAGTCAAAATTGCAGAGTATTAAGGATAAGCTCATTAGACCCCAGGATAAACTGAAGCACCAATTCTCAACAGGAAGCCTACCAAATGTAGTTAATTACATTTAATTTTATTAGTGAATGGTATATTTGAACTTATGAACCAATATTCGTCCTTAAAAATGTGATATTTTAATAAGCCATACACTTAATTCCTTGCCCTAAGAAATTTACTTAATATAAATTGACTTACTTTAGACGTAACAAACGTAACTATACGAAAACCTGAACTATATATATTAGTTTTTAAAAAACGTTTCGAAAACATTCCTTATTATGTACGTACTATTAATTATTTTATCTATAACATTAAAACTAATTAACTACTTCTGTTTGTAAAATAGAAGAAAATTATTTCAATATACCTAATACATAAATTCATAAATCTCAAAGGAACTTAATCACATGAAGAACTTGTTTACCAACACTTCCCTATTCTTTAAAATTTAAATATTCCATGGAAAATACGTCAGCATTTAAATAAAAGCCACATTTAATTTTTCAAATGGTGACATACTGCTCCATCTATTTTTCATTAGCTAAAGCTCAAATAAAAAAACAATCTTCTGTGCGAATAATAAAGCAACGTTTAAAATAAAAGCGCGGTATTTAAGAAATTTTAAATATGCGCCTTAAATTAAAATTTTAATTTTCAGCTTTTAAATTTGTTTTATCAAAATGATTATGAAAAACGCGCTTTAAATCTGAAACTTAAGATGGAGAAATACAGGTTTCTTAATGTTGTAGAGATTGCTACACAGATAAGAAAGAAAATACGATTAATTCATCGTTTTTTAATCGAACAATTGTCGATAAAATCATCTCTAATCTATAGATCAATAAAACCGATCATTATTAACCTAAAATCAAGGTAAAGAATGATGTTCATCTCAAATTTCGTGTGATTTTTATATACCTGAATGACCTTAAATGTTCTTGGATTTTATATTGGGTCATAATTCAAATATGTACCTATGTAGTCATAAAATATCTAGAAATTTTCCTTTTGGTACGTTGTAACCCCTATTTGATATATTCTTTTTTTGCAGAGTTCTCCCGATAAAACAAATTACGAGAAGGAACTTCATTTGGCACGTCTGTTACATGAATAATAGGTGATAAATAAATGATGTGATGGATGGTTTGGGAAAAGACTGAAATTTCTTCGAACAGTATTTTTACTTAATCTAGTAACCCTTCCTTACGTTTAACACAAATAGATAAACAGTAGATACTATATACTTTGAAAATCATACTTAAGTACCTTCTTGAATCTGTTTTATATAGGATACGCATTAGTGATAAGAGTAAGAGAATTATTTGTGAATATAATAAATTCTTCAAACATGTAATTTATTGTTTCATTATTACCTAGACATCAAAGAACCTCTTAACATTAATATATGTAATTTCCCAAGGTAAATTAAAATAATTTGAAATGATATATAATCAGCTTTATTACAACATGAATTAAAAATCAGTAAAAGAAACAAACCCCATCAAAAAATACAAATTTCATGTAGATTTACTAGTAGTTTGATAAAAAATTAATAATGTTAAATTACCATGTTTGTAAATTACGAATAATGATAAATATAGTTAATAACATTTATGACATGTAATAAATATATTTGGGATGAAAATATGACATGGAGAAATTATTATATAATAACATAAGAGATAGTATTCTGAAGATAGAAGTTTATGTTATAAAAGACCACAGTTTTCTTATCACAGTTTGTAAATTTAATGTTAAGAGAAAACTATAATCTTTACCAACATTTAACTAAATACAAAAACTTTACAAACAGATATCAATTGTCAGAAAGTTTATGATTTTTTCTAATCAACAACGACAACCATGTCATCATCAGAATCAAAACTCTGTACTTCAATAACTGGTATATCATTTAATGTGCAGTTATTGCAACGATTCTCATTTACAGGACCAGAGACTGTCACAGTATCATCACAAATATCAACTACTTCAACTTCTGATTTAACTGCAATAAATGTCTGTACTTCTTTCATTATGTTCCTCCAAAAAGTCATCTGTTTTTCAGATGCAAAGGTAATTTGTGTAAGTAACTTCATATATGTTATTACACTGTAGTAGAAATCTTTATCTGAAAATGGCACTTTAAGTACTATCATAGGTACAAATATTAGATTATTTACCACTTCTGTTAATTATGAAATCTAAATTATTAAATGGACAGCCAATGTAAATATCAAAACTAATTTTCCAAGATGACTTAAAAAATAATTTTTCTCTATAAGCACATTCTATTACCATAACACCTTCTTCATCTTTACTAATTGTAATGAGATCTTTAAATTCTGTTGTTAACATATTAATGGTCAGACCTCGTTGGGAATGTAAATTTGATATATTCTGAAGAACACATACCACAAAATCTGGGCATCTTTGTCTTTGTAAATAATTAATGCAAGGCTGAATTTCGTCTTGCAATTCTTTATTTGTTAATTTTATTTTTAAAGAGAGTGGATATAATGTTCCTGGATCCTGCCAAGAAATACTTTGGTAAATTTAAGAATATGTAACTTTATATTTACATACCTCTATAGGTGTTTTGATTTTCATTTGGCAATTGCATTTATCATCGAGGTAAAATAAAACTGAAAATTTTAAAAATATTCCTTCTTCTGAAGATATTTTAGAACAAGTAACTGCAAGTGGTTCTTCATATTTCAAACTTTTTTTAAACTTTTTGATATAAACGTCATATTCAAATTTAACGTCAGTCATGTTTAACACGGTTATGATTAGTTGATTAGGTTAATTTAATTGATAAATTACAGATGACAGTAAATTAAATCACTACAATTTTTTCATATAAAATATATTTCAATAAGTTGTTTCGAAATTTTGATAAAAAAAGTGTATACTACCAAGAAAATATGTAAGCTAGGCTTATTGTATTTATGTAACAGAAAATGCATCAACGCAGGTGTCTACTCAATTGACGAGGGCTGAAGTTCTCATTTTCAAAGGAAATGTACTTCGTACCTCTTAGGTTTTCCCTTCATAATTTACCAACATTTTTTTACAATGGCATCAACCAGGAATTCTACAGTTCTTAAAATAATGCTTAAAGTAAGTACCTATTAATAGTTATGTAATTGCACCTATTAACTATTAATTATTACATATTAAAGTGACCATGAAAAGTACTAAACGCACAAAAGTATGCTCATTTAAAAGCATCTAAATCCTTTCACAATTCATTTAAATAATGATGATTATGTTTATGAATGAATAAAGAATGTGCTTTTCTTTCGAAACTACCTACGTGAAAATATTGTTTATTTGAAATTTGTACGTGTTTAAGTACACGACTTCGTTTACTATTATAAAAATGATTGTGATTACGGCGACTGAACGTTGACAACATTTACAACTAACACTAACAAACTATCATTAGTAAGCAAAAATGAAGGATAGTTATCAGCTGTAGTTAATAATCATAAACTGCAAGTGATCAACTTCACTGGCTAAGTGGCTAGTGCATAGTGTAGGTTGTGACGAACATGAGCTATTAAATTGTATAAGCGATGTATAAGGTAGTGTGAATAATTGATAGTGCTGTAATTTAATTAATAAATACATAATTATTTATCGATTCAAAGGTGGAAGTTATTAAAAACAATGCTAACCCCTGTCCAGTTTCTTGTATTGAATTACATAATATCATAATAAATTTTGCATTTAATATCAGTGCAATGAAAGATTAGTAAGAAATGGACTACTGAATAATAGGAAAATAATAGTAAAAAGAATGGGTTACAACATAGACTGGATAATTCCATATTTACGAAACCCCTCAAGACTATGGAGTATTGCTAGCACGATTACAGTAATAGCAGTGGGTTTATTTAGTAAAATTGTGATAAGTAAGTAACAAATGAATTCATTACTCAATGTGTAAATAATATATGAAGACCCTGAAATTGTAGGATGGTTGAACAAATCTAAGATTTTTAATTTGCACAACATGTCAAAGGCTTTGGATGAGCGACCTAAGAATACACCTATAATCACTGTATCTAATCATCACTCTTGTTTTGATGACCCAGGATTATGGGGTAAACAACAAGATCTTTTAACATGGTATCTGTCTTTAAAAATGCTACTCTGTAGGTACTCTTCAAGTTAAACATCTTATAAGACCAAAGGTTATGCGATGGTCATTAGCAGCACATGATATTTGCTATACATGTCCTCAACATTCTTATTTTTTTGCATTAGGAAAATGCATACCTGTGATACGTGGAAATGGAGTATATCAAGATGCCGTCGATTTTTGTATTGAAAGACTTGCCAAAGGAGAATGGGTTCATATATTCCCAGAAGGTAAGTATTTATTAATGCTAAAAATAATACATAAAACACTTTTTTTTCATATATCATGCATTAATGCTGCAGAGGTTACTAATAAACCTGTTCGCAGCTCATGTAGGATTTATTTATTTATCTAAATTTAAGCTGAGGAATATTTTAGACAAATTAAGTAGGCTTTTAAAAATTTTATCAGAAGAAAGTAAATTAATTTGCAGGTAAGGTGAATGTTACAAAAGAGAATATGCGCCTGAAATGGGGGGTTGGCAGAATGATTTATGAGGCACCAGTCACCCCAATAGTTATACCAATATGGCACATTGGAATGGATGAGGTTCTCCCCAACGATCCTCCATATATTTTGCAATTTCGAAAAACCATGACCTTCAACTATGGGAAACCTTTAGACTTTACGGAAATCATAAAATCATTAAAAGAACGAAAAGCTACAGATGTGGAGGCTCGAAAGCATATTACAGATATGATACAAGAAGCTTTATTAAAATTAAAAGAAGAAACTGAAGCTTTATGCAATCAAACATCATGATATCTGGCCTGCACTAGGGAAATTTTAATAAGAAGATACTGAGATATTTATCATTTAGTAACCACTTTCCTTAAGTACAATAGTTGTTCAGATCCAAGCCTTGAAATAGCCATTTAATATGTTTTTCTTATTTTGCTTTAAAACTTCCGGAATTTTCAAATAGAAAAGAAATGATGAGCCACAAAATAAAAAGAATAACGTTCTGGTTTTATAAATGGTGAATGTTTTATTTTAAAATGGGCGTAATGTCTAGTTACTACCTGATTTTATTTATACTATTTTATTTAGCTTTACGATTAGTATGATAGTCTACATATATACAAAACCAGATATCCCCGTATTATGCATTTTACTTTAGTAATAATTGTTCTGGTTATTTGAAATGAAATAAAGTGGAATTTTTGGTCTAAATTGTTGGTTTTGTGAGAAATTTAAAATTATTTTTAACATTATTTTATACCTACTTATGTACCTATTTAAAAGATCTAATGGATTTATTATTACAAGTTTAGTTACCAAAAATGTATTAAAAGCAAACTAGAAAGACTTATTTTAAAATAAAGAAATCTAATTTTTTTATTTAAATTACAAATCCTAAATAATTCTCAAGAACAGATTACTAGGTAATTCAGATTGGTATATATCAATACAAAAACACCCTCATGTGAATATCATTTGGATTAATACAAAATGGGGAACAGTTAAAATGTTCCATGTACAATATAAAATTGACAGGGTAGATATTATTTTGTTCAAAAATTTAGTGCATTGTATAACTACCTAACGAAAGATATTAATAAGAAATTGTTGGCTTTAAAGATCAGTTCCTTAAGAAGTGCTATAAATGTATGCTTAGCATTTTTAGTAAAAGAAGACCAGGACCACAAAAAGATAACATTTAGCCTTTAATTGAATAAATTGTTTTTTATTTGGTGTTTGGAAGTGTGTTCCAAAAAAATTAGATAAGCTAAATAGTAAAATATCAAGATGTAATTAAAGTTATTTCTTGCCATTATATAATTAATAACAATTTATAAATACTGTATTTCACATTTTTTTTCAAAGTACTATCTAAAAACCTACAATGTTATTGATTAATGATTATAAATGAATTATGATTTCTGTGGAAGGGCTTATTGTTTTAGTTGTAAGTTTTGAAAGGGTAGGTATAAGGGTAACATCTAGTCTTCCACCTGTTTTTGGGACACACCTTTCATTTACATTCCTACTTCTAATGTAATAAAACCTTTTGCTGGCATACACTTTATTACATCCTTATATTCTACTGTTAAAATGTTGTTAAATAATTGTTTATATTCATTAATATATCGATAATTTATTAACTGCAGTTTTCATCTCACAATAGCTACAGTTACTCTTTGTAAATATGTAGTTTTAGTTTGTTAGTTGATTGCAATAAATTAATTTCAAACCAGATTTTAATTCAATGCATGAAATTTATATGAAACGCAATAATAACAAACTCAAATCAAGTAAATATCTGAATATTAAGGTAATAAATATGTTCACAATGGTTTAATAAAATATTTTAAATTCATTGTACTTTTCTCAATAAAAACGTTTGGTTTAAACATTTTTGTATTTTATGATTACAAAATAAGGTTTATGGGTATCTTTTGTGAGCAATAGGACAAATATATACAAAGCTAAGTAAATTTTTTTTTAAATAAATGCAATTGATTTTCAAAATCAATTCAAATATTATACCTACAAAAACTCACAATAATAGCAAAATAAACGGCTTCTACGTTTTTCTATGTATGTAATAGGTACCTATATGTATATGTTTTTGATTTTTAACTCAATTTTCTAATTTTTGGACCCATTAAGAGGTGGAAATTGATTTATTGATTGTGTTTGTCCTTTGTACAGTAATATGTATAGAATATTGTTTCACGTATAGAAAATAATATAATCAGTAGGTAAATATTATCTATAGAAACCTTTCTTTTTAATTGTAAGGTTAACGCGACAGGAACTTGGTTAAAATAAAACACAATATTAAAGTATAAGTATTACCTTGTTCCCAAGCATAGTTCCCAAGATTTGCTTACGAATGATATCCCATGTGTCCACAAACGCCAGACGAATTACAGAAGCACCCAAGTTCACAAATCACAAAACCACAAAATTGCACAACCACTTGCGAACTATTACTATGCCCGAATCTGTTAATTAATCGATTTTTTGTTTTGTTTCTACAAGAAATCGTTAAAAGATGGCCGCCACTATCCCCTCCACAATAGCAAAAAATTAATTTAATAAACCACAAGATTTTTACATATTTTCATTACTAATTACATTGAAATGTTGTACACAGTTTACGAAAACATTTAAGAATATTATTAGATAGACAACTACGTTAGTATTGAATATTTTTTATCGATTTCTTGTGCAGATAAAACACGGACCCGACTACTAGCATCGTTAACATTAACAAAGTAACTGAACGGTACTGACAATGTAATAAACGTAAAAACTACAAGTTGGGATGCAGAGTGTACCACCGTATACATGTTAAAAAATGATAGTAAATTTGTAAACAATAGGAATTTTACTAAATTTTAAACTGTTAAGGCCAGTTGAGTCATTAAACATTTGCGTACTTTTAACTATTATAACGGTAATAAAAGAAACTGAAATATTTTTTTAAATGATCTAGTATACCTACTTATTGTAGTTTTTAATTTATTTGACACTAATTGGTTATGATGGTCAGCGGTTTTGTTGTAGGCATGATGTACCTACCAAATCGAGAAGAGAGGGCTGATTGAACTACTGAATAGATTAGGATTAAGGACCTATTCCAATACATAATAAAAACCGAAACGTATCTTTTCCATTTTTGATAAAATTAGCACCCACAGGTATACAACGACATTTTTATACACATGTTGATATTTAGCTTGGGGTTATTTGGGTGGACAAGCGTTTCAGTGTAAAATTATTAAGTTATTATTTATTTGATCGACTGAGGGACTCTAAAATTTTATAAGGAGCAGCTTGGTGCTTTGTCCCATGGTATTAGAAATGTTGACTGATATTTACTTATGGTTTTATAGAATTTAGTGTCATAGGTAGGTACCTATTTACTTAATATTGATAGAACACAAGGTCAGGTCAGTATTAAGGGTTAATTCAGGTATTTCCACAGCCCTACAAGATTTCGTAACTATTGTATTTTAATAGATGATACCTTATTTGTAAGACGATTGTTAATAAAAAATACCTAGTTGGGGGCAGTCAAGTAGGTACCTATTTTATGTAAGTAATCTGTCATAAAGGGTGAAGGTGTTATTTTTTTTGTTAAATTTTTAGTTATAGAAAGAACGTGGGAGTTCATAAATATTTCTAAAATATGAACCATAACATAATTTATATAAGTACTTAGGACTGAGGTAATTTTCAATCACATTGCAATTAATTTTTGAAAATATATGTATAACATGTATCAGTAATTTTTATAGTAGGTACACTAGTTCTTCGATCATTAAATATAATTTAATTGCTATTTTTTAATGTTGAAATTTAATTAATTCGAGGGAAGGGGAGACCAAAATTTCTTTATTTTATTATTTAAAGGGGACGAGTGTGGGGATGTAAAATCGTCAAAATTCTGCTTAAGAAAATAACACGAATTTATTAGAAATTTATAAAAAAAAGCCACCCTTTGGGTTACAAGTTAACCACTACCATTGGTATTGTCACCGCCATTTTACGCAACGATCAACCAATCAGAAATAAGCCGATAAACCACTTCATTTTGTTGGAGTAGTTATGTCGCCCCCTTTCTTACTTTGAGCCCCAAAAGATGATGACGAACAAGATTTTATGACATGGCTCTAGGGCTATTCTTATTTTTAACTTATAGATATCTAATAATAAAATTTTCTCGAATTATAGGAATTTTCCAGGTAGGAACCTACCTTAAAAATTACATGTTTTTTCCTTTTCTGGTTTTGATTCTATATTCCTGCTATTCAAGAGGTAAGAAATTGAAACTAAATTCGTATTAAATGAATAAATAAATTCACCTTCAAGTGTCATTTAAAATATTCATAGTGTAGAACTCAAAAATCAAAAATATTGTTACCCTAAAACGAAAATACGATACCTAAAAATGTCTTATTAATATTATAATAATTATAATGAAACAAAGCAGTTAATTTATTATGAAAGTATAGGTATATCAAGATCACGTACAATTTTGACTATCCAACAGATTATTGTTTAAAAAATGTTAACTATTTCGATAGTAGGTCATTTGAACTGAAAAATAGACCGTTTCAATTACACCATTGAACAACACTGTTTAAATCATTTTGAAGATTCACCGAGTTAGCAGGAGATAAAAAAAAGAACGAATCTTTTATAATTACAATTATGTTTTGAAGTTATTGTTCAATATTAGTTTATCTAGTACTTATTAAATAAATTATAAAATGAAGAATAAAATTTTCACATTTATATAGAATGTTTTTCCGCACATATCTAAGTACATATAGATAAGTATATTTACATAAAATGTGACAGTCTTACACAATTTCGTAGTCTCCTACTTTTCTTGATTCGATAATATTTTTGTAAAATGTCGAAGATAATTTTGGTGTTCTCGTACGGTCTGGGTCCGAAAAATTTACGTAATGAAGCCCATATTTGAAACTATAATTTTTAAGAAAAAAAAAATGGAATAATTAGGTAGGATGATAAAATTAGTCAATTAATATAAATCACTTACGTATAACCGTATCGCCATTCGAAATTATCCATTAAAGTCCAAGCAGCATAACCCTCCACCTTTACTTTATCTTCGTTGATAGATTCAAGAAGGGCTTCAAGGTATTGCTAGATGAAACAGAGGTAAATTATTAAATCATCTGTTAGTTATTAAAAAAACTCAGTGCTACAATATGAAAAGTAGGGACGTAGGGTTTTAGAGGACCCGTGAAAAACAACCAAAAATATAATCATTCAATACTAAGCTAACTAAGAGATTCGATTCTGTCTATGGGGTTGTGTGGATTATGCCTTCCGCAAATTAGTGCGACAGAACCTCTTGTTATGCCATTGATACTAAGATATTCTATTCAGCTCAATTTTATCGATTTTAAAAATGAATATGTTTTTCGGGGACACCCTTAATAGATGACTTTGTAAATCATTTTTAGTGTATGAAGTATATAACATTCTTTGTAACATACCTACATCTGCATGGTACCTATCCCATCCACTTTGATAAGAATTTTAATTTAATTTTATCATTCAAATATGCCTCAATTTCTTAGGATACGCGTTTGTAGCCTATGATCTTATACTAACTTCAATCAACAAAAAATATTGTTTAGATATTTTCTTTTTACTTACACCATAATATGAAACTCTTGTGGTATCGTTGATACTTCCAGAGTCTGGGATTCCATTCTCTGTTATAAAGATGTATGGATCGTTGTAGGATTTCTGGATCCAAGCCAAAAGTTTTCGAAATCCCCAGGGAACGATCTATTTTAGTAAATAATACAAGTACAAACATTAAAAATATGATAACAACAACACAGGCTTGTAATAAACACGTTAACAAGTACTTCTAAAAAGAATTATAATTATTAATTCTAGAAAACGTTATTAATCCTTTATAAGGTACATATTTATTGAATTAAGTTTATTCTGTGTGCCAACGTCCTTCCTCCCTTTTACACACCTAATAATATTAACAAATTTGATTACTGTAACCAATATTGACTACTTATTCGAAAACTGAAACGATGATGAGCTTGTTAGAAAATAATCGTTCGGACAATATATCGTATAATCAATATTTTTTTCTCATAAAATATTTATCCGGGAAATGGTTTAAGAACGATTTTTACACTAGAGACAACTAAAATGCAAGGGTATAAGCGTATTAATCACAGAAACAAGGTGAAAGTTTTTTCAAACCTCTTTAGAACCGAAATTCATTCAGCCTTCATCTGCCCTTCTACCAATATTTTGAATGAATTGTGTAAGTTGAATAATTTCAAACTTTACGTTAGCAGCGATCACAAAATGACCTATTATCACTTATCTAATACCTGGAAACTTTTTCTGAATTGTAGAACGTATCTACTAAACAGCTCAAACTCCCAACGCTAAAATACGAAACTGAACGTCTGAAGTACTTTTCGGAAACAAAATTATCTTCTTCAGGGACTGAAAGTGCTTATCGGTAATAAAGTTACCTTCTGCTTTGTTACCGAAAAGTACCTCGGACTTTCAGTTTCGTGTTTTGGCATTGGGGTTTGAGCTATTTACTATAACTTACATTTTTTTATAGTGTGTACTTTCACTCTACAATTATATCAACCTTTAAGATTCTTACTGCACTTATCAAGTCTTTTAAAATAGTGGCAGAAGTGAAAAAATTGTCGAACAATTTTTCGCAAAATAAAAATTTATTTACACAAGTTTGGCCATACGGGGACCGCTCATTTTAACAATCATTCTAATTACGTATCTCTGATGTAAGTAGGTACTATAAATAAGAGGCATGATTGAGAATGTCGTTCTTAAACTTCTGTCATCATCTCGCGGTCTATAAGTATATTCACTAATCTTTACATAAATTTATCAGATATGGTTAACTTACAGCAAATTTATCGACTTCATCCTTAGTCCAGTTGGAGCTGTACCATGTCTTAACTTGTACGTCATTAGCAAAGGATGTTGTGGTGTCATTTGTTGGGGAGTCAGCCGCCATAAATGAAGTGTAATGATTTAGTCCAAAGAAGTCGTAGGTTCCCTGTATAGAATCTATTTCATCCTGTGAAAATGAAGGGAGCCTGGAACTGGAATATCCTTCCAGTTCACTTCGATTAGCAACTCGACTTTTGACTATATCTGGAAAATCACCGTTTGTCGAGAAGATTGGATTGGCGTATATACCCACCTAATAAAATTCATAATCATTAAATCATTTAGACAACATAAAAAAATAATTCGTTTTATAATTACGCACACTAAATTGCCTTATTCTTTCTGCTGCATCGTCTTCGTTGAGATCGGGTTCAAACCAAGACGCACTAAAGGTAATTCCCATTTTGCCTAAATTATAATAAATACAGATTTACAGACCGTTATTAATTTTTCATGTTGAGATTAAAAGGGGATTAATCCAACTACATACGAATATTTTATCTTTAAACTAGCAGCAATACCCGGCGTTGCCCGGGTAAGAATGTTTAGCGTCTTTAAAGTTAATATTGATAAAAATATTAACTGATAAAAAAAACATTAACAATAAAAATAACAATTTATGTACATACATTTGACAAATGTATTACACGTTTAAAAGAACATTCTAGAATATTCGCGAATTTAAAACTATCCAGAACATTCTGAAACATTCTTGAATGATCTTTAAGATTCTGGAACATTCTTGAACATTACCAAATCATTCTACAATGGAATAATAAAACATTCTTTTACTTTTTAGAACATATTTGAACTGCCTGTAACATTCTAAAAAAAATCTGCTTCATTATCATCCCCACTCCGTGCTGTTTGCTGGGTGAGTAGTGACATCAGTAGACGCCTGGCGGGGATGACTAATCGATTGATAATTACAATTGATCAGTTATCGACCACTGAGAGTTGAAGATTATTACAGTACTAATATCGCTATTAAAAAATTGGGGTTGGTGGTAGAAGGATGAAAATTAAGGGTTATATGTATTTTTTACTGCCAAATCATAAAAAAATTAAAAAAAAAATCACTTAGGGGTATTAAAAATAGACAGTTCCCGATTCTCAGACCTATTGAATATGCATACAAAATTTCATAAAAATCTGTCACGCCTTTTCGGAGGAGTATGGTAACTAACATTGCAACACGAAAATTTTATATAAGTACCTATTAGATAAAATGATAGGTACACGGAGAGAATTAGATAGCATAGTAATTTTTACCTACAAATTTTGGATAAAAATTACTATGCATTTGGCAATGGGGTTACAACTCATTGTTTTCGTAAAAGTTACTAAACTGCACAGTAAAATTTTCTGTATTTTATATCATATTTTTGTAATAACTGCTATAAATACCATATTTTTTTTATATTCTGAGGTTTTCGTTTTTTGTAGGTAATTTTTACAAAAAATAAAAAATAGGCAATAGAGGGCATGAGTGACCACGGCTTCAAATATGATTTCCTAATAATACCTATCGCATAAAGGGTATAATATTGTGGCGGCATTTTTCTACTTGCCACACGTGTTTGCTGTATATATGTTACTTAAGCTAATTTGCATTAATACTTTCATATTCATTTATATTAAATATCATTTTGTAGGTAACGTTAGTCATAGTTGTTTGTAAAACCGTTGGTATAAGTGTAATTGCAAATGTTTCTACCTATTGTAAAGACTATTCTATTATCTTATTTTACTACCTCTATTTAAACAATCTTTTCAAATACTTCAACTAGAATTCTTGTGTACCGATACCCTTCTATTGTACTCTGTCTAAATTACTTTATTACTGGTACGCTCCTATAATCCTCTAATATTCGAATTTCGCTTACTAACAGCATCACGTCGGGGTCACCACTTTAGTTGTTATGTTTGTAGTATGTATCACCCTATCAGGTAATTAACCATAATAAAATAAAACGCAATTAAAACAATACAACTTTAATTATAACTGGACTTCCGATCTGATCTTTCTACATTCTACACCTAATCATCTCGCTAAGTCCAGTTATAATTAAAGTTGTATTGTTTTAATTGCGTTTTATTTTATTATGGTTAATTACCTGATAGGGTGATACATACTACAAACATAACAACTAAAATATGATAATAGATAATTCCATCTAGGCGTTTTTTAGGGACAGCACTTGACGGCATATTTATTGCCTTAACCGCCACTTCTTTATTATAGAAAAGGTAACATTTGTAGAAATTGTAGGGACACTCACCGTTATTCTTTGACCTATAGGTAGTATTGAAAAGATGATAGACTGCAGCGTGTGACAATAACAAATTACGAATACACAAATAATCAGCCGTGCCAGACATATCCAAGACAGGAGCCGTTAAAGTGTCCCCATAACCCTGCTCGCAAATTTGATATGGTTCATTGAAAGTGATCCAGTACTTCACTCGATCAGCATAATTTTCTAACAGTACTCTTGCGTAATGGTAATACCATTGTATTATATCGCCAGATGTCCATCCGCCAAATTTTTGTAATTCCTGTGGCAAGTCCCAGTGATATATCGTCAACATGGGCGTTATGTTCTTTGCGATAAGACCGTCAATTAAGTCGTTGTAATATGCAATTCCCTTTTCACTGGCATTGTATGGATGGCCCTTTGGAAAAATTCGGGGCCATGATACAGAAAATCTATAAAATTGTACGCCCAAATTTTCCAGAAGGGATATATCTTCGCTTAACTTGTGATAAGAATCACATGCTACATCGCCGCTACTTTTATCAGCAACAAATTCCAAATTTTCGTGAGTTAAAACATCCCAAATGGATTCACCTTTTCCTAAAAAAACAATATAAGAGTGCACATGAACTGGGAGGGTGAAATTAAAACAACAATAATTATATTAGTAAACATTAAGCTGAAGTGAAGTGTGTTGTTTTGATTTGGGTTTTTATCATTTCAAAATATTTTGAGATAAACTTATTATTTAAAACTATATCAACACTTTTTATCTGATATTATTGTTTAATACTTCAATTTATTTATTTATTATATTTCTCCTTTACTGTGAATTGAAACAAATAAAAAAATAAAAATATGTTTGTTGTTATTTTTGCTTACCATCTTCATTCCAGGCTCCTTCAATTTGGTACGAAGAAGTTGCAGTACCGAAAAGAAAATCCGACGAAAAAGTGTAATTTGTAGCACAATAAGCACTAAAAATAGGCAAAATTGTATTAATAGTTCAAATTACAAATCTTTAATGATATTAAAAACTTATTGAAGTTTACCATAAAACTAAATTTAGGAGAGTGAAAATCCTCAAGAACACATATTTAATGTTGGCCGTCATATCGATTAATAAATTGAAGACCCCAATGTAATTTGGGTGTCACATTTATATAACTTCTTAATGAATTATTGATAAGATAAAAAATATCATTTTTTGCCATGTTAAGTTGCTCAGAAACACTTTACCAGAAATATTTACAATACATTAATACCAGCAGAGTGCTTTATATATTATTTATATTTTCAACCACAAATAACAATTATTCGTGTAAAAACTATAAACCTATCTATTTACAGAAAAACGGTCTTTGAGATCTAAGGAAATTATTGTCTATTTTTTTTAAAGTGGCGACACGTTTAGGTTCAGTTAATTACTTGCGCCTGCAAATCTCATAATATTTTGAAAGTTTTTACAGAGCTATTTTCAACTAAAAAATAAACGGTTACAAATTTTGAGAGTAATTAATTACATTAGTGACGTTTCAGGCACCTGAGAAGTTTTATAACACTTATCGAATCTCATATTCAAAAGAATTATTGTCACGTAATATTGTCGCAATATCAGGTATGATATATCCCTTTTTGAACGCTTATGTCAGTTATTTATTTATTAATTTTTTTAAATTCATTTATCTGTACCGCCACATTAAAGATTACTAACGTAACTAAGTATTAGTCCGGTCAAATTAGACCAAAAAATGAGAGTAAAGCTACATAAATTCCCACCAAGCTGAAAATCAGTGAAATTGTTTAAAATATGATTAAAAATAAAATTTGATAGCTCCTCATCTTTTCCCTGTATGGAAAAAAATTTATTCAAGTTTAAAGGTTAAAAAAATGACTTTTTCGCGATTTTCAGCAAAACGGTAAGTTTTATCATAAAATTACCTCAGATAAAAATTGTAGATTATAAAATTATCTATAAAATATGTATCTCTAAAATACCCCAAAATAAGCTATGTGACAAATAAATATTTAGTGCAAATAGAAAAAAAAATTGTAGAGGAAAATTTTTTCCCAGAAGAATTCCCCTGAAAAATATATCCCCAAAAAATACCCCAAAGGAAAAAAATCCCCAATTTTTTGGGAAAAATACCCCAATCTGGCAACCCTGAGACTAACAGTATTTAATTTATTGGGCACACTGATATAAAGCAGGTATAAGACCCTAGCCACGCATACAATTGAACAGGAGACAGATGTTGTCTCGAGGTTACACTGGCGTATAAAATAAGGGACTGGGTTTCATTTTACCTCATATCTCAGAAACGGTGGCTCTTAGGAAAAAAATAGATAATTTTAAGATCTACAAGTTTTGTCTGAATTATTTTTATGATAAAACTTACCGTTTTGCTGAAAATCGGGAGTAACTCATTTTTTTGACCTTTGACCTTGAATAAAAATTTTTGCATACAGGGGAAAGATGGGGAACTTTCAAATTTTATTTTTAATAATATTTTAAACAATCTTACTGATTTTCAGCTTGGTGGGAATTTAAGTAGCTTCGAATGTCTAAATTGACCGGACTAGTGTACGATAAATACATAAATTGTATAAATAAAATGTATTGTACTTAAGTACATAATTATATTCGCTTTAGTTTAATTTTTTCGTTTTTGAATTATCAAGTCAAAATTGTAAATCTTTTACTTTTTTATTTATAACTAGAACAATTAATCTACTAACTCGTATACGTAGTACAAAGAAGAGAAGGATGATACCCTTGTCATTCTCGTCTCGTAGCAGGTAACGTACACTGCTTCATAAAACTTATTTAAATAGTTCATTGAGTTTGTCCCTCTTTTATCACTATATTACCGATTGCTTAATGAATAATTAAATTAAAAAAATATGTTATTAATAAAAAGAAAATACAGAAGTTTTCATTGGGGTAGTTTAAGCTAAATGCTACTTTGCATATTTCCGTTGTGATTTTCTCTTCTTGACAATTAATCGCTTACCTTAAATTAATTGAATCACATACCTACTTTTATGACTTTAATTACTGTGATGAGGAATAAACTTTACGCTATACCATTGATATACTTTGTTTCTTTTACCTTTATTAAAATTTGTATTTATTATCTTAATCAAATTATATATTTTTGCAATTTTGTATAAATGCTTTTCCACTTCTATATTGTTCGTTACAGTTGTTTTATACAAAGGGGTATATACATGTGACGTAGGTATATTAATAAGTAAATAAGCACATAAAAGAATAATCAGATAACTAAGTTATTACATAATTGTCAAATAAACACATTTTGTACTTTTATTGTATATAATAGTAACAAATGACGTTTATAATCTTCCTTTACTCTTAAATTTAGACTATAGCACTATTTAAATCAGTGGCGGATTTACACATTTGCCGCCCGTAGGCTATTAAAATTTGCCGCCCCTAATGACACCTGCAATTCTATACCCTAATTCACAATCAATCTTTTGTCAATGAAATTGCAACTTTATGATTCTATTATATTTTTATCAGACTAATCATTAATCAACAAATACTGATACGAATTCATTAGGATTAAAAATGTAAGAATGTTAAGAAGAACTTTCGTTGAATGGATATTTACAGCTTTTATTCATTACAATACTATCATTATTGTTTTTTAAATTTTCATCATTCTAAGAAATGTATAATATTTATGAAATTCTGTGCAACAATATGCAATTTTATTAAATTTTTATTCTACACTCAAACAGAAATATCAATAGAAAAGTATTAATTTTCCACATATATATCTATATAATATTTGTTATTGTTATTTTTAAGCAATTTTTTTTTCGGATCCCATCTCTCTTCGAATAGATATATTTAAGTGGTGAAACATATTACACATTAATTGAATAGTGTGGGTGGACCTAAAGAAAAAGTTAGGGCAATAATTAATTTAAAAAATAGGTAAAAATACTAAATTTAAAATGTAATACTTAAACGCTATTGGAATATTTTAAAAATTCAAAATCACAATAGTATATTTTATAAATAAGCATTTAGTAATTTTTCATATATCTACAGACGTTAGTGTATTCAGTATACTGTATAGCACTAAAATATTGTAATTTTTGTTGATTTTTTGAACCTCGTTTTTTTCCGTGTATAAGACAGTAATTCTTTTTTATTTCTGTAAGACAAAAAAATCTTTGAGCAAAGTTTGCCGCTCCTAAAATCTGCCGCCCTAGGCTCTAGCCCAGGGATGGCGAACCATTTTTGATGTCTGTGCCACAAAGTCATAAAAATTCTTTTTTAAATAGGTAACGTGCCACAATAAAATTTCATTCGAAATGTTAGCGTGGTGAAACTATACGTAAGTAGAATAATTAAACAAACAAACAAAAGCAATTCATCTTTAAACAAATTTTTATTAATCAATGTTTTACAAAAAGCAATATGCTAGAAACAAAATTCACGTTAAAAAAATTGTTTTTAATGTGATTTTTGTTACTGTACACAAGATGATAAAGATTTAATATCTGGCTCATATTTAGTTAATTTCAACAGTACGCATGCAAAGCTCGACTCATCCGTCATTCTATTCCTATATTTATTTTTTATGTTGATAAAATTGCCCTTGCTAATATTTTTAAAGTTTTAAACAATTAAACGTGTCAGGAACTGAATTCCATGTATAGTTAGAATTTTATCTTCTGCAATTTTATTTATTTTATCCAATAATCGATTACTTTCAATAATTTCTGAATCATTTCTTTAATCAACAAATTTTTGGTTCTATATGGTACTTGACTGAAATTCAACTAATTCCATTTCTAATTCATTAAAATTTAACCACTCAAGGACTTTTAAATTTAATTTTTCAAATGGTATTGTATCAGGATATCAAATAAATTTTGATTCGACCGCTGCGACAGCAACAACATTCAAATACCTTAAGAAGGCGAAACTGGATACGCAAAAATTTTTATCTAATGCGCATCTGTATATATACTTCGAAAGAATTCATGCGATATTTTAATAATAAAATGTATAATTTGACGGTTCTATTTAATATACTACGATAGGTATTCAGTACTACAAATTTATATCATAAACTATAAATTAAGTGTAGATTAATAATTTTTAATTCATTTCAATTAAAAAAGATAACTTAAAATTTTTGTTTTTGTGCGTGCCTTCAAAATTTTCAAACGTGCCACTTGTGGCACGCGTGCCAATGGTTCGCCATCCCTGCTCTAGCCTATTCAGCCTGCTGGTAAATCGCCACTGATTTAAATACATATTGAGAAAAGCAGTTTTGTTCACATTTTTAAAACTAGTCAACTTAGTGTTTAGTAGAGTTATTATTCCAGCGATAAATAATAAAGTAAATTATTTACAATTTTGACTTTATAATCCAAAACCGGCAAATTCAGCTGAAGTGAGTATATTTACTTACCTATACGATACATTCTATTTATATAGTTTATGTACTTATCAGTGGGCATTAAAATAATGGCAAAATATAAAAAATTTTGCATATCGAAATTATAATTTATTCATTGAATGAAATTTCTACAACCCGGTTACATTTTCCTGCAACTATTTTTTTACGTTCCCTGGCTATTTCAAAGAAATCCTTCATCGTTGTTTACAGTGTACCTACTATTCTTTTTGTTACCTTATCGAAATCAGATTTTTATTGTTAAGTGTATCAGATAGCATATAGATAGTAATATTTTTTTGCACTTAAGTAGGTTATTAATATTATGTAACGAAGTTTATGTTTATGACATTACCTTAGAGTTAGTGAATTAGTAAAACGAATTCTACTTCTTAGGGCAATATTATTTTTTAATTAAATACATATATTAAATAAATAATTTAATTGGAATAGGAAAAATAATATTGTGTATGGTCTGGATCATGCAAAGTGACGGCTGTTATAATAAAAATTGTCAAGAGATTTGCTACCTTCTTTTATCGAATAACTGACATCAGACTAATAAAGAGGGCGACAATACTTATTGAGTATCCGTAACTAATGTATAATAGCCTTTGTACACGTTAGTAATTCTAACCGTTTGCCCTCGTTTGTCAAAAGGAAACTGGCGATTACAAAAACATAGTTGCAGAATGTTATTGGGTTTCATTTTAGTAAAGTCCCAGCAACTGAATAGATACCTAAAACATTAGAATTACAGTAGGGCTGCCAAAATTTTTAGGTACCTATATACCTGTAGCAACTCTCTGATTAAGCCATAAAAATGTATTATACTTGTCCCATAAATACATTGGTATTTACACTTGTAGGGGCGTTCATAAAATACGTTCGCATACAAGAGGGGGAGGGGGTCTAGCTGAGTGTGACAAGATGTGACAAGGGGGGACAGGCGGTCTACGGCAACGTGACTTCGCCGTTCATAAAAAAAATTACTGAATTTTTACAGAATTTTTGGACTTCTGATAAATAGAAATATTATTTATTTGTTCGTTACAAAAGATATTTATTAATTTATTTAAATTTTATTATGAAATTAAACTAAATATTTTTGACTATCAAACTTTGTGTATTATCAATCAAAATTTATCATGTACAGGGGGGGGGTGTTTAGTTTTTGTGACATAATATTTAAGAAAGCGTGACACAGCGTGACAACCGGGGGGGGGGGGAAGGGAGTAAAAAAAAAAAGCTAATTTTAATGTGACGTATTTTATGAACAGCCCCGTACTTATATAGGTGCCGGGGAACAAAGAAAATATTTCAGGATTAATTGTTTAATTGTGATAAAATTTTGAAAAAAGGTAGGTACTTTTATATTTAGAGGTGCACTGTAGGTCTAACGAAATAAAACATTCGACAATTCATAGGATTTGTCACAAGTGGAGCAACATTAAAGAATGACATTAGAAGTATTGCTGACTATGCAACACTTAAGGAAGAAATAGTGAAAGAATATACAAAATATTGAATCAAATTCATCTTTATTATTCATTTGAATTGCTGTTTGCTTGGCCTCAGGCCATATACTTATGTGTATCTATACTTTATATTTTGCTACATGCTGTAAATTATATAATTATTAATTGACGATTGAATCGTCAATTCTTGTAATGGACATGTGTCCGTATATTTTATTAAATAAATATACCTTTCCAATATTTGCAATTATTGTTAGATAATTTTAAAATCAGGATCAAGTCGTAAGTAGGTAAAGTTTACAGGAAATGTTCTGATTAAAGCAATTAATTATGAATTGATAATAGAGCAAAAAATTAGTTTTAGTTATCATTATACCATAAGTATGTAATTGATTTTATCACAATTTTACATTACTTATAGAAAAGTAAATAGCTATTGAATGAAACCGATGTAAATTCAAGAGTGCAAACTTGATAACAAGTTTAGGTATTATTCTTAAACGACTGAATTTGAAGTATTTATTATGAAATTATTTAATTTGTATTTTCATAGTATACCTACTTACTTCTGCGATATTTCATTAATATTTTAAAAAAAGATAGGTACTTCTACAAGATTGTTCAAATTATTTTTAGTGTTTATGTTTTATTCTAATAATTTTAAAAATGCCCTTTGGACAACCATTTTATGTTATGTGGACAACTGGATTGTTGTAATTCCTTTTATTCTAGTAAAAATTTTATAGAAATCCTAATGGAAAATTTTGTCAAGTGCAATTATTACGTGCGTAAACAACAATATAAATTGAAGTAATATCAACTTAATATAAAACGAGAATAAAGGCAACAAGTGCAATGAAAATTTTTTAGACATAAAATTTTTAACCCTCAATCAAGATATATATATATATGTATATTTGACGTTAAAGTCATTATCGAAGAGACTTCTTCTGGTGACTAAAAATGTTTAAAAAAATATCAATGTTCTTTATATAGCAAGTAGGTACATTTTGCAAGAGTTATTACAATGAACATGTTGTATAAAAAAATGACTATGTCGTCTTCTAAATAAATTTGCAGATGGGTATGAAAAAGTAAATCCCTTAGAATTAGAATTATTAAAAGATGAAGCGCATGTTGGATAAATATTCATAAGCGTAATGATTAATTTGATGTTTATTGTTTTAGATGTATGTATTAATTTATATACGAAAGTTTCTATCAAAGGGAATTTTTGTTATTAATGAAAGTTTTGTAGGCACAAATTACCACTTTTTAGTAGGTACCCAAACATTGCATTTATCATAAAACTTTATTGAACATAAAGTCTTATTTTATATAGGAACTATTAATACACATTTTATAACAATAAAAGTAAGTCACTTCATGAGAGTTCAGGGTAACTTCCAACCACTCTGTTGGCGATGACGTTCTTAAAAAAAGTAGCGGATGATTTTGCTGTTCTATTTCGATCTGGGTCGGTGAAGTCGACATAATGAATTCCGTAGCGGTACCTAGAAAAATTTTGTACCAAGATAAATACCTTAATACGAAAGGATAAATAATGTTAGATGTACTCACAAGTATCCGTATTTCCATTCAAAGTTGTCAATTAGACTCCAAGCAGCATAACTCCTTACAGTCACGTCATCTTCGTTGATAGCTTCCAGAAGTGCTTCAAGATATTGCTACAAAACAAGCTTAATTTTTATATCAATGATGATTAAATACAAACGATTTATAGAGGAATACGGCTTACCTCACAATAATAATAGAAAATATAACTAAAATATTGTGGAATCTGTGAGTAATATGTTACCATACGTACTGTTTTTTTTTTTAAGATGGATACAAGTTATGAAGGTAATCAAGTATTGTGATCAACAGAATATTTACCAATACCAAAATTCCATAAAACGTGCGTTTCGACACGAATGGTATCAGTTTCGGTTAAAGACTTGTCAGTGTCAACGTTTTGTGAAATTTTGGATTTTAGTGGTCATTTTTTAAGTTAAAGTCCTTCTTTATTTACCCCATAATAAGACACCCTAACATTGTCAACTAATGTTCCATTGTCTGGACAGCCATTTTCTGTAATATGAACAACAGGGCTGTTATATGAGGATTTAATCCATGCCAAAAGCTTTCGGAAACCCCATGGAACAATCTAAAATACACAATTTTGAAGAAAAGGATTTGATTAATATAAAGGTAAGGATTTACAGCGAGTCTACCGAATTGATCCGTTGGCCAACTCGAATTGTACGATATCTCTACTTGCATATCGTTGTCAAATGAAGGTGTAGTATTAGTTGCTGGTGAATCTTTCGCCAATTGGGTGGTATAATGGTTCAATCCGAAGAAATCGTACGTTCCTTTAATATATTCAATTTCATCTGATGTGAATTCGGGAAGTCTTGATTTAGAAAAATTTTGAGCAGCACTTTGGTTACCAATGTACTCTTTCATTACTTGTGGATAATCGCCGTTTGTTGAATAAATTGGATTTGCGTACAGACCTATCTACAAACATGAAGGTAAAAACATAAACCGTCAGTTTTCGAAAGAATAAGAAAGAAGTGAAATCATTCATACCATGAACTGCCTGGCTCTTTCAGCAGCCTCTTCTTCATCAGTGCTGCTGGGTTCATACCATTGAGCGCTCAATGTTATACCCATTGTAGCTGAAATAGAATTTTAGTATTCTTTCTTTTGTCTTGTAAATATTTCTGTAGACCAAAGTTTCTTTTATAATTTCAATAAAAATCCTCTTGTATTAATATTTTTATACGTGAAGAGCTAATAATGCAAGATTTAGCTGCGAACTGCTGTGGTTGTGAATGAAATGAAATCATACTGACAAGCCATTTAGTTTTTTTATTTTTTTTATCCTACGTGCTCTTTTCAATGGAGACTTGGTTAAGCCAGATCGTAAGATTTTGTCGAGAACCAACTGAGGTTTAACGTTGTATTATTATTAAATGAAATACTGTTAACACTCACCATTATTTACAGCTCTGTACGTGTTATTAAAAAGGTGATAAACGGCAGCATGAGATTTTATTAAGTTATGAGCGCATAGATAATCAGCTCTGCCAGACATGTCCACCGCTGGAGCTTTCAATATGTTTCCATATCCTTGATTACACACTTGAAAGGGTTCATTAAATGTGATCCAATATTTAACACGATCAGCATAATTTTCCATGAGAGTTCTTGCATATTCTGTAAATAATTTTACTATATGCGAATTTGTCCAACCTCCTAATTCTTGAAGACGTTGAGGAAGGTCCCAATGATATATGGTTAACATGGGAGTTATGTTTTGAGCTACAAGACCATTAATAAGATTGTTATAGTATGCAATTCCTTCTGAATTCGGATTGTAAGGAAAACCAGTAGGATATATGCGGGCCCATGAGACAGAAAATCTATAAAAATCGACTCCTAGGTCTTTAAGAAGAGCAATATCTTCTGTGTATTTGTGATAAGAGTCGCAAGCAATGTCCCCATTACTTTCGTCAGAAATGAACGAAGGGTAATTGTGGGTTATGGAGTCCCAGATATTTTCACCCTTGCCTGATAACAACAATGTACATGTATAATTTCAATAATTCAATATTATTTCGTAACTATACAATAATTACATTTTTAAATTTTAAAAGGATAAACAACAACAACACTTACCTGACTCATTCCATGCTCCTTCAATTTGATATGAGGCTGTTGCAGTACCAAACAGAAAATCAGAAGAAAAACTGTAGTTTGATGCACATTTTCCACTAAAATTAAATGCATTTATATGAAAATGTTTTTTAATGAATTAATACACCTGTTATTCCTTTTGTTTTAAGGAAAAATACTGGTAGGTAGTTACTCACAATGCAATCAAACTAAATAACGTAATTATCCTTAAAAACGTAATGTTGCTGTTTACTCCCATGGTGGTGAAATAATAATAAATACCTACTGATGAGTAAGAAATATCACACGAGAGGCTTATATATGTGTACTTAAAACACTCAATGGTCAAGAGGGTTTTGATTAGATTAATGTTTCTGATTTTTGATGCATTTAATTGGCGTAGATTACTGTAATAGTTATTTAATTTAATTCTACCTATACTTGGTTGAAATTAATATTAATTTTGACGAATAAAAACACACAAGTTTAAAAATTTTTTAACAGATTTAATTAATCAACTTTACAATTGTTTCGCCAAACTTTGGCTTCATCAGAAGTTTATTATTAACTTAAACACCTAAAGTGATAACATATTTCCTTATATACCATTTTGTTAAGGGATGGGGAGCAAGGAACACATTCAGTAATGGAGATTGGCTTAATTCAGGTTGTTCGTTAATTAATAGACTACTAATTTTAATTTTGTTAATTTCTAAAATTTCTAAAGCCGACAATTTATACCAATTACTTTTATTTAGTAAAGTGGAAACTGTATTACTCGGTTGTGTGTTTTTATTAGTCAAAATTATTTAATTGTATTGCAAAATTTTATCAATAATTACCATGAACAGAAAACTAATTCGTATTTAATAATTATTAGTGGGATTTCCTTTCCTCTGTTTCCCTTTGGAGCTGCAGTTTAAAAAGTAAAATAGTTTTGTAACAATGTCTTATAATTCTATTAAATTACTGAATAACAATTTCCAACCAACGCTTATTAGAATATTTATAGCTAAATTCAGCAATTACCCAGTTTTATGGTACCTACTCATGAATTTATTATGTTAACTTAGTTCTTAGCTGAATCAACTAAACAAATTGAGGGAATTATTTATTAGGTAACTATTACTTCTTCTGAATGGATTGTAATTACTATACAAAGGAAAGAAATAAAAAACGGAATATTGAACATGTTTAGTTAGGTACGTTTAATCTTTAGGGAAGTTAAAGTGAAACACAAAATAAAATTACATATGATTCTCTTTCTGATTTAAAATATCAATTAATAGAGTTTGTTATAAAAGTTTACCAGAACTATTTGAAACTGGTTAATGGAGTAAGTACGGTACATACATACTGTTTGTTGTGGTAAGCACTTTCACCATATATTCATACTAAACTATATTTTAACAGGATTTAAATAAATCTAAAAGGACTGGCGTTTATAATCTTAAAAAGAGAATGGTGGCTTCCCGACACCAATTGCAATAAAAAAGTGTTGTTACATTTTTTCGCAAAGAACCTATGACATGTTTGGGTACGATCCTGTAAGGCTATCCATCCATCGTGGTCCAGTGGAAACTGATGTATTTTTCTCATATTCTTTCCATTTCAAAGCTAAAACTTTTTCCAGTTCACAAGTACCAGTTACAAAACTATTGTGGTATCCGATGGTCATCTTTAATCCTTTAAATATTTTACGCGCGCTTCTTTAAAAAAAAAAAAAAATTTTTTATATAGTTTCTCGATCATGGTATTACAAAATTATTTGCTCCTGAGCTGTTGAAGACAACGAATACAAGAATGAAGTTACGAGGCTGATTAAAGAATGCGTCGAAACTGTCAAGAAGACTACCATCAACGACAAGAGAGAATCGGCCAAATGTTGGGAATGCGGGAAGGTCGGTCACTTTTCCCGAGACTGTGGCCAAAATAAAGGAAGACCAAGGTGCTGGGAATGTGGAAAGCGCGGACATTTACAGCTAGACTGCCCTAAACGCCACAAATGCGTCGAAACTGTGAAAAGAACTACAATCGATGACAGAAGAGAATCGGTCAGATGTTGGCAATGTGGGAAGGTCGGTCATTTTTCCCGAGACTGTGGACAAAACAAAGGAAGACCAAGGTGCTGGGAAAGTGGAAAACACGGACATTTAAAGCGAAACTATCCGGCCGAGGAACGCCGTGCGGATCAACAGCGGCTACAAGTATACGACTTCAGCATCGAGCATCGTGCTGGAAAACAACATGGTAACGCTGATGCCCTCTCGCGAAGACCATGCTCGAAGAACTGCAAACATTGCATGGCCGCCGAAAAGAAGGAACCAGTCAACTTGGCAAGGATCTGTCAAACGATGGTGGAACCGGAAGAACACTGGCAGAACGAAGACCTGGCGAAAGACCAAGAAAACGACGAAGACATTAAACCGATACTGCGGTGGAAAAAGGCAGAAACAGCACGACCTACCTGGGCAGATGTTAGTAGTACGAGTACCATCACGAAGAGCTATTGGGCCTTATGGGATTCACTCATCGTCGAGAATGGGGTACTAAAAAGAGTGTGGGAAAGCCCTGACGGAACTAAAATTCGACATCAAGTAGTTCTCCCGAAGAACAGAGTCAACGAGGTGCTGACAGAAATCCATGGAGGTGTTGGTGGAGGACACTTCGGAGTAACAAAGACGTTGGAGAAGGTGCGAGAGCGATTCTATTGGCTAAAGTGTAGAAGAGACGTCGAAAATTGGTGTAGGAAGTGCCCAACGTGTGCGTCAGCCAAGGGACCTCAGACTCGAAGCCGAGGGCGAATGAAACAGTACAATGTTGGTGCCCCATTTGAGAGAATAGCTCTGGACGTAGCAGGACCATTCCCAACAACAGCTGCTGGCAATAAGTACATCTTGGTAGTGATGGACTATTTTAGCAAATGGCCCGAAGTGTACGCAATCCCAAATCAAGAAGCTACTACGGTCGCTGGAATGTTGGTCAACCAATGGATCAGCCGGTATGGAGTTCCGATGGAGATCCACTCTGACCAGGGACGGAACTTTGAATCCGCAGTATTCCGGGAAGTCTGTGAGCTGCTAGGAGTACAGAAAACTAGGACCACTCGAACGGTTTAACGCGACGCTAGAAACCAATTTGAAAATGGTTGTTAACGATCATCAGACAGACTGGGACCAGCATATACCTTTGTTCCTGTTGGCCTATCGAAGTGCGGTTCACGAGACCACCGGCAGAACACCAGCCAGCATTTTATTTGGAAGAGAGCTGAAGTTACCGATGGACATCCGGTTTGGACACCCAGAAGATCGGCGACCTTCAGCTACCGACTACGCACAGCAGCTAGAGGAACGACTCGATACCATCCATAGAGCCGTTCGTAACAAAATCCAAGTAGGGAGTGACCGCATGAAGACCAGGTACGACCGGAGAGCCAACAGCACAGGATTCAGAGAAGGGGACCAGGTGTGGCTTTACAATCCTGTCCGTCGGAAAGGACGCTCACCGAAGCTACAGCGAGCCTGGGAAGGACCTTACACTGTGGTCAGAAGGCTGAATGACGTGGTCTACCGTATTCAGAGAGGACCAAAGGCCAAGATGAAAGTTGTACACTTGGACCGCCTGGCGCCCTACAAAGGTCAAGACATTGATCGGGACGATCAATTCTAAGAAGGGGGCAGTGTTACGAGTACTTGCCAATTAAGTTGGTGTGAACATAATTAATGAACATCTTCCCTGATTACATAAGGAATATTCTCGGCTTTCCTGATACATCTAGAAAACACCAGCAAAGATCAATGGGAAAACAATTGGAATACTAGACGGCTGTAGAATACCCTAGAAAAAGGCTGAGAAGACTATAAAAGCGGACGAGACACTCACACCGAGTTAGTTGACAGTTTACAGTAACAGCTGATGCAAAGCGATCGATAGGCGATACAGGCGAACCATAGAGGCTATAGTGTTCATAGAGAGCGATAAATAGTGTCTACCGGAACGGCGATTAAAAAGAAACGTTTAGTGAAATAAATTGTGCGGACTTGTTCATAACTGTAGTGTAGTCAAATTAATTTTAGTAATTAAATAAACTCGTTGTTTTGTTTTGTTAATTGTGTTTTCTGTGACCGAACACGTCACAATACGTTGCAGATTTTTTATGAGTGTAGAAACTATAATTTGGATGTAATATTTTTTTGTCACTTTATTTATGATCTTCTGATCCAAAACTGTTGAAATTAAAATGAACCCAATGTGGAAAAAGTCGCTTTTACATGTAATACCTATGGGGAGTACTCTAATAAATATATATAGACTAAGCAAAATGATTCTTCAAAATTTCTGCCAATGAAGATTTTAGTATCACTGATTTCTAAAAGACCAATTCAAGGTTTGAGAAAATTTATTAGCACTTCTATTTATACACCTTTGACATAAAAAGCTGTACTAATATTAACCAGTTCTATCTTGTTTAATAAAACAGATGCTATATTAATGAGTGATTCTGTTGATTTTATAACTATCTACATAAATTTTAAATTTTAAAGACGTTTTTGTAATTTTGTCAAATTCATGTGAATCAAAGTTCATTACTAATGTATATATTTATTTACAAAACGAAAAAATCTCTTAAATATAGATAGTACACTACAAAATTAAATTAATGGTCTTAAGAAAGTGAAGGGTAGTCCCCAACTTTCCTGTTTGCGATGATGTTCTTGAAAAACGTAGCTGATGACTTAGCTGTTCTTGGAAGGTCTGGGTCAGTAAAATTTACGAAATAAACTCCATATCGATACCTAAAAGCATTAGGGGTAGATTATCTTAAATTTCTATTATTAGTATTAAATGAGTATTTACGAGAATCCTTTGCTCCACTCAAAATTGTCTATTAAACTCCAAACAGCGTAACTTTTCACATTCACGTTATCTTCGTTGACAGCTTCTAGGAGAGCTTCAAGATATTGCTACGAAAGAAATTTTTATATATATACAATTTGAATCAGATTTATATTCAATTTACCCCGTGATAAGATATTCTAACGGTGTCATTTAACCCTGAATCATAAGGATCAGCGCAACCATTCTCTGTGACATGAATGACAGGATTATTGTATGTCGTTTTAATCCACGCCAAAATCTTTCGGAAACCCCATGGAACAATCTAAAAAATACGATTTTGAAGAAAAAATTAATTTAAACAAAAGAATGAGCGTACAGTGACGCTACCGGCTGAATCTGCTGGCCAACTTGAATTAATAGACAAAGTTGTTTGCATATCGTTACCAAATGAAACTGTAGTATCATTTGTTGGATAATTTTTCGCTAATCTGGTGGAATAATGATTCAACCCGAAGAAATCGTACGTTCCCCTAATATATTCAACTTCATCTGATGTGAATTCGGGAAGTCTGGATTTAGAGAAACCTTGAGCCACACTTCGATTACCAATGTACTCTTTAACTACTTGTGGATAATCACCGTCTGTTGAGAAAATTGGATTTGCGTACAGACCTACCTGTAAATATTTTAAATGAATTGTATTTTGTAGAAATATTATGTAGGTGAGTAGTTATAATATTTGTTATACCATAAACTGTTTGGTTCTTTCAGCAGCTTCTTCTTCCTCAGAAGTGAGGGGCTCAATCCAGTCAGAACTAAAGCTGATTCCCATTGTAGCTGTAAAAGGATAAAAAAAACCTTTCATCTTGTAATACTTAACGGGGTTATTATATACCTATATTAAATAAAACTTTGTTGTTAATTTAAAATGTCTTTCGTAAAGATCATTTAAATATTTCAATTAGTTAATGTTTCATTTGTTTGTAAACTTTCGAGGAAACTTAAACTTACAATCAAAAATGAGTTTAAAACCGGTTAACAAAGTGTCGTAATTTAGTAATTAAATGTGTAAAAATTCTCACCATTATTTTTTGTTCTATACGTATTATTGAAAAGATGATAAACTGCAGCATGAGATTTTACTAAGTTGTGAGCACACAGATAATCTGCTCTGCCTGACATGTCCAGGGCTGGAGCTACTCCTTGTGATCCATATCCAGCATTACATAATTGAAAAGGCTCATTAAATGTAACCCAATATTTAACACGGTCAGCATAATTTTCCATAAGAGTTCTTGCATATTCTGTAAATAATTTTACTATGAACGAATTTGCCCAACCTCCTAATTCTTGAAGACGTTGAGGAAGATCCCAATGATATATGGTTACCATGGGAGTTATGTTTTGAGCTAGAAGACCATCAATAAGATTGTTGTAGTATTCGATTCCTTCTGAATTCGGATTGTATGGAAAACCAGTAGGATATATGCGGGCCCATGAAATAGAAAATCTATAAAAATCTGCTCCTATACTTTTAAGGAGAGAAATATCTTCCTCATATTTGTGATAAGAGTCACAAGCAATGTCTCCATTAGTCCCGTCAGAAACGAATTCGGGATGATTGTGGATTAAGGAGTCCCAGATGTTTTCGCCCTTTCCTAGTAATAAGAAACACTTTTCAAAATTAGGTGCTACTGAATAAGGATAGTTTTACGTTAGGGCTAATAAACTGCCATTTGCTGTTAGTAAAAAAAAATTATACTTGTCAGACAGTACAACAAATAAGGGAAAATGAAAATTCATAATTTTTTTTTTTATGAACTGTTAGAAATTTCTATGGTAGTTTTACAAAACAATTGTTGGAAGTTGTGACGCACCACGATATAGTAAAAGTTTTGTAAATTTACTACACAATTAATTCCAATTAAATTTGGGAAAATTACAAAACGATTGTAGTAATTTTACTAAAGAGTTATCTATAAACTGTTTAGTAAAATTACAATACAAATATTGTAATTTTGTTAAACAAATTATAGTGAACTTGTTTATTAATTTCAGTACACTTTATTGTAATTATAGTACACAATTCATTTCAACTATGTTTAGGAATATTACAAAATATACGTAGCAATTTTACTACAGTTACCAATAATCTAGTTAGTATAGTAATATAAAAATACAAATATTGTAATGTTATTAAAGTTATACTAAAAATACTTCGTAATTTCAGTATGTTTAGAAGTCGAGAAAACGCGAGTGACAAAATCAAACAAAAAAAATGGCATGTTTGGACCATTAAGAAAAAACATTGCTTGATACACCTAATGTTAAGAAAGTATAGAAAGACATTCGTAAAAAGTTAAGCATGATATGATATATCAACACTCACAATTGAGTTGATTTTTTTTAATGTATACCCGGGGTTGATATCTTTAGCTTCATAAATATTGGAATACAAATGTACTGCAAACATGGGCGACAGCGCCATCTGGCGGCCACTATTCAAACTCATGTTTTTATGCAAAAAGACAAGAAATAACACGAGCGTTTCTAATAACTTAGTTTATGATGTGAATAGATAATCATAGAAAGGGTGATTCAATGGATGTATTAATTTGGAATTTCTATTTATTATTTTTTTCTTTTTATAGATTATTTTTATTTTGTGTCTCAAAAATTCATCACATTTCCAGAATATGTAAAAAAAAATATTGATGATTTAGTTCTGCTACAGCAGATTTATTTTTAGTAAAATTACAATACACTATGGAATCCTATAATCAAGACTGTAAAAATAAGAAAAAGATTTTTAAACTTTCATTGACTTCATTGTAATTTCAATTACATTTTGTTTTGTAATTTTTCTTAAAATTGTAATAAATCAAATTACAAACAATGTTTGTAAATTCGAAATGCTTTCTATTGCAAGCTGATAAACGGTTCAGTAAAATCATAATGTGTGTAGAATTTATACATAAAAATTGTAAAATTACAACTGGTATTAGTAGATTTCCTTATGTATCTTAGAAGATTACTTAAATTGTATTGTAATTTTGTATTGCCATACACTGATTTGTAATTTTACTTGTCTTTTGTTTTGTAAAACAATTGTAATTTTACTAAAATTTTTAACAGTGTGGTCAAAGGTTTATTTATTTAAAAACTGGCTATGGCATGCTGTTGAGAATTCATACACATCTAGTAACTTTGAAAAATTACTCAACAAAAATATAGTGTTCTTTATTTTTGTTTCTATTAATATCTACAGGCCCCAAGACGTAGTATATTTTAAGAAGACGAAGAAATAATTTTTTGGAAAAGGTAGATATTACCTGATTCATTCCATGCTCCTTCAATTTGGTAGGCGGCTGTTGCAGTACCAAAGAGGAAATCAGAAGAAAAAGTATAATTTGAAGCACATTCCCGGCTAAAATTAAATTAATATCGTAAATGAAAATAATTTTTCACTCACATCTTCTAGTACTCACTATGCAATCAAACCAAATAGAATAATTATCCTTAAGCACATAGACTTGTTATCAACCCCCATGGTGAAAGACATTAGAAGGTAATAAATACATTTAAGAGCTTATATATATATGGGTAACACTCAACAGTCAAGAGAGTTTTGATTAGATTAATCTTGCAAATGTCTTAACATTTTTTTTTTTAAATCTACGTAAACAGTTATTTTCATGCGCTAAGTTGACAATCATTTCTGTAAACAACTTAATTTTTTTCAGTACTTATGGGACATCTATCTTAAGTGTCAAAAGATGCAACTACATATAAACAGTTAATACAGAACCATATATAACAATATATAAAGTAAAAGTCACTCATCATTAGCAAAGTTAACAATGAGAATTTGTAAAAACCTCCTTTACTCGAATAAACTATTATTAAAAAAATTTTAAATTCTTCTTCGTTTACCTTTATCTATTAAATAGAGATTCTACATTATCTAATCAGCAAAAGTTATTTTAATTAAATTTTTTAATCTAATAAACTTCAGCATATATCTCGTTTTGTACGCTACACTGTACATATAAAAATTAATAAAATAAACAACGTGAAAACTTTCAAGAAAAAGTTTATTTGTATCACTACAGCCGTTTCGCTATACCATAACTTCTTCAGGTGAAGATCTAATAAACTACATCTGTTATAACAGTACCTATTTATACCTTAAGAATAATTAATATGTGGTAGGGGGCAGCTTCAAATTCAATTTTGGCAGTGGAGAATTCGAAATATAAGAATAATATTCTGTTTCCTATATATATTCATTTTTTAATTGTTCAAAAAGGTTCAACTTTATGCCTTTATTATGTAAATGTAAAATCTTAAAGTCTTTCTTAAAATTATGGATTTAATCATTACTTAAATTAACAATGTAGTGTGCGATTAGGTATCTGATTACTGATTGCCATGATAAACTGTTGTATTTTTTAAACAAGAGTAATTAAATTGTTTATCTTAATATTCTTACACAAACAACCTTTTATTATTATGTAAACAAATGGAATATATTCAGATTTTGTAATTTGGGATGTAAATTAAAATTTGACCTATTAGTAGTGTTGCGACCTGCAAAATTGACAAAGTAGGAAAAATTGAGCTTAAACCTTGGAGATTTGATGCCGATTTTTTTTGCAATAGGTACCAATAAAATAGGTTTAAGATAATACAAGGTAGAACTCCCTAAAAACGAAATCAAAATACTATAGGATTTGTCTGAAAAATTAAATAAAGCAAATGGGCTACTTAAATCCAAAAGCAACCCAAGTACTTTGTTATGAGTTAGATTGCCGAACAATAGATATTTTTACCATTAGGCTAAGGAGAGACCCTTAAATTTTTCGCATTAATTTCTAAAAAACAAATTTGGAAGAAACATAGATTGAACCAATTAGATGTAGAAAATTCATTCAGTAGAAAAACTTTTTGAAAGAATTGTAAAAACGAATTTTATTATAAAACCTGCAGACATATTACAAACATTAAATAATTCTAAGATACTGGAGGATAGTTCCCAACTGTCCTGTTGGCAATGATATTCTTGTAAAATGTGGCAGAAGCTTTAGCTGTCCTTGAACGATCTGGGCCAGTAAAATTGACGTAATGAATTCCATATCGGTACCTAAAATGTTATTATATCGATTATAAAAAAATATTGAGTAAATCTTTTGGTACTCACTATGCAACTAAACCAATAAAAGTACTTATCCTGAAGAACATAGTTTCGTTATAGACTCCCATGGTAAATAGCACTAGAGAGTGCAAGATACATCGAGCAGCTTATATGCATATACGTGTAATTGGAGTCAAGAGAGTTTTGATTATGTAGATTGTTAATTTATTAATTCTTTTAATGTACATACGTGGGTAAATAGTTGTTTTTAGGTGTTAATTTGGTTTCATTTGACAAATACTTTTGTTAACAACTTTATTGTTTCCGTTGTTTATTAGATATCATTACGTAAGGTGTAAATATTTATTCTGACAGTGTATTTTAGAAAGAATATTATTGTTGGGTAAATCTATAAACAATAAAAGGTAAAAAATTGGCAAATCTGACAAGCGTAACACAGTGGTTATTTCTAAAGAACTTTTAAAGTAATTGAAGGAAAAGGCAACACGAATGAAGTGAATGCTGTTACGGTCATGCTTTTCTTCTTAAAAAATTATCGCCGAATATGTTTCTTTCAAATTCTGTTCTGAATTACTTTCAGTAATAAAAAGTGTTTCTTTTTTATTTATTAAATCATTAAAAACACCGTATGAAATTAGCTCTTCTTTTTGACAATACTTTTAGATACGGTTCGCGTTTGGAGAGGTTCGGATTGTCGATTAGATATGTTGCTTTCAGTTTTAATTACAACAACGAAAATATCCCTTTTATCACCAAAAATATAGTAAACAGCAAAACCAATTTTTTTAGAATTTTTCCTATTGAACGAGGGAGTTTTTCGAAAACTTTCTGTAATTAATTAAATAGTGCTTTGTGGTTCTTACCACCCAAACAGAGTTTTGTTGTTTTCTTTGCCTTATATTTATGTCTGATTTTTAATTTGAATTTAATATTATTGAGTTATGTTTACCACAGAGTATCGCAGCATAAAAAATGAAAAATTAGGTTTCATATAAATTATTCAGTCCTCTTTATCAACAAAAAGTTTTTTTGGCGGCTTATTTATAAACTGTAAACTTACTAAGCTTTTAAACTGTTATTAATAAAAAAAAAAGGGAAATAGAATTGTAGGGTAACTAAAATTTTGAAAGCTCAATTCGATTTATCCAAGGAGTTAATTATTTTTGTAAATAATGGAACAACCTAATATTATGGAGAAAAAGCGGTAGGTACGTAAATAGTACTAAATAACTATGTTTCTTGTATTTGGTAATTGAGAAGAAAAACAAAAAAAGATGCGTGGCTGAGTATGTGACAATCATAATAAAATAGATAATTTCTTTTGTGTCATTGAACATTGTCTCACGTTTAATCACTCTTTAGATAACACTAATAATCAAATTTCTACACTGTAAAATACTAAAAATTTGAAACTCCTGAAATCATTAGGTATGTTACTGTTACAACCATTTTTTTTTACATTTTTATTATTAAGTCAACAACGCACCATCCAAACCAAAAAAATCTATGACAAAAGTTTCAGTTCTATTATCGTTTTATTTTCCAAGGTTTATTTTAACTGTAAACTTTAATAATTTCTGCATACATTTTTAAAGGGTCTCTTTTAGGTGAAGTAAGTTCTAATAAAAATTTTATGATTGTGCCTACAAATATACAAATGAATTGTTACAGCGCTTTGATTTACATACTGATATGATTGACGTGTCTGCAAAAATATTAAATTTACTTCTTTTCTTAGAAGATCCTTTGGTACAGAGTTTATTTAAAAAACGTATCTTCAAACAGTACCTAAATAATATTATTACGACAGTGCAGGGTACTCCCCAACTGCTCTAGTAACGGTGATGTTCTTGAAAAAAGCTGCTGATGACTTTGCCGTTCTTGGACGATCAGGATCAGTTATATTGACGTAATAAATTCCGTATCGGTATCTAAAAGTTAAATTTAAACAAAAATAATTTCTCATTATGAAGGGATAATGATAGGTACGCAAATACGGACCTAAATGCATGTTCCCATTCAAAATTGTCAAACAAACTCCAAGCAGCATAACTTCGTACATCCACATTGTCTTCGTTGATAGCTTCCAGAAGTGCTTCAAGGTATTGCTACAGAATAAATTTAATTTTTATAAACACATTTAGTTATATCCTAACTTAGTTTACCCCAGTGTAAGATATTCTAATGCTATCGTCTAATGTTCCATTATCTGCACAACCATTTTCTGTAATGTGAACAATTGGATTATTGTATGAGTTTTTAATCCAAGCTAGAAGTTTTCGAAAACCCCATGGAACAATCTAAAATAAACAATTTTAAACGCAAGTTTTAATAAAGAGGGAAAACTTACAGCGCTTCTACCAGCTTCATCCATTGGCCAGCTAGAATTATACCACAGCTGAGTTTGCATGTCATTACGAAGGGAAACTGTACTACTATTTGTGGGTGAATTTTTCGCTAATCTAGTGGTGTAATGATTTAATCCGAAGAAATCGTACGTTCCCCTAATATATTCAATTTCATCGGAAGTGAATTCGGGAAGTCTGGATTTAGAGAAACCTTGAGCCACACTTCGATTACCGACGTATTCTTTAACTACTTGTGGATAATCACCATTTGTTGAGTAAATCGGATTCGCGTACAAACCTAACTAGAAACATTAAGAAACTATTTACAATCAATAACAATAATTTTTACGTAAGTAAATAATCAGAATTTTTTGATACCTCGAACTGTAGGGCTCTTTCAGCAGCTTCTTCTTCACCAGAACTACTCGGTTCAAACCATTCGGAACTTAAGGTGATACTCATTGTAGCTGTAAAAAAATATGAAATAATTCTCAATATTTGTTCAGTAATTACCAGCACGATGTACAAGGATGCATAAACGATTTTCTGGACTCTCCTTCAGAGGGATTGGTAACAAGGAATATTGAGGCGAGAAACCCTTATGCTAACCGTCATAGTATCTTCATTTACAATTGGCTCTTGTTCTGTTTTGTTTTTGTGCCGAAAAGTTAAAAAACCTCCTTTCTTCCCCTATTACAGCAAAAGTAACAAAACAGTGAACCCCTCCCTCTAAGCCCGTTACGAAATACTAGACACCCCCTTAACGAATTTTGCAGTCTACTATCTACGATTAGCTGTAGTATGATTGGTGAAAAGAACGGAGTTCAGAACGAATCACTAAATAATAAATAATACATGTGTACTTGCCATTATTTTTGGACCTATATGTATCGTTAAAAAGATGATAAACTGCAGCATGAGATTTTAATATGTTGTGAGCACATAGATAATCCTGCTCTACCAGACATGGCAAGGGCCGGGGCTAATCCTTTTCCTCCATATCCACCGTCACATATTTGATAAGGTTCATTGAATGTGATCCAATATTTAACGCGATCAGCATAATTTTCCAAAAGGGTTCTTGCATATTCCGTGAATACTTTTATCATATACGAATTTGTCCAACCACCCAATTCTTGAAGACGTTGAGGAAGGTCCCAATGGTACATTGTCACCATGGGTGTTATATTTTGTGCTAGAAGAGCATCAATAACTTTGTTGTAATGTTCTATTCCTTCTGAATTTGGATTGTAAGGCTGGCCAGTCGGATATATACGAGTCCATGCTATAGAAAACCTGTAAAAGTCGGCTCCTATGCTTTTGAGGAGAGAGATATCTTCTTCGTATTTGTGATAAGAGTCACAAGCAATATCTGCATTAGTTCCGTCATCAACAAAATCAGGATTGTTGTGGGTTACGGAGTCCCAAATACTTTCACCTTTGCCTGGTAATATAGTAAATTAAGTTATAGTTTCATCAACTATCTATGATTGGACAGTACACCATATTAAATTGCAAATAAGCTTTTAACTTAAATTAAATATTTTAGATATATAGGTAGTGTAACTTTGAATTAAGAAATTGAGCAATACTTTTGTTAGATAAATAAACTCTTACCTGATTCATTCCAAGCTCCTTCAATTTGATAAGCGGCTGTTGCAGCACCAAATAGAAAATCAGATGAAAAAGTGTAGTTTGAAACGCATTCTGCACTATAATTTGAGGAAATTAATAAATTAAATAATTTTTCATTGGACTATGGAAATTTATTGATACTTACTATACAATCAAACTAATTAACGTAACTAATCTTAAAAATATTGCCTTTTTACTATCTCCCATTGTGAGTGATACTAAAGAATAACAAGCACTTTAGAGAGCATGTATATATATTGGTAATAACACTTAATATTCAAGAGAGTTTTGATTAGATTAGTTTTATTGATTTTTTTAGAATCGAGTTGGGAAATGATTTATCTTTATATTAATTAAAACGACAATTTTCTGAATTCAAAAGCGGCAACAGTTTCTTTGGGGCATATGTCTATTAAAACATCTTTTTATCAATTACTTAGGAAAAAGTGATAAACCCAGAATATATAATATGAATATAATTTTGAGAAAAGATGAGTTTTATATTCCTATGCAGGATTAATAATACAGTAGACTTCCGATTATCCGGAATAATGCGGATCGGACATATTCCGGATGACCGAATTTTCCGGATAATCGGAATCGGGAGACGGAAACTATGCGACCCTATTGAAGAACATTTATTAAGTATTACATATGTATTGAAATAAGTACATACACCAGTACTTAATCTAAAGTTATAAAATATTTAATATTAGTTTGCATGACGTTAGAAGTTCGTGCTTTTGCGGCATAATCGCGCCCTCTCTTTAAAAGAAGAACGTCACTCGGAGATGCATAAGGCTGTTGCTCTACATACTGTAGAGCTATTTCTAACGCCTAACGTAGGTACTCTTCTGCCACTTTCTTTGAGGAAGCCCAATTATCTAATTTTGCCACTGCTTTTACCTTGTCTTCTAAGGAAATTACTATTTTCTTACGTTTCGCACCGCTCATTTTTTAAATCACGTAAACACACGTAAAAAATCTGTGCAACTCGCAGCCCTGCACTAAACTCTTTACCTAGCTACTAGCTTTCTAGCAACATCAAAATCAGCAGTTTTTATGGTCAATAAATCAGATGTGTTGCACTTGTGCCTAACATAAACAGACATAAAATATGCCGTTATCAACTGACGGGTCGGGTGCGGTCCAGTAGGGCGGCACCGAGCAACACTATCTCGAAGATGTCCTTCAGGGGGTGTTGTATACCGAGGCACATTCTTTTGACCATTTGGACTAACCAAATGTACTATGTAGACAGTTTAGTTTAGGACAATTCCGGATAAACGGGAGTCGCATCAATCCAGTTCCGGATAAAACGGCGGATTTAAAAATCGATATTATTCCGGATAAAGGTTGATTCTCGCTATACATTCCGTTTCCATACCATATCCGATCCATAACCATTCCGTAAATTATTGTACCTATGAAATTGACCTCTAAGTGATATGTGCGTAAGATACTTCGCCGCGCAGTAATGCACACACTCCCTTCCGTTTACATACCGGCCCGCCTTCGTTCCGTATCCCTTCCATATACATTCTTTTAAAATATATTTTTGACGGAAATATCATATCGGCTCCATATTTAGGAAGAAATCATTAATTTTGTATCATCGTCAATTAATTTCGGAAACAAAGTAACATATTTGCCATCAATATTTCTTTGCTTTGATATGCTGTGAATCCAAAAACGTCTTTTTGGTTTTTTTTTTCTGCTTTTGCTGTTCCTCGTCCAAAATAATAGCAGCTATAAATAAATTTTCTTCTGTCCACATTGTCGCACACTGTCGTTACTAATTTCACTAGGTACCCGACCTAACTTCACTGGTAAAATTAGACCGGTATGCAATCGAATTGTATAGAATGATTATGGAAACGGAACGCACAGTGTGATTATGTGTCTAATATATGTAATGGTTACGGAACGGATATGGTATGGAAACGGAATGTATAGTGAGAATCAACCTTAATGCAGCGTTCCGGTTAAGCGGGATCCGGATAATCGGAAGTCTACTGTAAGTCCTACTGAGATATTGCTAACAACTAAGTTTTAGAAACGATTGACTGGTTTTAAGTTTTATTTATTTTTTTATTTACTTTCTTCCCAAAATACTTAACCTCCACAATCTCAGAACAACTAATTAAAATTGATTTTGCTTTGTTTCAGAGATTAGTTGTAAATTGCCCACTTATTAACTCTTTTATACAATAAGGATATAAGGATTTTATTTGAGACTGTACAGTGTACAGTAAATTTCCTGCGTAGTAAATATGATAGGTATGTCTATCATATTTTTATGTTTAAGCAAGTCAAACTAATTGCATACTGTTGCGCTTAACACAAAAGTTAATACGCCGTGTTGAAAGTTCAGTTCATTTGATTTATTAAAATGCGATGCAATATTGTTTTGATTATTTATTTACATATATACAATTTTTACAACTTGGTGACACTGAATTTTCTTGTAATTACAGTACAAAATTTTTATTTGAGTCGACCCTTATTAGTTGCTGTCGAATCTCAGACTCCCTTATTCTTCAAATTGCTAACATAAATAACTTATGGTCTTTTGAACCACCGCCACCCCCCGCACCCTTCGGACCTAGAAGGGTCAGGCTGTCGGTATGGATCGTTCCTCAAAGGACCGTTATACGGTACGACCGATACTTAGTTATGCATACGTGTGTAAAGACACTATTCAAAACAATGCCTGCTCAGCAATACGCTTTCCATGCAATACATTTTATGCTTACTAAAGACAAAGGTAAGATGTTTCTTTCTTAATTAAAATAGTTATACATGTTAGAGTTAAACTACGCTCCCAAGCAATCGGTCATAACTCTCCCTCGGTTGGGAATCTTTTAATTAGGAATTGCATTTAATCTTTTTTTAATAAATAATTAACTAATAAACAAGTGCTCTTTTTTAATAAAATACCAAACATAAATAAATAAATTTTAAAACCTTTTTAAAAAGCAATTCACCGAGATTAAACAAATAAGTACTTGGGTCAATTTCTTAGAACCATGCAGATGTTGCACTTTCTAAAGTCTGTTTCCTATAACCATAAAATATAAAATGTACAAAGAAAAAATTTGTATTTTCTAGCAAGCTTCAACACACACAGTTTAATTTTATTTTTGTTTTCGTTATTCATAGTTACTTCTGATTCTGTTTAGAGCTACCGCAAGAGATAATAACTTATTCGTTTTGCCTCGTTTTGCTTTGAAAACTAGATCAGTATCAAAAACAAGAAGCTGATATGAGATAAAATTTAATATCTAGATGAACAACTCGATCAATCATCCTTGTCGAACTCGCTTGCATAAGATCTCAAGCATTCCTCGTATTATGTATCACCACTAATACTAATAAATAATAAGCCTTCAGACCCCATTTATCATTTATTAACATAGAAATATGATTAACTGTATCTAAGTTTACAAATTTGTGTTTTATTTGTTATTAAGTTAACATAGAAATGTTGATGACAAAGTGTTTATTGTTGTTTTATTTAACCCTTAAAACTATGTATATATTACTGCAAGCATTTAGCTGTAAGTATAGCTCTGTGAATGCATTTATAAATAATATAGGTACGCTACGCAAACTTGCACAATAGGTACTCTTAGCATTGTCGTAATAATATAATTTTTTTTCTTTTCAAATATATCTTTATCGCTTAAGTGGATTAAATAATTTTAAATTGTTGAACGTCATTCATATATACAACATGAAGCTTGATAATCTTATTCAAGTACATTACGTGTTAAATAATGTGGTAGGCACCTCCACCACAATTTATTTTATTCATTTTCAAGTAAATCGCAGTTAAAGGTCCAACTGATAAAAGAAAACAACACTTTTTCATTTTCTAAATTCGAAACATGGTTCAAATCTGCTACTAAACTTCTTCGGTGTTCACATTCTGAGGACATTTGAAAATATATACTATAGTTACTGATTCCTTTCCTAATTTCTACTACAGGATTAAAATTGAAGCTTTTAGGGGTTTTAAATTTTTTTCATACCGCAGTTACGTGCCTTATAAATATTTATTTGTTTATTATTTTATTTATAACTTGTGCTGTTTTTTAAAGTATGCTTCTACCTGCTATACTGGGATGCATTTAACGTTTTTTTTATTAATTTACAATCATACCGATTTTAAAACCAACAAGTTTTCTATCTGCAGTTCAATAACTACTGTCTCTTAATCGTATCCTAGAAATGTGCTTTCGCTTCAAACTTTTTTAGTAGTTGACAAAATGCTATAAGGGCTCTAATGAATCCTGATAAGCAGTGGCGGCTCGTGGTCAAATACAAAGGGGGTTCACAAAGTTAATAACATGTAGGTAATATCAGAACATGAAGCGTATTTCACGATGTTGTAAATGCGCCGCAGGCGAAGATTTTTAATATTTTTAGGAGAACCAAATACTTATGGCATTTAATAACACAATAAATAAAAACCTTACGTTTACTTATACAGGAAATCCATTCGTCTATGTTTTGCCGACAAATGTGACAAATCCGTAACCCCTGTCTTTGTCCACTCAATACTTTCATTAGGATTACCGGCAAAAATCAGGCACGGAAAGCAAAATAATGCGTTTAATTTATTACACCCACACAACCACGAAGTTTTTTTATACTGTTCTACTTTAAACACACGTTTGAACTTTTTATCTTTTAAGGTACACTCTTGTATCAGCTGTAGTTATGGGCGAGGTGGATCCCTTTTCTTTATTTCGAAACGATTTTGAAAATTATTTGAATTTTCTTTAATATATTTTACCGAACACGACTCTATCATTTACGTAATATTTTAATTAACACGTATTGTGCAATAAATTGTGCGTTATTTACAATTAGCGGACTTTGAACTCTGAAATCTGAACATGCTTCTGAACATAATTTTTTTACTATCGGTTCCTACCAACACTAGCTTACGGAGCCTTTAAAAATGACTCGTACTGGACATTTTCACCAGGTGGCCTAACCGAAGTTGCAAAACCCTGGCAGATTATCGGGTACCCGTGCCGACGTAGCACGACATTTTCCGGCTGATTTCGGCTTCTTCAGAATAAAACTTGAACCAAAAAAGTTAGGTGAAGTCGCAGCGACATAACAAAAATTTAAATATTTTCCATGGGTTACGGGTTGGTGTTTTGTAACTATAAACTATGAAATGGTAAAAGAGATGTAGGGTAAGAGTACCAGTGAATGAACAGTACCAGTAAATGAACAATTCTGAACTAATATACGATTTTTAAGCTTCTGTCGCATTTCTCTAACTTATTGGGATTTCCTATAAATCCCTCTTACTCTGTTTTATTGTTGTCTCAAACAGTATTAAGTTCCATTCCACCGATTGAAGACAAGAGCATTTTGTTGACAACTGTTTTAGCTAACCAAGGTGTTCCCTAAGAGTTAATAGGCGAGCATGTAAGTAACAGCAGTGTATAATAAGAGTACTAGACTTGGTTGCCTCATAATTTTTGATAATTTTAATACACTGTTATATTTCTCGTTATAATAACTGCTAACATAACCTGAAAATACAAATTATCATCGCAAAAACCGGCAAAAGTATTGTTCATTCACTGGGTCGCGTAGTATTCCCAGTAAATGAACAATATGTTCATTCATTGAAAACTAGTGTGAATACGCGTTTGAGCACATTTTCGTCTTTAAGTAATCGTCTTTTAAGGCGATTCATTAGTTTTAAAAGACTTCGCCGACAAATGCCCCTGTCCAATAAGTGAACGACTAACAAAAATAGGTTCATTCACTAGATCAAGTGCCCTTATAAATGAACAGTCGATTTTATGTCGCAAACAAGGTGTTTATGAATGTCCCCAAATGAAAAAATTCACTTGAGTTTCAATCATAAGTTTTATATTTACATTTACACGCAAAATGTCCTTTATTCGTATTATATTTTCAATTTTTTCAATTGTTCTAATAAATTTTACCATTTACTTTCTTAGTTCATTTATTGGAACAATGGTATTCATTTACTGGCATTGCTTGTTCATTTATTGGGGTTTTATGCAGAATTAAATAGTTATATTCCCTTTCAATTCAAGATTAAACGTAAGTGAATTCTTTAACCGTAATCCTAATCATGATTAAATAAGATGTATGTATAAAGTAAGATCATATTTTAATATAACATAATTAATTTATAAAGATTATCCAAATTCTGTAAATGCCTTAACTGTTCATTCACTGGTGCACTTACCCTATATTATACGATAATCATCAATAATATAATACATATTAAAAGGATAAAATTATATGGTGTAACTAGTTCAATTTTTAAAGGGGTTCACTGAACAAATGCACCTACAGTAAAACCGCCACTGCTGATAAGTAAATTTTCGATTAAAAGGAAATTTTTCTATTTTATAATGTAGGATAGAAAGTTCGTCTTTTAAAACTCTCGTTGGTTTGTCATTATACATATACAATAGAATAACCAAACGTTCTGATAAAAATGTTAAGTAGGTATAAATTTTATTTATAGAGCATAAAAAATACACATATTCCTCGATACTAAATTATTTCAGGAAAGTGGTGTGTAGTCTCCGATCACTCTATTGGCGATTAAATCCTTGTAGAATTTAGCTGATGATTTTGCTGTTCTGGTAAGATCTGGATCGGTAAAATTGACGAAGTACAACCCAAATCGGAACCTTAAAACGTAATTTTTTCTAGGCTTGATATTTTTTCCTTTTGGTACATATTAAATAGATACTTACGAATATCCGTCTTTCCATTCAAAATTGTCCATTAGACTCCAAGCAGAATAACTTCGTACGTCCACTTCGTCTTCGTTGATAGCTTCCAAAAGTGCTTCAAGATATTCCTACAAAATAAATTTGATGTTATAGTTCTATAGACTCTGTATTATTATTATCTGGTATCTACCCCGTAAAAAGACACTCTATAATTATCTTCTAATATACCATCGTCTGCGCAACCGTTTTCTGTAACATGGACAATAGGATTATTGTATGTGTTTTTAATCCATGCCAAGAGTTTTCGGAAACCCCATGGAACAAACTAAAAACATGCGATTTTGAAAAAAGAATTTTAATTAATACGAAAGTGTGGACCTACAGCAAGTCTACCGAGTGGATCCATTAGCCAGGTAGAATTAAACCATAACTCGGCTTGCATATCGTTTTCATATGAAACTGTAGTATCATTTGTTGGTGAGTCTGTCGCTAACCAAGTGGTGTAATGATTTAATCCGAAGAAATCGGACGTTCCCTTAATATATTCAATTTCATCTGATGTGAATTCGGGAAGTCTTGATTTAGAGAGATTTTGAGCAGCACTTTGTTTACCAATATACTCTTTTACTACTTCTGGATAATCACCGTTTGTTGAGAAAATTGGATTGGCGTATAAACCTACCTTAAAAGGCAAAAGAAAAGGAATTTTACAGATTTTGGAAACCATTCATTTATAAATTGGTAATAGATTCTTGAGGAAAATTTGAGAAGTTTATGCAAGCCTTTATACACGAAAAATTGTACAGTAACAAGAAAACAACAACGTTTTGCAAATATTTTGTCACATAAACCTCTAAAAACCAATTACCATCACAAAGATAATACAGTACAATACATAAATTTGTTGTCTCAATAGAAACAAAAAGCAAATTTAATGATATATCTTCCATCTCGTCTTCTTAATAAAGTCAACTGATTAAACGGTTGGAAGTTTGTGAAACATTGTAAAAATATAAAAAGAAATACATGTTTGTTTCTTCATAAATATATTTTAAAAATATTTAAGAATATTTAGTGATGATGCGGTAGGAGTGTTATGAAACATATTACACAATAATAATAAAGAAGGAAAAACTGTTGTTTTGTGTTTCAAAGAGTTCATTTAACTCCTACAATTGTTTCGACGTCTTACGTCTTTTTCAATAGATAGTAAGTAGGCAATTAAGTACCATAGATATCTATATAGCAATAAGAACAGTTCGGACTTCCGTATAACATTGTACTATTGTAAGAGATGTAAGACGTCGAAACAATTGTAGAGGTTAAATAAACTTTCAAACATTAAAAAGCAACTTTTCTTATATGGAGAACTAATTTAAAAGTAACAGTACCGAAATTAGTAAAACATCAAAGCTATATTGCTAAATGTATTTTTAAAGTATGCTTTTGAGAAAGAAAACGAATGTTCTTTTTTATTGATAACTTCTATTTAGTTCTATTTTGAGCACGTATAAGTACGTAAATTTGAAAGTCAGCTAAGCCGGTAATCCAGGAGACTTTTAATATAAAACAATGACTAACAATAAGACTACCACTACTTTCCATCACTTTTTTCTACCCACCAAACACCACTTATAAGGTTGAATATTTTCTATTTGTTATATCATATTTATTATTTGGATGAGTTTTCTATTCATGTTTTGTTTACGCTAAATGCGGTTCATTATAACTTTGCAGATTTTCCTTGTATTATTTCTTCGATTTTAATGAAACGCAATCAGACATTTTGAACATTATCTACTTTTTAGAGTGAATTAAATTTATCGAAAAGGAAGCATTTGAGTCATTTTAAACCCGCCGTAAGTACCTAGTAAATGTTAATCTAGGTATGTTAGTAAATGCGGATACCTAATAAAGGGAATTTCAATATTTAATGATAAAACATTAATTTTTATAATGATATACCTATTTAAAGCGACGTTTTTACATACTTACTCTGAATTGCATCCCTCTGTCAGCAGCTTCTTCTTCTTCAGAACTACTGGGTTCAAGCCAAGGAGCGCTCAACGAAATACCCATTGTACCTTAAACAGAATTTAAAACAAACACTTTTTTACTATATTATTAATATTTGTTATATGAATTATTATATAATAAATGAGTTCGATAACGAGAAATCAAATAAATGATTTAGTTAACAATGTGATAAAACTTCGTTCTGAAACTTTTTGACTCGATAACTCAATTATCCTCTTTTTGGATGTTACACTATTTTTGTCGATCACATTTTCACTGATAACTCATCATCAGTTAACATACTTGTGAGCCATAAGAGTACTGAAGAGAATTAAAGAGGTTCAGACCAAATGCAGGAATTGTATTTATTATTATATTAAATATGTACTCACCATTATTTCTGGATCGGTAAGTATCATTAAAAATGTGGTAAACTGCAGCATGAGATTTGAGTAAGTTGTAGGTACATAAATAATCAGCTTTGCCTGACATGTCTAAGGCTGGAGCGAAAGCATCAGCTCCATAACTTTGATGGCATAATTGATAAGGTTCATTGAATGTGATCCAATATTTAACACGATCAGCATAATAATCCAGAAGAGTTCTTGCATATTCTGTATATAAGTCTATGATAAAAGGATTTGTCCAACCACCCAATAGTTGGAGCGGCTGAGGAAGATCCCAATGGTATATAGTTACCATGGGCGTTATGTTCTGGGCTAGGAGAGCATCAATAAGATTATTATAGTACGCGATTCCTTCTGGATTCAGGTAGTCTTGATAACCATCAGGAAATATCCGGGTCCATGATATAGAAAATCTATAATAGTTTACTCCCAAATCTTTAAGCATGGCAATATCTTCTTCATATTTGTGGTAGGAATCACAAGCAATGTCCCCATTACTTCCGTCAGTAACGAATGAAGGATTATTGTGGGTTATGAAATCCCAAATGTTTTCACCTTTTCCTGGTTACAATAAGACGCTGTTATAATGTTATATAACTTATTTCTATCAAAGCCTTTACATATTAGGTTTACTATATTAACAATCAAATTGAGGAAGTATTACATACCTGATTCGTTCCAGGCTCCTTCAACTTGGTAAGCGGCTGTTGCAGCACCAAAAATAAAATCAGAAGAAAAGGTGTAGTTTGAAGCACATTCCTTACTAAAATTAGAAACGTTTTATAAAAAATAATTTTCGTGCTTGGCGGCAAGAAAGTTGAACTTTACGGCCGATGGCAACATTTATGCCGCAGTTAGGAGAAATAATATGCGCACCACGGAGATAAAGTAAAGAATGGGGTATTATTTACTTTTCTTCCCTAGGTGCTCTATATACTATTTTCACTTAATTGTTTCAATTATTATTTTTCCTAAAGGTAGATACTCACTATGCAAACAAACCAACTAAAATAATTATCTTCACAAACAGAGAGTTGCTATGAGCTCCCATTCTGAAATTACAGTTAGGTACCAATAATAAACAATTGGAGAATTTTTATATTTATATAACATATATACAACACTTAATTCTAAAGAGTTCTGATTAGATTATTTTTTCAAATAGGACAAAAAAAGTAACATCCTTATACATATAACAATGGAACTGATATCTAATATTTTCTAAAATTATATAAACGAAATCTTATTATAAATGGGTTTTAGAAAAATTTAAAAAGTAAGAACTAGTTGTTTCAAGTCAAAAGGGAAATAATAACGTTTTTATTAATTTCTTTTAGGATGCTTCTTCTTGGAAATAAAAATTAAATTTTATAAGGCGGATTTGGTTCATAAGATTAGTAAGTTTTTCATTTATCATTTCTGTAAACTTAATAATCATGTAATAATTTACCAGGATACTCCATATTGTCTATAAATTGGAGGGCATATTTACTATTCTGTTTTGCGTTCGATTAACAATAAATAATGCAATTATTAACTGTTTCGTTTTGTTTTTTTTATATAATAGCACTTGTTGCAAACCTAATAGCTGTTAGAGGTAAGTATTTTCAATGTAACATTACTAAGGAATTCAAATGCTACTTCATTAAAATAAGTTTTTGTAAGAGTTCTATAAACGATTATTTATTATTTACCTGAACTTGATGAAAATTTATTATAACTAGATTTTCACAAATCATTTTCTTTTTTCAGACGAGCGTAATTAATATTGAATTCATATTGAAGAGCGGGTGTCTAAATAATTTACAAAAAGGACTGTGGACGATTAAAATACATTTAAGGGTTGGTAATAGTTCCCATTTGCTTGTTCGTTGAATAGAGTAGCAATTCTTTTATGCTTTTGTATCTGTTAATATTATAACAATGCTTATTTGTATCCTTTATTATTATCATATTGTGAAATCTGTATATTATTATTAAATAGATGACCCTCTTCTGTAATGTGATTTGCAAAAGTGGAACTTGGGTTAATATTTTATGTAGATAAGATTGTGTTCTGCCAAACGTTTTCTGAAATTCTTGCCAGTCTGCCCTACATTTACCTACCTTTTGGCATGAAAATATGTATAAATCTGCTTAATTTGTTTTTTATAGTTCTATAATTGATTGCGACTTTTTGACATATTCATAAACGCTGTAAAAATCTATTTAGTAACTTAGTAAATGTTATAATAGAAGATAAGTTTGAATGTGCACAATAAAATTGTGTGGCTCATTTAATACACGTGTATTCCTACTTCAGATTTTGATCTTTTATCACTGTTTAAAAAAATACGAAAATGTAATTGTAACAGAGAAATGCCGCAAATTATCTTTTATGTGATAACATTCCTACAACTAATGTCACAAAGTGATTTGAAGTATCTTGTTTTTAGCTTTGTAATGTAGTTTTGTTAGACGTATTCTGAGGAAAATGGGAAATATATAGGGTAATTGGAGGAGAGTTGGACCACATTTTGTAAAAAAATTAATTCAGTTTTTGTTATCAAAGATACATGTTTGCGAAAAATAGCATACATTCGTTGGTCTTTTTGCAACACGTGGATGCTTCGAAAATTAAGAAAATATGTCGATAAAAAGGTAAAATAAAATATTTCAAAATCCTTTGTGTTGGACCATTTATCCTCCATAGTGGAGGAGAGATGGTCCAAGCACTGGAGGTGAGATGGTCCGGTAAATTGAGCGCAGTAACTTAGAGAAGAGGATAGCGCCACAGTATACTTCTAAGCAGTATGGACATAACGCAATTTTTGCGTAGCGTATTTTCAATACGCATGCGTTACAAGGATCCACTTTCAAAATGTCGTCGACAAAACAGCTGTTCCTCACGTTTACAAATATTGAATTATTTAAGGCAATATAAGGTTAGAAAAGTTGCGAAGCAGTATTTGGTGTTACGTGTTACCTTGTTTTTCAAAATGAATGCGAAAAAAGCCACCAGATGGTGTGCAGCTTCAAAGTGTAATGAATCTTTAATAAACAGTTTTCACTTTTCTGTGTGTTGTTTTATTTCTTTTCAATTTTAATACAGTCGTTTTCTTTCATATTACACATCGATCGATATTTGCTAAACAAAGCAATAATTTTGTACTCTCCATTGCCATTATCGCAATCATATTGCAAGCTTGGTTCGTTTCTACTTTGACATCTATTTAAATTCCCGCTTAAAAAGGATCCACTTTTAACATGGCGGACCCCTCTCAAGGTCACAGAAACGCGCTACGCGAAAATCAAAGGAACCGACAGTTATGTCCCTACTGCTTAGAACTATACTGTGATAGCGCGCTATACCCTTCGGTAAGCTAACATGCTATAATTGTCAAACATTCTCATTTCTGCTTATGTTTTCCGCATATGAGGCATTTGTCGACATGTTTTGTGCAAGTTTCGTGCATCCAACGACCGCAAATGGTGCACTTGATCCAGTCTTCCGTACTTGCTGTCTGCTTGTAGTCTTCCTTGCAGCCTGCACACAAGTTAATACCTTCGGTTCTGTTAAATTCGTGAGGGATTTTCATTTTTTCTGCAAGGGAGTACGCCATTTGGCGCAGTTCTTTGCGACTAGGTGCAAAACCACTTCTTTGTAGTTTTTTTATGTGACTGGACAACTTCCTTTCAGCATCTTCCCCCAATGCAGAATCGGATCCAAGGCGGCCAGTTTTCTCTTCATTCTGGGTCTTAAGTCTCCGCAGCAGCGTTGTTTTAGGAACATTAAAATGATTAGCCGCTTCATTTACTGACATTTCTTGAGCCTGAACTGCCGTGATAGCATTTGCAAGGTCTTCTTTGCTCCGTCTGGCCCTCTGCTGCGCGTTTGGTTTTCGGGAATACACCGTCGGCATTTCTAAATTGGTAAACACGCTATTTCAAATATTTGTCCAACTCTCCTCCAAAAAACTGGTCCGTCTCTCCTCCCGGTGGAGGAGAGACGGACCAGCGCGATACGCGTTCAAAAACAAAGTAGCGTGTTATATTGAGGTTAAGGACAATAATTCGCATAGAAAATAACGCGATATAACCTGTAACGTTTTTTTTTCTATGAAAAATCCCGTTACTAAAGTTTTATTTAATTCGATTCAGTTTGTCTTTGTCTTGGTTCAGTTTTGTTGATTATTTCTTAATGTTGATCGACCTTCCGTCTTATCATCAAGGCTAACAACCTTCGCGCAGGACTAGGCGATCGATGGAAGGATCGATGAAATTTTCCGGTCGGTGCTCGAGGTCTTCTTCCTCGATACTTGACTCTGACATGACGTGTGTGGGTGCGTTTTTCTGTTCGTGTTTTGTGCTTCTACTTGTGTGAACTTCTTACCTTATTAATATATTACGTAAATTTATTCAAATTAAGTATTTCGTTAATTTTTCTTTAATTTTTCATAACTTCTTGAAGCACTCTTTTAAATTGTTATTTTTTTAATTAATTTTAACTATTTTGTCAATTTTTTTTTGTTGCCACGAGGCATTTAGTAAATCTTATTTTTTCTTTTTAATCTTTTGGGCCTTTGTAGCAATTTTTGTAAATTATTAATTTAGCTTTTCACCCCTTTGTTCTCAGTAATTTCAATTTTCAAATATTTTTTTTCTTATGGTGTCTGGTGAGTAAATTTTTGAGTCTAGTGCCTTTGGTGTTTGGTCTGACCTCGACAGTAACTCACCTGTACCCCTCCTTTCCTTTTAATTTTTCTAGGCTTCAATGCCGTTAATATTTTAAATTTTTAATTAATATTTTACAATATTTATTTGTTCATGGTATTTGTTTTTTTCTTGGTTTCTTTATGTATTTTTTTAATATACTCTTCAAGTTTTTTTTGTTTTTTTTAAGAGAGCTTCGAGCTCTCTAGACTTTCAGGATTCTGCAGGAACCACCGATGCACTACCCGGTGCTCAATAAAGTTTTCGTTTCATTCATTCTTTTCTTTGTTTGGCAAAGTGGCGCCCGAGCTCATTTTCGTTTTAATATTTTACTAAAAATTTAAATTTAATTTCAAAACCTGAGTAACAGTTTTGTTAAAAACTTTATGGAACATAATCAAAACTCACCCGTAAGGTCACAATCTGAACACAAGTTTTGCCACCCAAAATTATCGGGCTAGCCGAAACTAATAATATTTTATTATTTGCTTTCGACAGCAGATACACTAACATCAGTCTGTAAACGAATGTGTTGTTTCAAGGTATTCTCTTTTGCGCGTGAGCGCTGCATCAGTTCACAAATTGCCGCGTTAGTGAGTTTGGTCCAACTCTCCTCCAATTACCCTACTATATTTTAGTTATTGATTATTTCCCTAAGTTCTACTACGGGTTCAAAGTTGAAGCTTTTAGGAGTTATATTTTTTCTTACCACAGCCACCTGGTTTTTTGAATATTTATTTATTTATTGTTTTATTTATAACTTGTGTTGTTTTTTAAAGTATGTTTGTACTTGCTGTATTGGGGTGTATTTATTACTTTTTTATCAATTTACAATCATATCGTTTTTAAAACCATCATGTTTCATATCATCAAAAGGGATAATATTAAATTATTTCAGGAAAGTGATGTGTAGTCTCCTACCACTCTATTGGCGATTACATCCTTGTAAAATTTAGCTGATGATTTTGCTGTTCTGGTACGATCTGGATCGGTAAAGTTGACGTAGTATAGCCCGTATTGGTACCTTAAAACGTTATTTTTTCTAGGGTGGATATTTTTTTCTTTTGGTACATATTAAATAGATACTTACGAGTATCCGAATTTCCATTCAAAATTGTCCATTAGACTCCAAGTAGAATAACTTCGTACGTCCACTTCGTCTTCGTTGATAGCTTCCAGAAGTGCTTCAAGATATTCCTATCAAATAAATTTGATGTTATACTTCTATATTCTGTATTATTATTATTATCTGGTATCTACCCCGTAAAAAGACACTCTATAATTATCTTCTAATATACCATCGTCTGCGCAACCGTTTTCTGTAACATGGACAATAGGATTATTGTATGTGTTTTTAATCCATGCCAAGAGTTTTCGGAAACCCCATGGAGCAAACTAAAAAATGTTATTTTGAAAAAAGGAATTTAATTAATACAAAAGTGTGGACCTACAGCAGATCTACCGACTGGATCCATTACCCAGCTAGAATTTATCCATAACACCGCTTGCACATCGTTATCATTTGAAACTGTAGTATCATTTGTTGGTGAGCCTGTCGCTAACCAAGTGGTGTAATGATTTAATCCGAAGAAATCGAACGTTCCCTTAATATATTCAATTTCGTCTGATGTGAATTCGGGAAGTCTTGATTTAGAGAGATTTTGAGCAGCACTTTGTTTACCAACGTACTCTTTTACTACTTCTGGATAATCACCGTTTGTTGAGAAAATTGGATTGGCGTATAAACCTAACTAAAAAGGCAAAAGGAAAGGAATTTAATAGATTTTGGAAACCAAAAAGATATCGATGACCATTGTTACTGTTTAGAGTAGATATTTTCTAAGTCAGTCATTCTTAGATTGGGTAGATTGGTAGTAGATTATTGAGGAAGATTTGAGAAGTTTATGCAAGCCTACATTTACTAAAAATTGTACAGTAACAAGAAAACAACAACGTTTTGCAAATATTTTGTCACATAAACCTCTAAAAACCAATTACCATCACAAAGATAATACAGTACAATAGATAAATTTGTTGTCCCAATAGAAATAAAAAGCAAATTTAATGATATATCTTCCATCTCGTCTTCTTAATAAAGTCAACTGATTAAACGGTTGGAAGTTTGTGAAACATTGTAAACATAAATGTATTTCAAAAATCTTTAAGAATATTTAGTGATGATGCGGTAGGAGTGTTATGAAACATATTACACAATAATAATTAAGAAAGAAAAACTGTTTTTGTGTGTTTCAAAGAGTTCATTTAACCCCTACAATTGTTTCGACGACTTACGTCTTTCTCCGTAGATAGTAACCCTTTTTCAATAAATAGTAAATAGACAATTAAGTACAATAGATACCTATATAGCAATAAGAACATTTCGGAATTTTAGAGGTTAAATAAACTCTCATACATGAAAAAGCAACTTTTCTTTCTTTATTACTGTGATTATTATCTTTGACTTTTCCATCATTGTCGAAGGGTATATCGAGAACTAATTTAAAAGTTACAGTACCGAAATAAGTAAAAAATCAAAGCAATATTGTGAAATGTATTTTTAAAGTATGGTTTTGAAAAAGCAAACGAATGTTCCTTTTTATTGATAACTTCTATTTAGTTCTATTTTGAGCACGTATAAGTACGTAAATTTGAAAGTCAGCTAAGCCGATAATCCAGGAGATTTTTAATATAAAACAATAACTAAGACTACCACTACTTTCCATCACTTTTTTCTACCCATCAAACATCACTTATAAGGTTGAATTTTCTATTTGTTGTACCTATATCATATTTATTATTTGGATGAGTTTTATATTCATGTTTTGTTTACGCTAAATGCGGTTCATTATGACTTTGCAGATTTTCCTTGTATTATTTTTTACCGATTTTAATGAAACGCAATAAGACATTTTGAACATTATCTACTTTTTAAAGTGAATTAAATTTTTGGAGAAGGAAGCATTAGAGTCATTTTAAACCAGCCGTAAGTACCTAGTAAATGCTAATCTAGGTATGTTAGTAAATGCGGATACCTAATAAAAGGAATTTCAATATTTAATGATAAAACATTAATTTTTATAATGATATACTTATTTAAAGCGAAGTTTTTAAATACTTACTATGAATTGTATCACTCTTTCAGCAGCTTCTTCTTCTTCAGAACTACTCGGTTCGTACCATTCAGAGCTCAACGTAATACCCATTGTACCTTAAACAGAATTTAAAACAAATGATTTTTTATTGTGTTAATATTTTTTATATAAATTATAATACTTTTAATAAATGAGTTCGATAACGAGAAACCAAATAAATTATTTAGTCAACAAATTTCGAAAATTTTTAATTCAATGACTCAGTCACCCCTATTTTTGTCGAACAGATATTTACTGATAACTCATCATCAGTTAACATACTTGTGAGCCATAAAAGTGTTGAAGAGAATTAAAGAGGTTCAGACCAAATGCAGGGATTGTATTTATTATTATATTAAATATGTACTCACCATTATTTCTGGATCGGTAAGTATCATTAAAAATGTGGTAAACTGCAGCATGAGATTTCAGTAAGTTATGGACACATAAATAATCAGCTTTGCCTGACATGTTTACGGCAGGAGCTAAAAGAGTACCTCCATAAGCAGTATTACATATGTGATAAGGTTCATTGAATGTAAACCAATATTTAACACGATCAGCATAATTATCCAGAAGAGTTCTTGCATATTCTGTATATAAGTCTATGATAAAAGGATTTGTCCAACCACCCAATAGTTGGAGCGGCTGAGGAAGATCCCAATGGTATATAGTTACCATGGGCGTTATGTTCTGGGCTAGGAGAGCATCAATAAGATTATTATAGAACGCGATTCCTTCTGGATTCAGGTAGTTTTGATAACCATCAGGAAATATCCGGGTCCATGATATAGAAAATCTATAATAGTTTACTCCTAAATCTTTAAGCATGGCAATATCTTCTTCATATTTGTGGTAGGAATCACAAGCAATGTCCCCATTACTTCCGTCAGTAATGAATGAAGGATTATTGTGGGTTATGAAATCCCAAATGTTTTCACCTTTTCCTGGTTACAATAAGACGCTGTTATAATGTTATATAACTTATTTCTATCAAAGCCTTTACATATTAGGTTAACTATATTAACAATCAAATTGAGGAAGCATTACATACCTGATTCGTTCCAGGCTCCTTCAACTTGGTAAGCGGCTGTTCCAGCACCAAAAAGAAAATCAGAAGAAAAGGTGTAGTTTGAAGCACATTCCTTACTAAAATTAGAAACTCTTTATAAAAAATAATTTTCGTGCTTGGCGGCCAGAAAGTGGGACTTTACGGCTGGTGGAAAAGACGTAAGTGCAACTTTCTGGCCGCAGTTACGAGAAATAATATGCGCACTACGGGGATAAAGTAAAGAATGGGGTATTATTTACTTTTCTTCCCTTGGTGCTCTATATACTATTTTCAATTATTATTTTTCCTAAAGGTAGATACTCACTATGCAAACAAACTAACTAAAATAATTATCTTTACAAACAGAGAGTTTCTATGAGCTCCCATTCTGAAATTACAGTTAGGTACCAATAATATACAATTGAAGGATTTTTTATATTTATATACAACACCCAACTCTAAAGAGTTCTGATTAGATTATTTTTTCAAGTAGGTAAAAAAGTAACATCCGCTATACATATAACAATGGAACTGATATTTAATATTTTTTCAAATTATCCAATCGAAATCTAATTATAAATCGATTTTTGAGAAATTTAAAAATTAAGAACTAGTTGTATCAAGTCAAAAGGGAAATAATAACGCTTTTATTCATTTTTGCATCAGTAATCGTGTTTTTACAAAAAATGGAAGTAGAATCAGCTTAAATGCTTGTTTTTAGGATGCTTATTCTTGGAAATAAGAATAACATTTTACAAGGAGGATTTGGTTCACAAGATTAGTAAGCTTTTCATTTATTATTTCGGTCAACTTATAAGTCATATAAAGATTTGCCAGGATTACTTCATTTTGTCTATAAATTGGAAGGCATTTTACTATTCTGTTTTGCGTTCGATTAACAATAAATAATGCAATTATTAACTGTTTCGTTTTGTTTTTATTATATAATAGCACTTATTGCAAACCTAATAGCTGTTAGAGGTAAGTATTTTCAATGTAACATTACTAAAGAATTCAAATGCTACTTCATTAAAAGATGTTTTTGTAAGAGTTCTATAAACGATTATTTATTATTTACCTGAACTTGATGAAAATTTATTATAACTAGATTTTCACAAATCATTTTATTTCTTCAGACGAGCGTTATTAATATTGAATTCATATTGAAGAGCGGGTGTCTGAATAATTTACAAAAAGGACTGTGGGCGATTAATATACACTTTTTCTATCTGTTAATATTATAACAATGCTAATTTGTATCCTTTATTATTATCATAACGTGAAATCTGTATATTATTATTAAATAGATGACCTTCTTCTGTAAAGTGATTTGGAAAAGTGGAACTTGGGTTATTATTTTATGTAGCTAAGTATGTCTTCTACCAAACGTTTTCGGAAATTCTTGCCAGTCTGCCCTACATTTACCTACCTTTTGGCATGAACTTTATGACATATTCATAAACGCTGTAAAAATCTATTTAGTGACTTAGTAAATGTTATTATAGAAAATAATTTTGAATGTGAACAATTAAATTGTGTGGCTCATTTAATACACGTGTATTCCTACTTCAGATTTTGATCTTTTATCTCTGATTAAAAAAATACGAAAATGAAATTGTAACAGATAAATGCCGCAAATTAATTTTCTAATAAAATATATATCTTTTATGTGGTAACATTCCTACAACTGATGTCAACAAGTGAATTTAAGTATCTTGTTTTCAGCTTTATAATTTACTTTTGTTAGAGGTATTCTGAGGAAAATGGGAAATATATTGTATACTATATTATAGTTATTGATTCTTTCCCTAAGTTGTTTTTTAAAGTATGTTTGTACCTGCTGTACTGGGATATATTTAATACTTTTTTTATCAATTTACAATAATATCGTTTTTAAAACCATCATGTTTTCTATCTGCAATTCAATCATAGCATCGAAAGGGACCATAAACAACTCCATTTCTCCTTCCGATTACTAATTATTGATCGAAAGTGGTGATCAAAAGAATGTATCGATATTCATATATCTAAATAGTTTCTATTTTTTGTTTTGTGTTTAAAAGAATTGTTGAGGCTTCCGTTATAGCAACGTACTTTCATTTTAAACTTTTTTTTAACTACTCATTAATGACGTTTTTATAAAAGCGTTTTGATATCCTTTTTAGATTGGAATCATTGAGTTGATGTGAATCACTTAAATCTTTAATCATCAATAGAATTTGTTACCTACTGAACCCATTTGAAAATAATTTGTAAGGATAAATAACAAGGATAATTCGTTATTATACTAATTAATGATAATCCATACTTATTTATCGATTATGTCTATTTGATTGATTTATTGGAATTATCAACTCACTATGTCAGATGAGGTTCTTATGATGGTATTTAAATATCTCTGAATAATCAGTCCTTTTCAATAATGTCTTTTTTAATTTGAAAATTATCACCTACTTTAAATTACATACTTCGAATTAATTAGTAGAAATGAAAATTTAATAATGATGATAATGTTTCGTTGAGGTAACTACGGTATTTTTTAAAACAATTATCAAATAGTGATAAGATTTTAGCGCTCTGCTGTTGTTTATTTAATATTGACAAATAATTGTTTTACGTGGATAATTAAAGTGCATATATCTTTTAATATTGCAGTTTATTATACCTTCTTCTTTTTATAGGTTTTAAAATTAATTAAAATTACACTGAAACAAATTAGACAGTGTTGTGATTTAAAGCAAATTTTCTTCTAAATTTCAAATATGTTTTTTATGTATATTTATTTAAATATATCGGATATTTTTTACAAACCGGACGTATTTGAACAAAAAACATCAGGCACAATTTTTTTTTTCGCTGAAATTTCTTTTACAGATTTTATTTAAGAAATCTACAAGCATATCTGGCAGTAAATTGTGTTAAGAGAGTGCTGGGTAGTCTCCAACGGTCCTGTTGGCGATCACATTCTTGTAAAAAGTGACTGAATCTTTTGGCGTTCTAGTACGATTTGAATCAGTAAAATCGACATAATAAATTCCATATCGGTATCTGAAAGTTCGTTAATAGTTAATCCTATTTCCGTTAATTCATTAGAGATAACGGTAAACTTAAACTTTAATATTTACATGTATCCATGTTTCCATTCAAAGTTGTCCATCAGACTCCAGGCAGCATAACTTTGCACATTCACATTGTCTTCATTAATAGCTTCTAAAAGTGCTTCAAGATATTGCTACAAAGTAAACTAAATTAAAATCAATCGTTATTGCAGTAAGGGATTGTGAAAAAACATTATGATAGCTTAAAAGAATAGTACCAAAATTGTCACTGTAATACATAGAAATGGCCATTATATATAGAATTAAAACCTGTTAATTATACATAGATTAAAAAATTGCAAGGAACGGGAACTTAATTATTTATATGATTACATAATATATCATTTTAATTTTATTTACCCCATAATAGGAAATTCTGACACTATCTTGTAGCGTTCCATTATCAGGACACCCATTTTCTGTAATGTGAACCACTGGACTGTTGTATGTATCTTTAATCCATGCCAAAAGTTTCCTGAAACCCCATGGAACAATCTAAAAAATATGATTTAAAGCAAATTATTACCCTTTTGTAATAATATGAACCTACAGCGTTTCTTCCTGCTGCATCCATTGGCCAACTGGAATTAAACCATTTTTCCGTTTGCATATCGGTTTCAAACGAAGCCGTACTGTTAACTGCTGGTGAATCCGCAACTAATTTGGTGGTGTAATGATTTAATCCGAAGAAATCGTACGTTCCCCTAATGTACTCAATTTCATCGGATGTAAATTGGGGAAGTCTCGATTTAGAGAAACCTTGAGCAGCACTTTGATTACCAACGTTATTCTTCACTATTTCAGGATAATCACCGTCTGTTGAGAAGATTGGATTTGCGTACAATCCAATCTAAAAATACAATTAAAATCGGTTTATACAGTGTTTGAAAGCAGAAAATATGTCAATGTCGACTATTTTTAATGAACATATTCAATTTCTTTCGTCCTTAAATAGAAAAGGAAAGGAAAATATGATTTTACATACTGCAAACTGTCTCGTCCTTTCAGCAGCTTCTTCATCGTCAGTGCTGTTGGGTTCATACCACGTTGCGCTTAAAGTGATTCCCATTGTACCTTAAACAGAATTTTAAAAATTTCCTTTATAAATATTTCTGGTAAGGACTACTATAATAATATGCACGTTCATGGAACCCTACCTTAAAAACTTAATCAGGTCAACTTGCTCTATTTACAATACCGATTGTTCAAAATCGTAATTTGCAATTAGAACGTACACTATACATAAATATGTCGCAATCAAGTGGCCCATTTCAGTAAAATTACATTTGTCTAGACAAAAATTTATGGCAGAATAACTTAAAATATTGGAAAAAATTACGGAAAAAAAGTATAAAATAAATTAGGTTTGAAACTTCGCCATTTTCCGCAATTTACAGGTCACGTCACGGACGCTTATAGCTTATTTGTAAGTTTCTAACAAATAGCGCTGTCATTTCATTTTCATTTATTATATATAACATTTTTCAGTGAAAAAAATAAGTAAATTGCCAAAAAGTATTTGTCTAGAAATATTTTATTTGATTGAAATGACTACTTGCCTGAAACATAAAATACGAGGATGGATAAAATATAAACGAGCCTTTATTCATAAAACATTTATTTTGAAAATTTTCACAAAAACACAAATTTCTCCATTTTTCGACATATCCCCCTTGTTTGACTATACATTTTTCCCAACGGATTGGTAGCTTTCTCATCTCGTTTTCATAAAAAGAAGCAGGGCGGGAGTCTATCCAGTTGCGCACAAACGCCTCCACATGTTCATCAGTCTGAAATCGCTCGCCTCCTAGTGATTCTTTGAGGGGCCCAAACATGTGGAAATCACAAGGGGATAAGTTTGGGCTATATGGATGGTGCTCCGACTGAGTCTAGTGCATTTCACTGATTTGGGCCTGCGTTAAAGCTGCGATGCGAACTCGAGCAGCTTTTTGATCTTCACTCAGCAACTTTGGGACTCAACGAGCTGAAATTTTTCGGGAATCCCCAGTTTTTCCTTATGATTAAGTGGACACTCCCATAGCTGATGCCGAGTTCAACAGATATCTGATGCACAGTGGCATGGTGGTCTCCTTCAATAAGGTTTCTAACGCGTGCAATGTTAACCGGCGATATGTTGGTGCGCGGACGACGAGGATGATTTACATTTTTGACACGTTTACGCCTTTCGTTAAATTCTTTGCACCAAACGTTCACCCGTTGCCACGAAAGCGTTTCATTTCCGAATGTTGTTAGCAGTCTGCGCAAAATTTTAGCTGGTTTCACGTTTTCACGTGTAAAAAACTTAATAATAATCCGTTATGCAACGTTGCTATGCATCTCTTTCTCACTCATTGTGATAGCTACTGTTCAATCCTATTCAAAATTTTATTTGGAGATAATTTAGCACGACTGGACGATGTCTATTGTTGGAGCACGTTCGGGGTAATTTGGAAAGTCCAATATAAACATAAAAATAAATATTCCCTGCAATACAATTGAACCCTTCAGGGTCAGTAACATGGCCAAATTACCCCGACTGCCCAATGAATCCGGTTTGTACCCCCAGGTAGAAATAGAAAAACATTTTCAACTATCAGTTCCAATTCAGGATTCAGCAAATCCAGTCAATAACATCATTTCATTTTAAACATACAATTTTATTATCATTATTTTAAGTAACACTTGTTCATCTGTAGTATTAGTTTCTTTTTTTGTCATTAAATTATTAAAAGTGACAAGCATTTCATTAACTCGCATTTACTTCGAAATACTCTAGTGCTAAATAGTACTAGAAGTGTAAAACTATTTTACACGATTTTACAGCTACTAACCAAGCAAATACAGCAATACGAGGAGTCGTTTCCGTGTCTCCTAATATCCCCACTTCAAGTTGCTAACGACCGTATGCGCCTTGAAAAACTACCCGGCGCTCAATTTAAAAAGGCTCGTTTATATTTGATATTATTTGTATATTAAAATATGTATTTACAAACCCACTAATAAACTTATCAACGAGTATTGTTTTCATTTTTAATATTGTTTCAACATAGTACCTATCAAGATCATAATATATAAAGATAATAAAATAATAAGAAAGGATATGCCCTATTATTTTTGCGAGAGTATTTATCAGTCCAACAATTACCTTTTTTAACAGGTTTTGTTAATTAACAATAACCAGTTAGTACTTCATTTTATTGTGAACTTCTCTGTCCATGAGTTTTACCTTTTCAAACATAATACTCTTTGTTAATAGACTATTCAGTAACTATTTGGTTAACGCAGGATTATATGAGTGATCAATACAAAAATTTTCAAACCAAATGTGGTGATTGAGTTTATTAGCATTAAATTGTAGATATACTCACCATTATTCTTGGTCCTATAAGTGTCGTTAAAAAGATGGTAAACAGCAGCATGAGATTTTATCAAGTTGTGGACACATAGATAATCGGCTCTGCCCGACATGTCTACGGCTGGAGCGTAATCATCAGCTCCATACCCTTCATTACATACTTGATAAGGTTCATTGAATGTGATCCAATATTTAACACGATCAGCATAATTTTCCAGAAGAGTTCTTGCATATTCCGTGAATAATCTTACTATAAAGGAATTGGTCCAGCCACCCATTTGTTGGAGACGTTGAGGAAGATCCCAATGATACATGGTTACCATGGGTGTTATGTTTTGGGCCAGAAGACCATCAATGAGATTGTTGTAATAAGCGATTCCTTCTGAATTTGGATTGTATGGATAACCAGTCGGATATATGCGGGCCCATGATATGGAAAATCTATAAAAGTCAACTCCTAGACTTTTAAGGAGGGCAATATCTTCTTCGTATTTGTGATAGGAATCACAAGCAACGTCCCCATTACTTTCATCGTAAACATATGTGGGATAGTTGTGGGTTATGAAATCCCATATGTTTTCACCTTTTCCTAGGAACAAGAAAAAATTTTAATAACATCATGTATGATCATTTCCGATTAGAGTCATTTGTTAATTATGTAAGGATAATTCTTGTAACCTTTTACCGCCCCATCGCCCCTCTGTAAGGTTTCATAAAGTTTTTATACATTCCCGTCACCATTTTGCATTAATCTAAAAATACAAGAACTGAACATACAATCTAACTTAGGGTATTAATGAATGGCCCCTAAGATTTTTACCTTTTTTTCCATTTCCCTTATAACTATAATATGTATTAGATAATATTATTATTAATTTAACTGTAGTTTCGTTAGTTTCTTGGTGAAGCATTTTAATAATAAAATGAATTAGTAAAATACTTGGTTTTTTGTTTCACTTATTTATTTAAAACGGACATATATGTTTCGAGCTCTTCAGCTCATTATCAACGACATAATGTCGAAGAAGAGCTCGAAACATATATGTCCGTTTTAAATAAATAAGTGAAACAAAAAACCAAGTATTTTACTAATTCATTTTTTAATATTATTATGTTTATGGGATAAACAACATCATTACCTGATTCATTCCAAGCTCCTTCAATTTGATAGGAGGCTGTTGCAGTTCCAAACAGGAAGTCAGAAGAAAAAGTATAATTTGAAGCACATTCTCTACTGAAATTAAATACCGTTTATAAAAATAGTTGATGTTAATCTGGTTGTAATATACACATTATGAAAAGGTATTAAGTAAATCCACCAATACTCACTAAGCAATTAAAGCAGTTAAAATAATAGTTATCCTTAAAAACATGGTGTTGATACTAGTTGTCACCCTGAATGATAGTAAAAAGTGACACAGACTTTTATGTGGCTTATATAAACTAGTAACACTTAGTAGGAGATAGTTCAGATTAGATTAATATTGCTCATTTTTCTCGTTTTCAATTGACATAAAATCGCGCATTTTCGGGATTTATCAAGTCCAATGTAATATTTTATAGATATAATATTACTGCACAACAATTTATTCGATGTCTATTGATTGATGATATTTTCATGTTTTCTGTTGAAGATTTGATTCCAAATTGGATTTAAAAATTAATAAAATGAATCCTTATATAGCAAAGGTCCAAAAAGTACCGTTATGTATTCCGAATAATTGCATTCATGGAATTATTAAATAAAAATTAAAAAAAAAATAATAAATAGTCCTATTTGTAAAATTATGTTCAACTTGAAATGACATCTCTAAGTCATTGCAATGATCAGCAGAAAATATTTAGGAAGAAATTATGTAACTTTGGTATTACATATCCAAAAAATTGAGCTTCACCCCTTATTCTGCTGCTCTTTTACCTTTCTACCACCTTGTATATAACTTCTTTGCATGATACTTTATGAAATTAAGTCGAAACTGTAACACATTTTATTAATAAAATTCTTTAAACAATAATATTGCTGGTGACAATTTTGTAAAAGTTAGTAAAGGCTTTTAGTGTTGAGAAAGCTACTCTAAAATTATTGTAATAAAATTAACTGGTTTTAGGAGTGTCTCTAGGTAACGTATTTAATAAAATTTATAATACACTTGTTTGAAAAACATGATGACGAATAAGCCAATTAAAAATAATCAATTACTTAGATAACAGCATTACTTACAGGAAAAAAACAATTGATTGATTTGATATTCTGAGCAATCAACATAGTCAATTTAGAATTTGCGTTTTAAATTGCAATTGGTACTTATTTGAAATTTGTATATATGTTTTGTTAAAAAAATATGATAGGATTAAATATCGAATGTTTCGATGTAATGTCAACTAGTTTTTAAAATAATTAATAGCTCGTCAAATAGTGATAACTGATAAGATTTCACTATAGATATAGGCACCTTTGTTAATGATTAAATATTGAATATGTTACTTAATACACTTCAAATATTATTTTCTTCCTAGGCTCAAAAATAAAGCAATGGGGCTGTTCAAAGTGTAATTAATTATAATAAGGGTTATCATAAGTAATAAACTTTTGAAACTATTTGTTTTGTTTCAGTAGATGTAACATTAATATACATTTTTTTCACGAGAGTGACGGGTATTTCCCAACTGTCCTGTTAGTGATGCTTTTGCTGTTGTAGGACGTTCTGGATTAGTAAAATTGACATAATGAATTCCATACCGGTATCTGGAAGTTTTTTTTTAAGTTAATCGTATTTTCGTTATTTAAGGATAATGCTATAGTATAATTATCTGTACCCAGATTTCCATTCAAAGTTATCCATTAAACTCCATGCAGCATAACTTTGTGTATCCATTTCGTCTTCGTTGATAGCTTCCAGAAGTGATTCAAGATCTTGCTATGCAATAAATTTAATTTTTGTTCAACATGTTATAACTATACACTATACATATCATTTTAATTTTATTTACCCCATAATAAGAAATTCTGACAGAGTCTTTTATTTCCGATTAACAAGAATCGGTGCAACCATTTTCTGTAACGTAGACAACGGGACTATTGTAGGTGTCTCTAATCCAAACCAAACCAAAAGCTTTCTGCGTGAATCCATCCATCCATCATCAATTACACATTACACCACAATGATTTAATCCGAAGAAATCGTACGTTCCCCTAATATATTCAATTTCATCGGAAGTGAATTCGGGAAGTCTGGATTTAGTAGAGAAACCTTGAGCCACACTTCTATTACCAACGTATTCTTTCATTACTTGTGGATAATCACCGTTTGAGGAGAAAATTGGGTTTGCAAAAGCAACCTAGCTAAAAGAATAGAATAACAGGAAATGTACAATTTCTGAAAGTGCCTATGTTACGATTAAAGTCATAAACAAATCAATGCCGATAATCGATGTTTGAAGCAAATTCATTATTGTAGTAAGAAATCAACCGATTTCTGGACTTTAACTAGTTAACTTAAGAGAAGATGAGGAAACTGTGGCAAGCAGCCTCGCGTTGATAATACCCATATTCAAAGTGGGAAAAGCAAGTGTCTGATTTTTGGCAATAGGGGAAAGTGTTTTTTTTTTTTAATTAATTAATGGCTAATATGCCTAAATATTTAAATCCTTGCGAAGCTAATGGTTTACACAGTTATTCGGAGAATCTGAAGAAGGTTAACTAATTTTGGTAGGTCTTGTAAAATCTTTCAACGACGAATAAGTTCTCAATAAAGCAAAATTATATTTTTTTTGCGGAATTTTTTAAATAGCTACGTTTCTATTAAAAATCGAAATGCATAACATCCTCGTATAGGTACGTAATGAAATGAATTTTAAGAAAAACGTGTATGTTTTCTGTTTATAGCGTTTTACTTACTTTGAAATGTCTAGTCCTTTCAGCAGCTTCTTCTTCATCATAGGTGCTGAATTCATACCATGCAGAACTTAAGGTAATACCCATTGTGGCTTAAACGGAATCATAAAAATTAATTTAATGGATGAATTTTGAATAGGTTGTTATAGTTGCGTATTTTAATGTAATTAGCCTATTAACTAATAAAATAGTTAATTTAATCTATCTGATATCCTCTTAAGTTATTTACCCAATCCTACTCTTTGGAACGTTGTGTGAAGACTTGCTTAATCATTGTCCAAAAATATAATAAATCAAAAGAAGAAACGTTTTCGTCCTGAATGTGCGGTTGGTATCTTCAGTAAAAAACTTTTGAGTCTTTCATTTCCATCAATGTTGGTAAACGGGCTGTCCCTCAGCCCTACACTCTAGCGCAAAGTCGGTGGGTGGGGTGGAAGGCCCTCTTTAGCCAGCTTTAGGAATCGTGGGAATGTGTGGGTGTTGGTTTGGGAGAGAAAGAGGCCAGATATCTTCAGTGGTTAGTGTCCCAAGATATTTAGTACCGAATGAAACGTCTGCAGTTGAATCCACTGGACGATGGCAAATCCCAAAAGACTTCAGGACGAACATGGCCACGAACCCTGAAAGCCTACGTTCAATTACAAGCAAATTGTATTTTAAATCATGTCTAATATTAATTAAAGAGATTTGTGGAAATTTTTTAAATGCAAACAAATTGGTTTTATTTTTTATACACTAAATATAAATTTATTATATTATAAGTTTATTTATTCCATTTAAGAAAACTTCTCGCTGGTGCAATTCTTTTTTCTTTATCAACTGGGATTGCCTAGGTACATGAAGAAATATTTAAAAGCTAAAAGGGCTTTTTCGAACACATACAGTGTCAGAAATATTTGAATACCTAATTATAAAATTTGTTTCTTAGTGAAAGGTATATTGCCATCTTTCCACTACAATAGTACGTCATCTAGGTTCCATTTTCTTTTTTTATCAGTCGGATTTCCTTTTTACTTTTTAATTCAATTTTTTGTTAATTGTCTTTTAGTTTTTTGCTATTACTATCCATTACTAGTTTTGTTATAAATGTACGTTATTTGTTTGTATACCACATTATCCAAGTATAACACCCTTTATTAATAAAAGATTTTTAACAATTTTATATATTTCTATTGAGGATGACATTTTTATAAAAGTCAACAGAGGCCTTTGGAGTTCTCTCGAGTTGAGGATCACTAAAGTTAATATAATGAAGTCCGTATCTGTAACTAAAAGAAGAAAAATGCAAAAACGTAGAGAAAAAAACAGGTAGTCATACCTATAGCCATATTTCCACTCAAAATTATCCATTAAACTCCAAATGGTGTAGCCTTTAACAGTTACATTGTCTTCGTTAATTGCCTCTAGAAGAGCCTCTAGATATTGCTAAAAATAAACGACTCATTAAAATAGGTTTATTAATGCATAAAAAAGAAATACTATCAACATTTTTATCAATAAAAAGGGCATCAAAGTTGATTAATTTGATTTTGTTTCTTGTGATTCAACAGTCTCAACTGTCAAATCTTATGGATTCTTATATGGTTATTAGTGAGAAACATTGCAATTATTTCAAAATAAATTAATATTCAAATTATGCATGTTTGGAGTAGTTGGAATTGAGTCTTTGAAGTTTCAAACTGAAGAGAAAAGTTTGTCAAATGTGACGCCTCCGAATGGAACAAACAACTGGCCCTGGAATCAAAAGTCGTTCCGTTGATAACTTACTGAGGGACACCATTATGTCTATTTCTGCAATTATTTCAGACTAGCTGCTATGCCCGCGACTTCGTCCGGGCGGAATAGTGACTTTCAGCAGCATTTTAATTTTTTTTTTCTATATTTTAATTTTCTGGACCGTAAGCCTTTTTGCCGATGTCATTACACAAAAACTTTCATTCCTTATTTTTGCCCCCTTTACGGTAAAATTTTTAAAAACTTTAAATGTCGTATTTATTTATATATTTAATCAAAAGCCTAAAAAATAAGTTTCAAGCCTCTAGCTTTATATCTACTTATCTATCTTTGTACCAAATTCTCATTTAAATCGGTTCAGTAGTTTGGGCGTGATTGCGTAACACACAGACAGACAGAGTTACTTTCGCAGTTATAATATTATAGATTCATATAGTTTAATTATAGTTTAAAATAGTTTATATAGCTTAGTATTCGACTACTTTTATTGATCCAAATAAACAAAACCTCTGTAACTTTTTACACTTAATATTTTAATTTTCTGGGCCGTAAGCTTTTGGACGACGTCATTACACAAAAACTTTCATCGGCTAATTATATCCCCTTCAGGGTAAAATGTTTACAAACATTGAATGTAGTATGTCGTATTTATTTATATCTAATTAAAAGCTTAAAAAATAAGTTTCAAGCTTCTATCTTTAAGAATTACGGAATTTCCGCACAAACTTTCCTATTTCAACCCCTTACAACCCCTTATCCGCATTAAAAAGTAGCCTTCGTCCTTTCTCAGTCTCTAGACTATCTCTGTACCAAATTTCATTTAAATCAGTTCAGTAAATTTTAGGCGAGATTGTGTAGCATACAGACAGAGTTACTTTCGCATTTATAATATTCCGCGAATTCATTTTCATCGATTTTCCCATAGGAATAAGATATTTTCCCGCAGTAAAACGTAGCCTATGTGTTAATCCAGGGTGTTAGCTAACTCCATACCAAATTTGATTAAAATCGCTCCAGCCGTTTAGACGTGAAGAAGTAACAAACATACACACTCACAAACTTTCGCTTTTATAATATTAGTGTGATTTCATTTTTTAGAAGAAAAGCAAAATCGATAAGTTAATTAAAAATAGAATAAATATTTACTTCTCGATGTCACATTTCCATAATAGGTAACTACTTACTGTGTGGTATAAGATTCTTGTGGTATCATTAAATATCTCCGAATCAGCACAACCATTTTCCGTGACGTATATATCAGGGTTATTGTATGTGTCTTTAATCCAATTCAGGAGTTTTCTAAATCCCCATGGAACAATCTTAAAAAATAAACTTAGTTAATGGAATAACCTATACAAGCTTCTCCTATTTTAACTCTAAAATTAATGACGAAGCTTTCAGATACTGTAACTCCATAATAATAATGATAGAATTTTAAGTATATTACTTCTTCCACCTGAGGAAGCCACAGTGTGGTGAAATGCACATAGTGGTACTAATAAACATTTTTGTAACTTAACTGTGTTTTTCTATCATTATTAATAGAAAATTAATTTAGTGATAACATTTCACTGAACGATTTAACATTTCTATATAAATTAAATAATTTACCGAATTAAATTTCATAATCTCATTTAATACGCTTGTTTTCTTTCCTAGGTTTGAAAATACAGCAACGACATTTTAAGGGACAAATGTCGCAAATTAACATACAAGTCCTTAAATATAATGAATTTTCAATAGTGGCATTAAATTGCTTAACTATTGATATCGATCTGTAAGGGCGTGCACGGGGGTTCACTTAGAATGAAACATAATAGAAAAATCAGAACAAAGTTTTCAGTTTTAACTCGGTAGATACTACTAATGATACCGGTAGAGAAGACATTCAAAGTGATTTTAAAATTCAGGAAATATTTTTTTTTTGTTTAGAGGTTCTACTAAAGCTCAGGAAATTAATATACAAAAGAAAATAATTAATTAGTATTGTACTTACTGCAAGTCTGTTGGCACCGTCCATGGGCCATGAGGAATCGAACCATGTATTGACATGGAGATCGTTTGTAAATGAATCCATACTAGTGGTGTTTATTGTTGAATCTGCAACCATAAATGTGGTGTAGTGATTTATTCCAATAAAATCGAAAGTTCCTTTTATATATTCGATTTCATTCGATGTGAATGTTGGCAGTCTTGAGGATGAGTAGACTGCAGCCCTACTTCGTTTGCCGACGGAATTTTTCACTTCTTCTGGATAATCACCATTTGTTGAGAAAATCGGGTTTGCAAACCATCCTATCTACAAAAGGAAAAATTACTGGTAGAGGTCTTAGTGTAATGTCAACATAACAAGGGTCGAAGGTGAAAAATGTTTTTGTTTAAAAGAAGTAAGGGAGAAAAAATATTCTTTATTACTTCCATCACAAATAAATAAAAATTTTCAAAATTTTGCAGATGTGCTTAATAGTAAACAGAGAGTGATTTTATTGTCCTGTTGCATATTCCCATTAATTTAGCTATTTTTTCCTATGTGTACTTAAAGAACCACCTTCAGAGTTTTTACTCATTTTTGGCCTTATGTGAGAGGGAATGTCAAATGAATTTTTCTTCAAAAAATCTTACACGGAATTGCCTTGCCCTTTCTGCAGCCTCCTCCTGGGAAGTATCATTGGGCTCCTTCCAATGGGCACTCAGCGTTATCCCCATTTTACCTTAAATATTTTTTTGTCAGTAAATAATAAGACACTGGTCTACCATCTGTTTATTTTTTTTTTCATTCTCAATATCTACACTATCTGAGCTTAAGACGATAGTAAAGATTTTATTAGTTTAACCAATGTTTCTACTAGTTCTAATTGCGAATTAATTTGGAGTGTTATGTTTTGAACCAATGGAAAACCACCTTTCATCAGGAATTCTAGAAAAAGATTTTCAAACCAACTAGATATCGCTTTCATTTTTTTATTTAACTAATCATGAAAAAAGTGCACTTCTTTTGTTGGTTTGATGTACTGCCATCATTTTACTGCATTCCTCCGTTACCTTTATTTTGTATTTATTGTAAACTTTTGTTTTTACGGAATTTAAAGTTTATGAATTTTTTATGTCCATAAATTTGCAATTTGCTTGTTATAAACAATCAATATATTATTTGAAAAAATTATATCTTCTAGAAAATTTTGTGACAAACTATTTGAACTTGTGTTTGAAGTCTCTCCGATGTCTGGAAGTGGAGATATAGGCTAAAAACTAACAAAAGAATTGCAATGAAGCCGAAAATTTAGTTAGTTCGAAAACTTTTCTCTATTTTTCATACGCCTAAGTGATAAGGGTTGTCCACCCCTAACTTTTCTATTTTTATTTTTTTGACACATTCTTTATTCTAATTTTTTTATGATTATGACATTATAAAATACATGTAACCCTTAATTTTCATCCTTCAACCACCAACCCACATTTTCTAATAGCGATATTAGTACTGTAATAATCTTCAACTCTCAGTGGTTGATAACTGATCAATTATTATCAATCGATTAGTCATCCCCGTCAGGCGTCTACTGATGTCACTACTCACCCAGCAAACAGCACGGAGTGGGGATGAGAATGAAGCAGATTTTTTAGAATATTACAGGCAGTTCAAATACGTTCTAAGAAGTAAAAGAATGTTTTAGTATAACATTTTAGAATGATTTGGCAATGTTCAAGAATGTTTCAGAATGTTAAAAAAAGTTAGAAAATGTTTTGAATAATTATGGGATATTCTGGATAGTTCTAAATTCGCTAATATTCTAGAATGTTCCATCAAACGTGTAATATATTCTTACCCGGGCAATGCCGGCCGGGTATTGCTGCTAGTATACTTAATATATAAAATCCCATCATAATGTCTTTCATGCTTACCGTTGTTGATAGATTTATAAGAGTCATTGAACAGATGATAAACTGCTGCGTGGGCTTTGAGTACGTTATGAGCACACAAATAATCAGCCCTTCCTGACAAATCTACTGCCGGGGCTTTCTTTACATCCCCATACCCTTCTTGGCAAATATGGAAAGGTTGATTGAAAGTTGTCCAAAAACTAACACGATCGGAATAATTTTCAAAAAGAGCTCTTGCGTACTCTGTGTACCATGTCACAATGTTCGGATTTGTCCATCCACCCAGATTCTGGAGAGGTTGGGGAAGATCCCAGTGATAAATGGTTAACATCGGGGTTATGTTTTTTGCAACAAGGCTGTTAATAAAAGTATTATAATGTTCAATTCCTTCACTGTTTAGATTGTATGGATAACCATATGGGTATATTCGAGCCCATGAAACAGAAAATCTGTAAAAGTTTACGCCTAGGTTCTCCAGAAGAGATATGTCTTCCTCATATTTGTGGTAAGAATCGCAAGCAGTATCTCCGTTGCTCCTATCGACTATTGAATTAGGGTACTCATGGGTCAATGTATCCCATATGTTGGGGCCTTTCCCTAAAACCAATTAAAAGACTTGAATTGTATACTTTCGAACGATAAATATGAATTTTGACCTAAGAATTGATCTTTGAGGGCATTTTGTAAGTGTAGGAATATTTTTTATCTCAACAAAATTTTATTCTACACTGCAAAGAACGAAATCAGAACAATGGGTTAAATTGTTCTTAATTTTTTAATTGGGGTTTGTGAGAATTTTAGAATAAGAAACTTTGCGTCATTTGTAAGGTCATAACGATACCAACTGTAAAATTAAAAGCAAATGTACAATTTTCCGCCTTGTCCGGGACCTAAACTATACATTTCCATGCACCTTAAAACATAACATGACCTACAAATAACTTTGAAAGTCAAACCCATGGCAACATTTTTGGTCTCAGTATAAATAACTCACCTTGTATAATTAGAGTACTAATATATTTTTATGAAATTAAAAATATTGTGTGTGTTTCTGAGTAGATTTACTACAAAAATGACTTTACCACTTTCATTCCATGCTCCTTCGACTTGATAAGATGCTGTACCAATGCCAAAAATAAAATCAGAATTAAACGTGTACTGTGAAACACTTTTCACTCTAAAACAAAATATTTTTAAAAGTAAAGTAGTTACGAGTAGTTTCACATTTAGGCAGTTAACGTCCAGTGATTACTTTGAAGATACCAAGCGAAATAAATAGAGCACTTGCTTAATAAAAATGATTACTTTTTGAATGATTGCTATTAAAATAAAAATTTCTCTTACCCGAAGATTAGATGTGTAATAATAAGTGCAAATTCAAGTTTGTTCATGTTTGCAGGTTTTGGCAGTAGACTGTTTGTAATGCATTTATATGCATCTTTTAGAAACGATTAGATAAAATTTAAGATTATTTTAAATCTATAATAATTCTATTAGTACATGCACATGGAATTATTATTCTATGTGATAATTGTTGTCTTTTAGGTATCACGTGCAAAGTTTTAGTGGCAATTGTAGTGTTTGTTTGGTTTTTTGAATAAATATTTGAAAAGAGTTAGATATAGGTAACAATATTTACTTATCTATGGTGGTTTGTTAACAGGCTCTTTTTGGAAAAATAGCGAGCAAAAAGTGGTACCTATTAGAAGAATAGAATTTTTTTATTAATCTCAATTTAAATCAATATAAACAACAGTAAGTAAAGCTTGTGTAAGTGTTATATTCTAATTTTCTCACGTTAATGTGTGCTGAAGGGCTACTCGACACCGGGGCTGCTAACTGACACATTTGCTTATTTCACTTATTGCTATGCGACTATTTTTTATGCCTTTGTATGATCATTAATTTTTATATCTAAGGATGCCAGTCTAGCTTCAGACTCGAATTAGTTAAGACATATAATGTTCGATATTGGCGGTATCCCGCCGCGGCGCGCCGTTTATTAATTTGGTGAATTTTTTGGTTCGGTAATAGTGGACTGTATTTTTTTTTAATAACTATATTTACACTATATACAATTAGAATATGGTTAAAGTCGGTTTATTTAACATTCGATACTAACAAGCAATTTTGGTTGATTTCGGTTTAAGTTTTTAATTCGATCTGTGTTTAAAAGTATATTTACAAATTTTATAACCTTCAGATATTCACCCCCACAAGCTATTTTTAGCACAAGTCGGTACTGTTGGTAAACGTAAGAAGGGTAATATCTAGAAGGGTATCTGGTTCTAATTGGTTTGTCTGAATGCATTGACCCGGAAATATCAGTTGGAGGTACCTGGTTACATTTGGCTTTCATACTTAAATCTAGATATATACAAAGCGACTATTCTAAAATATTAACAATACTAAAAAATAAAATATTTGAAATAAACCATGGAAATGAGAATCGGAATAACCGAACATATAATCAAGCTTTTTTTTTTAACTGTTTTATCTAAAATTATATCATAACAGAAGTAGGTACACCTTTTTAATTAACTTTCGCACCAATTGACGTCTTATCTATTTCATAAGGACTGACTAACTAATTGTAATACACATAAAATTAAAAAAGAGATCACGAGCATTTTCAGTTGTTAAATTCATCCAGTACTTCTAAGAATTTCGAAAGATAAGAATCTGTGAGATAGGAAATACAATATAATTAACGTAAGTATCACACTAATATTATAGAGGCGAAAGTTAGTGAGAGTGTGAGTGTGTAAGTGCGTATGTTTGTTACTTCTTCACGTCTAAACGGCTGGAACGATTTTACTAAAATTTGGTATGGAGTTAGCTGACACCCTGGATTAACACATAGGCTACGTTTTACGCCGGGAAAATTGATGGAAATGAATTCGCGGAATATTATAAATGCGAAAGTAACTCTGTCTGTATGCTACACAATCTCGCCTAAAATTTACTGAACCTATTTAAATGAAATTTGGTACAGAGATAGTCTAGAGCCTGAGAAAAGACATAGGCTACTTTTTAATGCGAAAAAAGGGTTGTAAGGGGTTGAAATAGGAAAGTTTGTGTGCAAATTCCGTAATTTTTAAATATTTTTGATATGTAAATAAATATGACATTCAATGTTTGTAAAAATTTTACCCTAAATGGGATAAAATTAGACGATGAAAGTTTTTATGTAATGACGTCGTCCAAAAATCTTACGGCCCAGAAAATTAAAATATTAAGTGTAAAAAGTTATAGAGGTTTTGTTTATTTGGATCAATAAAAGTAGTTGAATACTAAGCTATATAAACTATTTTAAACTATATTAAACTATATTAATCTATAATATTATAAATGCGAAAGTAACTCTGTCTGTCTGTGTGTTACGCAATCACGCCCGAACTACTGAACCGATTTAAATGAGAATTTGGTACAGAGATAGATAAGTAGATATAAAGCTAGAGGCTTGAAACTTATTTTTTAGGCTTTTGATTAGATATTGGTAAATACGATATTTAAAGTTTGTTAAAATTTTACCTTAAAGGAGAAAAATAATGAATAAAAGTATTTGTGTAATGACGTCGGCAAAAAGGCTTACGGCCCAGAAAATAAAAATATAGAAGAAAAAAATTTAAAATGCTGCCGAAAGTCACTTTTCCACATGGACGAAGTCGCGGGCATAGCTAGTAGTTCTATATTTTTGAGAAAGTAGGTTAAATCTTCTGACAAAACTGTCTTATAATTATCCTGAAAGTTTAGTTTAAAATCCCCCGCCAAATTTCAGGCACATAAAACCGGCGACCTTAATGAGAAATTCGAATACCTAACAGCAAAATGATATACACCTCTCTTTTTTTTAGTAGTTACAAATTATTAGTTTTGAGGTAGAATTGACAAAAGGTATTGCTTTATAATATTAAAAATTAACTTTATTATTGAACAAGTCAACTGCTTTAGTGATATTTTGGTCAGATTGTAAGTAAAGTATAGGAATTGCATGGTAAATAAACAGATTGTTTTTATTGCATTTTATGAAAAGCATTACTTATAATAATATGGAGATTATTATCAATAAGATTCCTTTAAACTCTTATGGAGTACGCACGTACTAATTTTTAAACAATTTTGTCGTAACTCACTACTGTCTCACTTCCATAGACGTTTTTGATGAAGTATGCTGACGAGTTTGGAATTCTTGGACGATCAGGGTCAGTAAAATTTACATAATAAATTCCATATGTATATCTAAAAGAATAAAAATGAAGAGATACATTGTGTTTTGACTACAAAAGTGACTTGGTGATGGAATTTTGCTAATTTACATGAAAAGCTTCGTTTCATTTTGATATACCACCTAGGAAAATTTTATTTAGTGAATTATCATTTCTTACGTGTATCCTCTATCCCATTCAAAATTATCCATTAAACTCCAGGTTGTGTAGGCAATAACAGTGACACTATCAACATGAATGGCTTCCAAGAGTGCTTTAAGATATTGCTACAAAGGGCATATTTACTGTGAGTATAAATGTATCTATATATACCTAATAAATTTCAATCCTTTCTATGGATATGGCGAAAGTGATGGTGGAACATTTGAACTTACGCCATAATATGAAATTCTTTCTTTGTCATCAATAACACCAGTGTTAGGATAACCATTTTCCGTTACAACGATTTCAGGATAATTATACGCATTTTTTAACCATACCAGCAATTTTCGGAAACCCCATGGAACAACCTACCACATTAAATATTCTTGTTTTTGTTATAATATAGTTTGAAATTTAATACATCATAAATATGTTATGTCATCTAACGTCGACGAATACTAATTTATGATTCTATAATAAAAAGAACATTATAATGGAACTTCTTTAATAAATACCTACAATCCCAAACCAGAGGAGAATCTGCAACACAATTTTTTTGAGTTACAGTATTTATGGATAGATTGTATATACGAGGATGGATCAAATATAAACGAGCCTTTCTTCATAAAACATTTATTTTGAAAACTTTTCACAAAAACACAAATTTCTCTATTTTTCGACATATCCCCCTTGTTTGAGGATAAATTTTTCCCAACGGATTGGTAGCTTTTTCATCTCATTTTCAGAAAAAGAAGCAGGGCGGGAGTCTGTCTATCCAGTTGCGCACAAACGCCTTCACATGTTCATCAGTCTGAAATCGCTCGCCTCCTAGTGTCTTTGAGGGGCCCAAACATGTGGAAATCAGAAGGGGATAAGTTTGGTCTATTTGGATGGTGCTCCGACTGAGTTTAGTGCATTTCACTAATTTGGGCCTGCGTTAAAGCTGCGATGCAAACTCGAGCAGCTTTTTGATCTTCAGTCAGCAACTTTGGGACCCAACGAGCTGAAATTCTTCGGAATCCCCAGTATTTCCTTATGATTGTGTGGACACTCCTATAGCTGATGCCGAGCTCAAAAGATATCTGAAGCACAGTGGCGTGGTAGTCCCCTTCAATAATGTTTCTAACGCGTGCAATGTTAATCGGCGATATGCTGGTGCGCGGATGACGAGGATGATTTACATTTTCGGCACGATTCCGCCCTTCGTTAAATTCTTTGCACCAAACGTTTACCCGTTGCCACGAAAGCGTTTTATTTCCGAACTGTGCTATAGTAATCTGCGCAAAATTTCAGCTGGTTTTACGTTTTCACGTGAAAAAATTTAATAATAATCCGTTGCTCAACGCTGCTATGCATCTCTTTTTCACTCATTGTGATAGCTACTAACCAAGCAAACACAGCAATACGACTAGTCGTTTCCGTGTCACCTAATATCCCCACTTCAAGTTGCTAACGCCCGTATGCGCCTTGAACAACTATCCGGCACTGAATTTAAAAAGGCTCGTTTATATTTGATCCGCCCTCGTATATAAATAAAAATAATAACAATAATTTTCTCGACATTTTTTATAGATCATGTGACTGAAACTATTCAAACAGTTAATTGTTAAAATGTAGGTAATAGTGACAACGATAACTTAATTAGGTAAATGGTAGAAATGATTAGATATTATAAATCAAATTGAATTATATCTTTCTTGATATTCATTAAAGGTTTGTTGACCAGAACTATACATCTACACTCTCATTTGTAAGTTGGACATTATTTTCGTCTGAACTTTAGACGAAGTTAATTATAAAAATGTAGGTAATGTTGATAACATAATTATGTAAAATGCTGGAAACGATTATACATGAGATATTACAAAAACCAGTTACAGATTAGAAAAAAATCTTTTTTTACTTTATATCCATACAAAGTTTGTTTAAATCATATCTACACTATCCCTTTTATGTTGGATACTTCTTTTGTCTGAACTTTAGAAGAAGTTAATTTTAAAAATATAACCTGATTTTGTAAATTGGTGGAAACGATTAGACACTAGGTTTTACAATAGCAAGTTACATATTAGAAAATATTCCTTTTTTCTTTATGGATATACTAAGTTTGTTGACATGGACTACATCCATACTATATCTCGTGTGCTTGATATTTCTTTAGTCAAAATTATACTGTATTGTGATTGAACTCTTACAAAGAGTTAATTATTAAAATAAAAGGGTAATAATGATAGTAATAAATTGATTATGTAATTGGTCGAAATACATGTACTTTCCTAATAGACTTAGGAAATACTTACTAAGATTGTTGACCAGAATCCATATCTTTACTATCTAATGTTCCGGATTTTTTGTTTAAAACCATTAAATTTGTGGTTCATGCAAAGATTTAATCTTTTATTTTTACTACAGAATGTAAATTAAACGAATAACTTAACTTTGAGGACCGATGAATTATTGTTAAAACAAAATAAACTCACTCAATACTATAAAAGCTTAAAGTGTTTTATTACTTACTGAACAAAACAAGAAGATTATAATTATATTATATGGTTAATGATAAAAGAAATAAGTAAATTACAATTGTATTTTATGAAAAGTACTACTTATTACAATACAGAGATTAATACCTACTTGTAATATGACTTTATGGTCTTATGAAGTACGTACTTATTTTTAAACGACTTTATTGTAACTCACTACCGTCTTATTTCCATAAACGTTTTTGATAAAGTATGCTGACGATTTGGGAATTCTAGGGCGATCAGGGTCGGTAAAATTCACATAGTAAATTCCATATTTATATCTGAAATAACGTAAAAAATCAATTATGTTGTGAGTTTTAAGTAATTTAAAAAATCAGTAAGTATCATTAAGTAATTTTAAAATTTGGTATTACTGTAATGTTCCTCACAGACTTTATTTACAAAATATTTTTTCTTACGCATACAACTTGTGTAGGCAATAACACTGACATTATCGACATGGATGGCTTCCAAGAGAGCTTCGAGATATTTCTACAAAATATGTTTGATGTTTGTTAATGATATCTAATATGTATACCTTTTTCAACCCTTTTCCGTTAAGGGTAAAATGTGTTTTAACTTACGCCATAATATGATATTCTTCCCGAATCATTGATTTCGCCAAAGTCAGAGTATCCGTTCTCTGTTATGAAAATGTTAGGATCGTTATACGTAGTTTTTAACCACACTAATAGTTTTCTGAAACCCCAAGGAATAACCTATGGAAAGAAATACCTATATCTGTTATTGTTAAAATCGTCAGAAATGATAAAATATAAATTCACATTTTAAAACCAACTGTCTCTTATGTAAGTGTTTTTTAAATATTTTTATAGATTTTTTTTGACCTGATATAAATATATGGCTTAGAGCTTTTTGCAATGAATACCACATAAAATGTAATGTCATTATTATGAAACGGGTTAAACTGCTTTTTAAAAGAAGAAAATTGAAGACAATGTTAAAAATTTGAGTCCAAAAAAGTGTAAATAACTGAAAAAGTAAAAATTTGAGAATTTATCATATAAACGAAAATTAAATATTCAATAGACCAATTACAACAATATTATATATTTGGTTGACTAATTTTACCTGATATTGATTCTGAGATTGTGTAAGTGAGTAATTCTCGAATATTATTGTAAATTAAATAAAAAAATATTTTATAATCATTTTATCTTACCTTTGATTTTCCTGTACCATCCGATATCCAACTGTCATCAACCCACTATTTTCCCTGATAATCATTGTAATAAGAAGTCACTAAACTTGTACTTGGAGAATAGGCGGCTAGGTATGTAGTGTAATGATTCAAACCCTTAAAATCATAAGTTCCTTTTATGTAGTTTATTTCATCCTGGGTAAACTCTGGAAGTCTCGAACGTTTATAGCCTTCCAAAGCGCTCTGATTCGCTATATATATTCTTTTACAATTCCAGGATAATCTCCTTCGGTTGAAAAAATTGGATGTAAATGTATACCAAACTGAAAATATATACGTATTTTATTGTAATTTACTTAGGGTAGTTATTGTTCATTACCGAAAATTGCCTCATTCTTTCTACAGCTGTCTCTTCGCCTGTGTTGTTTGCCTCAAACCAGGGAGCACTTATTGAGATACCAATTTTACCTAAATGACCAAAACAAAATAAATTACAGTTAAGTATTGTTATTGAAGTTATTCGAAACTAATCATCGTATATTGATCTGTATGTCGTATTATACAGATGATAAACAACTGCATGAGCTTTGAGTAGATTATGCCCACAGAGGTAGTCAGCAATTCCTGACATTTCCAAAGCAGGAGCCAACATTGTGCAGCCATATGAAAGCATACAAGTTTGAAAGGGTTCATTGAAAGTTAACCAATATTTAACACGGTCGCCAAAATGTTCAAACGCTGTTCTTGCGTATTCAGTAAAATATTTGACGAACATTCGATTCGTCATTCCACCTAATTCCATTAGGCTTTGTGGAAGGTACCAACGAAATAAAGTTACCATAGCCATAATGTTATTTTCTTCAAGTAAATCAAGGATTTTGTTGTAATAAACGATGCCTTCAAAATTAATATTGTAAGGATGCCCACTCGGATATATTCTTGCCCACGATACAGAAAATCTATAAAAATCTACTCCTAAATTCTTAAGAAGTTCGATATCTTCTTCGTATTTGTGGTAGGAATCACACGCTACGTCACCGTTGCTTCTATCATAAATCATTTCTGGGTGGTTGTGGGTAAAGTGATCCCAAGTGTTTTCACCCTTCCCTTTGAAATACAAAATGTATATAAATTACATAAATAAAAAGTCAGAGCAAAGCAAAGATATTGGTGAGGTAACTAATTAAATTTATTGTAAAAATTAAAATTTCTCACCACTTTCGTTCCATGCCCCTTCAATTTGGTAAGATGATGTAGCTGTTCCAAACAAGAAGCCGTCAGGAAATGTATAATTATTTGCCCAACACCTTCTTAAAAATAATTATGTTTATAAATCAATTACCCTTCTGGGAGTAACGATTGAAGCAGTTTACCTGTCAAAGACTACAGAAAGGTTAATTACGGTATATATCCAGAATTTTGACATTTTGATCAACGCCATTCATTCAGGTACCTACTGCAATTTGTTGAATTTCCTGATTACCTTTATAAACTACTATTATACCCAAGCGATTAGATAAATCCATTTTGTTATATTAAGAATAGGTAGGGTATTTATTGAAATATTTAGCGCATTATTTTTATAAATTATAGGCTTTCTTTATATCTATTCCGCAGTGAATAGAGATATCATTTAAGGGCAATATTCTGACAGCAGTTTTATGTTGCATATAAATATATGGCTACGTATAATTACAACATGCATGATGAAAAACAATAATTGTTGATCCTTTATCACATAATATCTGTATTATTAATGCAGGTATTATAACTTTTGCAATTATATTATACAACTTATAACTTTAGGTAAGATTATTGTTTTTAAGGTAAGAAGATACACAACGTAAATCGAAATAGGTAGGTACATATAGAAGGAGTTTTTAGTTAGAACTCGTTTTCCCTAGTTAAAACTAGTTTTTACTTAATGCCTTTGTTAAAACTAGAAATACCCAGTTAAAACTAGAATTTACCACTGATATATTTGATTTTCAGATAAAACTAGTTGTCACATCGAGCTGTAGTTAAAACTATCACTAGAAAAACTAATTTGGGTTGAAAACAAGATATAGTTTTTAAAATATTTATTCAGAACAGAACTTCTGAAGATGCCAACCACTCGTCAAGATTATAAAGGGAACAGTTGTTAATTGTTATAACAAGGCAATTTATTAAAAAAAAAGTGTTTTAACCTTGTATTACATTTAGTAATTCTGGAATACAGTAGCACAAAAACTGCCAAATCAGCTAAATTTTGTACGATTATATTTGAAGCTGCAAATTAAAAAGCATATTGTAACGAATTTTCTAGTCAGAAATATTTATTTAAATAATTATTTATTTTACACTATTTATATAAAACTTACCACTAACTTAGAACTACTATTTATATGAGAACAATTCTCTTATTTATGTAACAACTTATTTATCACTTTTTTCTATCGCTTATCGTTTTGACTCGCGCACGGATGCTTTCTAACCACTCTCCGTCCCGGCCCAAAGATGATCACTTTAAATACACCTTTCGATCTTTCTGTATAGATAATTTCTCAAAGAAATCCTGATTGTTCCCGAATGATGAATAATAATTAAAAAGCCGTCGATAATTCACAGAAATGATCGTCTTACTTGTCACTGAAGAAAGATTTATAGCTTGTAAGCCGAAGATGATAAAAGAGCCGCGCGCTGTGACTGCGCCGTAAACATGTTAGCGATAAGACGTACATGCACACAAATCGTTATGAAATAGGCTTAAGCATACATATTTAAATTAGCACATCCAAAACGTACAAAAAGAAAACAAAAAATTACCTTTATAATTTTTCTTTCTAAAAATAGTTTAGATGAGAGGAAAATCTAATTTGGGTCATTTCTGGAATTCTAAAAGCTTTCAATAGAAAATTTCAGCTTAGAGTTTCCTGCTTTTGACATATGTACCTACCTATTTAACATATGATCCAAAGGGATACCCTTCAGTTCTTAAGTTTTCTTAAAGACATATGTACAACTGGCAATTTTAATTCAGAACGTGTTATTTTTCATGTTGTTTATAACGTTAGTCGTTCTACAAAATAATAGAAAAGAAAGGCAATGATCAGGGCTACCTAGAGAATATTTGAACCCAGAACTGTAACACAAAATTTGAAAGGTCCATTTGCATGAAATCATTTTCAAAGTATATTGTTTCATATTTTTAAGACCTCTCAAAGAAAGGCCACTTAGGGAGTTTTCTTATTTTCTTCCTTTTCGACAGCCTTGACAATAATGTCATTATAATGATTGATAATAAGATGTAATTTAAAAAGAAAATGAAAAGCGGACAAGACCATGAAAATCTCAATAAAGACCAGGGTCCTTGCTTTTTTTTTGTTGCGAAATAGCTATGAGTATGGTCCTTTTTTTCTTATAATTAGGTAAATAAAACAGCTTCCATTAATTTTAAAAAAGTGCTCTATTTTATTCGTTATATTTAACCTAAAACAATAAATAACTTCAATACTTAGCGGAAAAAAATACTTCATTATTGACAGCTATTTTAGTTTTTCATTGGTGATTTGCCTAGTACGGATGACCTCTTTATAATACAGTGCGGATCTCTTCGGGGTCCTTGGTCGCTGAGGATCAGTAAGATCGACGTAGTATAATCCGAATCGATGCCTAAAATACATGAAAGAGAATTATTTTTGACCTTAAATCTCACTTAGAAATTAATAAAAAAGACTGATAGAAATGAGAAGGAACTTACGCGTATCCAAACATCCATTCAAAGTTGTCCATAAGACTCCATGCTGTATAACCTTGGACATTTACATTATCTTCGTAGACTGCATCCAGCATAGCTTTTAAATGTTCCTAGAAAACAGAATAAATGTTATCAAAAAACTCTTGCAACTTTGTAAATAAATTCATATCAGTAGTAAGTGTGGTGAGTGAATTCAGCAGATGATTGATACCAGCAGCCCCTTCATTGTATGTATGTACACGATAGTTGAAAAAGATAAGAACGAGAAGTTTTTGGAACTAACTGTTCAGTAACAGTATCAATAAGTGATCAGCTAGCATTTAACAAAATGAAGTCGACAAAAGACAGGTGGTATAAATAGAGTAAAACTGAGAGAGGCAACTAATGCTATAAATTCACAATAAGTGGTGTTTTAAGAAATAAAAAGAAGATCGTTGCCACAGATGACAATTTCTACAAGTTTTCTTTAAGGTTCTTTATATCCCAGTTTGAAGCAGAAGAAAAAAAAACCAACAAACACCCTATTGTCTAGTTTAAAGATCCTCATATATCGGTTCATAATATGATTTTATTTATAGGTATGTGGTATAATTATTGAATTATGTAGGCAGTTATAATCTAAATCTAAATACATATACGTATAAAATGCTAATGTTCGTACGTAAAGACAGGGTTTTATCTATCTCTACCTACTCCAATGAACTTCCTGTTGGGGTAGTAAATACCCCTTGGTCTCCAGGTGGGAGTAATGGAGTTTAGTCGCGGTGGGTGGAAGTGGGTGGTTGTAGGTGGCAGAAAGGTAAAAAGAAATATTTCTGTCCTTTTTTAAGTCATAAAGACTTCCGGAAAGATCTCAAAATTTCTGAAATGATCTAAAAAATTCTAAAATGGGCGCAAACTGTTATTATCGACTTAGAATGTTCGAGAAAGTTCTAAAAATTTCTTGAATGATCTATAAAGTTTCAAAAAGTGTACATCTACGTTTCAAAGTGATGTACATCTGAATATTCTAGAGCGTTCTAGTACTGGGAATTTCGATGTTCGATGATATATAAATGAACATTCAGTGACTTTTTGTCAGTTAAATTGTGTTTGCAGTCGAGTGAAGATCAATTGGAAACAAGAGCGAACAGTGACCAAAAAAATTGGAATGTCTAAAGGCCGAATAAGTCTCTCAATATCTATGTTATCTATGATATAAATTGATAATATCTACGTTAAAAAATAGACCCTTTCATATTTTTTATACCATTAAACATGTGATGTATTTTAACCCGAGCAATGCCGGGTTTCACTGCTAGTAATATGTAAAGGAGCCAAAGATGTTTTCTTCTTTTTTGAATTTAATGTTTACGAAACGTTATATTAATCGACTGTGCCCCGAAATCATGTTTTTGCTTTCTCTCAATTACTAAATCATCATCAAAAATAAGACAGAAGATTTTGCAGATATTCATCCCATCCTACATAAATATGTTATAGCGAAAATTTTAGTTGCAAAAATTCCGATACTTTATACGAATTTGTGAATAGCTTTAAACAAGTATGTATAGTGTAGCTCGCTGTGTAAGTGGCGCGGGTTGTAAATCAGTAATTGATTTGGCTATTCGTATGTGCTTCGGTTGACGAGTCATAAATTCGATACATACATGATCACCTAATACATAAGATATATGTATGAGAAATTTCAGGAAGAGGGTTTTGGAAAAGGTCAATAACTGTCGATAACAATATGAATAGTCAGTTAGTCAGCCTATATGTATATTGAAAGGAGACATAATAGTGCGGATCTCAAGTAAATAAATACAGTGTTAAATAAATAAGTGCTTGTGTATTTTGTTGTCCCATCTTACCCTTAGTAGGGTACAAATATATAACAGTAATACTTACCCTATAGTAATCAACTCTATCAAAGTCGTCTATTTCACCTGCATCAGGATAGCCATTTTCAGTAATGAAAACAACAGGACTGTTATACCTTTCCTTGATCCAGTTCAAATGCTTTCGAAGACCCAGTGGGTTGATCTATATAAAAGAAGCATAATTTTCTATTTTCGTTTATTTTCTAAATTAGTTTAGATTACTGCAATAAGATTTTCATGACCTTTGAATAAATATACATCATAATACAGTACAATAAAAGGATGTGTTTTAGTATTTGTTTTATTAACATTAAGTAATATTCGTAACAAATGTGACAGGTATTTTCTATTTTTGTCAGTTATAAAACCTGACCTTTGTTATCTTTTGTTTGTTACGTTAAACAATCAGTTTTTTATTTAATTCCATTATTAAACTTTACAATGCCATTGCTACAATATCTCAAATGTAAAAACACGCTTGTTAACAGCATAATGATACGTATTATTTATTTATTTATTTATTTATTAGCAGTCAAACGATTTATCTTTATATTTCCTATGGAAAATTAACAATAAGTTCTTCAATGCTATTGCACCAGATAATAAACTAAACAGTTAATTAGAATCGTTACTTTCAAGTGAAAGTTCTAATCAGTTTCAAGTACGTTTGATACTTTCAACTCTGAGTAAAATCAAAATCATAGCCATAAAATATCATAATAATACCTAATGTATTTTGGATCTTCCAGGTAATTATATATTTAGGTACTTACCCCAAACCAAGGAGCTATGGTCATTGGCCAGCCCCTATCAATCCATGCCTCCACTTGATGGTCATTACTGTAAGATACTTCCAAGCCATCATATTCGGCCCCCTTTGCTTTTCTTGAAGTGTAATAGTTAAGCCCTATGAAATCTGCCGAGCCTTTAATATATTCTATTTCTTCCGGAGTGAATTCTGGAAGCCGTGATCTTCTGTACCCCTGAGCTGCACTTTTCCTAGCTACGAAAGTTTTCATTACTGGGGGGTAATCACCTTGGCTCGAAAATATAGGATGGGCCCACCAACCAAACTAAAGAATCAAATAACAGCCTTATAAATTATAAAATATGATGAAATTTATTATTAAAAATATCCCGAACGAATCAAATATTTCTGGCGGTAAGATTATTTAATTTATGGATATTATAAGCTAACATGTGCATAAGTTTTGCCCCAGCCTTGATTGATAAACATTCTAAACTAGTATTGTATTAGTAATTTAAGAAAATAACCATCCACTTGAATTAGTGTTGTGGATTTACAACAGTTGTAGAATAGTTAATTTATTGAATAATTCTGCCTTATGCTGTAAACTCACCCGTTTTCAAGTAGACTTTTAACTAATTGTAAGTACAAAAGGCGTTAAAAATAAATATTTTATATTCCAGTCAATCTCAAAGTTTTCAAGCTTTCTGTATGACAAGTTTTCGTAAAACTAACTTCTATAAGTATATACTTTTTCAAAAATAGTATTTAAAATTATGAAATAAAAAACCATTTTTAAATTTCTCAAAACAAGGCCTTTTAAATGATACCCCACATAACCCATACAAACGAAACTTTGGGAAGAAAATTCAAAGATCATAGACCATCAAGCACGGAAAATGTTAATTAAGAACGATGCCTTCTTAAGCCTTATTTCATAATTCTTATCAAAATTTTGCTTTTTTTTAACCTTATCGCATAAATTATAAAAATCACTGGAACAAAAACTTGATACTTACATACATTTGCATCATCCTCTCTGCAGCGTCATCATCATATGTAGAATTACCTTCATACCAGACGCCATTTATAGTAAAGCCCACCGTGCCTTGATGATTAACAAAGAAAAAAAAATATTTTTTATATAACTATTGCTTCTTTGTGAATCATTAATAAAATAAATACAAAATCACAAACGTCAGTAAAAATTATATAGATTTACGTGAACCTCATTTTCTGGTACAGATAAAAAAATGAAAACTAACTGACCAATTATTTTTAATACTGTTTAGCACTTAAATAACAGTTTTTTATTCCGGAAAAGCTCTCACAAAAACTAAAGTAACTGAATTAGTATTAAACCGTTTCTCAAAGCAACACCATGATATTATTAACGATAAAATTGAGTGGAAGGTCAAGTTTCTTCCATAAACGGTACAATATTGTCGTATAAACTTTTTATCATTTCTATGTTACTGTTGATTGAATTCGTCCCGAGATTGTTTACGGTAAATGGTTCATTAAATACAACATTATTGATATTAAAATCGAAGGGTTTAGAATTATGTTCTATCTATTATTCTGGTTCAATGTCCTCATATGTACTTACTCCAATATCAACGGAACTGATTCGCAATGATACATAAGTATGTATGTGTATATTTTGTTATACTATACTTGTAGTATATAATATTAATATTATTTTATTTATATGCTGTTTTGAAATAAAATGCACGCATTTGTGCGATATCCGACTGGAGCAAGGATCAGGTCAGAGCCCAAAATGTGAATTTATCGGTCAGGGCGAAACAATTTTCAAATAGTAATTTAAATGAAATATTTGGACAATAAAATCTTTCAATTTAGGTTTAGAATAAAATAAGTTTGGATTTGGTTAGTAAAAAAGTAGGTATTTATTGATAAATAGGTTCTGTTAACCACCCAATAGGTCTGATGGATTCTTCACCCTTGAATGTTAACGATAATTGTTTCTTTTTGTAACAAAACAAAAATAAAAAAATGATTCATACTACTGACTGTTTCACTTAAATATAAACGTTTAAAATTGTGTTTTGCTTAGGTTTGTGTTAATATATTCATTATAAATATTTTTATTACCTAACTCACAAACTTCTAACCTACTTTTAACCTACCATAATTCACCCTAAACTAGTAAAATTAAACCCAACATAACTTCACCTAACCTGCAAGGTACAGATTTCTTCACAACCAAATTTTTTTCTTTATAATATTCATAAAATAAAAAAGAAAAGTTTTAGCCAAAATTTAGAATAACTTCTTGTTAAAGGACATAGTTAAATCTTAAAATCTTTTTACTAGATTAAATTACTAGTAAATTGGCCTATAGAAGTTGAAGGCGAAGGAAATTGCACGTCAGTCCAAAATCGATTCAAACAAAGTATTCTTTAAGTTGCTGTAAACGCCTTAATACTAATATAGCACTTCGGCTTAATAACAGCAATTGCAAAAGAAGAATTATTCAATTGTACAAATGAAAGGCAATTTTATTAAGAAATATCTATCTACGTTATGACCCTTTGAATATTTATACAATCTGTTTTATTCAAGGACAAGCGGTTTCTATTTACGCACGCAAACAACATTTAAACAAAAATAGAATTTAGGCTTGCACTCATAATACAGATATCTAGATAAGATAAATGATATAATTTTCTTACCATTTTGACTTTCTTTATACGTATCGTTGTAAAGATGGTAAACAGCAGCATGGCCCTTTAGCAAATTATGCCCACATAAGTAGTCAGCAATGCCTGAGAGATTTAGAGCAGGAGCCTTATCCATATTTCCGTATCCTTCCTGACAAATCTGAGAAGGTTCATTAATTGTTATCCAGTATTTAACACGATCACCTAAATTATCGAAAAGCACCCTTGCATATTCAACGAAATGGTTAACGATTAACGGATTCGTCCAACCCCCTAAATCCTGAAGGGCTTGTGGAAGATCCCAATGATAAATCGTTGCCATCGGGATTATCCCGTTTGAAAGTAACTCGTCAACTAGGTTACTGTAATAAAGAAGTCCTTCTCTGTTTAAGTTATACGAAAAGCCATGGGGGTAAATTCTAGGCCAGCTAATAGAAAATCTGTAAAATTGTACACCCAAGTCCACGCACATTGCCACATCTTCTTTGTACTTATGGTATGAATCACATGCTATATCACCGTTACTTTGGTCCAATATCAATTCGGGTCTCTCATGTGTTAACCTATCCCATATATTTTCTCCTTTTCCTATAAATATCATAATAACAGGATATAATAATTTATAGTATTCACTATGCAAATAAAAAGCCAAAATTAAGAAAAATGTGTAAAAATGTCTAAGGGAACATCTCAGTTTGGTCCTTCGAGCCGAACCTTCCAAAAAAAATGTTCTTTACAAAATACAAGATAATCAAATTTTAACCAATTATATTCTAATTGAAAAATATTATCAGTACGATAATTTGATTAAAAAGGGATTTATTAAAAACTATATAACAAATACCTGTAATTAATCAATTTAATTATGTATTTAATCGGCATTTATAGAATGATCCGATCGCTGCGTATCATTTAATTGAATATATGAATGCACTTGTTTTTTGTATAAATGCAATTATTAAATAGGTACATATTTTATAATGTAATTGTAGAAAGAATTAATTAAAAAACCATTACAAAATCAAAATAATAATCAGTTAATTTACTTTCAACTGTTTATTTAGAATTTTGATTAGGATCTTTTATAAAAAGAAAAAGGCGTGAGGTTGTAATGCATATTGTCTTACTAAATTTAAGGAATAGGTAGTTGTGTGGTCATTCAAGGTTTACAAAATGTACAGATGGAATTCTACAGGAAATGTAAACTACCGAAGAAGATTATGCAACTTAATTAACCTTTTTTATTTCATGGTCAGACAACCTCATAGACGACAACCACAATTTTTTATACTTACTAATTGTAAAACTTCTTCAAGAAGTATAAGGAAAAAATAATCATTTGACAAAAAACAACTGTCTGGTAACATTTTCAATTAAGCATATTAACTACTTTTTATTTGATGAAAAACAAGTCTACCAGACCTTTGATGGTAAATAATAAAGAGCTAGTTTTTTTAAATGATAGGTTTTAGGTTTTTTTTATTTTAATAATAGATAAACAAAAAATGGAATACTGTCCACAAATAAAATGTAATTTGGAATTTCATTTTCTAATAAAATAAAACGTTTGATAAGGAATGTAATATTTAATCAGACAACTATTTATGTACAACTATATTGCATTTCAACCGTAAAAATGTAAACAGCTTTATTGTTTATTACACCAGGACATGTAGATAAGTGTCTATAGCAAACGATTGATAAGAAATCGGCGTTACATTTTGTTTAAAATAATGCAAATAAAAAATGCATAATTGTAATAAATTACAAACAAGTAGTACATGCATATTTGACACTAAAATTGTTTTATTTTATCTTTCAGTACACCGAGTTATCTCGACCATTAAACGTATTGTTACTACATAAGTACTACAACTTTATTATTTTTTATTAATCGTTTAGAATAACTGAACGTTATTGTCTGAAAATGATTCGGGTTATCACACAAGTGGCACTAACCATTTTGTGGGTCCAAAAATTCAAATTATTAAACAATAAGTGTCATTTATAAAACTGAGTAAATAAACAAATCTTTTTTAACTTCTGAAAAGTTACAATAATCAAGTAAATGAAAAAGGGTGCAAATTGTGACATTACTTCAATGTGGTCAGTTTAATACAACAGAAGTGAAGTAAGTGATATTAAAACGATGATAATAATAATAATAATTAAAGAACTTACCACCTTCATTCCAGGCGCCTTCCACTTGATAGGATGCCGTAGCCGCACCAAAAAGGAATCCATCAGGAAAAGTGTAGTTGTAAGCGAAAGAGGATTCTCTACAATTGAACAAAACGTCAGAATGGTTAACGCTACACAATATAGTATGTTATTGTTACCCCAGCGAGACAACGAAAGCGACGGTGATTAGAGCAAGATCCATTTTGACCGAATTAGTTTGTTATCATTGCTAAAATACTGGACGATATCTTATTTGTGTACGATTTTTATGATCAAATTTACAGTTAACTAGGAACGACCTTCGGCCGATTAGCGGCGGTTTACAAAACAAAAATTCTGTCGAATTTGGATGACGCCCCCCCTCCTGTCAAGGTGGTTTTCCAGTAAAGCACTGAACACTATGTGCGCGTGTTTTTTTTTATATCTGAGAAATTGTACAACTATTATGTACAATATGTACATAAATAAATAATTTGTTAATCTCAGATAAGGATTTCCTTTAATGTACCATGTAAAATGGAAAATAACTTGCCTGACACACTTTTCGCAGGTAGTTCTACTGTAGTTTTTTGAAGGAAAATTATCGCACCACCTATAGTGCACATGGAATATTCAACTCGCACCTATATTGCACTATACAGGGTATAGAGTGTACACAGCTGAATTTAAAAATTGAACCTTCGTCCTTTCTTAACGACGAGAAATTACCGAACTCAATAAGAATTAAAAGCCAGTAGACCAACACATTGAAAATGATTTATTTAATGTTTAATAAGTTTATATAAGTCGTGCGAATAACAATAAATGGGTATGTACGTACCTACCTGCAGATAATAATTAGGTAATAAAAAATATTAAACGAGAAGCTGATTGTAACGTTTTAAAAAGTAATATAATATACCTTCACCAGCAACACGTTTCAAAGTACAATTTATAGTTTAAATTGTTTTTTTTAAAGCGTAGTAAAACCTTTTGAATGCGTTGAAAATCGCTGTAATGAGCAGAACATTATTTTTTCATGATCTAATGAATCTTAATTACAGCGCACTTTTTTAAATCATAATTGACATATTTTATCCTTCTGTTCAAATGATGTGTATAAAATATCCTTTTTAAATTGGCATAGCATAGTAGCAAGTTCATTAATGTGGCATGGCTATTGTATTTGAATATCGCGTCACCGTTTGTGAATTGTAACAAATAGAATATTATGTAACTTGAATTTTGGTTGTTGGATTTAATTTTTTATTTCTGTAACGTCGAGTTACTAAACTTTGAAATAATTGAGCAATATTCATGAAGACATTTTGACCTATCAATAAATATACAGAAGGAATTTGTATTTTTTCATTGTTGCAAACAAAAGGTAGGACATGACCACGCTAACGGCAAATTCGTTCGTGGTATCCTTTCCTTACGTAACCTTATGAAATTATTATTTATTTGCTGAATAACCTTTAGTTTTAATTAGAAATCAACTAATTCTTATGGTACAGCATTCGAAAGCTACTTGTGAAAGAGTGGTATGTGCAAGAAAATTTCCTTTAATTGACCCAGTCTACGAAACAGGAAAAGTTAAAAATGACAAAGTACTCACTCGGCAACACAGGAACAAAAAATAGGTAAAATTGTATAATTGAAGACCATTTACATTTTCTTCTTTTACGTGGAATTAAAAAAAAAATGTATTTTATGTATATTTTTTAAATTATTCGAATATTTGCACACCTTTCATTCTTCATTAACCATATTTTCATTGGTTCTATGTTTTTATGATATTAGAACCGATGGAAATCTACAAAATACAGTAACAACGATTAATGTTTGTAAATGGTCTCCCTGTATAATTATTGTAGTAGGCCAGTAGGTATTTCTGTTTATATACAATTTTCCAATTGACGGTAAACTTTATACGTTTGTGTAAAACACATAAAAAGTTTGATGACCTCAGAAATGACTAAAATAAATGACCGTCACATTAATATTATTTAGATCAAAGTGTTGTCACAATTTTTAATGTTTATTGATTAGTAAATCCAGATATCATCCGGCTCAATGTTTTGGTTGTAAACAGCTGTGTGTAATAGGTGGTGCCATTGATATATTTGTATTTATTATAACGTATTATTATAGTGAGAATTTTTTAACGTCCAGAGCCTTGACCTACAGTTAAAGGTCATATCAATACGAATACGTATCATCTGTATATATCTCTATAAATAAAATTGACCGTAGAACGTGTGTCTGCTATTCCATGTGGGTGTTAAATTGTATGATAATGAAACACAAGGAAGTTGATATTAATTTGGTACTTTTGTAAATTGATAATGGTAGATCTGAAAAAATTTGCGGGAGTTATAAGTTTGTACGTAAGTGCAACTGGACAGTGTCGTAACTAAGGTCATGAGCTCCCAAGGCAAGATTTGCGCGTTTTTAAAAGTTATGATAACAAATATTATGGTACATAAAAGTTCATGTATCATAAAAAATACTGTAACTATTTAAAATCACGTACAATGCATAATCTTTTATTCATTAATTTTGAATGGTACAAATGGCTTAATATACAGGTTCAAGGTCAACAATAAGTGGGACATTTTATTTGAAAAAATGGAGTCAGGTTGCCTCCAGAAAAAAACGAACAACAAGATATGAAGATGATGGTTTGGTAGGTTTTTTGATATGTTCAACTGTAAAGAAGTTAGCGAGGAAACGCATTGCTTGGGACACCCTGTATAATATTTACATTGGTTTCTCTAACCAAATTGGTTGGTTCTCAGTTGTTAGAGCATTGTTAGTTAGTGCTCATGCCCTGATGAAATCTGCGAGATACCCTTTCGACGTTTGCTGTCTTGGCAGCTGTCCCTGAGGTAAGCTCTTTTTTCTCACAAGGCTTCACTTTGGGGATGCGCACTTGCGCAGACACTTAACTCTTCCTTTTCACCAAAAGAGTCTCTAATCCATCATTCTTGCGGATTTTGTGGCTCATGAGATTTTGAAATGCCTCTACATCTACGATACTGCAACTGAATTCCTTATTCAATACATACTTTGTTTAAAAACCAAACGACTTTTAGTTGTCTGATAATTATTACTTACGTTTTATTACAATGTAATAATTGATATGCCCTCATTAAATGCAACTAGCATTCATTGATGATACCTTATAGCCGGAAACAAAAAAAAACTGCGATATGATTACCGTGCATACATAATTCATTGTCGAATTAATTTGTGGGTGAGAATGCCTGGTGCTCATAAAGATAATAAGGCCTTTTACATTAATTAATGAAAAATTGTTATTATTATTTGCTATGGATATTATTCCCTGCCGTTTTTATTGTGACGCTTGTTATTATTTTTAATGGCAATTGCTTTTCAAATTAGCTATTCGATGTATGTAATAATAACTACATACAGTATGTGCCTACGTAAGAGCATCATCCGTTTCTATGGATCATATTGTACATACGTAAACTACCTACCTAATAAGTAATAAATAAAACAAAAATATTTTACACAATAAGTATTTTACTTTACTGTTATTTATTTTTTTTTTATTTTATCCATAACAAATAATTCAATTGACGTAATTATGAAATATTTGCGTGAGTATTAATTAAATATGTAAGTTAATTACGTCCGTATTTTGCTCTTTCGACGTTATACAAACTGTTACTTTTCATACAAAATGTTATTTAGTTTTTCGTTCGTCAATGTGGTTTTACACTAATATACATTTGTGGTACGTAATACGGTGGATTTACGTAAGAAAACAATTATAATAAACACTATTATTTTTTCTATTAACTGCATTGGCGTCTTTTTGAAATTTGAAGTTATGATATCGCAATAATCATCTTACGATTAATATTGCACCCATTAATAATTGTTTGTAAATCTTGAAAAATGAGCACATGTTTACCCACCTAAATACACACACACATATACTCACGGATATAAACAAAAATGTTATCATTTTAGTTATTGATATTTTCACCTAGTTGTTTTAATTAGAAAAAGGTACCTACACACTTCTGAAAGTATATCAAAAATCATATCAAAACACTAACCTACATTAATATAGGTAATAGATTTTTAGGTCAATTAAAAATTAAATTGTATTTATATAAGTAAAATGAAAATATTGTGTGTTTTAAACAATAAGAAATATAAGTAGCAAATATATTAAAATAAAAACGCACAGTATTCAGAAAATATTGTAAGTACATCATTTGTATTAATTAAACAACAGCCGAAAAAATTATTTTCTTTTAATGTTTAAACTATCATGGGTATCTGTACATAAAAGACACAAATTAGATTTAAACAATTGTCGAGTTTTAAATGGTTTTTATATTAAAAAAATGTACTTACAATTAGCGTGTCTAATTATGTTTCATTAATTGACAAGCAATACCAATGTTATTACTTACTATTAAAAAATATTTAACAATTATTAACACTAGCCCCCGTCAAGAGACCAGTTTTTAAAGAAAAATTTATAGGTTTTTCAGAATTGTATATTGAGCAAATAACTTCGCGCACAACGCCGAAACCGGCATAATTTTGAAGAAGACGGTGTCTGATTAAATCCATCTTTAAGATATCAACCCTCTAAATGTTTAAACATTGAATATTATATTATCCTTTGGTTTTATCCCAAGTATTTTCATGTTAAATTTGTTTGTTATAAATTAATACTGGTATAATAATAATCGAATAATAATGTATTTATTAACAGTTCACTGTTTGAGGGTTGATATCGTGGAGACGGCTAGTCTTACATAAAAACTTTTTTTTCCAGACGGTGGAAACCCCAACACTGTAGTTAATTCGTTCAAGTGATATACAAATTTAAAGTTTAATTCCAAAGAATCAATGTGTTTTTCTATTTAAATGTTTGGTCACTTGGGGGTTGGTTAATATTATGAGCTAAAATTTCATAGGCATTATTATGTATAATTGCCAATGTTTCAAACCTAGTTCTAATATATAACAACCTAAGAAGAATTGGAAATATTTTTGAGAAGTTATAATTATAAAAAGGATTTTAAAGTATACTCTCGTAATGTATAATTTTAATGCATTTTACAAGGGACGGGACTGAAAATTGGATTGGAGTAATTGGTATTTGGTTCTTGTTGTCTTTTGGTACTGTTAATACTTTTGTAACTTTATTATTTCAAACAATTAAATAAAACGTTTAATTATGGAAACATAACCTGGTATGGACCAATCGAATTTTAATCGAAGAAATAATGTTCTTCATTAACTCCACTTTCCAGAGTTCCTATCCAATGCTCCTAGAAACTTACTTAGTTACAACATATACTCATAACGTTCCTATTAGTTACTATAAGGTAATTTCTAACCACCCTAAACTCCTCCCTTCTGGTCTTTGACCAATGGTAAATAACCAATTTAAGCTCTATAAAATTACCATTTACTCCATTTTCCAATTTCAATTTCATCTCCTGTTTCTCCATGTTTTTTACCCATATTATGCTTTTACGTTTTCTCCGTCTGAGCAAGGGTAGATCCCGATGTTTAACAATACTCCAACCGATTGTGAAGTTGATATAAAATAAACTTTTGTTACACGTTGTTACGGAGCTTGGCTCGCTTGACGAAATTTTTAATTTACTGATGTACCACATTGATCAATGATTGATCTCAAAACAAAAAAAAAAAACCTCGAAGGACCAGTGTATGTTGATTAAAAAGATTCGTACTGTATATACATTTAATAATCCTATACATACACACTAAATTACACTAAATTGAATTTGCTGATCGAATAATATAATAGTTGTTGACTGTTTGTTGTCTGAGTTTACACTGTTACTGCTCTAATATATAAAAATAAAAATGTCTTGTCTTGTCCGAATTGTCGGCCACTACCCCCAACGTTCCCTTGGTCACGTACACTTCCAACCCAGGTATAAGTACCGAACAATAGCTAGTATAAATGGGAAAAACCCAAATTATTTAATAGCTTGCTGCAGCTGTGTCTTATTGTACTTAATTTTGTATTTGCACTTCTCGGTAATAGACCAGGGCAACAATGCAGGTAGGTACAAACGTCTTAACACACGTTTACAGGAAAAACGATTAAATGACTAAGAATGCAGTTTTTAATTGTAAATGGTAATTTTGGCAATCAACTCCATACAAAAAGCGTCATCAAGTAGGTGATACTGATTAACATTTTCGTAAGAGATTTATCATGTTACATAAACATGTTTTTAATTATCCTAGGTTTGTCACCGAAGGCAACTATTAAAGGTACATATAAACAAATAAAAGTCTTAGTACTTTTTCATTTACGTACCCTGGACGATGAGTTATGAGTATAGGCTGTACGTATGCAGAAATTTTGATCGGTGCCGTACATTGTAGATAACGCCGACATTGGCTTATTTTCTCATATCATGAAGTTTAAAGATCTTTTTAACACCTTACTAATGAAAAATCTTAATACCTATTGTATCTCAATGAATGACAAAATCGCTTATACTTCTTATAACTAATTATATATAGGCAATGAAAATTCTACCTAAGAGAGAGGATGAAATTTTAATTTGTTCAATTAACATAGATATTCTTGAACTTTCTGAACTTCTGCTTCTGTACCTTTCATCGAAATAACAAGGTTACAATTCGGAAATTCAGTTTCATTTTGAATTTTTGTTTAAGTACCTAAGTCTTTTATATTGGATTCAGGGAAGGAAGGGGCATATTTATATATACTATGTTAGAAAATGCAATACAATCACAGATAGACAAAAAACAAAAGGTATACATGATGGTAGTAGATCTGAAGATGGCTTATGATTCGGTAGACAGAAAGGAAATAGAGAGGATGTTAAAGAAAAGTAAGATAGAGGAGGGGAAAAGGGGTTAGACAGGGATGCAAGATAAGTAGACAGATATTTAACATATATATGTGATTTAGAAGAAACAATAAGTAAAGCAAATGAGTTGGGAATAGTGATAGTGAAGGAAAAAGATATGGACAATATCGTACGCGGTGATATAGCGTTAATTGCGACAAGTTGGGGTGCAATGAAGGAGATGACAAAAAAATTGGAAAAATACTTGGAGAAGAAATGCTTGCAGTTGAATGGTGAAAAAACCAAAATAAGAGTTTTTGGTGAAGTAAGAGGTAGGAAAAGAAAAAAAGAAAGAGGAATTGAAATGGAAGGGGAAGGTGATAGGAAGGGTTAAAAAATGCAAATACTTGATGTACATGCTGACAGAAAACAACAAAGCCGATGTACACTTAAGTAATCAAGCAGCTAAGGTAAATGCATTGCTGGGGAGAATATGGGCAATAGGACAAAAATTGTGCAGAAATAACTGGGAACGAAGGGGGGTGCTATTTAAAACTTTAGTGAAAAGTATAGTTCTTTATGGAGTCGAGATATGGGGATGGAAAGAGTATAGAATAGTAGAAAATATTTATAAAAGACATATAAAATGGGTGTTGCGCTTAGAAAGAGGAACCCCAAAATACATTTTAAGACGGGAAACAAAATTTGGGAAAATGGTGGAAGATACAAGAAGAAGGGTTGTAAAATATTAAGAAAAATTGGGAGAATTACCGGAAGGGGACTTAAGAAAGGAGATATGGAGGAAAAAGGTATTGGGGATCGGGACAAAAAATAAATATGATGGGGAAAGGGATAAAGCCTTAACAGAAATGGCAATAAGTAAAGAACAAATAGAAGAGTGAAGAGAAAAGGGATTGAATGTTAGTAGGATGGTGGGCAAAAGATGTAATGAAATATAGTAAGAGGTGAGGATCTGAGAACAATTTGGGAATCCAGATACGCGAAAGGTATGAGGGAGTTTATATGGGAAAGTGGCAAGGAGATAAGGTGCCAGGATATCTAAGAGAAGGAAAACGTATAGAGATAATAGCTAGATTCAGAACGGGAAATGAGTGTAATGAGGATAAGTTTTGGATGGAAGAAGGTAAGAGATTGTGTAGACTGTAGAGTATGTGGAGAGAAGAGTGAATGAATGGAGCATGTATTGGAAGAAGTAATGGGAAAGAATGAGAGGGAGGAACTTGGAAGGATAATAAATGCGGATGGTAGTGGTCTGGCCTGATTGAAGCAAATTTTAAGAAGAAAAGGTGTGGAAAAGAAGGGGGGGAGAGAAAATACAGGAAAAATGAATATAAGGGAATTGCTTAGTATAAATATTTAAATTTTTGTAAGCTAGAGAATCTAACGTTTCTTTTTTTTTTATTTTTTTCCTACCTAATTAACCAATAAAATGTTCTTTATTTAATTGTTTCTCACTTATGTCACTTTTGAATTTATATTGCTGTTATTTATACCACTTATCTTATATGTAACATAAAATGTTATTTCCCTTTGGGTTTTGAAGTAAAATAATTTTTTAAAGTTTTCACTGTTAACAAATATGATGCTCATAAAATGTTTAAGAGAATAATTATTTTAAATCCCAAATTACTCATGTATGTACAAAGCATTCTAAAAGAATTTTATTGGTATTTGCTGTGTTTGCTTCTGTGTAGATAATAAAATGTTTCAAAAATACTTCAGTTTATATTGTACATATGGATTTAATAGCAATTACTGTTATAAACACCAAAAAAATAACAATTGCTATTGTATTTATTTACTTTTTGATGCAATATAATGAACTGTTATCATCTTTTATTGTCCTGTCATAAACGACTTGTTTTCATTTTAATCTTTTATAAGCAAAATATTATACATAGGTAGGTAATTATTATTTGAATGCATCGAGAAGCATTTTTATTTGCAAATACAACAATAGTAGATATCATACATCATAAAAACACAAATTAACAGTAACAGTTAAATAATAAGGCAAATTTTTGATAAACCGATTAATCTAAACTCAGAAAAACAGTAAATGTTACCTAAGAGTAGCAAAAAGAAATACATATAAATATACCATAGTTCAATAAAAAAAAACAATAAGAGGCATTTTTGTTTCGACATAATTAATGATTAATTTTGTAAAATTAAAATATATTTTCGCATCTTACAATAAATATTTTCGGTTAATTTTTAGCGCACTTGTATAATTATTGCTACTGCTAAGTACGTTTTCCTGTAAAAATTTATTGCCGAATTAATTGGTGGAGTAATCGCTTTTTCATTCGCATTACCACGATGGCCAATACCAAAGAAAATATTAACGGCATATTGATAACAATTAAATGGAAAAAGGGGGTAATAACACGGTCCGCAACATCGATAAGAAATGCATTTCGGATATTTTAAAGCATTTTATGGCGCAGACGGCATTCGCCGGTAATATTTATGTCGAATCCCCACAGTGGCTGATGGTAATTAAAGTTTGAGATAACTGGTCACAAATTTTGTTAATCGCCCAACCTAAATGCCCACCACCTATAAAACTTTCCTGAAATGTGAGACACAAATAATATTACTAGCAGGCAAAAATGCACGGGAGGTAAAGACTTTACAAAAATTGTGTGAAGGAAACGCAAAAGACAAATCCAAGAAGTTTACAGTTCATCGTGAGTCAGTTTTGGAAGGCGAAGTCGCCAGTAAATGTAACTGTTTTTTGGTAGTATGTATTTTAGAACCTTATGAAAAAAAATGTCGTAGGATGTTACTGTAAAGGCCATAATTTGTCGCTAATTTGTCGCTGAAAGATGACACTAGCGACAAATTCGTTGAATGTATCATCTTTCAGCGACAAATTATGGCCTTTACAGTAATATCATACGACATTTCCTTTTCGAGATACGCTATGTGTAGTGCTAGCTTGATATAAAATCTAGCATACCAGCTGATTATGGCTAAACGGCACGAGCGACAAATTTTTGGATTTGGTAACAAATTAGCGACAAATTATAGTGCAAGTCAGAAATCGGAAAAATAACTTTGTCGTGCTAGCTTGATATACGTTGAAAAATCTTAATTTCTTTCAGCAGAATGTCCTGATTCGTCAGTAGGTACAGTTATTACCAGAAATTGTGTAAAGAAAACATACTTAACACCCATAAGTAAGTCAACAGTGAAAGGCTGTTTCAAAACCTAATGAACCTTGACCTTGGGTTACATAGAGACATAAGCCCGCCTGTAAGTCAATTTAACAACCATAATTTCCGCCTCTCGACTGTCTTGTACATCTTACAGCTCATGAGATTTTAAAAAGGTCTGGCCTTTATAATTGACTCTATTAGAATCTTTTTTTTTTTAATACGTGAAACACTAAAAATTCTTTTCCCCAATAGAACTTAACTCTTAAGTTGCTTTAACAGAACCATGTACAAACAAATTTCATTTCTAGTTTATTCAACCTACCTCTTCTTAATTAAACCTAAGTGGAACTTGTTTTATGTATTCGCATTCGGTGGCTGCTACTTGGTTGCAACTTTTTCACTTAATGTATCGGCAGGTAGGTAATAAAATAAATAAGCAATTGTCGCCGGTCCAAATGGCGTAGTACCGGTAAGCAACCTTTTACGTGCCAGCCTGTGTACCTGGAGGACCTGTTAGATACATTATTACAGACCACCGCCGCCGAGACATCTATAGAAACGTAAGCAGGATCTCGTCGATGCATTTTCAATAGTTACTTAAACAGGAACATTTCTTTCTAATTACTAACATGCCGCATTATTTGCTGTAATCGTCTTAAACATTTTACTGACAAGTTATAGCAATAGATAACGATGCGAGATGCAACAGCACTTCGCTATTTTCTGATTTAATCATCGAGACTCATACTTCGATTAGGATGAGTTCAGTTCAGTTTAGCGAGCGCCATTGTTAAATGTTCTACTAAACTGTTACGTATTATTTTTAATGATATTTTAGTCTGTGATGGTTTCGTTGGATCGCAAAAATGGCAGTTTCAAATTCTGTCCCGTTAATGACAATTTATGTGAATATCAAATCAAATTTACTCCCATTGTTTAGATTATTTATCTGCTTCAAGAACGGTAACTAGAGAGGTCATTTGGAGATATGGGCCGATGATCGTCGTTACAGAGTGTATATTTTATCAAAATAATACCATATTTGTATATATAAGCCACTTATAAGTAAATGCTCGTACCGTTAATGTCACAAATAACATCAAACCTAGCCCACATAATACAAGGGAATATGAAACGTTAGTTCTAGAATAAAAATAGACATTTTGCTTAAAAAAGGCGGTTTGGGAGAAAGATGGGAGGAGAAACCGTTACACACCGTAATCTGTAAAGTGAATTAAATGTCAATTCCAGAGAAAACTAAAAAATGGTTTCGGCCTTTGGAGGGTCTAGTATGGATTAGTGATGAGCAAAATTGGTCTTGGTCTTGCTTTTCCGCACCGAGTAAACAAGACCGAGACCAAGCCCAAGACTATCCGAGTCTTGGTCTTGGTCTTGCTTTGCTCATCACTAAAGTACTCCATAAATTAATAATTTTTATGATTGAATAATAATAAGCAATAACATCTTAATGAACTTTTTTTTCAATTTGTAGATAGTGAATTTAGATTTAAAAATGTTTGCCAAATGAAAACATGTTTAAAAAATGTTTTGAAATATGTTCGTTAAGACCTTATTGCAAGACCAAGACTAAAATCAAGAACAGACGATATTCAGCAAGACCAAGACCAAGACCGAGACCAGACGAATTTGAGCAAGACCAAGACTGAGAACAAGCCCAAGACTATCCGAGTCTTGGTCTTGGTCTTGTTTTGCTCATCACTAGTATGGATAAATAGTCATATTCCTACCTACAACGGTCATGGGCCAAATTTTTTGTCATGTTTTATTTTACTTTTAAGCTAGGATTTTCCCAATTAATGTATCAAGTAGCCGGAGTGAACTTACCACTGACGCCAGAATGAATTTTCTACTATAAAAATTTTACAGTATGGATATATTTCTTGTGCTTCATTATCAACTCTACTATCTTTATTTCGTTTGTGTTATCTATTTATTTTACTCGATTCCACGACTCTTAAAGAAATATTAAAAAGGCCACAAGTTTCTTCACTATTTTGTACTTACCATAGTTATGGGTTTATGAGACGCCCTTCTCTCAAACTTAGTAAGAAAAAGCTAATATTTCTTTTATTGTCGTTATTTAATTTATTTACATTTAATATTAACGAAATGCAAGCCTTTACTTAATGTTTGCGGTCTATGTTCTTGTTACTTGATGAATTAAACATAAGAGTTGGAGGATCATATTAAGTATTCGTGTAGAAGAGCACTTAAAATACTAAATATGGTACTGAATTCCTGTTACCTTTTAAATACACGGAGTATTAGTAAAGTTGTGTAAGTAATTTAAAGAATCTTGTATACAGAATGTAATTAATACACAGTAAATAAAATAAAATTGTGTATTAAGCTTGGGGAAATTCAAAGTGTGGAACTAGGTTCATACGATTTGGTGTTGTTTGGGAGATAGTCGATGGGCACTGGAGACAAGTCCTGGGGTGATTTCCATATTTACTCAATTTTGTATTTTTTCAAACTTGAGATAAAGTTGTAAATTCATTTTATGCAATACAGTCATTCGGTAACGTGGTTTTGTGTATGATTTTTTTTTCTGGAATAGAACCTAAGAACCATATGCTTTGGGGTAATAAATCTCGAACTTCGTAAAGTCCTTAAAGCAAATAATAAAGTTTTGCACAACCTGAGAATTGAGCTCAGATTAACTGCGAAAACTGATGTAATACTGTCCAATTTATACGAATTGTTCCGATTGCAATTTTTTAACATTTCTGGCTATTTTAAATTTATTTCATTTGAATGAGCCTGAAACGTATATTGGGTATTTAATTTGACATAAATTTATTAGTTATTTTTGTAAAATTAAACTCATGTTTCAATGGAAAAAATCCAAGTACTTTTTGAGGAGTTGTATGTTGTTAGATCTAATTTAACTTATTAATGGGTCGCTAATGAATGTCATTTCGATCGACGTCTTTAACGAACCCATGTATTAGCTGAATCTCTATTAGCAAAACGTCGGAGACCGAATATAAAATAAAATAAATCCTGTACAACCGCTCAAAAAGTGCTTGCATTTTTATTTTGAAATTTAACTAAGGGACAAACCATTAAGTATTAAAACTAAAAATAAAAGTAAATTATTTGTTTTTCAATATATAATTTAGGAACATTGCAGTTTAAAATACTTAACAAATAATACATAAAAGGTTGCATATTTTGTGAAAATTAAAATAATTTAAGTAGACCACTAAAAATAAATATTACCTACTTAGATATATTTAAAGTGAAAGATGTGCTTGTTTTTTCTTAAACCGAATTGTCGTTCTTAATTTACTTTTAGAAAGTCTCCTACCCTCCGATTTCTAACTACGTCCCTGTAAAATAACGCTGAAGCCTTGGGAGTCCTAGGTCTTTTGGGGTCCGTGAAATCAACGTCGTACATACCAAACCGATTTCTAAAAAATATAAACAAAACAATTAAAATTATTTTGCAAAAAACGTAATCAATAAAACTGTGATTTGTTATTTGCTTTCCATATGTTTGGCCAATAATGTATACTTCCTTTTAATTAAGAAAAAATGTTAAAAATTTAATATGTACTTAATATTAGTTTTGAATCAATAATTATACCTACTAACTTAAGCAGTAGGTAGGTATATACCAAATTTGCTGATAGATTGACACAGGTGCTGCAAAGGGCTTGAAAATGAAATGAAAATTGTGTGGGGAAATTCACGCCCTAAAAAATTGGAATGCAATCAATAACCCAAAATATTACAGTAACTGAAGACGTAGTTTAGACCGACTATGTGTAACGAAAAAAAAAATAATAATTATTTACAGTATACTTAATCCCTGACCCCTCTCACTAAAGCACTGTAAAGTTCACACGGTTATTTGAATTCGATGTGCACCATTAAATAGATACGAGGACAGTTAAATGGGGATAAAGTTGCCTATTGAAGTACCCAAATGTAGAATATCCTATTTAGTTGGAGAAATATTTGAAAAAAATTTAATTTTAAATTTTCTATAACTTAAAATATTTCGGTCATAGAAAAAATATAATTAGACCTATTGAAAAATAATAATCACATTATCGTTACAGTTTATTTAGCTCCATTTTCTAGTGCTATTATAATTTTCCCTGCAACGTTTTTCTTTACAGAGCCATCAGCGGCTTAGAGATTTTAATTGCGGCCTGTTTTTTTTTTTAATTTTCTTAATTTAATAAACCGATACCAATGCTACATGTGACGTAACTATTTTTTTACAACACGTGACAATAAAGCCGTCATTATACATGGTACAATTTTCTTTATAATAACTCTTTGTTTATTTTATTGAGAGCGGCGCAGAGTAATATTTAGCAAAATTATACCATGATTGGTGATGGTCTTATTTCCACGTAACTTCAAGAACTGGTATCGGCTAATTAAATTGTTTTCAAGAAACAAGACAAAAAAGGAAGTCGCACTTAAAATTTCTAAGTTGATGAAACGTAGTACGGGAAATTATAATAGCATTAGTGTATAGAGCTAAATAAACTGTAGTGTCAATGTAACTGATTATAACTTAAATATTTCGAGTTTTTCAAATATCTCACAAACTAAAAGGAATATTCTACATTTATTGGGTACATTCAAAGGCAACTTTGCTTCCATTTAACCGTCGTCGTATCTCGTACGGTTTAGGAGATCCCAATGGTACGTATCGAATTTGAATCACCCTGTATATTTCTTTTTGTTTATTTTATATTTGGGAATGCTTAGAATCCCTTGGACCCCTTTGATTGCGCCTACGATTTCAACTATGTATAATAATGTTTGTTAAATAAATCTATAATCAACTCTATTACAAAATTTTATAATTTCAAGGTGAGACAGTTTCTTGCGTTTTAATAACAGTTGTTTCGCAAGTTTAGTTGTCGCTTCTTTTGTACTGAAACCGCACGTCAATTATGATACGCAACAGTGTAATAATAATCACGCCTTTTCGAAAAACATTATCATTTTAATGATAATAATTAAAAATTATAAACAATTCCGTCACGCAAGTTACTGTGAGTTGACGTTAGCTAATAGCAATAACAGCGATATCACATAAATACAAACACATACGTTGACTGCAGTGTTTTGAAGTAATACATTTAGAATTTGAAACGTAAGTAGAGCTTCAAAAATATTTTTGTCACCTTTTTTACTTACACATATCCATCAAGCCATTCGAAATTGTCCAAAAGGCTCCAAGCGGCATAACTCTTTACCCTAACCTTGTCCAGCACGATGGCTGCGTTTAAATTTTGTAAATATTGCTACAAATAAAAAAAAATACTCTTTATCATTTTTATGTAGGCATGAAAATAACCCTACCCCAAAGTATGATACCCTTGTGGTATCATTTAGTCCTCCGTGATCGGAAAAACCATTTTCAGTAACATGAATTTCACTTGGATTATATGTATTTTGTAACCAGTTCAGAATTTTACGGAAACCCCATGGTACGACCTGTGTACACAAAATAGTTTACAACACCATAAATAATGGATATATTACAATTTCTGGCGAACCTTGATCCATGGAGCAGCTCCTGAACCCCATGAAATTTTCGCATTAGCTTGCACCTGATGATCGCTGGAGAAATGCGTGTTAAGGTCATTTATTTTCGCATCGGTTACAAAATATGACGTATAGTGATTCAACCCCAAAAAGTCTGATGTTCCCCTAATGCTTTCAATTTCTTCCTGGGTGAATTCCGGAAGTCTTGACCGTTTGTATCCTTGTAACGCACTCCTTTTTGCTACATATTCCTTCATTACAGCCGGATAATCACCCTGACTTGTAAAAATGGGATGAGCCCACCAACCAAACTAAAAAAGAGCAGGTTACTAAAATAATTAAAAAAATGCTGGTAGTTTAAAGACATACGTTGAACTGTCTCATACGGTCAGCTGTCTCCTCATCTTTTGGCGCTTCTGGTTCGTACCAAATCCCATGGATTGTAATACCAATTTTACCTGAAAGAGCGAACATTTGGAAATTGTATTATATTTTTTACCAAAAGCAGTTTAAACCCTCTAATTATATTATTACCATTATATAAGTGTCGATATGAATCGTTGTAGATATGGTATGCAATTGCATGGGCTTTTATGAGATTATGTCCACACTGGTAATCAGCAATACCAGACATATTAAGCACTGGTGCTAAATTTTTGTCCCCATATCCTTCCTGACAAACCTGGTGAGGTTCATTTACAGTTATCCAATACTTCACCCTGCTCCCAAAATTTTCGAATGCAACCCTGGCATATTCAGCGAAACATGGAACAACCCTTGGGTTCATCCAACCACCGAGTTCCTGTAGTGGCTGTGGAAGATCCCAATGAAATAGAGTTGCCATAGCAGTAATATTATTAGCCGCAAGTTCGTCAAGAAATGCTACATAATGGGCGATACCTGCAGGATTGGGTTTGTAAGGATGACCATGGGGAAATATTCGAGACCATGAAAACGAGAATCGGTAAACAGAAACGCCTAAATCTTTTAAAAGGGCAATGTCTTCTTTATATTTGTGATAAGAATCGCAGGCTATGTCACCATTGCTTTGGTCTCGTATCAAATGTGGTTGGTTGTGAGTCAAATGATCCCATATATTTTCACCTTTACCTGAAGATAATCATATATAAATAATTGTATTGGAAAATACTACAATTGTGTTTAATTTGTTAAATATTTGCTGTTCGTTGTTATTTAAATAAAGCAAGTTAGTGTGGAATATTACTGTTCTAAAGTTGGATAGCTTAAATCAATATGCATTATCTATCTCTTCGAGTACCTATTATTGCTTCATTTTCAATAATGCAAATGGAAAATTTATACGAATATAATAGCATTCTAAATGTTTCCTATTCATATTTTTTTATCAACTATAAAATCAGTAACGTGTTAATTAATTCAGTAATCCACGATAGAAGATAGTTTTAAATGAGCTCAAATACTATTAGATTTAAAGGACGTTTGTTTCTTTAAAATTTAAAAAATACAATTCGTGTTTGAACATAAGAAAATTATAAAACAATGTGCATATTTGAAAAATAAATCTACAAGAATTTTTTTATTACAAAATCTCTTACCATCTTCGTCCCATGCTCCTTCAATCTGGTAGGATGCAGTTGCAGCCCCAAATAAAAAGTCATCAGGGAAGTACAGATTAGAAAATTCGCAATGGATTCTACAATTCAAAAAATATGCCCTAAATTAGTGCGTGCAAAATAATAAGGTACATTACATACCCTTGAATAAAATAAACGATGAAAAATAGAATTCCTGTTGTCCACATTTTTAAAAAATATTTTTCAAACGGTTATACACCTATAACTAAATGTTGAATGGAGTGATTCCTTAAATAACTTGTGTGATGTAAAGTTCACTGAAAACCTGACGACACTAACTCCGAAATTGATCTTTTGTCGAATTAAGTGATACTACACGATAGTAAATAACCCGTACGACATGTCTACGTAACAAATTTACGCGACTTCGTTATTTTGATGTAAACCTTTCCTTCTAAACAATGAACATCATAATAATTTAATCTAATAACTGTTACTGTTAGCTGCCATTGATTGGGTTGTAGATACGCGACAAGAAATTTTACCTTGATGCCTGAATAAAACCACACGTTTACACTCCAAGCAAAACCGTTTTCCTACAATTAATTTAATGATTGGAAAATAATGTGGGAGCAAAAAAGTTTAAAATCTTATAAACAAGGAGCTTTATGTTATTAAAGAGAAGCGAAGTCTTTTTCTTTATCGATTAACCTTCGATTTTACTATAATGCTACAAAACCTAGGTAGATACTACTAGTTTTTGCAAAGTTCAAGTCATTTCAACGATTAACTATTTTACAACAAAAATAAAAAAATGAGCGACATGTAGGTGAGTATCAATGTCGCAAAAAAAGAAATAAGAAGACTGATTGATTTTTACGTAAGTCATTAATTGATAATTATTAGTGGTTAATTATACAATAGTCGTATCTAATTACGCGTGGTGATTAGCAATAATGGTTAACGTTTTTTAGAGAAGATAAACAGTATGATGTAACGAATCTATGTGATTATCATAAAAAAAATATCTATAAACTATTTAGATCTATTGATATTTATAAGTATTTTGTAAAAAATGTCGATATCATTTCTTTGCATTACTTGGAGAATCAAGAAAGTATTAGCAAAAGCCATATTTTTTGAAAAATAATTCAATTACTAGTTACAATGGGGTGAAGTAATAATTCAGTAAATTCTGTCATTTCGGGGGCATGTCAGGATTGTCCTGTATTTCTGAAATATGAAATAATATGCACATTTGGTCCACGAATAAAATGATATAAAAATTAACCCAAAATGCAAAGGGGTGGTGGAAGAAAACATAAAAAATACACCCCCAAAATGGTTTTGTGTGTTTTTCTCGAAAATCAAAAAAGTTACGAAAAAGTTTTAGATAAAGGTTTAAAAAAAAAATTAAATTAAGTTTTCATGTTAGCGCGTAATGGCCTAAAAATCACGCATTACTTTAAAAATCCATAAAAACTTCTTTATACTCTATATTTTATTATTTTTTTGGGGCGTGCTTTTCTTTATTTTCCACCACCCTTTTACATTTAGGGGTTAATTTTATTATCATTTTATTCGTGGACAAATTTGCATATTATATTAAAAATGCAGGATTTTCATTGACTTATCCCTGAAATGACATATTTTACAGGACTAAGCAATGAATGTAATATGAACAAGGAAACTAGTCATTGAATATATAGACATACAAATAGCAAATATTAAAAAGTAGCTTGTTTACTTATTCACCAGTAATATTCAGATAACGGTGTACAAATTAGTTAAATAGAATATTAAAAAATTATCTATTTATTCACTTCTATTTTCATCCTAATTACCTTCCTTTAATAATTATGTTTATATGATTTTTTTTGCTTTTTTGAATTTAACCTAAAAATTGAAAAGAATCATGGCGTATTTTTACATCTCTGTTAATTTTTTGCAAATTTTTCGCTAATACAAATTTCTCGTTCTAGTTCTAATTTTACAGTGTAGGTGTATTATTTGAAAATACATACATTCAGATTTTTAACAATGTGGACAATTTCCAACAAATGAAAATTTTCCATTACATAGGTACTCATTCAGAAAGTTTTAAAGAATTATTTTTCTCTGTAATTTGAATACATTTTAATTAATTGCAGTTAGTAAATCTTATTCATTTATAAATATTGTATGAAAAATGAGTAAAATGGAGTTTTATTATAAGGGTAAAATTAAAATAATAATAGTAATAATTTATTTTTATCACATCTCTCAATATGGTAAACGGTTTGTGTAGTACTTTTTGCTCAGAACATGCAAAATTCTTGGCATAAATGGAAATTTGGAACCATTTAATAAAATTTCGAAGCAAGTAAATGTAAAATACTTTCGAAGTATAATTCGACAATTATTCTACGTTTAGCTATTCTAAATTCTTTATTATTGGAAATGAATTGAAAAAATATGCCACTTATATAAATATGAACGAAAAGCATATGTATATATATTTTTTCTAGTTATTATTATAGTAGAACCAGCTAAATGTATTTTAAATGAATACAAGTACTAGGGAGTAGATCATTGTGAAAGGATTTAATAGGCATCTAAATGAGCATATAATACAATATTTATACGACTACAGGATAATACTTTACTCAATGAAGGTATCATGAAAAATTTTTGAAATACAATAAATTTAAAATAAACCTATTTTATTAAATATACCCAAAAGTTTAATAAGTGGAGTATATGTATGTTTTGGGTCAGTGAATAAATTAAAATATTTATACAGTTCATTTGATAAATTAGTGCAACATTTAAATCTATTGTACCTATCTAACAAAAGAAGATAAATATAAAATTAACAAAAATCCATAGCAAATGAACAAGGAAGAAACTAAGAAATAAAAGGAAGTTATGTGTTGGCAGTTTAATTATTTTCATCTTTAGGGGTACCTAGATAAAATGTTAACAAAAACATAAATCATCGTCATTTTCTTTTTTCATATATGGCTTTTGCAACTTGAAGGTGAATTTTTTTTAAATTTTAGATTATACAATTTTTGTTTTTTTTTAAAAAAAGAACCAATTGAAAAATTGACGTTCACCTCATTTCGATCGTTTTTATTAATAAAAATATACAAAGTACAAAATCACTAAAGACCAATGAGATGTCGAATCCTTGTCATGTGATTTTTTTGCTTTCAACAATATCCTTGTACGTTCTAATCACGTTGCGACGTCTCGCTTAATTTGCTTTGTTATGGTTTTTTTTTCTTGAAATTAAGTTAAACTGTTTAGCGATTTCTAGTTCAGAAATACTTACTATGTAGGTAGTAGTGGGTAGAGAGCAAATGAGGTAGCTTCAGACTTGCATTTAAATTTTGTTATTCGGAAAATAAGCTCAAATCAATAAATATCAAATTAAACGGCGAACGTATCGTAATCGTTTGTTAAAATCGTTAATTATTTTATATACATTTATGTTACATTCTATCACCATAAGTGAATAATTAGAAATGAATTTTAAGTATAGTGGCGTTCTTGTGTTATTAATTTCAGTATTTAAAGGGTAAGTGCTTCTGTATAGTATGTAAATAAAATTTGACTATTATTTTATGATTGATTTATTCATTTTTCGCTGTAGGTGTTCATTTTTTGAGTTAAAGGATCATCAGTTTCCGGAAGATTTGTTATTTGGTGTGGCTACCTCTGCTTATCAAATAGAAGGGGCATGGAATATACATGGTATGAACAATTAATTGAAATACGTATATACTTTCTTGTATTAAAGTTTTATGAACCGCATAACTTAGTTTCTAATGTATAATTTTATATTGAGTGATTGACATAAAAGTATAGGTACAAAATTTTATCAAAGAAACTGCCCGGAAATAGTGTTGCGAACTTGTGCACCTTAATTTACTTTTCTTTTATATTAGCCAGAACTGTTATTTTTGTATGTAATAAGTTAGGTACTTAAATAAGTGTATTTCTTGATAATTGCATTGTATAGATATTTCAAAATCTCATGAAACGTGAAATATGCGAGAATAGCGCGAGGCGGAGCTTGTGCATCCCTTAATCAAAAATCATGAGATTAATTAATTCTATTGGCCCATTAATAAATTCCTGAAAGACTAAAATATTTGAGAAATTATTAATTATCTCATTATATCGATTTGACAATAGGGCGGAATTACAAAAATATTTGGAAGTCTTTCTGTTTTAGCTTTCAGGGTTTTGCAAGTTTATTTATTTTAAATAGGCATTCTTGTAGTTGTTAGACACGGGATAACCACATATTTATTTCTTTTTATCAATCTTTTTGTTAATAATATATAATTAAAAAGGGAAAGGCAAACTGCTGCAGTTGTAACTATCTAGAAGCTACATTCACTGAATTAGCTTGTAACTGCAATCACGAGTGGATTTGATAAATATTATTATCTTGAATGTAGAGACTCTGTTTTTAAATACTACTTTCTGGAATCTCGATTGATATTACAAGTAAAATTTTCCTTGTGATTGAAAATAATATCCGGAGATACATGAGAAAATCATTAAAGACAAAAAATCGTTTACTATATTAAAAATGGAACATTATTTTTTAATATGTAGTCATATTTTTTTTTTTTTTTGCTTCTCTACCTTACTGGGACTGTCCTTACTTCATCATCCATACTTACTACAAAATGCAGTAAATAGTTAATCTGCATCGAATGCAGACAAGTGTGGGCGAGGACGCTCTCATTATAAATTGTTGAGAACAACTTAACGAGTGTGATTGTGATTATTTGAAAGCATGTAGTCTGTAAGAGTACTTGTAACTATGCATAAAACATCCCCTCAGCCGCTACTCCCGAGGAATAACCAGTCATTAAATTAAAAAACAAAAATTAGATACACTTCAAAATGTCAATTATTATTACTTCACCTACTAATTAATATTATAGGCAAAGGGGAAAGTATCTGGGATCATCTCACCCACAACTACCCTCATCTTATAATAGACGGCAGTAACGGTGATGTGGCATGCGATTCTTACCATCAAGTAGAAGAAGATGTTGCCCTTTTAAAACAACTGGGGGTGGACGTATACCATTTTTCCCTTTCGTGGTCCAGGATTCTTCCGAAAGGATTTGCTACCGAAATTAACAAAGATGCAATCAATTATTATAATCACCTGATTACTAGTTTGTTAAACAATGGCATAGAACCGGTGGTTACTTTGTACCATTGGGATCTCCCACAGGTTCTCCAAAAACTTGGAGGATGGGCTAACGTTATCATGGCAGATTATTTTGCTGACTATGCCCAAGTGGCTTTCGATAATTTTGGAGACAATGTAAAGTATTGGATATCATTTAGTCAACCAGAAGTTTTTTGCGCAGCCTACGGTGCTTCTAAACATGCACCTGTCAATGTTAATGCTGATGGGTTTGGAGATTACCTTTGTGGGCATACAGTTCTGTTAGCCCACGCAGCTGCTTATCGACTGTATAACGAATCCTATAGATTTTCTCAAGATGGTAAGGGACTGATTAAATGCTAAGTAAAAGCGAATACTCATATTAAAATTATGCAGGAGCCTTCGGAATAGCACTCAGCGGAAAATGGTTCGAACCAAATAGTACCTCATCAGAAGATGTCTTTGCAGCATACCGAATGTTACAATTTACGGTATAATATCAATTGCACAAGTTCAAAAATAGTTTTCACCTAATATTATTGTATTATTTTTTATATTACTTTAAGACTGGTTGGTTTGCGAATCCGCTTTTCAAAGGTGACTATCCTCCGATCATGAAAGAAGCCATTGCTCAAAAGAGTCAAGAACAAGGGTTTCCTTATTCAAGATTACCTGAATTTACTGAGGGTGAAATTGAAACAATAAGAGGCACAGTGGATTTTCTAGCTTTCAACTACTATACAACTGAAATGGTTGCGAATCGGTACGAGGATGGAAAAAATAGCGACCCATCGTGCGAATTAGATTGCCATGTTAACAAATGGGTGGACCGAACATGGAAAAGAACTACTACAGCTTGGTTAAAGGTAGGTAAACTAGTTTTACTAATAAACTAAATTATTAAAGTAAATTTCAACATTTTTAGGCTGTTTCTTGGGGATTCCGAAACGTTCTATTATGGTTGAAGGATGAGTATAATAACCCTCCCATTTATGTAACCGAAAACGGTTTTGCAGATTTAGGTAGTCATCATGATGTTAACAGAGTAAATTTCCTGAAGGTACTTTAGTGACGATGTGAGGATGGAAATGACGTTAAAAAAATATAATATTTGTTATTTTTTTAGTACCAGCTAAGTGCCCTTTTAGAAGCCATAGAAAGAGGAGTCAACATAAAGTCGTACTCAGTTTGGAGTTTAATGGATAACTTTGAATGGACTAAAGGCTATACGTAAGTCTTAAAAAATATTATTTTAATAAATTACTTTAGACAGCTGCAATGGAATAACTACAGATGGCACCACAATGCCCAGTTATTCGTTAAACTTTGTTTACTATATTAGGTACAAGCAATATTTCGCTGTCTACTGTTCTTTTAACTTTTACTTCTACATCAGTGACCATTAAACATTATTATTTAACCTTTACACCGCCCTTATAGATCTACTATACATATATCCCCAACGAGTTTCTTTTATTAATAAATGAGGATTATCAAAAAGATAATAATGTTTTTTAACAGGGTTAAATATGGTCTCTATCATGTGGATATGTCGGACCCAAATCGAAGGAGAACACCAAAAACATCTGCCCATTTTTATAAAGATGTCATTTCCAATAGAAAAGTAGTACACGAAGTTCCAAAACTGACGTCAGGTGCATCTAAAACTTCAAAGATGATACTTTCCACGATCCTGATTATTTTGGTGGTAGTAATTCTGATATAAATGGTACACTTTTTAAACATTTATTGTTAGATTTAAGTAAAAAATAAAATTATTATCTATCTGTGGCTAAATTTTGAATGAACTTATAAGCACGATATTTTTCTCATGTATTTTTCATGATAACTAGTAAATTATTAATTCTTGGGACAATTAAGTTTTGAAACCCAATACACATAATCACTATTACGTAGTTCTGTTCATAACTTTCTTAGACCATTTTATTTTTATTTTCATGGAGCAAGAAAAATTTCTTTTGAGAAGTGTTATCGTGTATATTTATACACTTTGGTACAACACAGCAACATATGATTTTGTAGTTTGTGAAGATGATATATTGAAGCACATGCCAAAATGATATGAAGTGAATACAGATATGTCCTTAATCCCACCCCCTTCCTTTTCAATCGGAATAAATCCGATGGTCCCATAGGTATAAGATTCCTTAAAAAATTATCTCTTTAAAGTGATTCAATACTTAACCTTCCCATCAAAATTTTCAAAAGTAGCTTTAGTTTAGTCCACAAAGTAGTTTATTATGTGAATAATTAGGGGAAAATACCAGAGGCACAGGATCATTGGCGGAACGATGGTAAATTATCAGCTCTGCATCAACTAATCCTGAAGAGAACACCCAAAAGACTATGACGTCATAGCAGTCAGTGTTGGTTTCGCCTATTAAATTCAAGAATATCTTGATAACAATTTGCTTTGTTATCATAATTCTAATACAGTTTTTCTACTTCTCGATGAAGTGCACTAATAGCCAAAAATCTGAAGCGATACCAAGCAAAAGGCATTAGTTAAACTTATTTTTTTTTTTTTTTAAATAATTCTGAATTGTTGTTTATAATTTACTCTATTTAATTTTCTAAATACCGTTTTAGATACACTTAGTTATGTAACGGCAGTGCCAAAGGTAGTTTAAAAGTTTGTTTTTAGACAATTGTGATTTCTGAAAACGTGTTTATCTCAAATAACAAAGGATTATGCTAAATTAGTTTATAGTAACAGTTATCACGCGTATCGGCAGCATAAATAAAAAATAAAACAAGGTCTTTTTAAACCTCTAATTGAATTATGTACCATCATTTAACTTAATCTATAGGCATGATTAAAAATATTCCAGCATGAGGGCTTATCTTTATAAACGGTAAGTACATTTTATGATATTTTCCATTTTACCTCTACTTGGGTATCTATTAAAATCTTGCTGTTTTATATTTGAATATACTTCTCAAAATGGCAGACTTACTTCAACTTATTTGTGCATGCTTAATTACATTTTCTAAGGGGTAAGTTACTTGGACTAGTTTTTTAAACGTACTTTTATAGATATTTAAATATTGATGTTAAAAAATATTTGTTTGTTGTAGTCAAAACTTAGACTTGAGCACTGATAAATTTCCTGAAGATTTTCTATTCGGTACCGCAACGTCGGCTTATCAAGTAGAAGGAGCTTGGAATATAGACGGTAGTTACTTGAATTCATTTATATAGTACAGTTGTTATCAAAACTTCTAGTTTCAATTGATTATGTTTTGATAGAATACCTATCTCATCAAACATTATTTAAATTAAGTTATTGTATTTTCTATTGATTTTTATTTAAAATCGTTTATTTAAAATAAATCTATTCACTTAAATCCCTCTTCTGATTATATAAAATTTGGCTTATAGGTAAAGGAGAAAATATTTGGGATTACCTTACTCATAATTACCCCGACCGAATAGTAGATGGTAGTAACGCTGATATCTCATGTGACACTTACCATCACGTTGAAGATGATGTAGCTATATTAAAAGAAATGGGGCTAGATTTCTATCGATTTTCTATATCATGGTCCCGTCTCCTCCCCAATGGGTTTCCAAGCGAGGTTAACGAACACGCTGTCCGCTACTACAATTTTCTCATCGATGCTCTCCTGAATAACGGTATTGTTCCAATGGTTACCCTGTACCATTGGGATCTTCCTCAAACTCTCCAAAAATTAGGGGGATGGTCTAACATCCATATGGTAGACTACTTTACGGATTATGCCAATGTTGCTTTTGAAAATTTTGGTGATAGAGTAAAATACTGGATCACCTTTAATGAACCAGAGTTTTTTTGTGAAGCTTATGGGGCAGTCGAATTTGCTCCGATAGAGGTGCAAGCTGATGGGATTGGAGATTATCTCTGCTCGCATCATGTCCTTTTGGCACATGCTGCAGCCTATCATCTTTATAATGAAACGTTTAAACCTACACAAAAAGGTAAATTTTTTCTTATAATTGCTAGTACATGAATAAATTGAATTTTCTCATAAAAATTGATCAATCGCCATTTAATATTAGGTTTGCTTGGTATTTCATTAAGCAGCAGATGGTACTCTCCAAATACCACCTCTGCAGAAGATATTGAGGCAGTTAGCCGACTTCGGCAATTTAAGGTAAATACTAATAGACAAAAATCTCCATAAAAGGCTCTGTTAACTCCCGATGGAGTGGTTTACAGTTTTCAGCTTCCTAATGTTTGTAAATTCTTTTAAATTCCTCCATGTAATGTCTTTTGCTTATCACTATTGTTTCTGCCTTGATAAGGTTGGAAGATTCGCACATCCAATATATATTGGCGATTACCCTGAAATTGTTAAAACATTGGTGGCAGAAAGAAGCCAAGAAGAAGGGTTTCCATATTCAAGACTGCCGGAATTTACTCCTACGGAAATAGATTATGTCAGAGGTTCATCTGACTTCTTTGGGCTCAACTTTTACACTGCAGAATTGGTAGCTAATGGCCTACATAATGTTTCTGTAGCTCCATCTTACAGTAGAGATCACAATGTTGTTATCGAACCTAATAACCCTTGGCACTCCACAACAATAAGTTGGCTGAAGGTAAATTATGCTCCCATATGAAAAAGAGGACTATAAAACACATTAGCGTCTCATTTTTGTAAATGTTATTTAAGGTAACTCCATGGGCTTTTCGAGAAGTATTGCTTTGGCTAAAGAATGAGTACAACAATCCTCTTATATTCGTGACTGAGAATGGAGCACCAGATCCAGAAATTTATAACGATGAAGTCCGAATTTACTATCTAAGGGTAAAAAATTAAATCATTTATTAAATAGTACCTAATGTAGCCGTGTATTCTCCACAAAAAGAAAAAAGAATGGTCTTTTACATAGTCAATTCAAAAAGTGTTTATCTGATTTATAAAACTACGATTCAAATGGACCATTTGCTTGTCAAAAAACCTTGATAGCAATTATTTAGATACCGAAGTGAATTAAGTTATGCAACTTGATAATGACATTTCAGATTAAATGAGGTGTAATTAGGCAATATCTAATTATTTACCCTGACAATGAATTTAATTTGACAATGAACCATTATTCATTTCAAATGTAATAGTAAATGGGTTGACCTAAACTCTTTTGGAAACAAAAAGTTAACCTTGTCTCACCAATTTTTTAATTCGTTTATTTACCAATCTATATTTTTAAAATGGTGTGAAAGAATTAATTATACTTGCACTTTCTGTTGGTCGTTGAAATTAATTCGATGAAAATAAATAAAGCTAGCAACTAAGTTTATTTTATAATTAATCGACGAAACTGTTAATTCTTGTAACTCCATATTAAAATAAAAACACAACACAAAAGTTTTTATTTTTATAATTATATTTCCACCTGAGGAAGCCACTGTGTGGTAAAATGATATTATTGTGGTCTACATTAAAGGTTTTGTAACTTTTGTGTTGTGTTTTTATTTTAAGTTTATTTTGTCCTATTTGTCTTGCTTTTTCATTATGTATTTTAAACGCTGACCAACAGCAAGCAATGTTGTATTTTAAACTTTTGTTTTATAAAACCCTTTTTTAGACTCACTTAAGCGTCCTCTTGTCCGCAATCGCTGAAGGGGTAGACGTTAAAATGTACACCTTCTGGAGTTTATTTGACAATTTCGAATGGGATTTAGGATATAGGTAAGCCCCTAGAAAATTACAATGTACTTAATAAAATATTTTTATTTAATCAATAAATTATTTAGGCTATTCCTTTTATTTGATCAATTATTTTCTTTTTTGTTTTAAAAGACAAAAATATTTTTATTTAAGTATAATAACAACATAATCTATTTATTTTAGCGTTAAATTTGGTCTCTATTACATCAACATGTCCGATCCTAATCGAACAAGAGAACCAAAGGCTTCAGCACAAATTTATAAGGAGATTATAAACAGCAGGGAATTGATAATAAATGAAGAGGGTGGTGATGATAGTGGATCAAATTTACTTTTCTACAATGTATGGCTTATAATAGGAAATCTTTTAATTGTTTCTCGAATTTATTTAAATTAAAATTATAGTTATATTTGGGGAAAAATATATATACATATAAATTAATATTAATAAAACAACATTTCTATTTAAATTGATCTCTTAAATTGCTCCTTTGCCATAATAATAATAATAATACCTAATTGTAAAAACTGGAAAATTTTCAATTTTAAAAAAAATTCAAAACTTGTATTTATTTGAATTTAAAGAAAAATTTATTGATAATAGCAATAGTATCAATAAGTACCGTACATTAACTTTATTTCTTATCAAATTTATTAAGATAAGAAGTAAATGATAACAAACTTACCTACCCATTTTGAAAAAAATTGAGCTAATTTATTTTCACTTTAGATTATATAACTGATGCCCATAAAGGTAAACACGCAGTAAAACATTTTATCGATATTTCTGACTAATACTTTTAATACCTACTTCTTTTAATTTTTTAGTCGTCAAGTTGTCATTCTTCAACTTTATTTACAAATAGGTAGTTCTAATTCCCATAGCATTTTGAATTTATTAATTAGATTCTTATACATATACGGTGTTTCAATTTCCACGAATATTGAAAATATGAAATACAAAAAAATCTAAACAAAATTTTTAATGAAATTTTTATACATTTTTACCTATAAAAATTAAAGAAATTGAAAAAATGAGTAGGTATTGTCTAGTAAAATCTGTCATTTCGGGGAATGTCTTGTATTTTGCATATAATATGCATTTTTGGTCTTTGAATAAAATTAAAAAATTAAAATTAACGTCAAAATGAAAAGGGGTGGTGGAAAAAAATTAAAACACACTCAAAAATGTTTTTTTGCGTTTTTATTGAAAATTAAAAAAGATACGAAAGAAGTTATTGATAAACGTTGTAGAAAAAAATATACATAAAAAAATACTAATGTATATTTTTTGTAAATGGGATATATAACGAGGAAATCGTGTGCAAAGTTTTCATGTTAGCGCGGAATGGCCTAAAATCACGTATAACTGAAATTAATTGAAAAACTATTATATTTCATTTTCTTTTTTATTTGGGTCAGGTGGGGTAATTGTGAACGATTTTGGAAGTTTGACTTTTGAAGCTCGATGTATCTTAGATGAAGATTAAATTTAGGCGACTATATGATTAATTTAGGTCCTTGTCTGGTTTTAAGTGAATTTCTGTTGTTAAATGTACAAATTCGGACATTTTTTGCAAAAAAACTTAAGTTTACAATGACCCCTTTACTTATTAACGCAGTCGAAAACTTAGCGGTAAATGTGAACAATCATCTTGTTTGTACTGGCTTTATAAAGGTATTTAATGGGGCAGAAGTGAACAATTCGCTTTCAAATGTGAATTCCAATGAATAGTATATTTAGAAAGCCGTGTTCACAATTACTCCAAAAATTATATATTATATAGAAATATTTTTTAACATAAAATATTGCGACACTGTTCCTCTGCTGTTTAGCGCGCTAAAGTATCCAACCGTCAAAAGTCAACACCACAGTCTATAATTCCCCTTAGTTTGAATAATCAAGAGTCCTATTTCATAAAAAAAGAGCAGGTTTACAATTACCCCGGTTTTACAACTACCCCACCTGACTCTATCTACAAAACATCGCCAATATTTGCAGTAGATACACTTTTAAATGAAATCCTTTAATTTTTCGCAACTTTTTGACGCACAAAAGTATTTTGGGGTGTCTTTTTATGTTCCTTTTACCGCACCTTTAACTTTTTTTTATATCATTTTATTCGTGGACCAAATATGCGTATTATATTAAAAAATGCTTTCCCAAGCTTGTTCCTGAAATGGCAGATTGTAGTGGGCTAAAAGTGGCGGAAAATGTTAGATCCGTGATCTTTTTAACAGGTTCAGAAAATCGACGGTTTTTTTTAGTTTAAAAGTATAATTACGTGCACCCGGGAAGTACCTGTAATGCCGCAGATGCAACTGATTAATTAGATCCGTAAATAGCTGGTAGGTAAACGGTGAACCAGATCCGTCGGATTCAGTACATATGTTTGTTCTTACGGATCTGAACACAAATTGGATGTTTTAGGGAAATTATTCCGGAAAGGACCAAATCCTTTAAAAACTCCGTTCTTGTATGCCCACCTAATGGCAGCCCTAACCACCCCCAAGTTGTCTCGTTTTTCGATTATGTAAACTGTACGTGTCTAAATAAATGTTTTATTGCCTCAGTTGCAACTTACTGTTATGTATGGTACGACTATTTGTCAAGGTGTCTAGTGTCTGGTGTCTATCTCGGTAGAAAAACATTTTAAACTTATTCTCTAGAAATATCACATTTTCAGATTAAATAATCGAAACGCAGCCCTTACTAAAACAACAAAAAAATTGGAAAAAGTTGCGGGGACAAGTGAGATAACCACGACCGTTTGCACTTCAGCAATAGCATCGTGCCGACGTGTTAAAAGCTACGGTAGTTTTCGTTTAATTGCTTGCGAGGTGGCAGTGCTGTCTAATGAATAAAATCAGTGCCCATTAATTAAGTTTGCCATTAAGATTGCGACTCTTGTGTAAAAGCAAAGCGAAATCCATTACCACTGCTGATGTTAGTAAATCGATTTGCGCACGAAATGTTTAGAACTTACCTGATAGACCGGTACAATCTCGAAGCAATACAAACTTCCTTTACATCAATAGTCGTGAACTTCATTGCAACAAACTCGTGTAGGTACTACTTCCTTTTCTTTATCTGCAGTCACATTCTTTTAGTGGAAAAGTTTATATTAAATTAACTAATGGTAAGTATCAAGGATATTCAGATATTAGCTTACGAAAGCTCTTTAGTAGTATTAGGCATATATCGTTTTTATTACTCCCTGTTTCGTATTAGTGTTTAAAATCCCTAAATTCTAGAACAGGTTTAGGATTGTTGGATAAGAGTAGTTTGGAAATATGAAACTCTATCCCTTTCTGTCTGACGACATACACGTAAAAATTGTGATTATTACAAGGTTAAGAGCTGCCGCCAGAATGCAGGATTTGTCAGTCTTGTTTTGAAAATCAAGACGATATCAAGACCAAGATTGTTTTGAAACGTACTATATCAAGAGGCATAAGTCGAGAAAGACTGCTTGCTCGACTTGATCACTTTCAAACAGGATTTCTTGAATAGTTGCTTTTACTTTTATATCAATAAATATTTATTTTTGCAGATTGAAGATATATATAATTTAGAAACTATTGAAAGCAATTTGATTACTGAAGTAAATCAAGACAATATCAAGTTCGCGTACGCAAGAATAATACGAGAATAAGACAATATTAGATTTTTCAATATTTTTTTATTACAAGAACAATATTTTAAAAATTTCGTATTGTTTTGCCTTGCGGTAGTCTTAAAGAGGTTGAGATCTGAAGCGAAGTCACATTGAAGTCTTAATTCTGCTATGATTAGGCATTCAACAAGACACGAGTCTCGATTTCGACGACGTACAGTTGTCTAGACTTGAAAATCAGGACCAAAAAAATAATTGGGTTTTCTTGAATTGTGCAATTTGTTGATCTTACTTCATAAATAATGATTTAAGAGTTACATTTCTCGATACAGAGCGGATCATATTTTAAAAGGATACAGTAAAAATTCATAACCCAACGAGGTGCTTTACAGTTATATATTAAGATAAATATCCATTTAAAGTTTACAACATTAATTTTTTTATTTCAATTAAAAGGGCAATTATATGTAAGAACTAAGCACCCCCCCCCCCCTATTTCTTTAAGTACATATACTCTTGACAAAGCTCTTTGATCTCGAAAATTCTCTTGATCTTGTCTTTAATCAAAACTAGATCATGACAAAAATTTTTGAAGATCAAGAATCTCATGAATCTACACATCCCGACTATGAATTAGTTCAGACTAAGATCAATTCCTATTATAACATTTATAATTAGTTACTGGTGAATATAAGACGCCTGTATATCATGATATAGTCAAAAATATTTATATTATTTTCATAAAAAAATTTAAATAAATCTATAAATATCTTTTGTAACGAACAAATAAATAATATTTCTATTTATCAGAAGTCCAAGGATTCTGTAAAAATTCAGTAAAATTTTTTGATGAACGGCGAACGTCATGTTGTCGTAGACCCCCTGTCTCCCCTTGACACATCTTGTCACACCCAGAAAGACCCCTCCCCCCCTTGTATGCGACCGTATTTTATCAACGGCCCCTAAGGCATTAGGGTGAATGATAGCGGTTATCCGCTACACTACCTTAACTCTCTGACTGGCTTGCTTGACGTCTGACTCTGAGAAAACATTGATTAATTGTCAAAGCTGACTCTTTTGTACTAAACCACATAGTGATCTCTTTGTAATCCCCCAACGGAATTCTTAAGAATTAATCAGTTTCTAATATTATAAAGTTAAAAAATGAAACACTCGGTGAATAATTCCATAAAATTTATTAAATTATTTTATATGTATTTCAGCAATTTCGCCATCGACAATAAGTAAGGATAATATACGGATTGTCCAAGTATATTTATATCATTGATTGTTGGATTTTACCCTTCATAATTACATGTGGTTTCAACAGAAGTGACTGGTTTAAAAAGGGCTCTTTTAACTTCAAATGTTTCTAATGCATTAAATTTTTTGCATTTGCTAGCTAAATATCACATATCCTCCTTTTGAAAATTATGATTATCTTTTAATAGATGATTAGCAAAATTAGAATTGATTTTTGATAATCTATAGCTTACATTTAATTTTGTATACACCACTATTATTTAGAGCAGAGGTTCCCAACCTTGTGCCCGCGGGCACCATGGCGCCCGCGGAACGATTCGTATGTGCCCGCCACTATGCAACAGACACAGATTTTTTCATAAACATTAATTTAAAATATGAATTATTTTTATTTATTTGTCATGCGGCATATAAAATTGAATCATTTTTCGGTTCGACATATTTATGCGAATCATTGTTTTCAAACATGAACTTAATAAAATCAAGATATAGATCTCGACTCACCGATGAGCATCTTTATGGTTGTATGCTAACAGGATTATCGTCATACTCTCCTAATTATGAAGCGCTGGCCAATAATATGCAATGCCAAAAATCACATTGACATATTCCACATTGATAGTATATTTTTTATAAAATGTTTTTTTTTTTGTGTTTGTTTAATTTGTTTAAGTTTTGCCAATTTTCTTCGTGTGTATGAAATTTTAATAATAATTTATTATTTTGAAATATTTTTGTTTATTATTATTTTCAAATTATGAATATAAGAAAATAAATTATGGGAAAATGCGAAGTTATGGAAGGAATTTGTTGATAAAAAATAGGTGGTGCCCGCCACCTTACCGATATTTTAGAATGTGCTCTAGAGTACAAAAAGGTTGGGAACCCTTGATTTAGAGGAATAAATTTACATTTATTATTAACTAGAATTTGCTTAAGTGTGTATTTATTATAAAAGAGAGCGTTGCAAATGTTTCACTATGATTAAACTAGAACGTCCTATATAAACTATTTTCCTATAACTTTCTGTTTTATTTTAAATAATTCATTTGATCTTTTTTATTCCCTAAAGGGCTTCCAGAGCAGCATAATTGATTTTGTCAAACGATACAGTACTGCTGATATGGTTCGAGTAAAGGTGCGATGGGTGCGGAGTATTGTTTATAAAATTTTACGAGAATATGTGACACGACTCAAGTTCAACAATGTATAAGCCATGTTAGTGCCTATATAGTGGGCACTATATAGGCATATCTGCCATTTGCATTTTGTTGTTTCCCTTCCGCCAGTATATTCTGCACTCTGAATTTCTTTGCCGTGTCTGCGGAGAGCCACTTTTCAAGTAACCAATTTATTTTCAGGCCTTGAATGGCAAACAACACCTCTGTACATTTCATGGCCGACTTATTATCTCGGGTCATATTTTCCCCTGTGTTCCGGCGCACCATTATGTAACGCCTTTGTGAAAATTTACAGTTTCATTGTATTATCAGAACGCGTTATAGGGCAATGGCTATTTCAATTTCCAATTACCCTGTTACACGCACTGTACACTGCAACAATCACTTACTATTTCACGCATACTTAACTAAGCATTTACCTAATAAACATTTACTAATTGCTGTTTTCTAATTTGTAACCCAAGAAGCAATAATTACGCTATCATTTATTAATAAAGGACTATTATTGAATAGTTTCGACCTTTACTTGATGAAAATTCATTATAATAATAACAACACAAATTAACGAGATTTTCACAAACTCTATTTAAAAACGTAACATATGTTTCGCCAAACTTTGGCTTCTTCAGACGACAGAGTATTTACTACTAAATGTACAATAGAGGGTTGGATGTTTAAATAGTTAACAATATCGATTTGTGAAAGATTTTAGAATAGATTTAGGAGTGGGAAATTATTCCCTTCTATTTGATCGTTGAGTACCATACCTAACTTTTTATATTTATTAATTTCTAATTTTTCTAAAAGTGTTAATCTATGCCCTTTTGTTTCTAAATGTAAAATATCCAAATCGCTGTTGAATTGGTGGCCTTCTTCTGTTATGTGGTTTGCGTACGTGGAATCTGTCTTGTTTTTTATGTAACTATTTTTATGTTCCTGTAGGCGTTTTTTGAAATTCCTACCAGTTTGACCGATATATACTTTTTGGCATGAACCACAGGTTAACTTATAAACTCCAGAACACATTTCTTTATTAGTTTTGTCTTTGTTATTTTTATTTTACCTATAGAAAAATTAGTTTTATAAGCTACGTTAAGATCACAACGTTGTAAATATTTATATATTTTATTACTCATGGGACCTTAATAGGTTAAACATTTATAATTTTTATTATCTATATTTTTAACTATTGGATAAATTAATTTTAAGGCTAATTTGTGTTGTTTTTTAATAATTAAAGTATCTATTAAAGAAGGGTTATAACCATTATTAAAGGCTATTTGTAACGTAGCTTATAAAACTAATTTTTCTGTAGGTAAATTAATTAAAAATAACAAAGACAAAACTAATAAAGAAATGTGTTCTGGAGTTTATAAGTTAACCTGTGGTTCATGCCAAAAAGTATATATCGGTCAAACTGGTAGGAATTTCAAAAAACGCCTACAGGAACATAAAAATAGTTACATAAAAAACAAGACAGATTCCACGTACGCAAACCACATAACAGAAGAAGGCCACCAATTCAACAGCGATTTGGATATTTTACATTTAGAAACAAAAGGGCATAGATTAACACTTTTAGAAAAATTAGAAATTAATAAATATAAAAAGTTAGGTATGGTACTCAACGATCAAATAGAAGGGAATAATTCCCCACTCCTAAATCTATTCTAAAATCTTTCACAAATCGATATTGTTAACTATTTAAACATCCAACCCTCTATTGTACATTTAGTAGTAAATACTCTGTCGTCTGAAGAAGCCAAAGTTTGGCGAATCATATGTTACGTTTTTAAATAAAGTTTGTGAAAATCTCGTTAATTTGTGTTGTGACTATTATTGAAGAAAAATTCATTATCATGGAAGACAATTTTTCAAATTTTATTTAATTCAAATTAATCAATAAACCCTTATATTGAATATTGTCATAAAGGGGAGCGAATTTTTTATGGTCTTTTGTAAGATATAATAAATTAAATAATGCTTTACAAAACAAATAACATTTAAAACTAATTACAAAAATATTGGAGATTATGCGGTTATTTGTCTCTTGGTGAAACATTTTAATAATAACTTAAACAAAGAAGAAAAACACACTTGGTTTTGTTTCACAAAAATATTTATTTACTTGACGATACCGTTTCGGCTTTTCCGCCATTTTCAAAAGAGTAGTAGTAGTAATAGTATCAAATGTACTCTTTTGAAAATGGCGTAAAAGCCGAAACGGTATCGTAATGTAAATAAATATTTTTGTGAAACAAAACCAAGTGTGTTTTTCTTCTTTGTTTAAGTAATTACAAAAATGTCTAAAATCTACTTCCCTAATTAATTATCAACTAGGGGCGTTGATAATGCCAGGGACTCTTAATAGGGCATTAGGGTGAGTGATAGCGGTAACCCGCTACACCCCCTAACCCTTCTCACTCACTTGCTTGATCTAATTACTGACCGCTGTCTTACTGTCTTTTTTGTTTAACTTGTTCTTTTATAATAATCCCCATAGCGCTCTTTTAGTTACCCCCAAACAGAACTTTGGAAGTTGGTCACGGCCTACATATACCGACCGTGTAACTATATCGAAGTTCCGGGTGGCGGTTCCGTGTTTCGTAAAATAAACACATTGCATATTTAAATTAGAACAAAAAGCAAAGTAATTATTTTACGCCATATTCTTGTAGTAACTTCATTGAACTGTTAATATCTCTTACAACTCACTGTACTCCATAGATGTCCTTAACAGAATATTTTTAGGAAGATATATTTGCATAAAGTTGTTTACAAACCAAATAATAATAGAAATTCCAATTTGTTCCGCTAACGATGTGATAATATGACAAATTGGAAGCAGCAATAGTTTTCACAGGTCATCAAACCGACAAAATAGTTTGATGTTCGCAGGTTTTACGCACTAAAGACTTCATCAGTAATAATAATGCGAGATAATAATAAAAAAAAAGATGTCCCTGACACTGACCTCTTCAGTAGCTATTGTGGCATGTCGCTACTCAAGATGGTTGATTGTCCCTTTGTAGATGCGTAATCTTTAATCTGTTATACGTTGAAAACCTGTTTGGGAGATCATATTTCACTGTCTTTTTGTATTATGTGTAAGTATGTACACAGTAAAAGTAGTATATATTGTATAATATACTAAAATGACAAATTATGGTAAACAAACTTTGTGGTTAGAAGGGAGCTGCAATGTGGTAAAATTGTAGAGTAAATACGAAAGGAAACTGGAAAACCTAAAAAGATCCGTGTCTATTGGCACCTTTTTCGTCGTGCTTCAGTACTAGTGATGAACAAAATTGGTCTTGGTCTTGGTCTTGCGAAAAAGCAACATTAAGACCTAGACCGAGACCAGACGAATTTAAGCAAGACCAAGACCAAGACTGAGTAAACAAGACTATCCGAGTCTTGGTCTTGGTCTTGCTTCGCTCATCACTAAAGTACTCCGTAAATTAATAATTGATTTTAGACTAGATTTTTATGATTGAATAATAATAAGCAATAACATCTTAATGAACTTTTTTTTCAATTTATGGATAGTGAATTTAGGTTTAAAAATGTTTGCCAATTGAAAACATGTATACAAAATTTTTTGAAAAATGTTCGTTAAGACCTTATTGCAAAACCAACACTAAAACCAAGACCAGACGAAATTTAGCAAGACCAAGACCGAGACCAGACGAATTTGAGCAAGACCAAGACCAAGACTGAGTAAACAAGACCGAGACCAAGCCCAAGACTATCCGAGTCTTGGTCCTGGTCTTGCTTTGCTCATCACTATTCAGTATCCGCTCTCAAGCTGTTTCGAGATGGTATCCATCTTCCCTGTTAAGGTTGTTTGGGTGTTTGTTGATCTCGAGTGCTTCCTTGATGATCCTGGGAAAGTAGTGGCTAGCATCTTTGTCTGGTCGAATTGTCCTGTGTCGATTATGTTCTGCATAAGCTGATTTGTTGTATTGCTTCCGCGTTCTTCGTCCTTGTTGCGATGGCTCTACCTGTTTTCCCTATGTAAACCTTTGTAGGAAACACATGAAGAACACCACACATTTCATAGATATAATCAAGCACATTAACATCGACGCCGACGATTTCCTCTTAAACTTCAATGTTGAGTCCCTATTCACCAAATGTTCCAGTTCCTGACACAATCATCATCATGAAAGAGAAGCTGCATACACTTTTGACGCCCTCGTGATCCACCATGGAGATTTCATCAACACTATGTAGTTATAATTGGAAAGTACAGTTTCTTCAGATGACAGAAATGAAAGCCTCGATCAATTTCCACATTAAAAGTTGCTTTCTTCAACTAACCAAGGAAGTGATCGTGTGCTAGTTTTTTATAACGTTATAGTCTCAGTTCCCATGACAAAAAAGGTACCCCATAGAACACCTTCAAAATTATAAAGTGAAAATGGCTTAAAAACATGTTAGAAACATGTTACGCCCCCCAAAGACTAGTAAAAATTTGTTAATTGTTATTTTTTATGAATTTTTGAATTAAAAAAACATATTTTTTTTTCCAAAACACCTGCTTGACATTTATACAATTTGTAGAAACATAATGTACCATTTTTGAAAAAATTTGTCTGGCTGACAATTTTTGTTAATTAACTTCTGACAGACCATCTGTTATAAATTTTTTTTTATGATAATGCACTTCATAACACCTTGAATTTTTTTTTAAATAAAGTTTAAGATCTCTTCTATCTATTACAACTTGTCTGGCTGACAATTTTTGTTAATAAATTTGTCAGACTTCATTTCGAATGCACAGCATCAATGCATCAAGATCAATCACTGGCATTTAAGAACACCTCGTTAAAAAAAAAACAACTGAAATTTAAGATGTCCTCTATACATAAAAAAATGCCTGCCATTAAAAAAATGTTTTTTACCACGTCAGACCCAATTTTTAAGCGCCGTGACAGCGTTTTTTCATAAACAAATCAGCTTTTACAAGGGCCGTGTCAAAACACCGCCTTAATCTTTTTTTGAAAGAAGGTTTGACATCTATTTTATGCATAAAAATTGGTCTGTCAGCGAAAAAATGTTTTTTACTATGACAGACTTCATTTTTCTAGTGCCGCGACCACATTTTTTTATGAAGAAATGTGGTATAATCGTTGCTAACTAAATTAATACGGTATATCCCTCTTATATACTTTAATACGTTTATCATCAAAATATTGGTTTTTACTATGTCAGACCTAATTTTTAAGCGCCGCGACAATTTTTTTTTTAAATAAGCTTTTACAACGGGTTATTTTTAAAAATGAGATATGACCGTGGGTAATTCTTATTTAAAAAAAAATTCAAGGTGTTATGAAGTGCACTCATAAAAAAAATTATAACAAATGAAGTCAGACAAATTTATTATCAAAAATTGTCAGCCAGACAAGTTGTAATAGATAGAATAGATCTTAAACTTTATTTAAAAAAAAATTCAAAAAGGTGTTATGAAGTGCATTTTCATAAAAAAAAATTATTTATAACAAATGGTCTGTCAGAAGTTAATTAACAAAAATTGTCGGCCAGACAAATTTTTTCAAAAATGGCGCATTATTTACTACAAATTGTATAAATTTCAAGCAGGTGTTTTGGAAAAAAACATCATTTTTTTCTAAATTTAAAAATTCATAAAAAATAACAATTAACAAATTTTTACTAGTCTGGCGGGCGTAACATTTCCTAACATGTTTTTCAGCCATTTTCACTTTATAATTTTGAGGTGTTCTATGGGGTACCTTTTTTGTCATGGGAGCTGAGACTATTATATGAAATGCAACCACCATTACTAGTGCCCCCTCTAGTCGGGACTGTACTTAAGGATCTTAAGAGCAACATAAATTGCCCAATAATTACATATGCATATTATGTTTGGTTCACCCGGTAAATAGAATAGGTATGTAATTAAGGGCCGTACAAATTTCCTTTTAATAATCTATGTAGGTACAGCTATTTTCTTTTGAGAATAGTTTTCTTTAGTTAAGCCGTAAGTAAAGCTCTAGCTTTATAGTCTAATAAATATGTACCAGCGGAAACAAGCTAATGAACTAATGGACAATTCATAAATAAATAATAATTCCTGTTGTCACACCGGTATTGGAACACGTGTAGGTACATATGCGAACATGCGGCATCCGTTTAAGCGTTGAATTAGCGTTCGTGAAGTATGTTATGGAATGTATAATTGAAAAAACAACAAAAAACGATACAAATGTAGGTACATATAGGTACAAACTTACAGGTATGTAAGTAATAAGTACTTATACATGCATAACTTCTAAATACCCAGCATATTATAAATTATTGATGTTCCTACTATTTTCTATGACTGAAAAAATTGAATAAAAATTATTAACTCAATTAGAGATTGATGACTAAAACCTTAATCTCTAATAACTTGAGATGTTGAAACGCTTTTTATATTTTTAATACACAGATAACAATAAAAATGTTACCAGCAAAGATAAAAAATCAGGATATACCAACTCAACAGTGGCACATGTACTAAAATTCACATAGGTCAAACAGGCAAATGCTTCATAGAGAGAATGCAAGAACATAAAGAGTTTTGATAAGAAGTCAACCTCTACTTCTCAATTCCCACAGCTTGGATGCTGATTTTTAAATTTTAAATGCAGAGAATAAATGTTTAAAGTGTCTCGAAATAATAAGCTATAACGGTCAATTAGATGCCAATACTTCACCCTTTTTAATTATTTAATTTATTCTCCCTTCCTATTTTGTAATAATTGTAAGTTTAGTAAGTTTCTTCCACAAGAAAAAGCCACACAGTGGCGAAATGGTCATTGTGGCATTTTATAAAAAGTATACTGTGTTTAATTTCGTCGTAATTGTTGAGTTCATCATCTGGTTCAGTTCCACAAAAGTCAATTTGATTTTCTTGTATTTATTATTGTTGGTCAAATATTGAAGACGTTAGATAGGTAGGTACATCGTTTTAGGTTTTAGTTTTGCATGGGTATAAAAAACCTTGACGTGAAATTGTTAGTTTTTCAAAAGAATTTTAATTAAATAATCGACTTCCTCGTTTTTACCTGCTTCGACAATTAATTAGCAAGTTGGGACGTTTTTCCGCTTTTAAAACCCGTCCATGATGGTAATGTGCATACATACCTTGGTTAAACCAAGTGGCAATTATAATAAAACTCGCAACTATTTTATCATAACCACATATAATTTTAATAATCGAATGGAAATTATCTAAGAGAGCTTTTAAAAAGTCTTTTAGCCGAGACGGTCGACACTAATAACGATAATGGTGGCAAAGCGTGTCCAGTAATTATTAATGTGCCCCTGCAAGTCAACTTCCAATTGGTCACGTACTCGCGTAATGACGGGTGCTGAAGACCTCTCTGAGTCAAAGACTGCCACAGGAAATCTAAGTAGGCGTCTCTTTTATTTGTCTGAAGAAAGGTCAAACGTTTCAATAAAATAATTGGTTTCAACTAAAAATTATTGTTAATGATAAATGTGTAATTAATAGTATACATAACTTTATATATTTTTAATTAGTGAAGTGCAAAGAAAATTAGAAGATGTGGAGGAGGAATTTAAGTATTTCATATAACCGATGTCCACTAAAGCGAATTTATTTTATGGTTTATTGATTTCAAATATTATATCCAGACAAATAAATAGCAATAGTAGTTAGTTGTTAGTTGAAAAAAATTGTGTAAAAAAAACTGGGAAAGATAGGTAGTGCTATTTAAAACATAAGTTACAAGTATATTTTTTTATGGAGTCGAGATATGGGGATGGAAAGAGTATAGAGTAGTAGAAAATATCTATAAAAGGTATATAAAATGGGTGTTGCGCTTTAAAAGAAGTACCCCAGACTACATTTTAAGAAGGGAAACAAAATGTGTGAAAATAGTAGAAGATTCAAGAGGGAGGGCTGTAAAGTATGAGAAAAAATTGGGAGAATTACCGGAAGGGGACTTAAGAAAAGATATATGGAAGAAAAAGATATTGGGGATAGGAACAAAAAATAAATTCGATGTGGAAAGGGATAAAGCCTTAACAGAAATGACAATAAGTAAAGAACAAATGGAAGAGTGGAAAGAAAAGGGATTGAATGTTAGTAGGATGGTGGGGAAAAGATGTAATGAAATAGTAAGAGGTGAGGATTTGAGAAAAATATGGGAATCAAGATACGCGATAGGAATGAAGGAAGAATGGGAAGAATGGCAAGGGGATGAGGTTCCGGGGTACCTAAGAGAAGGAAAAAGTATAGAAATAATAGCTAGATTCAGAATAGGGAATGAATGTAATGAGAATAAGTTTTGGATGGAAGAAAGTAAGAGAGTGTGTAGAGTATGTGAAGAAAATAATGAATCAAAGGAGCATATATTAAAAAAAGTATTGGGGAAGAATGAGAGGAAGGAGCTTGGAAGGATAATAAATGCCGAAGGTAGTGGTCTGGCCCTATTGAAGCAAATATTAGAAAGGAGAGGTGCGGAAAGGGGGAAGGGTAAATACAGGAAAAAATGATTATAAGGGAGGAGGGAGGAAAGTACTTCTTTTAAATACATAATGATAAAATTTTTGTAGGTTATAAATTGTTGCGTTTTTTTTTACTAATGTGTGTGTAGATTAGTGATGTGCCGGATATCCGTATCCGTATCCGTATCCGCGGATATCCGAGGGAGAAGAGAGGTCCGTATCCGTATCCGTATCCGTTAGTTTTTGGCGGATCTTTTACGGGTTTTTTACCTTAATAATTTTAAATGTGTAGATGATATATATATTGTGCCGATCAATATAGATTTAGGCAGTACTGTGTGTATAGATGAGTGCGTGGCGGGTTATTGCAGACAAAAGCGGCAATAAATAAAGCAAAAAATAAATATTAAAAGGGGTGCCGCCTGCCACATGGTTCACCAAGGACAGAACGCACACGACGGCCGAAGAAGACGGTCGTTTTAAATTGATTAGACGCGACCAGATTATTTTAGTTTTAAAATTATTGTGACATTCATATTGCATTATTGGATTTGATGGTGTTTTGTAGACATTTTTCTTAACTCATATACCAAACACAAACGTTATCTATGCTGCCCAGTGTCACACTAAACTATAAGGGCGGTAAATATTGCACATTGATCTTTGCAAAGAGACAATCTATTATAAAAGTTAGCTCTTAAAAAGTTTCATAACAGTTTGACTTTTTCAAAAGGTCGATGTACCTACAATATTTACCGTCGCGTACTCTAAGAAAGTAAAGATCCGTATCCGTATCCGTATTCGCGGATCTTGAGACCAAATATCCGTTTTCAGATCCGTATCCGCGGATATACAATTTTAGCGATCCATCACATCACTAGTGTAGATGTAGATATAACATTATGCTTCAATAAAGCTCTTATATACTTATATGTATAGTAGTTAGTGGAGCGACGTACATTAGCAACTACGTAGTGATAAGTAAAATTGGTCTTGGTCCTGTGAAAAAGCAAGACCAACATCAAGGTTAAGATTATTTTTGCACTAGTAAGACCAAAACCAAGACTAACACCAAATAAGCACGACTAAATTTAAAATAATAAGTTTCAGTAACGCCTAGTAATCCTTTTGGCCTTACCAATTCTTCTGTACAAAACTACTTCCAGAAACTCCTCCAGCAGGCAACTTCCTTTACTTTATAACGTGGTTATTTCAACCGTCCAAACACAAAAAATAGTTTTAAAAAAAATATGATAATGACACCCTGTACTAATTGCAGTTTACTTTTTTTGACTCGATCCTTCTTTAGGATTTTATGATAAATATAATTTACCAACTTTAATTATTGACAAACAATTATGTCGAATTTTTAAGTATACTTCGTATGTATATACGCGTTACCTGTATGTACGAGTACAAATTTATTTCGATTTCATTAGATTTAATGACATTGCACAATTCGCCTGAGTTAAAAAAGAAAATAAAAACAATCTTCACATTTTCATACCTTGGTCCGTACAATGACATTGCCGAGCTAACAGCAACTTGTTGCTTTTTATCTTGGAAAAGATCAACTGCTCCCCTGGATACATTCTCACATGATTGATGACGTAAAAGTGCACTGTTAACAAAATAATTAGGTTTTATAATAGCCCTTGAACTAAATAAAATATTTTTTTTAATTTTCTGTAATACCTTCATAGCTGAAAGGTTTGATGGTTTCTGAGAATACCTGGATGGGTGCAATTCGGAAGTGTCTTTGAATTGAAATGAAAGCAGAAGTAGAAATAAAAGAAACATCGACAGCCAGTAGTCAATTCATTCGCAAAAAGTTTCGTGTGCATCGGTGAACTCATCGCAATATTTATGACGTACTTTTTTCAATTAAAACCTGCTTTAGAGACTGTTAGTCCCTGGGCCAACAAAAGAATCGGCGACTAATTGCTCTCTGTATATTTTGAACATAATACCTGTTGTATATATAAGGAGCATTTATTAACTTCTAATAAGTACGTTTCAGTCCCATTAATAATATTTAAATTCAGAAAAACAAAGGGTGTTCTAAATAAGCAAAGATATGTTCAACAAATTGTGGCTCACGACAATTAAAATAAGAATTATTGGGTCTTTATTCATTCGAAATTCTTAAGATATCACTTTTACTCTAGGCACTGTTCTTTTCCTGTTCATATTTTTGCATTGTTCTAATATATAGTTTTTCATCTTGGCTGAAAAATGAGAAAAGTCGGAAATTTTGTTAGTCTTGATCTTGATCTTTTTCCTGTATACTCACGGTTTGTTCTTGCATTTTCGGTAGGACTCGCTTCTCGAGATTGAAAACCTTTATTTTGGCTACAATAGTGAAAGAGGCGTGGAGCTGCACAATATCCTAAAAACTGTAGCAAACACAAAAAAGCAACACCATGAATATGACTAGAATCAACCAAAAATTTCAATTTAACCCTTTGTATTGTTCTCCTGTTGATATTGTTAATAATGTAGTTCTCGATATTACATTATTTTAAATTCTTTCCCAAGTTTTTGTGAATAAAAGACGAATCAAGGCACATTTGTGGCTAAACAAAATTTATTGTAAAAAGTACTTACTGCCAACGTTTGTAGGGATTTATTAAGAAAAGTTAGTGGGTGAAATATCTGCGTATGACCCATTGAATTTTTTGTTGGTCTTTATTTTGGTTCTCTTCATGCACACTTACTTCAGATATTATAAAATCATGATGAGCAAAACAAGACGACGAATAGGAGTTGGATGAACTTAAGATTTCAGTTCTATTCTTGAATCGTAATCATATTGGTAGTGTTAATATGGGTCTGGTGTCTAGTTCTTGGTCTTGGTCAGTTATATTTTGGTCTTGATCTTGATCTATTTTCTGTATACTTACGGTTTGGTCTTGCATTTTGGGTAGGATTTGATTTTTGAGAATGGAAACCTTCTATTGGGCCTCTAACTCAAAAGAGGCGCGAAGAAGTTTTTCCCAGACATCATAAAAATCGCAATGAACAAGAACGAGATCAAGAACAGGAGTTAGATCATCTCAAGATTTCACCTCTATCTTTGATTCCGTTCTATACTGGTATTGTAACTATTGGGTAGTGATTTTTGATATATGTTGATTTTGGTTTTCTTCCTACACACTCATGATTTGATTTTGCATTTTAGGTACTACTTTATTTTCCAGAGTGCAAGTCCTTAATGTGAGACCTATCTTTCTTCGTTCATATATTAATAACAGTGTAGAGCAAAATAAGACCAAGGACAGGAATTGGACCATCTTAAGATTTCGCTTTGCCCCTTCTTTTGTATTGTTAATATTAGTCTGATAACCAGTTCTTGGTCTTGGTCAGTCATATTCTGATCCTGATCTTACAATTAGTCTTGGTCTCCCCCTAATTTTCAAAAACCTCAAAATTAAATAGACGAGAAAAATCAAATTTTTTATTGGCCCTGACTTGATCTTCGTTCTACTCACTCATGGTTTATCTTTGTATTTTTGGAAGGTCTAGCTTTTGGAACCCCTCCATTTTTGAAATAGTTTTTGGCGACATTTCTATAAACCTGATTAGCAAAATAAGACCTAGAACAGGACTTGGATCATCTTTAAATTTCGCTTAAACCCTTCATATCGTTCTTCAATTGGTATTGTTTGTTGGGATTGGTTTAGTATTTAATTCTTACTTTCAAACACCTCAAAATTGACTCGATAAAAAAAGTCTAATTTTTTAATATTATTTGTTGTGGACGTTGGTCTAGCCATTTGAGTTAGACTCGGTTTTTGAAATAAGAAACCTTAATGTGGCTGGTATTTTAAGAAAGGCTTGAAACAGTTTCGCCACGATATCTTAAAAATTATGATAAGCCAAACAAGATGAAGTACAGGCTGTAGATCACCTTAAGGTTTCAATTTTACCCTTGGTTCTCCTATAGGTGTTATTGATGTATTGTTTAGTTCTTGGTTTAATTTATATTTTGATCTTGGTCTTGGTCTAAGCTTTTTACATTTGAAAGGCTAGTTTAATACGTCACCACAATTTAAGTAGTCGGTTTAAATACGTTCTGTAGGTATATTACCACTAATTAACTTCATTTAACTCGACTTCAAATTATGTAAATGTATAATGTATATGTTTTAAAATTTTCTTTATTTTTGGCAATTTATTTGACTACAGTCTCTATGTCGCAAAACTACATAATAGGTAACTGCTACCCACCTAACCAGCCAGCTATGTATACATTGTAGGATAAATTAAAACGCCTCCCAGTGAACTGTAAACATTGAAAATATTCGAAACCATTAATTATGCAGTTTCGAAGCTTTCCTTTAATAACAGCCCATAGAAAAGCCGAACTGTGCCGCGTCGTAAATCACATTGGTAACGACTTGCTGACGAATGATTGGTTCACGCCTGGAACTTAATGGCACGCTTTAAAGCTCAAAGCTCCGCACGTCAAATAATGAGTGATAGTTTAAAACATGCCCTCAAACGCCAAGATAATAGACAGAAATGTTTCCATTTTTGACTATATACAGTGTCTTCAGTTTATCGAAATATTTCACCAATATATTCAGATTTTTTTTTGGGAAAGTATATTCAATTGGGTCCATATTTCCAAATAAATTTTGGATTAAATGACAAGTCATCGCAAAGTGAAATCAATTAAATGGATTTCTTTTAACTTTCAAATTTTTTTTGGAAATACATCCCAAGTACCATGTGTACTAAAACTCGCTCTTTGCGGTTGATTAATTGAATTTAAGATTAAACATAAAGTGTAAAGTGACACCTGATTTAATAAAATGGGTAGAAAATCAGATTTTTGGGAATTTTTGACTCTCAAAATTGTTTTTCGGGAAAGCCTCTATCTTCCAAAAAGCGCTTTTTCTAACTGCCTAATGGAATTTAAGGTAAAATGACAAATTATTAAGCTGTGGTATTGCAATATAAAATCTGTTTAGTGAAATAGTATTCTACGAATTAATACATTAGAATGGTATTCGAAATTAAACTAGTTATTTCCAAAAGCAAAATCCTAATTTCATAAAAATTCGATAAACTGTATCGACTAGACCAAAAACTTTCTTTTAATTTCTCGTATTTTGATTTCAACAATTTTCTTTAGAAAGACAACAGTTGACCCATCTATTAATATCTAAATTACCTAACGCCATATATATTATATTATAATTGGATGCCTCTGGCCATCTAACGATTGTTAAAGAAACCAGCCGCATGATTTATGGACTAAATTAGCAATCTGTCTCGTGTAAAAGTAGCTTAAAACAACAAAATATGAAAAAGGAAACTATAGGAAGAAAAGTAACAAGAAGTAATGACCAAGTATGAGCATTTACTAAAACTAATTAAGTAATTTAAATGATGCAAAAAACAGAAATAAATTACCATCAGTATAAACGATATTTGTATTGAAAATCTTGAAATAATGTTATAAACAATTAGAATAATTTATATGGACAGAAATTTATTATTTACTTATTTATTAATACTGAGCATACAAGGCTTGAAGGGTATTAAATACATAAATACATGCTACTGGCTTCCGTTTTAGTTCACTAATATATTAATGAATATTTATAAAACGAACGTAGTAATCCAATAGCTAGCGGATATGAAGAAATGAATTATTATATTGTGTAAGTGATGATAAATTGCGTGAATTTACGTATAATTTATAACACAAAGCTAATTATGTTTTACACTGAAAACTACGGAATTTATTGTTAATTTATTAGTTAACAGGAGTTAAAGATTAAACGGTTTTAACGAACAATAAAGTAGAAAACGTTTCAGTAAGTACCTATATGTTGTATAGATATGTCGTTTGGTTGTAAATTCTTAACATTTTCTTTTGTTTCAGAAAATTCTCTTTATGTAAAGAGAAATAGAAACCAGAAACAGCAAAACTTTACAATAGAAAATTAGTTATTGATAGATACTATTATGAAATAAAATTTTAATGAGTGTATTCGATTTAAACCTGATTACATATTTATATTGTATATAGTATGATGATGATGATACTGGAAAGAATTTTTGACAACTGAAACTGGAAGGGGTAAATATCCATTTAATTTTTGTAGATAATAGTTTCAAAATTGAGTTATAGAAAGGAAAATTCATTGACTGATTTTTAAAATATTCTCTTGTGGGTTAAATAATGACAGATACCTGAAAAGATTATCGGCAATTCGAACTAGAAGCCAAAATTTTTTTTGTAATTACTTCAACAAGTTCTGATGAGACTAATTACCTGATTGACTATAAATATTTTTATCAATTATCCTGTCGTCCTATTTTTGGAAGTTTAAATGGAAGGTGTAATGTTATTTTCTTTAGGGGCCGTTCATAAAATACGTTCGCATACAAGGGGGCGGGAGGAGTCTTGCTGAGTGTGACAAGATGTGACAAGGGGGGACGCGGGGGCTACGGCAACGTGACGTTCGCCGTTCATCAAAAAATTTTACTGAATTTTTACAGAATCCTTGGACTTCTGATAAATGGCAATATTATTTATTTGTTCGTTACAAAATATATTTATTAGTTTATTTAAATTTTATTATGAAAATAAAACAAATATTTTTGACTATCAAAATTTGTGTATTATCAATCAAAATTTATCAGGTCCGGGGGGTTTAGTTTTTGTGACGTTATTTTTACAGGGGGGTCACAGAAAGTGTGACACAACGTGACAACCGGGGAGGAGGGGGTCAAAATAAGCTAATTTTAGCGTGATGTATTTTATGAACAGCCCCTTTATTTTAAAATCAAGCGTTAACAAGGAAAATTCATCGATTGACTATAAATGTTTACAACATATTTTCTTGTGGATTTAATAACGATAAATACTATTATGGATTTTTGGAAATTCGAGTAAGAGACCTTTTGTTTATTTTCTAGTGATTACTTCGAAATGAAATACCTACTGATAATAAGACACATTCTCTGACTGACTACAAATATTTATTTTTTACAACATATTTTATTCTAGACTGGATGAAGATGATACCCGAAAAGATTTTTGGCAACTCAACTGGAAGGGGTAAAATTATTTTTCTTATTTTTACTTTAAACTGAAAACTATTACAACATATTGTCTTGTGGACTAATAATACATAGATACTTTAAAGGATTATTGAAAGCTCAAACTAGAAGGGGTAGTTTCCTTTTTTCTCTATTTTTTTCGTTATTAGACGCTTTAAATTAAGTGCTGAAAAGAATTTATGATGCTTGACTGCAGATGCAAAAAGTTAATTTCGTTTGCAATTCCCCAAACAGGCTGATGGGAATTTTTCACCATATTCACCACTTATTGCGATAGTGTAAGAAAGTGAGCTGGTAGCAATGAAACACAATTAAGCACATTTTCCAAACACAGTTTTTATTTGTCACTGACAATGTTTATCAAGCTCAAGTAATGTCTGAATTATAGAAAATTTTCTTAATAAATGTTTTCGTTATAAAATACTAAAGCTAACACTAATACAAATTATATTTTCAAAACGATGTACTTATTTACAGTATACCTATTCGAGCTCGGTAATAAGAAACAATAAAGATCAAAAATGTTGTTTGTTATAGCCATATTCATTACAGTGATTGTCATTTAAACTGGCTGTAATTAAACGAATAATTAAGTTGCAATAAACAATAGGTACTTATTTTACAGATACATAAGCAATGCATAAAAAATAAAATTTATTACCTCTAATATCTATTTTATACCCGTACAGAATTATTATTATTCATATAAAAAAACTACTAAAGACAATCTAAAATATGAATGTGCACATTTGCTTATTATTACATAATAGCATGTGGTACTTTTTATAATTTACATTTTTTTCTACTATAGATCAAAAATATAGTATAACTCGGTTATAGCGCACTCGAAGGGACTTTAAAAATTGGAACGTTATATCAAGATTTCGTTGAAACAGAATCAGATGCATTTTGTTACTGTATTCGAGACTTGATATATGTACTACGTTATAACCGTGTTTCCTTAATAAGCGCGTATGCTGTAAGCGAGTTTAATGTAGGTGGGTATGTTTGTTACACCCACTGGTTACATCTGATTGTAAGTATCTATGATCAATACGTATTAAAATTGAATGTAACATTGTTCTTTAAATATCTTTTGTTAAAATCAAGTATTCGTTATAACCGGATACTCCTTTTACGATACGAGTTGCACTGTACATATATCTAATTATCAATTAATTAAAATTAATAAATGTATTAATAACCATAATATACCTACCTAATATAATTCAATGTATGTACATTACCGTTTAAGAAACATCGTTGGTAACTAAAAAACTGTTATAATTTATTCTGCATTCAAGACTAAAATTAATTAACAAGTTTCTGTTATCGCTGTATTCAAATTAATTTATTATTCAGTTGGGAAACATTAATTTATTATACGATTATATTTGCATAAATTTCTTTTATGAGTTATCAAATAGGTAGACACTATGCATAATAAATTAAGCTGTTGGCTGCATTGTAGTTAAGAAAGAAAGTAATAAAAAGTTAAATTATTTCTATTAATTAATATACTAAGCAAATTAACAGAAAAGTCTAATTTCTAATGAAGTTATAGGTACTTATATGAGAATACCCTACAAAATTGAAGATTGTATTTGTATTAAATAATCCTGAAGGTAGGATCAATTTGTCCTTTACTCGTTTTAAAGAATAAGAAAAGGCTAGAACCTATAGTAGAATTGTTTTATCTACTATTACATAACCCAATCTTAGTTTAAGTCGAAAAACCCCCCTCCCCCGGCTAGAAACTTCCTTTTAGGTTCTGCAAGATTATTCTTCCCCCTTTCACTCCCTCGCTCCTTTCAAATCAACAGTAATATCGATATACAGTTACAAATTACCTGATTGTAAATTTTCAAGTATCTACACCCTCTGTGCCTATACGAATCTACCACCGCCTAAAAACCCTTGAATGGTGTTCTACAAGTCCACCCCCGTCTTCCCCACCCATTTAAAGTTGGGTACCCGTATATAAACAATTAACCATAATTGAGTTAAAATTTATCTATGGTTTTGCTCGATTATCTAGCAATGAAATTTAAATTTTGTAGAAATTGAAATGAAACTTAATTTGAATCTAAAGTAATTGATTGATCGATACAATCTACGTAGTATTATGACCGTATGCAATCTTAAATTTTATAGCCTATATCTCTATTTGCGAATGTGCACATATAAGTATCTAATAATAGGTGAATAAGAGAGGGGGAATATTATAAAGAAAAAACGTAATGGTGAGCTAAACTTGGCTATTTACAATTTAACGTTTTACGTAAAATACGATAGATGGCTAGGCCAATCCATAGAAAGAGTTATTTATTTTGTTATAATAACGTCAAAAGTCCAATTCGAAATTTATATTCTCAATGTGTGTATTATATTACCTATTTACAATCCTCAAATGATAGAATTAAATAAAAAAAGTAAATAAAATGATTAAACTTTGTCAAAGAAATTTTAATTAAGTGTTTTTGTTAATAATATGAAAATGGATTAATTAATGAAAAACGATCAAGATGGTTATTTGAACTACCTTTGCGCAATGCATTAGCACCAACAATTTATTAGTGCGTGGGACGTGACAGTCATAGACTAGTGACAGTGTGACGGTTTGTTTTCGACGTTTCGTGGTTTAGTTGTAAAATTAGTGAATTAACAGATTGTAAGTGCGAAATATACATTTTGAATGACTTACTATTGACTATTGCAAGATGTGAGCAGAATAGTTTATGCAGGGCCGTCTTTAACCTATTGGAGGTCCTGTGCATATTAGGATAATGGGGCCCCTACGAATTGACAGAACACAATTTTGTTAGAATAGACAAAGAAAGTATTTGTATCGATCGCGGGGCCCTGGGCACTTGCCCAAAGTGCCCAATGGGAAAGAGGGGTCTGAGTTTATGTGACAAAAGACAGAAGTTAGTTACAAATACAGCAAGTACCTACCTACACAACTTGCTTTTCCTCAGCAAGTAGTAAGTCTTATTTATGCAAAATATAAATTTTAAACGTATTTTAAACAATATTTTATTTACATTATAGGCATTAGTTATATTAGTTTAGGACTATGGGTATTGTATTTGTAATTGTTTTTGGTTCCGAGGCATTCTAACCTCAAAATCCGAAAGTTCTTTTTCAGAGTACCAGTACGTGAAATAAATAAATAAAACAACTAAAACAGTAGTAATTTCCGAGCAATTCGAGTCTGCTCTCAGAATTGGTTCAACATATATTAAGAATTTGAAATATTTTGTCTTAAAATCCAAACCAAAGATTTATATTGTGGATGTTTGATGTTGATATTGTGTTAAGTGATAAAACTTGTTGTTGGTAATATTCGGAAGTATTGATTAAAATTTTAAATATCTGAACTTAAAATTCCAAGGATATTTATAACATGTCTTGTTAGATATTGTAGCGACCAGTGACACAGTACGTGTGTGCGATAACAATTTGTGGCATGTACTTGTTATCGCGAACATGCTTACACGGTACTTTTCGTGTTATCAACTTACAAGATGTAAATCATTCTCCGGCGACAAGTAACAAGTTCAATTCTGGAATAATCGAGGACTTTCTAATTATTACTCATCATTCGGGAATACACAGGATTTCTTCGAGTTCCTGTCTAGAAAGTTCGAAAGGTGTATATATAGTGATCATCTTTGGATCGAGGGACAGTTAGTTGAAGAAAGCATTAGTGCGCGAATTAAAACCGATAATAGACAAAGTGATATAAATAAATTGTAATATAAATAAGTGAATTGTTGTGATATAAATGGTAGTTCTAAGTAAGTGTTTAAGTGTTATAAATAGTGTTAAATAAATAATCGTTTAAATAAATAGTTTAACTAGAAAATTCGTTACAATATTAATATTCAAAACTCATGAAATTTGAAAATGTTATTTCTGAGGGGCGGTATCAAATACCTTTAATATTTTAAAAAATCAACTTCAAATGACAAGGATATTTATAATGTGCCTTCTATGGTTTTAATATTCAAATATTTTCAAATCTACAAAAATTGGGATATTTCTAGGTTCAAACCCTTCAAGAAATATGTCGATAAATTAATATGATTAACTGTATCTAAGTTTACTTGATGGAAATTCATGATCACTTGGAGTCTAAACATAATAATAAAATATTGTAAATATATATTGGAAAAAAAAATATAATATATATAATTGATTGATATAGTTATAGTTAAAACAAGTTATTATAGTATAGAACTGATATTATTAGTATAAAACTAAGACATTTTAAAATGACTAATTGTTAACACTAGGAAATATATTAAGGGAACATAGAATTTACCAACTAGATACCATAGATATTTCAAAAACTATTACATGTTAGCTGTATTAAAATACACAGAAAACTAATATCAAAAAAAAATTTTTTAAAAATTCGAGAACCAAATAAAATCTAACACAAACAAATTAAAAAAGATGAGGATCTACTACGCGAACAGTTTTAACTGACTCGCTTCGGAAAAACGCGTTTTGTCTAGTAAGAACTAGTTTTAACTGATATTCTATTTGAGCATTAGTTAATTCTAGTATTAACAAATGCATACATTAAAAACTATTAGTTCTAACTAGGAAGAACGCGTTCTATCTAAAAACTAGTTTTAACTGCAACATATACACTTTATTAAATTCATTAAAGAAAGCTTAATAAATTTTAATCCAAAGTAATATAACCAATATTATGAATAATTTCTGAGAGCACAGACATTTTTGGCTGAAATTGATACTGTCATTTTTTTTTATTTTTCAATATTGGAACATTTAATTTATGACTGAATTAAAAAAACGACCTGTAAATGAAACCCGGTAATAGAGAATATAATAAGTGTGGGCCAGGTGTCTATCTTCCCACGTTTATGCCATAAATCATTCCCCTTGAAAATTTGAGTTATCGACACATTAGTTAATACACATAACATTCAAAAAACCGTATACATACCTAATATAGCCAACATCATCCCGCGAATGATTTCACCTTCTAGGTGGTAAAACGTTTCATTATTAGGCAATTTATCTTGATGGCGAAATGATTTATGGTATTGAAACAATCACAAAAAAATAGCGTTCAATTTTTTATGGTGTTAACATTTTTGGTATTTGTGTACTGTTTACTATCAATCACGTTTACTACACATTTGCAGTTTTTAAAATTATAATGAATAGTAGAGCGAAAATTTATTATGGTGTCACCGGAAGACAATTATAGGTAGATTAATTAACCATTCAATAATCGGTCTTAGGGTAAAAGTATTCTACAGCTCCGGACCTCGTACCTAAGGGAGTCTTTTTTCATGAAACTGGTTCCTTTATAAAAAAGACTTTTTTCACAATAACTGAACAGAGGACAATTGGCAATTTACTTACAAATAATAGAGGTTTTATTTTAAGAATTCAAAGACAGATAATATATCTATAGAATAAAAATGTACGGATAGTTAAATAGATCTGGTCCTTTATGCCCCCTTTTATTTTAATTTATTGTGAATATTAGAGGAGTATATTTTACAAAGTTGTATGAGTTTTAATATGATCCAATTTGTCAATTGTACTGACTTCATTTTAGTAAAATCCTATTTATAGTGAATTATGAACTCCCATGGCTTGTAAAGTAAACATGAAGATCATCTTCGAGGATAAAATCTGCAAGAGATGGAGCTATATTTGACTTATTGGAATAAAAGTACAAAAGATACTCGATTTTCTTATAAAATATTGGCCGGTAAATGTTTCTTAACGTGTTGTTATAGTTTTCTTGCATTATTTTATAGTCTGTTTTATTTACGTTAGTTCTCGGGGAGTTGTATGTTGTACGTAAACCAGTTCCACATATTGCAATACTATTCGAAAGGCATATTGCTCGTTAACCTGGCATACAAGATCTCCTTAGAGTCATTATTTAGTTTTATTGGACAGGTGCCAATGTGCCAAAGCCATTAGTACACTAAATACAACGTCTTTAAATAATAATTCCCAATACGGTTTTTCTCCATAAAGTATACATTCTATTGTATAATGGCAGATATAATTACGGATATGAAAGTATTAGATACTTTTATTATCAAACACTTTTATTTAACTGTGTACACAATTTTTTTTATTAGGGAAGCCAAAGCAGAACACTGCTTAGAAAAGGGTTAGAAAGTAATTTTGAAAATGTAAAGCAAACGAGGAAAAGGTACAAAGTAAGATTCAGACCATTATTTATGTAGGTAAATAGTAACTAGTGGTTACTTCCCGCGTAACTAAACTTTGTTATTCGTATATTAAAAGATCCATTCACGTAGCAATGATAATTTGTACGTCCCTAGTCATTCATCATTCACTTATTATAATATCGTCGTTGACATTTTGTAACAACTGTTTTAAAGCAATTTACGTTGGATACCTGTCGCTGTAAAACGGATTCCTTTTTGTCATTCTCATAATGACAAATATTAAGAGCAGCGAATCACGGTCATTAATCGTTCGTTTGTGGACACGACAAAAGGATATTCGAAGGAAGCAAAAGGGAGCCTTACACGAAAACGTCGTTTGTAGATATTAATCAATCCATGTTCTCTCTGTCCCTCGTATTCTTTTCATTTCTTGTTTTTTTGTTCTAACGATCGCTGCACGGAATACAGATGTCTCTGTCGATGATTAATTGAATCGCCCGGATTCCTGCAAATGTATGTATGTATAACTCTAAATGTGTATTGTAAACGATTGCGTTTCGGCAGACCAATTTTTTCCTCTATCTCTCTCTTGTTTGTATTAATTAATGAAGTCGGGACACACAAAAGCCATTAGCGTGAACACGATATGATTAAATGGGTAAACAGAACAATAATTTGTACGAATAAATGTAGGCATGCTTTCAGTACAAATCGATCCTTCTATCTGCAATGAAAAAGGATTTGGAAAATGCGGTTTCACCTCGTTTTGTTCCCGCTCAAACATTGCGGAATTTACGATTGAGCTCATTGCCTAATATTAAAGTCGAAAGGGTTTTAAAATGTAATAACAGGACATTTCTATTTTGTATACATATTATTTTGGATGGATCAGTTTGAGTTAATCCCAAGATAGTAAATAGGGAACTACTTGGTAGATAATCAGTCATAACTTCTTGGTTTTTGTATTATCTCAATATCCTAAAAATTCCAAAAACTGTGTTGTTAATTTGAAGCCCAGTCAAAGTCGATGGCTTGATGGCGGCCATATTCAAATTAGAAAGAAAAAGAAGATCAACCATCACCCTCCTGAAGACTTTCAGTAAACCAACATGGTTTCCCAATTACCAGCACTATTAACAATAGTTCCAACTGATGTTTTAACCTATAAAATATAATCAGGGTATGAGTTTCTTCCTGAACGAAATTTCGAAAACAATTCCTTACACTCCATCTTGATCAACTACTACCCATATCAGTACACTTTTCTATGACTGTACATAAGAGCATAAGGCTGTTACTGGTATTATGAATAAAAAAATATTAGAGTGCCATATTCAGCTGTTTGTGGCCATTGCCATTATTAACTCTATGCCATTTTTATTTTGGACGTCTGTGTGGAAAATTTGAACGAAGATATTTCCTCTAGGGACACGAATGTTTGAAGTTCCCTTAAAATATTCTCATCTGATATTGAGGAACGAGATAACACTAAGCCAAAAATGGCAAGGAGAGAGACCAGGAAAATTAAACAAAAAAAAACGGAAAGAGAGGAAAAATATAACAAGGATATCATCAAGCAGGAAGGCAAATACATGTTCTGATTTTAACAAATATTTATTAAAGTAGGGGGTGTTATCTCATGTGAAGAAAGGAAACATGTTCCATTCTATCTCACAAGTTATGAATAAATAATAAACTTTTGGGTGTTTTATTCCCACCAAAATCAAATGCTGTTTTTCAAGCTACATATGACTCTCTTCAGTCTTTTTCTAGAAATCGAAGAAAAGAATGGGCGTTGACTGAAGAGAGACAAATTATTTAAACAAAAAGAATACTGAATATAATTAAAATTACTTCCACAATTTGTCTAAATGACTCATAAAAGCTATACAAAAATAGGAAGCAGGTCTTTATCTCTTTGAACATTTCTTAAAATCCTTATTGTCATACGCTTACGTACCTTTGTGTTCTTATATGCTTGTAGATTTTATGAGTATGAACGGACCACCCATCGTTCTAGCCCGCGGCAATTAAACAGCGAACTGTTTAAAACATTTCAACACAAACATACATGTAACAAGTACTTTAAAGACCTTTTACAAATTCACTACCCTTAAAATCCGCCGTATTTATAAATAAAGTTACTATTAGTATTGGATTAAAGGTAGTGGAAATAATTTAATTTTTTTCTTGAAGTTTTAAAAAAGATTGTTGCAGAATAAACAATAATTAGAGCGCATTATCTAGCATATTAAGACTAACGATGCCCTTTAATACTGCGATAATTTGCAATTAAGTTATTTATATCGTTGTTATTACTATATAAATAAAGCCGAGTTTAATCTACATAAAAATGCATTGTTATACGAAGGTATGTTGTAGGGCAACCTGAAGGTAATATATCGAGGATTCACTACTGACACTAATTTGTACATAAATATGTTCACTGGGAAGGCATAACTTTGATTATAATTGCTATACAATACGTGTACACATATAATGAGCATTTTTATTTGTTGATGTCGTTTTTCTTTTCGTTCCTTCTCCGCTGCATCATCGTATTTGCCGATGGGCGTGGTACAGAAATAGTCGGTTTTTGATTCATTCCCTTGAAGCCACCGTCTTGATATTGGAAAGCCAATTAGGTAAATTAGTTATTCTACTTGTGTTACCCTCTAGGTAGGTGGATACGCAAGATACTCATTCGTGTTTATCATGAAATTGAATGCAATATTTCATTATTAAGGATTAAGGTAACCCACGTCTGTGATTTCCATTTATTTATTTATGGTATAGCTTGTCGTATTTTTGAAGAAGTACAATTATTATCACTGATGTACTTTTTGTGAAGTATATACTTAGGAAAGAAAATGTAAAGAAAAGGCTTTATTGAAACAGAGAATAGAAAGCTATCCAGCCTGAGTTATCGATTACTAAGGGTGTCGTGAGGTTTTTGTTGCAGATCCATCCATTTAATCTTAATCCACGTTGACGTCGTTCGGAGAAAATTTGCATAAGAAACTGGCAACGCTGTTTTTACTGATAAAAAGTTTAAAATTACAAAATGTAAAGGATTTCGATGAAAATCAGAATAAATAATTGGAGATTGTTAGAATAAAAAAAAAATTAAGTAAAAGCATAACTCAGTAGTTAAGACCCCTAACTATTTTTCTTTTTTTATTTTTATAAAAGTAGTTTTAGAATTTTAATAATATTTCTTTGTTAATCAACCATTTTGTCTTTAGTTCAATTAGAATCCATTACTTCAGATAATTTATTCAATTTTAACTAAATTTACTCACAAAGTGTCCCATTTAATTTCTAAACGTTGGATAATAAAAAACATAAGTTATTTTTGAATTCAGTAAGGTCGTGTTGACTCCGGTGGTATAGAATAGGAAATTGCGAAAATTAATAAATTAACCAACAGGACCCAAAACCACTTTTTTTTAATTTTTATGATAAATGGGTGGTTTATATTTACAGTATAAATAATATATATATAAGTTTTGTGTTCAGTTAAATTAGAGTCGATTTCTTCGGCCAACTTCCACGAGTTTAATTTCTCGATGTGTATTTCAAAATGTGAACTGTTATTACACAACTCCAAGGCTATGGGGAGGCTAAAGATGGCTCCATAGAATATTTTAACAGAGTTTTAAGGCAGGAACAAGAATCTAGATTTAAAAGGAAACTAACATAACCTAACCTAAGTCAACTTAATCCAACAGTGAACAGTGGCATGAAAATGTAAGACAACTTATGCTACCTTATGAGACAATCAGCCTTATTCATAGTCAGTTAGTAGTGACTACTAGCAAGCTACTAAGAGCGTACTAAGAAAATCGTATTCATAGTGACATTTGGTAGACTACTGAGCTTAGTAGCTACTAAGAAATTTAGTAGCGTGGTAGTCTATGTTTAAGCGGTACAAATATGATAAACATAACCTCGAGTGGTAGATTTTAAATTAATCTACGGCTTTTAAGAAGCGAGTTATCGGTACAAAATACAAAATTAAAAAGAATACCATAAGAATAAGAGGGAAAATGGAAAGGATTTATAAAATTGAATTGAAAAATTAAAAATCAAACTGGTATATGTCTTGTTAATTTATTTCAATGAGCAGTAATCCTTTAAAAATTATTACAATCGTTTTTTTCTGAAATAATTACAAAATTTATTGAATTAACATTTTGTTTGTATATTTTAAACTAAATTGCGTGAACAAGTAAAATTTTATTAAGATAGTGGTAATAATGATTCGTAAATGAAAAATTGATGAATTTATTAGTCATTTATTCAGGCTAAAAATATAAGTAATTTTTATTTATTTATTATTTAATGCCAGAATAAGTACAAAATAAATCCGCACTGCTACTGAGGTGTCTAGATATCACCTGGGCGTAGCATCCAGCTTAGTACACTTAATTAAGTAAGTTAACTATTTATTTATTTGTCAGTAAACACATCCCACTAAGAGAAATAAATCCTGTTTGTAGACCGAACAAAATAAAGGTTGTTAATATTAGAAGTTGATTTCTTCTTTCGAGAACTTCATTGCATTTTTATACAACTCTGGGTTGTTTAAATTGTCCTTTATCGATTAGGAAAGATTCTTATTATTCTTCTTTGGGTATTTAGTCTTGGGCAGTTGATGATATATCCCATTATTTGGATGGGGTTGATGTTGCAGTTTGTACATTGTGGGGTAGTTATTCATTAGGTATATATGTGTTAAATATGTATAGCCAATTCTGAGTATTTCTTGTAATGTAACTTCTTAAATTGATAATTTTTTCGATATTAATTGTTATCGGAATGTTGAACGTAAATAACAGCTACACTACTACAAAAATAAGTAAAAGAAAAAACACATAAACAATTCTTCCATGCACTGTATTGAATAATAAGTTAACTTAAAAGTAAGGTTAAGCCGTTAAACGTCAAAAATACCGATATTTACACATTCAGTAGGTCATTTGTCACGATTTCGCGCCGTTGTCAAATCGTTTCGACGCAAACCATTCTACTAGCTAGTAGCGTACTAACTGACGTCTATGAATAAGATGCAGATAGTAGCGTCTTAGTAGCTACTACTTAGTAGACTACTTACATCCTACTAAACCGTTGACTATGAATAAGGCTGAATTTTATTAAACTTAAAGAAATAAATTCGCATTATGTGATCTATTTTACATTTTAAGTTCAAAGAAGTGTACAATGCGAATTTTCTTAAGCTTAATAACATAAATTATATATTTAGCAGTGATTAAAAGACTTAGAAGTTAAATCTTTGGAGTTAGAAGGAACTGACTTTTTTTAGGCTAAAGAAATTTTTCTTCTAACGTTTAAAAGTAAATAACTATTAAGCTTATGTTTTTTCTGTTATCATTTCTAAACATCGGAAAATAAAACAGAATTGTCCACATTCCTCGGGAATAAATGAAACTACAACATTCCAAAGTTTAGTAGAAGATTTAATTTAAGCTAATCCTCTATTTCATATGCACATGTATTGATTTAATGATTTTATAATATTATTTTTAATGACGCTGATTCCACTAGTTAGATCTCATAGAACGGAAGTGTTAGAACGCCGCATATTAAAATGTGCCTCTCCTGTCTGTCACTGTAACGTTATATCGTTTGAATCAATATCAGTCAACCCCTTTCAATATTAGAAATCCTCCCGGACACTAAGATAGCTTTGAAACAGAATTAAGTCGAAGTGTTTTAATCAACGATTTTGTATTAATACCCGTTTCACTGATTAGCTTTTAATAGTAATTTGGGTATGAATTTATAGTTTTATCAAGTTTGCAATGTGGTAATAAAATTTTTTACCCTAACTTTTTTCTTTAAATATTTTTAATTTGAATAGGGTTGCAAATGGTCTTAAAGTTGGGAACATTGAAGTGGCAACTGGGAGGTAATCCAAATTTTAAAACGTAACTGGTTCAATCTTTAAAAAAAGATAAAAAATTAAAATTCTAAAAATTTTAAAAAATAAATAAAATGTAACTTTTGACGGAGTTTAGACAAGTTTAGACTTGCGGAACTTAATAAATATTGAAAAAATTGAGATTTCTTGGGTTTACAAACTTAACCAAAATTTAAAGTTTAACTCGCTCTGTCTTCGTTACTAATTAATATTTTTTTATGGAATCTTTCGCATAATAAAGTGTTAAATAAGTCTTTGGGAGAAAATGAAGCCTACTTAGATAGAACTGTTAATATTAATAACAATAAAATTACTATTTCTATTTAAAGAGTAATGAAACACTTTTTTAACTCTAAAAGTTATATGAAATTTTTGTAACTGATTTTTTAAGTATATATGCTATTGTTATAAATATCAAATTCAAAATCTGCAATATAACTTTTAAATTTAAAATAGATTGCCTCAATTCATTATAAAAACTTAAAAAAATCATAGTTTTAATTGTAATTAACATTAAGAACTCTATATAGGCTTAATTTTCTCCTGAAGACAAATAAATACCTAATTAATAAAAATAATAATTGGTAAGGGAAATAGAACGAGTTAAACTTTAAAATTCAAGTTAATTTTTAAACGCACAAAACATGATTTTCTCAATCTTTAATAGGTTCCGTAAATATATACAGCCTTATTCATAGTCAGTTAGTAGTGACTACTAGCAAGCTTTTAAGAGCGTACTAAGAAAATCGTATTCATAGTGACATTTGGTAGACTACTAAGCTTAGTAGCTACTCAGAAATTTAGTAGCGTGGTAGTCTATGTTTAAGCGGTACAAATATGATAAACATAACATCGAATGGCAGATTTTAAGTTAATCTACGGCTTTTAAGAAGCGAGTTATTGGTACAAAATACAAAATTAAAAAGAATACCACAAGAATAAGATGGAAAATGGAAAGGATTTATAAAATTGAATTGAAAAATTAAAAATCAAACTGGTATATGCCTTGTTAATTTATTTCAATGGGCAGTTATCCTTTAAAAATTATTACAATCGTTTTTTCTGAAATAATTACAAACTTTATTGAATTAACATCTTGTTTGTATATTTTAAAGTAAATTACGTGAAAATTTTATTCTTAAGATAATAGTAATAATGATTCCTAAATGAAAAATTGATGAATTTATTAAGTCATTAATTCAGGCTAAGCATATAAGTAAGTTAATTTATTTATTTGTCAGTAAACACATCCCACTGAGAGAAATAAATCCTGTTTGTAGACCGAACAAAATAAAGGTTGTTAATATTAGAAGTTGATTTCTTCTTTCGAGAACTTCATTGCATTTTTATACAACTCTGGGTTGTTTAAATTGTCCTTTATCGATTAGGAAAGATTGTTATGTATTTTTCTTTGGGTATTTAGTCCTGGGCAGTTGATGATATATCCCATTGTTTGGATGGGGTTGGTTTTGCAGTTTGTACATTGTGGGGTAGTTATTCATTAGGTATACAGGGTTTTTCAAGTTGATGGGCTATTAGAAGTATATGAATTAGTAGAAGGAATTCAATTCTGAAACTTGGGCTCTTTGGTTATTGTTTATGCCGCTTCTTTTAAAAATATTTTCAAGTTCGATTTACATCCGGTTATACCGGAAGTCGATACCAACTTTGTTATTTTAAATGGAATGGTATATTTTTCAGGCTGAATTCGAATAAAACGTGTAATTCTAAGGCAAGTTTGATAACCAACTTGTACACCTATGACAATCGGTTTCTGAGTTAATTTAATTAATAGAAAAAAAAAACGCTACCGCAACCCAAATTGTAAAAATCATAACTTCCACAAAATACGACTTAGAGTGTTGAAATTTTTACTAGTAATAGCTGAATATTAGTGCTAACGCCTTGACAAAATTGAATTAAATAATTTATACAGAGCGTTCAAAATAAAATTCTTAAATTGAAAAACTTCAAACACGAATTACTTCGTTTTTTCAAATGGCACCTACTATTTTTTATTTTTTCAATCGATTCCTTTTTTTATCCTCTCGATCTATATGGATACTTCCTATTTTAAGTAATAATTCAAAATTATTCCAAAATTTTCAAATAAAATAGGAAGTATCCATATGGATCGAAAGAGGATAAAAAAAGGAATCGATTGAAAAAATAAAAAATAGTAGGTGCCATTTGAAAAAACGAAGTAATTCGTGTTTGAAGTTTTTCAATTTTAGAATTTTATTTTGAACGCCCTGTATAAATTATTTAATTCGATTTTGTCAAGGCGTTAGCACTAATATTCAGCTATTACTAGTAAAAATTTCAACACTCTGAGCCGTATTTTGTGGAAGTTATGATTTTTACAATTTGGGTTGCGGTAGCGATTTTTTTTCTATAAATTAAATTAACTCAGAAACCGATCGTCATAGGTGTACAAGTTGGTTATCAAACTTACCTTAGAATTACACGTTTTATTCGAATTCAGCGTGAAAAATATACCATTCCATTTAAAATAAGAAAGTTGGCATCGACTTCCGGTATAACCGGATGTAAATCGAACTTGAAAATATTTTTATAAGAAGCGGCATAAACAATAAACAAATGAGCCCAAGTTTCAGAATTGAATTCCTTCTCCTAATTCATATACTTCTAATAGCCCATCAACTTGAAAACCCCTGTATATCTATGTTAAATATGTATAGCCAATTCTGAGTATTTTTTGTAATGTAACTTCTTGAATTGATAATTTTTTCGATATTATAGTAATTGTTATCGGAATGTTGAACGTAAATAACAGCTACACTACTACAACAATAAGTAACAGAAAACACAAACAATTCTTCCATGCACTGTATTGATTAATAAGCACAATACGTTAACTTAAAAGTAAGGTTAAGCCGTTAAACGTCCAAAATACCGATATTTACACATTCAGCAGGTCATTTGTTACAATTTCGCGCCGTTGTCAAATCGTTTCAACGCAAACCATTCTACTAGCTAGTAGCGTACTAACTGACGTCTATGAATACGATGCAGATAGTAGCGTCTTAGTAGCTACTATTTAGTAGACTACTTACATCCTACTAAACCGTTGACTATGAATAAGGCTGATATTCTTTTAGACTCCGTCAGAAGTTGGATTTTGTTAGATATTCTTTCAATTATAATTTGTTTGGTGCTATTTCAAAATTTGAACCGTTTCTTTCGACTCCTAGGGGTCTTTTTGGAGGTGTCCCGCAGGCCTACTTCTAGATTAGTATAGGTATACATACTGTTTAGAAATAAGTAGTTAGAGATTAGAGATATTCCAGTTTTCCCAAAAAGCAGAGGAACTGGAGGATTCATGGCAACTGTGAGATACCTACTAATAAATTCAACCTTCATCAGAATAGTTTACTCAGTCCTCTGTAACGTAACATACTTAATATAAGAAGGAAATTTTTATATATAACCATTCGTATTCCGTTTCTTTTTTGATTTTGCACTTTGCTTATTCCACACTGTTTCACTTGCATCAATCTTAAAAAGCTAGAATTCCTTGTATTGCATTGCATTGTTAATGCAGCACATCAACCTTACCCGATTGCTTAACGACTACCACAAAGGTTTTTAAAGCTAATTATTTCCCGTTTCGCTAATGCATTAAACAAATTACTCCCAACCACCTAAACTATAAATCAAGTGAAACTTAAACCCGTATACTCACTGTCCAGTGTCTATAGATAACTGTAAAGGTATATATATGTAAATACTGTGAACCTATGTAAGCATATGCATTTGCGGAAAAAAATCTCCATCGATAGCGGTTAGGTCCGGACTTTAATGCGGGAATTACATTATTTAATGCCGATTTTACTGAATCCATAAGCTTGTCAGGTACTTCTGTCACTTCAGGTCGTTGTATCATCATGGTATAGGTACCATAGTCACACAAGCACACATGTGTATGAATACCTACAGGTGCATATTCGTCGCGGCTGCTGTGGGAGGAATTTAATGGGCACTTAGGCATATAATGCTCTTTTGATTTGAACAATGGGCGGAGAACACTTGTTTTGCGTATTAAAAATATTACAATGGAGGTTAATTTATTGTCAACTGAAACCAGGAACAAAACGTTTGTAACAACGTGAGAAACTCTGATAAAAAGGATTTCAAGCATTTAAACAATTTTTTTAACAGAAAATTTGTAAGGATGATGAGATTGCTTTATTTTTTTGCAATATTCTCCCACCAAAAGTTCTTTAAGTCAATATTTCAGCCCTTATTTCAGTGAGAAACTTTAAACGTTTTCTCCTACTTATACCGAGCGGCATGGTCTAGTGGTCTAGATCATTGCTTAGCATTCGGGAGGTCACCGGTTCGATTCCGGGGCCGGCTACTCTGGTCCAAGTTTTTCTGTGGTTTCCTTGGATCATTTAGGCAAATGCTGGGGTAGTAATATTCCACAGATAGTCTTTCACTTCTCTTCTGTCTTCATTTCGTCCGTCTCATCTTTCTTCCCCCACACCACCACCCACCCATTCCCACGATTCCTGAAGGAGGCTGAAGAGGGCCTTCCGCCCTACCCCCCCGACTTTGCACAAGAGTGTAGGCCGGGGGGGACAGCCCGCCCACCAATATTGGTGGGAATGAAACACCCAAGTTTCTTTTTTCTTTTCTTCTCCTACTTATAAAAATAAAATTATAATAAAACTTTTGTGGCGACTCAAACCAGCCGCGCCAACTCTCGCGCTTCAGCCTCCTCTCGCTAGATGACCAGAACCTCAAAACCCACACGGTCTGACGATCAGAGCATAATTCTCGATCTCCCCGCAAAGACGAACATTTTCTAGCATCGTCACATTCCTCAGGTGTCTAAGGCAGGGAGCACGTCGTCAGCCTTACTGATGAGTCCAGACGTGCTCCCGGGACGAAACACAAACAAAAATTTTATCTCTTCCTAGCGTACCTCATACCATAGGCTAAACTTTGTTAAAATATGCTTTATATTAAGAGTTCTGAAAAAGAGCAAATAAAAATAAAAAAATTTTGAAGATGATTTTAACTAAGTTTAAAAACAGAATATGGTTTAAGAACATAAATTCTTTATTTTCTACTTCATTTAAAAAAAAAATGACAAAATAAAGTTTCATTCAATTAATTATTTAAGTCCTAATAAAAACACATTTAAATAGTCCTATAAAACGATATCTGTCACAACATCCCTTAAGTGTAGTTTAGTCACAAACTTGCCTACGTTCCCAGAAAGTGCTTTAAAACGTAGTAAACAAGTTTACTGAAGTAATAAAATTGTATATACATATAAAAGACAATTTGCACTTGATAAACATATTGCAGGTCATTTAGACGTATTTGGCGCAATCAGCGATCCTAATTAGAATAATTAAAGGCAATTTCTCAGACGGGATCGTAAATCTATGTACGAACGAAGGTAGAACCAGTTTCGTTTTAACATGGTCATCACTTTTTCAAATGGAAGAAGCTACCGAAGAGTGCTTCATCAGGTCACAATTATGTATATACGTTTAAGTACAAACTTGCATTAAACCATTACCTAAAATATATCCGGTAAGACGTTTTACTTTAAACAATTGATTATGTTTAATTAACGTCTATAAATTAGTATGTATACGGAATGCAGCTATATCCCGCCGTTTTTCTCTTAATTAACTGCATGTTTACAACGCTATCGTACGTACATAGGTATAGATATGTATTACTTCACCTGCTAGTTAAAACGTTAATACATGTTCATAGGTAGATAGGTAAAAGCAGTGGCGTACATAGGAGGCCCCTATTAAGAAAATCTGAAACAGAAAAGAATATTAATATAACATTAAATTAGGGTTTCACCAGACATTCGATTTTTCAGAATTCTTGTCTTGATTCAGGAGAAGATTAAGAACAAGAGCACCCATGCAAAAATCGATACATTATCAAGATAATCACGTCAATAATTTTCAAGATCAAGAGGCCATTTCATCAACAGTTTCGACATATTTATGCAGTTTATTAAATACCTAATAGGATATATTACACTCTGGAGTTTTAACAGAAAACGTGGCGTGGTACATAGATTAATAAAGGCTCTAAATGCATAATTATATTTATCTACACAGTGCGGCTTTACATTAGGTGAAATGTAAACAAAAATCATAAATTAATTTACTTCCATCTTTTGGTTTACTACAGTAAACGACACCGTCGAACCGAGTAGGAAGACAATCACACAGGCGCTTGCGCATGGCGAGGCGTCGCTACGGCATGACTCGCCACGCTCGCCACGTTCGCCACGCCAACAATCCGGTTTATCCGCGGCTATAGATGTTTCACATCAAAAACTGTTATAATGTTGTGCAATTCAATAACAATTTAGTACGCAAAACGTTTTCCGAAATTTGATCCTGAAATTTGTTTAAATATGGGCCTGTAAGGTAACCAACCTATCTGTTACTGAAGTCCTGTGGAAATCGATAGATTGAAACGACTTTTTTATGATGCACTTAATTAAAATTTAAATAAGCAACCCCAAGAGTTGTTTTGCCAAACATTAACTTTATCAGGTGATGATTTGACAAACCTTCACCTGATGAAGCCAAATTCACATTACTTTAATTACTTTCATGTCAAAGCTGAAATAATTTCTAATTTGCTAAAGCTGATATCAAAACTATTATATTGTTAAAATAGATTTGGTTCAAGAACAAGACTAGAAAAATTACTTTCTTGATCTTGATTTTCGAGTCTAGTCTTCCTTTCATAGCTCCCAATCTCAATTTCAGTTGTCCTAATGTCTGATCAATTTTTGAATTAACATAACAAAAGTCTTTTCAGTGGTTAACGATCAGATAAACTCTAAAATGTCTTCTTCCTCTTAATTTATACGGCTGAATTCGTTTGATATGTCAATCGTGCAGCTAAATTATTGGGCCACCTAAGTAAATATTTAAATAAAGGTCTTTATATTACAGCAAAAATCCAGTGGCATGTCTTACTATTTACTAGTTGACAACTTATTTCATCAATATTCACGCGCCACCACTGGTTGAAATACATGTAAATGCAACATAGTGCTACTCTATCCGATAATTTATTACTTGTTACATGCTCCGCTTATCGCGGATGAAAAAAATAGTCATAGGTTCGCGGTAAGAATGTTTAACTTAATCAAATTCTCCTGCAATAGGTAAAAGTTAATTACTCGGAGCAATGGACGTTCTGCTGTAGTTAAAGCGATGCGTATGCTAGTTAACAGGTGCTAAAGTTTTCGCGACAGGGGTAAACATACCGATCTGTTCAAAAATTTCAAATTTTAATCACAGTTTTTTGGCAAGAGATTTTAACATTTAAAGTTAACTTCCCTTATGGTATAAGGGGTACAACTTTGGCAGGAAACGGATGTGACGCGTGCATATCTAATGAATATTCAACAGCATAAAGTTACAAACACCCGTGAGTTAGCAAGTATGTCAATACAGTTCTAGTGTCTGTTGTCTTGCCATTTACTGCTGTTCTTTGGTTGGGCTGAATTTTGAGTCCGACCAGGGCTGTTTACCCCACTTTTGTATCATAGGAGTATTTTTAGGGTTTTTCGTGAACTACACTCAGTTTCAAAAACGTGACGCGCCTAATTTTGGTTACAACATTGAAGTTTTCCCATTTGTGAGCGAATGGTTGGCAATTCCTTTGGCATTTAAAAAAATTAAAGGGGGTGGAAAAATTTTTAAAGCCTCTGGATGGTAGTGCAAAATTACAATTCGTATCAGTTTATTTCACACACAGTTTCTCGACAAATTCAAAAAGTTGGTTTTATGCAAGGATTTAGTAGAAATGCTGTAATTCGGATAGAGACTGTACACACATTTTATATTCATATCATTAGTTGATTAATACACAGGGTGTCAAAATTAAAAAAAATACATTTTTCAAGTTTTTGCACTTCCATCCCTTTTAAATTAATTAATAAGTCAAAGGAGTTATCTACTAATAAAAAAGTACATTATATTCGATCGTTTACAAATGACAAAGTTTCAAACTTCCAACCAATATTAGATGGGTCATTTTTTTTGGAATTGAGTGTATATACATACGTACAGATTTATACGGAACCCCCAGTGCACAAGGCTGACTCTCACTTGGCCAGTATTCTTTTTATTTATTTTTTTTGTGATGAATGTCCACTTCTGGTTGCCCGTTAATCTAACACGTCTCCCTCGTTTCTTTTATTAACTTTTGTAAAGTTGGCAGCACGCCGAGCCTTCTAGATTAACACGTTTACGTAGACAGCAGCGTTTCTAAAGTAATTATAAATGTAGGCAAAACAAAAAAGAAGTGAACAGGAAATCGCGTTTCACACCACACCGATTAGATCCAGACCTTCGTAAAACGAAACGCTTTTAACTAGGGTACATCTAATGATAACTAAACCGGAGGGCGGAAGGGGGATCAGGGAGGGACAAAAACCGAAATCGCCAATGGAGGGTAAATGAGAAAATGCGAAAATTGACGCAATTACGCGGCAGGTAAAAACAAAAAACTATTTGTAAAGTAATTTAAGCTTAACTACGTGTTTGTAAATTAACTCATGTCTAAGGTATATAGGAATGTAGGTAGATGATAATAATTAGTAGATACTTTATCTGAAAGTTATTATAAAATAAAATCGTAGTTAGACACTAACAAAAATATGTGTTTAACGGGGTGATTGGAAGATAAATGAAATATTATACCAACAAATTACTACATACCATCGCGTTTAATATATTTTTAAGTGTATTATAAGTAATTTATAAATTAAAAATTTTAAAATCATTCCTAATATCAAAATCTAAATATCTAAATAAGTAACAGAAAAAGGTTTAAATGTTATCATTCTACTTTAAAATGAATAAATGTGTAAAATCGGTAAAGATTATTCACAGGGTAAAAATCCTTTTAATACACGGAAAAAATAATCATGATTTTATTACTTGATGAGCGAAGCAAAATTTTTTTAGTAAATAATACTAGAATTCTCATAAAATGTATTTGGTGGTATAAAACAAACTAAGTAAGTTTAGACTTTTTTTCTCTACCTCTCGATTATTTTATCGTGTCTAAAATACTAGAATGAGAATAGTTTAGTAAAATTAGTCATAAGAACTGTAAAAAATGTTTTCTAATCAAGTCAATTTTACTAGAATTCAGTCTCAACACCGAACGTAGATTGACTAGACATTTCTAGTAAAATCTCCTTGAGCGTCTGGTCGTCCATATAATTGACAGATTTTTTAGTCATGCTCTCTAGAATTCTAGCAATATTTTCATGATTGTTCTTCTACGTTTAAGAAACAAAAATAAACAAATTATAAAGTTAGGTAGTAAAAGGTTAATTAGCACAAATTTATTTGGGATAAGTTCAGAGACAAACAGGATTTTTGTCAGAGAATCTTATAAAACCATGAGACAAGCAAGCAAACGTTATCGGAAAAATATACTTATATACATAAAACCTGGAAACAGGTGTATTAAAAAAAATTGTCACTTGGTAGTTTTATCTATTTTGTGAACAGACTAAGTGATACTGCTTTTATTTTATTTTTTTGCTTTTATGAATATCTACATATGGCTGCATTTACTCGCCTCTTCGTACAATTAGATAAAACTAGCTATGCCCGCGACTTCGTCCGCGTGGAATAGTGGCTTTCGGCAGCATTTAAAATTTTCTTCTTCTATATTTTTATTTTCTGGGCCGTAAGCCTTTTTGCCGACGTCATTACACAAAAACTTTCACTCCTTATTTTTGCCCCCTTTAGGGTAAAATTTTTACAAACTTTAAATGTCGTATTTATATCTAATCAAAAGCCTAAAAATAAGTTTCAAGCCTCTAGCTTTATATCTACTTATCTATCTCTGTACCAAATTCTCATTTAAATCGGTTCAGTAGTTTGGGCGTGATTGCGTAACACACAGACAGACAGAGTTACTTTCGCATTTATAATATTACAGATTAATATAGTTTAATTATAGTTTAAAATAGTTTATATAGCTTAGTATTCAACTACTTTTATTGATCCAAATAACCAAAACCTCGATAACTTTTTACACTTAATATTTTAATTTTCTGGGCCGTAAGATTTTTGGACGACGTCATTACACAAAAGCTTTCATCGGCTAATTTTATCTCCTTTAGGGTAAAATTTTTACAAACATTGAATTTCGTATTTATTTATATCTAATCAAAAGCCTACAAAATAAGTTTCAAGATTCTATCTTTAAAAATTACGGAATTTTCGCACAAACTTTCCTATTTCAACCCCATACAACCCTTTTTTTCGCATTAAAAAGTAGCCTATGTCCTTTCTCAGGCTCTAGACTATCTCTGTACCAAATTTCATTTAAATCGGTTTAGTAACTTTTAGGCGAGATTGTGTAGCATACAGACAAGTTACTTTCGCATTTATAATATTCCGCGAATTCATTTTCATCGATTTTCCCATTGGAATAAGATATTTTCCCGCAGTAAAACGTAGCCTAAGTGTTAATCCAGGGTGTCAGTTAACTCTATACCAAATTTTAATAAAATCGCTCCTGCCGTTTAGACGTGAAGAAGTAACAAACATACACACACACACTCACAAACTTTCGCCTTTATAATATTAGTGTGATTGTCTTGTAAAGAATAGACCTGTTTGCCCCAGATCTTTATCCAAATAAAAATCACCAAATATCTAATAGGCTGAATTACCAGAATGACAAAGAAAGTGTTAAAATTAATTAACAAGATTTAATTTATTAATTATAATTCGCAAAATATGTTAAATTTATGGCATATCAAAAATAAATACCAGGACTTTTTAGAATTTAATGCGAATATGGTCTCACTTGTTCTGACTTGTAGTGACTATTTTAAAAGAATATCTCAAAATAAAACAAAGCTGAAAATGCATTAAGGCCTCCATACCACGCGTTCAAAGCAATTATAAAATATTTTAGAAAATATTTTCAACATTACCTATACCTACACATATTCATATCGAAAAAACGGATAGGGATCATATAAACGAATGGCTTTATTTATTTTCTTTGCTCTTGTTCGAATGACAGCGTCATTCACTTGTCCATAAATGGCTAGACGAGTACCGCGATCTCTGCATTTAAAATTCATATTTATTCCGATCCTGCAACGTCTCTTTTTCCCATGTTATGGATCACACGTCACTTGCAATTTAAAAGTTGCTCCAAAAGAAAACGGTAAATAGACTTCCAGCCACGTTCGACTATCGATTGTAATTAATTGTCAATCGGGCAAGTTGGATACAATATACGTACATATATGCTTATCGTTTTACAAAGCAAAATTGTTTTATTAACAATTAATGATGTAAAGGGCAGAAAAAATCAAAGAAAGTGAATTGGGAACAAATACAGCTCAATGTTCCTAAAATTTAAATTTTATAAAAATAAAGTTTTAAATTAACAAAACAACAAGATTGAAATATGATTTTACATGATTAATTTAAGGAGCTTGTTATGCTCTATGTAGAAAGAAACAATGGCCGTTAATTTGAAAAGAAAAATTAAGAACATAGAGTTGGCAAGGAGAATAAGAAATAGACGGTTAATTTTGTATATAAATATATAAGGGGACATAACGTTACGAAAGTTTTAAAGCAGAAACAGGCAAAGGGAAGGGAGGAATTTATTTTTACAATTCAAAGATTTTTAAATGCAGAAACATGATTTAAAGGAAAGAGTGAATTATTTTTAAAATCAAATTTTTTGGAAAATTTTTTTTGGGGGGAAAAAAAATTTAGAATAGAAGTTAGTGAAAACTGGTTGATTACTGTAGGAAAAGACAACGCGAATGTAATAAATGTTGTCGTGGTTACATCAGTCCTACGGGCCCCCTGTTTGCAGAAATGGGGGTTATGTAATCTTTTATTTCTTTTTCCGAAACTTTGAAAGTATTTAAAGGGATGGTTTCTTGTTAATCTATCAAATAATTACCTAAAAGTTCGAGTCACTATACATTCTTTTCAGATGTCCAAAGTGGAATACGTAGAAAATTTTTGGGGGATGCAGCTCATTTTCTTTCAAAATACTTTGTATTCTTGTGAACGTAAAATTATAACTGAAAAGCACAATTTGAGCGAATTAATAGATATAAACGTTAAAAGGGAAAGAACGACAAATAATCGTAACACTTGTTCTTAAAAAAAGATTACTTTTACTAATTATTGTGGCTATTTTAATTTTATTTAGAAATCACTGATTTATGTGGTAAATATTTGATATCAATCAGAGGATTTTTCTTTTTAGTACTTCAGCCGTTTTGGCCAAAATTCATGTATTTATCATTTTTGATGAAAACTGTTCGTAATTCGGGCTTATCTAACAGCATTGAATGCTTTCGAATCCCTATATCATCTCTGGCTTATATCACATCGTCTTCTTCATCCCCTGCTCTTCGATTGTTGAGATGTGGACAAAAAATATTTAGCACCCCCACTTGGTATAAACAGTTTAATTTTTCATATCAGAATTAGTCTCGCTTTGATAATGTTCACATAAGTGAGCAGTCAGAAACTAAGTTGTCTTTAGCAACATTAATTTACGTTTATAGACAGTGCATGTTGAAACTTCATAATCAAAAGGCGAACTTAGGGAATTGGAGTTTCAGAAATTAAAAATTAAATGAACAATAAAACACTTGGAATTTTCACTTAATTTTTATTTACTCTATATGTATTTTGCTTTTGCCATCTTAGGGCTTATACTTTAATTGATTTTTTATTAAACATTTTTCCCCAAGTGCTAACGGCAACTACATTCAACTTATTTCAAAAATTATTCAATTGTTCAACATTGACTTCTTTAGGTGAAGCTATATCTGGTAAAGGTAACAAATTATTTTGGCGAAAGGGCGTTGAGGTAGAAAACTGTTTGATCGATTTGAACATTAAGTAATGTATTTTTTATTGTATTTATCAATATTTGGATTTCATTTATAACTTTGTGGTAGTGCTTTTACAATTCTGAAATTATCATTGAAGGAATGGTGTATTATTTAACAGTTTTTTACATAAGTAAGGTCAGTTCTTACATTCGCGTAGCTTCTTTTGTGTTCCCGAATTGTTTTATTAAAGGGTTTACAAGTTTTTCCAGTGTTAACTTAAGTGTAATCGTCGCATTCTAGTAAATAAAGTCCATATTATGGTCATTTATCAATTTTATCTTTGTTTTGTTTTATAAATTTGGATAAGGTATTGCTGGTTATGCGACTTATTTTTAAGGAATTGTCGCCTTAATAATTAATTGAAATATATTTATTGGATTTAGATTTAATAACAGGATAAGTTGAATTCAAATTTTGCTTATAGAACTTTTGTTTAACAGTGATACTATTAAAATTAACTGGGTATCCATTGTTTATAGTCATTTTAAGTACCTATTCAATTTAATCCGATTTGATAATTACTTTCATTTAACGGATTGTTAAATTTATTTTCAAAAACTTAATATCCATCTTTACACCTTTTTCTACCTTTTCGACACAATAATAATTTGTTACCTTTGGTATTTAAGCCAACTTTGTAATCATTTTAATCATCTGAAGAAGCCAATTTTTGATGAAACAATTAAATCTTTTTTTAAACGCTACTTTCTTTTATTTACCTATCATACATTTACAAACTTATTGAAATGTTTCTTAGATCAGTTGCTTTACCTTGAAATGCTGCAATTAGCAGTAAACATGATAATTGTAACAAAGTCTAACGATGTCTTGTTTAATCGATCGGTTAATTCGTTCAAATTATTTGACGCCATAGAGTTTGAAAACTACAATTTTATAAATATGTATCATATGCCAATTTTATATACCTATCTAAATCTAAGGTATTTAAACTTCCTGAACGATGCGCACGCTTTTTGGTTTAGCTATAACTCATCCAAGAAATTTTTCGTTTATTTTTTATCGATACTTAGGTCATTAATTTACTGATTACTCGACCTGTCTGACATGTGTCTAATCATTAACGATTAGTCTATGTTAACGATTACCATTTTGCCTGTCAAAATACGTTTATGAATAAAACGGTTTATTATATGGTGGTGTAGTTAATAAATTTAATCGGCGGGATACCGGTCCAAGGCTACCGAATAATGTCTGAAATTTCGTTAGATCGAAGCTTTTTCGACCGTCGCCTGCTTTGATATTCACACGACCACACAACGAACGCATTACCTCTGGTACAGAACAGGACGGTAATCTAAATTATTGACTGTTAAACGGTGTTGGTTCATAAAAATTCGGCCTATGTCTGTTGCCGAATGGAACGAGATGTTAATAAGATGCTTACGGTCCGTTTTATGGTAAACCAGTTCCGTGGAGGCGAATCGCTAATGGACCACTGTTGATTTTATACTAAACCTATAAATTTTGCCATCGTATGGAGGCGGTTAAATCGAGCGAAATGTAGAAAGCATAAATACAAATTAAATGTAATGATAATATTAATACTTATTGCGGTGCACTTTTTGTGAAACATGATAAAATAAATGTTGATAAAAACACAATGGAATGTTTCACCAGTTTATTGATAGACTCAACAATTGTTTCGGTCATGGACCATTATCAAGAGTACAAAATTAAATTATTACTAAAATTTAAAACTTTTACAGACATATATATGCCTACTACGTCTTACATAGGAGGAGAGGGGATGGTTCAGATACTATTTCAAGTTGACTGTTTACTAAATTATGTTTTTGAGCTAGGGCTTTCTTGATTTCTAAATTTTCCAACAAATTTAATTTTCTACTTTTAGAAACGTTACAATGTAGAATTTTGATGTTTTCCTGATCTAAATTGTGGTCGGAGTCAATGCAATGTTCTGAAAAACCTGTAGTTTTTACTTTTTTATTGATACTATTAACATGTTCTTTAATCCTAATCTCAAGAGCCCTCCCACTCTGTCCTATGTAAGTCGCATCACAGTTTTTACAAAATAATTGGTAGATACCGCTTTTTTGTAACAAGTCTTTTTTGGGTTTGTTGTTAACCAAGAGATTTTTAAGATTGACGTTATTGGTTTCTATTGCGTGAACTCCTAAGGATTTTAATTTGTTTTTAAATTTAATGCTAATTTTGTTAACAAAATTTATTGGGGTAAAAGAGTTAACTGAAGATTTTGGAATATTCATGTAAATTGACTTAGACACAATTATGTTGTTTTTTCGTGCAATTAGCCTGTCTACAATATTTGGGTTATAGCCGTTGTTCTTGGCAATTACTTTTATTGTGTTTACTTCAATATGGTAATTCTTTTCATCAAGAGGTGTGTTTAACAAACGATTGATAAGGGTCCGGCCCGTACAAGATTCCGCATACGAGGAAGTCTCAACATACATCTACAAACAACACTTGAAACAGCTTAAAAAAGTGAGAAATTTGCGCAGTCAACTAGAATTGAAGGTAAACAATACAGACACACGTCCGGTGAACATAGAGTTTTATCCGAGGGTAAAAAATCTATCCGATATTCCTTTACATCAAGACGAATTAAAATTACTTAACAAGGGTTTAAATTACGCACCACATAAAAAAGCCAACTTTAAGGAATTTCAAAATCTAGGAATAGATTTAGAACTTTCTTTAAGAACAGTTAACGCCGAAACATTAGGTTCATCAAATAACTTTAAACATGTCCTTGCTGACAGCTTAATCAAAGAGTCGAAAAAGGTAGTCACTAACAACCGTTCACATAAGGAATTAAAAGTCATAAAGTCTCTAAAAGATAAGTGTAAAACACATGATCTTATCATAACTAAAGCCGACAAAGGCAACACTGTAGTAATTTTAAACAAAAATATATACTTAGATAAATTAACTAGTCTAATAGATGAATCATACACAAAACTCAGAACAGATCCAACCAACAAATTTCAAAAAATGGTTGCCAAAATACTCAATTCAGACAATTCTTGGATTAATAAAAACCACAAATTCATGTATAAAAACCTTAACCTCAGCTCCGATTCTTTATGGACTTCCTAAAATTCATTAAAAAAATATACCCTTAAGGCCGGTTGTCTCATATATTCAAGCACCGTGCTACAAAATATGTCGTTTAACAAACGGAATTTTACTTAATTCAATTAATTGTCACTCCCCATTTAGCGTAAAAAACTCAATAGATTTTGTTAATAAAGTTAAAGATCTTACAATACTTCACAATTACATCTTAGTGTCCTTTGATGTAAAAAGTCTTTTTACATCTATCCCAACTCAAAAATTTATTCCAATAATTCATAAAAAAATTGCTGAAAGTACGCTTAATAATTCTGAAAAACAAGATCTTGTAAAATTGATAGACACATGCTTAGACCAAAATTATTTTCAACTCAATAATGATTTCTACAAACAGAACAACGGCCTCCCCATGGGGTCACCTCTTTCACCCATATTAGCGGAAATATACATGTCTAATTTTGAAGATACATTATTTGCTTCCAAGAATTGTTTATTGAAGTACATAATAACTTGGCATCGTTACGTAGATGATGTGTTCGCCGTATGGGGTGGCACACAAAGACAAATAGACACATTTTTGAATTTCCTAAATAGTTTAGATAATGACATACAATTTACTATCGAAAAAGAAAACAACAACAGTTTAAACTTCTTAGACCTTAAAATATCAAAAATTAATGAAAAACTTGACTTTAACATCTACAGGAAACCAACAAGTACTGACACAATTATTCCATCAGATTCATACCACCCGTTACAAACTAAATATGCAGCCTTTCATTCCCTTATCAATCGTTTGTTAAACACACCTCTTAATGAAAAGAATTACCATATTGAAGTAAACACAATAAAAGTAATTGCCAAGAACAACGGCTATAACCCAAATATTGTAGACAGGCTAATTGCACGAAAAAACAGCATAATTGTGTCTAAGTCAATTTACATGAATATTCCAAAATCTTCAGTTAACTCTTTTACCCCAATAAATTTTGTTAACAAAATTAGCATTAAATTTAAAAACAAATTAAAATCCTTAGGAGTTCACGCAATAGAAACCAATAACGTCAATCTTAAAAATCTCTTGGTTAACAACAAACCCAAAAAAGACTTGTTACAAAAAAGCGGTATCTACCAATTATTTTGTAAAAACTGTGATGCGACTTACATAGGACAGAGTGGGAGGGCTCTTGAGATTAGGATTAAAGAACATGTTAATAGTATCAATAAAAAAGTAAAAACTACAGGTTTTTCAGAACATTGCATTGACTCCGACCACAATTTAGATCAGAAAAACATCAAAATTCTACATTGTAACGTTTCTAAAAGTAGAAAATTAAATTTGTTGGAAAATTTAGAAATCAAAAAAGCCCTAGCTCAAAAACATAATTTAGTAAACAGTCAACTTGAAATAGTATCTGAACCATCCCCTCTCCTCCTATGTAAGACGTAGTAGGTATATATATGTCTGTAAAAGTTTTAAATTTTAGTAATAATTTAATTTTGTACTCTTGATAATGGTCCATGACCGAAACAATTGTTGAGTCTATCAATAAACTGGTGAAACATTCCATTGTGTTTTTGTCAACATTTAAATGTAATGAACATGCGAAACACTTGAATAAAAAAAAAATTCTTTTGAGAAGGAATGGCGAGTACCTATTACCCCACGATTAGTTGATGGTGGAAGCTGATACATGTTGAAACTAATGAAACATGTTGAAATTAGAATAAAAACACTTAGTTTCAATTAACTTTTATGTTGTAGACAATACAAATGTGTTTCGCCAAACATTAGCTTCATCAGGTGACAATTTGACAAACTTTGATCTTTATCACACTAATATTATAAAGGCGAAAGTTTGTGAGTGTGTATGTTTGTTACTTCTTCACGTCTAAACGGCTGGAGCGATTTTAATAAAATTTGTTATGGAATTAGCTGACACCCTGGATTAACACATAGGCTACGTTTTATTGCGGGAAAATATCTTATTCCCATGGGAAATTCGTTGAAAATGAATTCGCGGGATATTATAAATGTGTCTGTATGCTACACAATCTCGCCTAAAATTTACTCAACCGATTTAAGTGAAATTTGGTACAGAGATAGTCTAGAGCCCGAGAAAAGACATATGCTACTTTTTAATGCGAAAAAAGGGTTGTAAGGGGTTGAAATAGGAAAGTTTGTGCGGAAATTCCGTAATTTTTAAAGGTAGAAGCTTGAAATTTATTTTTTAGGCTTTTGATAAGATATAAATAAATACGGCATTCAATGTTTATAAAAATTTTACCCTAAAGGGGGCAAAAATAAGGAATGAAAGTTTTTGTTTAATGACGTCGGCAAAAAGGCTTACAGCCCAGAAAATAAAAATATAGAAGAAAAAAATTTTAAATGCTGCCGAAAGTCACTATTCCACACGGACGAAATCGCGGGAAAAGCTAGTAAGCTATATAAATAGGAATGTACAATTAAAACAGAGGGAAGAGGTAAATTACGCATTATGGAAGATATTTAGCAATGGGGAGTTTTTATAATCAATTTGATCATTTAAAGCTAAGCCTTGTATTAATTCCAGAGTCTAGGATTGTTTCTCCTTCGGTTGGAACACCGATGAAGTTTTTTATCCGACGTTTCGCCAACAATTTTGGTTGGCATCCTCAGGAAACTGTACAGTCTCAGTACAACCGCAGCGATGGACATTACGCCCACGCTACGTTTTCTGAGGATGCCAACCACGGTTGTTGGCAAAACGTCGGATAGGGAACTTCTTCGGTGTTCTAACCGAAGGAGAAACAATCCTAGACCACGGCCATCAAGCCCGGACATCATAATTTCTTCTAATAACGCCGGCCGTGAAAGACTAAATCTTTGCACTTAATTTTATACTTTTGTTTTGTACATGCAAAATTTTATAATCTGGATTAAAATTATGATTTTCATTGATTAAATGTTCCGCATATGTGGAGTTCACATTTTTTAAGGATGCATATTATTTCTTTTGTTGTTTCCATTATCGCAGTGGTGGATCCTTAATAATAGAAAGTGAGCTGCCTGCCTCTTCTCATGCCTGTTTTCTCCTGATATTGTTATCAAAAATTCTGAACTTATTATAGAGCACTTTTCATAAATCTTCTCGTAAATCAATTATTACTAGGTAATGAACCTATAGGTATGCATGTGCTTTTTGATTTTATGACTCTCCTTGTCATAAATATTAACGTACCGCCATTGGTTTTTGGCGCAAGGCTCTTATGCAGCGAACCATCAACAATCTAAATTAATTTCATTACACCTTGTAATCGAATCTTTCTATTTTAATTGTTATTCAATAGTCAATTATATGATTAATTAAAGTGCATTATTGTTCTTAATAATCCGTTGCACATTTTTGCCCCATATTGCTACAATAATCAATCCACATGAGGTATATATACCTAGAAACAATCCAAAGCCAATCAGATTGTCATGAATTACGAGTACGTATACCTACTAACTATTTATTCTTTTCTGTTACTCTTTTAGAAGAAGTCAATCAATCGATAAAGTAAATCGTTTGACAAAAACATGACATACGTAGAATGTAATATAAATTGGTAGCATATTATGTCTTGCGGAGTGTTCCAGTTAAATTATTGATTCCACTTTTTTAAATTTATGGCATATCAATGGTATCTGTAAGTTGATGATAAATGGCCATCGATGAGTGGGTTTACCTGTGTATGCGATTAGAACATTGATTTATAGACAAGTTTCAGGTTTTTCGAAGGTGGAACCAATTTTTGTGCGATTAGGAACTTTCAATTTTAAATCAACCTAATAGGTTTTTCGTTTATTGCAATAATTCATGGGTTGACTTGCAAAATCATGTTTTGGGCATTTCCAAAGCCGCAGCAAATTTCGCTCGCTCGTCTACTTACAATAAATTATAAATATAATGGTACTGTTAACTCACAACTCGTTTTACAAAAAAAAAAATAATGCAAAAAGCAGAAAAATGCCCGTTAAAAAATTTAAATTATAAAGTAACATTGAAAGTATTTAACAGTTTCAAAGTCAAAATTAATTCCATCTTAAATTCAGGTCCAGTTTATTAATTTTTTTTTAAAAGAAGTTTTATGAAACAGTAGTTCACAGCCCATGAAATAGTTTACAGTTCTTAGACGTTAAAACAGAAGATAAAATAAAGCCCTCAAGAGAAATTTAAAACAACACAAATATAGGGAAATCAATTAACTATAAAATTTTGGGAACGTTTAGTTCAAACGATGAACAAGTTGTAAGTAGGTCTTTATTAGTAGGTTGTCTTTAGCCAACTAAATAAAACAAAGGATTCACAATTTTATTTTTGGTCTTACACTTAATTGGAACCACTAGTGTGACATCTTTCAAACAAACCACCCCATAAATATAAAATACATCCTGGCAGTGGAATGTTCCATTAGCAGAAGATATCACAGTATAGATGATTGAATACTATTTCTTTGGTTTACTCGTCTTACGAAGCTTCTCTCGCCTGCTGTATAAATTCTCCGCCTCTTTAGTGTTTGCCAGGATAATAAAACGGAGTAAGGATCATCGGCTGTCGACATTCAGGACTGAGATTCGCAAACGTGGAATCTCGCCGAGTCGTAAAACCCTCGCCGCATCCACCTAAACGATGTAATGCGTTATCCTCGTATCCTAATCCCGAGCTTTCTTTTGTTCTCATTCCGGATTGGGTGGAGGAATTCCTTAATTCCGTCGATAAAGAGATTCGTAGCCAGCAGGTTCGACCCCTGCTCGTCGCTTCCGCGCCCCACTTGCGCCAATACACTCCTCACTACTACCGACTCAGTCGTGAATTTAAAGTTTCATTAGTGTAAATCCCCTAAACCTTTCCAATAGTACTGAAAAGCGCACCGAATGGAGCAATTTCTATTCAAATTTTCCGCATGTTTTCGTTATAAAGTGGCTGCAGATTGGAAAACGTTACCATTTAAAATACTGGAAAAATGGGAATCCCCGACGAATACACTTACCTTTCTCACGTTATCTTTGAGATAAAAATATACCTCCCTATATAACTGGTTTAAATGCTTTTTGGGAATGATCTTTAAATTAAGATAAAAAATTATAATGCTAACAATTATTGGATAATTAAGGTCCTTAATTAATATTGAATATAAGGTACTAGACCAGGGATGGCGAACCATTGGCACTCGTGTCACAAGTGGCACGTTTGAAAATTTTGATGGCACGCACAAAAACAAAAAATTTTTTTTTAAGTTATCTTTTTTAATGGAAATGAATTAAAAATTATTAGTCTACACTTGTATGTATGTATATTTTATTTGAAAATTTTGGAATAATTTTGAATTATTACTTAAAATAGGAAGTATCCATATAGATCGAAAGAGGATAAAAAAGGAATCGATTGAAAAAATAAAAAATAGTAGGTGCCATTTGAAAAAATGAGGTAATTCGTGTTTGAAGTTCCTAAACTTTAGAATTTTATTTTGAACGCCCTGTATAAATTATTTAATTCAATTTTGTCAAGGCGTTAGCACTAATATTCAGCTATTACTAGTAAAAATTTCAACACTCTAAGTCGTATTTTGTGGAAGTTATGATTTTTTATAATTTGAGTTGCGGTAGCGATTTTTTTTCTATAAATTAAATTGACTCAGAAACCGATCGTCATAGGTGTACAAGTTGGTTATCAAACTTACCTTAGAATTACACGTTTTATTCGAATTCAGCGTAAAAAATATACCATTCTATTTAAAATAACAAAGTTGGTATCGACTTCCGGTATAACCGGATGTAAATCGAACTTGAAAATATTTTTAAAAGAAGCGGCATAAACAATAACCAAATAAGCTCAAGTTTCAGAATTGAATTCCTTCTACTAATTCATATACTTCTAATAGCCCATCAACTTGAAAAACCCTGTATAACCCAATAGAGAGCAAATTTGGCTAGTTATGTAAATAAAAAATTAAAATAAAAACCAAGTGTTAAGTTAAAATCGTATGAAAACTTGAAAGAATGTCAAAGAGCGACAGCTGCTTCTAGAAAGCTTAGAAATTGTAGGATATGAAGGTTAAGTTTGTCATAAAACTTCTGATATCATGCCATTAATTTACATCTGGACTAAATATATTTTTTTCAATAATAGGTGCCTTTCTTTGTAGTATCTTTTGATGAAAAGTTTAATATACTCTTTAGGATAAGTATTATCTATTGCTATTTCTTATATATTTATTTTATTTCCATTTACTCCATTGTACTCACTTATTATTGAAAATTCTTGTCATTATCCTAAAAGCTCCTTCCAAGTCCAGTTCGAGAAAGGCACTTTATCGGATGGAGATCTTTGCTCGGTACATTACGCAGTCTGGCGCCTCCAGGAAAATTCATAAATCCTCTCGAAATTCCACTCATTTAATGGAAACTGTGCTCTCGGATTTGCGGTTTTAAACTGTTTTCTCTGAATTAACCGCTAAAATTAAAAGGCTCTTCTTCCGTGCCCGGAAACTTTGCGACTTACGACCGTTAATTTTATTTTCGGGAGAATTTAAAAGACATTAGGAGAAGGATAATTAGTGCAGAGAGAGCAACCCTCAGACTTGAACCCTAAATTTTGGCGTTATAATTGGAAAAACTTCTTTACCAGTTCAACCTTACAGAAGTAATTAATTAATTGAAGTAACGATTTTCTTTCTTTTCATAAGCGTCTTAGTTAGTATTTTGCTAAATATCTTAAGAAATAAGAAAATTTTGTAGGTAATTAAATGGAAAGTAGAAAAAGGAGACTGTGGTAAATGAATAAACAACTAAAATAGGACTCACCCCAAATTACCACTAATTAATTTAAAACGCGGACACGTGTTTCGCCCACTTCAAACGTGGGCATTATCAACACATAATAATGCCCACGTTTGAAGTGGGCGAAACACGTGTCCGCGTTTTAAATTAATTAGTGGTAATTTGGGGTGAGTCCTATTTTAGTTGTTTGTAATTAAATGGGATTAAATTTTTTATCGTAATTGAATTACCGTACCTAATTGATTTGAATTAATAGTATTTTTAGTTATAATGGGTGATTGTAGAAAGATATGGTCCTTCGAGCCGGATATATATGTAATTGATTTAGTGCGAACTTTAATTAATGACGCCTGTGTTTCTAATTATTGAGGGTTGGGATGTAGTGTTCGTGACAATCCAAAATCCTGTTCTGGTTATAGTAATCGTGAAATCTTTAATTTTAGTTTTATAATAAGTAGCCTTTTGCGATTTCGATCGGTATCGACAATATTCCTTTCCGTGTTATCGATAAACAAGATCAAGCTGCCGACATTCCTTATCGATCCCTTCACTTTAATAAGCTAAAGAACAAGCCATATCCAATTTACTTCATTGTTTCTCTCGGTAAGGCCTCCTACCTTACACCTGCTCACACACTTATTTACCATTTGTGTAGGCACTGGATGTATCTACAGGGCGTTTCAGTGCATATTATCGGAAATGAGAAGGTGCCACAGATATCGATCGCCCACGGGATTTGTTGATAACAACATATTCTCTTTACCCTATTGAAAATTAGAAATCGATTTTTTGTAACTGCATTCACATAATCGATTATGAACTTTTGATTTTATACCGTGCGTATACAAAATTAAAAGAAAAAGAAATTTTTCTCATTCTGACAGACGGGAACGAACGTGTTATCCTTTAAGTGAATATTAAATTGTAATAAAATACAGAAACTTGGAGAGGTGTTGTCTGGAAGCATCCTGTGCCCTGTGCATATGTAGATTAGGATCCACAATATGGTCCGCATCTTGCGGTTAAAATCCGAGGGTTAATAAAACTTGGAGAACGGACGGTAACTGAATAAACAATTGTCTAACAACCAACCAACGGTTTCCAACACAAGTGGGTATATGCATGCGTAGATACGTACTATATATAAGTTGGAAATTTAAATTGCCTATTTTACATTACGGTCGTATCTCAAGCTAACAATTTCAGCTTCAACTGACTCAGATTCCACCCTCTTCTTTCTACATATACGTAAGTACGTAGCTGATGATGCATTTGTGTTCGACAGTTGTATAGGAAATAGGAAACAATGTGTCCTAACGACTTCGATTCATAAAACTATTATCCTGGGCAATGGTTCATAAAAAAATTGGACGTTATAGGAGTATTATCTCTACTTTTTAAACATAATCTTCTGCTAGCAGCAAATATCAAAATATAAGGAATGACTAAAACAGTTTTCATAGTAATTACAAAAATATAATAGGTAATATTATATTATTATAAATTAGTCTAGGTAATAAAGTAAGAACCAGGACATTATAAGATTATTATCTATACGTATTTTACTTGGATGTCATAAGATTATCACATGCTAGTCCTTTAAGAAAAAATTGAAAAACGCGAAAATATGTACCAATGGTTAATTGTAACTTGAATACAGTGACGGATTTACCAGTAGGCTGAATAGGCTAGAGCCTAGGGCGGCAGATTTTAGGGGATGGTAAACTTTGCTCAAAAATTATTTTGTCTTACAGAAATAAAAAACAATTATTATCTTATACACGGTAAAAAACGAGGCTCAAAAAAATCAACAAAAATTACAATACTTATTTTAGTGCTATACAGTATACTGAATACACTAACGTCTGTATATGAAAAATTACTAAAAGCTTATTAATAAAATATACTATTGGGATTTTGAATTTTTAAAATATTCCAATAGCGTTTAAGTATTACATTTTAAATTTAGTATTTTTATCTATTTTTTAAATTAATTATTGCCATATTTTTTTCTTTAGGTCCACCCACACTATTCAATTAATGTGTAATATGTTTCGTCACTTAAATATATCCATTCGAAGAGAAATGGGATTCAAAAAAGCTTGCTCAAAAATAACAATAACAAAAATTATATAGATATATATGTAGAAAAGTAATACTTTTCTATTAATATTTCTGATGATATTAACAACCTGTTTGAGTGTAGAATAAAAAATTAATAAATTTACACGTAAAAAATTACATATTGTTGCACAAAATTTCATAAATATTATACATTTCTTAGAATGATGATCATTAAAAAAAACAATATCTAATGATAATATTGTATTGAATAAAAGCTGTAAATATCCATTCAACGAAAGTTCTTCTTAACAGTCTTACATTTTTAATCCTAATGAATTTATATCAATATTTGTTGATTAGTCTGATAAAATCATAAAAATATAATACAATCATAAAGTTGCAATTTCATTGACAAAAAATTGATTATGAATTAGGGTATAGAATTGCAGGTGTCAGTAGGGCGGCAAATTTTGAATAGCCTAAATTACGCATTAAAAATGTGTTCTCCATTAATAAACTACAACATTATCATTATTCACATTATTAATTTACTATTGACTAGCAGGTACCCCTTGTATAATACTTAATCTTCAATAGAACACCATATGAAAAGGCATACCTATACACTCACAGATTGGTAAAATGTCGATTGCAAATATATACATCCATAGAATGAGAACAATGTGGTCACATAAAGTCACTTCCTTCTCATCATGCCGATAGACATTTATCTGACTCAATTTAATATGATGTCCGGCTCGAAGGACCACGATCACTTTAATTAGCTAATAAAATAAAAATGAAAACATGAATACTATTATGTGCTTCTTAAATTTGTTCAAAGAAAATTTCAATCTACAGAAAATGTCAATTGAAAACATCTTTTATATCAACAAACTTCATCGTTTCTATTTTATACATTATTAACATCCGCTAGAATGAGGACAATGTGGTCACATAAAGTCCACTTTCTTCTCATCATGTCGATAGACATCTATCTGATTCAATTCATCATGATGTCCGGCTCGAAAGACAACGATTACTTTATTAAGCATATGAAAAGTTCACAATTGTTTTTTGAAAATTTATTAAAATATGTGTTACTCAAAACTTTATAGGTATCAAAAGTTTTAGAATCTTAATACACCTTTCGATTCATATGGTAATAAACTGTAACTCATTGTTATAACTTGATTATTTGTTTTCTTCATAAATGTACTATAGAAAAACGTACGCAGATATTGAATTTTTTATTCGCAACTCTTTTTGGTATTTTATTGTCCTTCTTTGTTGCTTTCCCTCGTTTTATAAACGATTGCCTCAGGGATTTTGATTTAAATGGATCGTGACAATGAAAGGCAGCCGCGTTAAGCCGATCGATGTTTTAACGCTATTTGAATGAAACGAAAAACGAAAAAAAAAAATAAGTAAAAAGAGGGGCAAAGAAAACGACGGCCAGCCAACAAGTACCTCTGAGGCTCTGAGAAAGGCGAGAGCCATCCGTCTCTGCCTTGCCAACGAATTGCTTCTCTTCTTGCCCACCGTTGCTGTTGAATTTGCATGCGTAGCGGATAAACCAAGTCGTTACTAGTGCAATTTATCTACGGCTTTCCCTAAAACAGGACTTTACACTTCTGCCTCCGGTTTCTGTGTATAAATCCACAGAAACAAGACATTACAATGAAAGCGGCTACCCCATCAGCATCGAGTGCTTTTGTTCTTACCGGGCAATACAACAGCAAACTCTCTACGCAAATTCACGCAAAATATATGCATGCGAACGTGAAACAACGACCTCGCAACGCAACGTACCAACAATGCCTATTTTTATTTAAATTAGTTGGCAACCAACAAGGAATTAAGCGTGCAATTTCAATTTGTAACAGGAAAACTGAGGAAAGCTTACTTTTGTACAGTTTTAATGGAAAATGTGAAGCTTCTTATCAACCTAATACTCAAAAATAACAAGAACAAAATCACAAGTGAGAGCTTCTTTTGAACCAAAAACACCGCACTGTTAGGACAAAAATAATTTATTGCAAACTTAAACAAATAGAAAAATGAGTTAATTGATAACTAATACAATTGGACACGCACGTAGAAAGAAATGGTCCTTCGAGCCGGATTTTGACTACTACGAAAAATAGATTAACACAGACCTTAAGAAATGTTTATTCTTTACGTAATTTAGGAATCTCTGAAAAAGGCTCTGATTTTAGAGGCGAAACGTTTGTTATGGTTTTTGTATAAACAAATTTATTTCACCCCGTTTTGGTCTAATTTACTTTTTTTTTTCATTAGATCTAAATAGAGTCGATACTCGCAATGATTCAATAACCAAACTGTATCGATTTAGTTTTCTGGTTCGGTAGCCTAATGGATGCAAATGATGAGCCGTTTGTCGGCGCTAGTGCAACTCGTTTATGGAAAGATAGTCAGCCTTATTCATAGTCAGATAGTAGTGACTACTAGCAAGCTACTAAGAGCGTACTAAGAAAATCGTATTCATAGTGACATTTGGTAGACTACTAAGCTTAGTAGCTACTAAGAAATTTAGTAGCGTGGTAGTCTATGTTTAAGCGGTACAAATACGATAAACATAACCTCGAGTGGTAGATTTTAAATTAATCTACGGCTTTTAAGAAGCGAGTTATCGGTACAAAACACAAAATTAAAAAGAATACCATAAGAATAAGATGGAAAATGGAAAGGATTTATAAAATAGAATTGAAAAATTGAAAATCAAACTGGTATATGTCTTGTTAATTTATTTCAATGGGCAGTAATCCATTAAAAATTATTACAATCATTTTTTTCTGAAATAATTACAAACTTTATTAAATTAACATCTTGTTTGTATATTTTAAAGCAAATTGCGTGAACAAGTAAAATTTTATTCTTAAGATAGTGGTAATAATGATTCGTAAATGAAAAATTGATGAATTTATTAGTCATTTATTCAGGCTAAAAATATAAGTAAGTTAATTTATTTATTTATTTGTCAGTAAACACATCCCACTGAGAGAAATAAATCCTGTTTGTAGACCGGACAAAATAAAGGTTGTTAATATTAGAAGTTGATTTCTTCTATCGAGAACTTCATTGCATTTTTATACAACTCTGGGTTGTTTAAATTGTCCTTTATCGATTAAGAAAGATTGTTATAGTATTCTTCTTTGGGTATTTAGTCCTGGGCAGTTGATGATATATCCCATTATTTGGATGGGGTTGATGTTGCAGTTTGTACATTGTGAGGTAGTTATTCATTAGGTATATATGTGTTAAATATGTATAGCCAATTCTGAGTATTTCTTGTAATGTAACTTCTCAAATTGATAATTTTTTCGATATTAATTGTTATCGGAATGTTGAACGTAAATAACAGCTACACTACTACAAAAATAAGTAAAAGAAAAAACACATAAACAATTCTTCCATGCACTGTATTGAATAATAAGTTAACTTAAAAGTAAGGTTAAGCCGTTAAACGTCAAAAATACGGATATTTACATATTCAGTAGGTCATTTGTCACAATTTCGCGCCGTTGTCAAATCGTTTCGACGCAAACCATTCTACTAGCTAGTAGCGTACTAACTGACGTCTATGAATACGATGCAGATAGTAGCGTCTTAGTAGCTACTACTTAGTAGACTACTTACATCCTACTAAACCGTTGACTATGAATAAGGCTGAGTATCTTTCCCTCGCCATTTATTTATCCATTGGCAAGTTAACATTTAAAGAAAACAGTCAGTGTTTTAAAGTTGAAATTAACTGTACGTATTCGTTCTGGTAGAGCAGTTTGATTCGGAATCGGAGAGCCTCTGTACATCCTAACAAGGGAGCTCCTGTTGTACACTAATTAGAAAAGTATGCAACATGAAGAGGTGGTAGCACGTTGCGATTAATGCTGCTGCAACCACGGCGACAGTCTATCTCGTCCTATATAATATATACTTACGTGTATGTGTATTCATGTGTGTGTTTGTGTGTATATATATCCTGCAGGTACTGGCGGTCATAAATATGCACCAGTATGGAAAGCAACTGCATCTAAGGTCATTATTAAGTGTGCACGACCGCGGAGGAAATGGTGCGATATATTATAATATGACATCTTAATAGGTTATTTATTGCTTTGCGGGACCTTCTAATCCATTATTAATGAAGACTGGAGTCGTTTTCATTAATTATTTTAAAAGGTGCTATTGAGTGCGAACCTTTTCTAGATCGGGAAAAATCACTATCGAAAATCATCCCTCGCTTTACTTTCTTTTCTTCGTAGCGTGAGATGACGGAGCTATTATCGTTCACATTGCCGCGAAACAGTATTAAACACTTGTGTAGTAAGTTCGATCAATATTAGCAAAAATGGGTCAACTATAAAGAAAATTAAGAAGAAGCTAAGGTTACAGTGGACAAAGTTGATCATTGATCTTTTTAATTATTTAGCGATGCCACTGATTTGTGAGTTCTGAAGATTGAAACAACATTTGAATTCATAGAGATGTACACACATCCGTGTTAGTTTAACACTAGCTAAAGCAGTTATGTGTTAAGTGACGAGTTTATTAATCGATTAAACATTAAAAATGAGTCAAATTTAAAGAAAGTTAATAATAAACGACATTATCCTCGTGCTAGTAGTTTATACAAACTGCCAGACGTAAAAAAATGTTATAATATGAATTAATGGCCAATTAAAGAGAGGACTAAGATTAAAAAATAAAAAATCGATTATTGTTTTAGGTTATTGTTACCACTAATTTGTAAGGTTGAAGATTCAAAGAACATTTGAATTGACACACATGTACATACATTTGCTCCAGTTTTACACCGTGTGGAGTATTTTATACTTGAAGAGTTTATTAATCAATTAAACAACAAAAGTGGATCATATTTAAGGAAAAATAACAATAAAGGACATTATTTTATTGGCTAGTAATTTATACGAACTGCCAGATGCGAAAGGAAGATGTCATTATATAAAGTTATGGCCAATTAAAGAGAGGACTAAAGTAATGGTGGACGTTGTTCATCGAAATTTAGTAGAAATAATCGACATTTAACATTATGAATTGTCGATACATCGAGATTCAATATTTGCATGTTTGAATATTTGAAAATTGATATCTAGATGTTTATAAGGACTAAGATTCTTTAATTCTTTTTAACACCAAAGTCATGAAAATATGTATTATAAGTGTATTGATTGATATGTTGGTTTTGTAAATTGGAAAAGCATTTGAATTTATAAAGTTTAACAAAGATTTGTTGTAAAATTGAAACCATCAAAGGAAGTTTATTACTAAAAGATTTATCAGTCAATCAAAGAGAAATAGGTAGACATTGTCGATGATTTAGGGCAACGTCCTAGCAGTAGACGAAGGTTGTAACAGGATTTTACACTCCTTATATCCTACAACCAAGTAGAATCTACTATAATAGTATATATACTAGTAATTATGATTATCATTAGTCGCAAAATTTCTACCTATGGAGTTTTTTACGCTGTCTGTGGTTATTAATAAGAAAATTTTTTAAGTGTCCCTAGAAGGTAAAAGCATCATGGAGTCAGTATGTACACATGCTAAATAATTGTATTACAATACAAAACTTTTTAATATAAAACATACAATTAAATATTATCATCAGACAAATTAAATAAATATTTAACAAAGATTTTGACAATTAAAAAATTTTTTTTTATTGTACCTGAGTATTTTATTTTATTTGAAAAGTATATTTTTATAAGTTCTGCTTAAAATCCAAAGTGAGACAATTAAAGACCATAATACAAATTCAAGTTAATAACATTAAAAACATTAAACCTTACTAGATGGGCAGGACGTTATGATGCCGTTTTTGCTTCAAAAGTTCGGTTTGTTGAAGTCCAAAAAGCGATAACGAAAACAATTCTGTTAAATTGCAAATCAGATGAAAGAAATGAAGCTGTTTCGATCAAAAAGAAGATCGAAAACTACAATTTTATTATGTTATTGGTTTTCCATTACAAGATCCTACTTACTATCAATACAGCCTCTAAAGCATTTCAGTCTAAAGCCACCGATCTTTCAAATGCCTTAAAACGTTTGAAAATTTGTCTAGAAGAATTGGAAAGGTATCGACATGAATTTGAAAATTTAAAAATGGAAGCAAATACTGTAGCAGAAAAATGGAATTTTCTAAAACTCGTCAGAGGAAGGTAAAACGCCATTTTGATGAGCTTTGCGAAGATGAGCGTCTCCAAGATCCGGAAAGTTTGTTCAAAGTGAAAATATTTTATCGAGTATTAGATAGCATAAACCAACTGAAATCGCGTTTCCTTCCAATGAATGAAATTGTTGCAAATTTCAGTGTTTTGCAGCCTTCCACTTTAAAAGTTTTAAATGACACTGATCTATTAAAAAAAGCTCTAGAATTTGTTGAGATATATAAAAAAGACATATCTGAATAATTTGCCAGATAAACTTTCAGTTTTCGATCCACTTTCAGAGACGAAATAGAAAAATCTTCGTGTATTAGAGACCTTGATTTATTAATAATAAAAAATCATTTTATGTCCTGCAGCTTTCCTGAAGTATGCACTGCATTAATGTTATTTCTTACAATTCCTGTGACTACAGCTAGTGCTGAACGATCATTTTCAAAACTAAAATTGATAAAAACCTATTTAAGAAACTCTATGAGACAAGACAGGTTATGTAACTTGGCTATTCTGTCTATTGAAAATTCTATGGCCCGATCTTTAAACTTTGATGATGTTATAGACACTTTTGCGGAACAGAAAGCTCGAAAAAATATTTTTCTTAATAATTATCTTATTGAAATTAAAATGTTATTTTTATTTCATTGTAAATGTATGCAGGTTTCCTCACGATGTTGTTCTTTCACCGAAAAGCTAGCAAATAGATGATGAATGCTTTGAGATATTATGTTATATGGATGAATGTGAAGTCTCCAATACGCATTGGGCTAGCGTGGGGACTACAGACCATTCCCTCTCGCCTAAGAGAGGAGGCCTATGGCCATTAGTGGGACATATACAATATACAACGTGTAAGTTGAGTACGCTGAAAATCTCGAAGTTTATTAAAATTAAACTGAGTACAACGTGACGATTTTTACTGATAAGGCCCTATCAAAAGAATTTGCCACGGGCCCCAGATGGTATAGTTACGCCACTGTCTGGTAGGATCCTCTTATTCTGCTTAGGTGCTAATTTCATACATAACAATTAATTTATAAGTACGAGAAATAACTGCTTCGAATCAATTTTGATATTCTATATTTGTCGAGCGTTCCGGGACAACGAATTATTTATTTTTCTTAATTGTCAAAACATTGCAATAAATTCTTCGTCTTTTCCAGTACTTTATTTGCATAAATCAACTTTTCTACTATCAAAGACTATAATTTCGGAGCTACTCTACCATTTTACTCGAATTATTGAATAGTGCTCTTCACCTGAGATCGAATCATGTTACACTGAATACAGACTAAATAATAAACTACTATACAAATAAAGGTCCTCAGTGAGACGAATGCATTTCGTGGTTTTTTCTTTAACAGTTTTTGCCTAGACCGATTGCCTGCACTTGTTTTTTGACGATATTCTGGTTCAGTGCTCTAGAAAATTTCACCGGGGCCGGGACGTTAGGTACACGAGCATTTCAGATGTACATTTGGTTTGTCTGAAGGTAACAAGTATGTAAGTATAAAAAGCTCGGAAGTTCTTGCAGACCTTTGCAGTGATAACAGAATTTAATTGAAGCAAACAAAATGGTTAGTTATACGTATACGTAGTTCCGATTCAAACGAGTTAGTTTAAAAATGTCAATCGTAACTGAATTTGCTACGTCATATAATACGTACAAGGTATACATATATGAGATAGATAAGACCTCTTCTGTACTGCTGGTAGCTCTCAGGAAGACATGTAGTAAGAGCAAGAAGATAGCAACAGCGTTCATTCGCTGCGGGAAGCAGGTACATGTGTATATACGTATGTATTTACCCACATTATGCCAGGAGTGGACGTACATTTCTACTTATATTTCTTTCCAACCATCAGATTAATTATCTATTTGTATCAACAACAACTACCTCATTATCTAGCATTACTGAGTTATTTTACGTTACAAAAGCACAGAAGCGAAGGTGCAAACATTTCATTTATTAAATATTACTGCAGTTTGCAAAATTATGTACATGATAGGGATGCAGATACATCTATACCTGGGATGGCGGTATGGAGGAGTTGGTTGTTCACTTCTGGATGGAATATTTAGCAGGTTGATCTTGCCGAGGCCGGTCGCGGATTATGAAGATGAATTGTCAGGAGGAGCGAAACTGCCAGCACAGTTGCGAACCGTGCAAAAGAAAACGAAAAGGAAAACGTAGAAACGTCGCGTTCGTCGCGCCGCCGACCGCGGGGACGGGACGTCGCGTCGTGCAATGACTAGGACTCTTTTCCATACATGCTCAGGCGGTAAACACTTGTAAAGATCACGACCTGATGCGCGCTTAACAAGTGTCCATCACCAGAAGGTATGCATGTATTTGTGTGTGTACGTATGCAAGCTTGAAGACATCAGACTGATGAAGATCACACTTAAAAGCACGTAAAACTTTCATCTCCCGCGCACGAACCGGGAACTTTATGGATAACACTCGACGGCACCTTGCTACACACATTTTACTCAATTTAGAAACTTCATGTCGAGACGGCGTTGAGGAAATACAAGCAGACATGGGGGTGACTTAGGCACGTTCTTAAAAGGGTTTAGACACCTTCCTCCCTTTCAAACTAAAAAAGTTATTATAACCGAGATAATATTTATTCTGCTGAAATGGGAAATATTTTAAGTTATCATACCCAAAAAGAATTTTTAAAAAATGATCACAACCCTTGGAGAAATAATTAAGTAATTGAAAAAATTCGAAATTTGAAGTATTGGAGCTCATGCACAAACTCTAAAGCTAAAATTGTTTTAAACATAAATAATTTGGCTGCAGGCTATAGATATAGACACGACAATACAATTACTTAACACTTAAAAATTGCAGTAGGACAAAAAATATTTTATTCTATTTAAGTTCTTTTGAAAATTATTTACGGTATTTATCCTTTAAGAGCCTGTTTATAGGATTTACGAAAAGCTGGAAGCACATTGCCTTGAATTTCATACAGTTAATAATAATTAAATTGTATGGTAACCAAGTGTTTTCCGGGTTGTTATGCCGTGAAACTGTCTTCCGCCTTTTCTAAACGTTTCGCCAGTCTCAACTGCGGGCATCCTCAGTAGATTGTCTAATCAGAAGAAGCAGCATGAGCAGCAACAATCTACTGAGGATGCCAGCAGTCGAAACTGGCGAAACGTTTAAAAAAGAAGGAGGACAGGACCACGGAATAAGATAACGGAAAACACTTGATTACCATACGAACGCCGGCAATGAAAGCCTACGATCATCAATAATCATTAAATTGGTTTAAAAACAAAAATTAATACAAAAATACCTAAAGCATTTAGAAAGGACTTTGTTTTATTGCAGGACTTCTTTGGAAACTATAGACATCTACTGGGTCTTTAGTATTCCACAAATATATAAATTTTCCACTATATTTATCTAATTGGTCTCTTATCGCTACTTTACTACAATAATTAAAAAGCAGATTTTTCCCGAAACAACCCTTAAAGGTTACTCTACTATCTATTGATTTTTCTTGAACATTCGCACTATATATTTTATATCTAATAATAAATATTCGTATGCTGCGACTGTGACGGTAAGAATAAAGCAACTTCCGATTTTATCTGATTTTCCAGGGAGAGACAGAGAGGGAAAGGAAACAAGTTCGCAACAGTGTGTATGTACGTATGTATGTATCGGTCGACAATTTCGATTGCATTCGATCGAATCGGTTGGTCGATCGAGTGTCCATTGCCAGTGTTATGCCCTTTAGGTAAAAGTGGAGTAAATGACCGCGTCTTGAGACAGTGGAGTGTATTGAAGTATCTGTTTGAGAGCCGTTGCAGTACCTAATACACTACATCGCAACGCTCACCCACACGACCAGATTGCACATAATGATCCATTAAATAAAGCTGCATTCTCTAATGCCTGACCGCACTATGTCGCTATTGTTCAGTATTTTTCCTTTCTTTTTGAAAACAAAAATCGAACTCCCAACAACAACAATAACAATGGCACATGCAATAACCGTAGCACTGGTGCTTCTTGTTCATTTTAACTACGTTAGAGGAAATTATTACCTACCTTTTTGTCCCAAAGTATGAATAATGGGCTCGGATATAATACGAAACACTTATTTTCATCGACATAACTTTTATCCTCTTCAAATTCCAAATCTCTTCAAGCTCTTCTCTTTAACAATAAAAGGTCCCAACTTTCCCCTTGTAGAAAAGTCGAGTTTTCTTTTAAGGAAATTTTTGTTGGGAACAAACAAAAACCCGATCATTAGGTAGTATTTAAAGACTCATTTAGTCATGAGGGAGATTAGATTTGAAAGAAAAACAGTGTTTTTCCCTCAACAAAAATATTTAGTTGAAAAAAAAAAGGAAATTTAAAAATTACTTACTTAAAGAAAAATTTAAAAAATCTAGAAAGAATTATCTCCCAGTCTATAAATTTTAAAAATAAGTAAGGGCCCTTATACTTTTTTAAAATGATTAAACTTTTTCAACAATAAAAAGGGCCCCCTACTTAACTCTCCATTGTTTAGTTTAATTTAATTTATTTTGTTTCTGTTTAAGTCCACTGAACGTTTCAGTTTTTAGGCTGAATAATGAACACTGAACCGCAACATTAGGTAATATTTATTACACGATTTTGTCGATGAGGGGGGAGTACATTTTAAAATAAGGTTGTATTTTTCTCAAAAGAAGTATTTTATGTTGATAAAAAACTAAAGAAATATATATAAAAAAATCATTTTGAGAAAATGCGCAAGTCAAGGCCCTCCCATGAACATTTAAAATAATTGTACTTTCGTTAGCAGCACATATCAGTAGATAGCAATATACCGCCATAACTTGATATTAATTTCAATTTCGAGTGTGTTTTTATTTTATAGAACTTCTTTACCATAGATACTAGGTAATGGAAATTGTATAGATATACTAGAGCTAACTTTAAATCGGCCTAAGCAATATTAATTTTTATTTTTAATGGGTAACTTCTAAATACTCGGATATACTAAATCGATTGAAAACAGATGGACAGGTATCAGAGAAATCTCATTAAATCTCATTTAAGTGGGAAGGCTGCCATTGATAATTTTTAATTTCAAAAACTTATTATAATTTCCTTGCCTCTTTTATTAATATGCACTCACTATGGAGAAAATTTAGCATGAAAAGGTGGGACACACCTTACATCTTACAAAATCACATTGGAGAAGAACTGGGGGTCAAAATTCAAGAAAACGCTTCACGTAATTAATGGACCCCTTAAATAAAAAGAATTATATTTAGTCGAAAAATAATTACAAGGTACCTGGAAAGTTTTAACAGAATATGTCGTTCAGGTTATCTAAAATCAGTTAGTAATTTTTCTTGATTTTAGCTTTGATTATACGTACTTATATTCAAAACTATATAAAGTTAATAATTTTCAACAGTTAAATTTTTAACGACCAGTAGATATAGAAGACTTTTAGAAGACTCTACGTCAACAAGAATTCTATCGGATATTGAGTATTGATCGAATGGAAGCAGTTAATTGAATAACAGCTGAAAACGAGGAGAAGTTTATTGCTTAATTTAATTCGGTGCTGATGGGAGGGTTCTGGATTCCTAATAAACTACAGGCTCGAACAGTTCTAAGAATGTGGCAAAGTTTCTTTCTTTTCGTAACGATAAAAATAAATACACTATTATATGATTAGAGCATAAGTATGGGAAGGTGTAAAATAATGTGACGTGTTCGGTCACAGAAAACACAATTAACAAAACAAAACAACGAGTTTATTTAATTACTAAAATTAATTTGACTACACTACAGTTATGAACAAGTCCGCACAATTTATTTCACTAAACGTTTCTTTTTAATCGCCGTTCCGGTAGACACTATTTATCGCTCTCTATGAACACTATCGCCTCTATGGTTCGCCTGTATCGCCTATCGATCGCTTTGCATCAGCTGTTACTGTAAACTGTCAACTAACTCGGTGTGAGTGTCTCGTCCGCTTTTATAGTCTTCTCAGCCTTTTTCTAGGGTATTCTACAGCCGTCTAGTAATTCAATTGTTTTCCCATTGATCTTTGCTGGTGTTTTCTAGATGTATCAGGAAAGCCGAGAATATTCCTTATGTAATCAGGGAAGATGTTCATTAATTATGTTCACACCAACTTAATTGGCAAGTACTCGTAACACTGCCCCCTTCTTAGAATTGATCGTCCCGATCAATGTCTTGACCTTTGTAGGGCGCCAGGCGGTCCAAGTGTACAACTTTCATCTTGGCCTTTGGTCCTCTCTGAATACGGTAGACCACGTCATTCAGCCTTCTGACCACAGTGTAAGGTCCTTCCCAGGCTCGCTGTAGCTTCGGTGAGCGTCCTTTCCGACGGACAGGATTGTAAAGCCACACCTGGTCCCCTTCTCTGAATCCTGTGCTGTTGGCTCTCCGGTCGTACCTGGTCTTCATGCGGTCACTCCCTACTTGGATTTTGTTACGAACGGCTCTATGGATGGTATCGAGTCGTTCCTCTAACTGCTGTGCGTAGTCGGTAGCTGAAGGTCGCCGATCTTCTGGGTGTCCAAACCGGATGTCCATCGGTAACTTCAGCTCTCTTCCAAATAAAATGCTGGCTGGTGTTCTGCCGGTGGTCTCGTGAACCGCACTTCGATAGGCCAACAGGAACAAAGGTATATGCTGGTCCCAGTCTGTCTGATGATCGTTAACAACCATTTTCAAATTGGTTTCTAGCGTCGCGTTAAACCGTTCGACCATTCCGTCAGATTGTGGATGTAATGGAGTGGTCCTAGTTTTCTGTACTCCTAGCAGCTCACAGACTTCCCGGAATACTGCGGATTCAAAGTTCCGTCCCTGGTCAGAGTGGATCTCCATCGGAACTCCATACCGGCTGATCCATTGGTTGACCAACATTCCAGCGACCGTAGTAGCTTCTTGATTTGGGATTGCGTACACTTCGGGCCATTTGCTAAAATAGTCCATCACTACCAAGATGTACTTATTGCCAGCAGCTGTTGTTGGGAATGGTCCTGCTACGTCCAGAGCTATTCTCTCAAATGGGGCACCAACATTGTACTGTTTCATTCGCCCTCGGCTTCGAGTCTGAGGTCCCTTGGCTGACGCACACGTTGGGCACTTCCTACACTAATTTTCGACGTCTCTTCTACACTTTAGCCAATAGAATCGCTCTCGCACCTTCTCCAACGTCTTTGTTACTCCGAAGTGTCCTCCACCAACACCTCCATGGACTTCTGTCAGCACCTCGTTGACTCTGTTCTTCGGGAGAACTACTTGATGTCGAATTTTAGTTCCGTCAGGGCTTTCCCACACTCTTTTTAGTACCCCATTCTCGACGATGAGTGAATCCCATAAGGCCCAATAGCTCTTCGTGATGGTACTCGTACTACTAACATCTGCCCAGGTAGGTCGTGCTGTTCCTGCCTTTTTCCACCGCAGTATCGGTTTAATGTCTTCGTCGTTATCTTGGTCTTTCGCCAGGTCTTCGTTCTGCCAGTGTTCTTCAGGTTCCACCATCGTCTGACAGATCCTTGCCAAGTTGACTGGTTCCTTCTTTTCGGCGGCCATGCAATGTTTGCAGTTCTTCGAGCATGGTCTTCGCGAGAGGGCATCAGCGTTACCATGTTGTTTTCCAGCACGATGCTCGATGCTGAAGTCGTATACTTGTAGCCGCTGTAGCCATCGAGCCAGTTGTCCTTCTGGGTTTTTAAATTGCAGCAGCCATTTCAGGGACGCATGGTCTGTCCTTAGCAGGAATTTTCGTCCGTAGAGATACTTATGGAAATGTTCGAGAGTTTTGACGACTGCCAGCAATTCTCTACGGGTCACGCAATAGTTTCGCTCCGGCTTTGACAGTGCCTTACTGAAGTAGCCAATGACTTTTTCTTTTCCTTCCTGCATCTGCGACAGTACACCACCAATTCCTACATTGCTGGCATCCGTATCGACAATGAAGTCTGTGTCGAACTGTGGGTACGTCAGTATTGGGGCTTGAGAAAGGGTAGACTTCAGTGTTTCAAAAGCTTGCTGACATCGTTCGGACCATTGGAAAGGGACACCATCCTCTGTTAACTTGTGGAGCGGTCGAGCTATATCTGCAAATCCCTTTACGAATCGTCGGTAATAGGAACACAGCCCCAAAAAGCTTCTCAAGTCGTGTTGGTTCTTCGGGACAGGCCAACTTCTCACAGCTTCAGTCTTGTCAGGATCAGTTCTTATTCCTTCTGAGGTGATAACGTGGCCAAGATATTTCACCTCCTTACAAAACAGATGGCATTTCTTGGGACTGAGTTTCAACTTGGCTGCTGAAAGCTTCTTGATCACTTCTTCGACATTCTGGAGGTGGTCTTCGAATGTCTTTCCCAGTACTATCACGTCGTCTAGGTACACCAGACAAACCTTCCAATTGAGCCCTTGTAGCACATTTTCCATAAGTCGCTCGAAGGTGGCGGGAGCGTTACATAGTCCAAATGGCATAACGTTAAAGTGCCACAGCCCGTAACCAGTCGTGAATGCGGTCTTCTGCTTGTCTTGTGGATCCAGTTCCACTTGCCAGTATCCACTCTTCAAATCTAACGTTGAAAACCATTTGGCACCAACCAAGCTGTCAAGGGTGTCGTCGATTCTGGGTAAGGGATAGCTGTCCTTTAAAGTTACGTCGTTGAGCTTCCTGTAGTCAACGCAGAACCTGGTCGATCCATCCTTCTTCCTAACCAACACTATCGGCGAAGCCCAAGCACTTTGTGATGGTTCAATTACCCCCTGTTCTTCCATGTTCTTCACCAGGTTGTTGACTTCTTCTTGCTTAGCCCATGGAACTCTTCTAGATGGTTGTTTAATAGGACGAGCTGATCCCGTGTCTATACGGTGGTATGTCAGATTCGTTCTCCCAAAGTCGTTGTCAGAGAGGGCGAAGACGTTTCGATACTTGCTGAGTAGTTCTTCGAATTTTCTAATTTGGTCGCTGTTAAGGTTTGTGGCCGAACGCTGCACTAAGTCTCGAAGAACGGTTGGAAGTGGTTCGCTCTCTGCCATTGAGGGTTCAGCTTCAACTTCGCACTGGAGGATGGACACCACGGGTTCAAGGACTCCTACTTCCATTCCTTTACACACTTTTTGCTCGAAGTCCTTCAGATTGACCACTCTGACAGATGCGTTCGGCGTCCCAGTTCGAATTAATGTTCTTCCTATCAGTATGGCTTTCTGTGTCAAATCCGGGTTTTTGGCTTCTACTATCCCCACCAAACCATCCGCACCTTCGCCGTCGATGTTTATTTTGAGAACTACCTCGGATCTAGCAGGTAGTAATCGGTCTTCTGCTACGATGACCTTTCGAAGACCGTACTCTTTGGTGGGGTTTGTCATCACCAACTCTTCCTTGCCGATGCGTAAAATGCCGGAGCCCAAATCCAGATTAATTTTGTTTCGTTCAAGAAGATCCAATCCAATGATCACGTCGTCGGCGACATCGGCTACCAGTGCCCTGTGTCGAAGGCATACTTCTCCCAATCTCAATTCGATGTCGCATTCTCCTCTAATCGGCGCTGTTTCTCCGGTAACCGTGGTCAAACGTAGCTTCCTCTGCAGGGGACGGATTCTCCACTCGTTAACGATGTTCGGCCGGATTATGGTCTTAGAAGCTCCCGTATCGACCACCATTCTAACCTTCTTGTTGTTGATGTGACCTTCGACGAATAAGGACTTGCTTCCGTTTAGTTGGGAAACGACGATTTCTGCTGGGGCTTGGTGGGGAGAAGCCAACTTGCGCCCCTCAAAGTTGGCTGATCTTAGTTTCCCGACTGCTGTCGGTCCGCACGGCGTTCTTCGGCCGGGCAGTCTCGCCGTAAATGTCCGTGCCTTCCACATTCCCAGCACCTTGGTCTTCCTTTGTTTTTGTCACAGTCTCGGGAAAAGTGACCGACCTTCCCGCATTCCCAACATTTGGCCGATTCTCTCTTGTCGTTGATGGTAGTCTTCTTGACAGTTTCGACGCATTCTTTAATCAGCCTCGTAACTTCATTCTTGTATTCGTTGTCTTCAACAGCTGTTTGGCGTACACGCACGTGGCCCTTGGAAGCTTGTTTTGCAGCTTCGAATTCTAAGGCGTGCGCCAGTGCGTCACTCGCAGTCTTATGGCGGGCCAAACGGAGAACTTGCTGTAAGTCGGTGTCCCTCACGCCATCGACGAATGTTTGGACTGCTAGCTGGTCTGCGAAGTCCTGCGGAGCGGTAGAATAGGCCAATCTAACTAGACGTTCCACATCGGCCTCGAACTCCTGTAGATTTTCTGATGTCCTCTGATTGCGACACTTTAGTTGGGTTTGGTATACTTGTTGTAAATGTTTGTCGCCATATCTCATTTCAAGTCGCTCTAGCAGCGCAGAGAAGTCTCGTTGTTGGCGCTCTGGAATACCTTGAAGGACATCCAATGCTTCTCCTCGCAGAGCTATGACCAGCGCCGTTGCTTTCTCAAAATCGTTCCAGTTGTTTGCTTCTGCCGCTGCCTCGAACTGTCGTTTGTATACAGACCAGCAAACTTTTCCGTCGAAAGTCGGTGGTTTAATTCTAATCGTTTTCGCAGTGTCTTCGGACTTCACTTCACTAGCCGGTCTAGTGTTCTCGAACTTCTGTCTCATCTTCTCTACTTCCTTTTGTACTTCTTCTTTCAACTGATCTCTTAGTTTCTCTTGTGTCGTCTCCAATTCTTGTCGTACTTCCTTTAATTCTTCTTGCACTTCTACTCTGACTTCCTTTAACTCTTCTTGCACTTCGGTTCTGACTTCTTTTAACTGTTCTTTCAATCCTTCCTGCTCAATTTTTATTGCTCTCATATCTTCAATCAATTTTTCTTGACCTGCCTTAATTTCTACTTGGCCCGCCTTCATTTCTTCTTGTGCTAATTTCATTTCGTCCTGTCCAGCTTCCATTTTATTCTTCAATTCTTCCTTCATTTCTTCCTGGCCTGCCTTCATTTCTTCCTGGCCTGCCTTCATTTCTTCCTTCATTTCTTCCTGGCCTGCCTTCATTGCCTTCATCATTTCCATTAAAGCCTTTATTTGTTCTTCCATTATCGCTGATTGTTTTCTTGTTACTGGCATAAGGCTTCAAAATTCTTCTTCTCTTCGGACCTCTTCTACGATCTGTCGCACTAACTTTCTTCGGGAATCTTCAATTCCCTTACTATCCCACTCCTGACACCAAATGTGACGTGTTCGGTCACAGAAAACACAATTAACAAAACAAAACAACGAGTTTATTTAATTACTAAAATTAATTTGACTACACTACAGTTATGAACAAGTCCGCACAATTTATTTCACTAAACGTTTCTTTTTAATCGCCGTTCCGGTAGACACTATTTATCGCTCTCTATGAACACTATCGCCTCTATGGTTCGCCTGTATCGCCTATCGATCGCTTTGCATCAGCTGTTACTGTAAACTGTCAACTAACTCGGTGTGAGTGTCTCGTCCGCTTTTATAGTCTTCTCAGCCTTTTTCTAGGGTATTCTACAGCCGTCTAGTAATTCAATTGTTTTCCCATTGATCTTTGCTGGTGTTTTCTAGATGTATCAGGAAAGCCGAGAATATTCCTTATGTAATCAGGGAAGATGTTCATTAATTATGTTCACACCAACTTAATTGGCAAGTACTCGTAACAATAAATAAGCGTTGACGAATAGTGATTACGTTTTAGGTGTTTTTAAAAATTGAAACGGCTTTTTTGTATTAACGTATTTTCAGTTGAGTATCAGATTTTAAATGCCCATAAAGGAATTCTACGTACAAAAACGAAATAATTTCATTCTTTACAAAACCAAGCCTGTAATTTTTTGGCTTTGTGATGTCGCCTCAACTCACTTTTTGCGGTTTCCAATGCACTAAGAAGTCGTTAATTCTTAATTTGCCGTGTTAATCAAAATAAACTGAGTCGAATCAATTTTATACGCTCCAGCAACAAAATTTTTCTTGGTTTGTTATGTTTTGATTGTTCATTAACAAACGGGTAGAAAAGAAGAAGGAAATTATTAAGACACTTGCGCTGAACTTCCATGAAACTTTAAAACAACACATTTTATATATGTAAATCTTAAAAAAAATATCAAAAATTAAAACAACATACGCAAATAACTGCAAATGTCTTTGTTGTTGTTTCTAGGAAGATTAATAACCACTTTTAAATTATACAATTAGAATATTAAGTACTAAGAAGTGTTTCCTTCAATTTCTAAATAAAAATAATTCCTGAAGAATTAGTCAGCAAGTTTTGACATATTAATCAATGTTTTTTCCCAGTTTTTGGTAAACAATAGTTAAAAGAACTTGATGGAGGGCAGTGTGCTGTGAAATGGCATCCGAAAAGTAATTTGTAAGCTGTTGATGGCTTGTGAAGTTCCACCTGCAAGTCACGGTCGGTCGAGGGTTGTTATTTGGGCGGTTAGTGCCACCAGCAGTCAACCACACCGTTTAAATACTTCCCCGGTATACGCAGTAGTAGTAGTAGTATTACATTTCACTGCTGAATCACTTAAACTACTATTGCATACCGTTCCGCGTTCGTAGTAAATTTACCGAAATAATTCCTCCCAATTTTACGCCAAATCCTTCGATAATCAGTTTTCGATTAACTGCCGTGTCATTGCCAGACATTCTCGACTATTTTTCTCCTTACCCATTGCCCGTTTAATAAACATCATTTGGACTTTTCGCTTCGATTTAATCGCCCTTGAAATCCTTCACAAGTTTAATCGGTTTTTCAATTTACAGAATTAAATTGCATCAATAGATCTAGAAAAAAAAATGCTAATAAGATTCTTGGTAGTGTGAGATCTATTCTGCAACTTTTTATACCATAAGTAATTGTAAATGATACTTGTTGTTATGTGTCTTATTATGGGGTGATGGTTGGCCCTCTTCATATGTGCTCCCCCAATTGTTTCTGTTCGTTAATTTTTTTTCTCACAGGGATATTATTTAAATTGTATATTGTTTGTGCTTTAAATGCGTTGTACTTTTTAGTAACTAATTATTCTTGTAATGAAACTTTCTTGACTGTAAAAATAATGAAACTTTTGAATTGATTTTATACCAGGAAATCAACCAAATTTGTGTTTTTGCTGCTTCAACTTTTTTGGTAGTGAATTGATGGTCTTCGTGGTATTTGATCGGGCGTACAAAATAATTTTACCAGCAATTCACCGTGAAATAAGCAACAAATTTATTTATTGGTAACAATTTGCAATTTTTCTCACAGTTGTTTATAAACACTGCTAAATCATTGGCTATTATTTGCTCGCTATTATATTGTATCCATCGAAAAGCACTGAATCATAAAATCAATCTTTCTATGCTGCCATCAATCTCAATCAGCGGACTTTCCGGGTCGTCAGGCGCTCTCCGATCAAATAAGGATGCTACTGATTTGTTCGATTCTTCTTTCGTTTCCAAGAAACGTGGAAAAGGTTTTGGCATTAAATCCAGTTTGACCCTGTACAGGAAGAAGCCGTATAAATCAAATTTTCTCAGACAAATAGACACAAATGATATTGAAAGCTCTCTACAGGAACTAGGTAAATAAAAACAGGAAATTATTTAGTAGAAGAACTAAGAAACTATTATAAATATAAAAAGTATTAGATACATTTTTATTTTTAATTTACTTAAATAAAATTTTGAATAGTAACTCAATCAGTAGGTAATATAATAAAATACAAGCCTTTGTCATTTCTCAACTCTTATTAAAAATTCGTTTTTTTTTTTGGGCTGAATTCTTCTCAAGCATCTAATTATAATTTTATGGGCGCCTCAGTTTTTCAAAGACTCCTTTTGGCTTGCATGCTGTGGGTATGTTTGGAACATGCGCCATGTAAATTAGTTAGACTACTTCGCCCATTATGTTTCTTTATTAATTATCTTCTTAAATTTGTATTAACTTAACCCGACGATAAAAAAACTGTAGATAAGATGATCGATGTTTGAAGATCCATTCTTTCTTCCGTTGTCCGAGATGGGCCAAGTGTTGCATTCGTATTTGTTACATTACCGCGTGTGTAGTGATAGGAGTAAAAACTCGTTTTAATTTCGAGCCGTTCGATCATTTACCAGTGTCAGAATCAATCTTCAATTAATGATCGCTCGATGTCTAAGATAAAGATAAACATTCTAAACAATCGGCGGCGGCGACGACTTGCTCCTTATTGGCCCATCGATTTTCGATGATCGTGAGATAGCTTTCGGGAGAAGTCTAATAAATTGTTTCACTGTCGGAATATATTATTCGAACTAATAGTAACCTAATGATTTAACACTTTAAATAATCATTAATCAATGATAGGCATAGGACTAGCAGGAAGTGTAAACGTTTATTAAAGTTTTTTTGTTCTTCATACAGATCAAATTGGGCTGAAGCTAAAGGTCACAGGGCAAAATAAAACAATCATTAGTTTGTGAAACATTAAATAATTATTTCACATTATATCACTCATTATGAAAGCATCCTTAGAAACAATGTTCGAAGTAAAGAGAGTACGAAATTGAATGAAGGGGTTAAGGAAGTGAAGAAGGTGACCGATTTCACTAACCCTTTTCCTCCAATTCTTCTGCAATTTCCTACGTCCTCCAACCTAATATGTTGTAATACTGTTAGATTAATTATTATTTATTGCCATCAAGGTAGGATTCTCGTAATAACATAAATAATTTAAAATCAATTGTATTTTATAAAATTCACTTACCATGTACGGTATATGGCAAAATTTATATAAATAATTTCCAGTTATTGCAGGTGTTTTTAATATTGATGGTACCTCTTTTATAAAGCACTTCCTACTATTTTTATCTGTTGCTCAAATTTATGTTAGTCATATGTTGTTTATTTATTATTCCGAATGGTTTTTCTTGTTATTCCTGTTAATGTAACGAAGTCGCCGGCTCTTCGACCGTTTATTATAATTCATCGCTCAGCTCATTATCCTTTGTTGTGCGAAAATATGTGCGCTCCGTTGCTAAAAAGTAAGCACATTTGTGCAGACAGGATTCACTAATAAATTGGGCTTAATAAAAAAGAACCGGTTTAATTTTAAATGCGACCGGTCATCGGGAAATTAATGAATTTTATATGGCAAAAAGAGGGCGCATGAAGTTCGAAGTGGATTGATTTTTGACCATTAATACCCTTAAATGCTAAGCACTTTGTCAAAACCAAATAAGGTGTGGAATTTTTTGTCCATTAGCTAGGTACCTAAAGTCTCATACGGAAAAGAAAAATTTGGGACCTATAGGTAAGAAAATAAATAATTAGCAAATTTAGTCGAACGTAAGGTTTCACGGTTCGTGTCCATATTTGTCCTGAAGGCTTTTAGGGTTTGCCGTGGTTCATTGGATTTAACTCTAAACTTTTCGCCTACTTCTAGAGTGGGCATCTTCAGTGGATATTTTTTTGGTATATGTGGTAGATACTGACCACTGACCACTAAAGCAGCAGGTATTAAATCCACCAGACTACGCCTTCAGGGCTAATTAGCAGTTTTCTACAGATAGTGTTCAACACTCTGTCTATATAACACGTATGTTTGCATTGAGCTCATTAATTTTTAATAACATTTAATAGTAAACAATCAAGCTGTACATTTAACATCTTGAATTCTAGAAAAATAATATTAGAAACGAATTTCGGTATGGTCAGAATCAGTAACGATAGAGAAAATTATTAAAAAATAAAATTAATTTGTTATAAAAAAAAATAAACCAGTAAAGGGTATTAATATTTACTCATTATGAACAAACAAGGCTTCCCCAGGGTACATTTATTTGCTAATTAAAAATTAAATGAAAATCTTAATAATAATTAATAATGATAATATCGATGTGGTTTCATCATCAACAAATTTTTACTCCTTTTACTGGCTTATTTTTTTGTAATAATAGTAATCGATTACTTTCTTGAAACACTATAAAGAACATTTTCATAATGTATGTTTAAAAAAATTGACAATGAAGGCTTTAAAATATTTCAGATGTTTGAAGGTTTGAAGCATTTAAAAGCTTTTAATTTTAATTTCTTTGTATGACTTTTATAATGTCCATATCAGGTACACTTTTGCCGTGCAATTATGTCGCATTTCCGTGTGGCGGTTCCTTGTTTCGTAAAATCAATACGTTGAATATTTAGGTTAAAACAAATGTAATTAATGAAATAAAAAACAATTAAAAGGAAATAGTATTTTGGAAAAATATGAGCACTATGTGACAGATTTCCCCAGAAAATTCTATTTATTGAAGTTGACGCCAAATGTTATTTTCGATGATTAATATGTATTTGTGGAATGGAAGTTCAAAATTTCGAGTTATCAAACAAAAAATATATGTATTTCACATAGTTGATGCTATTGCTTACCAATTTGGTCGAAGTTTACCTGTATTACAAACCAGGAGTTTGGGGCCTTTTTAAAAAGTCAATAAATAATTTATTGGAGTTCGGAAACCTTTTATAGAATTAGGAGTTATTCTGAATTTTCAGAAAAAAAAAATCGTTCCATGCATAGACAATATTTGGAAGTCTCAACTCAACTTATTGCCAAAAACATTAATAAAACTAGGAACTCAGTTTCAGTTCCTGTTTTCTCGACATTTTAGGGTCTCCACCTATAAAAATACGGATTTTTTTATTTAGCAGATTCGATTTGAAAGTAGTAAGCAATTATAGTACCTAATATAATCCTGTAAAGGTTATTTGAAACATTGAAAGAAATAACTAATGTGCATGTACTTAAAATCTTCTCAAAACCAGAAGTCGTCGCCAATTAAAGGTATTCGCTTATGGTATAACAGGAATTGTTTTTTATGATCAAGAAAAACCTGTTACTATTTAAATGCAGTGCGAATAAGCTTGCTAATTACCAGCATACTTGGTATTATGTCAAAGCTCATTTGTGAATGTGGATACGTGTAGAAAAATTGCGACATCTTTGCTTATTACTCATGTACTGGTGGATAAAAACTTTAGCTTGCTATTTATAGGTACCTGTAACCAAATTCCTCTATAATTGTAACGAAGCGGCATCAAATTTCAATTTGTGGAAAAGTTTTTGTAGTTATGGCTGTTAGTTATTAAATGTTCAGTATATGTTGTTTCGGTTTTCATAAATTTTCTTGTGTAGAAGAAGTGTCTAAATTTTGGATTAAACAAAATACAATTTATAATAAGTTGATTTTATTAGTTTTAATTTCTAAATTTTCTCCCTTTTCTCCGGCTTTGCATCATGGTGTAGTAGTCCAATCAATAGGTAACAGCCCAAAATGTTAAATTTTCCACAATTTTTAATAGCAAATAAAAAATATGGTCGTATAGGTAAAAATATTCTAAGAAACTCGCACTTTTTGTTACCCTGCTCACGAATTGCGAACATAATCAAAAAATTCGTAGTAAAAAACAACGTTTTTTTGCGAATTAAAAACAACTAAGGCTCGTAGAGGATAAAGTTAAATGAGAAAGTTGTAGGAATTAAAAAAACCTATCGATTCCTATTTTTACATAATACTGATTGCTATATTCGTTTTCGAGATATATCTAAAAAAAACCGTCAAAAATCGAACATTATAATTTTCCCTGTATTTTTTGCAAATTGCGGTTTAGGAAATTTTTACTTGCTGTAAATATAGCCCTTGGCAAGCCAAAAAAGATGCTTTTTTAAAAATATAGATTTTTATATCGATTTTTCGAAAAACAGGTCGTCTCGGAAATCGGATCTTGTGACTCGAGGGACGATCCTAGAGACACGAATCGAGGCTAATTTTTTTCTTCAAGAGTTATACTTTTATGGTGATTAAAAAACATAATGTTCGCAATTCGTTAGCAGGCTAACAAAAAGTACAGGTTTCTTAGAATATTTTTTCCCTATACGACAATATTTTTTATTTGCTATTAGAAATTGTCGGGTGACCTTTTACCTATTGATTGGACTATAGTTAGTTAGGAAAGATCGTTCGTTCATCAGGATTAGTTACTCACTGGGGACTGAAATATTTTTTTTATGAGGTGCCCTTTGTAGGACAGCTTTCCATACAAGCGGGGGAGCAGTAAATCTGTAAGTGGTGACTTTAAACTTGCGGTCAAGAGGTCGTACAATTTTACATAGATTACCAAAAAGCAGCACATATAATTACGTCATGTAGAACTAAATAAATACAATCTTCATAATATAATTTATTTTTATGATATTTAAACCTGGTAGCATTTCGTTTTTTTAATACAAGGTAGTTACAGTAAGTATAATTCATAATGGTTTTAAAGTTATCAAAACGGACGAATAATAGAAACGTATAGAATGTTAATAACAACTAATCTAGGTAGATAAAAAAAAGGAAGGGTGACTTTTTGCCTTCGTCCCTCTAATTAAAATTATTTAATTAACAAAAAGGCTGTTTACTTCTTGTTTAATTGTCCTCATAATAAAATTCGATCATATCTGTGGGTTTTTTTAAATTTGTTGAAAATAAAAAGTTGACTGGGTAAAAATAACCTTTTGTTGTAATAAGGGCAACAACAACACTGGTCTGCTTTTTCGTTTTTTTCACATAAGGTAGGTACAGTGGAGTATAATTTTATAATGGTAATGTTATCAAAACAAACGAATTATAGAAACGTATAGAATGTTAATAAGCAAACAAATGTAGATAGATAAACAAAAAAGGAAGGTGACTTTTCTGCCCCTTCGTCCCTCTAATTAAAATTATTTAATAACAAAAAGAACAGTTTACTTCTATTTACATTGTCCTCATAATACATCCTCGATCATATCTGTCGCGTTTTTTTTTAATTTGTTGCTACCAACATATAATTCAAACGGTTTGACTTGGCGCTATCAACAAAAATAATCAACTTTTGTTGGTAATAACGGCAACAACAACATATGGTCTGCTTTTTAGTACGTACTTAGCTCATTCAACTCAGGATGAAATTGTTTGCCGTTACTGATGAAATTTGACGATAATTCCACATACTTTGGCATCTAATTGCCGTTTAATTAGGAGAAGAAGTCAAACAAAAACGTCCGGGAATACATGGAAAAAAACTGCGCTTCTAACAACCTCAATAAAAAACTAATATCCGCGTTATAGCTACAACTTTATTAAAGGTGTTAGACATAATTATACGTATGTATGTTCATGCACCATAGCAATGGAAGGGCATGGGAGAAGACGCGTTTGCAAGAAGAAAATCATTACTTATTGAATTACAATTACAATCCGGGAACAAGTTTAAAAAGCTGCTTTTGTAGGACGTCACAATTGAGCATCCCGGTCTTGTAGTCCAGGTAGTGCGACACTAATAATAATATCAAAAATAAATATACCTCGAATCATTATAATATGGATTTTGTGCTAAATTTTGTAACTGTGTAGTAGTTTAAGTAAGGAATTTGAATCGTAATGATGATTAAATTCGATTTGCAAAGATAATGAATACTCGGGACTCCGCTCATAAAATGAATTCCGGTATTTTTAACGTCCGGACTAAACATTTAAACCGTTGGCGAGAAGATAGTTTGTGCCTTCGCGAAAGGATTATTATCGCATTATTCCGGTTCGTCTCGTCCTTCATTAGGCGACTTACCTGATTGGTTTTATTTAAAGAAAGCGGCAAATTTACGATGATAACATGTCCGCCAATACTACTCTTTATGACAAAGCTATTAACTTTAAGCATCTCACATTAGAGGCGAACTGAATTTAATTAAGAGTGATAGCTTATTTAGGCCGAATACACTTACGGGTTAATTGTTTTCTACCTTGGGTAAGTGAGTGCTTCGAATCGAGGGAAAAACATGCCGCTAATGAAACCACTTCAATGAATTATCGGCCCGATAAAAATAAATTTTCTAAAGCGTCTCAATTACTTATCCTTATTATCCTTTTTTAACTTTTATATCAACTGTAAGGAGAGTGTTCTTAATACTGATTGAAAATGTGTATTTAGTTTTATAAATAGAATAACATTGACTTAAAAATGAAAACTATATGTACAATGATGTTAAATATTTTGGATACAAACACGAAATTTTCAATTTGTTTTTGTCAGTAAAAATATTAAGAATATTGAATAATTTTGCCTCATTTTGGGGACTGCTGCAAACTATATTTTTTGTAATAAAAATATTTATCTGTATGTTTTCAAATATAAGAATATCAACAAAAGTTTTGAAGTAAGTGGGCCACCCTAATTTTAGTCCTGGTTGAACATTTAGATGGATAGTTTCAATCGTTTTTAACTTCAATCTAAGTACCTACAGCTTACACCTGGGCAGTTATTTTGCACTGTTCTAGTTACACCACAGACTTCGTTACGATTTCTTTATAATCATAATTATATTAATTATTTTATTTCCTGGCAGTTGTCTGATGAACAAGTGTGATTACGAATCGCCACTGGTAGATACAATGTAAATTATTGAGTGATGGCAACCATTACAATGAAATGATATCGAAAATGAAGATGAATTACTGTCATAAAAAAGTAAAGTTCACCTGTAGCATCCTGCGACAGTTATATTCCAAAAATGTTCACGTAGGTATATTTCGTAAGAATAACGGTAAAAATTTTATATTGGCTGCCGAGATTGCTTTTTTGATGTAATATTGTGTCGTCACCCGGATCTGGTATGAGGTAAGCGTGAAGCCAATTCCAGTTCAATTATGATTCCTCTCGTATATTCGGCAAAATCCCTTTTCCCTCCTTCGCAGCCATCGATAATCTTGGCGACTTCGTCAGGCAATGCACCTCGTGCCTCGAATATTTAACGACCCGAATAAAATGCTGAAACTCTTGTCGAATTTTAAAACTTTTGTAACTTGTAACTAACTTTGTAGTAGAAAATACTTTATTAAAGAATAAGGACATCGAGAGTTCATTGAAGTTATTAAATAACTAATTAGATATTCAAATTACATACCTAATTAGTGGTTAGTTTTTTGTATGATTCTGGAAATGGTATTTTAATGGGTTTAATTATTATCGCCAACAAAATTCAAATCACGCCCGAGCCAGTATACAAATAGAATATTTATTGGTACTTGGTCACGTCATTAATAATTAATTCTGCGATTTAATTTAATTTTACAGTCGATTGGTGCAGTCTATAATTTATTACATTTAACGTTGTACGTTCTGTCAAAGGGAAAATGCGTGCATGGTGCGGTTAACACTGGTAGATAAGTGAACACGATTTTATGTACGTGTACGTTTGTGTGTAACCATTGCAAGATTGCGAGTCGTTCAGGAAGGAAAAATATGCCGTGCGATTGTTCTTCTAATGGAATTTATTCTCGAACGTCAACGGTCACTTCCTTAGGAGTGTCTTCCACATTGCACTGACCAATTATATCGTAAGAATTTCCAATCGAAATTGCCCTTACGGATTGCCAAACATCCAAATGGTTTGTGTGCAATGTATGTATGACGGAAGGCCAGTGGCGGCACAACGACACACTTCTACTTTCGAAAACAAAGTTTTAATTTATTTTTGTAACATGGAAGTCCTAACTCAGTAAAACTGGCTCGACCAGGGGGGTTCCATCAACACAAGAGTCTTGTCTTGGCGTTTATCTTCTTAAGATCAAGATTAGCAAAGTAATTTTTTTGTCTTGTTAAATTTCCCGGTCATAATTTCTTGCCCTGAAATATCTGTCTTGCTTTTGCCTCGCTTTTTACATTGGTGCTCCTATTTTGAATCAGGATAGGGCCAAGAGAAGAATTGTTGAAAAAAATAACTTCTTAGACTGTAGAACGAACAAAATAGCTCAAACCTTAACGCCAAAACACTAGTTGTTGTCCGAAGCACTTTTCGGTAACAAGGTTACCTTCTTAAGGGACTGAAGTGAACTAAACCTAAAAAAGAACTAATCCTAATATATGATGATGTTCAATGGACCTTGACAATAACAAAAATAATTAAACTAGACTAAATAGCGGAGATCCAGGGATAGGACCCTTGTCATTGTCATGGTCAAATTTACTGTTTATTTGGATAAAGATTGCAAGCATTTTTAGATGCGCTGGTTATAAGAAATGGGAATTCTTTACAATTTGATATTTATAGAAAACCCACTAATACCTCTAGATTTATAACCAACGACTCTAATCATTGCGTTCAACATAAAATGGCTAGTTTTAATTTCCTTGTACATAGATTGCTTAGTTTTCCTCTTAGTAAAAATAGATATCATAAGGAACTCTGTATAATTAAGAAAATTGCGATTGACAATGGTTACAATTGTAACATCATTGATAAATTAGTTAATAAGATTAAATTTAAGAATTCTGTTTCAAGATCTTCGACTTTTCAAACAGACACCACTAAGACCAAGTTTATTACTATGCCATACGAGCCAAGATTTACTCGAGGATTCGAAGGCATTTTTTGTAAACTTGGTTTTCGCATTGCCTACAGTTCAAGTGGTAACTCCCTTCAAACTCTCCTCGGTAACCCCAAGGATAAAATTCCTTTCTTAGAAAAGTCGGGGATATATGAAATTAGCTGTAATGACTGTAGTAAAAACAATATATTGGACAAACTAGACGCTCGATCCAAACTAGGTTCAAGGAGCATTTAGCTCATGCACGGTTTGGTAGAGCCGAAAAATCTAGTGTTGCCCAACATATTCTTACTGAAGAACATAATATTAATATTAATAATCTTAAATTAGTTAAGGAAGTTAGGAATAATTGTCTACTAGATAGTTTTGAAAGTTTATACATTTGTAAAAATAACCAAATTTTACTTAACAATGAAAAGGGTCCTATCCCTGTATCTCCGCTATTTAGTCTAGTTTAATTGTTTTTTGTTATTGTCAAGGTCCATTGAACATCATCAGATCAGTATTCCTGCTGAACCATGTTCACTGAACCTTAACAACTTTCAGTATATATTAGGATTAGTTCTCATTTAGTTTTAGTTCACTTCAGTCCCTGAAGAAGGTAACCTTGTTACCGAAAGTGCTTCGGACAACTAAAGTGTCGTGTTTTGGCGTTGAGGTTTGAGCTATTTTGTTCGTTCTACAACAACCGCCAAAGTTTTTCCAGCCTTCCTTTTTTATTAGACTCTATTTTAGTTTTAATTATCCATTGCAGCGATTCGGGTAATAAAACCGCCAATATGTGATTTCCTTTCGTCCAAATGCCCATTTCAATGATTCCTTCTAGAAGAGGGCGTTTTACCTTGCCCAATGGTTGAAGAATGCTTCATCACCAGCATAAGCGGCTGAAATGAATGAAACTTCCAAAAGTTTCGTTTTTAGAGGGCCCATTTAATCAAAATCTTTACCCACCTTATGAAATATCTACTGAAGACGTTAGCCTCAATGATTACTGAAACGTCTACTTCGCTCACAACTCATCAGGTCGACAATCTATAAAATATTCAGATGAAAATGTAACACAAGCGGAAGTTTAAATATTAATCGGTTACACGATGTCAAAAGTGAGTCGTAAAGCTTACTCGCAGTGATTCATCACTCACGATCTCTTTTTCGTAGATATTTTTATCCGAATAGTTTTTTACATGTGCAATTCCGGTACAAACACATGCAATTTTAATCCTACATCAATCAGAACCGCGATTAGAATCACAACAGAAAAAAAGAGAATGTGAAGATGTATGTATGAAAGCTTAACGATCTCGAAGATACCTAAGAGCAAGAAAAGTAGATGGTGAATCGGAAATAGCAATTCTAAATTTTGTAGTCATTGAAACGGTTTAAGATGATGGTCTCTAAATTCACATGAATCGCGTTTAATTGTTGCTAAACAATATATTAATTAAAAAGAAAATATAGGTTTAAAAGTTTCAATTCGGTTTCAAAGTATAGATGTGTATGGTACCGTAGAGTGACCTAGGACAAGGCAACTGATGGCGTTGTCGCGCCTAGCTTATAGAGTTGATAACCTGGTGGTGGTCCGGTTTCACTCGTCAGAATAACACTGTATTAAACATCAATCTTCTCTTAGCCGCGCTACTTTTTTTTTCTTTCTTCTAGAATTAAAGGCAGGCTGTTTCGCTCGCACGCCATATCTGGGACTTTAAATGCGTTACGAAAGTCGTTAATTAACGAACGTTCAACTGACAAGCCCTCGGCTAAAAGAAGGAAGAAAGAAAGACGCAACCGTCTTCTACTTCTTCGTTTCACCGCAGATGATTAAAACTGACTCGGATTCGCTTATTAGCTGACCGTGTGCGTGGAGAGTCGCGAAGAGGAATGTGGGAAAATGGGTCTCCGGCAATAGAGCACATTCCACGCCATATGGAAATTGTTAGCAGTTTGAAGTGTCCAAAAAATTAACTAATGAACCATTTCGTTACATAATGGTGTTCCGCAAATGGAAAATATTTTAATTAGTCTTCATATATTACTTTAAGAAGGGACCTCGGTGAGGAATTTCAAGAAACGTGTTATCGTGGAACACTTTAAACGCGTGCCATTTTATTAATAATGGGTTGATTCAATTATGAGAATCTTATCACTTATAAAGCTGCTTTAGCTACACAGATAACCAAAAAGTGTTTGCACTATCATAGAGAGATTTCGGAGTTTGCTGATTGCGTTATCACAGAGGGTTGTGTGGATAATAGACGTATCTACTATAGGATGATAGGATAGGCGCGAAATTTTTCTTATTTACGATATATTGAAATTCTCGCGTGACCACAATTTTAAGTTCAAAAAGAACCTTTGCTTTTAACTGAGTGAGCATTAATAAATTTGTAAAGATTGCACGAATCTAAATGAACGCAATAATCATTAAGGACTAAGCAGCTTTTGTTCCCTTTAAAGTTTTTTTTTAATTTCCTGATTTGTATTTTATAGCAAAGCTTAGGTACATGAAAATTACAATTTTATAATTTGCAAAGCAATGTGAGTTTATTGTATGTAGGCGTGGCAAATTTAAATATACCTACTAGGGAATGAAATGCGTACCATTAACTGTAGATTTACCAATTGCAGTAGTTGAATAAGAATTGTATTATTTTGAGGTTAAAATAATAACTTTTAAACATTATTATACCTACCGTTGAAGCAGGTGTTCGTAGTTCAAAAGAATAAAAATGGTTCGGTTTCAAAGCCACCGTTTACACTAAGGCCAAACTAAAAATTCACTTTACATCTCATCAGCAACTTGATTACGAACCTATCGAACGAATACCCTAAGTAGAATGCAACAAATTGGTTTTGGTTGCAATTCACATACAGATTGCGAATGATCGGTAGAAAATTTGCATCAGAATCTGATTAAATTCTCAAGAATATTGGCCTACGTATTGCGATAACTGAGGCGTTAGTCAGTGGTAAACTCATTAGAAATATCGTAGGTAGGTATAGAGTAAATGTTATTTTTTCAGTGTAGTTTGTACTCTTGATGATGCGATAAGGCGAAATACGTATGAGTTTAATAAAATTTATTGCACTTGAACCTTTTCAACCTTTTGTTTTCCTTCATTTGTTATGAAGTGATTACGGTCAATACCTTAAATTTTTTTTTAATTCAAGTACTTGTTTGTGAAACATAAAGAACATCACAAATACTTAGGCTACGTATTAGTAAAATGGATATGTTACGGAAAAGAACTTTTATACGAACTTTTCTTTGAGTGCGTCTGCTTCGACTCTGCGTGCGCGAATAACGAGCGAAGAGGGAGATATAAAGAGGGAAACTATTAACACGTGTGGAAGTTCAACGTTCTGTGTGTTATTATCATAAAATAATGTAAACAGTAAAAAGATGTTATAAACCCGCGGTTTAGTTATTAGTTATGTGTGAAGCTTTTCATGAAATACTTGAATGCTCGGTAAGGAAATAGAAGACTAATCAGTCGAAAATGCTATAATTTGAAAATTCGAAAATAGATTCCATTTATTCGATTACCGATTGATTTGAAATGTGCAGATTGATTTTACCCAATTGGACGGATCGCTAAACGGAATTCTCCGATCAAAAGATGTGTATCTAAATTAACTTGAACCACTACGTTTCAATTAAAAAATCAGTGCGCAATTTTGTGGTTGAATACTGACTGTTTTGCTGACTTTTAATCTTCCTTATTATCATTGCAATTGAGTTGAGATTTAAATCCAACGTTTATCAGATCTATTAAATTGATTTCTTATTTTCTTTCAAAAAGTATTAGTTGCTCCAAATGACCATTTCTCAATTCTCTTCTTGTATTTTTGTTACACCATTAAGTATCATCCTTTGTACCGTTTAAATGAAAATTAAGTAACGTCTGATAATATTTACCCTCTTATTAATGGCGTATAAAGAAACAAAATCTTAAACGTAATTAACAGATTAATTTATATTCTGAAAGTTTCTGATTGGCCACAACCGTTTAATTACCACATAAACGTCAATTACCATTAATCAACAACTTCTTTTATCTTAGGTAGTGCTGTTTAAACTGACTTAACAACTTCGATACTTTGTAAACGTGTAACTCTTTGAAAAGTAGTTAATTACTTATAAAAACAAGTGTAACACAAGACTAATAAGAGTACACTTAAGAATTTTAGAAATCGTAAAAGAGAGATAATCAACTATGGAAATGTTAAGAGTATATAAATTATTTTTTCTATAGCTTCCTTCTAATGCGTTTTTGGTTTTATTATTTTTAGTGTATTGAAGTAAAGTTTCAACATACTGTATGTCCTAGGTATTACTCAGAAGGATTAAATATAAATTTCTTCATTACTATTATATTCCTGTTTCTGCTTTAATTACAGCAGGGAAAACTTTTATGTATGTTAGTTGGTACATAAACTCGTACACAATAACATTTAAAATAGCAAGTTTTAGTTTTAAATTTGTTCTGTCATTGTTTCTGCGATAATTATTGTTTATTGGTAAGCATCAGATATTGTGTTTTATTAATTGATATCTATAAAGAAATTCTTACGCCTTTATCAATTTACTTAACTGGCGTATATTTTTCGTAATCGTGGAACATTATATCAAACTGGTAATGGCTGTGGCATTGCAAAAGAAGGACGTGAACCAGTTCGTTTTGAACATTAACCACATCATAAATAAATACGTATACATTAAACGATACATACAGGTTGCGAAAGAGATAACTTTTACATAGAGAATCTGAATGTACCGACTAGATGTGTCAGCTGCCTCTCCCTAGATAAGTATGTGTATTCTCGAATGCACTGTCTAATTTTATAATTTTAAAGTGGTGGTTAAGATTTAGCAACTTATGTTGTCGAATGACTGACATCGACGCTATAAAATAGTACGGTCCAAACCTTATATATTATAGAGACAATGCATATTGAGTTTATCTCTGCAGCTAAAATTCGCCTAGATACCTGAAACTTCTCTTGCTATAATTTTCGCTAATATTTCCAATAGCTTAACACTTATAATTGACAACAGCCCCGTTTTAAGCTTTGCAGGTACAATTTATTGGCAGTAGCCGATACATATTTTTCTTCAGTAGTGGCATCACACTAATATTATGAAGGCGAAAGTTTGTGAGTGTGTAGGTTTGTTACTTCTTCACGTCTAAACGGCTGGAGCGATTTTAATAAAATTTGATATTGAGTTAGCTCACACTCTGGATTAACACATAGGCTACGTTTTACTGTCGGAAAATATCTTATTCCCATGGGAAAATCGATGAAAATTAATTCGAGGAATATTATAAATACGAAAGTAACTCTGTCTGTATGCTACACAATCTCGCCTAAAATTTACTGAACCGATTTAAATGAAATTTGGTACATAGATAGTCTAGAGCCTGAGAAAGGACATAGGCTCTTTTTTAATCCGAAAAAAGGGTTGTAAGGGGTTGAAATAGGAAAGTTTGTGCGGAAATTCCGTAATTTTTAAAGATAAAAGCTTGAAACCTATTTTTTAGGCTTTTGATTAGATATAAATACAACATTTAAAGTTTGTAAAAATTTTACCCTAAAGGGGGCAAAAATAAAGAATGAAAGTTTTTGTGTAATGACGTCGGCCCAGAAAATAAAAATATAGAAAAAAAAATTGTAAATGCTGCCGAAAGTCACTATTCCACGCGAAAAAAGTCGCGGGCATAGCTAGTAATAGATAATTTCGACTAAGGAGACAAGGGCGGTCACTTTATGGCAATTTATTTGTCTAAGCCGCCACTTTAAAATAAATTACTATATTTTAAAGACCACACACTTTACTTGATAAGATTAAATTATTAGACCCTTTAGCTAAAAGGTGCTTTGCTTTTCTCATGAATATGAATTTTCCATCGAATTGTCGAATAATTGCTTTTAATTAACTTGGCGAGGAGAGTAAATTGTGACTAATTTTCAACATTACCTACTGGAACATGGCTGGTGGTACCTATAGTGGTTATTGTAAATGAAGTGGCAAGTAGCATTAGCAGCCAATGACTGACATACCTGCACATACACGTTCATGTATACAACACACGTATGGTGACTACCTATACTTAACGTACATGCATAGTTTCACGTATCTTCCAAGGACGATCTTCTGATGCCTTGAACGACCGGCCTAGCCCACGCATAATAAATAAACAAACACAGGACGAAGCACCGGGAATCAACTTATGATGTTGTTGTTGTTGTTCCAACAAGGGTGGAGTCCTTTCACAGTCACACAACTTTTATATAATAAGAAGTTGATTTTGTCGTTTTAAGAAACTGTACTTTCGGATTCTAAGCGCATATTCCTGGTGAAATCCCCATGGTGGATCATAGTGACGTAAAAATTGTTCCACGTTTCGTCTACTAACATAAAGGACATCTTCAAAAACATCAGGTTATGTAGATACAGCGTCCGTTCTGACGACATTTCTTATTAACCGCACATGTATCGATTTGTATCGATTCGTTAAATTAAATCTGTATTCACCAAATTATGCTTATCTGAATGATCTCATAATGGACTGGTGATGTCCTTATTCGGGCCCAACGGCCGTCGTCAGTTAGAATTTCTCCATAACGTTTCGTTAGCACCAATAGCGAGCTTCTTCAGAGTTCCCTCTATATCCGATGCTGGATGTACTATCAACTGGTTGCGACAATATTTACCTATTTGACCTTATAGTGGTTTTGAAATATTAAACAATAGTAAAAGAAGTAAGACCAATATAACAAGCAAACCCTTTCCTACCCGTATAGTAGGAGGTAACTGTTATTACCACCCACGCATCTGCATATAAATATCATCGTTCTAGTGTTTTTGTCTTTCCATTAAAGCGTGACTGGGACTATAACAAACATTTAAAGAAAATTTAGCTTCCAAAACTTTTTTCGTTTAAATGGTGCTATAAATAAACAATTCCAAGTAAGAATTGACAAGGGCGGTAGTTTTATTTCCTGAACCGCTACATTAAAAAAATTAGACAATAGACTTTTGCATTTTTAAATATACTTTTATATGTTAATGTCCCTACTAGTCAAGTATTTCAATTTAAAATGCACTTGTACGTTTTACTTACAAAGTTACTTTCTTACTTTTGTATTATGAATAAATAAATGAAACACTAACGATAATACCTAATGCACAGAAGAGTGAGGTGAATATATAAAAAAAGAGAAAGAGAATAAAAAACGAATCGAGTGCACCACGTTTCGCATTTCGCTTTTTATAAAATATATGAGTGCTTTCCGTTGGCACTTAACTTTAATCACGAACTTTTTTATTTTGAGTGTAAGTGTAACGGTTGTAAAGCAAAACTAATATTGATACGTTACATGCGAACCCTTTCGTGTCGCGTTCGCATTAAGAGTTCACAGTTAATGGCAACAGTTAAAATTAACGTAGATAAAACAAATTTCACTTCAGAGCCTCATTCTCGCTCGTCTGGTGTCTGTCTCTATGGTGGTGTGCCGACGACCACGAGACGGCATCCTGAAAGATTGCAGAATAAAAGATGAGGCAATTAAACCATTGTATCTACCGTGCTTACTTGCTGACATGAATATTCCATCAGGACTGAACCTGTGTAACTATCTCCGACAATGCACACTCCATTTTCAAGACGTCTTGATTTCGAGTAAATGTAGGAAATTGTAACGAAGCGGCGGCGATTGGATTAGTTAACTTGCAGTTCAATTGTTACGAAAATTAAGAACTTTTTTGCAACAGAAATAAAAGAGAGCTTTCCAATGATAATGCTTTTTGCTTCTTTTTCAAAAAACAAAAAGTGTCTTCTAATAAATTAAAGATTGAGGATTAAATTTTTCGCCTGTAAGTACATATTTTAAAATAACTTCTAGCAACATGAAAGTCAATCCTCATAAAGAAAAACAAACAGTATCCAATAAAGGATTTTTTTTATTTTATTCGTTTTAATACAACGTAAAGGCAACCTTTGTCGTAGTTTTATCTGGAAAGATTCCCTTTAGCGGCACGTAACCTTTAATAATTATTATAATCTGAAAGTGGTTTTTAATTTTGAAATAAACATATCAGACCAGGTCCCATTCCATTAGCATAAACAAATACGACATGTTTCGGAACCATAAAAAGAAGTGAAATGTGGCTCCGTTGCTTTCACATTTTTCTTAAATTAATTACGTTGATCGTTTTGATAAGTTGCACTCCTCGCCAAGTTCGCCCAACGTAAACGGGTCTGCGCCAGAAGCGGTCACCGCAGTATTTCGCAATTATCAGGCAATTTGTATTTTCCAGAAAATTATGACCCAATAAAATTCGCGGTTTGTATCATTCCCATTTTATTATGTACAATACTGCCAAGGACTGGTTATCCTTGGAGCAAGTAAGGCACGAATGCACAAGGCAACTCACTGATGACTGAGTGTGCGCTATATACGTGTACCTACAGTTAATAAGTATGCGAATTTGCATTATTTACATACTTACAATTTCACCTGTCTTCGAACGAGTCAGGTTTTAATACGCGGTTTCTTTCGGCTTGCATTCCTCAACTAACCCGGTTTTTACATGAATAGGCTCGATTATTAATATCGAAATAAAAAATAATCTGGTTCGGCTCATACGAATTGATAAACCACCGGTTAAAATTTAGTGTGTGTCATGAACCGTAAAATGAGCGAGAGGCGCGAAAAGTCGAAATTATATCTGGGAGTTAACAATTTGAAGTATTTCAGAATCTTATGAGCTTTGACTCTGAGATGCGCAGACAGCTCCATCCGTTGTTAACCCCGAACATAAGTTCCTCCTCTCACGAAATTCTGAATTCTTTAAGATTAAAGTTCATTTATTCTGGAATGTTCCGTTGCACAATTGCTAGATTATTTAGTTACAAGTATAATCTTTTAGAGGTTACGGTGGAAGTTTGTTCTTTTGGTGAAATTTGATTTTTATCATAATTAAGTTTTCAATACAAAGACTGATTAGAAACACATTTATAACTTCCTATTCTTATCCAATATTCTTACTTCCCGAAAATAAGGACATCACACTACTTCCTTTAGATCCCACTAAATAAATGTAGTTCTACTTCTGTAGCATCCTATCTCGCTTTTTACTTCTTCTATTTTTTCTATTACGTCCTTATTTCTTACATTTTATGTCCAAGATATTGTTATCACATTTATATTACTTACATTACAACTTAAATGTTTAACGGTTCCTCAAATTAATTTAATGTTGTTTTTTATACAGCTACGTAAATTTTGTTAATAGAATACAGACTTGCTTGTGGTCTTTTGAATGACGATATTGAATTTTCTTTCAATCAAACATTTTTTAAAAGATTTCCTTAAAATACACTTTTACTTGCTGCAATGCCTGGCGTTACTCACACGTGTGATGGAACATTGTAGAATATTCGTGAAAGGTCGGGAACATCCTGTAAAGATTCAAAACATTTCTGAATTTTCTGGAACATTCTAGATCATCCTATAACATCCTTGAACGCTGTTTTACTTTTTGGAACATTTTTGAACAGTTTGGAACATTCTCCAAAAATCTGGGACATTCCAGTATATTTTAGAAAATCCTAATATACTACTGTCACTCTTTGATGCAATAAAAGCTACTCAAAACATTTTCCATTTGATTTGTAGAATAAATACTGTGTTATACAAAGATAGATGTATTTTATCATGTATTTCTGCCACCCCCGCCAACTCACTACCACCCACCAAAACCAAACTCCACGTATATCAAGCTAGCACGACAAAGTTATTTTTCCGATTTCTAACTTGCACTATAATTTGTCGCTAATTTGTTACCAAATCGAAAAATTTGTCGCTCGTGCCGTTTAGCCATAATCAGCTGTAGTGCTAGCTTGATATCAAGCTAGCACTACACATAGCGTATCTCGAAAACGAAATGTCGTAGGATATTATTGTAAAGGCCATAATTTGTCGCTAAAAGATGACACATTCAACGAATTTGTCGCTAGTCTTATCTTCAACTGATAAGCGAAAAACCGCTGGAAAACCATCAAACTGGCACTACATATGGCATATCTTCAACTGATAAGCGAAAAACCGCTGGAAAACCATCAAACTGGCACTACATATGGCATATCTCGAGAAGGAAATGTCTAGGATATTACGTGTAATGTCAAATTTGTCGCTACATTATGTCACTGGGGAAAGCATGGGAAAACCTAATTTCAACGAATTTGTCGCTAGTCTTATCTTCAACTGATAAGCGAAAAACCGCTGGAAAACCATCAAACTGGCACTACATATGGCATATCTCGAGAAGGAAATGTCGTAGGATATTACTGTAAAGATCAAAATTTGTCGCTAATTTGTCACTGAAAGATGACACATTCAACGAATTTGTCGCTAGTCTTATCTCCAACTGATAAGCAAAAAACTGCTGGATGCCGTCAAACTCTCAAAAGGTTTTCCAGACGGTTTTGCCTTTAATCAGTTGGAGGATGAAGACTAGCGGACAAATTCGTTGAATGTGTCATCTTTCAGCGACAAATTATGGCCTTTACAGTAATATCCTATGACATTTCCTTCTCGAGATATGCCATATGTAGTGCCAGTTTGATGGTTTTCCAGCGGTTTTTCGCTTATCAGTTCAAGATAAGACTACCGAAAAATTCGTTGAATGTGTCATCTTTCAGCGACAAATTAGCGACAAATTAGGGCCTTTACAATAATATCCTACGACATTTCGTTTTCGAGATACGCTATGTGTAGTGCTAGCTTGATATCAAGCTAGCACTACAGCTGATTATGGCTAAACGGCATGAGCGACAAATTTTTCGATTTGGTAACAAATTAGCGACAAATTATAGTGCAAGTTAGAAATCGGAAAAATAACTTTGTCGTGCTAGCTTGATATACGTCCAAACTCCCATATTATCGAGAAGAGGATGAAAGCTACCATTACCACCGTGAATGGGTGGAAGTAGGTGGTCTTGGAGTAAAGTGAAGATTTACCAAAATGTAGAATTGTTTTTTCCCTTATATATTCTTTAAGAAAATACAAAAATGAGAAATTTCGAAAACAAATAGTGATAAAAATAACGAATGCAGTAACGATGCTTTACACATCAATTATATTCAAACAGTTTCAGTACATAATTATTATTGATAATAACACCTGAATTTGAATGGGTATGTCAATAATACCAACCTGTAGACATGGGTACAGGGTATATATATGGAATATGGTCAACCAAAAGAATATCGTTCAACAAATGAGCAGGTTCGAACGCATTAACCTGACATTTGAATATATTGAATATATGACAGGCCGCACATGTGTGTGTGTGTGTGTAGGCAGGTTGGGTAGTTCGTACAGGCAGCAGCAACTAATTAGCGATGAGTTAGCGCTGCTGGATTCCGTCAATTCTGTCGAACCTTAACCCATGGAAAAACAACGACCATGCTGACACCGTTCGAAAAGCAGCTTCTCCTCTGCATGTGAATCTTTACCTACCAGCCATTCAGTCAATATCTTGTACTCAAGCTGCAACATGACAGTGTAGAAACAAGGAGCAAGAATCCGTTTATAGCAATTAGTAAACCAAATGACTCCTTTTCTTAACTGAGCCGCAAGACAAATTCTACACACTATTGGTACCAATCTTTTCAGTAGCCTCAAGAAAACCGCGAATTTAAGCACATGATTTTGCTGCACTTAATGAAGAATACTCGTTCATTTCATCACGAGGCGCCACTGTCCCTAGAAAATATACCTAAAACTGAGGGTTTATGGTAATACTTCCAGTTGATACTAATTTATTTTGGACAGTAATTCGTTGACTAGAAACAGCTACAGATATAATTTAATTCAATTTGAATCATTTGTGAGATATTCAATTGTTTTAAGAAAACTAAATTTTTTCTTATGTTTGCAACAGGCCGCTACTGTTGAAAGTGTTAAAGTGAACACGGCGAGAAAATGGCTGCAGGTAAACGGATGAGTTGCCTTCTCTAATTCCGGTAGTTAAACGGTCTGTTCCGTGAAGTTTAATGTACCGGAAATCACACTTCGTCGATACAGTTAGCGCCTAATGAACACAGGAAAGTCAGTTTCCAGTTGTACTTAGTCTTAGATTCGAATCCTTCGACGCGGTAAAGAAGAAAATGTTCACGTTTTAGACCTTATCTCTTTTGTTTACATACGTATTAATACTTGTATCAGGGTTGCCACCTTTCGAAAATAATTAACGAGAAAAAATTATACTGACAGTTGTTGAATTTTTGCCAAAATGTTTTGTTTAAATAATTTTTAACATTATTTTTTCATAAATGTAAAAGAAGAAACCCTTACACGAGCCCCTTTTTGTGTCTACGTCTTTTTAAGATAAAGTTCGTTTATACTAATCTTCTTCCTTTGATCAGATGAAGTCTTTTATAAGCGGATTCCATCATGTACGTACGATAAATCTTAAAGGAGCAACAGATAGAATCTTGAAGTTCAGACTTTCCTTATATCTACAATCTTATCACATGTTTATGTTCCTCTTTCGTAAAGTAAACTATCAACTGTTAGAATTGAAGGAAGCGTACAGTAACAGAATTTCAGGAATTTATGCATCAAAGAAACTACTTATAGGAATTTACACCATTCCTATAAAAATTCCGAATTCCTTTTTAAAAGTAAATCTCAGCGTGTTAATGTAAATTTTATGTGCCGGTTAAGATTTAATTATAACCATCTTTAGAAAATTCTTCCAATTAGTGACAAATTTCTACATGGGACTTGTAAGCTTGATGAACACAAGAAAAATCTGTCTAATAAAGGATTAATTGAGTGGGATTTCACCACCTTTTTTGAAAATTTACTGTTTATTACCTGATTAGCAGGATTCTTTTGTGCTGGCAAACAATTAAGCCTTTCTAACGTAAAAGCGATATGACCTATTTTTAATTGTAACAACCCTGAAATTCATATAGGTACGTACTAACAAAATAAAGTTTTGTCATCCTGGGTGAATTTTTGACAAGATATATGACACTTGTTGGAATTTGGTTTGGGCGCACCTCCTACGTTAGAATCGGCTTTATATGTCCCCCAGGTCTTCGCCGTGGATGCAACGTGCATGATAATGGTTCCCACGGCCGCTGCCTCTGTTCTTCGTCCTTACCGGAGAACTACTTGAAGGCCAAAGTCTTTTACTCTTAACAACTGTGCATCAGATAGTGCAATCGTTCTTTGTTTACTAGGAAATTAAATAAGATTTTGCATACTGAATACGCAAAATGAGATGGGCCGATACGCTATCGGAAAGCCTTTTGCTCGCTTTATCGTAGACATTTTATCAAATTAATTGTAATGCTGCTCAGCTTAATCTGTAGACTCTCTCTCCTTTCGCTAGCATGTGTTTCTGCCGCATACTACAACTCTTTTGCTATCTTAATAGCACTTGATAAGTCTGGTAGTAAAACTTCTGTCTTCCTCTCTGTCCAACCAGACCTCTTGGCGTACCCGGTGACAAATATCTACAGCTACAGCGAGTGCTACTTATACAAAACGATTCTTAAGTTATGTTTTTCCTACGCTGGATAAAATGCCATCATGATAATTCAATTTATAGTTAAACACTTCTTTCAGACTTGATTATCTGACTATGTTTTATTATTGATATCCTGGAGTACATCAGCGCGTCTTAAGTCCATAGATACGCAGAGGGCAGTCTTTCTCTCCTCAAAGGTGGAAGGAATTGCACCCCAATAATTCACTTTATATTAAGGCTTTTGATCAAAAGAATTCTTTGAGATTCTCTCTCTGTCTACAATTTCTGACCACCTTTGGCGGCCAATTCACTATTCCCTACCTATAAAGTGCACATTAATAAAATACCTGAATGATGGGTAAAATGAGGTACCAAAATGGGGTGGCGTATGATAAGGACTTCGTTTTTGTCTGCTCGCCTGTCCGATGGAACGCGATCGAGGATGGCAAGAAGAAAGAGGACAATCTACGATGTCGTCGGCGGCAACAGCGCGAAAGATGAGGAGGACGGAAGGCAAAGGGAACGGTCGTTGCAAGTTCCATCGACTTGGAAGAACAAGGGAACCGGTTGGTTGGTTACCTGTACACACATCGAAGTTGGCCGTTCGAGTTCACCTGTCAACCCTGCATGTCGCTACTTAATCTCAACAAATGCGTACACAACGTGGTATCACTGATTGTGTCGCGGTCACCAATAAAATCAACGGTTGGACAACGGTAGCTACTCATTCCCATGTTTTCACTTATTATAGGATCACCATTGAGGAAAAGGAAGAGTAGGTGTTGCGTTTCGTGACGGATGTTTTTTATTTAATTAACATTCGTCGGTGTACTGCTGTACCACATTTAATTATAACTCGAAGGACCAGTGCACTCGAAGTATAATAAAAAGCTTCACGATACAAAAATAACTATATTTAAGTACTATTTACAAATGCACAAAATATGTTTGGAAAACGATGAAAAAATATGTACCTATGTTAAGTTACTTCTATGTTAAGGTTGCTTTTATGCTATTCTACGAGATGGTTTTGATGGTATGATTGGAATCAATCAAGTCTTCTAAAATTATTCGTATTCCACTTCTATCCCCGCTCATATCACTAAAAATAACCAATTACGAGATCTTGTGCTACGTGACATTCGTCAGGGTGGCGATTATAGCCCACCCTGAGAATACCATATTGGAATTAAGTTTATTGAACTAACCAAGCAATGAAATTCTTTTTTGTCTAAATAACAATAGTATTGGAATGTTAATGACGCTCGCTGAGGGCAGTTAACTAAATTACTCATGAAGATATTTAAAATATTATTGACACAATAAAAATATAAAAAATAAATGGAAACAATAGCTTATTTTTTCTCCTTTACTAGGTAAATTAAATTAGTAACACGCTAAAGTTGCTAAAGGTATTTTTGTTTATAAAATCTATAACAATGCCCGTGTTGCAGGCTTTTAAAAAAGCTCCCCGGATTTGTGACATTCTTCTCACTAACTACCTCGAATCTCTACCGGTTGCGTAGTCCAAAGGTGTCAAACTCAAAGGCTAACTTGGGCCAAACAAACAAAGTTTAACCAGGTTGGCCGCAAAAAAATCAATATTTACAGACAGATTTATTTCGAATAATATATTATAATAAACATGCCTAAAAAAAATACCGGCCAAGTGCGAGTCGAACTCGGGCACCGAGGGTTCCGTACAAACCTGTATATATGTGATGTAACTAAAAATTTAAGGTTTTCGGAATTTTTCCTTTATATGTGCTATAAAACATTGCTTCATGCCAAATTTCAAGATTCTGAGTTCACGGGAAGTACCCTGTTGGTTTTGATTCGAAAATTTGCGGAAATTTGCGGCTTAAACGGCTGTATCTTTTGATTACGTTGGGTTAGAAGTTTGATTTTTTCACAGCTCCAAGGGACAATAGACCTGAGTATTTGGTATAAATTTTAGCTTGATACCTCAACGCGTTCCTGAGAAAAAGGGTCTTGACAGACGGACGGACGGACAACGAAGTGATCCTATAAGGATTCTGCTTTTTCCTTTTGAGATGCAAAAATTTAATGTTTTCGTCCTGACGCTTGACATCTCTTCTCTGTAACTATCATTCTTAAACTTTGTTCCGTTCACTTTCAATAGCAAAAAATGAATAGAATTTAAAAAATATCGTTTAACGAATTCTACTTATCTAATTTTTATTTTGCGTCGGTTTGTTGGTTTATTATCTATTACTGTGCCAGTATATTGATCGGGTCGCAAAAATGTTGGTTGCGGGCGTAGTCAGATAAACAGAAACTACCCCCACATGGAACACGATTGGCTATCTCTCTTTACAGTTCCTGCCACCGTAAGAAAGAATTCTCCACTTACATTTCACAATTTAAAAATAAAAATCAATATTTCAACGGTTTAATCGATTTAGCTAGGACTATAGTAAATCTACATATAGATGTAAATATGAGTTGAATTTTGACTATGAAAATAGCTTTAAAAAGTCACATTCAATATCAAGATAAAGTTTGTTTTTTGAAATCACAGGATAGGACTTCTATAATGTCAGAAATATACGTAAACTTTTAGACTTCCATTCCTTTATTTATGATTGCGCTACAACGTTTCGACTGGTGTTAGATTTCTAATCTTCATTAGGTTATTGGATATCTAACACAAGTCGAAACATTGTAACTCATTGATAAATATATGCATGTCTGAAGGGTCCACCTGTACTTCTAACACAACCGTGTCTGTAACTTTCAAACAAACTCCTAAAATGATATTTTTCTCCTCAACCAGAGTCGATGGAGGTTAGAGTATTCTTTATTATTTGTTACTTTGCATTTAACGAGTTCTTGTTAACAACCTCGAATATCTGCAAATATAAACAACGAACGAACGATAGGAGAAGGGTTGAGTTTAGAGAATCACGTTTTTTTTTCGACAGTTTAAAGTTGTACTATGGTAAGGCATGAAAACCAACATCATTCCTAAATAAACGTAGGTATAATTTCAAATATTTATTGTTTCTTGTTTAAACAAATACATGATTTAGTAGGTGTTCAATACGAGTAAAATATCTGCAGTTTTTCAGCTTCTGTAACTTGCAACTGCGGAACTTCTGAATACATATATTCCACATCTACTTGGGCATTTTTATATCAGCAGTGTTAATCAAAATTTATGTATTAGTAAATAAAAACACTGTTTAATTTCCACACTTATTTATTAAAACCTGTACAATTGTTTCGCTACTTTGTAGCTTCTTCAGAAGGTAACAGTGAATGATTGAAATTTAATTCTACCATAGTTTACAAATTACATGTACCTACATTTAAAGTGGGGGTGGGGAATTTTTAAAACAGATTTAACAAGGGAAAATTGTTTATGTTTATTTGTTCGTTTGAAAGTACATTACTGGTTTTGTATTTATTTATTTCTAGAGTTTCTTATAAATTTAATTTGTAGCTTTTACTTTCGGTATGTACTTTTTTAATTTTTACCCCACCCCCACTTTAGCTGTACATATAAATTGTAAACTAGAATTAAATTTCAATCGCCGAGCGACATGGTCTAGTGGTCTAGATCATTGCTTAGCATTCGGGAGGTCACCGGTTCGATTCCGGGGCCGACTACTCTGGTCCAAGTTTTTCTGTGGTTTCCTTGGATCATTTAGGCAAATGCTGGGGTAGTAATATTCCACAGTTAGTCTTTCACTTCTCTTCTGTCTTCATTTCGTCCGTCTCATCTTTCTCCCCCAAAACCGCCACCCACCCATTCCTACTATTCCTGAAGGAGGCTGAAGAGGGCCTTCCGCCCTACCCCTCCGACTTTACACAAAAGTGTAGGTCGGGGGGAAAGCCCGCCTACCAATAAAGGTCGGAATATAACACTTAAATGTTTTTTTAATTGCAATGATTCACTCTTACCTTCTGAAGAAGCTACAAAGTAAGAAAACAATTGTAAAGGTTTCAATAAATAAGTGTGAAAATTAAACAGTGTTTTTAGTTACTAAAGTAAATTTCCATCAAGCAAATGTAAAATCTACCAATAACATTTAAGTATTAACTCAATAAAAGTAGGTAACGTAGTAATTGACAACAAATTGTTACTTGTGATAATATTTAGGTATATACTTCCGCATCTGCGTCCGCTTCTGGTTCCGCTGGCTTATGCCAAAATTTACAGCGTATCCACTTCTTCACCGTCTATTATGACGCTACCTTCTGTAAATGATATCAATATAGTTGTGGTAAATAAAACCCGAAACAATACATATTCTGTTTGCTACTGCCATGTCCTTTAATTTACGTACGTTATACACTGTTAACTGTGAAAGTAACGGCAAATGTCACCGTTATTTACCTCCCAATTTCCCTAGAATAGAACTGATCAATGTTTACGACAACCAAGGGCGTTTTACAAATGTTGCCTTGTATCTTTCGCCTACATTCAATGCGTGTGCCGATGTACTCATACTATTAAAGCACACAACTGCAAGAATTATGTTCGGACAAACGTATAAAAGCATCTACTCACGTGCAGAGACGAGAGACGAGTTTATACTTACATAGTATTTGTTCTACAATGCGTTTATTTAGTTTCAAAATACTTGGCTACTGAATCTCTTACTGCAAAATATATTATTCTAGACCACTCTAAAGACTTCTGGTATTGGTATCGCTAACAGCCAATTCTCGCACTTAATAGACACCGTTATGTTATTGTAAACTAAGGCAACGTAAGTAACCCAAATCAGTTTTTCTCAGTATTTTCCTATAGAATGAAAGAAGAAACACTAATTTGATGTAAGTTTCATAAATTAACAACTTGAAAAACGGTTGTCCATAATACAATAAGACTTCAGGAGATTTTACGAGAATTTCACTGAAGTAGTGATGAGCAAAATTAGTCTTGGTCTTGCAGTCTTGGTCTTAGTCTTGCGAAAAGGCAAGACCAAGACTGAGTAAATAAGACCGAGACCAAGTCCAAGACTATCCGAGTCTTGGTCTTGGTCTTGCTTTGCTCATCACTAAAGTACTCCATAAATTAATAATTGATTTTAGACTATCTTTTTATGATTGAATAATAATAAGCAATAACATCTTAATGAACTTTTTTTTCAATATGTGGATAGTGAATTTAGGTTTAAAAATGTTTGCCAAATGAAAACATGTTTACAAAATTTTTTGAAAAATGTTCGTTAAGACCTTATTGCAAGACCATGGTTTTGTATCAAGATACTTGACCCTGTGATATTTAAAAACACTGATAAATTGACAAATAGTTTATCGACCGAAACCTAATGATTTGATACTGCTCAATAGAGATTATGACTATCAACATGATGAACAGTTTTTACATTAAATTTTATTTTTTGGATCGTTTTTCTCACAAATCATATTCATTTAATGTGAATTTCACTAAATTATATTCCTATCGATCTCCATGAATTTTATAGGGATTTCATTTAATCTCTTGCTGATTCCATAAGATTTTGCGTTAACTTCCAGATTTTGTCAGTGACTATTTCTTTTATTCTACATTTCATGGTTCTCATTGTTCACATTTAATTAATGGCCATTGCTGATATGTGGATATTTTACTCCATAATATTCGATAATAACGATTAATTGACAAATTATTTCATCGACCAAAACTTAATCAACTTGTTAGATATTTAATTGAGATTTTAACTTTACTTATAACGTAGTAAAATCGCAATGTTATTGGCATTTTATTCTGGACTTGGATAGTTTTCCTCACAAACGTCATTCATCTAATCTAACCATAGAAATATTCTATTTTCATTGACATTTTCGTGAGATTTTAGGTAATTTTACGTAAATTTCCTGATACCATAGGAGTTTTCTGTTGATTTCACTGAATTTCGTATGGTTCTCATTGAATCGAATGCAGATTCCATTGGATCTTATCCAGATTTCGTAAGTGGATATCTCCTCAGTTAAATTGTTCGATGAATAACTGTTGTAGATACATTTAATGAGTCCTATCGTTCGCGTTTTATTGACATACGCGTTTTTAAACAATGAATAATGAACATTTCTGATATTTGAAAAGCTGACTCCATGATATTCGATACTAATGATCAATTATTGATAAATTATTTTGTGTATCAAAAGTTACTTAACGTGATGGATATTTGATTAGAATTTTGTTTTGCCTATACCATGGTAAAATCGCAATGTTCCTTGCATTTTATTCCCAAATTCGGATAATTTTCCACACAAATGTCATAAATCTAAACTAACCCCTGGAAATTTTTTTTTTTCGTTTTTCATATTATAATATTTCATAAGATTTAGGGTTTTTCACATAAATTTTACTGAATACCATAAGATTTTCCTGTTGATTTAAGTGAATTCTTTACGGATTTTATTAATCCTATGCAGATTCCACTGGACTTTATTATAAATTTCGTGTGAATTCTCAGATTTCCTTAGTGGCTATTTCCTTATGTATATTATTCGAAGAAAGGTTTCTCATCGTTCACATTTTAATCAACATACGCATTGTACCACTTTACGCAATGAATTTTGAACATTACTGATATCTGGAAATATCCTCCATGTCGTTCGACAATATTGATAAATTGATAAGATATTTTACCGGGCAAACCTTAATTTGAATAATTTTCCTCACAAATGTATTACACTTAAACTAAGCACAGAAAAAATACTATTTTCATTGATATCATAAAACTTTACCGGATTTTCACTGAATACCGTAAAAAATTTTCCTATTGGTTTTAGTGAATTTCATACTGATTTAATTGAAAGTTATGCAGATTTTATTGGAAGGTTGCTCTTTAATATTCAAAAGTTGATAAATAATATTTTATCGACAAAAATTTAATAGACGTTAACTTTAGTAACATAATACAATTTCCTCGCACCTATAATTCAAAGATTCATATGGGAAAACACAATTTTGAGCAGATCCGTTTATTACGTATAAAACAAAATTCATTAATACTAAAATATTACTGTTTCATCTTTGTGAGTAAAATATACGTAGATGGGTATATAAATAATAATGATATTCCTATATTATGTGGCACTGTAGTTTTCTTACTGAAACGCACGACTTAACATTCTTCCATTCTCTCCTATCTGGAGTCCATTGTTCGAAATGGCAAAACTGTTGTTTTTTCCTTTTTTCTTTTTCATTGCGGTAAACAAAGGAATTACAACACTTCGATGAACCTGAGCTCTCGCTCTTCCAAACGTATTGAGAATCGACAAAGTTTTCCTCGAAGGCAAATGCGCTTATTCCTTCTGATGCGATTAAGTCACGAAAAGGAGTGGTTACTGCATTTCCACTAAAATTAAATGAGAATGCAACGATGCAATAAACAGGTAGTTTTGCATAATTCGGGCTTCTGTTGTTACGCTAATAAATAAAATTACAATCGGAAGAAATGAAACGGTTAATGTTTAGATAGGTATAGGTACATATATCAATAGGGGAGGAGGCTTATATTGTATGGGTAATTTATAAAGTTTTTCATAATTTTTTGGATGTATGAGGGTCACCTTCTAATATAAAATTTTAGCTTATTTTTTTTAAACGTTTTTTTTTTATTAAATAACAAGAGTAATACTACATGACATCTTTTTCGATTTCCCAAACTTTTATGGCTGTTAAGCTGAAGGGTTCAAATGATTAACTAAACTTACTAAATAAATAGTTAGTACAATTTATGATTGTTTTGTAAATGGAAGTATGTAAGTCTATTTTGGCACCATTTAGGGTTGAATAATGCAATGAAGTAACCCAGAATACAGAACAAAAGGCCAATAAACAGTAACAAAAAATTCAAGAAACTTAATAAATTTCATACTGAGAGATAGTGCTCACATGACCAACAGTATAAACATGTTTTGAGCAAAATAATCAACTGAGAATCTCCTTATTTATAGTTTATTTTAATTGTTATTATTTGTCATTGTGAATATTTATATAGGATAGGTATGTGTAAGTCATAGTTTTATGTAGATTTTCTACGAAAGCTAGGGATACAATCTTCCCATTATTAGTCGTGCAATTTGGTCCGTTTGGTTCAAAAAGAACTGTATAAGTTAGAGTTAATGTTGCAATTATTTTCACCGAACAGGATGCACGTACGGCACTTTTAACTATTTGCAGTGGAGCGGTAAGTGAAATTACAGCATTTAATGGACGGTTAGGTGTAGCAGAGGCCACGCTAAATTGCTTAACGATAATCAAAAGTATTAATGACGGCAATAAAGGTGGTTAAAAAGGGATAAAATTGAAATCGCCTATTACCCTCACGTAAACATTTGTCAATAATTATTGTAATTCATGCAAGGCTGAACGATTTATGTAAAAATAATGACAGCAGGTAAAAAAAGTGGTGCAAGTTGAACGCACCGAAGGTTCTGTTCTAAGAAAGCCCAAAAATGTTTTTAGTAGAAAATTATCAAGATTTGAAATAACATTTCTTAACATTATTATCGTTACTGATCAAAAATTAAGATTAAAAAAGGTTTTTAAATATTTTTAAAATTGATTATAAATAGTACCATTTCAACCCCTAACAATATCCTGAAATCCTACATGTTTCATATTTATAACTTGGGTAAATGTCTAGATTTAGGAATGGAGAGAAAACGGGCGAAAATTATTGTGGTGAACTTATGGAACATCAGTCAAGTTTTTTTGGTAGGCGGTGGACTGGTATGGGCATACGAGGTGTGATGAATTAAAATTTTGAAATAGGCCCAATTCTAATTGTATGGATGAGATTACCGTCTATTGGGGAAGGACTAATGGAAGCGGGCCGGGAGGGGGGGAGGTGTAGGGGATGACTTTGTAGAACACTTGTGAAGACTCTGTAGGTGTTGACAGAGGGTTAGATAATCGAACAAAAGTCTAAGGTGACCCTCTCTTAATAAATTGACGCTGAATGTAGGGTCAGATGGGGTAATTATGTACGATTTTTGAAGTTTGACTTTTGAAGCTCAATATATCTTAGATGAAGATTAAATTTAGGCGATTATATTATCAATTTAGGTCCTTGTTTGGTTTTAAGTGAATTTCTGTTGTTAAATATGCAAATTCGGATTTTTTTTTGCAAAAAAAAACTTAAGTTTACAATTACCCCTTCACTTATATATTATCGCAGTCGAAAACTTAGGGGTAAATGTGAACAATCATCTTGTTTGTATTGGCTTTATAAAAGTTTTTAATGGGGCAAAAGTGAACAATTCGCTTTCAAATGTGAATTCCAAAGAGAATTATATTTATAAAGCCGTGTTCACAATTACTCCAAAAAATATATATTATATAGTAATATATTCACTGTTTAACATAAAATATTGCGACACTCTTCCTCTGCTGTTTAGCGCCTTAAAGAATCCAACCGTCAAAATTCAACACCACAGTCTATAATTCCCATTAGTTGGAATAAGCAAGAGTCCTTTTTCATCGAAATAAAGAGCCTGTTTACAATTACCCCGCTTTTATTATTATAACCTTACAATTATGTGAATTTGGTTAATGAACGTAAAGGTTCTCCTCGCCTCCCCTGCCCTAAATCAACGTTATTTTGAAAAAATTTTTTTTATTTTCTAGAACATGGGCTAAAATGGGTTAAGTTTAGTTTAGATCATTTTCCAGAAACAAAAAACCAAAATATCGTTGGTTAAGGTGAAGAAAAAACGGGTAGTGGTAATTTTACAGACCATAATCTGACCAACAAAATACTAAAAGTGTACGTAACTTTAATTGGATAAAACGTTTGTCTTAATTTATTTATTTGATCTTTTGTTTTCACACTTCAGTGTTCTATAACTTTATCCCTATCATTCTCTGGCTCCCTTGCCCATCTCTATCCAACCGCCAATTCATATTCTACACAATTAAGTTTGACCTATTTTAGAGTCCATTTTCTGTTTTTATAAGAATCCTACAAGTCCACTCTCATACTCCCACCTGATTCTCTTTCCGCCATCCCAACTGACATTCTTTCTTTTTTAATAACAAATTCTTTGTAGTATTTTTTGCTTCAAAAAGGGCATACTATAAATTGTAAGCGAAAAGACAGACTGTATGCATCTAGTGGTAGTGTGACAGAATGTATATAGCAGTCGTATCGAGTATAACAGAAATTAAAAAAAAGAGAGATAAAGAAGAGGCACCGCGGGTTAAGATGGACAGTAAACGAAAAGGAAAGGACATTCTGATATATATACGTTGAAGTGCATATGACTGAGGCTGAAATAAAATATAAAGTGCTCCCTTTATCTTAATTACAAAACTAGTTCCTAACAAAATAGTATTACAAATCAGCTTAAGTTTCCAAATTTTTCGTTTTATTTAAAAATTTTTTTTCGAAATTACAGCGAACCCATTAATTCTTTTTAATAATGAATTATAAAACATTCTGACAGTTTAGACCAATCTGGTGACACTTCATTCATTCAAATAAGTACGTAAAATATAACGAAAACTACGATCAAAAGTTTTAATTTAAAGTAAACTTTATTTAGAAAAAAATTATCTAAAAATTAGATATTAACGCGAAATCAATCGTCACGTAAATAAATTTTCTTGTTCTTTATCGCGACACAGGAATATTTAATTTAAAGAAAAAGATTCAAAATCGTAAATAACTTGGTTAAACATTTATTCAGTCGCAGAGATAATAATCTTCAAAAGAAACTTTATTAGATTTTAATGGAACGTTTGAAAACAACATCTGCACCTTATCTGAACGAACACGATAACACTAGGAGCAAAAAAAGTCAAAGGTAGTGACGCGACGGTCGTACAAAAAAATGACCTACGGCCTTCGTCTACAGGTTATAGCTCTGATTGTGTTAAAGGCTAGCAAAACAAATTAAATTCACAACTAAACAAAAACTTATTATAACATTATAAAAAATTAATATTTTTTAAGCAATTTACTTACAAAATTAACTAGAAAAAAATAAAAAGTATATCTACTTATACCACAGATCTCATAAAAAATTATTAAACCATTACTACATAGTTATTAATAATTAATTTATTATTTTTAAACATGTAAGCACAAAGTTAAATATGTACAGTAACAGTTTCTTTCATTTTTTTAGTTTCAGGCGATACAACGTTAATGATGATTCAACAGAAGCCTTTAGTTTGCTAAAATGGTGAGTAATTTTGGCACTGTTGTCTGTAAGCAATTAACTATATATCTTGTCATTAGCATTTTGTAATTATTATTTTTACTACATAGGTACTTTCACCACATTCAGTCTACGTTAACGTGTTTTTTTATCGAATCAATAATCATCTATTCACTAATTAATAAAATCTTGATTCTCTAACACGTTAGACGTTATGTAAACTATTTGTGAAGAAATTTCTTTACGATTTGATTTCTCGATACAACATTGAAGTAGGTACAATAAAAACGTATAATCCAAGAATATATTACAATATGGTAAATTGCCCCAAGCGGTTTAAAAACTTACGAATGTTTAGTTGTTATTTTAATGACGAAAACAAGGCAATCATGACGATAAAGTACAAAATTTTATTGATTTAAAGAAGGTAATTTGCATGATAGTGGGTTTTAATATTGGAGTTGGACAAAAACAAAGTGGCAGCCGCATTTACATATATAGAATACCAAAAGTTTTTAATTTCATGTTGAATCTTTCTACCTGAATTTCTACTTTGGCGACTCAGACAGTTAATTTTGGACGTACTTTAATAGATACGGTAGTAAAATAAAATTTGAATACTACGTTTGTATAATAATTAATGGAATTTTAAAGTGAGAACGCGTGCTTACAAAATACAAAATAAACTGTAAAAAGCTTCGTACAAAGAACCCAACAGATTAAAACAATTCAAATCAACTCAACAGCCCCAAAGTTGGTCGAGGTATAACTTTTTAGCCATTCGATAATATAATGCAAGGATTAGGGGGTTTTTCGTTGTTTATTTTAAAATTTTCGCTAAATATAAAATTAATATCGTCCTCTTGTGCAAATTTGACCATCTGTCACTCGTTTTTTGTAAATACTTGTAAAAGTTGAATTGTTAAGGACTTTTCCATATTGCGCATACAATATAATATTTTTTGACTATTCACGGTATTTTCAAGATCCTCATTCTATAGTTTTAGTAATGCATTTTATCATTTATCACAAGGTGACTCTTCAACATATAAAGTAGGTAAAAAGTCGAATAGGGGAAGTTTGGGTAAAACGGGATACTTAGTGCTTGAGTAATTGTATACGATCGAATTTAAATGCTAGAAACACGAAAATTAATCAAACGATAGTTTACTAATTATTTTATTAAAAATAAGCAAAATTTATAGAAAAAGTAACCAGTATTATTAAAAAATGACTTTTTGTAGCCTACGTAATTTCCCATTTTACCCACACTATGTTGTTAAAATGGGATACATAGTGTCGGTACAATGGGATAAGATTTTGAACGTGTTTATAAACAAAAACCACAAACAAATAATTGTTCGTCGTCGCTGTCTACTCCACCGCAAGCTTTATGCATCCATTTCTGGCAGGAAGAACACTTAATTCATCCGTCACCGTCTTTACTCTTCGCATACGAATTTCCACAATAGGAACATTCAGGGTTATTGTCAGAATCGCTACTATCATTTTCTACGAAAACTTGACGTTTCACTGCTTTTCTTTTCTTATTCTTCAAATTAGGTTTTCTTTTTAATGTCTATGGATTTTGGCTAGAACTTTCGTTTCACTTTTTAGCTTTTAGGGTTGCGATTAATTCATTTTTATATGGCGTGCTCATTAATACGGCAGTTTTACCTCTGTTTTTGCCGTTGTTGACTTTTCTGTCTGTCACCTTTGGATAAAGACGTAATTCTTGAGGAGAAATAGAAATAAGTGTTGATGTCGACACCTTATGTAAATTGATCAGTGATTCATCGTCACTACTTTCAGATGAAATGCAGAGTGAAGTTGATGAATTAGAAAGGGGTAAATGTAGTAATATTTTGCAAATCCCTCGTAACAGTAACCTGTTTCGTCTTTATTCGTATTAAGGTAAAACGGAATACCTACCATACGTTGTTTAAAATGGGATATCTCGTTTCACCTACAATGGCATTTTAAAAATTATATTACAGCATCATTCTAACCTCTCAACTCGAGGCGATATTATTGCAGGAATGGTGTTTAACTATATCGCTATTAGCTCCACAAAATATATCACAACATTCTCATTATATATATACACATTGCTGATGTTTATTTAAATAAATTCTTAGATCAAAATCGTAAAAATCTTAAAAAATTACCTAAAGTTTGTTCTATGGACAGTAAATATCACCAACTGCTTCTGCAGGCGTCTACCCTTTGGTGCGACACTTCACTAACGTTTTTGGTAGATGGCGACGAACGATGTATGAAATAATAATGGTATCTCGTTTTACCTTGCTGTCCCGTTTTACCCAAACTTCCCCTATTATAAAAAAGTTAATTTACCACTTTGTAAATACCTACCCACTTACTTACATTTAACTTACAGCTCTTCAGATTTGTCTCATTTTAATAAATTTTGCTCTCATGCAAAGTTAATACGTACTTAATACTGCCTTTCGAACAAGTTGAATCAATCAGTCGGTTTTTTTGTGTAACGAGAGAACTGGCGATAAAGGCCGACTTTGAAACCCAATCAGTTGACACGCAAGCAAACGCGAAGCTTAAAGGATCGGAGTTTGACGCTTTCGCTGAACGTTGCCGCGCCACCACGCCGGCCGGCCATCCAGTTCTGATCCAGGTAAACGCAAATGGATGGTGTTGGCATGGGCTGAAATTGACTGTTCGCTTAAAGTCAAGCCGCGATATTAAATTGCAGTGAATTATTGTTTTCATGGCCCTCGAAGATAAAATTACTGGCTTGATCTTTTCGTTTTTCTTTTGCTCTTGGAATGATTTTCATCAGTCAGTAACGACGTGTCAATAAAAGTTCTTTAGATTATAAAAAAACTAGAATTTATAGAATACTTTCACTTGGTCCAATAGTTTTTTTAATACATATCAACTCCTTATTGAAGCTATTGCCAAATATTTTCTCTTTTGCTGATGATACGGCTGTTCCCTGTGATGCTCATTCCTGGATGGAGCTTAAGACTAAGAAAATTGATTTTCAACAAATGCTTATTTCTTTGACAATTGTTTTACCGATTTGTGGCTTCTTTCTTAATTCTTCTTCTTCTTCCTCCTCTCCTTTTATTTTTATATTCTTTCTGAAGTGGGGATGATGTTTACATATTGAATAGTGATGAATTATATATTTTTTATTATAATTATTTATAAGGTATTTTATTTGGTGTTTCACATAAACTAAAAGTAGAATCAATTAACTTCATATTCTTTATACTAACTAAATTTAATTAATCGAATTGCTGCCAGCTACCCGATTACACTACATAATATACTACAAGGGCAACTTTGCATTTTGGCTATAGCAAAATTCTCTCTAACGTGTAGGAGAAATCAGTGTGAGTCGAGATGAAAGTATGAAACTAACTGTTTAGGATTGAAAACCCCCCTATTTGGTTACGTTCCTGGAGGCCTGTTAACAGTTTTCTCACAATATCTTAAGGACTGTAAGTCTTATAAAATTATCTTTTAGACTTTTCCTACAGAGAACCGTATTCTCTATAATTTTTGTCTAACCTAACCGTAAAATTATGAGTCGTTTTGAAAGTGACCTTAGCCACCTAAAGTTTTTTCCTCGAAAATGGCTTAGATACGTGGACGACATTTTCGCTATCTTCGATTTGAGCTCCAGAAGTCTCCAAGACTTCCTTGACGTTTTAAATTCACGTTTCGGTTCGGTCAAATTTACTGTTGAATTGGAGAAAGATGGCAAACTACCATTTTTAGATGCGCTGGTTATAAGAAATTGGAATTCTTTAGAATTTGATATCTATAGAAAACCCACTAATACCTCTAGATTTATAACCAACGACTCTAATCATTGTGTTCAACATAAAATGGCTAGTTTTAATTTCCTTGTACATAGATTGCTTAGTTTTCCTCTTAGTAAAAGTGGATATCATAAGGAACTCTGTACAATTAAGAAAATTGCGATTGACAATGGTTACAATAGTAACATCATTGATAAATTAGTTAATAAGATTAAATTTAAGAATTCTGTTTCAAGATCTTCGACTTTTCTAACAGACACCAGTAAGACCAAGTTTATTACTATGCCATACGAGCCAAGATTTACTCGAGGATTCGAAGGCATTTTTCGAAAACTTGGTTTTCGCATTGCCTACAGTTCAAATAGTAACTACCTTCAAACTCTCCTCGGTAACCCCAAGGATAAAATTCCTTTTTTAGAAAAATCGGGTATATATGAAATTAGCTCTAATGACTGTAGTAAAAAATATTTTGGACAAACTAGACGCTCGATCCAAACTAGGTTCAAGGAGCATTTAGCTCATGCACGGTTTGGTAGAGCCGAAAAGTCTTGTGTTGCCCAACATATTCTTACTGAAGAACATAATATTAATATTAATAATCTTAAATTAGTTAAGGAAGTTAGGAATAATTGTCTTTTTTTGTAAGTTTATACATTTGTAAAAATAACCAACTTAACAATGACAAGGGTCCTATCCCTGGATCTCCGCTATTTAGTCTAGTTTAATTATTATTTTTTGTTATTGTCAAGGTCCATTGAACATCATCACTATTGCTGCTGAACCATGTTCACTGAATCTTAACAACTTTCAGTATATATTAGGATTAGTTCTCTTTTAGGTTTAGTTCACTTCAGTCCCCGAAGAAGGTAACTTTGTTACCGAAAAGTGCTTCGGACAACTTAAGTGTCGTGTTTTGGCGTTGGGGTTTGAGCTAGTTTGTTCGTTCTAGATATACTTTTATTTCTCAACTTCTAAATTAATTCAATTTGAACCAAAATCGTTTTCTTATATAGGTAAACTTTTACATAAAATTTCACATCGAAATCTTTTGGAAGTTTTACATTAGTCATGTTCATAATTTGACAAAGAGGTTAAAGTCCCTTATGAGAATAACTTAAGCGATATGAGAAATTGGCCATCGAATCATTTCGTCTACGAACATTTAAGTACAGGTTAAATAAATGTTAATAAAAAAAGCAGATTTAATGAGGTTAATCAGCGTCTTTTAAACACCGTTTGTGTTTGTGCGTTGGACGTTAATACAAATAATGAAGCCGAAAGTGTGGAAAATTATATCAAATTATCTCATAAGTATATATAGGTATATATCTTTTTTTATATGTCATTTTCAAAAGTAAATTTAAGTAGGTACGTAAATAATTACATGGTAACGTAAGTGGCGCAAATTTATTGTTAACGTGTGAAAAGACATGGGAGCATGTGACTACGACTATAATTCAAGATAATTACATACCAGGCAGCGGTTTATGTTAATATTAAAATTGCGTTTCTGTGTCCACGTTAAAGTCGTGATTTAGAATTAATTATATGCCACAGGAATACACAGCGTTCGTATTACATTTGCCTTATATTATTTCATATTTTATCGATCTATTTCTTCTTGGTTGGCTCTTAATGACTCTCGTCTCGTATATTCATAGGAAAAATTTACGTAACAAGCCGCCAACCATAAGTGGAAGTGGAAGGATGAGTTTTAGCGCGAAGAACTTAAAAGCAGGTTGCGTAAAGTTGGATGCCTTTTAGACAAAGAGTTTTAAAGGGATTTGATAGATTTATTTATGTACATTTTCGAAATTAATCGACTGCTTAACCGACTCGTCCCACACCTGTTTTCTATTTATATTATTTTCAAAGGTACCTGAACTTCCGATAATTTGTACCATACACTGTGTAAGGACGTAAGGAGTAAGGAACAAATACCACAAACACATGTTCATTTTTCCTTCTAATCCTCCCAGAATGGCATAAGTTGCCCCTTATAGAATGTAAAGTGCTTTCGATCTTTAAGGACGTGTCTAAAGGTTAATATACCATTTAACGTTTCCTTTCCTATTTAATGTAAAGTGCCTCATTCGCTTCTTGAAACGGTAACAAAAATTAATTCTCCATTTCGCCGATCTTACACGCTTTCGATACAAGACTGTGAAAAACCATTTTGCAGAGCTAATTATGTGCCATAAACTTAAACAAAACGTTCACGATCAGAAGGCAATAAAGCACAGCATGGGACTAGTTGACTAACGAGCTCAGCCGATATATAAGTATTAAAGTATTTAAAAAAAGACAACCACAATACATGGAATAATAATGAGAAATCGAATAAGAAGCTCAACAGATTGTTGTAAATTTCATCGGAAGCTGTGGTGTCTTTTTGGTGGCGTGTGTAAGAAAATTTACGATACAACACAATAGTTAGAAAACTTTGCAAATGAAGACGAATTTCAATGTTAGTGCTGTAGAATAATTATATTAATATTGCTCCTTCCGTCGACATTCGAAAAACTGCAACAATCAATAACACAACACAACTTTCTGATCACGCGACTACTGAGTCTGCGAATGATTTATTACATAAATTATATACATATACTTGTATGAAGTATACAAGAATAACTTAGAACACATCGTACGTATTTATGTAGGTACCTACATAGGTAAATGTATGTGCATTCCCTCTATATTGTGTTGGATGACACTGGTTACTCGTTATGACATTGAAGAATTTAGTGGTAGGTAACGTTACTCATAGTCGGTCATCTTATTCACTGTCAGTGGCATATTTCGCTAATTGACTATGACTTTCTTGACCTCGTCCTTTCTCGGAAAATTTCTAGCGTGCAAATATTTTCAGTAAGTAATTCTCTCGGTAATTTTACAGTTTATTAAGGATTTGTGTTAAATTGATGAATAAACTTTGGAGGAACTCTTAGGATTTTGATTAACGTCTTCTCTCTAGTTATTACACTCCAAAAGTAGTAAACTAGAAGAACATTAAAATATATATAGAAAATTTCAAACTACAATACGAGAAAATTTGGAAGATTTTGGGGTTCGTTTTTAAGAAAAACTGACAGAAATGATATAGAAAATTTCAAAATACAATATGAGACAATTTGGAAGACTTTGGGGGTCGTTTTTAAAAAAAAACTGACAGAAAACCTAAAAATTCAGTTTAGAAAAAAAAGGTGATTATAAATTATAGTAGAATTGCTCATGATATGAAAAGTAGTTTACTTCATAGTGAACCTGGTAAAGGTATCATAAAATTGCTTTTTATTCCTTTTTAATTGTCTTCTACAGTAATTTTATCTGGTTGGAAGTTGTAGCTGAAAATTGAAAATATGATAAATAATGAAGTACCTAATTGTCTCTATGTGCTGAGTATTATCCGTCACACTGAAATTGGAAACAAATCGTGGGGAGTTGAACTTTGACACATTATACATTATCGAAGTTTGTGCAGAATGGTGAAGAGGAAGGCATGAAGGATGCGCACACAGTAACAGTTAAGTACTTTGTTCTTGTCGCTTTTTCCTACTACAGTCCTCAGCAATCAAATAAGAACATTCTTCGAATAAAATTTGGGATGGTATTTTCAGACTCCATTACTAACTAACTCAATAATGCCATTGGATGAATTGATAGATACATAAAGCCACACGGAGAAAACAATCATGAAAATATTGCTAGAATTCTAGCAAACGACTAAAAAATCTTTCAATTATATGGACGACCAAACGCTCAAGGAGATTTTACTAGAAATGTCTAGTCAATCTACGTTCGGTGTTGAGACTGAATTCTAGTAAAATTTACTTGTTTAGAAAGCATTTTTTACAGTTCTTAGGACTAATTTTACTAAACTATTCTCATTCTAGTATTTTAGACACGATAAAATAATCGAGAGGTAGAGAAAAAAGTCTAGACTTATTTAACTTGATTATTCTAATACTAATTATTAGAAAGAATGAAAGATTGTTTTACACCACCAAGTACATTTTATAAGAATTCTAGTATTATTTACTAGAAAAGTTTTGCTTGACTCATCAAGTAATAAAATCTTGATTATATTTCTCCGTGCAAAGTAAGAAAAAACAACAAAAACGAATTACCTTATTGATCTTCCACCCCTTATACCTTTGCTCATTTGCTCGCATCTTAAAATACTCCACCCCTCTAACCCCCATTTTTCCATCCCCCAGCTAGAAACACTTGGATTCTGCTCTACATGGTCATCGTTATCTCCTACTCATTCTCTTTAATTCTATCCCTTACGCCTTCACTCCTCTGCTCTCACCTTAAACACCTTCTTAATGTTTAACAATATTTTCCTCAATGTCATGTTTCCGTTAATGACTAACTCAAGAATGTCTTTATTGGATTGCTACGATCATAAGGGTACAGAAAAAAGGACAAAACGAACGAAATAAACGTTCTTGTGATCATTATCTTCCCCCTATACCTTTGCTTAGTTATTATACTATTGCACTCATCGCCCATCCTCCAGCTAGGAACACTTGGATTGTGCTTTACAAGATTATCGATATGCCTTGCTCTTTCTTTATATGTACCTATTGCGCTTCCACTGCTCTACTTAAACACCTTCTTAGTGTCCCATAAGGTTATTAGTGGGACATTTTTCTTTATGAATAACTGAAGCGTGTCTTTATTGAATTGCTAAAGGCATAAGGTTACAGTAGGATAGGACAATACGAACGAAGTAAATGTTGTTGTGATCCCTGCTGTCTTTATTTTAACCTTCTGAGCATTTAGTCCTTTTCTTTCACCTAAAAGCATTCCAATCCCTTCGTCTCCATATTTCCACCCCCCCCCCCAATCAGGAAGATTTGGATTTCTGAGGCGTTAAGAAATCCCTACAAAAAAGCACATAGTCTCCCAAACCAATGAAAAAAATGCATATTATAATACACAATTACTTTTAACTTTACTCCCTTTGTTACAATTCTACAATGTCAGCCACATCTTCCGATACATTTTTCTCTTCATCCAATTTATTCATTTACCGGTACTGATTCTAATTGAACTAAGGATGTTACCTGGAGTATTGAAATAAGTTCCAAGAGTTTGAATGTATCTGTCAGAAATTTACAGTTTTAATGTTTTACATACCTATATCTACGAATAAATTGAAGACTTACGGGGAATATTTTGATACCAGATTTTCTTAGAAACATAAAAAGTTAGTTTATTTATCTAACGATGCTTTCGGTGTTTAGACCATTTTCAAAGGGTATACAAAAGTGTCCATGGTCAGATAAATAAATTAACATTGTGAAACTTGCCAAGTGTTTTAATCTTTTACTTTACTTTTTTAAAAATGTTTCACCAAGTGCCAAGCGATTCTACAATTTCAAATATAAAAAATTACTATCGCTCCACGTTTTGCTTTTAGTCATATTTGTGTGTTTATAAAGCATATGTAGGTGTGTTGCGCACTGACTGCATTCCTGCACATTACCTCACGCACCTTGGGTCCGGGGTCCTGCGCTTGGCAATGCGACCGACGCCAAGCGTCGCGGGCGTCGTATCCTTTTCATCCAGTCTGCGTTGACGGACAACCGGCGGCGTGTCGTCGCATGCGCACCACCAATCTCTCCACGTGGTTCAACAGCACTCTTGAAGTTCTCTTCTCCATCCGTTCTTTGCCGACAGTTGAACGTGATGCGTTCGTCCAGCCGGTCGGTGAACTCAACAACGTTTGCTCTTCTTGTATACGCGATCGTCGCGTTTAACAGTCCTCGCGAAACCGCCGTTTGTCTCTTTTCTTATTCTTCTTCTTCTTCGATAACTCGTTTGCTGTGAATTCCTTGCGGTCGACTTCCGAATGACGGACGATAACAACTTCATAGGGTTGATCGACCTGGAACCAAAATCAACTTTGTTGCTACCGCTCATCATTTGTAAAGTGTCGGAACTCATCATACTGCGCTTTTCTATAGGCGATCTCCTCATTAAGTGATCGGTATCCAACATTTGACAAAGTTTTCCATCTACAAAGACAGTTAGTGTAAATAGGAATAGTTTGATGCACGATTGAACCGTCCCATCCGTCAGGTGCACAAGCACCAAGTGTTTCAGTGTAGTTGGTCCCTTTTGTGACGTGTTCTGTATAGTGCTATCATTTGGTGCTTTATGTAAGTGTGTGATACAAGGATAAGAAAGGATGGCGTGGTGATGACGCAGAAAGGAACTTGAGCTGCTTGAGGAAGCACGAACGGACGGTGGTCGACGAAGGCAAAAGAGGTTCATAAATCAAAGGTGTGTATGGGTATATACTATATAATGTAACTTGATTTGTCGTTTTTTGACGGGACGCGGACATGGCGGGTCCATAAAATGGACGTTCTGCTGACGCACGGTAAATGATTTTTTTTCAATTGCATTCTTGTTATGGACGGGAATATTAAATCATTTTCACAGTGGTTAAAAGATTATCATGTCACCGCTTTGTATCTTAATGGGGTATAAATAAATGCTGCATGTTGAGGTATAAGAGTAGCATACGTGTAGCGGTTATAATTATGAACATACTGTTTTAATAATAAATCTAAGATTCTATTATTGGTAGCTAACCATATTAAAATCGGTATCCGTTTATGAGATTTTAAGAAGAATTTAGGATGAACAGCAAAATTTTGTACTGTTATTTCCTATGAATTTTCAACCTATTTTTATTTACCTAATATTGAACAAATCATTTCTGCAAATGAGTTCATTTTATTAGACTACTTCTGAAAGACATTCGAATTGTTTTCTTTGAGGTCGTACTTTAATTCGTGGAAGCATTTAACTGTACTGTGTTTACTTAAAAAGTGGATTTATTTCTTCGATCCATGACTGATTTCACTTCTTCTCTCCATTATCTTGTCGTTGGTCCCACCCAGGACTTCTTCAGGCAATTTTAACACAGACTTTCAGGTTTATTCTAACATTGCAATAAAAGCTGTTACCCACCAAAGTCTGAAGATTGTTGAAGATGCCCTTTGTAATTAATCACAAATGAAAAGTCGTCAAAAGAATCTGAACATTTCTGATGATTTATCAACATTTAAGAAAAATAGAAATTTGGGTCACTGATTTTAGAACCAAGGATTTCTATAAATTTCAGTAGGTAACAAAATCAAAATATCCCTGATCTTTAGAGATGGTCGAAGATCCCTTGAGTTTATTTGGAATTCATTATACCAGATCCATAGATATCTGTGATGCTTGTTAATGCTATTGTTGATTATCGCAAAATGTGCTTAGATCTTAGTAGAAATATTTATACCACAGCATGGATATCCCTCAAACAATAAGGCTTTCTCTAAATTCTTTATGACGATACAACTTTTATTCATAATTACAAGAGTCCCATTAGGTATCGTAGGTTATTACAGGAAGATCCGATTATCCGGACCTCATTTGTATGTATATTCGTGATTATCTGGATTGCAAAATTTATTTCTAACCTCTTAAAAAGCATTTATATCAGTTTATTTTAATAAGTGTTATTGTTATTTTATGCAATAATATGATAATAAATAATTATCCGAATTTTCGATTATCCGAATGACTTACGACAACAATTAGTTCGGTTAATCGAGTTTCTACTGTACTTTCTTCTTATCTCTTTTTTCTTTTCCGTTTTTAATATACACACAGCAAAACTTTAATTTTTTTAGAGCTTTGCAGCACTAGAAACATTGCAAATTCTTAAAAGTAGTTGAGGTTTTGTGAACGAATTACTTTGCAATTTGTATTTCAAAGAGTTAAGCTTTGCAATGTGCTTAATGCCCTTTCAATAAGGTATTTCATAATTTTTGTTTTTTGGATTTTAGAATGTTTGAAAAATTTCGAAAAAGTATCACTGCATCCTCAGGTCCTAGTAAAATAAAGTATATACAAGGTGTAATTACTTATTCAATTTTTTTGCATTTTCTAGTTGCAGCTACAATTGCAACAAAAGGGGGCGGGTCTGTATCTAGTGAAAGCCATAAAGTTTGTACTTATGGGTACTTTTGGATTAATATTAGTGCAAAGCTGTTTTCATAAGAGCCTTGTTCAATTAGGTACCTACTTATATCTATTTGAAATTGAAATGCAACATTGTCAATTTTAAAAAATTAATTTCCGTTACAACATTATAAGTCTACGTCCAAATTGTGTATTAACCATTCAGAATTGACAATTTATAATATTTTAAAGCATTCGTTATTTGGAATTTCCGTTGGGCATACATATCTACTTACATAATATATTATGTATAATTAAGTTTTCTTATGAGCGTCACGTATTCATTGAGGATTGAGGTCTAGGAACCAACCGATGCACGAGATAAGAGATGAGATATGTTTCTTTCCGATTTCCCATTACCTGAGACAAATTACTCTAAAGGCTGAATGTTTCGTTGCGTTCCGCCTTTTCGGCCAACGTGCAGCAACGAAAGTAATGAAAAGTTACAGCTTTGCATTTGATGCGCAACACAATCGTTTATTAAATGTAAAGAAAATAATTACTTTTTAAAAAAATATTCAATAGATCATTGACATTGTAATTTTTAAAACACTGTTGAAATGAAAAGTTTTAACATTATTTTACCACTCTTCAAATGAATTCTTGTAAGTATAAACTTTGACATTCCATATCGTCAACTGTATGCGAACAGTAATCAATGTCATTCTCTACTTCTTCTTACCCCTGTTTTTGCTTTTAATATGTCTGTAACCAGCTCTCTTCGTGTATGAGAAGATGTCCTAGCATCCTATCTCTTTTTTTCCTAATTGTACCTTCAAACTTTAAAATTACGTTTTTACACCCTTTGCGAACAATAATTTATGTACTTCTATACTTCTCTTTATCTCTCTTTCTGTTTCCAATATGTCTTTAAATAGCTCTTCGTGTCTCAGAAGATGTCCTATAATCCCACACCATGTTTTCTTAAATTATCTCCTACAGTTCCTTAATTTATTATTTTCGTATCAAATCTTAAACGTTTCTAAATCCTTCTCTCCATTAAAATCAATCCTTGAGTGAGTTTTAGTGGGTATCAAGGCGTCAATAGATGATTCTTTCGCTTAGTGTGAATGCAACCTTAAGACGTACCTAACAAGATTATTTATTATTAGAGAACATCAGGCAGATGGGTAAGTTATTAGAAGTAACTCTCGAGGTGCACATGGGAGGTGATCAACCTTCATATAATGTGTGCATTTGAGAAAATAAATGCGTGGACAGTTTACAGTCGTAACGGTATTCGAAATCGTAAAGGACTTTAGAGAGTAGGTATGTGCTAAACTTTAACGATGCCATTGGGCCCATAACTACTCAGGGAAGTATTTATTAGAGTTTAATTCGAGGCAATTTAATGAAGATTAAAAAGTATTGATCACGCTGACCATATTTGATCCTAAATCAATTTACCAATCTGTGTTTTTACAAAACAAACTTTACCTGAGTATTGAGAATACGTAGTAACGTAATAAGTAGTTAAATGTGGTTTCACTTTTTAAATTGCTGGCATTATTTAAAGCTGTAGAACATTGTTATGTTCATGAAGTCTCACTTATAATTCGCTACCGGTTTATTCAACATAAATATCATGGAAATGTTTGGTATATCAAATGTTGTCGTCAAAATTCGTGGTTGTTATGTCCTTTGTGTCCTTGTAATTCTTGTCCCGATTATGTAAGATCCACGAATGACCCATGTGATAGCCGATGCGGCGTTCTTGTTCTTGTTGGTCATCCGTGGTCGTCGTTTTAAATCCACGGCTCTCTCTGTCTCTCTCAGATGAATTATATGCACCAGGCTGACTGGTTTAACAATTGTGCAGGTGACATTCTATTCTCAAAACAGGTGCTCGGCATCGCACCGTCCGTCGCGTAGTCGCGCCATCGCCATCGCAAACCCATGGTGCCAGCCAGTTATTCCTTCGGTTAGATATCTGAGCCTCTTCCTTCTATTCTAACACTGCGCGCTGTGTCGCTACACATGCACCACGGTAAATGCTTGCATCCACTAGATTAAAACAAGCCAGCAACTTCTACACTTAATATAAAGAAGTACATTTGCATATGTATGTATATATTATGTATGTTAAATCGTGTAGATATATCTCGTCAGAAGAACATTTAGTCACCTCAACCACAAAACCAGAAAAATAGACAGTGACTCACGACTAGCATCTGGGGCGACTTGAATGTTTTATTTGTACTTCTAGTGCAGAAAAAATACCATAGCAGAATAGTTAGTAATTCTGGCTTAGCCACCCAAAATTTCAATACATACGGCATGCTTGCTAAGTAGATACGAAAATTTTACAATGTGTTGGGACACATGATCTATGTACATTGTTTTCACTTCGAGAAGTAGATGCCGTTTTTCAACAGTTTTCGAAATAAAAACATTTTTAGGGATATTTTCGAAACACCATTTAGTACTTATAACATTTAACACTTGAGTATTATACTGGCTGATTAAATTTTGATGCTTTATATCTATGAGGATTACTTTTAGTATGTATACAGTTGTAAGGTTACAGCAGCATTACTAGAACTCATTTTTTATCGACAACCTTTTTAAAATTGATTCAGCTTTCATGTGTAACAGTATTATTAGGAAAATTCTAAAAAAAATTTTATATTCATCTTAAACTGTCGAAAAAGGACCACTGGGTACTTCGTCAGTTAAAAATATCGTAAATCATCTCTTCTAACACTCTTGTAAGATTTTTATGTCTTATTAGCAAACATTCTGTATAATATAAAAAATCTATGAAGATCAGTTACTTATTTGATCTCTCCCCTTCTTGTTGGCGCGTTATTTCTGCTCTCTTCTCTTTAAGTAGCTTTCGATAGAAATTGCAATTTACGATTTAATTTGTTATCTGTCTCACTTCCACCAATTCTTTTCGTTTCGTTGCAAATGCCATTATTATTTTACGACTTGAATTCCACAAACGTTATTATTAATTTTATTATGTATTAGTTCGAAGACGTTTTATATTTTATAGTCATTAATCCTACATTGGGTAATAAAAATGAATATTTATATTGTTTGGTATTGAATTTTCTAATTTTAACGTCAAAATGCGTTTTATGTTGAGCGTTTGATTATGGAGTTTTATACACCTTCCAGTTCAAATCGAAGGAACTGAATTTAATTTTATTTTGTATCTGGTAGCTCAGTTATTATAGAAGTTATAAAATAGTTTTGTTGATACGTTAAAATGGAGCACACTGTATGTTTTTCATAATCTGAATATCTCAGTTAATCCACTTTTAATTGATTAAGATACTCATCGTTTTAAAAGTCTTATTAGATTCCGAGTAACACATCACATCACGAACTAGTTTATAAAAAATACCTACGTATTGATTGAGTTGCAAAAGCAAAATCAGTGGAATCGAAATAATTTTCGTGTACAATTAAAAGCTCATTAAAATCCTTTATGAAAAATTAAATTCTCCGGGCTTTTTGTTTTAGATTCATTACTTTTTTGAGTAATAATAAAGAAAAAAATTATGAAAATGCTTGATATCAAAAAGTCTAAAAATAAAAATTTTTGGAAATTTGAAGTATATGAACAATAAATTCCGATATTCAGGCGAACCGTTTATTTATAAAATATGTAAATTAACAAATAAACACTAAATTGTTTAAATATTTTCTATTCGTGAGGAGTCGTTTTAACCAAGCGGTCGTTTTTATAGAACATGAAATTATAAATTGCTTAATATTAGTGGTAGGTATGTTACTTACAGATAATTCTATTTGATTATGTAGGTACCATATTGCGCTTTGGTATTAAAGCTTCTTTAATTTCCATATTTTCTTATATTTCTTTTTTTTTTTCTGTATTATTGGGAAATTAAAAAAAAAACAAACTAAAAATGCCGAAAACGATAATAATATCTAGTTACTAAACACCCTGTACGATATAGAATATCTAAGATATTCAGTTACTTATTAAGGATTTTAATAGAAATTAATCAATCAATTGCAACAAAAGTGGGCGAGTCTATATAAAGTGTACGTATAGTTGGCTGCATTAATACATTAATTTCTCTCCGAAGTATAATTCAAATTACAGTGTGAAATATCAGCCATGGTTAACATATTGTAAATGTTTTACACCACCGATAAGCAACACGAATCTGTATTAATTTTTAATAAAACGTTCCAAAAAAAAAAAAAAATTATTAAGACGAAAGAATTTTGATTTTCATTATCAGTCATATAATTTATAAAAACTTGAAAAATTATGTTAAAAGACAATCTTTCGATGAGAATTTTGACGACGCGACGATGCCCACTAACCTCACAATAACTCCTTAATAATTTTAATCCTGCTCTTGGTGGATGATGTTTGATTATATATTAACATCCTTAAATGGTACTAGACCTGTTGTAGTTCGGTTAAAGGGCATGGCAATAAAAAAATACTGTTCGATATTCACTTTTCTTTGTATACGTTAATCGAATCAACTTAAAAAGGAAACATCGGTGACATATTTTATTGTCCGTCGGGTCAACGCTGTAGTGGTAGCTAGATTCCTGAAATAGTGTAGCATCGTTTAGATTTTTAACATTGACTTTCCGTAGATAAATTCCTTCAAGTCGATAAATATTTCTAAACGGAGAAAAAATAAGAGATCCCTATTGTTGGTCCTTGTAATAGGACATAAAAGATGACCGTTGTAAACTAGCAGACTTTGTACCGTATATATACTTTATTTTAGATTGACTTATGATATTGTTTAATTTACCACCCTGTTATAATTCTGCATACAAGTTTCTTTGATTTGTAATTTTATCTAGACATAAATTTTTGAAATCTTTTAGGTATAATTTTGTTAAAATTCCATCTTAAACATCAGGGTTAAAATGACAATAGGATCTAGGATCAGAAAACTAAAAGAGTCATTTTTTTAACGTATATTATCAAGCTTACACGGCAAAGTTATTTTTCCGATTTCTGACTTGCACTATAATTTGTCGCTAATTTGTTACCAAATCTAAAAATTTTTCGCTCGTGCCGTTTAGCCATAATCAGCTGGTATGCTAGCTTGATATCAAGCTAGCAGTACACATAGCGTATCTCGAAAAGGAAATGTCGTAGGATATTACTGTAAATTATTATTTGTCGCTGAAAGATGACACATTCACAGAATTTGTCGCTAGTCTCATCTCCAGCTGATAAGCGAAAAACTGCTGGAAAGCCCTCAAACTATCGAAAGGTAACCTGTTGCCCAACTTGGGGGAAACAGGGAAAACCTAATTTAAAAAATTTGGTAAATAAATCTGATCTCTTAAAACAAATGTAACAAAGAACTCCTTGATTAATTGTTCGATGGTTTTCCAGCAATTTTTCGCTTATAAGCTGGAGATAAGGCTAGCGACAAATTCTGTGAATGTGTCATCTTTCAACGACAAATTATGGTATTTTTACAGTAATATCCTACGATATTTCCTTTTCGAGATACGCTATGTGCAGTGCTAGCTTGATATCAAGCTAGCATACCAGCTGATTATGGCTAAACGGCACAAGCACAAATTTTTGATTTGGTAACAAATTAGCGACAAATTATAATGCAAGTCAGAAATCGGAAAAATAACTTTGTTGTGTTAGCTTGATTTACGTATTTTTGGATGAGTTTACACTTTCAAACGAATATTAAAACAGTAAAAAGTTTGGCTTCTTTCGTATTGTTTCCTTACCCGAAAAATAGCTATGTAGAGAATTTTATAAATCTTTCCAGCTCAAGCAGTGCAGAACTGAAACTAAGATCCCTATTACCTAGTTGTTATTACCTACGATGGGGGATATTTTTAAAACGATTTTATTGGTAAATTCAGGTCCCTAAGTAGATACTTAATCTGTTAAAGTAGATGTGAGATTTGTGTTTTACTTGTTGCTACTGAGGATTCAGTTATTGTATTGTATCTACTATTCGTTCTGAGAAAGTCATAGTGCTTTATATCACACTACATATATCTTCAGAAAACGAGTACCTATGGAATGAACCGTGAGTCTGATATAATTTCTCATCGGGCGGCCGTATTGTTCATTGATTTATTTCGTCTGCCCTATACACAGAAGCCTCGCCGTCATCTTTTAATTTAGATGAGATTTCGGATCTGGTTTGTTAGTGTGCTATAGGTACAAGTACAGGTATTAACATTTACCGTAGTTCATCAGCTGACACGCCTTAATCAGGCGAGAGAGTGAGAGGCCTTAGCTTTTTAATACTGATTGCTTAACTGACTGATACTCTTTTCGAATGGAATATTATTACGATTATTATACGTACGAGACGTGATTGCATACAGAAATGCTAAAAATTTTTGAAGCATCGTAAAGAAAAAAGAATAATGCAAGGGATTATTGCCAAAAACATTAAAATGTACAACTTTTATATTAACTTACATACACCCTATAAAATATAAGATTGCATATGCATATAATAAGTAATCAGTATATACTTAATAATAAGCTAGTTGTGATGTACTCGTGATAAAACATTTTTAAATTTAAATAAAAATAAGTAAATAAGTTTCAACAAAATTTAACTTAATTTGACTCCGAAGTTGTAGATTAATTGACCGCAAGTGATGCAAAATATTATAAGTTATATCTATAACTACCCTTCAACTTTTATAAATAATACAAACAAGATGGTTTATATGTTCCACTCCTGTTTCTGGTTATTACCTATTCAATTACGTTAATTATCTCAGAGAATCCAAAATGTTTGGCAGTATTGTAGACATACCTTTACTTAGGTTTATACACGCAAACCTGTGAGAAGCAGTAAAAGAAAAAATTAATATTCTATATCTAGGATGGAAAAAAAAGTTGGCAGGTAGCGAATGAACACGCACCTGTTGTTAAGAACTGACTTGTCATTTAGGTAACAATATCGACTCCACGCCTTTGCTACATACATATACACAGATGTATATATATAGATTGTTATCGTCCCGTTAATTAATTTAATTAAAATCTGATTGAATGCCGCCAGACGATAATATGGTTATTATGGAATTATTATTAACCATCTGATAATTTTTGTGGGTCTGTGATCTATGAGAACATTATTCTGCTTAATCTTCCCAAAAATGGTTACTGTCAGACACAAATAGCTGCCAGATATTTATTATTATGTTAGGTAAAGCTTATTTTGTTCAGTGTATAACTAAATTATTTATACTGGGGACAGATATTATAATACCTAATGCCCGTATAATTGGGAAATTTCTGTAAATTTTTGACAATCAAATTGAATTGTAATAGAACCATTTTCGAAACAAAATAAAACATTGGGTTAAAGCATGTAGCGGGTTCTTTAGTCTGTTAAATGTGTAATACACCCAAGTTAAATAAAATTAACAATTCTATACCAGCTTAATACAACGATAAGAAAAATTGAATGTGATTTGTTTATGTCAATAACTGTGATTAATAATTATTACACCTAATTGTATAAATACATTTGCTTATTTATTTTTAAACTAGCTATGTAGCTATGCCCTATGCCCGCGACTTCGTCCGCGTGCAATCACACTATTATAGTAACTTTCGGCAGCATTTAAAATTTTTTTCTTTTATATTTTTATTTTCTGGGCCGTAAGCCTTTTTGTCGACGTCATTACATAAAAACCTTCATTCCTTATTTTGGCGCACTTTAGGGTAAAATTTTTAAAAGCCTAAAAAATAAGTTTCAAGCCTCTAGCTTTATATCTACTTATCTATCTCTGTACCAAATTCTCATTCAAATCGGTTCAGTAGTTTGGGCGTGATTGCGTAACACACTGACAGACAAAGTTACTTACGCATTTATAATATTATAAATTAATATAGTTTAATTATAGTTTAAAATAGTTTATATAGCATAGTATTCAACTACTTTTATTGATCCAAATAAACAAAACCTCTATAACTTTTTACACTTACCTATTTTCTGAACTTGTCGGTGTAGCAGCGGTTGCGGTACCGAAGTGGTTGGTCCCAAACATTGCTTTGTTGCATTTATGATATCAAATCAAGAAAAATGTTTTTCTATTTTAAAAAAACGGAGCAGAACCGCTTGTACCGTCACAAGAAGATGTCGTCCTCCTTGAGTGATGGATATTGTATAAAATGTCTCATGCAGTAATCCCGAGCGGCCACTGGACGTTTCTCCTCGTATACCGAACCGATATCACTCCTCTACCGCACGTGCCGCACAAGTCAGGAAGACCGTATTGAAATATAGGTGCTCAGTAAGCATTCGGTACCGCGTATACCGAGCATACCGATACCGCACCGCTGCTACACCGACAAGTCAGAAAGCGGCCTTAATATTTTAATTTTCTGGGCCGTAAGCTTTTTGGATGACGTCATTACATAAAAATTTCATCGGCTAATTTTATCCCCTTTAGGGTAAAATTTTTACAAACATTGCATGTCGTATTTATGTATATCTAATCAAAAGCCTAAAAAATAAGTTTAAAGCTTCTATCTTTAAAAATTACGGAATTTCCGCACAAACCTTCCTATTTCAACCCCTTACAACCCTTTTTTCGCATTAAAAAGTAGCATATGTCCTTTCTCAGGCTCTCGACTATCTCTGTACCAAATTTCATTTAAATCGGTTCAGTAAATTTTAGGCGAGATTGTGTAGCATACAGACAGAGTTACTTTCGCATTTATAATATTCCTCGAATTCATTTTCATCGATTTTCCCATGGGAATAAGATATTTTCCCGCAGTAAAACGTAGCCTATGTGTTAATCCAGGGTGTTAGCTAACTCCATACCAAATTTTATTAAAATCGCTCCAGCCGTTTAGACGTGAAGAAGTAACAAACATACACACTCACACACTCACAAACTTTCGTCTTTATAATATTAGTGTGATATACATATACAATATATTACATTCCCTTATGTAGGATCTTATCATATGTATAGTCTGAGTCATTTAAAGTGACGGCACAGGCAATAAAACTGCCAAAAACAAACACCTAGCTGCAATTATAATGATGGGGCTTCATTCAAATAAAAAGTTTCGTATTCTGTTAACCACATGTGCTTATAACTCTCAAATTGTTTAAATAAATGTCCGGCAATAAATAAATCCCTTGATTACTATATATTACCACAATATCGCATGCATGTTATAAAGAAATGAAATTGTAGTTATATAGACATAAATTTTATTTAGTTGCCTAATTAATAAAAATAAATAAAAAATTATTTTTGCTTTACTCGTTTCAATTTATAAAAAAAAACCTTTGTAGATATGTTACATGTATAACTGGTTGTTATTGATCAGAAAGGGAGACTAGCAAATATTTCCTTAATAAAAGGCGCCGTTCCTTGCAATTGTGTCTTCAAGAAACAGTTCGTTTAATGTTATCAAGTTTGTTGTGCCGATTTAACACGCGGATAAACCGTTCACGGTTGGATAAACAACGGGAGGTATTCAAAGGCTGCCAAGAAATTTAACACTTTAAAGGCCAATGAAACGGAAAAGGAAACAAAAGGGGATATATCCTCTGACTGCTGTTATTGTCACAGCTTTTAGGCTTCTTTTTATTTTATTTATTTTAGAAGTGAAATGATTCAAACTCTTTCTGATTCATAACGCAAATTATTTCAGTTGTAAGTAAACGGAATCTTTTATTGACTTTGTATTGTGTTATAATGGTTTGAAATGTTGGAAAGAAATTTTTGAAATCATTCAAGAGTCACAGTGGGTCGTAACTGATTTTGTATGATGCAAAACATACGTTCCGTCTTATTATACGTAGTACAGACCAGTGAAATGTCCAAGTAAATAGGTGTGGTTGGGTTAGGTAGTTATTTTTAAATCCCTCTTTAGGGTCAACGTGAATCGTAACTGATTGTTAGCTGTATAAGATACTTTCCATCCCATTATAGCCAGAACAGTGAACTGGTTAACAAAAAGGGTACGGTAAGGTTATGTTAAAATCCCTCTCTGTGGTCAACGTGAGTCGCCATAACTGATTTTCTAAACTTAAACTTAACTATACGTTCCCTCGTATTTTCCCGTATTAATGAATGTTGGACGGACCAGGGATGGCGAACCATTGGCACTCGTGCCACAAATGGCACGTTTGAAAATTTTGATGGCACGCACAAAAACAATTTTTTTTTTTAAGTTATCTTTTGTAATAGAAATGAATTAAAAATTATTAATCTACACTTAATTTATAGTTTATGATATAAATTTGTAGTACAGAATACCTGTCTTAGTATGTTAACTAGAACCGTCAAATTATACATTTTATTATTAAAATATCGCATGAATTCTTTGGAAGTATATACAGATGCGCATTAGATAAAAATTTTTGCGTATCCAGTTTCGCCTTCTTAAGGTATTTGAATGTTGTTGCTGTCGCAGCGGTCGAATCAGAATTTATTTTATATCCTGTTACAATACCATTTGAAAAATTAAATTTAAAAGTCCTTGAGTGGTTAAATTTAAATGAATTAGAAATGGAATTAGTTGAATTTCAGTCAAGTACCATATAGAACCTAAAATTTGTTGATTAAAGAAATGATTCAGAAATTATTGAAAGTAATCGATTATTGGATAAAATAAATAAAATTGCAGAAGATGAAATTCTAACTATATACATGGAATTCCGTTCCTGACACCTTTAATTGTTTAAAACTTTAAAAAAATTAGCAAAGGCAATTTTATCAATATTTTCATCGACGTGGGCATGTGAACTCTATTTCAGAATTAAATTTTATAAAAAATAAATATAGGAATAGAATGACAGATGAGTCGAGCTCTGCATGCGTACTGTTGAAATTAACTAAATATGAACCAGATATTAAATCTTTATCATCTTGTGTACAGCAACAAAAATCACATTAAAAACAATTTTTTTAACGTGAATTTTGTTTCTAGCATATTGCTTTTTGTAAAACATTGATTATTAAAAAATCGTTTAAAGATGAATTGCTTTGTTTGTTTGTTTAATTATACTTACGTATATTTTCACCACGCTAACATTTCGAATGAAATTTTATTGTGGCACGTTACCTATTTAAAAAAGAATTTTTATGACTTTGTGGCACGGACATCAAAAAAGGTTCGCCATCCCTGGACTACACAAACGATCGGAAAAAAGGGGGATGGTTAATTTGAATAAGGTTATGTTAGAACGCCTCTCTAAGGTCAACATGAGTCGTAACTGACTTTCTATACAGTATAACGTACGTTCACTTCTTATTTGCAAATGGTAATGGGTATTGGGTAGGCTACAAATCTGCTCGAGAAAAAGGTGTAAGGGGTTAGGTAAAGTTAGGTTAAGTTGACTTTTTTATATTAAATACCTAAATAAGAATCTTACATTTTAACAAAAATTATTTGGTGCTTGAACTGCTACAATATTTACTTTAAGTTTATATAATAACCTGGTAATATTCTCGAAGAAAACGTCACGGCTTCGTAAGTACTCTTAAATCGGCTCGAACTTGTCCATCGACTTTCCTGTACCTGCAACATATGCCGACAGACGTGTTATTAAAATTAATTTGCGTGGGCTGACGATGATGACCTCTCTCCTTCTAGTTTGCACGTTATTTCTGTTCTCTTCTCTTTAAGTAGCTTTCGATAGAAATTGCAATTTACGATTTAATTTGTTATCTGTCTCACTTCCACCAATTCTTTTCGTTTCGTTGCAAATATCATTATTATTTTACGACTTCAATTCCACAAACGTTATTATTAATTTTATTATGTATTAGTTCGAAGACGTTTTATATTTTACAGTCATTAATCGTACATTGGGTAATAAAAATGAATATTTATATTGTTTGGTATTAAATTTTCTAATTTTAACTTTTAAATGCGTTTTATGTTGAACGTTTGATTATGGAGTTTTATACACCTTCCAGTTCAAATCGAAGGGACTGAATTTAATTTTATTTTGTATCTGGTAGTTCAGTTATTATATAAGTTACAAAATAGTTTTGTTGATACATTAAAATGGAGCACACTGTATGCTATTCATAATCTGAATATCTCAGTTAATCCACTTTTAATTGATTGAGATACTCCTCGTTTTAAAAGCGTTAGATTTCTAGTAACACATCACATCACGAACTAGTTTATAAGGAATACCTAAATGTATTAATTAAATTGTAAAAGCAAAGCCAGTGGAATGAAAATCATCTTCGTGGACAACTGAAAGCTGACTAAGTGCCTTTATAAAAAATTAAATGCTCCGAGCTTTTTTCCATTTTTTTCATTTCATTACTTTTTTGATAGATTAAGATTAGGTGTGAGCAAAGCAGAAGCAAAGAAATATTAAATAACGAAAATAGCTAAATTATATCCAAAATTAAGGAATTCAAAATATCCGAAATTTACAGTTTTTACAAATTAGAAATATATTTTAACAGTAATTCCTAATCTACAGGTTATTTCATTTGACTTTCTATTTATAAAATGTACATGTTCCCTTTTTGATCTATTTTGTCATTTTTTAAGAGAAATATTACAGTACTAATTCTGAACCAGTTTGGTCACTATTTTTATTTTAAAATCATGACACCTTAATTATGAAACGAAGGTGAAATCATGAGTTTATAAATTGCTGAATATTAGTAGTGTGTTTTTTAGAGATAATTCTACTTGATTATTTATCATATGTTAGGAACTATTTTTGTAATTAAAATAAAGGAAACACTTTATATTTTATTTCAGCCTCAGTTATCTACACTTCAACGTATATATCAGAATGTCCTTTCCTTTTCTTTACTGTCCATATTCACCCACGGTGCCTCTCGTTTATCTTTCTTTTTTTTTATTTCTGTTATACTCGATACGATTGCTATATATACAGTCTGTCACACTACCACTAGATGCATACAGTCCTGTCTTTTTGCGTACACATATTGAATTTTGATAATAAAGCTTTTTTGTAAAATGTAGAAATTGTCTCTACCAGTTTCATGGTTCTCCCCTATACAATGTTCTGACATATCATTTTATTATTTGTTGTACTTATATGCTCGTTGGATGTAACATTGAATGCCTTACAATTCGGTCCAATTTTTATTTACATATCTTTTTGAGTTATCTATTGTCAAGTTTATATTTTTTTAAAGGCAAATGTTTGGTATTCGCCATGGGAAGTGTTAGAAAATAAAATCTGTGTTCATAAAACAAATCACATTATATTATGTGGTTTGAAAAAAACAAAAAAGTAGAGAAAATGTCAGTCATCTTAGATAGTCCAACAAGTGCATAAAATTGAAATAAAGCTCGAACTTGTTAACAAAATAAAACAAATATTTCTGCAAAGTGCTTTTTTTATTGTTGGTGCCAGTGGAAAGTGGAGACACATGTTTGCAACATTGTTTTATTGTTAATTGCAAAACATTTGAGATCTGGGGCATTTTTTACTTTTTCTCCCTAGGTGCGTAATTCTTTTATCATTTTTTAGGGTTCCGCACCTCAAAAGGAAAAAGCGGAACCCTTATAGGATCACTTCGTTGTCCGTCCGTCCGTCCGTCTGTCAAGACCCTTTTTCTCAGGAACGCGTGGAGGTATCAAGCTAAAATTTATACCAAATACTCAGGTCTATTGTCCCTTGGAGCTGTGAAATCATCAAACTTCTAAGCCAACACAATCAGAAGATACAGCCGTTTATGCCGCAAATTTCGCAAATTTTTGAATCAAAACCTACAGGGTACTTCCCTTGAACTCAGAATCTTGAAATTTGGTACGAAGCAACGTCTTACAGCACAGATAAAGGAAAAATTGCGAAAACCGTAAATTTTTAGTTACATCATATAATAAAAATATTTTTAATAATTTTAAAGTTACCACCCCTTTCCTCATGAACGCGTGGAGGTATTAAATTGAAATTCATATCAAATACTCAGGTCTATAATACCTTTAATATGTAACAAAATCAAACTTCTATGTTAACACAATCAAAAGAAACAGCAATTTAAGCCGCATATTTTCAAACTCGCAACTACTCGCAAGGGAATCAAAATAAAGGGTACTTCCAGTCGATTTAGAATCTTGAAATTTGGCATGAAGCAATATTTTATAGCACATATAACGGAAAAATTCCGAAAACCTTAAATTTTTAGTTACATCACATATATACAGGCTTGCACGGTTCGACTCGCACTTGGCCGGTATTTTTTCTTATTTTGGGAATTTAACCAAAATAAGCAAAAGAAGTAACTAATCAAGTAAAAAAAAATATGCAAAAATGTGTTTTCATTTTCTACAGGCGCTTACAATACAAGAACACTGCAGAAATAGTTGTTTCATTGTTAATAATTTCGAGCTTTATTTCGATTTAATACACTTGTTGGACTTGTGAAGATGATTGACATAATGCAGATATTTGTATGTTTTCTGCACTTTTTGTTTCTTTCAAACCACATACAATAAATAATATGATTTGCTTCCAAAGCCTGTTTTCCTTCTACTAAGGGTATTTTATTAGAATCGGTCAAATATTTGACAATATAATTAATATTTATTTAAAAATTTTACATTTCATTATGAATAACTTTTGTCACGTTTGATTGACTGATTTAGCTGATTAATTGACTTGTTATCTTCTATAATCATTTTCTATGCCTACCTACTAGAATCGGAATTTCCTTGTTTATTTCTTAGGTGTTAAAGAATCTTAACATTCAATATTTCCAAAAAACCTATTTCTTACAATATAATTTAGAATAGTAACTAAAAAGTTTGTTCTTTAAACATCTAGGATTTCTTCGTCAAGGTCGTATGTGTCTCTCTAGAGGTCCACGCAGGTCAGGACTTCGCAAGCTGGATTATTTTTAATACAAACTATCTGCCCGTCTGTCCACATGGCACGTTATTCAAAGGAAATGTCTAATGATAGCGTACCGTGAACGTATATTTCTGCCTGTTTGATCGCATTAGCTTCGCTTGCTTAATTGATGTGATATAAACGCGATATGAAAATAAATATGGCGTCAAAAAAAGAATACCTTTGCATAGTTACCTGTAGTATATACATATATATTTATATATATGAAACTCCGGCTGGTTGTAGTAAGCCGGTTTCTGGCTTTTGTTCACTAATTGTGTTTCCGAAGAATATGTAAATCCCTCAACTTTCGAGCCGTGAACGGATTGGTATTCCGTTAATAAAACATTTAATTAGTTTTACCTCCCATAGTGCGTAATGTGTTGGATATTATATCTCGGAAATGTTTCGTATTCTGCCTCTAGGCGAGAGTCCGAGATATGTACAAACATACATTGCGTACATATCTTCAAGTTAGTGTTAAACATCCTGCAAAAAGGTGACACATATAAATGGTCTTTTATTGTGCTCTATGCAGTAGTTGAACATAATTTCGAATTGTTTCTTTGAAGAACGACTTTTTTATATCACTAACTTTAAACACATATAAACAATCCATTGGTTTAAGATTCAGAAAAGCAACTTTTTAGAGAAACAATTAGATACCTATAAAAAAATTTGAGACACCATCTGCATTTTTTGTATAATCGATTACCAAACAAAAAAATGAGATGTCTTAATAAAGAAACAGCATGGAATTCCCAAACAATGACAAATGGAATACCATTATTAATACGAGAATATGCATACATTATATTTATATACTTACACAATTATTAATATACTAACTAAGCCCTGTTTTAACAGATTCACGGAAAGAAAAAACATTGTATTAATCGCAAGAGATTGTAGAAATAATTGCTTGCAAGAGTCTGAAAAATTGAACAATGTTGGAAATTAATTGTAAATTTGGCAGAAATTGTCATCGTCGTATTTCATTACCACCTAGAAAATAATAAACTTGTTCATGTTTCAACAGAATTTTGAAATTCCAAGTTGGATATGAATTTATGCATGTTTTTCATGGGCATATACTTAAGCAATTTTAGGTATTCGTTAGTATAATTATCACGAATGATCCTCATGGTAATCCATTCTGGAAGATGTCTTTCAGCTTCATGACCTTATAAAATTTTGCATTTTTTTCAATTTCCATTTCGTGACCAAATCTTTAATAGTTTTATTATTATTATTTATTATAAAAAAATACTTATGTATAAGTAAGTAGGTATATAATATTTTGAAATAAATAAAGAACATGTGTTAAATTATATAATAATAAGGTACCTAAGATAGTTCTGAAATGGGAATCAATAATGTGATTTAATGTGTAACAATGCCAAGTCACGAAGTAGATAGCAACCTTCTGGAACACTGAACAACGATTTTTTTACCCCTATAAAGCTAGGAGCAAAACTGGTTCATTTTTGTTAATATTTTAATGCTAATTGAGAGCTAATTAATTTAGTGCCAAACATAGAAATTTGACGGTCCTTTAAAAGCTTCAACAGATGGTACAATGTCAGCTTTTCACAATGCTAGATTTAAATAAAAAAAAAATGTAACCAATTAGCAGGTAGGTTAACCGTTAATCAGTTTAATTAGTGCTCATTTAGCTTATTTGGCAATGTATTACAAAAACGATTCGACAGGCTATTTCTTTTTTTAATATATTTATAAAAAATGGATTGGCCGATGATCACTGAAGAACCTTGCAATCTCTTATTTTCGGTGTACAGCAGTTATGTCCACAGAACTTATTGATCGTTTAATTATCGTGATAATGATCCAATGATCGACATTCTAGTCGGTGTGCATGTTAAAAGCTAACATTGTATATTTTGAAACTACCAACAGAGTGCCATATTTCTGTGTTTGGCACTTTGGCACTTTTTGAGTAAAAAATGAATCAATTTTGCTCATTTTACAGTACTAGCTTTAGAAACGTAAATTTTTCATATTATACAAACTTTCTTACGAGTCAATCAACAATAACTTGTTTCTTTTAATATGTATTAGTTTTTTGAAATTTTAGAATAATACAAAAGCTCTCTCTGACGTCTCTGTATATTCCCTTTACATTGAATAATAAAGGAACTAAATTTTCGGATTCTAACCGTGTATTTCTGACGAAATTCCCATGATTGATCATGAGAGAATCAAAAATGTTCGACTGGTGCCAGTTAAGCACCGGCGTTGGTGAAATTGAGAAGTGGAGAACCTACATTGACAGCGTGAAGTTCTTGAAGATGTCACATGAAATACGAGACGAAACATCAAACACTATTGACGCCCCATGCTCCACCATGGGGAGCTCATCAAGAAGGCGCCCTTAAAATTCGAGAATCTAGTTTCTTCAGACGACTGCCGTAAAAGTCTAAATCAACTTCTAAATTGAGTAATAATCATCCATTAGAAATAATTCACCATCCGTTTTCCTTTGTAATTCCTGCGAAAGGTGGATGTTTATAGATAAACAGTCACATTTATACCATTATTCCCATTGCCATGTAGGGACTCTTGGCTAGTCCAATCTCAGCTCATATTGACCATTCAACTTTTAGCGCTTTTGTGTCAAGTTTTGCTAGATTTATTATGAAACGGTCCATTACATTTAAAATTTATGTGATCGCCACTGAGACGTGTTATAACTAATCATTTTTATTTATTGGATAATGTTGTTCATAGTGTTAACATGTAACTGCAGTTCTCGATTCCATGATTTATGATCCATTTATATATCACTAAATTACTAAATTAAATTTCAACACACTATAAACACCTCATGACATTAATTAAACCAGGAATCGCGATCAGTACATAAATAATTGCGATCGGTACATAAATAATTAACCTTTATATTATTATTATTAAAGTTCAATACAAATTGAACGTGTCGCCATAAATGACAGCTAAATTAGTCGCCATGTGGTGCTTTGTACTATGAGCTATATGGTAGCGTCGGACACGGTGAATATTTCAATTTGTTTTTGTCAACACGTCCACCGGCTATTTAATTAGCTTTTTCGGTCCTAACTTTTAATGCGCCCGTATCAATTCATAATATTCACGGTTGACTGAATATCCTGCCACCGTTTCTATCCGGCGTCCATAACTCAAACTTAAAAACGATTAAAAACGTTTGGACAAGGATACCTACTCCAGCGTAAAATGTACACAACACTTAATTGCTCAAAAAAAGGTAATTATACAGGGGTTTTTAAGTTGATGGGCTATTAGAAGTATATGAATTAGTAAAAGGAATTCAATTCTAAAAAACTTGGGCTCATTTGGTTATTGTTTATGCCGCTTCTTTCAAAAATATTTTCAAGTTCGATTAACATCTGGTTATACCGAAAGTCGACACCAACTTTGTTATTTTAAATGGAATGGTATATTTTTTACGCTGAATTCGAATAAAACGTGTAATTCTAAGGTAAGTTTGATAACCAACTTGTACACCTATGACGAACGGTTTCTGAGTTAATTTAATTTATAGAAAAAAAATCGCAACCGCAACCCAAATTAAATAAAATCATAACTTCCACAAAATACGACTCAGACTGTTGAACTTTTTACTAGTAATAGCTGAATATTAGTGCTAACGCCTTGACTAAATTGAACTAAATAATTTATACAGGGCGTTCAAAATAAAATTCTAAAATTTAAAAACTTAAAACACGAATAGCCTCGATTTTTCAAATGGCACATGCCATTTTTTATTTTTTCAATCGACTCCTTTTTTTATCCTCTTTCGTTTTATTTGAAAAATTTTGAGTAATTTTGGATTATTACTTAAAATAGCCAATTTTAATATTTTTCGCATAAAAAGATGTGCTTTGGAAAAATGACAACTAACGGCAATCAATGCAAAATGGAGCCAAAATCGCAACGAAGTTATTCGTTTTTGAAGTTTTTAAACTTTAGAATTTTATTTTGAACCCCCTGTATAAATTATTTAGTTAAATTTTGTCAGGGCGTTAGCACTGATATTCAGCTATTATTAGTAAAAATTTTAACAGTCTGTGTCGTATTTTGTGGAAGTTATGATTTTTTATAATTTGGGTTGCGGTTGCGATTTTTTTTCTATAAATTAAATTAACTCAGAAACCGATCGTCATAGGTGTACAAGTTGGTTATCAAACTTACCTTAGAATTACACGTTTTATTCGAATTCAGCGTGAAAAATATACCATTCCATTTAAAATAACAAAGTTGGTGTCGACTTCCGGTATAACCAGATGTAAATCGAACTTGAAAATATTTTTAAAAGAAGCGGCATAAACAATAACCAAATGAGCCCAAGTTTCAGAATTTAATTCCTTCTACTAATTCATATACTTCTAATAGCCCATCAACTTGAAAAACCCTGTATGTATATAATAACGGATTTCAGTGAGACGCTGAATTCTGTTTTTATTTATTTATTTATTTTTATTTAATTATTTACCAACATTTATGTTTTGTTATAAAACTTTTTCTTACAATTGTCTCTGTCTCACGATCTTTTTAAAAGTGCTTTCGTAAAGAAAAAATAGAATTCAAGTGTCATTGAAATAAATAGCGTTATATTAAATATTAAACATGGCGATCTGAGATCGATTAATCGAAAAAAAAAAAACATAAATGGTACTGACAAGTACAAGACAATTCAAAAGATTTTCACAAAACATTAAACTATATCGTAACATGCTTCGCCAAACTTTGGCTGATTCAGAAAAATGTAGTTACGTACTACTAAATGTATACATTGGCAATAAGATGTTTAAACAATTTTAAACGCTAGCGGAACTAATTCTGTAATTAAAATAATTATTTCTGATCTCTTCCTCAGAGAAATTAAGATATTTTATCTTTTGAAGCTATAAAACAAATCATGGTAAGCATCTTTTGTTTGATAAGTTTTTTTCAAACTTCTAAAATAACTAACCTAAGTTACAAAGGAAAAGCGCATTTTACGAGCACCCCGTATATGTACTTTACTCTCCGCGTGACGTCATCCGTAAAGACGAACGAAAACGGAACGCGGCAGTATCACGCCCTGTGTTGGTATCAGTTTTAATTACTACTAAATAACAACATTTTTGAAAGAAGCGGCATAAACAATAACCAAATGAGCCCAAATTTCAGAATTGAATTCCTTCTACTAATTCATATATCTACTTCTAATAGCCCATCAACTTGAAAAATCCTGTATAATTAATTTTCTAGTCGTGACCTGATAATATTTCCAGTATATTTCGCAGAGAAGATAACACCCTCTAGTTATCTACTTTTGTTGATCTAAGATAAAGAAGTTAATAAAAAAAATTAATGTACGACCTGCACTTAGATAAGGCTATCATTCCTTTACGCTTTTCGATTTTACATTATTAAAATGATCCTTGTTCTTTAGAGATTTTTGAAAATGTCATGAGCCTTAACCATGGGTAGCGCAGAGACATAATTCCACCCCTTGTTACATAAAAGCCCTAGCTTACGCCCCGCTTCTTGCTATTCTCGCGCTTCTTACGGTAAACGTTTTGGCACTTCTTAAAGCTTATTAATATGGCTTATTGCAAATCAATTAATTTGTTTTAAAGGAATCTTTTGGAGCTTAAGAAGCAATTTATGGTGAAGCTAAGTACGATAATATAACATATACCTTAGGTATATAAAAATAATCATAGCACATACAGCAGTGGATGCAGTCATAGGTAGGTGCAGATTCCCCCTTTTGTAAACATTACAAGCGATACCTCTTTCACAACACCTGTCTGACCAGAAAACCACGGTTGTAATATAACCGGTCTTTGTTTGTTTGTACACATTAAAGTTGTATTTTTCGCAAAGGACGACGACGTCGCGTCATTATTCATCTTCTCCGAACCGCATGGTTATTAATTTGACAAGCCAAAGTCTAATTCACATTTTCAAAAAATAAACCAGCTACTAAGAAGATGACGGGCAAATTGGTGTGAATTTTCGGTAGACCGCACAACATAATACACACCTAATCATTCAGACCAATCTAATACCGTAAATAAATTAAGTAGCAAACTGTACTAGAAATTATAATTGGAAAATTGCTATAATTAAAAATTATTAACAGCGGTGCGGCGGTTTAACAGAAACAAAGCGTTTTAATGTTTTAAAGGCCTGGAACTTCAGAAATATTGTAGGCTACTTTTTGTATGTAACATAAGAAACGATAGATAATCTGAATAAGTTGAAGTTGGTTGTAGCCCCACAAAAAAGAAAAAAACGAAAAATAACTCAAAAGTTTTTGTTACCAACGGTAAATAATTTTTGGGAATAGCTTTGGCTTGAAGACCCGCAAAAACCACTCCAAAAATTTTGACACTTACCTTATTTGTAAGATTTATATAACTTTATAAAAATCTATAATTACAAATTTTCCCTAATTTATTAGTACATTCACAGTAACAAATAAGTAGACCAATTAATTAACCCCTTTCGCTTGGTCAATGAAGATTCTTTTATTCTCTAATTTCTTGCGTTAGTAGATACGTTTTCTGAGATGTATATTTAATGACCGAAAGAGAAACGTTCCCATGGATGGAATAACGGGCGTTATAATTCGACTACTAAATTAAGTTATGCGGTAAATAAATTAGCACATTGTTTGAAATTTCTCGATGCTTTCGTGTCACGAATTAAATGGTCGCGGATGCGGTAAAAGGTCGTGGTATAATTTCGAAAACGGCCCGTCTATAAACCGCCACCCGTAATTTGCCGGCCATTAAAAGCTCCGAATTTGCAAGATAATTTTAGGGCTCACGGCAGACCATTCCTCCTCCAACATCCAACGTCCACCCCCCCACCCCAGTCTTTCTTCATATTCTGCGTATGGCCATGCAGTTGGATTGGATTGTTGTCTGGCTGGAGCGGATAACATTAATTGAGCTTCCATCAGGATAAAAACACTGTTTGGTTGCCGACTATGTGGTCGCTCGTGGTTTTAATAATAACATGAAAGGGGTTTAACGTTCGAATTTTGAAATTTCATTCCACAGATATTTGGGTCGTTAATAATAATTACCAGTGCAGGGATTTTTACCCTTTTTAAAGTTTATAGCTAAATCCTGTTAGGGTTATGTCCTAATAGAATGAATCAATTAGTAGACAATAGGAGAATTAAAAATCAAAATGATGGTTCATGAGCGCAAATGATTTATTTTATGGCTAATGGATCCAGATGATTGGTATATTATGTCCAGTTTTGTTGTAAATATATACAGGGCTTACATCTACCATCTATAAATATAAAAACCTAACCTAACCTATCCGAACCTCAGCTACCGTTATCAATATATTCTTCAGAAACAAATCAAGCTAGAAAACAATACGTTTGTTAAATAGGATAAGTAAGAAAGTTAGCAAAATCAAAAATAGTCACATGTATAATTAAATATTTCCTGATTAAATGCTGCTTAGGTGCTTGTACCGAGAAATTAAAAAAATACGTTTCTGCTAAGTTAAAAAGAAATAAAATTACTTTATTATCCCACTATTACGACTTCGATAATACGTTGCCATAAAAGCGGCCAAATGTCGATCAATACTTCAAAATTACTAATTAAATTATTAATTAATCAGTAATGGGGTATGTTTATTTTTTGCACATTCATGGCACTGTAGCTTTTGAGTGATTTATGTTTCATTGTCAAAATACAGTCTTTCTACTAATTTTAATGTGATAATTCGTAACTAATCACTTTTGAAAACATTTAATACGCATTTTATTACTATGTGACGAAAAAAAGAAACATTTTCATTGTTAAACAGTTCTTTTACTCATGTTTTGCCCAATTAATGGTGATATAGCTCAAAAGCATTTTCTGTTTTTAATTCCCAGATATTTTAATGTTTATAGGCACTTACCTTGCATTTAATTTGCTTTGATTTTAATGACATTGCTCTTTCTACTCAAATTTCACTTACATTAGAAATACTGTAACGGACATGCGAATTGGGCAAGGCCCTCATAAAAATCTTTTACATGAAGTGCTTTGGTCCTTGAAATTCCAATTACATTTCTTTTTAAAACCCAATTACTTAAAGTTACTAATTATATCGAGAAGTAATTAAATACAATGAAGTGTTCAAGTACATAAGCCTTGAAGGATTCGTAGAAAGGGCTTCAAGTACAGCATAAGGACTTTGAATACATCAAAAGATTTAAAGCCACTTAAATGGTTTTGCTGTGTTTTGAGCTTTGAAAGACCTTTGAGTACTTTGTAATAGATGATAAGAGCACTTTTAAAAGACCCAAGCAGTTTGAAAGTATTTGAAGCCCTATTTTACAAATTACAAAGCAATTTTACAAAGTAGTTTGATTACTCTTCCCCTACTACTTGTTTTCAAAAGGGCCGGAAAAACATTTTCAAGCATGAGATGCTAAACTTTTTTCCAGCTTTTAATGGACATCATTGTTTTAGTAACATCCTACTGAAAGCAACATTACCCCTTACAAATAATCTTTATGGACCCCCTAAGGAATTAGTTTGACAGTATGTTTTTAATTGTGTGTTGTCATTAATATATCAAACGAAAAAAAAAACGGAAATTAAAGGCCAAAAAATTGCAACTGCTATTATTTGGTGATTTTAATGAAATATTGTGAGAAGCTGAAGTACATAAATTCCCATGTCAAAGGCTATTTTCTGACAACAAATTTTCGTGTATTCTAACATGTTATTAATTCGTTAAATAAAATGATAGTTGCCAGTGGTTGTTATAAATCAAAACGGTCATCCCACAAATAATGATTTCAACACGTCCAAGCAACATGATCATGCGATGTCTGCTTCTTGTTCAATGTTTTAAACGGTCCGTTTGAAGGCAGTTAGGAATACAAATCGTACTAATAAAACTAGCATTTATAAGCCACACGAACACAAATTTCCTACCAACGCTTCTTTTAGAACCGTCCATCTGCATGTATGTATGTACATTATAATGGTTCTTGGTTTCGTATAAGAAAACACTCTGTTGACTTGCACCCACTCCCACGTGGTCTGCTCCTTTTAGATTGAGCCGCCGCCGACGAAAGCCGCAAGGCGTTCAGCATTTGATTGTCTCATTATTTAACCCATGTAGGTAGGTAAGCGAAATGGGTTCAAGGTGTGTACTCTGTAAATACCCATTGACGTTATAGTTAATTCTTTCACCTGTACGAAAATATCGATGTTATAGTGTTCCGTTTGATAATCATTTCACGCCTGTTAAACTTGAATACATGATAATAGAGATATTAAAAGCAATTCGGGCCAAATTTTATTATACTTCCTTATGTACTATGTGTGAAGAACATAATGTTGATCAAAACTAACAAATTGAAAGCCGATTTAATAAAATTTGTTGAACCGTATAAATCAGTGGTGACCAAAGACTTTCAAGGTTTTTTTTTCGGAAAAAGAACGATTTTTAAATCGATTCGAATCAAAATCACAAAAAGTTCAAGGTTTCAAACTCCAAAAGTTGATCTTTTTTTGACCTGCTTTTCGAGTTTGCAGAAAATGTATAAAATATAAAGAAGTAAACAGTGACACAACTTCATTTATGTTCATGTATTTGGGTACACTAAGCTAATACATAGTACCTACATAATCTTATGTTTTCTATTAAAACAGGGAATATCGAATCACAATTTTTTAAGGTAAAATATCGAATCAATGAATCGATTCAGAATTAAAAAGTCGATTCCCTCAAAGAAATTGATTCTTCGATTAATCGATCTCAGATCGCTTTACCTATTTTGAAAATCTGAAATTCAATTAACTTCTAGTTCATATTAAATTTTGGATAATATATGAAATTTGTTTTTATAGTAAAGCGTTGGGTAATTGAAATTTTTTGTGTTGAACTTTGACCTTGTATTCTTTATTTCAAATCAGACAATTCAGAAGAGAAAATTGTTGTTTAGAGGTGCACATGCACACATATCATTTTTGGATTCTAGTGAATTTCTGGCCGAAAATCCTTATTCGCATTGTTAACCTTATAGAGCAGCTTAAAATATTGCACCTTTAAATTGTGAACCTTAATACCACTGATTAAAAGCTCTTGGTATACTTGGAAGTCACTTAAATACAACTGTTTAATTGTTTGTTTATTTATAACCTTATTAAACTCAAAAACCATTAAAAGGATTTTTGGTAGGATTATTATGGACATACATTATCCTTTGCCTGTTTTGAACTTTCCACAAACAGGCGATCAAATATTATAATTTTTATTGGAGTATATTTCTATAATCAATAGCGCGAGATTCAGAATTTTAATTGCCAACCAGTTTTTTGTAATATCTATTACAGTTTCGGAAAGTTCATTAAATTGCAAATGATTTTGACATTTTAAGGCCCATTATTATTAACGTATGCTCTATTATAAACAACCAAGCTATTTGTTATTCACACAATCTACGTTTTATTTTTATAATTTTCAAAGCAGGAGACAACTTATTATTAAGTGGTAACGGAAGTTCTGTAGGTATTTTATTTCACTTTAACGTCTTAAGTATAGGAGTTTTTCAAATGCCTTATTAATTAACAATTTAATTAATTAATATTTGTTTAATTGTTCGAAAGGGCATATTTGGGTTTTCTTTCAAGCCCTTGTTAGTAGAGTACACCAGGGAAAGAAAAAGAAAATTTATTACATCCATTCTAAACTAAATAATTCCACCATAACCCATTGTAATAAACAGTAAATATACGCTCTCACAAATGTTATGCCGAGGAGTTTTGCTAAGAGAAATGATTATTACTTTACCAGTGATATACAAATCATTAGCTCGGTGATTAGACCAGTGCCGATGCCTTCAAAAATAGTAAAAAGTAAAAAAAAAACTATTGTATAATGAAACCCATTGCAAAAGGAAGAGAATATAACAGAAATGAAAGGAAAAACAATTTACGGGCGATCTGAGGTCGGGAAAGGGATTGGGGTGAGTTTTTAAGAGTAAAAAACGGTTTTCCTTGATTTCCGAAAAAACTACAAGTCTTATGGAAAAAAGTTAAAAGGCAAAGTTGTAGGCAATAAAAAGATCTACTACTGTTGTATATAAGAGCATTATTGAAACATAATGTTATATCTACATCTCCACACACTTCAGTACAAAAAAAAAGTAACAAAAAGTTTTATCAATATATGTTTAAAAAACAGTACTTTCCTTCCTTCTCCCTTTTTTTTACTGTATTTACCCTTCCCCCTTTCTGCACCTCTCATTTCTAGTATTTGTTTTACTAGTGTCAGACCATTACCATCCGCATTTATTATCCTTCTAAGGTCCTCCCTCTCATTCTTCCCCAATAGTTCTTCTAAAAGATACTCCATTGATTCATTCTTTTCATTCTTTTTTCCACATGCTCTGCACATTCTCTTACTTCCTCCCATCCAAAAAATTCTCCTTAAATTCATTCCCCATCCTGCATCTAGCTATTTTTTTTTCTTGTTTCCTGTATTTATTCTCCTCCCCTTTCCGCCCGTCTTCTTTCTAATATTTGTTTCAATATTGCCAGATCACTTCCATCCGCCTTTAATATCCTTTCCGTCTCTTCCCTCTCATTCTTACCCAATACTTCTTCTACTATATGTTCCATTGATTCATTCTTTTCTCCACATACTCTACACATTCTCTTTTTCTTTTCCATCCAAAACTTATTCTCATTACATTCATTCCCCATTCTGAATCTATAGCTATTGTTTCTATATTTATTCCTTTCGCGTATCTTGATTCCCATATTTTTCTCAAATCCTCACCTCTTATTATTTCATTGCATCTTTTCCCCACCATCCTACTTACTTTCAATCCCTCTCCTCTCCATTCCTCCATTTGTTCATTGTTTATTTTCATTTCTGTTAATGCCTTATCCCTTTACACATCATATTTATTTTTTGTCCCTATCCCCAAAACCTTTTTCTTCCATAACTCGTTTCTTACGTCCCCTTCCGGTAGTTCTCCCAATTTTTCCTCATATTTTACCGCCCTCCTTCTTGAATCTTCTACTATTTTCCCACATTTTGTTTCCCTTCTTAAAATGAAATAAACTGTTGTATTTACACGTTTTTCACATAACCTCATTTTTTGTAAAAGATAAAAATAAAAAACCAAAAACTTGGTTATTTGAATTTTTCACATAAATTTTGAGGTTATGTGAAAAAAATGTAAATACAACAGTTGTAGATCTTTTTATTAAGTACCTACAACTTTGCCATTTAACTTTTTTCCATAAGACTTGTAGTTTTTCCGGAAATCAAGGAAAACCGTTTTTTACCCTTCAAAACTCTCCCCAATCCCTTTCCCGACCTCAGATCGCCCGTAAATTATTTTTCCTTTCATATCTGTTATATTCTCTTCCTTTTCCAATGACTTTCATCCTACTGTAATTTTTTTTTTGTTTTAAAAATTATCGACCCTGGTCTAGATAGTAAACCTTGTAATTTGTCAGTCTCAATCAATTTCTATTTTATCAATCATTCCGCAATTACAAAAGACCATTACCCAATTAAAAAAAAATTGATGATTGTAACTGCCCATTATTTTCATATTGTTATGTGATTCGTAGAAATGAATTAAAGAGTAAAAAACTTGAAAGAACGGAATAATCCGTAATTTGCAATAAGTAATTCCATTTTATGAGTCCTTTTTATCCATCTATTCGTAACTTTGTCTTGCTTCTTGCTATAAAACCGGTTCGTTCAGTGGCTGCTGACGTCCGCTACATAGATGAAAAGCATTCTATAAGCAAGTCTTATTTAAATCCTTTTAAAAACCATTAGTACGGGGCAACAACAGGCTATGCAACTTTGCTACTATGTAATTTGTCCCCTGGCGTTATCCAACCGAGAGAATTGGATGAAGAGGACAAACGAAATGGTGCTATTATTAGACCAGTTGTTATCCTGTTGTCTAAGCAGACGCAGATTTGCATAGGTATATATAGTTTATGTATGTTCTTCTTTAATTTACATTAAACTCGAATGGATAGTGATTCATACCGATTTAAATATAAGAGAAGTGTAGCATGCCTTCTTTAAAAAATAATAATGAATAAGTACGCCATCTAAAATCTGTTTATTACAAATCTATAAAATTGTGGGTCAAAAATGAAACAAAAATCAAAGTCTAATGTAATTTTAGTCAAAAGTGTTGATTTACTTTAATACCTTGAAATTACCACAAAATATATTAAAAATTCAAAAAATAGTACAAGCTAGAGAAATTGGAAGCTTTTGAAATGTGGCGATAAGGAAGAACAGAGAAGAGTAAGTGGACGAAAAGAATCACTAATGAGGATGTCCTGCCGAAACTGATACAGGAAAAGGGAGCCAAATACAAAAATCGAAAAGAAGAAGGAAAATGACAGGTCGCTTACTAGTTACGACATGATTTCGTATAGGTACTTAAAATTAAAATAAAAAAGAGAAGGAGGAAGACCTACAATTAAATATAAAGACAAATGTAAAGGGAAAGCAGAAGTACCACCTTACCAGGACTTTACACAATGAAGTGGATGGACCACGAGAGCTTTTAAAATATAGTATTGGAGAAGGACAGATTAACTGGTCTGAGAGTATCAACAATGCGGATATTTTGACGAAATGTATACAGGAAAAAGGCAGCTGATTACAAAAATCAACTTAAAGAGAAAGCAGGAGTATCATCTTACCAGGACCTTCAACAATTAACTCAGAACAGTGAAGAGTGGAATGAGCTTCACCGAAAGGAGCATGGCTTTTAAATGATGAATGAACTATAATAAAGTAGTTAGAAGACAAAACAAGTAATGGGGTGATAATTTTTGATTTATATTTTGTTGCGGAATTCATATCTGGCCTTAAACTTGTTAAAATCTCATTTATCTAAACCAATTTGCCTTTTTTAGTTTTGAAGGAAGGATATCTCTAAATTTTACAATGATCTACAGCAATTCGATGTTTAAGAACTGCTTGTTATCATATAATTTGAACTGTAAATTTCCTAAAGCTTTGCGATGTTTGAAAGTATACAGGTACAGGCCAACAGGAATAGCTTGGACCTTGCAATCTGAACGCCCACCGGTGCGCGATAGACAGCTGATATTGTAATGGGGACAGTCCATTTAGTCTTCGTACTTCGATGAAGCACATAGCGTTTTATGTAAACTCGCCCCGTATTATAAGAAAAAAACTTTAAATCAGAAACTTTAACGATAGGGACAATCAATAATGATTTTTACCTAATTTTAAATTTTATTTAGTTTATAAAGGATCGTGCAAATTTTAGCAAATACTTTTCTCAATTGGTGAGACACTCTTAAAGGAAAACGGAAAAATAAAAGAAACACTTAGGAATACATATTTATTCTATAAACTTAATTAGTCAATGTTTCGTTTATTAGTTTATAAATATTTTAATATCAATAATAGCTGAGCTGAATACCTCGAAATATTTATTTATTTATTTATTTATTATTTACAGATTGATGTGAGTTTACAACTGTAATTATTTATTTTAATTACTTACTAAGATGTGATTGTAGAAATAACAATACTGGGTACTAAATGAACCCCATTTAAATAATATTACATATTTAAAATACAAAATGGGAAATTAAGACACCCAGGGGCGAGTTTACTTGTACAATACGGGCCCGATTTGAAACACGGTACAAACACTGAGCGGTAAAATGCATCTTTTTCCTTCCGAATGCGCTTTCTTTCTGTCTTTTGCGCTGTTCGCTCGATGTCTGAGGGGCCACTTTATTTCTGTTGACCTGTATACATATATTGATATTTCTCATAATGATCTCAAATTCATTTTTAATACCCCCAAAATTAATCCCCCATGATAACGTTTCTGTTTATGACAGATTTGTACTCAGAATGTCAGAACACTAAAATTAACCCATGCTAACTTCAATTAACTCTTGATCCTTCAAAAAATTCGAAAGTCATATAAAATTCTAGGAGTAACTATGATGCGTTTCGCATAAAGTTACTCCTAATATAATGTGATCATGATATCAGCAAATGACTTACTTCTTATTATATTTTCTCAGAAACCAATTGCTTCGGATATAAAGTAGCTATAATCATGTTTTTATGGCAGCACCAATCAGTCATCATCAGCAAAATAATCATCACAGCTACATTACTAATGTATATAGGTACATACAACATCAAACTCTTCGATCTCTTCGGTGTAGCAATAGTGTGAATGAAGGAGCCAACCAAAAGAAGCGTTTTGAAGCCGGTTCGTCCAACCAAGAATCAAGCACCAGACAGATATTATTCATTCGGTTCCACCACCAATTCCATGCGGTTTACAACGTCCTTCTTATTCTTGGATAGATGGATCATCATCGCAATAATTATCATGAGCGCGTCCCCGTCGTTGGCCGAAGAAGTCAGCCACCGTGTGGTTGCAATACTACTACCCATATAGTCGATTGTTTCGATTATATCTGACCATTCGTTCGTTGGTCGGTTGCATGCCATACTATGCCATACCATACCATCGCCGACATTCGCGAGACGGCTCCTGCCAGGACGGCGGCAACGTCGGCAGTTCACGTTTTTGCCGAGTTCTCAACATTTAATTTTGGAGTAGGTACCGTACGTGGCTTGTAATGTAATTTTGTTGTTCGTTTGTAATTTAAGGGGCGGGACATTGTTTGACGGGACCTGCTGGCCGGCCTTGGCGGCGCTCTTCTGAGAACGTGGAAACTCGACTTAAATACCTTGACTCTCACTCAGCTCATTCTATCGTTATGCTGGACAACACGGAGCAATTTCATTCAGAATCGTCGATAGATCGATTAAATTGACCCCTGTGTTCACTATAGATAATTGTATTAATTTTGTGTCCAAATGTCCAAAATAACATACAATAGGTCCTTTCGACCTCTCAGCAAAGGAAAATTATTTGTGAAAACTTTCCGGTGTAAAATTAATAAAAGAGCGAACAGGTAGTTCGTTAAGAGCATTGTGAAATTTTCTGGAACGCTCAAATTTTTTTAGATTCTAGGATTTTCTATAGATTTCCATATTGTCGAAACTTCTGTAAATTTCTAGAACGTTTTGAAAATTCTAGAATATTCTTAAACCTTATGGAAAATTCTAGAAGATTTTCGAACGTTTCTAAATCTTTCTAGATAATTATTGAACCTTTAAGAACACGCTAGAACCTTCTGGAAATTTTAATATCGTTCTCGAACCTTATGAGAAATTTTAGATCCTTCTAGAAAATGACACTTTATTTTTCAATATGAAATCTTCTGAGATGATACATTTTTATCTCCATATCTTTAAAAGGAACCCCTGCAGCTGAAAACCGAAACCTTCTTCGTGGATGGGGGATGGAAAGCCAATATACTATATAACCCTCTTGATTAAAACGGTTTTTTGTTTGATACCCTTTACACATTGTTTATCCTAAATATTGATGCCCATTCAATTGGTTACCTACAACTTGAACCTTTCTAATAATTTTAATGCCATTTTGGAATTGAGAGCAGTCAGCTGTGACTTGCTTACATCTTATATATCGTTTAATGCCGTACCTTATCACACAGATATGTGACATTACATAACTTAAAAGACCTACCTTCATGCTCAACAACCTTATCATCATGCAATCAGTTGAACGTGTAAGAGTTTCATAATCTTTTCTGTGGGAACGACCTGACTTGCTATGGACGGACCTAAACTACTGTCAAAATAAATTAAGCGAACACATACGTATGTAAAGTCATAATATATGTTACCTTTTTCGTAATTCATAACACGTACAATCAAGGACGTTTTATGTTAGAAGAATACCGCAAGAAAGTCAAAGGTTTGATTTTATGTGACAAAATCAAGATGAAAAGATTTCTTCTACATTAAGGTTAAAAAAAGTTTAAAATCTTCAATAGACCTAAATGTACCCCTAAATCTATAACAAATATTTTTTGAGCAAAAGGGCGTTAATGGCATTATCTAATGTCAACAAAAGCTGAGCAGTATATGTTTATTTACAATTAAAATTAAAAGCAGAGCACCCTAACCTAACCCATTCTCATCTATATAGTTAGGTTTAATTGGGTCATTCTCAATCTATTTGACCCCATACAAAGGCTGTGTGTTATCTTATTCTTTTGTTATTAATGACTGAAAATTGAAGCTAGTCCTTTATTTGATATTTCTCAGTCACGACGTATATCAAGCTAGCACGACAAAGTTATTTTTCCGATTTCTAACTTGTAAAGCATAATTTGTCGCTAATTTGTTACCAAATCCAAAAATTTGTCGCTCGTGCCGTTTAGCCATAATCAGCTGTAGTGCTAGCTTGATATCAAGCTGGCACTACATATGGCATATCTCGAGAAGAAAATGTCGTAGGATATTACAGTAAAGGCCATAATTTGTCGCTGAAAGATGACAAATTCAAAGAATTTGTCGCTAGTTTAATCGCCAACTGATAAGCAAAAAACTACTGGAAAGCCATCAAACCTTCGAAAGGTAACGTGTTGCCCATCTTGGGAGAAACAGGCAAAACCTAATTTAAAAAAATTTGGTAAATAAATCCGGTCTCTTGAAACCAATGTAACAAAGAACTCCTTGATTAATTGTTTGATGTTTTCCAGCAGTTTTTCGCTTATCAGCTTGAGACAGGACTAGCGACAAATTCGTTGAATGTGTCATCTTTCAGCGACAAATTATGGCCTTTACAATAATGTCCTACGACATTTCGTTTTCGAGATACGCTATGTGTAGTGCTAGCTAGATATCAAGCTAGCACTACAGCTGATTATGGCTAAACGGCACGAGCGACAAATTTTTGGATTTGGTAACAAATTAGCGACAAATTATAGTGCAAGTTAGAAATCGGAAAAATAACTTTGTCGTGCTAGCTTGATATAGGTTCAGTCACGTCGTCTGTCGTCTACCTGGTCCTTGTTTTACTTCAAATCGTTTCGTCAATTAATTAACCTAGAAAAACATGATCTTTATCAAACACCCTTTTAATAAGTTACAAACTATTATTTGAGTTGCTTCCTTTGTTCAGTTTTCATTGAACGTTGCTGTACTTTTGCATATTGGTTACGGTTGCATCGATGTGTACCTACACATCGAAGCAAACGAAGGCGATTACATCGACTTAACACATAAAAGTACACCAATAAGAGCGGGACACATTAAACGCTTTCACGCTTAGGCTCCGAGCAAAAAGTAAACCTTTAGATCGTTATCGGTGACGAACAATATGAAGTCAAAATGAGTAGGTAGACCCCCGTGATATATTGATAACCTTTCGAAAGAAAATCATGCGGCAAGTAGTTATACTTTCGCAGATATCGGACAGGCCCCGTTAAGTATATACTGTTGAGAAATTTAATTTAGAACGTATGTATAATCAGACGTCCAAGGTGGGTAGGTACAATTACTTTTTGGGACCATGTTGGGTCGATATTAGTAATTACGTATATTGCTGAACATCTATATCTCAGATTTTCTCAGAAAAGGGTAGGAAGTGAACATTACCCAAGTGTTTTTAGTTAAGGGTAGGGGCAAACAAATACCTAAAGACGCAGGGGATGGAAAAATGAAAATCAAGTAAATTGTGTATATAGGCATCAGGTGACAATGGGTCGTATAGAGGATTGGAGAAGGGTGACTTTGTAGGAATTTTTCGGTGAGGCTGGAGAAGTGAAGGCTCGGAAGATAGTAACGACAACATTTACTTCGTTACTGGGGTCTGTTTCTACCATAGTCTTGAGATGTTAGCTATAGTTACTCTTATACTCAAAGGTAGATAAATTTTCGATTAAAATTCCATTGCAATTAGTGTCGCGAATTTCTTTTCTAAAATTCTATTATTCCTTTTGTTGAATAAATATTGACAAATGATTTTCTTTTATTAATGGTTTTCCAAACAAATCACTTTGTAAGCGGTAATTATCGTAAATATCAATTCTCAACTTTCTTCGTTTTCTCGCTAGAGGCGTCCAGATGATTCCCTTCAGAAGCAAAAGTGTAACCGTTATCCTCGATTATCTTCATTACCGCTGCTGTCGTACCATCGACCATAAATAGTTAGCGTCTTTTAGATAATTGGTGACTTTCTCTTAAGGTTTTCTTCGTAGTTTCTCTTTTAAAGTAACCATCCCCGTTGTGCCACATAAAAAATAACAAGTAACAACTTACAAATTTAATTCATGTAATCCTTAAATTGATCGTTTTTATTTACAAACGTTTCAGATAGGCAACGACAAATTGCTATTTCTCCTTTTGCATTACATGATTGACAGTAGCATAATTGATTACTGTAATCATTACCATTTTAATTGTTGTCCCTATTACATAAATAGATTTGCAATTAGATAAACAAATAACATATGTCACGTGTATCTGCTGGGTGCCTTTGCAAAGAGGTTTACGCATTAATCATTACAAGCATAATTTAGTTAAATATTCTGTATTTGTAGTAGGTACCTAATATTACACGTCAACTACGAGGATTTTTTTAAAGGTTAATGAAGAGTATACTCCCGCCCTATAGTGCTGATATGCCGTTCAATGACTACATTGTAATGCCGTACTATTATAAAGGTATCTTATAGAAAATAAAGTCTATCGTGTAAGCCTTATCTTAATAAAATACTTACATAAAATTGCATATTATAAAGCACTTAGTATCTACAGAATCCTTCAAACAACATTAATTTGTACTTTTCTTATTGAATATGGAGATCTTTTTTAAGGCCCTGTAAAAATAATATATACATCTATCATAAACTTCTCTCAGGGGCACGCACTACCGTTATCCTTTACTAATATAGGATTATAGGATGATTATAGGATGACAACAAATAAAACTAAACTACTGTAGAATCTCAATTAAAGGATGATTATCCTCTGATGGCACGATAAAGAGAAAGATTATCCTAATACAACAAAATCAACACAACAACAGAGAGATAACCATCATGGTCCTGGAGGTTGAAGTTGATGAGCTTCGTTATTGCTGTATCACCACCGTGAATGCGTATGTTTTGTCTCGGTAGCATGTTATCGAAAAAATGCTAAACTTATTCGACAACCAGACAATCTCAACATTATAACGATTGTGGCATTACTATCATATCATAGCGCCCGATTGCCCGATTTCAGCATCCGACATGGCCGAGAAATAACTGTTCATAATAAGCCGACCGAACGAACGGCTGTCAGCACCGTGGCGAGATAAAAACGCCTTAATACGAGAGTTAGTGTTGATGTGATTGACTGGTCGTTATAAATTTATTATATTATGCAGCGCACCTTAGAGGGATTTATTAACTAGCGACTGAGTTACTGCCAATGCATAAATGCATACATAAATAAAAACGAATAACCATTAAATTATCACTAGTACCTACACGCAGTTTGCCATTTACGTATGTTAACTGTAACAAAATAAGAACATAATTTGATTATAATTATTAACATAATTACTACACGGATACACGCTCAAATGGTATTTAATAATCGGAATGTGATTTTAAGAGAGTTAAAATGGGGTGATTAGATTACAAATTGGATATTATTAGGGACGACTATTAATTACGTGAACTCAAAATATGCAGAATAGTCCAGCAAAATCTGATTAAATCTCATTGATTCTCATTGAAATGGAGAGTAGTTAGTGAAAATCATGTGTCGACATTTTACAATTTCGCCAACCCCCGTTACACCAACATTCAAAATTATATCTGTTTTATTATAGGTACTTATTACGAAAAAAACAGGTATCTATATTATATAAACTTCAAGCACGCAACAATTTCATTAAAAGGAGAGACCATTAAAATTGTTATATTAATTTAAATTATTATCTCTGTATGTTAGGTACTTATGCAGCAAATTGTGCACTGTGATCATTTCGTAGGTATTTATCTGTATGGCAAAATTATTTCTTATAAAATTTGTTTACACTTATTGTCACCTTCTGTACATTTATTAAACAAGGTGTCCCATATCATGATTTTCAAACTTCAATTGCGTAAAATAAAAGTAAAAAGAAACGCAAAACTTGTATTTCGATTTTTATTTGTTTCAAAGTTACACGCTCATGAATTTTTGGCAAATAATAATATTAACTCATTCTTAAAGTAAATAAAAAATGATTTTGTTTACGAAAGGGTTAGTTAATAGTATTTTCTTTGTTTACCAAAGGGTTAGTTAATAGTATTTTCAAAATGTCCACCCTCTTGTTGAATGCAGGCATGGGTCCGGAAGCCCTGTCAGCACTTAATTTAAAAAACACAACCTTTAGAGTAAATTAAAAATTTGTCTGTTTTGGTTTTTATTTTACTTTATCTTAAAATAATATTCAAAGGCGTATATATTTGAAACAAATTCAAATTGGTATACAAGTTTTGCGTTATTTTCACTTGAAAAGAAGTTTTATACTTTACGCTCCCAAAACCTTTGTAATGTAAATTAGCATCTAACTCACAGTTTTTAGAAAGAAACCTTGTAATTCAGAGAATTGTTACGAGTTTTTTCTTTTCTTAATTAAAAACTCATCAGTGGGTAAACTACACATTAGGAAGAAGGAGGAGTCCCACACGGCGTAGAAGGGGGGGTCCCGCTAAGAGGGAGGTAGAGGTTTTAATTGAGAAAAAATGTCATCTAATTATTTATGTCTCCAAAGAAATTTAAAACATGTGTTCAAAGACGTTTCTTGATTTATTTTTATTATTTAAGTTTTAGCTTCCACTTGGTATAACTCTCTGAAAGTGACTGAATTACTGAATTAGATCAGAAATGATACTTACCTTTAATTTATTAATTTCTACATTTATTTATAAAATATGACACGTGTTTCGTCACATTGTGACTTCTTCAGAAGTTAGACTTAACTTGACAATTGTTTCGATAGTTTAGAGTGCTAGTAGAAAGAGTAAAACGCTTTTCTGTACATTATTTATTCAGCTATTTTACAACAAATGCAGATGTAAAAGCAGACTCAACTTAGAGTAGAGTTTACAAAACTCCGATGAAAACGACTCGATTCACGTCATCACATTCATTAGCTTTTGTTTGATCAAAAACAAAACCTTAAATCCAAATAGATTAGATAATCCTATAATTTTTTCCTTTTCTGAGAACAATTATAATCAAGTTCGGATCATTTCAACGAATCCCCTCCGAATCACACCAAGTGTGAAGTTTCTTATAATTATCAAAATCGGACTATTTAACCTTTACTTTTTCATCATTTTACCTACATTGCTTTTGCAGATTGCAGGGTCAAAGGAAGGTACATATATTGTAAGAATAGGAATTGATAAGCGTTTAAATGAACTGTCTCACTTAAAGTGCGAACAGTATAAAATTCTATAATCGTACATCTTCTCGATTTATTCAGACGATATTATATGTACAGGGTGATTCATTATAATGTCGCCCCCTTTAACTTTCTTATTTGGAGTGTCCCAAAAAAAGTAAAAGTATGGTTATGTAGGTGCTAAAAAATACTTTTTATTCTATTTATAACAAAAATTAGAAAAATGACCATTATACAGGGAAAACCTAAAAGCTCATTTTTTTTAAATGGATCACCCTATATATGAATTTATTTTTCGATTCCTCGTAAAATTCTAAGCATAATTTATATAACATACCGTATATCTAAATTCAATAGTTTCTGAAATATTTGCATTTGAAACGTTATCATCAATATTTTATTAAACAACAACAAACCAAGAAATCTGACAATACATAATATAACAAAAACAATTTTTAGTTAAATATAAAGATGCTCTACGGGACCTCCATTTTCTTCAACACATTGTATGAGGGTTCTTCTCATTTTCTCTAATGAATCTGCGTTATTTTCATTTAAATTATTAATTTAATTCCGTATCAAATCTTTAAGATGATCGAGGTTTCCAATTTGGTGGTCGTATACACGGTTTTTTTATATAATGTCACTGTTATTTGTTTTCAATAAAAAGCGTGGTATCCTAGGACTTCTTGATTTGTAACAGTTGTTTAATAAAATATTTGAAGATATCGTTTCAAATGCGAATATTTCAGAAACTATTGAATTTACTTAATAACAAATAAAACACAAATTTAAATTTCCACAATATATTAACAAGTATTCAACAATTGTTTCACCTTACTAAGTAACAATGTTATACTTCTGATGAAGCCTTAGTAAGGTGAAACAATTGTTAAGTACTTGTTAATATATTGTGGAAATTTAAATTTGTGTTTTATTTGTTATTAAGTGAATCATGAATTTCCATCAACTAAACTTAGATACAGTTAATCATATTGAATTTAGGTATACGGTATGTTATACAAATTATGCTTAGAATTTTACGAGGAATCGAAAAATAAATTCATATATAGGGTGATCCATTAAAAAAAATTAACTTTTAGGTTTTTCGTGTATACTGATCATTTTTCAAATTTTTGTTATAAATAGTAAAAAAAAGTATTTTTTAGCACCTATATAACCATACTTTTAATTTTTTTGGGACACTTGAAATAACAAAGTGAAAGGGGGCGACATTATTATGAATCACTCTGTACCTATTTGAAATTGTAGAATCGCTTGATATTTAGCACAAATTAGTTGAATAAAGAGAACCCAAACATTTATGATACATCCTCGTCGGTTCCATTTTCATGATCTCCCAATACAATATTCTGTTATACTCTTTTAAGCCCATTACATTTATTGTTAGTTTAGACAAAATCTTTTCAGATAAAATTCAATTCTATTGCATAAATCATAAAAACTACTGAACTAAAACTGAACGTGAGTCATTTGATACTACTACTTTCCGTACCATTTCGAATTATTTATTTCTTCTAATTTTGTAACATATCCATGTGTCCTTTCTCTTGGACTCGATGTCAACATCAACAAAAAAATTTTTTGGGCCGTTGCCATTCTATCCTAAATGCCATTGCAAGCTAATTGGAACGTAATACAACAGATGACTTCGATAAAATGAGTGTAATCAGTCAGCTGTCCACCAACACACATGTACATTTAAATGCCGGCTGACCTTCTTCCATCTGATTGTGTTTCTTTTTGGATGTGATATTTTACAACATGTACCTATAGTAAGCCCAATGCTAAATACAACCAACTCTACAAGTGATTTACATTATTTCGCATTCATTTTAAGCTGCATGCTTCTTGCTTTTGGTTTGTTGACATAAGAGCATGGTACATAGACATAGGATGACATCAATACATTGATGGAAGGAATATAAATATAAATTATGTATTACAAAAATCAGAGCCTATGTGGGGTCAAAAAGCACTTATTTTTTTTGTGAGGTTCAAGGGTTTGGCATTATTTCGAGAGTACCTTTGGAAATTTGGGATTGTAATTTATTTCAAAGTGTTTAGGACTTTTTCCTATCTAATATAATATTTTTCTTGTCTAATTCTGTTCCTGTGTGTTCGTTCCCTTTCTTTTTGTGGAGGACCCTTTGTCTTAGGGGTACTCGTCAGCAGTTTTCTCCTGAAATGGACAGATTGCGTTTCCGAATGGTCTTTATATAGTTTTTGCGAGAGCTTTTCGTGAACCCTCTTTAATTACCTAGACGTCACACATCTCGAAGATTAGAACCGTCACGGTACTTTTGCTATCCAAGGATTTTCCTTCTGTGTAGTTAGTTTAGCGGAATGACCGGCAAAAACACTTATCTAAAGGGGCAGGGATTTTGCCGGTTTAGTGTGCGAAGTATTGCTATATATTTAAGGGCGGAACGGTTCGGAAATGTGGAGCGCGAAAGTTGGTAAACTCCGTGCCGGATATAGAGACAATATATTAGATACTATTTAAGGTATACGCTTATGTTCACAAGATATGTGGTTTCCAGTTTCCGGCCAATGATATGATAAAGATAAAATTGATTTTTTGAACCTGAAATGCTTAACACACTGTATGTTAACAAGGCGTTTAGGATGCACTTACTGTATCTACGTATTGAGCATTAATGTGAGATAAGCACAGAACTCGCATTGTCTGCTAAGCAAGGCAATTAGATAGCAATATATATATATATATATATATACGTATAGTGAATGTTGTGTACCATGCACCTTCCTTTGTATGGTGTGGCAGCTCGAGCTTTCTGCAAAATAATAGTTCCTGGTAGTTACCGTATGCCTACAACAATGTAATTCGTTTGTACTCAAGTGCCTACAAGAGATGATGATGATGATGATGATGAAGAAGGAGAACGTTTCGTTAAAGTGGTTTAAAATTACATATTATTCACGTCGCAAAAGATGCATAATTTCCGTGAAATACAAAGCTTACAAATCCACTCGTTCAATTAAAACAGTTTTAGTTTCCAATCCCGAGACTAATTTAATTCCCCGTCAGTCCTTTTTAGGATCAAGGGGCACCGGTGTTATGGAAGGATTTACATAAACCTTCAAACAATTAGGATTAATAAAAAGAATTATTAAGTAGCATTTGAATTGCAAATTAGGTCCCTACGTGTTATAATAAACCATAGAGAGGTATTTGTTTAAACTGTACCGCTCAAATTGTTAAATATTAGAGAAGAGGTTAAACAAATAAAGGTATGACAAGGACATGATGTCTTGATTAAAACAATAAAAAAAAGACCACTGGTAAAATCACTACAAATATTTGGCCTTGATGTGTCTCATTAAATTTTTAATAACCCATGAAGCCAAGTTTGGTTAGTAGTAGCAATTATTTTAATTATGACCGGAGGGTGAAAGTTTTGTACATCAAAAATCCACAACGGTAAAGTTAAAAGAAGAGAAATTTCCATCATAACATGTTGATGCAGGAAAAAAAGCGAATTAATTTTTATCAAAGTTACTTATTTGATGTTGTTATCATTGATTTCCAAAAACATGGTTTTGTCAAGTAAAGTACAGTATATTTCGTTTATAACGACGATGAAAGGACCATTAAATTCCGTCGCTTTATCCGGAAGTCGCTATATAAGATGAAAGAAGGAAATTTGGCAAGAAAAGTATCCAGTAACTGATTCTTAGATTTAACTTTATTAACCTTAACATTTATAAACAACTATCAGAAATACCCGGCGTTGCGGGGGTAAGAATATATTACATGTTTGATGGAACATTCTAGAATATTCGCGAATTTAGAACTATCCAGAACATCCCATAATGATTCAAAACATTTTCTAACTTTTTTTAACATTCTGAAACATTCTTGAATGATCTTCAAGATTCTGGAACATTCTTGAACATTGCCAAATCATTCTGAAATGTTATAATAAAACTTTCTTTTACTTCTTAGAACATATTTGAACTCCCTGTAACATTCTAAAAAAATCTGCTTCATTCTCATCCCCACTCCGTGCTGTTTGCTGGGTGAGTAGTGACATCAGTAGACGCCTTGCGGGGATGACTAATCGATTGATAATAACTGGTCAGTTATCGACCACTGAGGGTTGAAGATTATTACAGTACTAATATCGCTATTAAAAAATGGGGGTTGGTGGTAGAAGGGTGAAAATTTTGGGTTGTATGTATTTTTGTATGCTGTAGATATCATAAAAGAATAAAAACAAACATTTTGTCTGAAAAATAAAAAAAAATTAGGGGTGGACCACAAAATTTCAAGAATATCGATCGAGTCATTTCGGAGAAGTTTAATTACAAACACCGTGACACGAGAATTTTATATACATATTAGATTACTACTACAATTGCTGACTGACTATCTGTGAATGTAAACAAAAGAAAAATTTTGTGTTTAGACTCGGTCCCAATATCAGTCAGTATGAGATTTCTAGCATCTTTTAATTAATAGGTAGTTCATTAAAATTAGTCGCTAAAACCGAAATCTACGTTACATCCCAAGTCGTTACAGCCCACATTTCTTCTTAAATTCAAAGGAATTATGTGTTATGGCGTTATAACTAAAACCGAAGTCGTTATAAATGAAATCCACTGTATTTCATCATAGAATTTAATTAATTCTTCCGTAATCTGTAATCAGAGCAAAGCTCGTGTAAATTATTTTTCAAATGTTTTTCATCCATCTGTTACTTATTTACCAAGTGCTATTATATAAGTTTGTAACCAAATTAAGTACATTTAATTTATCAGGCACTTAAGCTTAAATTTCTGTACTAATAGGTTCAATTTTATAATTAATTTTAATCAAGATTTACTTGAAAAATGTGATTTCATTTTAAAGAAAGTTTTTTGAAAGTTTGTGTATATACATATATCAGTTTCACTTAAGTCTAGGAGTATAAAATTAATTGCTACAACCAGTTAAATTAATTAACCTCACCTTTTAACTTTACATAAGTAGTTGTTTATTGACGTACCTAAATGGCACAATTTTAAGTGTTAGGTAGATGCTGCAGGTATTGGTGCATCTTTTCTCACGCTATGCTTGTTATTTTGTCACAGAGTATCTATCGTTTGTTGTTAATTAGTTTATTAGGTATTTTCATGTCAAATTACGAAATTTGCAACGGTATAATGTTGAGATAAAAGCATGTATACTTGATTTTTATTTTTTTTTTTTTTTGAGCGATAGAAATTCCTGGTGCTGGATAAATGTAAAAATTAAAAGGTGCTTTACATCAACGCTTTTCTTGGAATCCTTTTATATTATATAATAATGATAATTCATCGATTGAACATTGAATTCGCAAGTTACATTTGTAAGTAAATATTGATAGATTGATGAAGTCACCAAGAAGAAGTCACGTAGGTACTTACTGATGAAATGTTTGGAACGTCTGTATAAAGTTCACCTGAAAGCCAAGAAGACTTGTGAATTCCGTTTGCAATATAAAGTCAAGAGTTGAACAGACAGTTGATTCTAAACAAAATAAAATCCTAGTTCTTCCAATATCTTTCGTAATCTTCCTTCTTTTAGTAATTTCTTACTGAATTGTAAAATGTCCTCCAAGACGTGAACGTTTTATAGAAAAGAGTCACACGTTAAAGTCGCAAGATGGGAAATGTATAAAAGAAAAAGAGCTCGAGAGGTCTTGACTATAATTTTTTTCTAATTAGTAATCGTTTTGTCCCATAAATCATGCAGTCCATTACCGTGGATTACCTACACCACAACAGTCATAACGAAGAAGATGAATAGCTTTTGATGATCGTGGTGTAAATTTAATCTTCATTTACAGAAAAACGCCAAGTGTGCAAAGATCATGCAAGCGGCACGCAGATTACAGTGAAAGTACGCATAAATATAGCGGGACATTACCATCACAACAACATCATGTACGTATGCATGTGACTTTGGTGTAAGTGTATGTGTGTTTTGATACGGTTATCTTTACACAGTTGGCGCGAAATGACCATCCATCATCCGTCGTTTTCTTGCTTATCAGGGTCGATTTTTTTTAAACAAGTGCAATCTTTAATTCAACAGAGGGTGAACATGTGAGAACGACGGTCAGTCTTAGACGAGCTATAAATCACATTATAATAGGTGCACAATGGTCAGGAAACATTGTGTTACGTCTGACTATCTGTGTATGTATATTATATTGGTAGTAATGAATTATCTGCTGGCAAAATGCGAACGGAAAAAGTCGTTCGTAATTTATCTCGGAGCGCAATTCATTATGCACCACTTGCTCGGTTGGCACACCACGTACTACTAGTACCACAGGTACGCTAGTTAGTGGTGTAACTAGGTACACACATAGATGACTGGGGCTAGGCGTGCCGCGAAAACTAGGAGGTCATCGTTAATCTTATTACCGTCGTGGCCGAAGCCTGCGGACATCAGACTCTCCTAGGATAGAAGTACATGCAAGTAATCGGTGACATCCACTTCACATTGAGGTCACACGGTGTAAAGCTTAGAACACACTTGTTTTAGTCTCGAAAAGTTTCCATCTTCCGCGTATCTTGTTGTTAATCGTACATTTCATTTTAATGTTGTATACCTATGTGAAAATTGTGTAACATTAAAAAAAAATTTAAAAGTAACTACAATGATGTTCAATATAGGCACTTGCAGATGAAACGTGAATGTTCATTACTATCTATTACCAAAATTCAATCAACTGCATGAAGTGGCGGATAATAATTTTAATTTTCAACTAAGAGATTTAATACATCAATTTACTCACATGTACGTTTTTGACCATCAGGAACAAAAACAAAATTAGAAATATAAAATTATTATAATTCTATAGGATCTAATTTAGATCAGAAACGTGTAGAATAATAGAAGTACTGCTTTTTTGATATTTTTATGAGGTATTTGTTTTGTTTTGTCACTTTCTCCTCTTTGCCTTTATTCCATGTAGATAAAAAATTTATTCTTATTCAGTCGTTTCTTCCGGGCTCTTTTGACGTGGTCCATGGAAATGTCTGGAAGAAGAAGTTGAATGTGAAAATCTTCGAGTCCTTACGGTGGATTAAAACTTTTCAGATCTTAATGAAAAAAATGTTTGTTTCCCCTCTTTGACTTTAACATTTAAAATCTCTCTCTCAGTTTAAGTGAAATTTTTTATTTCAAAAGTTCATTCTCTTCGTGTTGGATTGCTAATAGCTTAGTTCGTTTTTTTAATTGTCTGTGAAAATTTCTTGTATCGTCAGCACATTCCGACTTTATCTTTGATTCCTGCGGGTTAACAAATGAATGGAAATTCCTCTCTCTGTCTTTAAGATTAATCTAATAATGATGGTCCAACTTTACTAAAAATAGAAGTTTTTTATTTATTTCCTAATTTCCTTCCCCACCATTTATACTATACGTTTAGATTTAAGGTGGTTCTTCTGAATTTTCTAATTAATCTTACTGTACCGTTTCCGTGAGATTCTGTCTTCCGATTTGTCTTTGATAGCTTTTCTCGGTTGAAAGTGAAAGTATCCTGCTTCTTCGTGTTTTTGTCTTTAAAGGTTGATGGTCCTGTTCCAGTCGAAGAGGAAGCTAATTGATTCATTGTGGAATTTCGTCCCTTTTATTATTTAAATTGGTTCAAGCTTCATTACTTAGTTGAAAGTGAAAATTTCTTGTTTCTTTCTATTTTTGTTTGTGTTTTTCCTTTAGATCACTCAAATTCTTATTTATTTTCAGTTAGATCACCATTATATTTCCTAGTAAAACTCGTTTTTCCGGATTATCCTTTTATGTCTTTGAATCGTATGATTACTTAAGGATTGATAATCCTTTTTCACATTAAATAAATTTCCACAATATTAATTAATTTAGGTACTTTAAAATTGTTTCGCCTTATTTAAGGTTCAATACTTGTATTGTAAAACTGATGAAGGGGTGATTAAGGCGCAAACAATTAAATTAACTTCTATATGTTGTTTACTGTAAAATAAATTTCCACCAGGTAAATGTAAAAAGAACTAAACATTAATCTTTTTCCAGTTGAAGTGAAATTTTTTTTGTGTATTTCCGAATTTCCTTCCCTCCTTACTGTTGTCTTTGATTCATTTAGATAACGCTTAAATCTTTGCTCGGTTGAAAATGAAAATGCCTTGTTTCTTTCCAATTTTATGATATATTCCTCACTCCTGATTTTTCTTTGTAGGTTTATAGTTCAGTTTCTCATTTTTCGATCACATTTGTGAAAAATCGTTGCTTTTAGGAGTTTCATCTCTATGTTGCAATATTTATGAGATTGACCAAAGACTGATGGTTCTTCTTATATTGAAGTGGAAATTCTTGTTTCTTTCAGATTTTCCGGTCATTATTTGTCTTTGATTTATTTAGATTCATCAAAGCTTGTTTTCTTTTCAGTTGAAGTGAAAATTTCTTATTCCTTATAGGAAATTACCTCTTTAAGTTTTTCTTTCTTTTAAGTGATCTACTCAATGCTTGATTCATTTTCAGCTAGATCATATTTTATTAATTCCAAAGACAAAATCTGTAATTTTCCTAATTAAACTCTTTACTTTTCGGCTAAAAAGATTCAATAATATCAGTCTTCAGATTTTAACCGCCTCACAGTAATAGAACGGATTTAAAATCTTCCAAACCAATATCATGTAACGTTTGGTTTTTGGTTAATATTTGAGCTGACATTTATCTATAAGTGTATTACAATCTTTGTAATAACTTTCGACAAGTTGTGCTTATTGTATGATTTGTTTTTGGACATTCAAAAAGTTTACTCAAAATGTGAGTATTCTTTTTAGTACTACAAAACCTACTCTTTTCTAGCCTTATTAACATTTTGTTTCTACAAAATTTTCTGCTAACAAAGTTAACTGCCTCTTTTATAAAAGCTAAGTATTTTTTGATGAGATACCTGATATAAACGCACGTGTAATTTGCAGAGAAATATCTTCCGTACATATTTAACTTTACCATGGAAGGTATCATACTGGTAGGTAACTGTCAAATAAGCTTTCTGAAAGTATGTTGGTATGCAAAGAATGTACTTGAATATGTTAGAAATATACGTACCTATACCCAGTCGAGAAGAGAAGCTGCAGAGTTAGTTGTAAATAAGAAAAAGATCTAGATGAGTTACACCCACCTGTACGTATGACGATGAAACGTGTTCTTAGTCTGTGTTTCGTTATCGACATGTTTGAAAAGAATGTCTTTTATCCAAGACCTGGATCAAGTATACAGCATCTGTAATACCGGTTCCGTTATTCGGACTGGTTGGCTCGCCAACGGCACTGAAAGTGTTTTTGCTCAGCCAACAAGTAATGAAGGATTTTATTGGAAGAATATAAACTTTATTAATGAAATATTCCGTGTAGAAGAACCCACAGGAAATACAGTGGGCTTTCTTTACTTATAAAAGACTAGATATTACAGAAAACTTGCTGATGAATTTTTAATTAGGTAACAATTAGTAAGGCATCTATGTACTTGGCTCTATTTCATTTGCACTCACTTGTGAGTAAGATAATTAATTTTTCACATACTAAACAAAAAACATTTTGGAAATTTACGGATATTTTTGTAACTAAACAATTTCCATCAAATTCGCTCGGTCACATCACTTTGAAAAGTCCTGTCGTTCCTTCGATATTAAGCAGTTCTCAAAAGGTACAGGTTCTCTATTTATTTCGTATCTTTTAAATTCTCCAAATGACCTTACAATATTGTGTTTTTTTAAATTCTAGTTTTACTATTTTATTGTGATGCCTATCTCCTTAAATAATATTCCATTCAGAATTCTTTCGGTAACTTATGTTTTAGATGATGAGTGGAATTCCTTCCACCGTTGATTATTTGACATAGTAATCTCAAAAATGCAGACTTAGAGGTCCATTGTACATTATTATTAGAAAGCCTTGTTGAACGTAAGTATTGCTAAATTTTTCGCAAATCTACACACGTCGATTTAACGAAGAAGAGCTTTTCAACAAATGTCTGTTTCGAAATATTTAACGCGCCTATCAAATAATCGCTGATTCATTCCGTTCAAAGCCATTTCGATTTCTGTCGCTTGTCAATTAACTCGATAATCACGTTACCACATGGTGTAAAATGAATAATAACTAACATCCTTATTGAGCAATACTACACACGATTTGGGCGCTTATGAAAACACGCAATTAGAGATGGCGAACTAACCATATAATTTCATGTTAATTCCGAAGAAACGTGACCAATAACAAAATTACATTTCATTGTCTTTTCAAAATTTGTTAGAATTAGAACTTAGTAACAATTTGAAAGTAGTATTACCTATAATTCGTATTATCTATCAAATATCAAATTAAGGTCTCGACATTCCATGTTTAACAAGAATCAGTGCGAATTATTCAACACTCTAAAATAATAAATCACGCGCCATAACATTATTATATTTTTATGAAATTTTTACGTAAAAGAAGGAGACATCCTATCAAATACAAATAAAATGATAGCAGCAGCACCAGTAGCTGAATAATAACGGGACCTTTCGGAATTAGTAGTGATGATGATGATGAAGGGACTCATAGGGCAAGAATTGAAAAAGGGCCCTGAAGAAAGAACGAAACTCTAACAAAGATTGAATGTGATGAAAACTGTCAAAGCTGGTTGACAAACACTAACGGTTGTGCCCAAAGTAATTATTTCTGTGCGAAGTAAGACATAAATAATAATAAAATATGTCCTGTTTTTAAAGCCTTTCTCTTAGTGCCTTATTCAGATTACTTTTTCATAACAGTAGGTAGATATACACTAAGATTTTCATTTATAAGTCGAGAATTGACTGACATGGCATGTGTGGGTTTTCTATAATTTAAGATTTTCTGACAAACGAATAGATAAACAAAGTTACCAAAATACTAAAAGGGTTATGTTAGACCGGTTGGGGTGTAGATAAAATTTGTTTATTTTTTGCTCAATTTGTCTTCCAAAATTTTGATTAATTGAATAATGAAGTAGACATTAATTAAAATTCGTTATAATTCCTTAGATAAGAAGCTGTTTATAAAAGACATCAACCGTATGATGTAGGTTAAAATGTGACTGTGGAATCAGGGAAATGGACTTCGTCTTTTCCACGTAGCTTAAACAACCATAATTATTTTACACCTACAGTTTTACCAAAGAACTACTGCATGTTCCCACATATACCTATTAATAAATAAAAATTATTTATTCCTCACTAAAAAAATTTTAGCCTCCTTTTTTACATGAAATACAGGAAATAATGCTATTAAGACTTTCTTTCGTTCACTGATTGTGAAACATGATGTAAATTCACTTAACAGAAAAACACATGCTGGATAGTGTGAAAGAAATGTTGGGGAGGGTCTGCAATTTGTGGCGTCTTTAAAAAAGAGCATAAAATATTGCAGATTGTGCAGTTATGTGCCTTTTGGTAGTTTTCACAAATTCAAACAAAACCAAGTCTGTTTTTCTTTTTCCTTTGATAACAATAGTGTCCTTAGGGAAGGCGTAACGAGTTTAATTACGTCTAAAAATAGTGGATATCGTTTATGGATAGTCCTAAGAAACGTATGTTTTCTAAAAAGTTTACAAATGTACTCTTTAGTAAGGTGCGACTGAAACTCTTATTTGATCGCTGTTATATTTTCTGACATTTCCCAAAGAGCAGAACAGACCATTTTAATTGAACGAATTAAATCACATTATCTGCTTTATTCACCAGTATATGTGATAAGTATACCTATACATATATGTTGATGTGTTCGAAAGCCGGGTATCGTGTGCCTATTAGTAATTGACAATCATTAGTGATTAAGCGTTCAAGTTGTAACAATCGAGTAAATTTCAGTGTTATTACAGTCCATTATTGCTTATCTATTGTATTGCTTCTTCAGTCGCAAAAGAAAAGCGTGTGCTCAGCGTTACAAATTTGTAATTGCCTATTATTCCACAAGTTGGGAGTTAGTTGTAAGCGTCACCGGTTGATGTGGATGGCAACGGTAAGCAAGCAGCCAGGCTGCAAGGAGAAGCAGGCAGCTGCTAATACTGACTGCTAGGTAACCACAGAAAAGTGCAGCAGTTCTTGATGTTGATGATGATGATGGTGGTAGTAGAGCGATGGACACAACGATTCAACTCTATTAATGTTTTTACTTGGCAGCTGGTTCTATTAAGATTGTCGACTTTTTTCTTTCTTTACTTAGGACAGACCTCCTTTGAATTTTAAATATCCGTGCAGCGAATTCCGGAGAGAACTTTACGCCTATTATAATCCACATTAATCGTTACACTTATTTGTGAGTGCTGTAGGATAGAAAAAAAGTACACTTGCTTAAATTATTATTTGAACAAATAACGTTGTAGACGATTTCGAACACTTTTTGGGCTGCTCGATTATGTAAGAACTTTTTGTATACATTTATATAGATACATATCAACTTTATTTTTTTGAAATATTTCTCAATTTAATAATTATATTTGCGTGATATCACGAAAGTAAGAACAGTAGCAAAGTTTTGTTTATGCCAAGTGTTTAGCCATTAAAATTGATGTTAAAAGGAGTAGACAAAAAACTTGTGGAGGTATTTCAAAAAATTGAAAGCAGTCAAATATTAAGACACCTAGGAACCTGAAGGAAGAGGTTGGCTTATGCTTAGAAGATTCTCAAATACCTCTAACAGAACTAACGTTCGCCGTTTCTTTTTTTTATGTCAAACATCTATAGGCGCGGTAAACCGAACTGTTGTCGTGGCGATAGTGGCAATTGCATACCGTGGCGACACTCGCCTTGCGCAAGTGCCTGTGCGATTCTCTTCCACTAGGTTCGACGGTGTCGTTTACTATAGTAAACTAGAAGATGGAAGTGAAATAATTATGATTGTTGTGTACATTTTACCTAATAAAAAAATGAATGATATTTCATTTTTACATGAGAAATTATTTCCGTACAGCCACAGAGGTTCAATAATTTTTAAAATCAATAAAGATAAACTACCATTGATTTTAGCTGGAGATTTCAATGTAAATTTTTCTAAAGATGAATCATTGCAAATAATTGCGGTCCTCCAAAAAGAATTTCAATTGCAAATTAACAACAATCCAAGAGAACCTACTACCACCAGATCCGCAACAACCATAGATGCTGTATTTATTAGATATCTTGATAACGAATGTTATGTCCAATACTTTTGTAACATACTTCAGTTATCCTCGACCAATTATCACAGTAATGCTGTCAGAGGCAACATCGAATATAACTTTACTGAAGTCACTTATTAAAAGAATTGAGTTGTCGTAACTTGAAATAAATTTTTGAATTTTTAATTTAATATTACTTGTGCAAACTCGATGTTTGACATCTGCCAGGCGTGCCATGGCGGCTCACATTATATATATATATATAGGAAGGAATTTTACAGCTGGCGCTGCCTACCCTCTCTCTCAGCCTAAGGTTCCATCCTTCCCGATCTTCCAGTCTCATCCTTTAGCCCTCTTTTTTCCATTGCCTCATCTACGTCATCTCTCCAGGATCTTTTAGTCTTCCTCGGTTTCTTTTCCCCATTGACCCATCCCATTCCGTGGTCTTTTTATCCATCTTGTGTTACTGCTTCGTCTTACATAATACATGTCCATATCATTTTAGTATTTTTTCTTCTATAGTAGATATTGTGTCTTGTATCACTTATGTTTAATCTTATTCATCTTTTCACAAATTAATCTGCTTGTCGTCTTGATATTATTTCGATATTGTTGGCAATGCATACTTAAGTAAATTATTTCATACTTTTTCAAACAAAAGTACACATTACTCGTTACTGTTATAAGTACATTGCAGAAATACATACCATACATAACTATCCTTACTTATATACATGCAAGCGGGATTTATTTGAATAATTTATTAGCGGTAGCCAACTAGAATTTGTCTTGTCATTTTTGTAGTCGCCTGTGATATTGCAAGTGGACAGAGCATTTTTATGTGAAAATTATTCATACGCTATTAAAGCCATGTTTATCTCGGTTTACGCCTTGTTATAATAATTCGCAGTATGACCTACTGTTTTTTATCGTCGTCATCCCTGTAATATATAATTAATAGGTTTCGAATGTACTTAAAATGAAAAATTGATTGCGTATGCTTAATTGACATGACTAATAGAGGCGCTCGGTGGGCGGTGGAAAAAAAAAGAAAAAGAACCGCACTAAAACTACCAGAGATATTTCTTGTCTTAGACAAATTGCCGGAAAATGATCCTGATTATAGTTTTAGATTAATTAATTTGTAATGCTGAATTAACTTTGACTTAAACTTACATGTTCTCGCATTATAAATTAATCTTTCAGAAAACTTACTCAAATATAAAGTGCATTAGATTTTTGCTATAATAAAATAATAATCCGGTCATTACAAACACTAAGGATTAATAATTTTGTTCTGTATAGCCGGATGTTCATTTATGGTCACCTTCGTTCAGTAATTAAAAAATGTAATTTCATTCGTTGTAACCGAATTCGACTGTACTTATAGTATTTCTATGGTTATGGTAATAATCGTTATATCTACAAACTGATTATGTACTTATAGTAGACTAGCTATGCCCGCGACTTCGTCTGCGTCGAATAGTGACTTTCGGCAGCATTTAAAATTTTTTTCTTCTATATTTTTATTTTCTGGGCCGTAAGCCTTTTTGCCGACGTCATTACACAAAAACTTTCATTCCTTATTTTTGCCCCCTTTAGGGTAAAATTTTTACAAACTTTAAATGTCATATTTATATCTAATCAAAAGTCTAAAAAATAAGTTTTAAGCCTCTAGCTTTTATATCTACTTATCTGTCTCTGTACTCAGACAGACAGAGTTACTTTCGCATTTATAATATTATAGATTAATATAGTTTAATTATAAATTAAAATAGTTTATATAGCTTAGTATTCAACTACTTTTATTTATCCAAATAAACAAAACCTCTATAACTTTTTACACTTAATATTTTAATTTTCTGGGCCGTAAGCTTTATGGACGACGTCATTACACAAAAACTTTCATCGGCTAATGTTATCCCCTTTAGGGTAAAAGTTTTACAAATATTAAATGTCGTATTTATTTATATCTAATCAAAAGCCTAAAAAATAAGTTTCAAGCTTCTATCTTTAAAAATTACTGAATTTCCGCACAAACTTTCCTATTTCAACCCCTTACAACCCTTTTTTCACATTAAAAAGTAGCCTATGTCCTTTCTCAGGCTCTAGACTATCTCTGTACCAAATTTCATTTAAATCGGTTCAGTAAATTTTAGGCGAGATTGTGTAGCATACAGACAGAGTTACTTTCGCATTTATAATATTCCGCGAATTCATTTTCATCGATTTTCCCATGGGAATAAGATATTTTCCCGCAGTAAAACGTAGCCTATGTGTTAATCCAGGGTGTCAGTTAACTCTATACCAAATTTTAATAAAATCGCTCCTGCCGTTTAGACGTGAAGAAGTAACAAACATACACACTCACAAACTTTCGCCTTTATAATATGAATGTGATTTTTAATAGATATTTACAACTGAAATATGTTTTCGAAAATGGTGTTACAAGAATTTTATAACTGAGTTATCATCTTATAGGCATTAGCCAAAAAAAACGAACTCGTCATAATTAATACTTGTCTTTATTCATTTCATGTTTTACATCTACAATCCTTAAGAAATAACGTTAGCATCATATATCTATTTATGTGTATAATAATAATGATAACAACAATAATAAAGAGGTTCTGTAATCACAACAATTTATCAATTAAATTGTTACAAGAAGCAACCCTGCAGGCCATTTCTCATCAGCAGTACGAATTAAGAACTTCTCCTCTCTGTCGGACTATTTGCGTTAAGAAATGATTTCAATTCACTCGTGTTTTCTTTTTTCTTTTTTCTCATTGGGTAGTTTGTTGGTCAAATTTCTCTCACGTCTTTTTCCGTAATTACTCCATAAGTGCTGACTCATTTGTCTTCTGAGCGGTCGTCGGTTAAAGTTGGTCTTGAGAATAACATGTAAAAGAATCGAATGCCATTAAGAGAGAGACTTGTGTGCATCGTCTCCCATGCTTAAAACGAAACGTGTCCTTGTTGAGTACGTGGGCAGACGAGAGGTACAGGAAAACATTGCCGACATGTAGCAAAGAAGAAGCTTAAATAGGAAATTTACTTTATAAAGTTTAAATCTACGTGCAATTATTTCGATTTTCTACCAGGTGAAACGATAAAGGAGAGAGAATTTGTTTCCTTTTTTGATTTCGCATAAATCTCTCCGTAAAGCCTAAGAAGACTTAAGGGTCAATTTGAAAAATGACCCTGTGGGTGAGGTCAAAACAAAGTTACTAATTGTAAGGCAGAAATGGTGACCACTACCCAAATGACTTTAAGAAAGATAGAAAGGTTTGAAAAATTAAGGAAAATTAGAAACTAATACCTTTAGAGGTAACATATTAGATCACACTCTTTTATTTTTCTTCCACACTATGTAACTTTTTACTCCCCATGTTCTGTGCTTTTTATCTCTATTGTATCTCAGTCTCGTCGAAGACGCCTCTCTATAGGTAAGTGTCCGCAAGTTTTCTAACTTTGTATCGCAACGTTTTGACTTCTGAATAGCGCGTCGATTTGTAAGCAAACGACCTGGAGAATGGAAAATAGAAACAAAAAAGTCTGGCTGACTTTTACTGGTGGTACACAATAGTGGAAATTCTTCTTTGATTTATACGCAAAGCTCGCTTAAAGCGTCAGATGACCGGCCAGGTGGAGAACGTTTTAAGTCGCGTTATTTACAATGTGTACCTACCTAATATATACATGCTCTATGTGAGAATATACGGTTCCCGCGGCTCTACCGTATAAACGGAATTTGTAAAAGTACTGTGTAAGTGCAAAATAAATGAATAAATTTAGTTTAATTACTTGTTTGTGCTTATGTAGGTAAAAATTACAATAGAAAATGAGATAGGCATTAAAGAGCAAACATCAAAACATGTACTTACTTTAAATTTATGTGTGAGGTGTAACATGGGCTATTATGAATAATACATAAATATTTTTCTCACCTAGAGAAAATTGAAGTTGGTGATATATCTCTACTCTAAATATTTATTTTAAGCTTTTTTTTGAGTTACTTATGTGCTGTAAAAGTCATCATTTAATCTAGATTATTGTATGGGGACATCCAACAGTTTTGTGAGTTTAGTAAGATGTGGTGGTATTATTCTGACCCTCAAGTGAATTTACCTTATAATGAAGAAGATCACTTATAACAATTCATAATATTAAAAACTTGTATGAGATTGCAATTGCACCCCCTTACTTTAAATGAGATTTATTGATATTTTCGTGAAGTTCTCTTCCCCCCATTATTGTATTGGACTCACGAAATTTATAACTGTCCTCCATTGTTGGGGCATCATTGAAATATTCTTCATTAATAATTTTTTTACAACAACTTGTCATTGTTAACCCAACGAAGACCAATTATAGAATCAAATACAATTAATCAATAACTTATTAATCAATTAGTAGTTAAACATAAAACTAACGTACCTACCGGTATGTTAACGTTAATGTAAACTTAAAATATTCATTCCTTTGATCCTAACGGAACTACGTTAGCATATGTTACACTTTCGCAAATTGTTATTAACATAACAAGTGCATTTGTAATTATCAGGATTAATTATTCCACCTCACTTATACCTATGGCATGGTAATACCGGACTAATGTAAATAATACGGAATACAAAATATGGGAAAGATAGTGACAGCCTGATCTGTGAAATTGCATTAAATTATTATAGTAAGTAACCAGGAAGTCCATGTGAGACTTATTCGTTAGCAGGACTTCTATTACACGGAACAAATGAGCCTGCATTGTTTTATACGTCCCTATGGGTAGTAGGTATGATACAATTCATAGATATTAATTCTGTGACTTTTGTATGTTTTGTGTTGTTACCTATTATCACTAAGTATACATACGTCCTCACAGCTTGTAATCTCTTTGTTTCCGGAATTTATAATTAAACCATTAGACCTCCAAGGGAGGGAGATACATATAACTGTTTAAGTCTGAGAAGAATGAGTTCCTTCACTGGGTATGGATATAATTAATGATCGTGAAGTTGATACAACAAAGTTACCTAAGTGAATTCCAAAAATACAAATTTAGATGCTTTTAAGGGGCTAATTTGACGCCATCGCCAAAAATTAGGGGCTCATGAAATACCAAAAATATTAAAATATTTTTTTTATTCTGCTACATGCTTCTTCAGGCAATTGAGTATTTACTACTCCCGAAAATATTTACTTAGTTCTTTAAATAGCTTCTCTTAGTAAGGGGTGGTATTTGGTTAAATTAAATTCAGAAGAGGGTAGTTGTTACTTTCTACTTTTATTATTCCATTCTTATATTCTATTTATTTCAAGATTCTTGTCCGTTATTATTTATGCGGAAAATATGAAAATTGTCAACAAAATTATGTCCTTCAACAGTTGTAAATGATTCGCAAAAGTAACCGTTGAAGGACATATTTTCAATGATATTTTTTATATTTAACAAATAAATAATAATAAAAGACAAAAATTAACGCTGTTGGATAGATAAATGAATAGATAAAAGAAACAAGTAGAAAGTAACAACTCCTGTCTTCTGAATTTATTTTAATCAAATATCACCTCCTACCAAGAAAAGCTATTTAAGGAACTGAAGAAAATACTCAATTGTCTGAAGTAGCCAATATTATGGCGAAACATGCAATGAAGTAAAAAAATTGTGAAAACCATTAAAATATTTTCTTTATTTTGATTAAACATGGTTTTCATCAAGTAAAGGACGAAATGATTGAGTATTAAGTCCTTATTCAATATTTTTTGCGTTAACTTCAGTTGATTTAAATAATTAATTAACATCATCAACATGTTAAAGAAAATAGCAATCCTAAGTTATTAAATCTCTATAACAACAGGAGTTATCTCAGAAACTGGAAAAGAAAATATAGTAAAGGGTGTTAAAATGATGCGAATAGGGACTACATCCAAACAAATCGTCCTTGGTACCTAAATCCTTTTCACCTCTCTACCAGTTCTAAAACTTTTTTTCTTGTACTTATAACTGCATATAAAGGAAGCTACAGTGACAACTGAACATGTTAAGAATATACTTGAATTCGGTTATGACCAATACCGATTACAACGGCCGCTTATTGGCTTTAGCGAACATAATTTTAACACGTATTATTCATACTTCTCTCGCACTAACTCAATTGAATATAACTACAAAATTAACGATAATGCCTTATTAAGAGTTTTTGAGATGAGGGATCTTGGTGTACTTTTTTGTTCTGATTTTACTTTCTCTTCTCACGTAACGAATGTTGTTAGTAAAGCATATAAAAAACTATATTATATTTTGCACAAGTCTAAAGGTTTTAAAAATATTACAACAATAACAACTCTTTATAAAGCTTACGTTAGACCCATCTTAACTTATGCAATACAAATTTGGGCTCCTACCGTTAACAAACAATGGTATGAACTAGAGAAAGTGCAACATAGACTCATAAGATTCGTAGCAGCATTGGATGGATTACCAATAGATCCCTTTAATCATGACTACTCTTATCACATGTCAAAATACAAAATCCCGACTATTAAATCTTTTTCTGATTACCTTGACATTGTATTTTTACTTAAAGTAAAAAATGGTTTAATTAATGCAAATAACCTTAGTAGTTTAATTGTACAATACCAACCTAATCGAGTAGTTCGAGAAAGAAATATAACATTTATTATTCCAAAATTACCTTCTAATCTCTGTGATCATCATCCAATTATTAGAGCAATGATATCTTTCAATAAAAAAAAAATTAATATTGACCAACAACTTTCAATTCTAACAATCAAGAAGAAACTTCAACAACTCACATTGTTATATGCATGACTTACATCATTGTAATATCTGTAAAGACACTTTGTATACATATATTTATATATACTCGATGCAACTTATGAAAAAAATTTGTAACACTTTACTGTAAAAGGGTCCTCCCGTTAAATAAATAAATAAATAAATAAATACTTGGATGTTACAAGTTCAAGAACGTCCTTTGGTAGTTCATTTGCAGATCAGATCGGTTATAACAAACGAAAGTTTTTTTGAAGTACGAAATTTAAATGTTATATTATGAAAGTTTCTTTTAACTCCTGAAGACATTAATGGGAATCGCCAATAACAAACATTTAACTTTAATTTAATCCCTTCGTGTTCGTTATGATAGAGTTCCCCTGTAATTTCAGAATACAAATAGTATAAAAACACCATGACATATTTTTATTATTGTGCTTGTGTATATTAAATTGATGTGAGTGTAACTTTTCTGTCTTTGCTCGAAATATTATAACATTATCGGCAATCCGCTAATGTTTGCACAGCGGGATATATCCCAGCTTCGCAGCGACGTTCCTTTTGTATACATTTCGTAATCCTTTCAACAACAAAAGCAGGCCCAAGGACAATGGAAGCATTCATTGTTCCAAGCGGCTTTGCACCAAATCCAAAATCCAAATATCCGTTATCCAAGTTCCGTTCTACGCCTTGTCTCCTCACGGCCGAGATATCACAATCAAAGCGGGAACTGAGCTCACGAGATGGGAAAATACATCGTTCTAACCGGGTAGAAAATAGAAAACAGAGAATTAGAGAGAGAAAGAGAGTAAGAAAGATCCTTTTCCCGGCCACCCGTGATCGATTGGCGCACGTGGATAACTTTCGCGGCACGCCGCGATCCTTTCAGTGCCGCACCTGCCGACCGTTTATTTACGGTGAGCACTATATTTAGCAGGATCGTTCACCCTTCTTCACCCCATAAAGGAACGATACGTTACGCCTCTAAGAAATTAAATCATGGCTTTCCGGTCGATGACGGTCTAATCCTTGCACCAGGATATGTTGGCTTTCGAAACGTTGCTCATGAACTCCTCAAAATAAACGACGAAGAAAATAAAAAGAAACTCCAAAAAGTGTTCATTCAAATAATTACGGCAGGGCAAATGAAGTTTTAAAAATCTGTTAGTTACTATAAAGAAAATTGTTAGTAATGAGTTAAGCTAGTATAGGAGGGTTACGGTAGTGTAGCGGGTTACAGCTAAATCTCACCCCCAATGCCCAAAAGTCTCTGCCATTTGTTAACTACCAAATCGATTAGATATTAGGCAAGTTATAATTGTGTTTTTTTAGATAGTTATTCAGTGTCATTTATTGTTATGTTATTATTAAAACATTCATATCTCTGTTGGAATTTTAGGAAGGGTGCAAATAGGGTCTATTGTCTAATCATCCTCCTCGTGTGGACCTTCTGAGGCAACTTTATAAAACGCATAAGGCGCATATAATTCAGAAAACTATTTAAAAATTGTTTCAAAGGTTTCTCGTCAAAAATTTAGAAAATACTTCCTCCACACATAATGTGCCAAAAAACGAATTCCGCCAAGTTTAATTCTCTAATAGTTTTTGCCCTTTTGAAAATTATAATCAAGAATGTTTACTTTTCTAATTTTGTATGCTCATAATGTATTCATAGTGATATTATAATCGTATTCTGTGCCTGCAAGAAATTCCCGAATAATGCAGAATTCCCGCTTATAACGAGGTCGTATTTCACATATCTGATGACAGGTTAACAAGCTGCAAAGCGTTGGGGGGTAAATGGGTTTCTCACATTTGATCAGCTTTCCACATACGTACGAACGCATAATGTAACCGTTTGATCGGCAATTTTTCATATTAATCTTAATAGCTAACAGTCCCACAACTTCATTATTAAGTTTGACTCTTTTCGTTTGTTAAATATTTGATTATTATTAGGTGTTTCTACTTTACAAAATTTAAAAAAAATACCCACCTCAAACAGTTTCGCATCTTTTCATTTTAATTCTTTGTATAATTGCCTTAATTGCAATAAAAACTATTCATATATATCGATCATTTAGAGCTCAAAACCTTCTTAGAAAAAGTGGAATTTTAGAAATTTCACTAATAATTTGATATATTACCATGGACCCCGGACAAACAAATCAACCACTTAATATAAGTACCTACATGCATAATATTAAAAGAGATAAGTAATATATGTAGATATATTATAGCTGCAACAAAGATACTTCTCTTGGAAATATATTACAGTTAATTAGTGTTAACTCTTGCATCCACCGTGACCTCCGCTCAAGAATTTTAAAAAGCCTGGGAAATGTCTGAATAGGAAACACTTTAATACAAGATCTATACATCGAATGACCGTTTTAATATAACTACATATCTAAATGAATTAATTTAGGTCAACTTCCACTAGTAGGCAATCTGGATTTAACTACTCTCATAATTAGAACTGAGCAGTGATTTATTCTATTACTTATTACTTTTCATACAGTCACATTTTATTAGCTGTTAAGGTTGAACTCGTCGCAAGATAAGTTTTTCTTATTAAATATTTCCTGTGGTAGTTAATTGACATGACAGAAATATATTATTCAACACATCAATAAATTTTAATCAATAGGTAAACGACAACATTTAGAAATGCTTTTTAGATACTTTAAAAATAAAAGCCGAGTCCTTAGAAAAGTACACTGTCTGATTTAGTACATTTTGACAGAAAAAAACATATCGTTATGAATATTTTAGAGGGTTGAAAATGGAAAATGAAAACAAAAAGGTTCTTTTTAATTTTTTGCACTATATACGCTGCAAGGGGTTAGTTACAAGGAACTTATAAAAATATTTTCAGGTTTTATGTATAATTAAATTATATGTAAGAGATATTATTCCATATATGTATGTGTATGTCAAAAGTATGTCAAATTCTCATTAACTTTGTAGATTAATTGAATCAATTGTTTCATAATTTGTTGTTATTCTCAATTTTCCATTATTATTAGTTATCACAAAGTTGGTAGTCTAATTTAATACTAAACAAATTTTCGCATTACCAAAAACAATTAGACAATATCGCATATTCCTAACTATTTGTGAACGAATTTAAGTCTTCCTCTGACCTTTACTCCTGTTTTTGCTTCTAATACCTCTCTATTTACCCTTCCATGTCTGATGTGAGAATATGTATTTTCATTTTATCTCGTCAGCTCCTAATTGGCTCCCCTATCGTCTTCTGAATCCGTTTATTAATTCTAATACCTCCTCGTTTCTAACAATTTACAATATTTTTATCATCCACACGTTTTAATTCGTGAGTACCTTTCTTTTGGACTGTTATGCCATGATTGATGGAGTTCTCCTGTATCATCTTCAAACATATCAGTCTTTACTCAATGAGCATGTCACCGCAAATAAAGTTCGACAAAATATCCAAAAGGAAAATATTAAAATCAATCAATGCTGGTCTAGAAAGCTGCAGAACTAATGTTTATAGAATAGTAGCATAAAGCTTATTAGATATACGTATCTATCCAACCAGTGGCATATTTTATTCTCTTCGGTGCTGTAACTAACTTGCTAATTAATTATTTATTAATTAAGTCGTTATTTTAAACAAAGCCAAGTGCACATACCTATTATAGAGCATAAATTACCATAGTATTACCCACGGCGTACATGCATAATTTAATATAACATTATTATTTATAATTTGTTCTTGTTCTTGTGGTAATGAACGTTTAGAAAATTTAATTTAACACGTCGCCCCCAATATCCACATATGTACATATTTTACCTAAATACCATAGCAGTTCGGCCTGATTAAGCACCGCATTATTATATATAGAGGAGGATTAAAATCCTTGATCCTCTATCAGGTTTTCGCTGGCGACCAGCTGCATACGTTTCCGCAGAATAGCGCACCGCAGGCTGGTACAACCAACGGCGGACGAAACGTTGCGAAACGCTCATTGAACGTGGCTTTTTCATAAAACTAATACGTGCATTCGACCGTCGATTATTCGATTATTATTGATAGTAGAGTCGAGCCAATTATCCACCATCAGAAACCGAATGCGAAAGCACTTGCTAAAATGTCTCGTTTAAAGTGACAGCGCTAACACAAATGTAGGTATAATGTAAAAAATTTAATGACGATACATGACATGACAGATTTATGGTTTGGCTTGTTACCGGCTGTAAAAATGTTTAAGTGTAACTAATAAACCTAAATTGGAGCAATCTCGATTAATTTATTGCAGGTGCTCTCGTTCATTTCTTTTTCTGAAATTTATGTTTAGCTTTATTGCCATTCCTAATGGATTATTATGGAATTAATTATGCATAAAAAGTATCAAGTGGATGTCAGAAAAAAATAGGAATGTCTGGTAATTTGAAATATCAGAGAAGTAGAGAGTTTCACAGAATAAACTAATACTTGTTTAAATGCATTTGATAGAAGTTGACACTTATTAAAACGAAGTAATTAATCATATTTAATTAAACTTAGTTTCAAAGAATTTTATTTTTTACTAGCTTTTTGCCCGCGGCTTCGCCCGCAGAGAGATAAAGAGTAAGGGTATAATAATAGAAATGAGTCAATATAGTAGCAGAGTAAGAATTAACATCAGCGAGTAAGATCGGAATTCCTTCGGCCGCACCGACGGTGACGACAATATCTAATTCAATATCTAATTCAATTGAATATAGTTTCAACTGTTTCTAATTTTTCTATATTTATTGTTATTTTCTTCTGTCGTTACATGCAGTATAAAACTATTCACATTTTTGAAGTTATCCGTAATTTTTGTGGTTAGCTGTTAGATCTTCTAATACAGTGGGCCGGTATTACAGTATTCAGGTTGAAACTTCATTACTATGATGCTAGATGGCCTTGAAGTAGCTAAATTTGACGATATTTTGACACAATTTTCTTATGTTTCGTAAAAAAATTTTTATTTTTTTTAATAAAAAGTATCCTTGTTACTTCTACTACCTTCAAGAGTGTATGTGCAAAGTTTCATGATGATCGGTTAAGTAGTTTTTGCGTGAAAGCGTAACAAACAAACTTACATTCCTTTTTATAATATTAGTATTTTCTTATGTTTCGTAAAAAATTTTTATTTTTTTTAATAAAAAGTATCCTATGTTACTTCTACTACCTTCAAGAGTGTATGTGCAAAGTTTCATGATGATCGGTTAAGTAGTTTTTGCGTGAAAGCGTAACAAACAAACTTACATTCGCATTTATAATATTAGTATTTTCTTATGTTTCGTAAAAAATTTTTATTTAGTTTCTTAATACTGAATGATTTCTTAGTTCGTTATAAACTATGTTACTTCTACTACCTTCAAGAGTGTATGTGCAAAGTTTCATGATGATCGGTTAAGTAGTTTTTGCGTGAAAGCGTAACAAACAAACTTACATTCGCATTTATAATATTAGTATTTTCTTATGTTTCGTAAAAAATTTTTTATTTTTTTAATAAAAAGTATCCTATGTTACTTCTACTACCTTCAAGAGTGTATGTGCAAAGTTTCATGATGATCGGTTAAGTAGTTTTTGCGTGAAAGCGTAACAAACAAACTTACATTCGCATTTATAATATTAGTATTTTCTTATGTTTCGTAAAAATTTTTATTTTTTTAATAAAAAGTATCCTATGTTACTTCTACTACCTTCAAGAGTGTATGTGCAAAGTTTCATGATGATCGGTTAAGTAGTTTTTGCGTGAAAGCGTAACAAACAAACTTACATTCGCATTTATAATATTAGTATTTTTTTGTTTCTAAAAATTTTTTTATTTTTTTATAAAGGTATCTTTGTTACATTACAAACCTACGACAACGTGACGTTCGCCGTTCATCAAAAAAATTTACTGAATTTCTACAGAATCTTCGGACTTCTGATAAATAGAAATATTATTTATTTGTTCGTTACAAAAGATATTTATTAATTTATTTAAATTTTATTACGAAAATCAAATAAATATTTTTGACTATCAAAATTTATCATGTTCAGGGGGGGGGATGTTTAGTTTTTGTGACGTAATATTCACAGGGGGGTCACAGAAAGTATGACACAGCGTGACAACCTGGGGGGAGGGGGTCAAAGAAAGCTAATTTTAGTGTGACGTATTTTATGAACAGCCCCTTACGGGATACATTTCTCTTGTTTAAATATTTAATGTGTGTTTTGTCTTAATTTTTCCACTTTTCCTATCCATGCCATCAAGTTCTCCACAGTCTCTTCCACTCTTGATACGTTACAGATCGTCATTACATGCTCTTTCAAAATCTTTGCCCAATATCTGCTTGTCCTCCATTCGTTTCCTGTTCTATATCTTACTAACTTTTTCATGTTTTCTATTTTCCATCTTCTCTGCTGGTATAATAGCCTCTCTTATTATCTCCATTGTAAATAGTTCTTCGCGTATCTTGTTTCTCTTTTCTTTTCTTCTCAATCTTTTCTTTTTCTGCTTTTTTTTTCTACATTCTTCTTTCTCCATTCTTCACTTATGGTTTCTCCTTTTTTGTCTCTCATTTTTATTCTACATATACCTATCTCCTATTCCTGCGTATAGATCCGCTCTCTATTTTGTCCGTGTTGTTCATTTCCACTTTTTGCTATCTATTGTTTCATAATTACACTGTTTTTTACATGTATCTTCTCCACTTTAATTTCTTCTCTAGCTGTATATCCTGGAGTGCACCGGAGTAGACTTAGAATACTTTTCCAATATCTCTCTTGAACTACCTCTGTCTCTTTTCTTTCCTTGTGTCCTTATATTTCTATAGCGTATAGCATTATACCTTTCACCATAACATTAAACATTAACATTCTTTTATTAAAATCTCCTCCGGATTTTCTTTCTCTTATTCTTACTCCGCATTTGTGTCATGGCTGAACTATTTTTTTACGTACCTCTTTTTTAGAGGCTTCTTCTCCATTGGTTCTTTTGAATGTATATCCGAGACATTTAGATTCGTTTACCTCTTCTAATTTGTTATTTTTGTCCCACACCAGTTCCCTTTTTTGCTGAAAACTATTATTGATGATTTAGTAAGAGTAGATATACTTTATACTTTTTATGTGTTTGTTAAGAACACTATGTCATCTGCATACTAGCGTGCATACTTTTCTTTTGCCTAATACTGTTCCTTCTTCCTGTCTTTTTCTTAGAAATTGTCCTAAATCCGCAATAAATATTATGAATAATTGGGGGCTTAGCGGACATCCTTGCCTTAATCCGTTTCTTGTCCAGAATATTTCGGACATTTCTTTTCCTACCTGTACTCTGTTCATTATTTCTGAGCATATCTCTTTTGATTTTCTGTTCAGTTTCTTGTGTATTCCTTTATTTTCTAGAAGTTTCCATAATTTTCCACTGTTAAACACTATATTGTCTAAAGAATTGTATTACATATGTAGACTACCAAACATTAGCTTCATCAGGTAATGATTTGAGAAATCATCGCCTTAGGGATTACAGTTTCATGATAATACATTTTGTTTTCAGTAATTTACTCCTCAGAAAGTTTAGACAAACAATACTTTAAAAAACCTAATCCTTGATCCAACATCCAGTTTAAAGTTAGCCATTTGTGTTTGAGAATAATGTTCGATATTTAAGCTTGATGGACATTGTCTCAGTGTATCCCCAGCAAAGGACCACGTTCCTTGAAGATAACAACCCAGTTGACAAAGGGTCGAATAAAGAACTCCTTAGATGATGTTCTTACTTCAGAATTAATACTAGATGATGGTTATCAATCCCAAATACCAAGCACCATCCAGATAATGTCGGCCGTGAAAGTCCTTTCAGTGGGATTTGAGGAATTTGAAATCGGTTCTGTAAAATCTGTTGGCACATAATATAGTTGGAAAGTGTACGTATAATTTTTGGCGCCTGCGGGTACATTTTCCTCCTTACACAAGTGTTAGGTAGGACTTGAAGCGGTAACGCGCGAGTCGACCTCTTATATATTTTAAGCGCCAAGTGACTGAATTAAAGCAGGAAGTGTATAACTGCATACTCGTGACATTGCATGGCAACTACGATGGTCTTTCTAAAGCACTTTATGGCTTTATGGAACGGTTTCGCTGGCGGCGCTCTCCCGGTAACTTCTTCTCCTTCGGTCGCCTAGCTGTTATTCTCGACGCTCTCGAACGTCTGGCACTTATTACGATTACGACGCCAGATGTTGTAAATGTACATGTATGTGGTCTTTTTTTTATTCTTCTAATATATGTGTGTTCACGTGGAGGTAATGTCAAAAATAGCACAGGAAGGATGAAAGCTACCCATTAACAGGACTATAACAACAAATTATCTTCTGAGTTCAAGTTCACTTTTGTGACATATATAACGGGATTAATTACTAATTCTAAATTTCGCTATCCGGCAAGATCAATTATTTCTTCCTCCTGGATTTTGGTGGTGAAAAATACTGGATAAATTTTTTTTAGGCGTCATTTATACTCTAGATGTTAGAATCACAAAAAAATTGTTTAGTTTGACCCATGATAAATTAAATACGTCAAAACTGGATAGACTTTATGTTTACCTATTAAAAAATATTCCTTTAATTGCCTCTGCTTTCGACCGTTTGAATGAAACATTCAGGTGTTTGGTTCGAGTACGTTGACACATCTCTTGAAAACGAATAATTCAAACGGATAAAGGATGCGAGCTGTCACTATGGTTAAGTTTTTTCTTATTAATAAATCAGCGTATCAGCAATTAACAACTAGTCGAATAATATTTATAGGCGCGCCATACAAGTTTTTACTATAATTTTAAATTAATTAATCGTTATACATGTCCGATAAAACTTTCAGAAATCTTCCAAACAGTTTTTCAGTATCGACAAATCGAATTATAAAATGTCGTTTATCTTCGTATTTATGGGACAGCCATCCAAGATTTTTAAAAATATGAATAAAATATGTTGTCGTAAATTGAATTGGAGAACTTTAATCTGTAATATATATTTCGGTAGCTCTTTGAAATTTTTTCTGTTATATTCAAAGAAGTCTGAAACATCGACTCAGTTATTTTTACTTAATGTTCCTTATTATTAAAAAACCTAAAATTAGTAGACTGCACTTAATAATTATTGTTATATTAGATTCAGCGAAAATTAGACTGAGAGACAGGTTTTCCCCGAGATTGGCACTTATGGGGCGTTATATACCAAGTTAAGGTTGGGTTATTTTGTCATCGACTGGCACTTATTTTTTTATTCATAAACTAAAATTTATTTTCCAATGATTCTCGTACGGCTGAATCGTTTTAATCCTCAATGTGGCAGTTTTCCCATTCTAATCTTAAATTAATTTTATTATACCTCGACATCTTGATTTTTCATCGTGCAACTTTAATTTAAAATAATTTGAAAAGCAACGTTAATATCCTCTTGTAATCCGGATATTATAGAGTTCGACGTCTATTCCCGGTTGAGTGCTTAACGCGGTATAATGAGCTTTCTTCCGCTATCTGTTCGAACAGGGTACTTTGTCTTGATTCTCCGGCAAAGCCGTCTCCTAATAAGTACAACACACGATGATGGTGGTTAAGCCACAGCTACACTACGCCGCACCGGCTAACTGCAAGAATCAGCAGCTCCTCCAAAGCCAGGCCGTCCGTCAGGTTCGGTTCCCGTGACTTTGACTAACGTCTTTAGGCTTTGCCGGAACAAACTGGTGCTGATCGACTTTAATGAGTTGCCCCTGCAAGTGATGTGGCTTGCCAGTATACAACGGATAGTCACATCATCAATCTCGGTCGCTTTTGCTCCGTTCTGTTGCCGAACAACTCAATAGTGGCACGAGGAAAGGAAAATGTGACCAAGGCGCACATATTTCACCAACAATATCAAAGGCGGCACACTGGTCCCTAGGAGAACGGGAAAGGTCGTGGGAAACCATACTGACGGTGAAAGAGAATATTACACACTTTACTTTACTCTTTCTAGAAGGATCAATTCCTCTAAAAAAGGTACTCCCAGAAGCTCTTCCAGAAGGACAGCTACCCCTACGTTATATCGTTAATTTGTCATTTTGATGAATTAAAATAAGAACAATAGTATAATAGACTAACAATTGAGACCCTGCCAAAACTTGCATATTTTTTGACTATTTTATGTAATATGATTGAACTCTGTCTACTGGCGCACAACATGAGTCTTTCAGGACCTATTTACTTATCTATTGAAAAGTACCACTAGAAACGCCTCCAGCAAGATAACTCTCTTCAATTTTAATGAAATTAAATCTTCGAAGAACTGAGAATTGAGAGCATTTCAAACCTTGCATAAGTTCCTTTTTTAGGGTTCCGCACCTCAAAAGGAAAAAGCGGAACCTTTATAGGCTCACTTCGTTGTCAGTCCGCCCGTCCGTCTGTCAAGACCCTTTTTCTCAGGAACGCGTGGAGGTATCAAGCTAAAATTTATACCAAATACTCAGGTCTATTGTCCCTTGGAGCAATCAAACTTCTAAGTCAACGCAATCAAAATATACAGCCGTTTATGCCCGCAAATTTCCGTAAATTTTCGAATCAAAACCTACAGGGTACTTCCCGTGAACTTAAAATCTTGAAATTTGGTACGAAGCAACGTCTTATAGCACAGATAAAGGAAAAATTGCGAAAACCGTAAATTTTTAGTTACATCATATAATAAAAATATTATTAATAATTTTAAAGTTACTACCCCTTTACTCATGAACGCGTAGAGGTATTAAATTGAAATTCATATCAAATACTCAGGTCTGTAATACCTTTAAGCTGTAACAAAATCAAACTTCTATGTCAACGCAATCAAAAGAAACAGCAATTTAAGCCGCATATTTTCAAACTCGCAACTACTCGCAAGGGAATCAAAACCTAAAGGGTACTTCCAGTCAATTTAGAATCTTGAAATTTGGCATAAAGCAATGTTTTATAGCACATATAAAGGAAAAATTCCGAAATCCTTAAATTTTTTAGTTACATCACATATATACAAGTTTGTACGGAACCCTCGGTGCGCGTGTTCGACTCGCACTTGGCCGGTATTTTTTTCAGTTATAATTATTTAAAACTCTGAATAAGAATCTAGGATTGAACTCTGTACCGCCCTCGTCCTTCCAGAAGAAACACATACAATATTCTTGCGATCTCCTGGAACGATCAAAATTAGTCCTAGGAGTATTCCAGTAAGACGACTGCCTCTTCGTTCTATAGTCAATTTTTCAATTTTGATGACCAATACTACAAAAGGCTCACTAGTTAGAATCTGTTAAGACTTGCATAATAACTTTTTTAATTAGCATTATTTAAAACTTCAAATTATAAACAAGGTATTAATTCCGTATTGCTGACAGGACGCCCACGTCCTTATGGAGGAAGGGTTAAGTTTTTAACCCTACGATGAATCCTTCTGGAAGGATCAATTCTCTTGAACTTGAAGTAGGTACCCCCAGAAGCGCTTTCAATAATACATATACAAATGTCTCTACCTTCAATCCTTAATAATGCATAAATGTTTTTTAGCTAAAATATTTAAAAACTATAATAAGAATCTCCAATTGTACTCCTTAATGCTGACAGGGCGTCCGCGTCCTTCTCGACGAACAGCAATACATTATCCCCATCCAAAACTACTTCTAGAATTGCTGTCAGCAGGATAACTCCCTCTGATTTGTTACGTAATTAATTCTAGAAAAGAAATCAGGAAATCCAAATGAAATACACAAATCAATAATTTGTTATTGATTGCTTTAATAGAATCCGTGGAATTTATGAATCATCGGTTAATCTAACAATTTTTAATTCAATCTTTGCAATTTTTGCTGAAACGTACTACATTATCCATATACTTAGAAGATTTTAGTGTTAAATTAAATTATTACGTATTTTATTATTTATAGAAAATATATTAATCATCTAATATCTTTTTATTTTTTCCAGGTAAGCTGCACCAATTCGTGGACATCTATTCCAATAAATGTAATGAGGCTGCAGATCAAAAGGTATGATTTCATGTAATCGAATGTCTGGTGAATGTGGTTTAAATTTTAAGTTGTGTGGATGTCATGATCAGTTCAAATTCCTCTACTATCGGGTTCATTTAGAACCGTTATAGAATTAAACTATCCATCTTAGTCAGAGTGTTGATATCGTCCGAAAATTTTGATAAATGACCTACCTTTAACCCGATTCATTCGTCTAGACGCTAATACTTACATGTTCATGTTTTAATATATTACTTAATGGACGCTTGATACCAATTCAATTTACTTAATGACGTTAAAACTTAATTACCTACAAAGTAACACTTAATTAAATTAAAATTCTCATAAACTTCCACAATCGTTATTGGATCAAATACGTTAAATTTTTGACTAATATTACTAATATTCCTTGCATTACTGCAAACGTTTCGCCACCCATGACGACATAATCTTCAATATGAATCACTTAGATTTTATTATGAAAATTATCGACACCAGCAAGAACTTAGGTACCTGTTAAAAAACTAGTAATTTAAGACGAACATATTAATTTTTAATATTTTTTTATCTATTTGTTCTAAAAAAATTGGATCTAATTTCGGCTTCATTCTTGCCTCGTCGTCTTTATCATTTTTTTATTCTTCTCCATTCTTCCAGTACAAAGAAGAGGATACCTAATTAAAATCGTCGCGAAGCCGCCTTACACTTGTCTAGCTTGGTGGCTCACGTTCCTTTTATAAAAGTCTAAATTTGTGTGACGATTATTAATGAAGATGTTGCCTGGAGGTAGAACTGATGGAAGTGAAAATTAAATTTCGGTGACTTGATTACTACCTAAACGAATTTGGTAGACGGCCACGATAGATGATGGCTGCTACCAGTCACGATGCGTTGTTTCCTTTAATTTTCTTTATTAGATAATAACTGGCTTGGGGGAATGAGGAAGAATATTAGGAGTGGACATCCGGGGAGGTGGGGTTTCTATCACCATGGAGGTATTTTCTACCAATTGCTCAATTTCTGTAAAAAAAAAACATCTCGTCAAATATAACCAGAATTAAAAACAAAATATGTAGTTAAGTGCAAGTTTGACTATTTTGCCGAGGATTTCGTACCTTATTGAATACATTAATTGGTGTAAAAGTATATAAAAATAATAAGCAATGACGAAGATTCACAAGTGTATCATAGTTTTAAAGAATATTTACAAATAAGTGTATAAAAGTTTGAAGTTCGGGATTTATCGACTTCTTCTTACATTTGTATACTAATCTCAAAGATGTGCAATTGAAGTGCCTATCCTAATCTTACAACACTTAATATTTAATAGATGATTCTGATAAATCAAAAAAGCTTCGGAAAACCATGAAAATTTGTAAAGTGTACAAGTGAAATTAGTGTATTTGTCGATTTCATCTTCTAAAATTCATTTCTACTTTTTTTACCTGACAATCTTCCTGAAGTAAATAGCTAGGTCATAGCCCATTAATTAACTTAAATAATCTCTGAAAAATTCTAAAACAGTCTCGGATTTTTTGGAAAATTCTACATTCTCAAATTTTCTGGAATCTTCTAAAACATTCTAGAACCTTCTGGAGAATTCTGGCACAATCTCAACTTTTCTGGTTCTCTAAAAATCTAGGACTTTCTGAAAAATTGTAGAACATGCTCGAACTTTTTGACATCTTCTAAAAAATTCTAGAACATTCTCGAACCTTCTCAAAAATTGTAGAATACTCTGAAAACTTCTGGAAAAGTCTTAGAATATACTAGAGCCTTCTGGAAAATTCAGGAAAAAAAATTCGAACCTTTTTTAGGGTTCCGCACCTCAAAAGGAAAAAGCGGAACCCTTGTAGGATCACTTTGTTGTCCGTCCGTCTGTCAAGACCCTTTTTCTCAGGAAGACGTGGAGGTATCAAGTTAAAATTTATACCAAATACTTAGGTCTATTGTCCCTTGGAGCTGTGAAAAAATCAAACTTCTAAGCCAACGCAATCAAAAGATACAGCCGTTTATGCCGCAAATTTTCGAAACTCGCAAGGGAATCAAATCCTAAAGGGTACTTCCCGTGAACTCAGAATCTTGAAATTTGGTACGAAGCAACGTCTTATAGCACAGATAAAGGAAAAATCGCGAAAACCGTTAATTTGTAGCAACATTGCCAAAAAATTAAGTTTTTACGGAACCCTCCGTGCGCGAGCCTAACTCGCACTTGACCGGTATTTTTTTATTTACTCTTATCTTAAAAATCAATCCTTGCCGCTGAAAACTGAAATCTTTTTCATGGAAGGAGGAGGGAAAGCTACCATAAGATATAACCCTCGTAGGAGTGGGGTTCGGTTGCGAAGCTCTAGCAGCAACTCCTAGCAAACCTATAGGTATATTGACTACTTGATTGATTGATGATTCGAATTTTAGAAAATTTTTACGACAATTAGGTATACTTTTAGATCTTCCTTCATTCCAAATTTAAGTTTTCTAGTTCGACTAGAAGTATCACTAGTTGGCGATGCGCTGACCTTTGTTTAATATTATATCAAGTTCCTTTTACGAAACAATTACTTACAGTTTATGGTTAATATATCGAAATTTCCTGAAACTTCGATTCACACTTGGTGGTTTTTATTAATTACTGACCAACAACTTAATGCACTTAATTAGTTTACTAAACGATATGTTTTTGGTGGTATACAATTAGCATCTAATTCTTTTGAATTAATATCCGTTTCTAACTGTAGGTAAGTGTATTTCCGTTTGCTGGTGGTAAAATATACCTAGATATAGATAGTTATTACTCAGGTAGGTATGTCCGAAATGTCTATTATTATTTTGTAAATTGTGTGTGTGTGTGCGGCTACGTTGGTTTAATTATATGGTTTCACAAGCTAATTTTCTCGCGTTTTACATAAAATCCTCCGCGCCATAAAACTGTATTTTCAATAAGATAATTACAGATTACCTCACCTAGTATAACTTTAGAGATAATAATTTCGTAGATGACTCTATTTGTATAGGTTCCGTATCTAGGCATCTCGTACTCTGCTCTTTCTTACTCTAAACGACCACGTTATAATTGGTAGGTAATGAGTGCCTTTCGGGCCGCGTTCGTCCGTTCTACCAAGCAAAGAAGACTTGTCGTTGGCAAAATAATAAGAAAAACAGAATGTCATTAGCAGTAAATCAATTTTTATTAAAGCCGTTGAAAACAGGTTGCTTGCCTTCTTTGTACATACGTACGTCGTAAATATTGCAAATGTATGCGTGCAATGAGCCGGGACATGTACAAACTGCACCAGCGGCCACATTCTATGTGCGAATTGCTTGAAGGTAACATAAAACCTGTACGTACAATATTATTGGTTGTACATGACATGACGTGTTTATTTATGTAAATTTTGATTTAACCAATAAATAATAAATAATCCTTTCTGATTAGTGTTGGATGTAGGCTAGAAAGCGTTGTATTTAATTAATTATCGATCGATGCTCAATGAAGCAGAACAAAAACCGATTAGGCATCAGGAATAATGAGACTGATTAATTAGCTTCAAACGTTCAGTTAACCAAGCACCTTGTCGTACATAAGTGTTGGATCTGTATATCTTATCTTATTTGCGGTGTGATAAACGTTATTGGAAAACAACATCACTGAATGATGTGGTGTCCGATGTTTCGTAGTATAATTTCTGGCTCGTAGTGTATTTTAATAACAAATTCATCAACACTTGTCTGTCAAAATTTTTGGGTAGTGAAATACTCATGGTGCAAAACAGATGGTAGAGCATTTCTGGATTGATCTAAGAAATATTTTGTCCTTAATTTTCATATTTGGAAAGCAGCCTTGTTTCAATGATACAGAGTAATAGATGAAGATGATAACGTTCCATATTTGTCCCAAGTGGTCACATTTGTATGACTGACTCGCCCCCCAGCTCATAATTTTTAGTTCAGAATTTATTAAATTAAAACGGCATTTCCAGAATTAGGGTTAGATAGGGTAATTGTAAACAGGCTCTTTATTTCGATGAAATTGGACTCTTGATTATTCCAACTAATGGGAATTATAGACTGTGGTGTTGACTTTTGACGGTTGGATGCTTTAAGGCGCAAAAGCAGCAGAGGAAGAGTGTCGTAATATTTTATGTTAAACAGTAAAAATATTTCTATATAATATATAATTTTTGGGGTAATTGTGAACACGGCTTTATAAATATAATTTTCATTGGAATTCACGTTTGAAAGCGAATTGTTCACTTTTGCCCCATTAAAAACATTTATAAAATCACTACAAACAAGATGATTGTTCACATTTACCCCTAATAGACCAGGGTCGCTAATTCTTGAAACTAAAAAAAAAAATTTTAGTAGGATAAAAACCCATTGGAAAAGGAAGAGAATATAACAGAAATGAAAGGAAAAATAATTTACGGGCGATTTGAGGTCGGGAAGGGGAAGAGAGTTTTTAAGGGTAATTAAACGGTTTTCCTTGATTTCCGGAAAAACTACAAGTCTTATGGAAAAAAGTTAAATGGCAAAGTTGTAGGTAATAAAAAGATCTACAACTTTTGTATTTACATTTTTTTCACATAACCTCAAAATTTATGTGAAAAATTCAAATAATGTATTTTTTAGATTTTTATTTTTCTTTTACAAAAAAAAATTTTTTTTACGAAATTTGGTGAAACCTTACCTATTTATGTCCCAAACACGCTGTAATTTTTTTGATTTAAAATATTTATTTTTTCACCTTATTTTTACTTAATATCGAAAAAACACCCTAATTTTCAATCGAAAATTCTCACGTCAAAATATCTCCTTTTTTAAAAACGTTGGTAGGTTTTTTCTTCGTTGAAATCTCTACTTTTTCATGGTATGAAAAAAAATATACATAACTATGGTAAGTTTTCACAGGAAATGCAAAAAATAGTTGTTCTAAATATTAAAGATATAATTTCAAAAATTTCAAATTTATCTAAAAAATGTGACCGCTGGTATTTCTTTCAGTAAAAAAGTGGATTAATTAAATTCTAAGAACATTTATATCATAGAAAATCTCATAATATATAAATATACATGTAAATTGTACTATTGAACTCACATACTTTTTACTGATTACGTTATTCATTCTAATATGTTTTTCGTTTTTTTTTGCATTTCCTGAGAAAACTTACCATAGTAATGTATATTTTTTTTTCATACCATGAGAAAGTAGAGATTTCAACGAAGAAAAAGCTCACCAACGTTTTTAAAAAAGCAGATATTTTGACGTGAGAATTTTCGATTGAAAATTAGGGTGTTTTTTCGGTATTAAGTAAAAATAAGGTGAAAAAATAAATATTTTAAATCAAAAAAATTACAGCGTGTTTGGGACATAAATAGGTAAGGTTTCACCAAGTTTAGTAAAAAAAAATTTTTTTTTTGTAAAAGAAAAATAAAAAGCCAAAAACTTGTTTATTTGAATTTTTCACGTAAATTTTGGGGTTATGTGAAAAAAGTGTGAATACAAAAGTTGTAGATCTTTTTATTACCTACAACTTTGCTATTTCACTTTTTTCCATAAGACTTGTTGTTTTTCCGGAAATCAGGGAAACCCGTTTTTTAACCCCTTCCGCTTCCCGACCTCAGATAGCCCGTAAATTATTTTTCCTTTCATTTCTGTTATAGTCTCTTCCTTTTCCAGTGGGTTTCATCCTACTTTAATTGTTTTTCAAGTTTTTTTGCAAAAAAAAATCTGAATTTGCATATTTAATAACAGAAATTCACTTAAAACCAAACAAGGACCTAAATTAATCATATAGTCGCCTAAATTTAATATTCATCTAAAATAAATCGAGCTGCAAAAGTCAAACTTCCAAAATTGTTCACAATTACCCCCACCTGACACATCATTTATATTGCTTTTGCTACCATCAGTTAATCAGTGCCTTTTTTTATTGTTAACTGCATTACCGGACCGAAACCGGAAAGTTTACAGCCCTAGTGTGGATCGAACCTTAGGCTTCTTTAGACACCTATATGGATTTTAATTACGTACCGTATATTATTAATACATAGTATCAATTAGAATATCATATGCTATTTTAGATCTCATATTTGATCCACAGAACTCTATTATTTATAATTCACGTTGTCAATTTGCGTATGTAACTTTTTACATAAAATACTGACCTGACAGTATAATGGTATATAAACTATGTACTTCGACATATTTTATTCTATTGTGACTAATACAGGAATAATAATTTTAATTAGTAGGTAATCTAATTAAAAACCCCATTTAGATTTAATTACAACATTCTGTTGGATGAGGCATAAGCTGACTCCATGCATGTATATGTACATATATCTCGGTGTGTAATCAGTTTAATTAAATTTACTAATGAGCTTGACATTTATCAGTCCGAATCGACATCGGGATTTAAACTGTTCAAATACAAATCTCTCTCTCTCTCTCTTTATGTGGGGTACGTTCGTATCTGTGTTTGTATGCGTATTTCGACCATCAATGCATGTTCGAGCAAACTCTTCAGTAATTAGTAACATTGTTCCATACAACAATGCTTACTCGTCGTGTTGTCGTTTGTTCCGTCTGTCTGGTTGACTGTCTGACGGTCGTTTTGTGAATGACACTAGAAAAGTGAAGAAGGGTAAAGGACAATATCGCCGTATTATTAAGCTAATGAATTGTCACGCTAATGAGCGTCGTGAGAAGTACATATCTGAAAACGTAGTTGACTTGTCTATCTCGTAAAAGTAACGATAATATTCCTGGTTTATGTGCTTCACAGGTTGCTTAGCGGCGTCTAATTAATACGGTACATCATTGAGCGTTTCCTTTCTATCGAGTAATGTGGTTACTGACTGAAAAATTCTTCAAATTCCTCATTAAACTTGAAATGTGCTATGGGAAAGAAAGGTTAATACAAATGTATTATGACTGTTTAATCACTAGTAAAGTTGTTACCATTTCTACTCCTTTCTATTTAAGGCTACCTACCACAACACGATTTTTAAAACAAAAATAATTGTTGTATACGTTATCTCTTTTAGTCCTTTGGTATATGATATTTTAGGATCTCATGGGCTGTGACCTTGGGGTGCGCAGAGACTTAACTAAATGCTCACGTATATCAAGCTAGCACGACAAAGTTATTTTTCCGATTTCTAACTTGCACTATAATTTGTCGCCAATTTGTCGCTAATTTGTTACCAAATCCAAAAATTTGTCGCTCGTGCCGTTTAGCCATAATCAAGCTAGCACTACACATAGCGTATCTCGAAAACGAAATGCGTAGGATATTATTGTAAAGGCCATAATTTGTCGCTGAAAGATGACACATTCAACGAATTTGTCGCTAGTGTTATCTTCAACTGATAAGCGAAAAAATGCTGAAAAACCATCAAACTGGCACTACATATGGCATATCTCGAAAACGAAATGTCATAGGATATTCCAGTAAAGGCCATAATTTGTCGCTCATCATGTCAACATCAAACAATTAATCAAGGAGTTCTTTGTTACATTTGTTTTAAGACCGGATTTATTTACCAAATTTCTTTTAATTAGGTTTTCCCTGTTTCCCCCAAGATGGGCAACACGTTACCTTTCGAGGGTTTGATGGCTTTCCAGTAGTTTTTTGCTTATCAGTTGGCGATAAGACTAGCGACAAATTCGTTGAATGTGTCATCTTTCAGCGACAAATTAGCGACAAATTATGGCCTTTACTGTAATATCCTACGACAGTCCTTCTCGAGATATGCTATATGTAGTGCCAGTTTGATGGTTTTCTAGCAGTTTTCGCTTATCAGTAGAAGATAAGACTAGCGACAAATTCGTTGAATATGTCATCTTTCAGCGACAAATTAGCGACAAATTATGGCCTTTACTGTAATATCCTACGACAGTCCTTCTCGAGATATGCTATATAGTGCCAGTTTGATGGTTTTCTAGCAGTTTTCGCTTATCAGTAGAAGATAAGACTAGCGACAAATTCGTTGAATGTGTCATCTTTCAGCGACAGATAAGCGACAAATTATAGGCATTTACAGTAATATCCTACGACATTTCGTTTTCGAGATCCGCTATGTGTAGTGCTATCTTGATATCAAACTAGCACTCCAGCTGATTATGGCTAAACGGCACGAGCGACAAATTTTTGGATTTGGTAACAAATTAGCGACAAATTATAGTGCAAGTTAGAAATCGGAAAAATAACTTTATCGTGCTAGCTTGATATACGTTAAATGCTCAACCATAAGCTCCGTTCTTATTTTCGTGCAATAGACGACTCATGAGGTTTTGAAATATCTCTAATCCTTAATATCTCAGAAGATGTTCTCTCCTTTTCCTAATTTACTCACCCCATTGGTATGTTCGTTCTAATTTATAAAGCAAGCACAAAAATAATTTCTCATGTGATACCTACCCTTTAGTTGCTATAGTTATATTTATATCACTTCTTTCGTCCACATTATCTTTTAAAAAGGTATTTCACTAAAAAGTGGATGCTTTTTCTTATTGTCTAAATTCCCTTATCATAGAACCTCAACGTTTCTTCCTGTTGTTTTTATGTAGTTTCTTTTTATTAACCTTTTACCTAAGTACATTCGAATAATAACACCTTTAACGTTATGAGCATGAAAGAAATTAAAAACTGGAATTTTATGACTTCGTTGTTAAATTAATTGAAACCTTACCGCCACTATTTTCAAACGTGTTCTTTAATTAGCCGGTTCATTGAGGTAAATTCCTTCCGTGAAGAAGACCTGCAGAATTTTATTATTTTAGAAGCAGCCAGCACGAACGCAATACTTGTGTAATTTATGACACAAATGTACTTATAGAACTCAACGACTGTAGTTTCAAACGCTTTAAGGGCATCATAGGAATTTATAATTCATTGATTTTAACAGAAAACAATAAAATATTGCTTCATTAACAGCGGTAAATATTTTCTTAATGTAGGATGTACCTTATCACTTTTTAATCTTTTTATTTTATTTATTTATTATGGAAGATTTGTTTCAATAGATTGCACATTATTGATTGATTATTTTTTACCTGTTTACCAATCCGACACCGTTTTCAACCCCTTATTATATTTCGTTAACGTGTCAAGTTTCATGTTAAATGTTTCGATATAATGTCAACGCATTAAATTTCTGTTACGTTCAAATTAACCTTAATTAGAATTCATAAACGCGAAGGATTCGATACGTAGAAACCAACAACCCCATAAAAAAGCAAACCCTCGTGTCAGTCTGGAGGTTTTTTACGATGGCTTTAGCCCCTTACCCCAGCTGACGCTTATCGGCAGACGGCGCATAATCATATCATATCACAACAGCAGCAAGGATACAATGCACTTTACGTTATCCTATCGTCCTTCTTCTCTTTCTATACCTCGTGTAGGTACCTCTAGTCGTCCTGTGTGGGTCCTCGATCACTGCTACTACTTCTACTGCTACCACCACCAAAACCTACCTCCTCCTCTCCACCTAACCTACCACCGCTTAGTCACCGTGGTCGTCCCTTTGCATTCATTTCCTCCTCCCAACACCCCCGTGTACCTATACTCTCACCCTTCGGACTCGCGTTACATGAGGGGTGTTCCTCATTCACTAAGTCTAATCATTTCGCCGTTCATGAACAGCTACGTACGTCAGTTTTGTTTCGGCCGTGCTTTCAAATATATCTATACAAAAAATAACTGACAGCAATGTTGTTCAATATTGTTTTTGTTTAGAGTGACTCATAAGGAATTTAAACCATCAGTGTGTGTAAAAGTTATCCAAGTTATTTGTTTGTGTGTGCTGTATGTACTTCTTCGAAAATCGATCCGAATATAATTGATATTGGAATTAGTTTCTTGTGACGTTTCTGAATCAAATCTGCAGAGACTACTCCTTTATATCCAGTTTTCCCTAATAAGAGACTTTTGTATTTAATAATTTTAAGGAGATAGGTTAACTTAGATTTTTTTTAATTGTATTAAAATTGATGTCCAGAAGAAATATCCAATATATGCTACAGTTTAACAATTAAAGTTGCCTCGAGTAAATTCTAAAACTAAGTTCGTAGAGGACAACATTAGTTCAATACTTTTTACTAGTTATAGGCACCATTATGTCAGACAATTTAATTTTCTCGGAGTAAATCGTAAAATTTAATTTGTATAGAAGAACATTAATTCGCTGTTAGAGATGCAGTTACACTGTCCGTTTTATTGTACATTGTGTATTCTCCTCTACGTTCTGCTCAGTAACCCCTCGACATAGTGTGCTATTGTAACGGTTGTTCCGTACCCTCTCCGTACACATATGTACCCGTTTATGTACGCATACTTAAGCCAACAACAATAACATCTGGCAAGTCACTTGTGACAAATGTACATACTCGAGAAATTCCCGCGTCAACAGGTTCCTTTACTTAACGAGTTTTAGCAAAAACTCAAAAGTTCTCCACAATAATAAAGCGGTTATTAAACAGGAATTGTGCAGTGTATTTCATTGTTTTTGTTTCTGAAGCACAATATATTTTAAATGTTCGTTTATGTTTTCGTTTATAATGGTCTTGAATAATTAGCTCACAATTTAGAAAGATGAATCCTTCAGATTCACCACCTGTGACCCCCAGAATGAAAGAACGAACAATGAGACCACCCTCTTGTTTGGCAGACTTGCCTGTGCCCACACCACCTCCCATGGCCAACCTATTCACGACGTCACGTTTTGATTCCACTTCGCGAACGGGGTTTGGATTTCGGAAATTATTGAAAACCACCAGCACTAGCGACTTCCAGCAAGGAGGATCAACAACCAGCCGCAGCTGCGACAATTTTAACAACTTCTACAGCAGTCTAAGGTTGCCGAAAGATTGCTCGAAACTTAAGACAACTACCGAGAAACGATTTTATACATTTCGAAAACCATTGGATCAAAATCAGGAAATTCCGAACTCTTCCAAGTATTACATTCCAGACAATGGTTTTGCAACTCCGAAGAGACAAGTACACTTTGAGAACACAGCAGCTTCTTATGCATATTTAAGCAGTCCCGTGGGATTTCGAAGACATCCTCCAGAAATAGTTTCTCCCGTTGCTTTGAGGAGGAAGGTGGTGAGCCCTTTGGTTACTAGAAAGAGTATACCAGAAGTGTTCGGTCCCAAACTATATGGAGACGATGTTATTCGTCGCAATAAATCTTCTACTCCCAAAGACTCCGTGTCAAAGGTTAACAAATACTTGTCAACTGATTCGGATTTATCCCGGGAAATGGAAGAAGTCAAAATGCTTTCCATCGAACTTCAAAAAAAGTTTGGAGAATACAGTGAAGGATCAGACGAGTGTAATATAAAGGATTTTTTACTGATGAGCGACCACTACATATCGGACATAGACGAAAACGAAGAAGTCAAGCACTTTTTAGTCGGGTATGATAAAGGAAGAATTGACGTAGTTGAAGATAATTCGTATTGTAGTGACAAACTTACTAGCAAAAGTAGTGTTGACGGTCAAAACTCACGTTCTGAGCACAGTGATATGGGAAGAGAGAGTTTTTCGTCTATAAAGAGTTCGGATTTTAGTGTTAGCCCTTCTGTAACCAAATCACCTCCTTGTTTAGAGAGTGGTGGGGAGGAGAAGGTCGTTATGACACCGCAGCGACCACTTGTCAAATTGGCACAAAGAAGGTACGATAAACTTGTATTAAATAATAATAGTAATCTTAATACTTTAATTCAGATTTTTTTTGTTATAATTTTGCAAGAAAACCAAAAATTCATAAGTTTATATTTTGAACTATTTTCATAGTTTGACTAAAAAGAAAGAGAAGGAAAAGAAAGCCACTCTTCAGACAAAAGAAGTTAAGGTTATAAGTCAGTAAAAACTTTTTCAAAATTATCTTTTTTTCCATGATACCTTTTTCTAGGATAGTAATTAAAGCTCATCATCGTTAATATTCAGTGGCGGCTCGTGGTCGAATACAAAGGGGATTCACAAAGTTAATAACATGTAGGTAATATCAGAACATGAAGCGTATTTCACGATGTTGTAAATGCACCGCAGGCGAATATTTTTATTATTTTTAAGAGAAACAAATACTTATGGCATTTTATAACACAATAAATAAAAACCTTACGTTTACTTATACAGGAAATCCATTCGTCTATGTTTTGAATTAGCAAACACACTCAACAGGATTACCGGCAAAAATCAGGCACGGAAAGCAAAATAATGCGTTTAATTTATTACACCCACACAACCACGAAGTTTTATTATACTGTTCTACTTTAAACACACGTTTGAACTTTTTATTTTTTAAGGTACACTCTTGTGTCAGCTGTAGTTTTGGGCGAGGTGGACCCCTTTTCTTTATTTCGAAACGATTTTGAAAATTACTTGAATTTTCTTTAATATATTTTACCGAACACGACTCAATCATTTACGTAATATTTTAATTAACACGTATTGTGCAATAAATTGTGCGTCATTTACAATTAGTGGACTTTGAACTCTGAAATCTGAACATGCTTCTGAACATAATTTTTTTATTATCGGTTCCTACCAACACTAGCTTCCAGAGCCTTTAAAAATGACTCGTACTGGACATTTTCACCAGGTGGCCTAACCGAAGTTGCAAAACCCTGGCAGAATGTCGGGTAGCCGTGCCGACGTAGCATGTTCAGAATCAAAACTTGAACGAAAAAAGTTAGGTGAAGTCGTCAGCGACACAACAAAAATTTAAATATTTTCTATGGGTTACGGGTTGGTGTTTTGTAACTATGAACTAAGAAATGGTAAAAGAGATGTATATTATACGATAATCATCAATAATATAATAAATATTAAAAGGATAAAATTATATGGTGTAACTAGTTCAATTTTTAAGGGGGTTCACTGAACAAATGCACCTACAGTAAACCCGCCACTGTTAATATTTCACTTCGAAGGTCGGTTGAATAAGAACATCTGAGCCAATATCCACAATTCCTAGAAACTACATCATCTCTAACTCTACCATTGCTTCTGCTTCTAATATTTCACTAGCTTTCATTTCTTACATCTTACTTGCCGTTTTCCTCGCCGACTTCCACAACTCCCTTCGTTCTGCCACTTTTTTCTACAACCTTCTCATTTCTAACCACTTTTATCCAGGACTTCTTCTGCCTGCTTATACTGTTGTTACCTTTTCTAGTGTGTGTAACTAGCACTTCGAGTCTCAAAAGGTGCCCGCCTACCATCCTACTTTTTCTTTTCCTAAACGACTTCAGTAACACCCTTTGATCTGTTACTCTTTCCAGTAATATCCCCTAATCTTTGACCTTTTCTATCCAGGTGTTCTTCTATCTCACTCTACGTCTGTTACGGCTTCTAATGTATCAGTAACTAGTTCTTCGTGTCTCAGAAAGCACCCGCCTACCATCCTACTTCTTCTTTTCTTAAATGACTTCAGTAACGCCCTTTGATCTCTTACTCTTTCCAGTAATATCCCCTAATCTTTGACATTTTCTATCCAGGTGTTCTTCTATCTCACTCTACGTCTGTTACGGCTTCTAATGTATCAGTAACTAGTTCTTCGTGTCTCAGAAAGCACCCGCCTACCATCCTACTTTTTTTTTCCTAAACGACTTCAGTAACACCCTTTGATCTGTTACTCTTTCCAGTAATATCCCCTAATCTTTCACCTTTTCTATCCAGGTGTTCTTCTATCTCACTCTACGTCTGTTACGGCTTCTAATGTATCAGTAACTAGTTCTTCGTGTCTCAGAAAGCACCCGCCTACCATCCTACTTCTTCTTTTCTTAAATGACTTCAGTAACGCCCTTTGATCTCTTACTCTTTCCAGTAATATCCCCTAATCTTTGACATTTTCTATCCAGGTGTTCTTCTATCTCACTCTACGTCTGTTACGGCTTCTAATGTATCAGTAACTAGTTCTTCGTGTCTCAGAAAGCACCCGCCTACCATCCTACTTCTTCTTTTCTTAAATGACTTCAGTAACGCCCTTTGATCTCTTACTCTTTCCAGTAATATCCCCTAATCTTTGACATTTTCTATCCAGGTGTTCTTCTATCTCACTCTACGTCTGTTACGGCTTCTAATGTATCAGTAACTAGTTCTTCGTGTCTCAGAAAGCACCCGCCTACCATCCTACTTTTTTTTTCCTAAACGACTTCAGTAACACCCTTTGATCTCTTACTCTTTCCAGTAATATCCCCTAATCTTTGACATTTTCTATCCAGGTGTTCTTCTATCTCACTCTACGTCTGTTACGGCTTCTAATGTATCAGTAACTAGTTCTTCGTGTCTCAGAAAGCACCCGCCTACCATCCTACTTTTTTTTTCCTAAACGACTTCAGTAACACCCTTTGATCTGTTACTCTTTCCAGTAATATCCCCTAATCTTTCACCTTTTCTATCCAGGTGTTCTTCTATCTCACTCTACGTCTGTTACGGCTTCTAATGTATCAGTAACTAGTTCTTCGTGTCTCAGAAAGCACCCGCCTACCATCCTACTTCTTCTTTTCTTAAATGACTTCAGTAACGCCCTTTGATCTCTTACTCTTTCCAGTAATATCCCCTAATCTTTGACATTTTCTATCCAGGTGTTCTTCTATCTCACTCTACGTCTGTTACGGCTTCTAATGTATCAGTAACTAGTTCTTCGTGTCTCAGAAAGCACCCGCCTACCATCCTACTTCTTCTTTTCTTAAATGACTTCAGTAACGCCCTTTGATCTCTTAGTTTTTCCAGTAATATCCCCTAATCTTTGACATTTTCTATCCAGGTGTTCTTCTATCTCACTCTACGTCTGTTACGGCTTCTAATGTATCAGTAACTAGTTCTTCGTGTCTCAGAAAGCACCCGCCTACCATCCTACTTCTTCTTTTCTTAAATGACTTCAGTAACGCCCTTTGATCTCTTAGTTTTTCCAGTAATATCCCCTAATCTTTGACATTTTCTATCCAGGTGTTCTTCTATCTCACTCTACGTCTGTTACGGCTTCTAATGTATCAGTAACTAGTTCTTCGTGTCTCAGAAAGCACCCGCCTACCATCCTACTTCTTCTTTTCTTAAATGACTTCAGTAACGCCCTTTGATCTCTTAGTTTTTCCAGTAATATCCCCTAATCTTTGACATTTTCTATCCAGGTATTCTTCTATCTCACTCTACGTCTGTTGCGGCTTCTAATGTATCAGTAACTAGTTCTTCGTGTCTCAGAAAGCACCCGCCTACCATCCTACTTCTTCTTTTCTTAAATGACTTCAGTAACGCCCTTTGATCTCTTAGTTTTTCCAGTAATATCCCCTAATCTTTGACATTTTCTATCCAGGTGTTCTTCTATCTCACTCTACGTCTGTTACGGCTTCTAATGTATCAGTAACTAGTTCTTCGTGTCTCAGAAAGCACCCGCCTACCATCCTACTTCTTCTTTTCTTAAATGACTTCAGTAACGCCCTTTGATCTCTTACTCTTTCCAGTAATATCCCCTAATCTTTGACATTTTCTATCCAGGTGTTCTTCTATCTCACTCTACGTCTGTTACGGCTTCTAATGTATCAGTAACTAGTTCTTCGTGTCTCAGAAAGCACCCGCCTACCATCCTACTTCTTCTTTTCTTAAATGACTTCAGTAACGCCCTTTGATCTCTTACTCTTTCCAGTAATATCCCCTAATCTTTGACATTTTCTATCCAGGTGTTCTTCTATCTCACTCTACGTCTGTTACGGCTTCTAATGTATCAGTAACTAGTTCTTCGTGTCTCAGAAAGCACCCGCCTACCATCCTACTTCTTCTTTTCTTAAATGACTTCAGTAACGCCCTTTGATCTCTTACTCTTTCCAGTAATATCCCCTAATCTTTGACATTTTCTATCCAGGTGTTCTTCTATCTCACTCTACGTCTGTTACTGCTTCTTATGTGCAAGTTACTAGTTCTTCGTGTCTTCTTTTCTTAAATGACTTCAGTAACGCCCTTTGATCTCTTAGTCTTTCCAGTAATATCCCCTAATCTTTGACATTTTCTATCCAGGTGTTCTTCTATCTCACTCTACGTCTGTTACGGCTTCTAATGTATCAGTAACTAGTTCTTCGTGTCTCAGAAAGCACCCGCCTACCATCCTACTTCTTCTTTTCTTAAATGACTTCAGTAACGCCCTTTGATCTCTTACTCTTTCCAGTAATATCCCCTAATCTTTGACATTTTCTATCCAGGTGTTCTTCTATCTCACTCTACGTCTGTTACGGCTTCTAATGTATCAGTAACTAGTTCTTCGTGTCTCAGAAAGCACCCGCCTACCATCCTACTTCTTCTTTTCTTAAATGACTTCAGTAACGCCCTTTGATCTCTTAGTCTTTCCAGTAATATCCCCTAATCTTTGACATTTTCTATCCAGGTGTTCTTCTATCTCACTCTACGTCTGTTACTGCTTCTTATGTGCAAGTAACTAGTTCTTCGTGTCTCAGAAAGCACCCGCCTACCATCCTACTTCTTCTTTTCTTAAATGACTTCAGTAACGCCCTTTGATCTCTTAGTCTTTCCAGTAATATCCCCTAATCTTTGACATTTTCTATCCAGGTGTTCTTCTATCTCACTCTACGTCTGTTACGGCTTCTAATGTATCAGTAACTAGTTCTTCGTGTCTCAGAAAGCACCCGCCTACCATCCTACTTCTTCTTTTCTTAAATGACTTCAGTAACGCCCTTTGATCTCTTAGTCTTTCCAGTAATATCCCCTAATCTTTGACATTTTCTATCCAGGTGTTCTTCTATCTCACTCTACGTCTGTTACTGCTTCTTATGTGCAAGTAACTAGTTCTTCGTGTCTCAGAAAGCACCCGCCTACCATCCTACTTCTTCTTTTCTTAAATGACTTCAGTAACGCCCTTTGATCTCTTAGTCTTTCCAGTAATATCCCCTAATCTTTGACATTTTCTATCCAGGTGTTCTTCTATCTCACTCTACGTCTGTTACTGCTTCTTATGTGCAAGTAACTAGTTCTTCGTGTCTCAGAAAGCACCCGCCTACCATCCTACTTCTTCTTTTCTTAAATGACTTCAGTAACGCCCTTTGATCTCTTAGTCTTTCCAGTAATATCCCCTAATCTTTGACATTTTCTATCCAGGTGTTCTTCTATCTCACTCTACGTCTGTTACGGCTTCTAATGTATCAGTAACTAGTTCTTCGTGTCTCAGAAAGCACCCGCCTACCATCCTACTTCTTCTTTTCTTAAATGACTTCAGTAACGCCCTTTGATCTCTTACTCTTTCCAGTAATATCCCCTAATCTTTGACATTTTCTATCCAGGTGTTCTTCTATCTCACTCTACGTCTGTTACGGCTTCTAATGTATCAGTAACTAGTTCTTCGTGTCTCAGAAAGCACCCGCCTACCATCCTACTTCTTCTTTTCTTAAATGACTTTAGTAACGCCCTTTGATCTCATACTCTTTCCAGTAATATCCCCTAATCTTTGACATTTTCTATCCAGGTGTTCTTCTATCTCACTCTACGTCTGTTACGGCTTCTAATGTATCAGTAACTAGTTCTTCGTGTCTCAGAAAGCACCCGCCTACCATCCTACTTCTTCTTTTCTTAAATGACTTCAGTAACGCCCTTTGATCTCTTAGTCTTTCCAGTAATATCCCCTAATCTTTGACATTTTCTATCCAGGTGTTCTTCTATCTCACTCTACGTCTGTTACGGCTTCTAATGTATCAGTAACTAGTTCTTCGTGTCTCAGAAAGCACCCGCCTACCATCCTACTTCTTCTTTTCTTAAATGACTTCAGTAACGCCCTTTGATCTCTTAGTCTTTCCAGTAATATCCCCTAATCTTTGACATTTTCTATCCAGGTGTTCTTCTATCTCACTCTACGTCTGTTACGGCTTCTAATGTATCAGTAACTAGTTCTTCGTGTCTCAGAAAGCACCCGCCTACCATCCTACTTCTTCTTTTCCTAAATGACTTCAGTAACGCCCTTTGATCTGTTACTCTTTCCAGTAATATCCCCTAATCTTTGACATTTTCTATCCAGGTGTTCTTCTATCTCACTCTACGTCTGTTACGGCTTCTAATGTATCAGTAACTAGTTCTTCGTGTCTCAGAAAGCACCCGCCTACCATCCTACTTCTTCTTTTCTTAAATGACTTCAGTAACGCCCTTTGATCTCTTACTCTTTCCAGTAATATCCCCTAATCTTTGACATTTTCTATCCAGGTGTTCTTCTATCTCACTCTACGTCTGTTACGGCTTCTAATGTATCAGTAACTAGTTCTTCGTGTCTCAGAAAGCACCCGCCTACCATCCTACTTCTTCTTTTCTTAAATGACTTTAGTAACGCCCTTTGATCTCATACTCTTTCCAGTAATATCCCCTAATCTTTGACATTTTCTATCCAGGTGTTCTTCTATCTCACTCTACGTCTGTTACGGCTTCTAATGTATCAGTAACTAGTTCTTCGTGTCTCAGAAAGCACCCGCCTACCATCCTACTTCTTCTTTTCTTAAATGACTTCAGTAACGCCCTTTGATCTCTTAGTCTTTCCAGTAATATCCCCTAATCTTTGACATTTTCTATCCAGGTGTTCTTCTATCTCACTCTACGTCTGTTACGGCTTCTAATGTATCAGTAACTAGTTCTTCGTGTCTCAGAAAGCACCCGCCTACCATCCTACTTCTTCTTTTCTTAAATGACTTCAGTAACGCCCTTTGATCTCTTAGTCTTTCCAGTAATATCCCCTAATCTTTGACATTTTCTATCCAGGTGTTCTTCTATCTCACTCTACGTCTGTTACGGCTTCTAATGTATCAGTAACTAGTTCTTCGTGTCTCAGAAAGCACCCGCCTACCATCCTACTTCTTCTTTTCTTAAATGACTTCAGTAACGCCCTTTGATCTGTTACTCTTTCCAGTAATATCCCCTAATCTTTGACATTTTCTATCCAGGTGTTCTTCTATCTCACTCTACGTCTGTTACGGCTTCTAATGTATCAGTAACTAGTTCTTCGTGTCTCAGAAAGCACCCGCCTACCATCCTACTTCTTCTTTTCCTAAATGACTTCAGTAACGCCCTTTGATCTGTTACTCTTTCCAATAATATCCCCTAATCATTGACCTTTTCTATCCAGGTGTTCTTCTTTCTCTCTCTACGTCTGTTACTGCTTCTTATGTGCAAGTAACTAGTTCTTCGTGTCTCAGAAAGCACCCGCCTACCATCCTACTTCTTCTTTTCCTAAATGACTTCAGTAACGCCCTTTGATCTGTTATTCTTTCCAGTAATATCCCCTAATCATTGACCTTTTCTATCCAGGTGTTCTTCTTTCTCTCTCTACGTCTGTTACTGCTTCTTATGTGCAAGTAACTAGTTCTTCGTGTCTCAGAAAGCACCCGCCTACCATCCTACTTCTTATTTTCTTAAATGACTTCAGTAAAGCCCTTTGATCTGTTACCCTTACCAATAATATCTTCTCATTTCTAACCCTTTATAACCAGGTATTCTTCTCAATATACTATTTATAATATTTCACTCACTAACACTTCCATTATAAATGCCGTTTTCCTTCTCGATTTCCACAATGCCCTTTGGTTTGCAAACCTTACCAGTACATCCTCGTTTCTTACCGTTTCTATCCAAGTTTTCTTCTTCCTCTCTGTACTTCTGTTACTGTTTCTAATCCTACTTTAATATAACTACCTTTTCATGTCTCGAAAAGTATTTTACTATCTTGCCTCTCTTTTTGTTTGGTGGCTTCCATAACCTTTTTATTCTGCTACCCTTTCTAGTAGCTTCTCGTTTATAACCTGGTTACTTCATAGTGTTTTCAACACTTAGAGTGTAATATCGGCCTAAAATCTTCAAAGAAGCGGAAATAAATTATGCCTTGAGTTCTTTTCCTACCGTTCAGCTATAATTACCGATTTCCTTTGGACTGATTCTAATTTTATTAACCTAAAATAAGATGGAAGTTGAAAAGCTGTTGCGGTTGCTTTGATTTAAAACTAAAAGGATATACGTACGTACCTACATATGTTGTTCAATATTAAGATCCCCTTGTGCCAAAGCAAAATATTCCATTGGCAATTTTGTTCCTTAACCGATACATTTTGTTTTCCGTAAGCGTTTCGTCTCTGTTGGGATTTTAGCAAAAGGATCACGTTCGAGATTGAATCATTTGTGCGCCGTTTCTGCGCAAATGGCCCAAAGAGATTTTCCCCGAAATAACAATGGCAATAAAAAAGCCGAAAAAGCACATTCAGATAACGGTTGGGACGAGTTCATAGATTGTTTTTGCGGTGCCCGTTGCTTGTTTCGAATTCTTTTGTATTCTCGTTTCGGCCGGGTTCGATCACTGTCTGTAAAAGTACCTACCGATATACGTATACGTATGATTCGGCAGCTGCTGATGTATTATTGATAGGAAACGATCGAGTATTTCAGACACATGTCCTCGCAAAAGCTCCCCAGCTTTTTTTTATAGATGCATACACATACAGACGAACTTACAAACGGAATTACAAAACTTTACTGAATTCGTATTACCTTCACATATCTTATTTGCAATTAGGTTAGCCAATAGATAGAATAGCAGCACAGTGGAAAGTAGGATTTACAGAATCAAATGTGAAAATTCCAATGAGCAGTTTATGGGTCATAATCGCAAAACTATTAACGTTAGGATTAAAAAATATTTAGATCATTCATCGACAATCCTCTCAAATAGTGATACTATTTCAAATTTGGGTTTGTTTAGGCCGTTATCAGACTTAAATCAAAGCATGCATTTAGGAAAAGTTCATCTATTCGTTATGAATACGGAACGACTTCACCAGAAAGGTTTAAAGTGTTTTATGAACTCATATTGGCAGATACCGGTGAGCTGATGGTACCTACTTCTAGAAAAATTTAGATCAAGAATAAAACTAAGGCAGACCTTCTTGGATGACGGGGGAATCCAAAAGTGGCTTAAATAGAGCCACGCACAGTATATTGAATTGAGTGAATATTTAGTATTGGCTGTAGTGGTAGTGTGACCTTCCCGAAACTCCGAGAAGGGTGGGAGGATAATACGAATCCCTTTTTAGTGATTCAAAATTGTTTGGGTTTCATTAATATTACGAACAATTCGTAGTATTTATATAATAAGCTGTAGGATTTCTCCTCGCTCATGATCAGTGGTGGTGGCACCTTGGATGCAGAAACGTTTCAATTTCTAAGTGTTGTATGTGACATTTAAGGCTTGGGTGTTTTATTAAATCAACTTCAGTGGTCTACGAATGATCTGTTTGCTTCTCCTAGACGGTGTATGCTGAAATATTGCTACTATTGCTTCAAACTTACCCTTTAATGTTTTAGTATACAATTTGACATATTTTTAAGGATCTTCTAAAATAGTTTTTATAAGTTTATTCTTTTTATTGTCATATACTTTGTAGTTTTTTATCAATGTCTCCTAGCATATTTCGAAGCATTTGCGTGTAGGTGCTTTATATTATCTTGAAATACTTCTCCAACACAGGCATCAATCCAAAACTTATGCAATATAATCCCTTTTTATTTTTTAGAAATTAAGTCAAACATTTATATATATATTCATAAGTTATTCTTAGTATAGAGTTTGAGTTAGTATACAAAGCCCAATTGTTATTATCGAACATCCAGTGTGCACACGCCTTGGGGGCTCTCTTTCAAATCGTTGTTCCAGTGAATGAGTCACGTGTAGAATTAACGCACCCTGCACCTCGTAAATCTTTATTTATAAGGGATCGGCTGAGTTACATATGTGCCAAATGACGACAATGTTCGTTCATTAGGTGTATCGAGCTTTTGAACGCCTTCAGGCAGGGGAAAAGCGCGATAGCCCACTGCCAGTTCTGTTTGGTAACGCAAACGACGGAGTCCTCTCAAAATACGTTTATTTGGTTACTGATATAGAATTGCATCGTTTGTCAAAACTCACACCACACAGATCACATTTAGCACTTTGGCAGAAATGTAGGGTTTGAGATTGAGTTCGGGTATAAATATATAAAATGAACATCTGGCAGATAGGTATATGCAGTTTGCAGGGTTTGAACTTGATACTACATTATATGTAATACACGAAGTTTCAAATTGATTTATCTAATTTTCGATATTTCCACATACACGAGTTTGGACATTGATCTAGGGTACAAAGTAAACTTCTCCCAGATGTCAGGATTAGTACTTATTTTGTTGATTGTGCTGGCTATCAAGTTTGGAAGCGATTTTAGCTATTTAATAAGATTAAATACAAAAATTATGTATGTACTTATGCAAGAAACGGGGCTTGATATTGATCTCGGCGATCCTGGGTTCACAGTGGCATTATCAGGATGATGCCACTGTGTGGTGAAACAATATTGTAGTGTATATTTTTCAACATTATATTTTTTCTTGAAACTTTTGTATGATTCAAAATTATGGATACGTTTCAACGACTAGAAGCTTCTACTCTAAAAAGTTTATTTACATCTATCTAATCAAGTCTAAAAAATGTTTCAAGCTTCTGTCTTTAAAAATTACGGAATTTCCGCACAAACATTCCTATTTGAACCCCTTACAACCCTTTTTTCGCATTAAAAAGTAGCATATGTCCTTTGTCAGGCTCTAGACTATTTCTGTACCAAATTTCATTTAAATCGGTTCAGTAAATTTTAGGCGAGATTGTGTAGCATACAGACAGAGTTACTTTCGCATTTATAATATTCCGCAAATTCATTTTAATCGATTTTCCCATGGGAATAAGATATTTTCTCGCAGTAAAACGTAGTCTATGTGTTAATCCAGGGTGTCAGCTAACTCCATACCAAATTTTATTAAAATCGCTCCAGCCGTTTAGACGTGAAGAAGTAACAAACATACACACCAACACACTAAAACTTTCGCCTTTATAATATTGGTGTGATTCTGTGGTCGATATAGATTTATTATGATTATATTAATAATTATATTTTAGATCATCGCAACTTGTAAATGTAAATTCTCTGTAACATTTAATGAATGGTACATACAATTACCTGCCATCCATTTTTATCACTCCCCTGTGACATACATACAAATTAGGAAAATATGTTACAAATTAATTCTATTATTATTGATGTTTCTGGTTATGGGTACAAAATAAATATTTAGCAAATATAGAGTTTGGAAAATAGGTACATGTTTTGTTTGAAGATGGTTCTAGTACCTAACAAAGTTTGGTATTGACTTTGAACACAAAAGTTATATATGATGGAAAAGCAAGATCTAATTTTGGTTTTTAAAATTTTAGTGCAAAATAATTAAAATTGGATAAAAAATGAATATTTAATCTCTGTAATATAATTGTTATTTATATTATCATTGTCTTGAACCTATATACGTATATAATTAGGTATTTGTTTTCATGAGGTTATTGAACATAAGCAGTTCAGAAGTCAATAGCCAATAAATCATGATATAAATGTCGTAATAGATAGGATTTTCCATAATTTGCATATCAGTAGCAGTCAAGGTTTATTTTGTTTATGTGCATTTGTTCTTATGTACGCATCTCGATTTTAAATGCATTCAGTGATTGTGATGTGTTTTGCATTAACAAGTAGATGTATGTAAATTCTGAGGTACCTACGATATATACTCAAATACTACGTAAATGTAAGAAAAATGAACTTGAAGTCGAATATATAAATGTTATTAAAGTTAGAAAACACTCAAATAAATATATAAAGGCATTGTGTATGTAATGAAAACAAATAAATTAGGTACCTAATTATTTATTCGAGGCGGATATGTGCAAGAAAGTTGAATTTATTTATACTATAATAGTGGTCTATTTTTAACATCTTAATGGCAAACATTCGAGAATAAAATAGCTATTTTCACTGGTGTATCTGTCTAAATTTCGATTATTCTGTTTATAGTATATATAGCGCGAAAAATCTTTAATAACATAATGAAGAATGTTAATTATGAGCTGTACTGATAGTATTCTTTCTTTAAAAAATTTTATTAAAATTAAGTTAAAAAAAGTTCTTGGCCCATGGGGGGATCGAACCCACGACCTTCGCGTTATTAGCACGACGCTCTAACCAACTGAGCTAATGGGCCACACGTTTACTCGCGCGATTCATAAACTGTGACATTTCAATACAGCAACTCAAGTACAACCTATACAATAGATACATATATTGATTAGTATATGCAACTATTGATATTTTTTACACTTACTGAATTGGGCACAACTTCAGTATGTGACCCTCCGCTTAGAAAGGTGTGTCCTATATGGTCGTGTAAGATAGGGTGAGAGGAACACTTTGGTGGGGGTTAAGGTTGCAGAAACCCAGGGAGTCAAAAGTTATGGGGTGTCAAAGTTGTCATAGACTCACAGGTAGTACACTATAGAATCGCAGCTCCTCCTAAAAATAAAATTAGAACTTTTTTGTTTGCAAAAAAATGCTTTATTTTAGTTTGAATATTAATAAAGAGTGGGGGGAAAGCGATATTTTTAATTGTTTAATAAGTAAAAACTGCAAAAAAACATGACATTAAAGCTTACGTGATTTACCAAGAGGGTTTTGCTTAGGTTATGGTATGAAGGGGTAGCTATGATTAAAATGTTTGAAGTGCTATGCACAACTTTACTCCCCATAACTTTTGACCCCCTGGGTTTCTGCAACTCTAACCCCCACAAAAGTGTTTCTCTCACCTTACCCTACACGACCATGTAGGACACGCCCCCCTCGGGGGTGGGTCACATACGGAAGTATGTTGGAGATTGTATACGGTTCTTGTAGGCAATATTGTATCTTATCGAAAGTACGTTCAATAAAACGCCAAACAGACTCCAAAGTAAAGAAAACAACAGAATACAAAGAATGTTTCCTGCTGAGGGTTAAATGAAAAATGAAGTTTTCGTGAGCTTAGTAGTCGGCAAGACAGCTGCCTTTTCCGTCTCAAATAAGTCTTTTACCATTTTCTAATATCGTCTCTCGGTTTGCTTTCAGGACACGTAGTAGAAAACATGTAATTGAAAAGTTCAATTTTTCATTCGGCAAGGAAAATTTTTAGAAGGGTACCGAGTCTGTTCTACCCAGAACTACCCTCCCATTCAGTCAGTCAGTCACTCACTCATACCAACGCGTTCCTTTGTCCTGCGTTTACATCAAATACCAGGACCATTTTTCTTTTGCTTTGTCCTTATTTTTAATTTCGCCTGAACGTGATATGAATAAAATATCTCTTATATCGGGTCGGCGTTCGCTATATGCGAGACAACCGGACGTCGATGGATTTTTAATGGAATACGGCGGTTATTTACCAAAAAACAATTTACCATTTTTATACAGCGTGTCTCAAAACTCCGTATACGTATATAGAGCAACCACGGATAAGTTTAACTCGATTTGTTAGCTCGCGAGAGGGTGCGTAGGGCAACAAGAAAATTAAGTTACCTATCTATATTAAAACATTAACACAAAATGCTTAGTACAATTTCAATAAAATTTAGCACATTAAAATGTTTACAAAAATACTGAAGTGCACATAAATTTTCTTAAGAAACGACAAGGGTCAAAATTACCCCAACTATTAGATAAAATTGTTTACAGCTTTTTTGGAGGGTTGAATAGGTACTTTCATTATTTTTTTTTAGAAGGGCACATTTCTAACTTCATTTTTTTGTCTTTTATTAAAAAATCATATTTGTAACAGTTCAGAAAAAAAAATGTTACCTTCATGGATTATTTCCCACAAAAAATCTTAAAATATAAAAATTTTGATATAACCCGACGATGCTTGATGCGATTTGATATGTAGATTTTCCTAAGTAGTATACAGTATAAAAAAAAGTTGGAAAAATAAATCGACCCTATTACAAATTGCGATCAATTTTATTTAATGGCGGTAGTAGTCTTTTCCCGATTCGTTTCTAATTGTAAGTAAATATTTTAGGCATATTACTAGTTAGTTTCTCCGTAGGAATATCTAAAAATACAAAATTTTATTCAAATTGCACCAATCATCACTGATTTATATATTTTAAAAATTACTACATTCCAAGAACTTTTGCCGGAAATCATCCATGGAGGAAATATTAATTTGTTACAGAATAAGGAACAAAAAACGAAGCTAGGATATGTACCTTTTTAAGAAAACATAATTGAAGTAACTATTCAATTATGGTTTGCGTGTAAAGAAGTGTTTTAAAATACGTGTTTTGAAAACTTTTTAAAACATGTTTTAAATAAAAACGAAAATACTTATATGAAATATTCTTTGAATTTATTCGACTAAAGAAAAAATATCGGTTATAGGTATGAAATAAGGAAAACGTCTCATTTATTACTCTTTACTTATAAAACATTTTTTAACACCTGTAGTTGGGCAGTTTTTTGATCCATAATTCGTGGTTCTTTTGAAAACTACGGCGTGGTACTTATATAAAAATTCGTAAAAATTTGCCTTTATTTTTTCAATAAAAAATAAAGTAATCAAGTCCAATAAATGCAATTTAAAGCTTTCGAGGGGTGCTAAGATTTTTCCAAAAGCTTTTGAGTGCTCGGTTAGTTCATAACAGTTTTCAAAGGGGATGAGATATTTTCAGATGAACATGATTGAAAAAATATATTCCAGACGTTTACCAAATTATGAAATAATGCATTTTTACTTGTACGACATTAATAAACAAAATGCCGACACAGAATCTATGTTCGGTGAACGTTTTACCCCACCTATTATACAGACGACCGAGTCCCTAGAATGGTCATTGATAAAAAATTAAACTTAGGTTTAAATTAAAGGGTTAAAGCATTTTGAAGTGTATTTGCTTCATAAATGTAATAAAAAACTTTTTTCCAACCCTATATTCAACCCTTCCCAAAAGTTCCGAACAATTGTAATAATATAATCTTCAACCGTATTTAAGGTCCTGCTCTTATTATTTTATTGATTAAATTAAAGAGCTACGTCTTCTTCTTCAAATTGAAAATGATAAATATCTGATTATTTATCGGGACATATTGGACAGAATAGAAATTATGATGTCGAATGTCCTGTTATTGTTATTGGTACATTGTAGTTGTTATAGGTAACGTACGTATCTGTTCAACCTTAATGGCAGTAACTGGTTGTTACTCTTCCATTTGTAATAACTCGTCACATAACGTAACGTACCTACAACCTGGTTGTTGAAACATTGTAGTAAACTGTTTAGCTTCTAACGGGTTCTGAAATGTTAATTTATTTCATTTTGACACTTGTTGCATGACCACAATGATTTGCTAATTTTGTTAGCGCATTCTAACTACACGTGTACGGAAGGCCGGCTTTGGCTGCATAGCTACACCATTAAATTACCAATCACTAGGTTATTACTATGTTTTACGTACAAATCTAGGAATGATTTATTTATTCATTTCACGAAAAAGTAAAAGCAGAGATCGGGATCGGAAAGATAGTTCGTTACAATAAAAATCCCTTCATTTTCTCTCTTCTGTAAAGTAAAGAAAAAATATTTTTAGGTCACTAGAATTTTCACAATTAGGTACATAAAAATAAAGAGAAGGAAAATTGAACCCTTTAAAAACACGGGTCCCTCTGTAGGTCTGGAAAAAGGAGCTGTTGCATTCGAGTTTTTCAAAAATTAGACACGGCGCGATGTATGAACTTATTTAACCTAGTAAAACATCTTTGTCGACCTATTATGTATTTTGACGACGCAATTTTTTTTAATGTACTTATATGTTACCGGTAATCTGTATAATCCGGTATACTATACAATACCTAGGCAATGTATAGAATACCTAAAACGTGCAGGTAATGTATGAAATATTATCTATTTCATACTATGCCTAGGTATTCTATACAATACCGAATGCACAGCCGGTAATGTGTGTAAAAGACTTGAGCGGGAAAATTTATTATTAAGACATTGTATTGAAGACAGCAATTTACAGTTTGTCATCAAGAATTACTTAAAAAAGATGTCCCTAATCTAGAAACGACCCTCTGTACAGTAGCGACTCTGCAATCTACGGGGACAGCCAGGGATTTGTCAAATGTAGTTGCGAAAAATACTGTGATACTAAAAAGTGTTCTTGTCTTAAAAGTAAAATTTTATACACTTTAAAATGTCATAATAGTTCCTCATGCAAGAATAAATAATTTGTTTTTACTTACTTGATTTTGATTAGGATGTAGACCTACTTATTATTTTGACAGAATTGTTTTGTTTCTTAAATTATTAATAATTATTACTGACCTGAGTACTTCTAAGCAAATTACATTATTTTACTTTTAGCCAGAAGATTTTTTTAAGTTTCACGTTAATTTTATTGTGATTTTACTGTAGTAGTGATGTCAATATTGTAATGATTCGTTACTCAATACTCGTTACTTGGTAGTAATCGTAGTAATCGAGTACTACTTTGAGAAAGTAATCGTTACCGATTACTTTTAGTTATACTAGTTATACCGCGTCCCATCGGTACTGTCGGTACTGTTCGGTACATTAGTCGTAGAAGTCGTAAGACGAAGTAATCGAGGTAATCGCCAGTTCGATTACCAATATTATTTTGTGCAGGATATGGGAACAAAAAAATGTACCATGTACCTGTTATATTCAATATCCATAATATTATGTACCTAAGTACATATCTAGGTATATATGATGTATGGGTGGAAATGAAACAGAACGAAGACTCTATGACGAAGACAAGCTCGTGCTTAAAGGACTACTTGCACCATTCATCGTGTTATTATTTTATTATAAACATGTAGATCAGCATCGCGTCGTCGTTTGCGTCAACATACGATAATATAAATATCTGTATTTATAGTTACGTATAATTTAGGCACTAGGTACAATGTTAAAAAATAAATGGCTTGTTGAATTCTATTGATTTATAAAGAGAGCTGCACTTTTGTTATTGTTATTATTATAAAACTAAATTTCTATTGAACTATTTATTTTTTATTTTGGAATAAAAGATAATTCATATAAAAAGGGAATAACATAATTACTCATATAGGTACATATTACCGATTATTTATTGGTAATCGCCGTTACTGTGGATCGTACCTAGGTAAACATTATGTATTACAGAAAAAGTAACGAGTATTTGTAACGATTACAAAGTAACGAGTATTGATTAATAAAATAACTGGTACTAACGAGTACCAAAAAGTAATCGTACTTGACATCACTATACTGTAGTAACACAAAGGTAATACTTAAGTGGTTTTTTAAAGAATATTTTATTGTTTATAAAAGTTTATTAAAACTTAACGGTATTCAAGTCTTAATACTATTTTAATAAAGTTAATTTTAAGTAATAGAACATATTTCTTTTGCCCGTCATTTTATACGTTTTGCACTTTGCCGGTGGACCAGCAGGTACTCTATACAATCCCTAGGAATTGTATACATTGCCTGGGTAAAGTATATAACAGGCAATAATATTCATAGTATTTTATACATTGCCTGGACGCTCTAGGTATTCTATACATTTCCTAGGTATTGTATAGAATACCTGAATTATACAGATTGCCGGTAACATATATATAGGAATTTGGGTTATTATATTAATTAACCGGCCGGCAGTTATGGCGAACTGACCCAGAGGCATTTTGAAATGTTTTACCAACAAAATGAAACTAGTTTCTTATTTTTCCACTAGTCTACACTCGAACTTAACCTTATTAAACACTTGGAATCAATTAATTTGTAATTATCATAGAAGGGTGGGTGCTAATGGGCCAATAAGACTCAATGTTCCCGCTAACTCGACTCTTTGCTTCCGAGCAGGGTTGGCATGTTTAAAACAAAGTCTTTAAAACACGTTTTTCAAACACTATTTAAAACACAATCTAAATAAAACACGGTTTGTTTCAAAAACTGTTTTTTTTCATCCCTCCTTCCGAGTGAAGGCTCATCTAAAAGGGGGATTTATTACACAGTATGGATTGTTTATCTGGTGAGGATGAAATTGGAGACCCATCGTTTGATTAAAATTATCAACATATTTCCGATTCAGAACAATCGATTTATAAAACTCAAATGATTATGAAGATGCTGAGCTGGAGCTGTTAATAAAAAACAGAAAACATTTTAAATGTCATTTAAGCGAAATCCTCTCGTTATAATCATCTTCTTCAGTAACTCCTGATCTATATACTTACGTAAGGAAGAATAGTTTTCCATTTCAAGAAAACAAAATACCGCCGTTTTGTCAATACATTTTTTTATTAAATTTAACATTTTTACATGTGTAAGGGCAGATACAATAAATTATTTGTAAGGGCCATTAATCAACTTGTTCGTTATATTTGTTTTTATCATTCAGACATTTTTTGTTAATATTGCACCGATAACAGCAATTATATTTCTTTTACATTTTTATGATACTATTCTCATTTTTAAACTTTCAAAAATATTTAAAAAATATGAAATTCAGAAATAGCAGGCAATTTTTTCTAAAAAAGCGAATTGATAAAATTTTCTGATAAAATAGTGCTTTGAACTGCATCTAATGATTGCTGGGTCATCTTGAAGCCAACGTTCCCCTGACATTATTAGGATTTCCTACGTTCCCCTAAATAATATAAACACATAATTTTAATTTTTGGGTTATAAAATCGTACTCATCCAAAATAAAAAATTAAATTGATATTTACTACGTAGAAAGCAGAGATATTAATAAATGTTAAGTACAACTAAAATTCAGTAAATTTCATTCTGATATAATTTCTTGTGTTTCTCCCTAACCAACACTGAAGTATTCTCGTGATTTCTAAAAGGAGACTGCAGATGGCCATCCTCCTTACCTTCCGGCTTTGCAGTAGTGTCGAAACGCATTAGTATATAGGTATATGGTACGAATATATAATATCATGTTTTGGAGCCACTGATGAAAGAAGAAATGATATTGTGATGTTCACCGTATGCAGAGAAACAATGGGCGAATGAAAATATGAAGAATCTTACCAGTAATGTTTCGCCTTTCCTATCGAGGAACCTCATGCAACAGCAAGTCATTGAATAAAAAAAAACGTGTTCTAAGATTAACAATTTAACGTTGCTTTTAGGTATAAGGATGCCGCTATCGTTACTAATTTTTTAAGCGTATTAAATAAAATCATATTTATCGACGCAAAGCAGCCGTTAAAAACATTACCATGCTGATGCGGTAAAAACCATCAAATTATGGTTTTACCGAAATGGCTTTTTTCCTGACCACACACCGATAATTTATGGTAATGAGGAGTTAATGGAAAACGTCTCGGTTCTATTTTAAATTCTTGGCGTTTTAACGACCTTCCTAAAGTTCGTTATAGATTCCGAAAGTTGACTAAGTATAAAAACCGTGTAAATTGATAAAACATTCAGAATAAAGCTTATTTGTTTTCTTATTTATAGGATGTTTACCATGTTGTTGTTGAAATTTACCACAAATAATACAATTGATTAATCCAAATAATTAGGTACCTATTTCATCTACGTATCATCTTGGGGTCATCAGTTCAAAGACTTGTTGGATACGCATTTTAATTCATCTAAACTTCTTGAGCCAATCTTTTAATTTCCCTAAAACTAGAACATCCTTCATATTTGCATTAATTATATATCTATACTGTTCATCAATACTCCTGTTTCTGCATCGAATAAGTTTCTAAGTAACTTCATGCTTCAAAATATGTCCTGTCACCCTATCTTTCCTTGAGAATTTGTATAGAAGTCTTAGAATTTGGAACATTTTAGTGAAACTATCCATTCCAATTACATGCACGTATTTCCCTTGCAACAAGTGTCAAAAAAGAAAATAATGTTTAGTTTAATTTGTTGACTTAAAAACAAAATCAAATTAAATGTTATAAATAAATATGTACCTAAATAAAATTGAAATGAACCAACGTTAATTTAAGGTGAAATTTTTTATGTCTTTCAAAAACTCAGCCAACGTTTCTCTTCCAATACGACGATTCTTCAATGTTATTTTGCTTAGTTAAGCAGATGCAATATCTTTTTTGCAGAAGATTAACTTTATTTTATTTTTGTTTCAGGTAAGACATTTAACCAAATCTTTTCGTGGGGTGTATGAATACATTTGCAGGTAATGCTATTTTTTATTACTTAGTTTAACTACGTATTTTCAAGAAACTAGAAGAAAAAATGGAAAACAACAATACCACATTTAAAAATGGTTTAACGATTTCTGAGTTGGTATCAAATTTTCATACGCCTTCCTTAACAGATCTTTACGATGCCGCAGACTGTTGTTGAGTCACGTATTGTCATCCGGGTCACGTGGTAATATCGTTATTATACAGGCAGCACATTTCGATCCAACTACGATACGAATCTTGTCTTCCTTATTACCGAAGCTGTTCCTACGTTCGGTTGGCAGCAGTGCTCGTCGCAATTTATGCGAACATCCTTCTTTTAGAGATGTCCTTCCTCCTACTCCGTCTTGTCATCCTCGTTCGAGATCCCTCACAATACTCTTAGTATTCATGTTTTCGGGAACGTAAACCAGCATTCCGTTCTTGTAATATTACGTAGACTTCGGCTTATTAAAAATTCCTGTCGCATTAATTGCATGTCAAAAATGTTCACAAATTCAGGGAATTCGGGTCCAAAAAAACGACTAATAGAACAACAATTACAAAAAAAAATAGCCATCGGTTTATAGTACTAAATAACTTCTGTAATATTTGGTTATTGTGCAAACTAACCAGATCATAACTAATACATATATTCACCAAATAATAATCATTCTCGTTACAAGTAACAGGTCTAGTTTCTAGTTTCAAAAATTCTGTGCAATCAGTTACAAGTAAGTACCTAAATCTTTTCTGGAGAGAAGCGATAGAATGTAAACGTCCCAGGTGCTATTCTCCGAACCCCAACCACAATAACGTTTCCCCTGAGCATTCCCTGAAACGGAATTGTAAAAATGGTTTTGAATCGCGATACGTACCGCCAAGTACGTACGAATTCGCATAATAATATCGCGCCGGTTGTGTTCATTTTTATGCAAACTATATTTCGGGACGATGTCGGTGAAAGAAGAAGTGTCTCCAACGAAATGGGCGGAAATTTTCGCGCGTGAACAATATATTTCCATGCAAATATAATACAATACACCGACTCGACTGTGGTAAGGCAGCCGCTTTTATGGACTTCCGTGAGCCGATTTGAACGTGTTCTTTCTTTTATTGACCTCATAAATTTCACCGTGTATTTTGTCGAAGAAGAGAATAAAAATATTTGACATTTTCTTACAATCCGAAACCACAAACCACGGAATAAAACTCATGCACTTGTAAACGAAGGAAACATGGGTGCAGATGTTCTGAGAATGACAAAAATTTTGTAATAATTTTTAGAATACGAAACTAATAATTTTAATCATATCCGGTTGCAGGGCAAATTCCATAATTAAAGATGATATGTACACAAAACTAAAGAAAAACCAGAGGTAGAATTTTGTTAATTCATAGATATTATCAAATACGCTTACAATTAGATGTTAAAAGCGATTAATTAGACAATAAACATGTTAATGTTGATTTAAAGTGAATCTGTTATTAGCCAAATCCGACTACAAAATCAGCTATTATAGTTTTGTTCAAGCCGACTTAAAGATTCGAATTCGGGCAAGATTAAATTTCAGAATATAACAACCTTACCCATTTTACTTATACCTATATAAATGTAGAGTGGTTACAGACGTGGAAAATCTGGGATTATTAAGAAATTCAAGGTACCTAATCAAGAAATATCAGAGAATTTGAAGAAGTAGCATGGATTCTAACGTACAAAAAACGAGTTTCCAATTTTTCTAAAAATATCTTCATATATTTCGTGAACCTTCTCATTAAATATTTTGGCTCATTTACTCTAACAGTGGGGCATAAAAAAATTATTTCATTCGTTTTGTTTTTAACTTCATGCAACGATAATTATAATTTTTGTGAAACTATGCTTTCATTTTTTAATACTGTATTTATTTTTTATTCTTCATAAATACAAATGTAACAATATCCAATCAGAGAATAACAAGGAATTCATTTTTTTGTGACCAACCCGTAAAAGAGGATTCTGATAAATAAAATACACAAAAATTATGACATTCTAGGCGGTTATGAAGTTATGATCTAAAAGGCAGCAGGGTTATGAATAGTTGGTGGTATGGTTAAGTTATTCTAATTTGTGAACCTTACATAAAACGCCTTGGAGATCAAACATTCTATATTTTTTTTCAATCTCCTACACCCTCACAGATGTCTACCCTACAATTAAAACAATATTGTTTTTTAGATTTAATTTATTACACACATCTTAAATTTTCAGTTAAAACTTTATAAAAAATCAGAAATTTTTAAAACGTAAACTTGTGCGTTTTACTTTTGGAGGTTATGGGCCAAATTCAACTAAAAAGCATTAGAAGCTTACGTCTTACCCTGTAAAGCTAATATTTCTTGCACCTGCAAATTCAATTTAAGAAATCTATTTATTATATTAGTCCGGTCAATTTAGACATTCGAAGCTACATAAATTCCCACCAAGCTGAAAATCAGTTAGATTGTTTAAAATATGATTAAAAATAAAATTTGAAAGTTCCCCATCTTTCCCTTGTATGGAAAAAATTTTATTAAAGATTAATGGTCAAAAAAATGAGTTTTTCGCGATTTTTAGCAAAAGGGTAAGTTTTATCATAAAAATACTTAAGACAAAAATTGTAAATCATAAAATTATCTATAAAATATGTATCAATATTTTTTTTTCCTAAGAGCCACCGTTTCTGAGATATCAGGTAAAATGAAACCCAGTCCCTTATTTTATACGCCAGCGTAACCTCGAGACAACATCTGTCCCCGGTTCAATTGTATGCGAGGCTAGGGTCTTATACCTGCTTTATGTCAGTGTGCCCAATAAATGAAATACTGTTAGTCTCAGGGTTGCCAGATTGGGGGATTTTCCCCAAAAAATAGGCGATTTTTTTCCTTTGGAGTATTTTTTGGGGATATATTTTTCAGGGGAATTCTTCTGGGGAAAAATTTTCCTCTACAATATTTTCTCTATTTGCACTAAATATTTTCTAGTTCTTGGGGATTTATTTGTCACATAGCTTATTTTGGGGTATTTTAGAGATACATATTTTATAGATAATTTTATGATCTACAATTTTTGTCTGGGGTATTTTTATGATAAAACTTACCGTTTTGCTGAAAATCGCGAAAAACTCATTTTTTTGACCATTAACCTTTAATAAGTTTTTTTCCATACAGGGGAAAGATGGGGAACTTTCAAATTTTATTTTTAATAATATTTTAAACAATCTCACTGACTTTCAGCTTGGTGGGAAATTATGCAGCTTTACTCTTATTTTTTGGTCTAATTTGACCGGACTATATAAGATATAGAAAATTACTGAAAATTTGGGGGTTGTCTTACAAAACAAAAAGTGTTTGGGAGTAACGTGGGGACGGAGGCGTGTAGGTTAAGGGGGTGAAGGTGGAAGTTAAACATTTCTAACGTAATATATGTATTAGGAAAATCGAAGGAGTTCTGTGGAATATTAACTGAATAAAACAAACAAACACCCAAAAATCCTAAAACGTGTTTCTACACCCAAAGTGTCGTCCTCAGTTAGAAGCGCGTTTTAGTTTATTAAAGGTTTCGTGCATTTTTGGGCGTTTGTTTATATTATTCAGTAATATATGTAGTAATAGAATGATTTAAAAACAATTAATGTTTTGAGCTGTTTTAAATTGGTAGAGACACATTTTACGTAATATACTGTGGAGGAGGGGGGGGGGAGTTAATTCTGTTTTTCTAGTTAAGTATTTAGTATTAAAGAACCATTACCAAAATATATTCGGTTTTTTACTATGTAATATGAATGTATAAAAATATCTACAATTTTGTCTGAAGAATTTAAAAGTAAATTTTAATTTATTATTGAGGTATGTATGGTGTAAGATCGTATCAAACCTCTGTTGGATGAATTACTTTTTTCCTTGTGATTATGTAGATAATATACTCATACCTATCTACAACTGGTAGTCAGCGGGATCAAGAATCAGAAATTGCTCAGAAAACTTTCTCGCTTATTTCGTGGTACTTGTGATATCGAATTCTCAGGCATCCAAAATTAGATAAAATCGTATTGGCATGGACTTACATAGGTACCTACACTACAAAAAACCACACAACAATAGGAATTCCATCCGAATTCAAGCCAATTTAACTTCATGACCAAACGAACGTTGATGAATTGTGCGACAGGCGCGTCTAGCGTTTCAAAAAAGTTTCACTTCCAAATGGCGATTTGTCTTTTTGTCCCCGGGCTCTCTGTAACGTAGAAAACAATTTATCAGCAACGGTCCGGCGATGCGATTTCTCCAATAACGGTGACATGTAACTTTTCCACATATTCTCGTCGTACTATCGTATCGTTGTTTGTTACAAGTACGTGATTTTGCTTAGATTCGTACCTACCTATGTGTAGGTACCTGCGAAGTTGTTGCTTGTTTATATTCGAGTTGCTGAACGTCTGCCAATGCGACAGCTGAAGAAGTTAAACCTCAGAGCCCCGGCGCGATGTTGAGGTGGTATTTGACGCCCACATTTAACAATTTCTTTTTGCTATATACAACGCTCTAAAACTAACGGGACACTTTATTCAAGGGACAAATACAGGCAGAAATTATATTATTATAATATTTAACAATGTACAGTTAACAGTTGCACCATTTGTATAACATATCCTTAATAAAGGAGAAAATAACATATCTTTTATAAGTTTTGCTTAAATGATTCACTTTAACAATTTTAACTTACCATACTTTCTTATATATGACTTTAATGCATGTTTAGTTCTTATTCTGCTTTTTATGTAATAATAATCAATTAGGTACTTAACTTAAAATTAGTCGCGGTTAATGGTAGATGTCACGGCTTTATGATTATATCACGTTATGCATTGTTGAGCACATGTGGCCCATAAAACACACCCTCTCATTTCAAGCCTTAATTTCACCAGGCGACAATAACGTCAAATATTTAAAGGGCATCAGGAATATCACGAATATACCATCTACCTACGTATATTACGTACAGCGTAGATAAAATTTATTTAGTTAGCAATTCTGGAAGGGTGCTCCATGTGGACCTCTACACTCCATGTGTCACTTTAGGGGTTTCCTCTTCTACAATGTGACCATGCATTTTTAATGTATGTATGTAGGTATCTCGCCCTATCCTATCCTAAAACTACCAACCATTTAAATTAGCTGCAGATGTTTTTCGCTTTTTTTCGGGCGAGAGAAACCGCCCGTTAGTATGTGTCGGCGGGGAAAACCCGACTGTTTGTTTTCAGGATTTTCATTACGGCTTTAAACTTGCCCGTTGTGTACATGGCTTTTTTTTAATCCGACAGATCCCCGGAGCGAAGTTTTAAATGTTAATGGAATCACACGTTCCCTCTGACTGTTTCTAAAACGGGGAACATCAAAGGATAGCCCTAGAGGGTGGAAATTCTGTAAATCTTATTGAACTCGGACGAAGGGTTATTTTCAACTAAAGTATGTTGACGTCAATAGGTTTTTGTGCCAATTGGAGTAATTTACAAAGTTACTATAGGGCTATTTCGAGTTCTACCTAGGTCTACCCTTCTTTGTAGTATCTGAAACTGTGTAACCAAACCGGAGACATATCCAAGACTTTCGGAAAAAAAATCCGCCTTTTGTCAAATTTGGGAGTTATTTACTCATCAAATTACCCTCCCGATAATTCGCCACTGAACCAGACCATTTATGAAGCCTACAAACCAATGTTATAATAATAATAATATGTAAGCTATGTGTCCAATTGCTTTTGATACCTTCATCAGACTACAATAGAGGCGATATACTATATACAACCGAGCTAAGGGCACATCTAGGACTTTGAGAAGGAAATAGTGACCAACAATTCTGCCTTTTTCAAATTTCAGAGTCTTCATTCACTTTATATGTAAACTGTGTCATGAATCCCTTTTGATACGTTTATAAAGGCACAGTAGATGGCGATAAACTGACAGTAACTTTATGGGCCCATATCAACTTTATTCTATGAAGTATTATGAACCAAGAAGTATTTCCAGTACAGATTCCAGGCGAATGATAGACAAGGGATTGGGATGGTCAGCGATTATCTATAAAATTATTGCAATTCTGGAGTGAAGTTTTTCGAGGTGTTTGACATTGTGCAACAAAGCCAGGGGCCCATTCAATTATTTTGGAAGAAAATGGTTAGAAGAAATTTGGTCTTTTTCAAATTTTATCATTATTTGGTCATTAAATTATCGATAAATTTGCCATTGAACTAGATCATTCTGCAGTCTACAAACAAATATTGTTACAATTCACCCCTCGTGTACTCACACTCTTCATATACTTTCTACGTAAGCTGTGTTTTGATACTTTCGTAAGGCCATACTAGATGGCGATAAACTGACAGTAACTTAAGGTGCCCATATCGAGTATTAAAAAGCAAGAAGTATTTCTAGTACATAATCCGGGCGAATTATAGACAAGTGATATGATTCGTCAGCGGTTATCCTTGAATTTATTGTAATTCTGGGGCGGCTTCTTCGGGGAGGTATGAAACTGTGCAACAAAGCCAGAGGCACGTAGAGGATTTTAGGAAGGAAATTAGCTTATTAAATCCGCCATTGAATTAGATTATATTTATGAAGCTTGCAAACCAAAGTTATTACAATTCACCCCCTATGTACCTAATATGTACCTATACTATGTCAGAAATACCTTTTGGTACCTTCATCAGTTACAATAGATGCGATATACTGTCAGTAACGTTACGGTGCCCGTATGATATTAAGTTAACTTGATACCCATGGATGTTAACGAGTCAAGAACCATTTCAAATAAATATTCCAGGCAGATTTTAGACGAGGGCCGTAGTGATTATCGTTAGGTTTATTATAATTTCCGGATGAGTATCTTCAGGGTGTTTGAAGTTTGTAACCAAGCCAGAGGCGCATTCAGGACTGGCTGACAATAAACCTTCCTCTTTTAAATTCCAGAGTAATAAGCTCATCAAATCTGCCCGCCCCCGCCCCCCGGTAACCCGGTAAATTCTATCATATATTTATTTTGATGCACTTCATAAAGTCACAGTAGTTGATGATATAGTGCCAAAAACTTAACGATATCCCTTCATTCCCAACACACAAAGAGGCTTCCAGGCAGATCATAGATGAAGGATGGGGTTGGTTAGCGATTATTTTATTTTTTTATATAAATGGAGTTAGTTTTTGAGTGTTTTCGTATTTTATCTACCAGGAGGACTGTGAAATTTACCGCCACTTCTCATTCTTCCAAACGTTCCCTAATACCCGTTATAGCTCACTTTTTATTTATGTATGTTGGTACACCTGATTGACGTTTGCGCTCCTCCTATCGCTTTTCTTAGCCACCTGAGCATTGAACTTTAAAACGCGAGTGACGAGTGAATACCTTGTTTCCTCAGCACGAAATACACCCACGCGATATACAAACAATGCATGTATGTGATTCATACTTCGTTCATAGTTAGTTCTTACCAATGTTAAAATAGAAATTTAATAAAGCGCTTTAGGAAATTGACGTAAATAGGCGAGCAAGTCTAGGAGTGTTTAGTATCTATTCATATTTAAAATTATTAGAGTAACAAAAAACTTAAGAAGGAATAGTGAATTTTTAATTCAGTTTAGAGAATTGAAAGATTTTAAAGGAGCATTAATCAAAAAAACTGATAGATAAACAGAATAAACAGGTAGGTACGAGAAAAACATAATAAATTTACTAGTTGCATAAAATGAGTATTGTTATTGGTCAAAATTTGGGATTCAACTTTTTGACTTCTACTAATGCTAAATGTGTATAACTCACGAGGCGCCACTGTTTTATACCTTATATAATTTTATCATGTAATAACAGTAGTACATCGTCTGTTTTATTATAGAAGACTAATGTCAGTACCAATCTGTAGACATTCTAAACATTCCCGAGATGTTGTTAGGGTCCCGGTTTTCTCAACATAAACCTTTTATTGCTAGCATGCTTCTGAATATTTCATACAGTTGCTTATTTACGAATTCTGAAAAAGGACGTGCGTACGTTGAAACAGAAATGCGGAATTGTATATAAAAAGGAAAGGATATTCAAATGTGCGTGCCGTACGTCCTGTTTGAATGGTTTTAATGTTGTTTTATTGCTAGTTAGGTACGTTAAGTTGGGTATACATAATTTAACTGAGTACCGTCTTTTCATTTTATGGATTATTAAATTTTTAATGTCGAAAGTAATTTAAAAGCGCCGACATGCATAATATCATAAACGCAAAAACGCTCTTTAGCCTCTTTTCATAGAAAAAAATCTATCATTTGTTTATTTTATTTAAAATTTAATTACGTGGCTTCAAAATGAGGAGGAACGGGTCTAGAAAATTTTTATCAAATCTCATTTGAAGAGAGGGGTCATATAATTTTCTTTTCTTCTTTAATAACAAACTTATTATCTCACGTTAAGAAAAATTTGGAGAGTCCTCATCACATCTTACCAAATCTCACTAACAATGAGTCAAAGTTAAAACAAAAGCACCAATAAATTGAAAAGGATATGTATGATCATCTAGACACTGTAAATATTAAAATTTTTATCCCTTAACAGTGTAGGTTATTAATAAAATTGCATTTCTTAAAGACGTTATGTTCTCGACACTTGCCTAATGTACATTTAAGTGAGAATTGGTCTCGCAAGTTCACTTTTTTATCGAAATGTATTCATTCGCATTCACTAAAAAGCATGGTAATGATGTATTATGGCATTAAAAGCATCTGGTACGAGAGGAAGAAGTTACCAATGTATATATTATAGTGCCGTTTGTTTCGTTCCGTGTTCTGGCGGATAATTCTATTTGCCATGGACTTAAATCCATGCCATTAAAATGTGCTTTGCAGAAATTAATTTTAGAGCGTAAACAAACGTCTGGGCAATTTCGCTTTCGGTCTCGTCTAATGAAAATTTAATGAATTCGTCGGTCTCCGCGAATGTTTCTGAATTAAGCCTCGCATCCATTACTACACTATCACATCCCGATGACGCCGACTGCGTACTTAATATCGGAATTCTTTCGACTCTTAACTGACTTAAATAAAGTGCTCCGGTCTTAAGTGAATGCGTTAACGCAAATCCAGATGCATCACTATATAATCACCTCGTGTTTCGTATATAGCAAAGAATCTCATTACTCGTTTTAGAATGATACTCATGAATTAAAATAAAATTAATCAAAATGATTGATACGGGAGCTACACGTATCTATACTAAATTAGAACCATACTATCGTGATTTTAATTTTTAACTCTTCAGTTGAGGGGGTAACCAAGGCAATGACGCGTAATCCTTCTGTAGTCTAATGAAATCCACATGATATCATTAAAATGTAATGTAATCTATACAATAATTTTAAATTCGATACAGTCGGGATGAAATCCGCAAGAAATTGTATGTTATTCGCACGAAATCAAAGAAAATCTACATACATTGGATTTAAATTCAAATTAATACAGACCAAAATATAAGTAACTTAATTGAAAAAGCAGTAATCGAAACGTTTGAAAAAAAATAGAAAATGCATGAGAAAAGGATTAAAGTTATTTGGACTGGCAAGGGGAAGCTAATGCGTACAAAAATTAAAAAAAAAAAAAAAATTTAAGGTAATTTTTAATATCACATATTCTGCATAGGTTTCGGTCAATTTAGCCTTTATAAAGAACTAGCTATGCCCGCGACTTTGTCCGCGTGGAATAGTGACCTTTGGCAGCATTTAAAATTTTTTTCTTCTATATTTTTAAATTCTGGGCCGTAAGCCTTTTTGCCGACGTCATTCCACAAAAACTTTCATTCCTTATTTTTGGCCCCTTTAGGGTAAAATTTTTACAAACTTTAAACGTCGTATTTATATCTAAAAATAAGTTTCAAGCCTCTAGCTTTATATCTACTTATCTATCTCTGTACCAAATTCATTTAAATCGGTTCAGTAGTTTGGGCGTGATTGCGTAATACACAGACAGAGAGAGTTACTTTCGCATTTATAATATTATAGATTAATATAGTTTAATTATAGTTTAAAATAGTTTATATAGCTTAGTATTCAACTACTTTTATTGATCCAAATAAACAAAACCTCTATAACTTTTTACACTCAATATTTTAATTTTCTGGGCCGTTAGCTTTTTGACGACGTTATTATACAAAAACTTTCATCGGCTAATTTTATTCCCTTTAGGGTAAAATTTTTATAAATATTGAATGTCGTATGTATTAATATCTAATCAAAAGCCTAAAAAATACATTTCAAGCTTTTATCTTTAAAAATTACGGAATTTCCGCACAACTTTCTTATTTCAACCCCTTACACCCCTTTTTTCGCATTAAAAAGTAACAAATGTCCTATCTCTGGCTTTAGACTAACTCTGTACCAAATTTCATTTAAATTGGGTCAGTAAATTTTAGGCGAAATTGTGTAGCATACAGACAGAGTTATTTTCGCATTTATAATATTCCGCGAATTCATTTTCATCGATTTTCCCATGGGAATAAGATATTTTCCCGAAGTAAACCGTAGCCTATGTGTTAATCCAGGGTGTCAGCTAACTCCATACCAAATTGTATTAAAATCGTTCCAGCCGTTTAGACGTGAAGAAGTAACAAACATACACACTCACAAACTTTCGCCTTTATAATATTAGTGTGATAATATGTGAAGACCTATTCAATTATAGTTTCATAATAATATTACCAACGATTATATTCCAATTATTAAGAAAAATACTCCAAATAAAATCTTTGTAAAATCTCACAAATTTTTAGTGATCAGTTTAGTTTAGATCTCAGGTCAGGTAAAACTATTTATAAGTAAAGTTAGATTTTATAATATTATAATTAAAACACTTTTTGAACTTTCGCAAACTTTTATTAACTATCGTTTCACCATTTTGTAGCCTTTTCATAAGATATATGTATTAGCTCTAGTTCTGGTGGAAGTTTAAACAGTGTTTTATTTATAATATAACCATCAAGTACGAATACAATCAAACAATTACATCAAGTTCGATTATGTTAGGTCATTGCAGGTTTACTTAGGTTAGCTTCCAACACATATTTAACAATTCCGTGTTTAGAGGTGGGAGTTGTTTCCAAAATATTTTTTTATCATATTTAATGTCTTTTGATTTCTAGTATTTCATAGTTGTCTAAAACATTATTTTAGGTAAACTGACTAGAAATCAAAAACGCCATTTAAAATTAAGAAAAAATAATAACTACGTATTAACAAAATTTCGGAAACAACTCCCTTCTAAAACCTAGAATTGTTACATGAAATTTCGTAGCTATAAGTAGTGTTCTGATATTTTAATTTCAGTGTGGCTACTATTTACTGCAGATGACGATGCCTTGATTGGCGAAATGTACAATAAGTGTATCGTTAAAAGTTTGTGAGATTTTCCAAGGGCTTTATTTCAATCACTACATTAAATTTATATAATATATATAGCAATCCTCGAATGTGATAATCATTTATATTGATGTTCACATTACATATCCAGTTGTAAACGAGTTAACATTGTTGATCATTAGTGTTAAGTAGAAAGTGATCAGGATCAGTTTAGCCTGTTGTTCACGTTATCACGAGACTTTTAATTAGTTACATCCCTTAATTAGGCGTTTGTAATATAGAGCAAGTTATTTTAATATAGGTACCTTAAACTTTTTTATTTTTAATCGGGTCATTTTCTGCTTGATTTCACAAATCTCTCCGCATAATAATTACATATAAATAATAAATACTTTGGGTAGTTGGTACTAATGTATAAGGATAGTATTCCCCTATACCCTCAAGCGTCCCCATATATGGCAGGTCGAGTGTTCACACGACAATGCCATGTTAAGTGTGAATTGAGCAAGATTCTCTAAATAAGGACGATGATATGCTCGACAATTTAGTTAGTTGTGCACTATTTGATCATCAGAGCTCATGAGAGTTTGAAATATTTTTCGTATCCTTAACGACGACGATAATAATAACAGGTGTGAAGCAGTACCTACAACGATTATAATAGGTAAGTGTGATGTACTTACAGACCACTATCCTTGTGCTGAAGTAGAGTCCAATAAATTTTGTTCCCGGATTAATTTTGAACTTTGAGTGATTAACTTAATAACATTTACCTACTGTTTTTTAAAGAAGATAAAATTGTAAACACTTAACAACATATACTGTTTTTTAAAGAAGATAGAATTGTAAACTTTGAAAATGCAAATGTTCCAACACTTGTAGGAAGTATTTGTGGAAAACTCATTTCAAAATTTACCTAACAAACTCAATAAACATGTCAAACAAAGTTATAACTTCATCGTCCTTTTTCCCTCAAGTGTAAAATAATTTGAAGTGCAATACCTAACATATTTTTTTATTTCGAAAAAGTCAGGACGAAGTCATAAAGCAGTCTGCGTTAAGTATATGGGACCCATTGGTACCGCTCCAGTAAATTTAATGACATTCAAGTACAAATCACGCTTTCAAACCCTGACTTTACTTATGTACGTAGGTACATTTATTTTGTACAGTTAGTTGTGGAGTGTCGCGTTCTGAACGGACTCCATCTATGGTTAAACGCAATAGAAATGGCTCAATGGCTTTGCCTTCAGGAGGTACACACGTTGCCCATAACCGTGTAGGTTGCGTTTGAATTAAAGTTCAGTTACAAGCAGTACAAATTGGTATCGCGAAATCTTGGCACTATCGGTTACTTTTTGAACGTATTTATGGCCCTGACTATATAACCTCAGAACATAATACATACGGGGTTGTAAACATTATTTCTTGTTGCTATTCATAGAAATATTAATCGATAAACCGTTAGAAAAGTATTTGTATTAGAATGGGATGTGTTGGTTATTAGTTATTACGGTATGGGATTATGGTCAGGTCTTAGATATATTTCGCACGCCATAAAATATATCTTGTTGTCACATATGTTAATAGGGCATTTAATAATTTATTTACATTAAGGTAAGCGACCAGGAAAATGTAGCATGTACACAAATTTTACAAGTAGTTTTATGACTTCGCGAATAAGACGAAACTTCAGCTGATTTATTCGATTTCGTGACGAGGACATGATATTTATGAAATCGAACCATAGTACCCATTCGCAAATATATTCATCGCTTTGGAATTTGCCAGTCGTCTTCTAATGTAGGTACTTCAAGTGTTAAAAGTTTGAAATACGTTTGGAATTTAAACAGTGTGTCAACTTCAATCAATTAATCTAGTGGTTTGTATCGAATTTTATATAGATACATAGGAAGCACATAAAATAGTAAATTTAAATATTAAAAAGGAATTGAATTCTTAAAAGGGCTTTACTCAGGTAATTTTCGCCAGTGACATTTTAAAAGCTTCTTTTTTGGCTTCAATGGAGTTGCGAAGCTTTTAGAGCCCATCTACATTTTGGGACTCAACATTGCGTGCTTCGTAACTCATGCAGCTCATTAAAGAAATGTAATAATTTGATAAAATTGAAAATTGAAATCTTTTAACTCGGTAAATCATTAAATACATTATTCAATTTAAAAGTTTCCACTATCGTGAAGAGCACTGTCCCGTATTATTTCCACGTAATATAGCGTTTGTTGTATTTACCCACTATTTTTGAATTCCCTTTCTGTGATTTCTGATTTATTGTCGTTGTGAATTGAAAATCTATAAGTTGTTGTCAGCCAAACAATAATCGTAAAGCTCGGCATAAGCAAGTCGCCCTCAAGGCTTTTCTTAAACGGCTTCAACTCGCAAAAAGGCATTTTATTACGCCGTTCGTCCAACCAAAGATCAACATATGTAGAGAGAGAACGAGGGTAACGGGAGAATTGGACGAGAGAAAAAGACAGAAAGGGAAACACATCGACCGTTCACGTTACGTTTTATGAACCCGTTTGTTCCTGTCGTCGATTATTTTGTTTTATCGAAAATCGTTATTTGTTACTCCCCTGTTTGGGGAGAAATCCATAATGCAGTTTTATGTTGAGCTTTGTCATCTATTAACATAGTTCATTAAAACGCGGTGACAAAAGAAACAAATCGCATTGATATCAAACTGTAAAATTTTAGGTAAAGTTCGACACAAAAAAAAAGACACATATATTTTACTTGATTTAAAAAAGGTCTATTAAGGAATCGTTCTTCATGAACGCTCAGACCTAATCATTTATTTCGTTCGTAAATGCTGATTATGTTTTAATGGAATGTAATTTTGTTCGTTATAACCAATTTCTAATATATAAAAAGTTAGTTAATGCAAATACAGTCGAACTTCGATAACTCGAATTACCATATGACGTAAATAAACTTTGAGGTATCGAGACTTTATGTTATATAATATATAAAATTCTCGTGTAACAATGTTAGTTATTATACCTCCGAAACGGCTTGACCGATTTTTATGAAATGTTATTTGTTTGGGTTTGGTTTGAGAATCGGGAACTATCTATTTTTCATACCCCTAAGTGATAAGGGTTGTCCACCCCTAACCTTTTTATTTTTTGGACAATTTTTTTAATTTTGTTAATGATTTGGTATTAAAAAATACATATAACCCTTAATGTTCATCCTTCTATCACCAACCCCCATTTTTTAATAGCGATATTAGTACTGTAATAATCTCCAACTCTCAGTGGTCGATAACTGACCAATTATTATCAATCGATTAGTCATCCCCTCCAGGCGTCTACTGATGTCACTACTCACCCAGCAAACAGCACAAAGTGGGGATGAGAATGAAGCAGATTTTTTTAGAATGTTACAGGGAGTTCAAATATGTTCTTAGAAGTAAAAGAATGTTTTATTATAACATTTCAGAATGGTTTGGCAATGTTCAAGAATGTTCCAGAATCTTGAAGATCATTCAAGAATGTTCCAGTGTTTAAAAAAGTTAGAGAATGTATTGAATAATTATAGGATGTTCTGGATAGTTCTAAATTCGCGAATATTCTAGAATGTTCCATCAAACGGGTGATATATTCTTGCCCGAGCAACGCCGGGTATTGGTGCTAGTTGAATAATAAATCTTTTCCTACACAGGCACTATTTTCCACTTTTTAATAACATATAATTTTGGGCCAAGAGGCAAAGTCTTTAAAGTGTGTTCTAATGACAAATAATCGTAAAAATGGAACTGCCTCATTGAAATCTTAAAATCGTACAATTTTAAGGGATTCCCCAGATAATTCGACTTATCGAAATTGGCGCCAAATATCTTGGAGTTGTTTAGATATTTGGTTAATAGAAGTTCGAGTTATCAAGTTAAAATTACACATATTGCTAAACAATTTGTTCGATAAAAAAATTCGATTTGTCGAAATTCGAGTTATCGATGGATGTCTAATTTTTCTTTAGATAAAATCCCAAACGTTTTGCTACCCACACAATGAAATCTTAACCCCCGTGTCGTTAATTCAATTTTATTGTGGGTCAATAGCATTTCCTTGGTAAACAGTCTTTACATGTGCGCGATTGTGCGGTGTCTATCAGGAGATAAAGGGCAAAAGACGTGGTGGAATGAGAGAGGACGTCGCGTCGCCGTCTCGGCGCCTTCCAGGCGCCTCGCGCGTCTACACGATGAGACACTCGCGTAGTCGGTCCAGGGCTTACATAACTACATATACCTCTGTCTACGTATGTATGTTGAAAATGCACCGTCAGAAAGCCAACTAGTCAGCCAACTCAGCTTTTCAATTTCCATCCCCGCTGCTAAGCATTAACTCGTTTCATTTTCGTTTTATTTCTTGTTTTTGTTTCCTGGCCTGTCCGGAATTCACAGTTAATTTCGTTAGAAATGAATGGAAAATGTTACGTAGTCAGTGAGTTTCATACAAACATCCGAGACGAGGCGCTCTTCCACTTTGTATTGAATTACTAGAGTCACAGAAAAGGCTTTTAAACTTCTTCCAAACGAACTAAAAAAAAAAAAAAATATAAGTTCCTTAATGGACATTAAAATATCGTAGAACTTCTTCAGGTTTTAATTAACAGAACGAAGAGAAGCTGAGACTTGAGTTTGGGATCCGAGAATTGAACGGCAAAGTTTAAAACGCCATTAAGGTCCATAAAACTTCTCATTTCTTCCATCGATTTTGTCACACTTGTCTTGTCTCCATTAACCACAGAAAATCGTCCATCCTGTCTCCCCACAATAACTAATTTAATTTCTTTCACATTTCCTGCGTACAGTGAAATTGTTTTATTGTTTAAAAAGCGACACAAACGTAACATACACCTAAAGAGGCGTTACTAATTATGAAAGAAACTTTGAAGTGATTATGAACAATAGGAACTATCGTTTAGCCTATTATGCTTGGTTTGTAAAAAACTGGTTTAGTTCTTTTGTGTGTTTAGTTGTTTAACAATAAATAAAAACAGAACCGTGTCTTAAAAGAAATAATACAATGCAACATAACATTGATTACAGATTGTATTGCTTTTTGCTTAAAATAAGAGTATGCTGTTCATTTTCTCATAAACGTATGTAATTCTTGTTCCATTTAGGAGTTCTTAGAATTCTTGGATATTTGTTCAATTGATTATGAAATAACAAATTATTGTATTTTCAATTTTAAGCAAAAGAAAATTATGTTATCTTGCGATTACATTCAGACAATATTTATATGAAGATACAAGTAATTTCTTCACGAGTTCACACTATATTCCTAAAAAAAAAAAAAATATTACCGGCTATAAATAAATATCAAAAGGTTACTACGAAGTTTTCTGACCGTGCATCCCATTAATGTTAATTGGCTTAATTTACACAACTCTGTAACTAACCGTTATAACACACGAAGAAGTGGATACCAGCACTTGGCTCAACGTTATGATATTTACATGGAAATAAATATCAAATACATATTGAAGGGAAGGTAATTTATGTTTGCACGCTAACATTTGACATGATTCTAATTGGAGTCCATGCCAAATTAATGATTTAAAAACATTTTAGCGTGGTTGGAATCCAATTATTATTGAAATAAGGAGCATGAGTATGATCGTAATATTCTATTAAAACGTCTATTTATCGAACTCAAATTTGAATAAATTAAAATTGAAATTGGATTTATTTAAACTGTTAGAATTTTTACGAAGATGTACGGTAATGTGTGAAGACCAATAACGATATATTAATTAGTTACCTATTGATTAGAGAAACTTAAGTATGAAACATCAGCAGTGTTATTATATAATACTAGCAGCAATATCCGGCGTTGTCCGGGTAAGAATATATTACACGTTTGATGGAACATTCTAGCATATTCCCGAATTTAGAACTATCCAGAACATCCCATAATGATTCAAACCATTTTCTAACATTTTGAAACATTCTTGAATGATCTTCAAGATTCTGGAACATTCTTGAACATTACCAAATCATTCTGAAATGTTATAATAAAACATTCTTTTAATTCTTAGAACGTAGAAAGGGTTGGAAAAAATTTTTTTTCACAAAAACACAAATTTCTTTATTTTTCGACATGTCCCCCTTGTTTGATTATACATTTTTCCCAACGGATTGGTAGTTTTTTCCTCTCGTTTTCATAAAGAGAAGCATCAGGACGGGAGATGATCCAGTTGCGCACAAACGCCTCCACATGTTCATCAGTCTGAAGTCGCTCGCCTCCTAGTGATACTTTGAGGGGCCCAAACGTGTGAAAATCACAAGGGGATAATTTTGGGCTATATGGATGGTGCTCCAACTGATTCTAGTGCATTTCACTGATTTGGGCCTGCGTTAAAGCTGCGATGCGAATTCGAGCAGCTTTTTGATCTTCACTCAGCAACTTTGGAACCCAACGAGCTGAAATTTTTTGGAATCCGCAGGTTTTTGTTATGATTGTGTGGACACTCCCATAGCTGATGCCAAGTTCAACAGATATCTGAAGCACAGTGGCGTGGTGGTCCCCTTCAACAAGGTTTCTAACGCGTGAAATGTTAACCGGCGATATGCTGGTGCGCGGACGATGAGGATGATTTACATTTTCGACACGATTACGCCCTTCGTTAAATTCTTTGCACCAAACTTTTACCCGTTGCCACGAAAGCGTTTCATTTCCGAACTGTGCTAGCAATCTGCGCAAAATTTCAGCTGGTTTCACGGTTTCACGTGTAAGAGACTTAATAATAATCGGTTGCGCAACGCTACTATGCATCTTTCTCACTTATTGTAATAGCTACTAACCAAGCAAACACAGCAATACGATTTCTAACTTTTTTTACATTCTGAAACATTCTTGAATGATCTTCAAGATTCTGGAACATTCTTTAACATTGTCAAATCATTCTGAAATGTTATAATAAAACATTAGAACATATTTGAACTGCCTGTAACATTCTAAAAAAATCTGCTTCATTCTCATCACCACTCCCTACTGTTTGCTGGGTGAGTAGTGACATCAGTAGACGCCTGACGGGGATGACTAATCTTGATAATAATTGATCAGTTATCGACCACTGAGAGTTGAAGATTATTACAGTACTAATATCGCTATTAAAAAATGGGGGTTGGTGGTAGAAGGGTGAAAAGTTAGGGTTATATGTATTTTTTAATGCCTAATCCTAAAAAAATAAAAATAAAAATTTTGTCCAAAATATAAAAAAGTTAAGGGTGGAAAACCCTCACCTATCACTTAGGGGTATTAAAAACAGATAGTTCCCGATTCTCAGACCTATTGAATATGCATATACAACTTCAATCTGTATTTGATGTTCTGACGATACCGTTTCGGTTTCCAACATGAAATATCCAAATTTGAAGAAGCGTGTTGAACAACTGCATTGGGCTTTGGTTCATCGTATTTATGTGAATCAGCATTTTCCTACTTAAAGCAAACACCCTTATCGTTTGACACAATGCTCAATTTAATATTAATACGTAATTACTAAGAATAGAATAATTTTCAAATTTATGTGTCGTTCTTAACAAAACAAAAATTATTACGTAATTGTATGGTGAACTCGACTGTTTCTTTTAAAATTTCAAGAAGTATGTAATTAATAAATTGCACGGGGTTTCGTTAGTAAACAGTAGATCTTGGGTCTAATCAAGTTGGCCACCCCTAGTCTACTGTATTTAGCCTGAACACAAAAGTCATAAAAGTTCTATTTTGCAAATTACGCCTGTATAGAATAGATCGTGTACCCAAACATTACATTTTAAAAGTTTAAACACTAAAACATGCTTTAATGACGTTATACTATACGAAATACATAAGTATAACCTGCACATACATTTACATAAGGTAAATTTCCTTGAGCTTGGCCGTTGAGGTGAGCGTTGCGTAAAAATACAACCTCTTCCAAACCAAGTTTGTCTGCCTGCGGTCTAATTACGTGAATATATTATACCGCGTCCATTATGACAATTTGCGGCACATCGTGCAAAAGAAAGGGGCAAAAATTACCGGTCTCACACGTTGTACAAGACCCGGCTCTCGACCGCGAAAACTGTAATATTGCAATAAATTAAAGTACGATTAAAATCTAACTGACATGCATTTCTATTGAATGTGTGTAGTTGGGTATATGTACGTGTACATCTAGTTGCATGGCGAGACTGAGAGATAAAATCCGAGATTATTGGATAATAAGACTTCTTAGTCAGCAGACAACGACTACAATAACAGAAAATGGCTACGCCGCTTTAATTATGGTCTGTAGGTTTGTAAAAGACTTTGTTAAAACCCACGACCCTGAAAAAATCCCAGGGAATCAAAGTTATAGTCGTTGAAGAACAAAAGTATATTTTTATTAAGTGCTCGCAAATTTTTTATCTGTAATATTTTTTTTTTTATAGAATTTAACAAACGTTACCAAAATGCACCAGGATTTTTATAGTATACAAAAAAATACTTATGATTAGCAAAAAATTTTTAAACAATATCATAATTTCATAATTCATAAGTTAATTCTAGTTTAAGTAAAAAAAAGAACACGAAAAACCCGATTCTGCAAAGATGAAGTACGTTAAAATATTTATCTTAGAATTGATTGCTTCAGATCTCTGGAGCAATCACAGAAGCAAATCACCAACAAACGTCTGGCGATGTAAACCACTAAAAGATACAGTTAAAATTTACAAGTAGGTAATTAGTGTATCGAGTTAACGAACTCCTCCTATAAATAAACTGGTAATGCTATTCGATCCTTATATGCTGCAATTACTGATCATGAAAGATCGGAAAATGTTGATGCGAAAACTTCCGTAATCGATGTACAAACTGGATGCAGATGTTATTTCCTGCCGTTTAGAGACGAAGAAAGCATTTCATTTGCATCTAATTTTACATTGGTTCGCGTTGATTGAGAGTTTATATAGCCAACAGTTCGCTTTTAGATAGAACGAGCCTGGCACTATTTATACTACTTATTCTCGTTTTAACTATAAACAGTTAAAGGTCAGTACGTACTTGCACCGCTAAATTTACGTGAACGTCTCGGCGGAATCACTTCCATCAGCAACTCAAACTTAACCAGAATAATTTAAGTTCTTGATTAGTAATATATCGAAACTATCTGACGTGAATCGAGTGATCAGTTGCTGCCAAAACTTCAAGGTACAAGGACCACGTAGAAACTGATGATGTCAGCCGAAACGTTTGGACCTAATAATTCGCGTAGATCAATGCCGTTTAGTCTAGTTAAGTTCAATTTATTTTCCATGTATACTACGTACCTAAATGGGCTCAACTTCGATTCAGCTGGACAATATTTTAAATAAATATTTTGGCCAATATTCGAGTTAATAATTTCTCAGCAAAAAGAAGAATACAAAAATAAATTTATTGAAACTTAATCGATTGTTAATTGGTAATGTTTAGCCTTTAAATTGTATAACGGGACCTTTCAGATCGTATTACGCGGTGCAACTTTGCAAGTGTGAATCTATCTTTATATACAGTGCAAACTGCATGGTTTGATGAGAAAATTCTTACACGAAACACAAAATGATTATTTTATTGTATAATTACACCTTACTAGGCTACAGTTAGATCGTTAAACATTTTAAAAGGTAGGCTTTTACCGTTAAAAAAATATTAGGTGTTTCACTCAAATCAATTTAAAAATTTAAACGTTGGCAGTAATTAGTATTATAATGTAGATTGTCGACGATACTAGTTGGTGCTTTTCAATTATTATCACAGAAATTGTTCATCGTGTTTATACCTATGCTACGGTTAGTGTATTTACTTGCATAGTTTATAAATTAGCTAGTATAGAACTTATCCAACTGTTTTTATGAAAATAGTTTTTCCAACAATTGTCTGCCTAGGGGAAACAATTGTCGAGTGTTTAGTAAATATATTACTTGTTGAAGTGTTGTGTATTTTTACTACGTTCTTATGGTTCACCATCGAAAGTTTTGTCACTTTTGTCTATCGCTTATCGTCTTGATTCGCGCACGGATGCTTTCTCACAACTACTGTTCCCCGGCCCAAAGATGATCACTTTAAATACACCTTTCGAACTTACTAGATAGTTTCTCAAAGAAATCCTGATTGTTCTCGAATGATAAATAATAATTAGAAAGCCGTCGATAATTCGCAGAAATGATCGCCTTACTTGTCACTGGAGAAAGATTAATAGCTTGTAAGTCGATAATGATAAAAGAGCCGCGCGTTGTGACTGTGCCGTAAACATGTTAACGATAAGAAGTACATGCACACAAATCGTTATCACACACACACACAGTATAACTGGACGCTACACTATATTGGTTGGTTTGTAAACTTTCCAATTAGTTTACAAACTGTGAGTACAAGATTTTTTGGTAAAGTGCAGACCACAAGTAAAGTACAGATACTAACCAATGTTTCTAGATAATTTGTTAAACATCTTTAGGGTTTCGTACCTCCAAACGAAAAAATGGAACTCTTATAGGATCACTGCGTTGTTTATCTATCAAGGCTCTTTTTCTTCAAAACGCGTTGGGGTATCAAGTTGAAATGAATGAAAAATACTTAAAGCAGTGAAAACATCAAACTTTTAAATCAACGCAATCAAAGGTACGGCCGTTTATTCTCCGTTATTATATCGCATATTTTGACTTATGCATGGGAATCAAAATCTATAGGGTACTTCTCGTTGACCTAGAATCATAAAATTTAGCAAGAAGCAATCTCATGTAGCACATATAAAGTAAAAAATCCGAAAATCTTAAATTTGTGGTCATTTCAAAAAACTAAAAATTTTTTATTCAGCTTTTTTGTAATTTTAAAAACCACTACATACAGCATGAAAAACGCCATCTATATTACTAGCAATATTGGTAAATTGCAAGTACCACCCCAGGAGGTTGTGTAGAATTGTTGTGGCCCAGGGTGGACTCCCCCCGCTCGGTCCCCCCTCCCCAAAAAACTTAAAAAGAACAACTTACGTCTTTATTGGCTGAATTTTTAATAACTGGGATAACTTTCCTAAAAAAGTAACATCTTCATGTTTAAAATTTAGTAAAAGTTTATTACTTATATAAAGCTTGAATTGTGCATTATTATATTCAAGATGTTTAATTGTTATATAGAAGTTGGTTTATGGGAAGAAATCATTCTTCTTCCATATTTGGTTTTTTTTTCCAATAATTCGCCACACCCTCCGGAGATGGGACTGCATTTTCAACCTTTAACTTAATATTTAATTCACACTATACCTATATCTAAATACAGTGATGTTTTGTAAATTAGCTAAGGATACTGGTTAATCTGTGCACTTCTCGTGTAGTTGTAGTTTGTAGGATTTGTAGTGAATTTTGTATTTTATATTTGTAGATTATGTAGATGCTGTAGGTACAAACTGGCCAATATTCGTAGCCAATAGTGGAAAGACGATTTTCTACCAAAATAAGCAGACATCTGTATTATTAATATATTAACCAGTTAGATTACAAACTACCAATATATATGACGATCAAACTATCTATTAAAATAAAAAAATAAAAAGAAAATAAAACAGGAAAGACGTCTATGCTTTTAGCCTCTACCAGAATTCGACGGTTACTACCTACAATCTATATTTTAGTCACGGCATTGCAAATTAAATTTTGTGGCGAAATTCAGTGGCGAGTAGGCATTAGGCCAATGAATACTAAAACCAGTACAGAATTCACTCGAGAAAGACGGCAACACGGCGGTTGTAAAGGATATGAATATAATGTGAGATGAGAGCGAACGTGGCGAAGAAGATGACGTAAAGGAAACAGCACCCGATGATAGGGAATACACTGCTGCCTTGCATTTGCATATTTAATTCTAACTGAAAATGGTTGTTTCAACCCGTATTAATACTAGCTACTATACATAAAGCACGGTGTAGTATTTCATAATGGTAGAGATATTTCATTTTCATTCTGCGACATTTGCATAAAGCAACGAGCGAGGCGACTCGATGGAAAATGCAATTTATGGAAATTTTGAAAGCACCATTATTATATATGTGTGTTTATACGTTTCGGGGAAATTCATGGGAAGTGCCTGCCGTTATTTCTCGTTTAGATTTTGTCGCAATTTACCTAAAATTGTAATATCTGTCGGTTTTTTCGGACCACAATACGTGACGTTCACTAATAATCTTTGTTCTCGTTTTTACCAGTTCGTTAAGTATGCAAATCCACTTGAGTTACAGTCGTGAATGTTCTTTTATTGATTTATTGTGCCGTTAATCTGAAGAACTGGAAGCGTTAACATTTTTTATGCACCTAGTTCATATATTTTTATTTTGTAAAGGAAAACATACCAGGTAAAGATTTAATTATAAAACGTGTGAATAGCCTTTTGATTTATTAAATGGACAGTTTTTATAAATAAAAATTGCATATATTACAATGCTCCTGGAATTCGATAAATTTTACAAAACAGTTATTTGTTTTTGAAAGAAAAATAACGGAATTTCTTTAAACAAAGAAGCACCTCATAGGATGTTATCCTTCGAGATGGACCGTCTAAACTTATTTCAAAAATGAGTTCCTGACTTGGGTTTCAAAGGGACGCTTTTCGACTTCATGGCTTATTTTCCATTTAGGGGTGTTAAGATCGTTTAATTTGGTTTTGCTTATTGTGATTAATTTTCTACAAATTTTTTTGATGTTAAAAACATAATAATAATAATTTTGTTCCAAGAGCACTTGAAATAAAAATAACATGATAAAAAGTCGAAAAAAGAGTATTTTCTCTTAGTTAGTGAGAAATATTGAAATTATATCAAAATGGATATAAAATTTGAATTCAGCATGCTCGAATTATTCTCAATTGAGACTTTTGTATGTGTATGATTGACAAGAACATTGTCAAGCTTAACAGCCCTTGGCGGAAAATTAAAGAAACGTCTCATTGTAACCCTACTCAGGAACACCCCCTTACGCATTTCTACGATAATCTCAGGTGACCATTGTCGAAAGATTACATTAAAGTGATTTTTTCTTGTATTCTTGGAAGAAAATTTTCATTCATGACTCGACAAATGCATAGTTTTCAAATAAGTGTGTGTAACGAAAGTACGAACGTTAAAATGGTTAGGTTATAATTCAAAAAAGGTTAGAGTTTGTTAAAATTTCAGAGAGATGTTCTTGATATCATCTCTCAAAGCTTGGTAGTCTCATTTTTAAAAGAATAATATTTGCATTATCTATCTTCCTCTACCTGTAGGATAACAGAATCGAAGGGATTATAATTATGAAGTAACATAAGATAATTATTATGTACTGTAAAAGGAACAGGCGAGGATTTAATTGTTACGGTCAGTAAGAGAACAATTTCAATTAATTGTAAAGTAAAGCTAATTATGACAAGGAGTAGAAAACTAATCTTGATCACTTTAAATTTGAAGGATTCTTTGACCAAGTGTGTTTGTGAAAATTCTACGATACGAATTATTATCAATGACAGGATATAATAATTGTCTGTCCAAAATTAAATATCAATAACTATCCTCGTACAAAATATAAGAAGGTTTATTTTCATTCATACTCAATAGACAATTGATAACTCATTCTAAAGGACAACTAAAAAGTAGGAAATGTAACTGATAAACTATTCTGAGATAATTGTTACTGTAAAAGGACCAGTTGAAGGATAAAATAATTATCACGGCCAGCAAGAGGATGATTCTGATTAATTGCAAAACAAGGATAATGATCACTGTCAGTAGAAAACTACTTACCATACCACATTTAAAGTTTAAAGGATTCTTCAATTTACTCTCACAATTGTGAAAATAACACGATACCAATTATTATCATCATCAGTGACAGAATATAACCGGTGGTTTTAGATTTTTGTCCTTAATCCATATAACTGAATATTAACTACGTGTATAAAATAAGATAAAACATTATCCTCATACATAAATATCAGAGCATTTATTTTCATTCAAACAGTTTGAGTAATGTTGACTATTCCTACAGGATAACAAAACTGGAGGAATTGTAACTAATAAAGTAAAGGAAACAGATGAATTCATATTTAGTATGGTCAATACGAGAATGATTTTGATTAATTAGAACGTAAGGATAATGCTGAATAGAAAACTAAATCTGATCATTACTTTTAAAAGGGTTCTTTGAATTCCTCGTATTTTCAAAATTATCCTCTTAATTTATGGGAATTCATAACATCATTAAATTAAAAATACTTCTGTAGAAGCAACAAAGCCGTGTTAAGTTGAGATTTCTATTAATTTATTATATATTTTTTAATTGTGTTGAAATGATAGGATGTAATTAATAACCCCCGTCTTATTTTATTTTCTTGACGTTTGTAGAATGGGGTAAAATCTCTGTACGATGTGAGTTACATCTCCTCTCATGTACCAGGTTTATAAATTTTGTTTGCACCGTCGAAGATATAGATATATATTTCCAATTTAAGATGTTAGATCGCTCAATAGGAAATTTTCTCGACGTAGATGTATTGATATACCCACCTAAAGAGAACCTTAGTGTATTCATCATCGAATCGTTTTACTTGCTTCATCGACCAATACGTTGCTATATCTAAGTATATTTGTAGTTGATTGGTTTCGTTATTACGTACAACGTCTATTCCAAGGTCTGAACGTTGACGGTACGGACGGTGGTAGTTGAGATGAGAAGTAAAGAGAACGAACGAGAATAGAACGATGCCTATTCGTTTGGTTCGTTGAAGCGTGAACCCGATAAAAGGATAACCTGCAGATTGCAGACTGCAGACTCGGAATGGTATTAGAGAGGAAGTCGTACTTGTACTTGTGTTGTTGTCTGCAAGAGCGACTATGCGACTATGATGACGAGTTGCTATACAGACATAACATAGTAAAGTTATCCCGACTATTTTTGCTTGCTGTTGTCGGTGGAATCGGTAGCTTCTTCGGAAGCGACTTGTGTCACGGACAAAAAGGCGAGCTAATCTCCGATTTTATCATGACCGTGGTAGTATTGGACGCCGCGGTACAGGTATTAGGTACAAGTATGGACAAACCATTCCCTACCATTTAATAATGTTTATCGACAGATCGACAAGAAAGTACTTGTAACAATAATCCGTATTGCACGATTAATGTCCAAAGACAAATTATCTGTTTATTGCTAAAGACGTAGGTATCTCCAGTGAAATTATCTTGATGTTCCTCAGTTGTGTATGTTTCTGAAACTAATTACATATTTAGTAAATATGTAAGAAAGCATAGGTATGTTAGAGGATGTTCCAAACATAAAGCAATTGATGGATAACAATATTTTTTTTGTGAACATGTTTAATTAAGAAGGGAGGTATCTATCAAAATCAAGTGCAGAGTTAATATAGTCGGGAAAAAAAATATTTTCTTGGATCATGATCTTATTCTACATTAGAATGTAGGTAAAAATTTTGCATGAATTTTGCTCTTCGTCTTGGTCTTGATTTTGGTCTCGCAAATTGTTCAAAACCAAGACAAAGTAAGACAAAATAAAAAGACCGAGATCAGTTTTGCTCATCTCGGTCATCTAAGATTATTCGCAAAAAGAAAAAGAAAAAAAAAAAATCCACAAAATGTGGCATATTCCTGCCGCAAAATTTTAAATTTTTATCTTGCTAATCAAAGCTACTTAAAATAGAAATAAAGACTATTTTTCATCACTGGTCATTCAAGATTCTTTGAATAACGAAAAAAAAAACAGAAAAACTATTTTTTATATCAACATTCAGAATCTCTAAAAAAATTTTGCTAGAATCTTGCTAATAACCTTGATCTCGATCTTGGTGTTGCTGTATATAGAAGACCAAGATAGACAAAACAGAAAGACGACGACATAGCAAGACAAAACAGAAAATTCATGACCATTTTTGCTCATCACTAGTAATCTAAAGTTCATTGAACAAAGAAAAAGAAAAGGCCAAGGCAGAAGAAGACAAAACAGAAAGGCTGAGACAAAACAGAAAAACCAAGACTGTTTTTGCCCATTACGAATCATTTGATAAAAGAAATCTAATTTTTATAACTAATTGCAAAATATCTGAGGAATTTACAAGAATATTGCTTATAGTCTTATTTTTTGTCTTGGTTTTCTGAACATAACCATGTTTTCGTCTTTGTACAAATCCAAGACAAAGTGAGACAAAATAGAAAAATTAAGACTATTTTTGCTCATCACTAGTAATCTAAATCCTTTGAAGACAGAAAAAGAAATGAACATGTTTTTTTTAGTATGAAAATATAAACTTTCTCAATAGGATTGCTACTCTCTGAATATTTGTTGTTGTATTAAGGAATGGTTGTTAATATCTACCTATCTAAAGAGATAGGTATTTGTTGTCCATTTTAGAAGGGATTTAACCCCCTTCTCTCGTAAGTGGTTCGTTCTGCTGTCAGTTGCTCCCGTAGAAATCCCTTAAATATTTAATATTGCTTCTAATTAACATTCACCTTCATGGAATCTGACGTTAATAGTTTATTCATGAGAACGAGGCGTAGGATCACACGGTTAATCCTGGCCAGGAAATTACAAGATGTAAATAACCCGAATTAAATAACTTTGAGGAACGGTTTTATTCAAATACCTACTTTGTAGCTGGGAAAAGCCTTTCCCTTTTGACTTATAAAATTGTAATTAGTCAAATAAATGAATGCTACAGTTTCTTCATTGATCTAACATTCTATTTCTGAATATTATTAGATGCAGAATAGTAACAGTTTTTAGAAAAAAGTACACAGTAAATTTCAACAGTGGACCTTATTAACCACAGCCAGATAAATAGCTTTACATGTGGAAAAAATAATTGGAGAAACCCAATTGTATTAATCACTGTAAAATTTTCACAAATCATTTACTGAAATTTTTTACGCAGTAGATACCTACGTATTTTATGATCGCCTAGCACCTTCACCAAAAACTGTTCAATATGATAAATTGAAGTATTAATAAAAATTACTTTTATTTTAATCTAATAAACTCTAATCAATTTTGTATATTTTTTATTCATTGTTAGAAAAGGCAAAGATGTGAGTACTTTTGAATAAAATGTATGTATGTAATGTTTGAAAGAGATGAACTGAAAAAACCATGCAGTGTTAATAAAATACCAGAGTTTCAAAGCATTGATATCTCATTCGGTTATGATTATATTTATTTAACATGTTCATTTTTGGGCCATTTAATTTTTAAAAATCGGTGAATTATAATAGGTAAATAAATATAATATAATATGTAGATACCTATATTGTAAGGTAAGTGATATAAAAAGGCCTACCTAATTTCAAACGCTCAAATCTTGATAAATTATTGGAAAAGGTGATAAATAAAAGCGAGGCATTATTCTTTGGTTCATATATTTTAAGTAATTAATAAAACATATTGTAATCTTTTATCAGAAATTACTCAAAAAGAGGTAATTCTGGAACCTTAGCCTTGGGCCTTTTTAAAACATAGTGATTGAACAAAGCATATATCCTTAAATTATAGGAATATTGTTATTAGAGTATTAATCTATAAAAATATATATTTCTGAGCCTTTTATCAAGTGTTTCCATGAGATCCTTGAACAACTTTATAAGTTATTTTACTAAATATTATGCTTAAATTGTTAGTCAGACTTAAAGTCCCATATTAACAAGAAATAGAGAATAATATATAAAAAAAGGTATCCAAACAAACAAAAATTAGAAAATTAACATATCTTCTCAAAAATATTATTAAATATTGAAAAATATATATTTTTTTCACAGGCCTTAATTAAACAAGGTAACTAAATAAGGCCTTGGAACTTAATAAGTACCATAATTTTCGAGACAATTTTGGTTATTAATATTTATTCGAGGTGGTGTACGTGTTATATGGGGGAGGCAGATGAAAATACTCGATGGTCAGGTGTGGCGGGAGATAGGAACGACGTGAGTCAGTATCTGTTTCAATATTTCAGAATTCCTATTAAGGCCTAGGGTCAGCAAATAAAGCCTATTTTAAAAGTAGGCTTTATTTAGTTCATTGTATTTCATAAATGTTATAAGCAGTATTTAATTCGCATATTTTAAAAATTACAATTTAAAGTTTTAGTTATCTTTTTGATGAGTTATATTGTGATCCGTATACATTACTTGAAGCAAAAGTTCAAAGAATAACGTATTAAAATTCGATAGAAATTACGACAAATTAATAACGCGCAATGAAAACGCTCGTCCGTCACAAACGACCGGCCACAAGTGTCGCTGCGAGCGCGAGCGGGCCTCTCGCGCACTGTTTCCTGAGTTGTGGGACTGTCGTCTATCCGTGTGTGAAGTATTTTTGATGTAAATATATTTTAAATGAGTTTTCCGCACTACAGGCCTTATTTGAGCATAGGCCTTATTTGTATCAAGTATCTTACTCTTGTGAGTATAATCCGACAACTTAATCCCAAAAACTATCCTAAGTTGCATCTTTCATATGAATTACAAAGTCTTTAGGTGTTTTATTTTTAAACTATTGTCATATCTGAATATAAAAACCCAATTTTTTGCTTTTGTTTCTTTTAAATATAGCAATTAAGATTATTTTAGAATTTTAAATATTTTTTATATAATTGAAAATGACAAGAGCTTTAGAATATTTTGATATGTGAGAACTACCCTCGTTTGTCTTGAATTTAGCTGTGATCGGGATGTTTGAGGTCAATTTTCAACAGGTACTTTAAAAAAAATATTACTTCGTCTCGATTAGTGTCTTCCTACTTTGAAACATTAATAAAATTTACATTTTTAATTCCTATAATATTTTGTGAAGTGCTTATAATATATAGCCGGTTAGAAGGAGTATATTTTAGTAAAAACTCATAACCAATCAAGAAATCGCTAAGAAATTTTAACTAAATGAGAATAAAAAATGAATGAATGGATGTAAATTGGAAATTACCATTCTAGCTTTAGATTTTTAAATAGATATGTATTTTGAAGTATGGAGATTAAGATTTTTCATTTTGGTGTTCACTACAAAGCACTTTCTTGAGTAAGCAGCTCTCGTCATATATTTTAGAAACAAACATAATTCGTCACGCATAACTATGATGCCTGTAGGTTATCGGATGATATTCCCTCGCGATCCCTCCAATTCCCCCATTTTCTCAAAGCATTCTCCAGCACGTCTACGTCTATTCCAGAAGGCGATGCTCGTTAAGTTCCGGGAAGTTTCATGAATATTTGAACGACTGTCAAGCCGTTTTCCATTTTCTTGAATGATGCCGCCTCGTTTTTCAATAGCGAGAGAAAGAACTTCGTACGTATACACCTACCTACTACTACCACTCATTCCCATCTCACTCCTTGTTTCGCCGTCTAGAAAGACAACGGAATGAAAATTTCGGGATAAAAATGGGCCTTTATCATCATCCAACGAGATTTCACACCCTCGCAGCATCCTCAATAACGAACAACATTTGCAAAGGGAACATGTGCCGAGCATGCTGCTAAATGACATGATGTCAATGAGACGTATACTTTCGAATATTAATGTTCACTTCGCAAAATAACAAAGGAACAGCTTTTCCTTTGCTGTTGTTGGTTAGAACGTAGGTACCCAGTATAAAAAAATAAATAATCAATCAAACAGAATATGAATTTGATAATTGGAAATTTGAGGGTTACTTTTAATTCTTATTAGGTATCTACTATTTTTTTTTACGACATTTAACAAATGTACCCCCAGAAGGTTCAGTGACGTTGCCACCTGCAAACGGGTTCCGCTCGAACGCTAAAGCAATTTCTGCGTTTTCATTAACCATTAATTTTGCAATAAATTGCTAAACCTCATAAACATTTGTCGTCGGTTGTAATAGCGTAACTTGAATCAAATTATGTATATGAAAAATAAAAAAATAAAGACTTAATTGCGGTATTGTACGCACCTTGGATTAAGTTGTAATTCTTGAATTACTGGATACGTTTCAGCGGTGAATAAGGGTCATAATTTATTCAGATAGTTTACAACAGGGATACCCTATCAGCGTCTCCATATAATGTAATAACCGGTACGTTCACGCAAGGTTCTTAAATCGGTTTAGAAAAGGATACTGCGACGGTGCAATAAATAAAAAAGCGCCATTATAAAGACTCGACATGCAAGTGAATGTAATCTTCTTATAATTACTGTATAAATCAGTTCGCGTTATCTGTTCATAAAATTTCTTAGTGCTGCTTTTAAAAGGAGTTGTTGAACGTGAAAGATCTAAAGACGATTTTATTTTTTGCAGACTAGTTTCGAAAATGTCTCGATTTTACGATGTCCTGTTACAGATAAAAAAAGAAAATTTTTATTGGCAACGTCACAAAAAGAAAAATTAAATGGCAAATCCACTAAGTAAATTACTTTTAAACCCTTCAGTTATTAGTCGTTATTTTGGTTAGACGACCATTAAGTTTAAGTTTAAGTAATTAGTAAAATTTTGTAAATTGTAATGTAACTCCCCTTACGTGATATTTCCCTTTAATGAGTTATTAACTAAAAGAAAAGGAAATCACAATAATAACCCTCCCCTTTAAGATATTTCTGGCCCCTTTCCCCCATTTTAAAGTCAGATAATGAATGGTTACCTCTTTATGCATTACGTAAAAATTTTTGTGTATTAGAAAAATTCAATTATTGTTTAGTACATTCCCATAATATATTTAAAAGTTAAATCAAAGGGAATTCAGTGTTTTTATTTTACGTTTTAAACGTGTTTCCAGCTAACAGTTTTGTCTATTACTTCTTTTGTATGTCATGTTTTCAGGTTTCTTTCCCTTTGTCCTGCATAGAATACCTGAATTTTTGTTTTGTCAATATATCACAGAAACCTTCCTGTAAGTATGTATTTTGAAATCCAGAAAAGAAATTATAATTCTTTTATATAAAAAATGGTCAGAAAGAAATCGGTCACAAAAGAAAGCAAATCGTTTGGATTCAAATCCTGTTAGGAGTGTGTTAAAATTCTACAAAGCGAACGTTTGTTGCAATTATAGGAGGGAATTATTTTAATTCTGCAAAGTTTGTTATTAGAATTCCGGTCGAAATTTCTGCTCATATTCTCTGCAACGTTTCTTTTGCTCGTTTTATCAAATTTCCTTAGAGAAATTCATCAAATTGTTTCATGTACTTGAACTTTCCGAAGTTTGTATTCAGTAAACGAACTTCGCCGGTCTGGTTCGGCATCCTTGATGAGGAAAATCGCTGAAATGCCTTATCGATCATATCTTCAGCGTATTCCTGGAGAATGTGCCGTCTCCGGGAAATTCTGTAGAATCGGTGGATGGAGAAAGTCTCGAAGTGAGACGTGTGTTTGTTTTCCGTTGTTGGTAAGTTCGAAAGCTCGACGTCTCGTCTGGGTGAAAGACGAGGAGGAAAGATAACAAGATTCGAGCTGGCAGGTCCGAAGAAGCCGCGTTCGACTAAGTGGCTTTCAGTTTACAAAGAACCGGGAGCACTGGCTGACAGACTTCTGACAACGTCTTATTTCCCAAAGGACGCGCCCTCCGGCAACTTCGCTCCATTGCTGTTGGAATTTCAGGAGCAATTTGCTGTATGAATACTAATTTTTCTTATTTCCGTCAAAAAGTCAGTCGGCGCTCTGGAATCAAATTAGGCAACTTCTTGCAAATTTCGACAACGAATGTTAATCATAAGTTAACACTTCCAAAGGAGGAGGACTTGAAGAAAGAAATTTTCTCCTTTTTCATCTGCGTGATTTTGAGAAGATATTTTTACGTGAAAATTAAAACTTTATTGTCGATAGATTTTAAAAAGACGAAGTCAGTTCACATATGATTTTATATAAATTTTCAAAAAGTTTCCTTATTAACTTCATTTGCATTACTTTTTCTTCTCCTTAGATTTAAATTTGAGAAATATGACCTTTGTAGGATGATAAGGTGACGTCCATTAATTACGTATGTTTTCCTTTTAATTGAGACCCTCCCTTAGTGAGATTTGGTAAAACTCTACCACCCCATTCACAAGATATTTATCCTACACTGGGTCTATAATATAAAGAAAACAGGAAATTGTAACAATACTGTGAACTAAATTTTAATGTAGGGTTTTAATGACCACCCTTCCCTTTATATAATTTTTGACGAGATGTTGCTGAACCCTCCCCCATTTTGAGCTCATATAAATTTTCCTTAATGTTTTTTATTAAAAATGGTGTTCATGTTAGTTTATATTCATTAAATAATCATATAATTGTGATTTCTTAATCTCAGTCCAGAAAATATGGCAAATAATGCGGAATCAGATCAAATATCTTCTTCCTCCATCTGAATTTTATTGTACTCTGCATTACTGCAAAATTAAAAAACCAAAAAGCTGAACACAAATCGACGTCAGAGACTATTTAAGCTACGTACCAACAAAACAATAATAATTAAACATGAAAGTTAATTACCCTTAAACGGGCTTGCTTGAGGTTTGAAGCGGAGTCTTTGTAGAAAGTTTGAGATGAAATTCCGTTGTGTTTTATCATGATCGTTGTGACATCTTTACCGTCCTCTAAACGATTTTAACTAATTAGCAGCGTATTCATTTGCGTCAACAAAAACGGGATATCTTAAGCAAAATTTTCGGATTGTGAACCTAATTGGATCGAGTATTCTTTTGTCAGTTGTTCATTAAAATAGCTACGGACGAGCCGCTTCGTTTCCACTTAACAATTACACAAATGTCAACTGTTGGTCGTTCCGCGTACTGTTTACCTCTTTTTTTGTCGCTACTTTTTCTCGGCGCATCCTCCGACGTTGAACCGCTTTAAGTCTTCAACAGGTATGATCAGAATGTACCCGCTAAAGACTTAACGAGCTCCCCCCTCTCTCTCGCACTCCTTCTCTCGTAGATTTCATGTCAGCTTTTTTCACCCTACAACCCAACTGTAAGTATTATATCTTTGAACGTGGCCGTAAATTTCCTTTTGAACGCAACCATTTGCTGTGAAAAAGGGATAAAGAGTTAACTTTCTAGATTTGTTGAAAACCAAAAGTCGTAAATAACTTACACGTTTAGGTAATTTAATTAATTATAAGTACCTATAGATTTTACTGTAAAGTAGAGGTTACTTTTTTTTTGTATTTGATATGAAGAAAAGATTGCGTTAATATGTAGGTTCGAGATTGATAACGAACGAATATCTCGAATGAGATTCTACCCACGTGGCCGCGTAAATATGACTGCGAGATTGCATGATGCGAAGTATAGGAACATTTAAAAAAAAATTGCGACATTACTTATGTACATTTTCCATCACATACATAGATTTGTAATACATGTATGCATGCATGCATATAAGAAAGATATACCTACGTTGGCATTTATAATGTCTCTCTGCCTGTTGCGATGTTCCTACGCACGACCGACTTAAAACGCGATTGGATTTTTCCACTTTGCTCGTCGTCGATTTCGTCGTTATCACATCAGGCACCATTTAATAAATATAAATAAATATATAGGAGACTAGATCGGCATCGGTTTAATGAACTATCTGTCTACCATACACACCAAGCCTCCTTGATCCTTGTACAACTTCACCTTTTCTTTCCTGTAAGCGTTTAATCTCTACTCACGGGTGAATTGTCCCGAAGAGGTTCATGACACCTCGCACTCACTATCCTTCTTAGTGGTTGGTTACGTTGGAGTGACGCTTCTCTTCTCTTGTGATGGTACTGGCGAATAAAAGAAAAATGTGCTTAAGCTGTTTACACAACACGAGTGAAAATGCTTAACATGTTTAATTTGATGAACGTGTATAATATATTGTTTGAACCATATCCATCTAAAAATATTTTCTGCTTCTTTAAAGACCGTCCTACATTTAGCGAACTTTCAAAATCTTTTAAGCAAAGCGTGACAGCCCTCTGAATGTTTAAATTGATTTTTTTGGACTATAATTTAAATGGAAAGATGGCTGAAGGTACCTGATTGTACGAATTTTCCTACACCACGTCATATTTTAAAAAACACTGCCGCTCCTTGATGATTGCATTAATAGAATATTGGTAAATCCAGCTTAAGTGATAAATATTTGTTAAATTACCGTTTCACTTCTTTAAATTGTGTGGATTGGCCTATGATATGTAACGGTTGTCTCTCTCCCTTTGGTTCTATACAAACAACTTTTACTTTTTCTCTCCACAATACGGACAAAAATTAATTTAGTTTAGTTCAGTTAAGCTCATTAGTCCAGTAAAGAAAAAAACATTTTTCACAATAATGTTGATTCTGAAGAGGAGAGAGAGAACATTTACATACCATAACCTAACCCATACAATTAAAAGGACTAAAACGTAAATTTGACTAATATTTGTCACTTTATCACTTTGACTGTAACATACATATAAAAACATATCACCCTTGGTGCCCCTCTCCCCCACATCGTCACTGTTTCTGACATTGACTTAGGATCGTTTCTGTTTTTAAAAGAATTTACATGAAACAAACTATAATATGGTACGAACTATAGAAAAAGTATTTCATAGCTTGTGCAAGAGAAGTGATGACTTTATATATAGGTATAGGTTGAAAAAGTCCTTCCTCCCTACTCCATCTCTTTTCACAAGAGTGTAGGTTTATAAGATAGTCAACCCAGCTGATGCTGGCGGGAATAAAACTGTTTTTTTAGTAGGTACTTCTAACAACATTTGTTCCAATGGATTTCACTAAATGCACATTTTCCTTTTATAGTCAATGTTAGTTTAATAATTTCATTATTACTTGAGATTTAACTTCTTAAATTCACGACGTAAAAATTGGTTATAAAATGAATTTGCAATGACTATAAAATTTGTTTTTTTTTTCATACTCAATATTAGTTTTAATCAAAATTAAAGCGGATTAAAAGGTAAGGTTTCACAATTTTTTTTTTTAAAAATTCGTCTTCATAATTTCTTGCAAATAACACGAAACGTTGGTTTCATGCACATTTTGTTGCTCTTTCCGTTAAATTTATTGAAACGATAGATCTTATTTTTTGGTGAAGGTGCCAGACATATCTAATACAAAGCTTGAATACTTCATACTGAGTGTATAATTTATAAAACAGAGGAAAAATAAACTACTGGATAATTTATTTAAAGTGGCAAGCTAGATAATAAAAGCAAGATTAGCATATTAAAAATAAAGTGTTTTAAAGCACATGTTTTAAACACAAACTAAATAAAACATGTTTTAAACGATGTTGTAAATTGTGTTTAAAACAAAAAAGGAACATAACATAAAACATTCTTTAAATTTATTTGTTAGCTAATATAACCACTCGTAAAATATTTTTGAAAGGTTATCCAGTTAGGGTGTTTTTTGATACAGAATTGGTGGTTCTCTTGAAAAATACGATGAGGGTACAGGAAAATTCGTACAAATTCCTTTAGCCATTGTTTCCCTTATAAAAAAGACAAGTCCGAAAAATTGCAATTTAAAGCTTTCAAGGGTGTTGTGTAATTAAAGGGTAGGTAACTTTTAGTGCAATCACAATAGAATTACTAACAAAACGAAGTTTTTTTCGGGGTTCCATTTAATTTCTCTAAACTACTGAAGTTTATCGATGGACGGTTATTAGCACTTTTTGTGTGTATTTAATTTTAAAGTTATGAAATTTGAATAGACAAGTTGGCATCGTGATTCATTTGCATTTTGGTCGATAGTAGAAGATCTCAGAGTAAATTATAGCAGTGGGTACCGTTTGGTTCGATTTAATGATCTTCGAAATGCGATCGTTAAACGGCATGGTAGGAGGATGGAATTATGCTCGCTACCACAACTACTACGAAAGCTTAGAGTTGCGATTAGTTGGTATTAAAGTTCCTACTATTTCAGAGGAGCACTCGGTCACGTCGTTACTTCCCCGACATGACGTTTAGTTACCGAGTACTTCGCGACTCGACTCGATTCGCTCGTCCGATGGCAGCACGGCATTCGATTCCTAATTAGAAAAGTACTTGATTTAAACACCTGCCTGTGCATCGCCAGTTGCCTTCTGTTGCACGGTAAAAGGAAGATTGTATGACTCGAAAGTGTAAAACCAACTAACTAACCAACCTAACCAACCATAAGTAACTGTACACCACAGATACAGATACTTTTACTTATACCTAAATGGATCTAAGATTACTGCTTACTGTTAACAGAAGTCAGAAATTTATTCTTCTTCGCGCTAGTGAATTTGCTCATTTACTCCTCTTGTTGTTTGTCATATTGAACATCCTGTTAAATATCTAGTTCTTATATTGTACGAAAAAATCAAACCAAGTTCTGTAGAATATCATCATCATATTTTTGCTCCTTTTACTACAATCATTCCCATCACCCACTTAATCTGATTAAAGAATATAATATTTTTCGTCTTATTAGGGAACGTCTATTAATTAAGTGAGGTGTTTCTTTAATTTGAACCAATCGACCCCCCTGGTAAGATCTGGTTCCATCTCCACACCGTCTTACTTGTTTACTCAAAAAGTATTTTATTCAAAAAGAAAATGAAAAATAAAAATTCTTTGGATTAAAAGGTCGACGTGAGCTTATTAATGACCTTCCTCCCTCTAATGAGATTTGGTGAGATTTTGCTTAACCCATTGCCCCCAGTTTCAGCCCGCGTAGTTCATGGATATCTCCTTAACTATTATTCATTGCCGGTCCATAGAACAGCTTGCCCGTCACTGGTAGATTTTTTTTGTATGAGCTGCTTCATGATTTATTTTATTGTGAATTCTGTTACATTAATAGTACAAATAATATTTGGAGGTATAATTTGTTCCGCAGCAGACGAATTTATGACTTCATTCGCTCTTAGTTGACATTTCGGTTGTAGAACATATGTTGGTACAATCAAATCGAAGAAACAATTGAAACTTGTAATAAGCACCCCCTGTAACTTATTGTTTCCGAAAGGGACCATTTCTCTCCTTGCGTCAATTTATTTGTGTCCGAAAAACAATGGAAACGTAGCATCCCACATATCCATCTAATAATAAGTGCCAATATCTCAAATTCAGGACAGCATCGCCGGGATTCTCCGCGCCCTTAGTGTTCCGAATATTGCACCCTCCCTGATTGATGCCGCGTGCCGCTGGGGTTGACAAGATTCTCGGGCAGTGAAATATTGGCTCTTAACACGTCGCAGTTGCCTGTGTCTCTCTTTTCCGCCACTCCCTTCGTTCTCGCTCCACGGGAGACCAGGTGCTCGGGATTTCCTCGGGCCATATTGATGATGACAGATTTTATGAGTACATTCGTCATATGACAAGTTCAAGAGCAAGTTCACGAAAGGTGAGCGGGATACATAATTGATAGAAATTTATTATATGTACCTACCTACTCCGTCTTCTAAAGATATCTTGATAGCTTACCACTTATAGAACACGATAAATGGTTATGGGTTTCATGGTTTATAAGGAACAACGTTGTACCACCACATACATAACAGCGAATTCCATTTCGCTAATGTACCTACAACTTTTTTAATAAATTATACCTAGGTATATGAACTATCTCTTTACTAAAAGTAATTATCCTTTTCATTCTTCAAGAATTTTTAATAGGTAGATGGAATTTCTATTGCTGAATCATCAGTTTTTCTTACTTTGACCAAACAAAAAACGGGGTGGATAGTATTCATTACGGAAACCTCTAAATGTAGCAATAAGAAATCCACATACATATGCCAAAACGTCCATTACTTATATGGGATTTTAATTTGAACCCTTCCTTTCCCTTCAATGAGATTTGGCAAGGAAGTCCCACTATCCTTATCTCTCCACGTGAGATTTTTCTTACAGTGAGTTCTTAATTAAAATAAGAAAGAAAATTGTAACATTTCTTTGAATTAAAAGTTGACGTGAGATTCTTAATAACCACCGTTTCCTTTAAATATTTTTTTATTAGACTTCCTTAAACCTTTCCCTAATTTTATTTTGATGTCCCACAAGTTAACTGCCACAAAATGGTAGACTACTCCTTCTGTACTGCTGCCTTAGTTAAAGTACTGCTACCTTAACTAATTTTTTCTATCTTTTTCGTTCCCTTATTTGGTTTCAAATTGCTCAAATTTAAAAGACAGATTTTCAATTGCGTTCAGCCATAAGAATGGTTTCTACATACTTTTATTTCGTCACAGTGTGTTATAACTAAACGGCTCTACGAATTAATTCCTGGAGCAATTTTCTCGAAAAAGCGAAACTATTTCTGATTTTTTTACGAATTAATTTCTGAGAAATTCATTCGTTCTCAAAACGAAACTATTCCTGGTCAAATTCCTGCAAATGAGCGAATTAATTACTGATGAAAATATAAAAGACGAAATAATTTCTATAAATATTTTCTCAATTTTAAAAGACGAAATAATTTGTAGAAATATTTCCTCAATTTACACAATCAATCAATTTCTAGAAATTCTTGTAAATAGACAAAAGCCAATGCATGACTATTACTGTTTGCGATTGAAAGGCCTTTTTAAGAAATATAAAATGGATTGCCCTAGCCGGGGAAAACAATAAAAGAAATAAATTTACAAAAAAATTAACCTTAACCTAACCCCCCTCCCGAGAGTAATTACCGGTGTGTTTTCTTGTTATGCTATTGTTTTGATATATTAATTGTAGTAAGTCATTAAATGAGTTTTGAACGGAAAAATGTGTTATAATTATTCAAGGACTGAAAATTGTCACACAAACGAATTTATTTCTCAGGAATTGTTTCATTTGCAAAGCGAAATAATTTCTGGATGTTTTGCTTTTTCAAAACGAAACAATTCCTGAGAAATAAATTCGTTTATTCATCCAGAAATTAATTCTCCAGGATTTAATTCGTCCCGCCTAACTAACCTTATTCTAAACCAAATATTTTGCTCTTAAATTCTTAAAGAATGAAATGAGGTTGAAATAAATTTAGTACTAGGATTTAATAAGTGTCAAATATTTTATTTAGAATAGGTTTAGTTACAACTTCCGAACAAGTTACATGTGACGAAACAGATCTTTCAATTTTTTTTAATAAATTGTAAAATCCAAAAATGCCTTTTCTATTATTGTGTATTGTTAAGTTTCATTCAGTTTCAATAGACAAAATCAATTATAATAATTGTTACTACCACTTAAAGTATTCATCGTTAACATAATATTAAATCTTTATTAATGTTGTTAGCATAAAAGCCATGTAGGCTTATACATTAAGGAATTAATAATCCAAAATTTAATTTCTGAGTGTGTAGATTGGAAGATAAAAGTACTACATTGGTTGTATTTAGGGTAAATTGAACCCCATCAATACTTTTAGTTGATTCTGTTAATATACTAATTTTAAATTTTAATGAACTCTGTCAAGGATTTCAGCCTTTTCATATACAGTACAAATTAAAAATCGTTCACTTTTCATCAACCTAGTTTTAATAACACAATTAGGAATTTTCATAAAAAGATGTACAGTGAACCCTTGCTGCTACAAATTTTTATACTCTTTCATATTCAGTTAGTTCTCTTCATAATAACTTTTACATAGTTTCGTTAGATGGATAATCTTTTCTGAAACAGTTATCGTTTGCTTCGAGGATCGAGCAGTGATCCTGAGATAAAATAATTTTTGTTACGTGACAACTCGAATCTCCTGATGCTTTATGCTAATTTTGCCGTGATTAAACGGTGCCCTGAGTTAATCCACCGACTTGGATGCAACGCTTGGCCGTTTTGTTTAGCTTGTCTGTATAACTTCGACCTGCAGGATCGGTTCTGTTGTTGGACGTTTGCCTGCATGGTATGTTGATAGCCAAGCCGGTGCGTTTATCGCTTAGCTCCCAATCCGATAGGCTATTAAGTTCAAGTTTACATAAATTACCGTGCAATTTTTATTTCATCAGAGCAAAACAAAAAAAAAATTAGTTAATGACGATCAAGAAATAGTCACCTTTAAAAATGATTTTATTTAATTTAGTTCTACTATCGAAAGCCTACAATATGTTTTGAGCCACACTGTAGATAAACTTTGTATAATACGTAATTGGAAATGTTACTATAACAGTAATGTAAGTAGGACGCCTGGAGCTGAATCCTAATGCGAAACGTAACCTTAATAAGTTTACGACTGCGGTGTTAAGGACCCTCCCCCTTTGCGACGTTTTATCTATTTATCTCCCCCCGGGAAGTACAGCTGCAGATACAAGATAAATGTGTGAATAAATTCCGCAGATATTGATACAGAGGAGAAATGTTTTGCCTCAGATCGCGTCAGGGAAGACTAATTTCATTTCGTAATTAAATTACGTCAACTGAAGCATAACCATCACAGACTTACTTCGTCCTGTAAAAATAAGGGTGGATTTCGAGTGTTCCCCACCGTAAGATTGTAATCAAAATAGGATGCAGGAGTGATAAAATTAAGTTAAATGAATTCTAATAAATTATAACAGAAGTATCTATGAAAATTTACTACCGACTCTGTTATTATTCACAGATCAAACTTGTACTTTAAAGTAAAACAATTCCTCATAGGGTTTGAAATTTCAGGAGCCTTGTTACGGTTTAAAGAAAAGCTTAACCCTGGATAATATTGTACTCAAAATAAACACAAAAAAAAACAGTGAAACATCTGCTTAAATATATAAGGGCCTTGATGTGTTCTGGCGGAAACAAGGAGAATTTTTGCAAGCTCCCTTATGACCAGTCTGTCCTTAAGAGAGGCAATGATAGGAGACCAGAAACTTAAGGAGAACATTCATGACCTAACGCGATTGAAAATAATTAAAAAATAATAATACAAAAGTCTAAAACTTTTAGAATACGCGATTTTCCATTCGTCCAGTGAATCCTCTAACTGAATAGTAACCCCAAATCTAAATAATTAAATAAACAATTACAAAATAGATTTCTGAAACATCGCGTGCTTGCAGGGGTGTTTTTGCATGCATTTTTATTATCTAAACTCGTGTTGTACGAGACGTTTTCCATCAGGCAAGTCGTAGTTGCATCGTATATACCCACTGTACGATGTGTATGTCTACTGCTTGGGGTTGTTGGAAGTCGGGGACCCGCTGTAGGGGTCTCTTGATCCCTGGGGTGTTTGCTATGTAAATGTTGGGCGGGAACCAATTAGATCACCGTGATAATGCAAGACACCTCCGTCCCCACAAAGAACAATATTTGTGTAGGACCACGGACCTAAGTTGTCGGTGTTACGTATTACCGCGACGCCTCACAGTGTCCGTGTCCGAGCTTTATTTCTCTTACGTTGCCTGACGAATGCTTTTCGAGATAGGCAGCCGCAAGCCGTGGCGTGACCATTCGGTTGCATAATGCAAAAGGCTAAAAGTACGAGTTAATGCTCTCGTGTTTTGAAAAGATTTTGTGGGAGTTAAAAATGTTTTACCAAATACTTGTGTTTTTGTTAAATTTCCATGTTTTGAAAAGACAAACAAAAACCAATATAACAATAGCAGATTTTGCAGGAAACTACTTATTTAATGTAGCAAATGTATTAATTAAAATCAGTATTCATAATTTCCAACTATATAGATACTTTATGTCTTTTTCATAAACACAGAAAAAATTCGTTAAATATGAATCGTAAAATTAGAAATGAAGCAAATAAATCAAAATAAGATAAAGAAGATGGATTCGAAATGTGATAGTTACCGTTTTAAAAAGAAAGTTATTCGTGTTTGAAGTTTTTAGACTTAGAATTTTTTTCTGGATGCTCTATACACATTGCAAAACATAATTTTTGCATAACCTAAACCAGAAGACTAAGTAGTTTAAATCTGAGTCTTCTTTTTTGACTATTTTTGCAATAGCAATGCTCCAAACGAATCAAAATAAAATATAAAGAGGTTTCGAATGATTTTAAAATAGCTGTTATTTAAAAAAACGAAGTTAGTCCTGTTTGATGTTTTCTGGACACTGTATAAATATTATGAAACGTAATTTTGGCATGACAGCTTTAAAACTGAAGTATAACTAGTAAATATTTTAATTGTAATAATTTTTTGTGAATGCTATGCGTCTACAAATTATCAAACTTATTTTGACATAACTTTAGCTTTAAAACTGGACTATATGTGAAAAAATAAACCTCTTGTCATACTTTGTAGTTTAACAAAACTATTACTTATTGGTTTGAAATTAATAATAGTTAGTTATAAAAACAATTTGAAATTAAATGAATTGAGAAAAATAAAAATTACTCGGGCGCCACTCTGTCAAAACAAAGAAAAAGTTATTATGCTCCGGGTAGAGCAGTGGTGGTTCCTGAAGGACCCTGATGCAGTGAGAGCTCGAAGCTCTCATAAAAAAAAACACAAAAAACCTTGAAGAGTATATTAATAAAATTACAGAAAGAAAACTTACAAACAGTACCAGCCTACAAAAGAATTACCCTGCGCTAGTGATGGGACGCTAGCTGGTGTTAGGGTCACGTTGGGGACTTCTCACTACGGTCAGGAGGCCAGCCAATCTATTTGCTACTATAGTGACAAAGTTTTGCAAACTTGAAAAAAGCTGCCTGCAGGATTTTATCGGCGCATATAATATAGATCAGGTGGGCTGGGGTCCCTTAGCCTGGATAGTTACGACCAGATGTTATCTTCACCCCGACCCGTAGTCCCAGCCTTGCAGTCCTTCAGGATCCTACTATACGATTAGAGGGCTGGCAAAATGACAAGGATGAAAATTCTTAAAATGCTAAAAATAAATTTAAATTAAAAAAATTAAAATTTACAGGGCATTGAAGATGCTTAATAAAAAAATAAGAAAAACAAAGGAAGGATTAGGGACGTCCGTCACACAAACAACGTACACCCAGATACCATAAAAAAAATATTTTTAAAAAATTTGAATAATGAAATAAATTACAAAAGGCCTAAAAGATTGCCGAGATAAAATGTGATTTGAAAAAATGCCTCGTGGCAACAAAAAAAAAGATTTGACAAAAAAGTTTAAAATTAATCAAAATACAACAATTTAAAAGGGAGCTTCAAGAAGTTATGATCAATTAAAGTTAAATAGTTGAATTTTGAAAAATTTAAGAAAAATATTAACAAATAAGTGATTCACAAAAGTTTTCACACAACGTGAAGCACAAAACACGAACAGAAAAACACACACACGTCGGTGCCAAGGATCGAGGAAAAAGACTTCGAGCACCGACCGGAAAAATTCAACGATCCTTCCATCGATCGCGAAGTCCTGCGCAAAGGTTGTTAGCCTTGATGATAAGACGGAAGGTCGATCAACATTAAGAAGAAATCAATAAAACTGAACTAAGACAAACACAAACTGAATAGAAATAAGTAAAACTTTAGTAACGGGATTTTTCGTAGAAAAAAAAAAACGTTACAGTGGAAAGAAAGAAATGATAATGATGAATAATAATTTGGATTCTGGTAGCGATTTTTTGTGAACGCTTTGTATGAAATTTGAAACGTAATCCTGGCATAACGATAGCCTTAAGATTCGACTTGAATGAGCACAAATTTTAAAAATCCAAGTAATTTTTTGTGAATGTTGTAATTATTCATAGTTTGGATTGCGATGACGTTTTCTGTTTCTCAACTTATACAAACTATTAAACTTAATTTTGAGATAACTTCATTCGTTCTGGAAGTTATTTTTTCTTAAATTGTTTAACTTTTAATAGCGACTCTTTTATGAACACACTCTATAATTTATGAAACTTAATTCTGGCATGACGTTAGACTTACGACTCGGCTATAACTGGTGAAAATTTTAACCCTCTGACGTCATTATTGTGGAAGTTACGTTTTAACATAGTGTTGTTGTGATTGAAACTTCTTTCTGAACGCTCGATCAATTAGGACATTAAAATTTAGCCTTAAGACAAGTAAAAAGTTTTTTAGAAGTTATGATTTTGTAATTACAGTTTGGACTGCAATTGCGATTTTTTTTTCTTAAAATGAAGCTCAATTTTGGCATGACGTTAGCCTTTATATTGATATATAACTAGTGAACTTTTCACCACTCTGAAGTAATTTTTTGTGGTCGTTATGTTTTTTATTAGATTGGGTTGCGATAGCAATTTTTTCTGAATACCCTGTGCAAATTATGAATCTTAATTTTTTCGTGACATTATTATACCTTATAAGATTAAACCATAACCGGTAATTTTAACACAATAGCTAATTTCTTAGATAAATATAGCAGTTCAGAGAATCCTGTTGTAAAATTAAATATTAATGAAAAATTACTAACAAAGGGTTGTTGTTTAATAGTGAAGGAAAGGCATTGTTTCTAATTTATTTAATGTATTTTTTTGGAATGTTTTTCCGTCATAAAACCCACCCCCACATCGGCTAGCAGCTGCTCGTAAATTGCCGCTAGGTCGTAAAAACTGACATGGTGCATACAACAATCGACTAAAGAAAAAGGAAAACGTGTAACCGCTATACATAATGGCTAATATAGAGCCATCAGTGACGAATAAAATACACGAAAAATGCTATTACGGTCTATATTAAATACCGCGCGGGTGCACGCGAAAACACAATCAATAAGTGGCCCATAAATTCGGGGGAGTGCGGATAACAAGGATCGAATCATAAAGTTTTCCCGCAACCGGGAAATGGCGTCTTTATATAACCTTTCCCTCGGGCGCCCCCCAACGTAACATAAATTCAAATTCCACTTAAGAAATCATAATAACGCTGAATTAAATAAAAATCGAGCTGGGAGCACGCTCTGAAATATCCAGTTTCTTCTTCTACATTCTCACGAATTTATGTCATCGTACGTTTTCTTCCAAAACGGCTCTTCTCTCCTTATCAGTTTTGATAATAAAGAACCGAACTTCCAAACACACACACACACACACAGTATCGGAATGTCGATATCTACCCCAATTTTCGTATCCTTTACGTTACTTCCTATCCGGCGTCGCTTATGTCTAAAGAACAAACGAAAATATTTTCAGAAATTTGAAAGTAATATATTCTGATGTGAATTTTGACATGTTAATTAAACTACATAAAACTAGTATTAGTAACACTTTCCCTGTTACTCTAATGAAATAAATACTTTGAGGGGTGTTAGTACAAACTACCAATTTTTACTAACATAATCATGAATATTAATTTGATGTAATATCTTCATAAAGGATTACATTTTCTTTTTGGTTTTTGATATTAGCCATAAGTGACTTTCTATATCTAACAACATCCTATACCCAGAATGTGTTTCTTTCAGCTAAATATATCAATTCCTTCATCTCATAGCTAATACACTAGGTACCATTTCTTATAGTCATTTGAATGTAAAGGGGTTTCTACAAACGTACGTTACACGCCAAAATATTTTCTGTGTAACTAGTTATTTCAGATCGTGATTAACTTTAAGGAATAAAATTACTGTTCTTTTTTTTATTGAAAAACGTATAATTAAATTCCTAACTTAACAATTCTAATACATTCAAAGTCTTATCTAATAAAACAAATATAAACTTAACTTGTCGGACTTGGTTCAAGCAACAATCTTGACTGGGTCAAATCTGTGAATAGTATCTTTCCTGTTAAGCAAAATAGTTTCCTTTTTCGTCGATGTCGGAATTTTATTAAATATAGGTCGACACTATTCAAAAATTAATTAGGTAATTAATGGCAATGTAGGTATGTATGATATTTAAAGGTGTACATGATAAAACAGAAAATTTTCGTTGTTCTTATTTAACTCGCTCTTGTCCAGTTCTATTTCTACGTAATTGTCGATGGTACTTAATTTTTTTTTAACAGATCGTACTAAGTGCCCCCCATAAAACCAATTCATGGTTTATTCCTTTTTCCTGTGTGTTCTTCACTAGTGCGTATACTCAGGATAATTTAACTCGTAGTTCAGTATTTTGTAAGGGGGATACATACACGCATGGTTAAATTAAGGGGAATTAGCTTAATAATTGCTAGGAGCAATTATCTTTATCGGGAGAGAGCGGAACTGAAAAGAACCGAAATTTTAACACACAAACGATTACATAAACCCAATACAAACGAAACTGAAAGGACCCTTTAACTGATTATTGATATGATCTTATTTATTAAATGGATAAAAGGTTATCAAAGGAAAATGTAAATTGAAAATTAAATTTTAATTCGACATCACGTTAATAAGTATATCAATACAAGTGAATGATAAACTAGCTCAAGATGACCGTATTTAATAGAAACATGATAAAGAGATACTCTTTGGAAACAACTCAAAACGAGTATATTTGCCTTTTAAGATTCCGTACCCTGTATGTAGGGTCATAAATGATCTTTGTCAACTCTGATAAATATATATTAAAACTGGTATACATGTTACAGGTACAGGTCAAAAGAAATAAGGTAGCCTCTCAAACTTCGAGCGAACGGCGCAAAAATAGAAAGAAAGCGCATTCGGAAGGAAAAAGATGCATTTTACCGCTCCGTGTTTGTACCGTGTTTCAAATCGGGCCCGTATTGTACAAGTAAACTCACCCCAGGGTGTCTTAATCGTATTAGTAATATTTACACGAAAAGTGGTAATGCACTTTAAATGAAGCAGAATTCCCATTTTGTATTTTAATTATGTATGTAATATTATTTGAATGGGGTTAATTTAGTACCCAGTATTGTTATTTCTACAATCACTTCTTCCTCAGAATATTGATTTTAGTAAGTACCTAATTAAATTAAATAATTGCAGTTGTAAACGCACATCAATCTGTAAATAATAAATAAATAAATAAATATTTCGAGGTATTCAGCTCAGCTACCTATTATTGTTATTAAAATAATTATAATAATATCTAATAATAATAAACTAATAAACGAAACATTGACTAATTAAGTTTATAGAATAAATATGTATTCCTAAGTGCTTCTTTTATTTGTCCGCTTTCCTTGAGAGTGTCTCACCAATTATGAAAAGTATTTGCTAAAATTTGCACGATCTTTTATAAACTAAATATAATTTAAAATTAGGCAAAAATCATTATTAATTGTCCCTATCGTTGAAGTTTCTGATTTAATGTTTTTTTCTTATAATACGGGGCGAGTTTACATACAACGCTATGTGCTTCATCGAAGTACGAAGACTAAATGGACTGTCCCCATTACAATATCAGCTGTCCATCGCGCACCAGTGGGCGTTCAGATTGCAAGGGCCAAGCTATTTCTGTTGGCCTGTACTTAAAAAACGTTAGGATTTCTTTTAAAGACATTAACAAGTCATACCTTATTAAAGCAGCCCATATTATTTTATCTGGAATCATCTCAAGGAATCCATGAAAAAAACTCTTTATAGACGCCCCTGTCAAAAGGTATTCCCACTTTAAATTCTGACCGGGAATAGAAATACCTAACGTTTTTTAATCAAAATGGGACATTGGTTTATTTACGTCGTTTAGCAGATTATTATCAATGAAAAACGATAAACACATTTTTAATGTCCTTTATTAAGAAAAAGTCAGATATTATTACAAATTGAAAATATTATGCAACATAAAATGTCTAGTTATATTTATATTTGTCAGAGGAACAACTTTGTTTTAATACACCTTTGGTGATGCCTTTAAATACCTAAGAACAAAATTCTTGACTTGATTTTTTATATTCACTTTAGTTATCAACATCGCCTTCAGAACTGAAATCTGTAACTGAGTTTTTTCAGGCGTCCAATTTGTTCACTAAAGAAAATACTCTTTCTGCTGGAGCATTTGTAGCAGGCAGACATAAAATAATCAATTAAAATACAAAAGTTTTCCTGTTGAAGATTGTTGGTGCGACAGTGTTTGAATACTTACACCAAACGAGTTTCTGCAGAAATATTTTTATTATTTCATTAGGCTACTTTTTGCGATGTGATGTTGTTAGAAATCAATGAAAATTCGTCAAATATCTCTGTATCTTTATTACAATCAATATATGACGTATTCGCGTCCGGCAAGCTCCATAAGTTTCGGTAAACGGGACAATTGTCTGTCCCAGAGCATTTTTTCGGGACAACGAGATAATTAACCGAAAAAAGGAATGGTCTCATTCATAATTGGACGTATGGTCACGTTAGAAATACCTTTAGGGAATCTGGTATTTTCCATCAACTCTTCTTACAGGATTCTCATACTGTGTCACAGGTCATGAGCCGTAAATGACCATTGTCTAGTTAATATAATAATACTGTGATATGTGTATATTATAGGTACATGTGCTTAGATGCATCGTAAGATTCTCATGTGGCATTTCTCCTTTTTCAGCAGTCTAGAATTTTTTGTGTGGAATCCTTCTAAGGAATCGATAGGAAAACCCTCTCTAGGCATGCCCATCAGTTATTGTTACATAAATCATATACGCTACATGAAGCATGTGGGGACATCCTTTAAATTCTAGTCAGGTGGAAGTACTCTTTAGGAATCTGATCTGCTCCAACAACTCAATACGGGTATTACGAATATTTTTGCCACTTAGAGTTCCTCACCCTGTATCATAAGTGGCCCTTATCAACTCTAGTCCTTAAACAGTACAGAATCTTCAGGACACGTGTCCTACTCGCTTCACATCGCGTCCCCGCAATTCCTTTTATGGTTATTTTAGTTTCTTTCGCAAAGTCTCCGACGTCTCTTTAGTTTTTCTTGGGGCACGAGAGTCACCATATCAGACATTTAGGTAAATGACAATGCCTTACCTTTTAGCTTTAATACGGCAGTAAAAAAATCAAATTTCGTTTTACGACAAATTGAATGCATATCTCCTTTCATAATATAAGTCTCGGAACGATAAGAACGGGAAGTTTCTGCTGTTTTTTTATTACGGAAAAATGAGATAGCGTTTTAACTTCGAATGACAAAATGGAAAAAAGCGAGTGCGTCCCACTTTACCGATCGTAGTGGTAGGCATGCTGCGATACAAAAGGATGATGCGGATAAAGAATTCAACGAAACGTTTTCTGCAGGTTGACTATAATACGTAGATAAAGAAATGGAAATGCAGAATGAATTCCACATTCTCCGGTAGATATTCGTTGCATGTTTGCTTTTAAATTGCCTCGCATTCTATTCTGATTTTTAAAGTCGTTCACGTGCAACAGTAGCGTTCAAAAATAAATAATAAGATCAAAAGAAATTGGAAAACCTTGAAGCAAACGAATTTAAATTATTTATCAGCAAGTTATATAAGTACTTTTCGATCGTATTGAAATTAGCAATAAGTAGTCGTTATTAATTAATTTATATTTTTAACAATAAATCATTTGGACGTTTTAATGTGTTAAATGGTTTTTTTTTTAATTAATCTGTAATCCGCAAAAATTAATATTAGTAAGACTATCCTTGTTACTCTAATGAAATAAATCCTTTGAGGGGGTTAATTTTTATTAACATTAATTTTATGTGATACTTTAATAGCAATTATTTGTTTTAGTTTTTGGAAACATTCATTTTCTTCTTATTTAAGGCTTGTTATAGATAGGTACTAATTTCCATTGAAGAAATCTGTTCCTCATATTTTTCATATTCAACCCCACCCAGCTCCCGATCGGTTTCTTATTTTTGCTAATAAGCTATGCTTTTGGTCTTTGTCTTGTTGATATATAGTTTATTACTTACTTTTCCAAAATTAATTAGGCACATTTTCCTTATTCAAATGGTTTCATCTTCTGTAATGTTTTCACATCTTAAAATGCATTGTACCTATGGTTGTTTAAGCAGATGGGCTGTTGGTTTATAATACATGAAAGAACCAAAATCGTTGGCGAAAATAAATCTTGTAATAAATAGAAGACTTAGTTTCGTGTCGATGTCTTCTCACCAAATAAAATTAACATAACAAACGGTGCAAATATAAGCAGTGAGGAGGTCCGTGTAGACGCAATAAGTTGAATGGAAGCGATTACATGCAATAAGACCATTACGGCGCTGTTGTAGTCGAGGTGCGAGCATGGCTTTAGAGGCCATGATAACAGCCGTTTTGGGAACAACGCTAATTTATCGAGCTTATTTACATTTTATTGAGGTATTAGCGTGGCGCGGTTCTCCTGTAACAACGAAAACGGAAGCGGAGGAAAATTCTGAAAGAAAAAACACCGTTATGGCCGGTCCCTGGCTGGTTGGTTATCAAATCCTGTTGTGAGATTATTCATTATCATGAAATTTTGTCCCCTTTTCGGTTCGCGAATTTATACCTGATAATTATTAATGGATTTATGGGTACCTACACCAGTAGGTAAATTTGAGTTAAAAAGAAAATGGGGGAAAAGTGATATTTTCATACAAGAATGTAAAATTAGGATCTAAAAAAATATCCTCAAAAAAAAAAGCCCCGGAAAAATATTCTATCAAAAAAGAACCCTTGGAAAAGCCCTTAGAAAAAATTCCACCTAGAAGAAAACCCTATAATTTTATTTTAAAGGAGACCGAACTTCTAGCTTAAATAAGTTCATACGTATGAAAACATTAGTCACAGTCAATATCATATAATTGACCACAATTAGGATAAGTTTTTGTAAAAAAGTGAATTTTAAGTTAGATTGACACTTCACTACTTTAAATAAAACGCTTATATTAAATTTCAATTGTTGTTTATTGCACTTGACAAACTAAACTTTGGCTTCTTCGGAATCAAGCAACCAAATAAATTTCCTAGACTTAACCATTAAAAAGCTCAATAATAAACACACTTTTTCAATATTTCACAAACCTACTCATACAGACATTGTTATAAATAATAAATCGTGCCACCCTATCCCACATAAACTAGCTTCATTTCAATGCATGTTACATAGGTTGTTAGATATCCCAATGTCAGAACGAGACTATAACAAGGAACTATCAATTATAAAGCAAATATCAATTGCAAATAACTACAACACAAACATCGTAGATTCTCTATTAAAGAAAATAAACTATCACAACAGTTTAAATTTAGTATACCCCAAGATTAAAGGAGACAATCAAAAATATAAAACCATAACATTCATAGGACAGCCAACAAATTACATTTCACCCTTACTACGCAAAAATAATTGTAAATTAGCTTATAGAACTAACAATAATTTAAGTAAGTACATTAAGAATAATAAAGATAAAACAGACAGGTCACACAAATCCGGTATTTATAAATTAAATTGCAATACCTGTGAAATGTATTATATAGGAAAAACATCTAGAAATTTCGAAACGAGGATTAATGAACTTAAAAGATCGTACAACAACAATAAAACAGATTCTAATTATGCTAACCATCTTATTACTAAAAATCATGATTTAGATGAAAATTTCAAAATCCTACATACAGAAAATAATAAACAAAAACTAACATTTTTAGAAATACTAGAAATTAATAAGTCAAAAAATACCAAAACTTTAATAAATGAACAAACAGATTTAAGCAACTCCCCACTTTTAAATTTATTTCCATCTCCTACGCTTACAACTAGTATATAATTCTATTTTGCTGTAAATTATGCTAAGTAACAAATAACTTCCGAAGAAGCCAAAGTTTGGCGAAACAATTGTCAAGTGCAATAAACAACAATTGAAATTTAATATAAGCGTTTTATTTAAAGTAGTGAACATGAATTTCAATCAAGTATCAGTAGACTCAATCAAATATATTAGCTTGACACTTAAAATTGACAATGAGGAAGCTCACAATAATTAAAATTATTATCTATTAAATAATAGGAAATATATCAGATTTAAATGAAAATATTTTCAAAAAATGATTTGTTCGAAAATATAATATTTACGAATTTTCAAATATACTGTCTGTTTGCTATTTTCGCACGTTTTTATGAAAATACTGAGCTTTTTTAAACCTGTACCTTCGGTATTTTTCAATACAAAAAATAAAATGTAAGGTAATTAATAGTAATCGCAATTTTATCCAGTCTTTTCCAGGCGATGAGTGAAAAACTATAATTATTAATTATAATATATCACCTAATAATAATTCCATTGAGGTGAATCTAAATATATGCGCCTAGCAAGCTACGGCACGGTTTACTTAACAGTACGATCAATATTATTGGCGTTTCTTATCACTTTTTACAGAGTGATTGTTTTTGTCAGAATCGCTTCATTACTTAAAAGAATGTGTCGACCTGAAAGAATACAAGGTACTCAGTAAAAAATTATAATTTGTTGTATTATATAAATTAAATAATACATAGTTTTAAAATGTGCTTACCTGAGTCTAGTAACCAACACAGATTATACACAACTTTTAAAAAAAAAATAATACTTCATTTTTTGCTATCTGTTTTTTTCGTGAATATATTGAAATATAATTTTTAGGGATGGTTCAATTTCTAACGTTCTTGGAGTCTAAGGAGACAATTTGAGCGACGAAGCATTATTCTCCTAGTCCACGCCAGTTGATTTATTATGTTGTTTAGTTTGAATCTAGTTAGTTAATAAACAATAAGTTAGGGTGGTTACGATTATTATTTGTCAAAAAGACTGTGTGGTGTTTTTTCCGTTCGTGTTTGTTTTAATTGAACAAAGGCAGGGTGATTTTTAATACTAGGAAGCTTTTTTCTTGTTTCTTTTTTCGGTAGATTTGCCACGTCTCGTTCAGATTTTAGAATTTCTAACCTGAAAATATAAATATAAAAAATAAATTCCTTTTAATTTTTGTTTGTATTATTTAAATACATTCCTTTCGAGTTTCATTCATTAAATTTTAAAGTAACACTTAGTATGTGCACCTATTTAGGTACATATGTGATGCAAACAGATCAGATGTATTATATGGAATAATGAACACTATTTGTTTTACATAGAATTATTATTTATCTATGTATATTTCTCCGACAAATGGAAAAGTAAAAAAAGAGAATACGAATTGTTCGGTAACTCTACTTACTAATTAAGTATGTAGATACTATATTATGTAAAAAAAAAACTGAAAATCTAAAGTAATCCTTTAAATGAGATTTCTCTTATGAGTTTCCTAGGTATTTAAACGAAGCGTTTCCCGAAAATCACTTAAGAAGTTACTGTCTTCCGCTCTCTCCGTATTTCCTAAGTTAATTATTATAATCCACGTTGTCTAAAGTAGAAAGGTGCCTATAAGAAAATTAGTAAAGACTCGATGAGCACCTCTCTGATTCTTAATTATCTCCTTGATTATTTTGAACGTTCCCGGAAACGTTGAGTCGTTGAAAGTAAAAGCGGCATGCGAGCAGGGGCTGAAGAGCGAATAGGGTAACATTAAATAAGATGGAACGGAGTCTTTTCAGCTTTTACGGATTTCATTTACTCGCTAGGGTGCGGAGTAGTTATGAATGTTGCAAGAAGACCGTCTTGGGTGCTGATTTAATCAGAATTATTAATCAACGTAAGAAAGGGTAAATGAAATGACGATATACTTGTACAAGGTGATTTTATATTGATTGTTAATGGTAAATGCGCGAGGAAGGCACTGAAAACCTGGTGTAACAAATTTTCTGGTTACTAGTCACTATTTATTTATTTATGTAAACGAGTTTTATAAAAACGCTATACTTTTATCGTCCTGTATTTTTTGTGTCAATTTCTACATATACGAGGTCAATTGACCTCCTGACTGACTTCTGTATTTATATTGTTATCGAAGGTATTAGATATTTTCCACAATTATTATTTATGAGAATATTGCTGCTAAGTTTTGCTTTTGGTCTCAGTCTTGCAATACAAAATTGCCAGACCAGGACTATTTTTGCTTTTGAATGTCTATAAAAATTTTTATGACGTACGTACTCATAGTATTATAAAATTTTGATACCATTTCGTTTATTGCAATAAAAATGACCCATAAAATGGTATTAAATAAACCAATTTTTTTTCTGATGTTTATCTTCTATTTTTGGAATTCATTGTAGCAAGGGATGTATCTGATGAAAGTGCAAACATTTTGAAGTGAGTAAAATGATGAGAAAAGTGGAAGACGCTGGTGGCACCATCAAACATTAATAAAGGTGAAGCGGCGAACAACGCCGTTTTCCTCAAGTCGTTCACCTAAATCACTTGAATTTCGAGGACGTTTTCTTTAAGTAGTGCTAACATCCCGGCTTTCAAGGGGGAAAACCTGCTATGATAAAAGTCCGGGATACTCTTGTAAATCTTCGCGGATGATGTTGAGAGGTTGCAGACTTTCACGCGACTGTACCAAATTTATGCCCTTCATATTCCTGCTCTCGACGTATTTGGCTGTGGACGCGTTTTTTTGTCACTGTCTCTTCCCTCGAGTTTAATATGTGCTCATAGAGCGTTGCTTTTCGTCGTGAGCCTCCAGCTGTGAAATTAAATGCCCGATGCTCTTTACTGAATCCCGACTGCGCCATTTTTAACAACCTCGCACTTGGAATATGGAAGCTGTTCATCAACATTAGACGGTTCATGATTTTAATATCGCATATCTTACGGACGAGACGAGTCGTGATGTTGAGTTATTACCATATCAGTTTTACAAACTAGTTTCTGAATATTGCACTTACCTACCTTGTTCAAGGAGATACCTGATGTATATTTCAGTATCAGCTACACAATATCGATGTAACTGGACAACTGAAATCGATTACCCTTATTTGTGAATAATTTACAAGAATAAATGTTTCCTCACATTAACAGTATGATAAACGTACTAAGTAGCTAAAACCCCAATGGCAAAATATGAAAATGAAACGTCCGAAGAAGTACCGAAGAAGGTAACTTAATTACCTAAAAGTACATCGGACGTTTCAGTTTCGTGTTTTGGCGTTGAGGTTTTAGTTATTTAGCACGTTCTACAACTCCGCCAAAGTTTCAAGTTATCAGAATCACAACAATGTTTGCTATTGATTCTTGTACCTATGTTATAATTTTAACTGTTACATTCAAGAAGAGGTTAGTCTAAAACTAATAATTTTTTTTTTTTTTTTTGAAGTTTCGACAAACTTTAGAGCACATTCGCGACTATAAGATCTAAATTGGTTTCATTTATTTTTTCACTCTTTTTCTAAAATATATTCAGGGAATAGTCCGGTCAAATTAGACCAAAAAAAAGAGTAAAGCTACATAAATTCCCACCAAGCTAAAAATCAGTGAGATTGTTTAAAATATGATTAAAAATAAAATTTGAAAGTTCCCCATCTTTCCCCTGTATGTCAAAAAAAACGAGTTTTTCGCGATTTTCAGCAAAACGGTAAGTTTTATCATAAAATTACCCCAGACAAAAATTGTAGATCATAAAATTGTCTATAAAACATTTATCTCTAAAATACCCCAAAATAAGCTATATGACAAATAAATCCCCAAGAACTAGAAGATATTTAGTGCAAATAAAAAAAAAGATTGTAGAGGAAAATTTTTCCCCAGAAGAATTCCCTTGGAAAATATATCCCCAAAAAATACCCCAAAGGAAAAAAAATCCCCTATTTTTTGGGGAAAATCCCCTAATCTGATAATCCTGAGACTAACAGTATTTCATTTATAAGGCACACTGACATAAAGCAGGTATAAGACCCTAACCACGCATACAATTGAACAGGAGACAGACTGATGTCTCGAGGTTACACTGGCGTATAAAATAAGGGACTGGGTTCCATTTTACCTGATATCTCAGAAACGGTGGCTCTTAGGAAAAAAATATTCATACGTATTTTATAGATATTTTTATGATCTACAATTTTTGTCTGAAGTATTTTTATGATAAAACTTACCGTTTTGCTGAAAATCGCGAAAAACTCATTTTTTTGACCTTTGACCCTGAATAAAAATTTTTGCATACAGGGGAAAGATGGGGAGTTTTCAAATTTTATTTTTAATCATATTTTAAACAATCTTACTGATTTTCAGCTTGGTAGGAATTTATGTAGCTTCGAATGTTTAAATTGACCGGAATAGAACATTAATTAATTTCGTAAGATTCAATGTAAATCCATCAAAAAGGATCTAAGAGTCATAGGATTTCTATAATTACTCCTCCGTTTTTAATTAAAAACCCATATTAAGTGTAGGGTAAATTTCAGATGAGTGGAAGCGAGTGCCACTGTAAACCTTACCAAATCTCAGTAAAGGGGAGGTTAGGAAGAGGTCCATACACGGAAAGAATTGCCTAGTAAAAATTACCAACAAATTGCTTGTAATCGAGTGACATCCTCAGAATATAGAAAAAATGAGTAGTATTTATAACAATTATTACAAAAATTGAAACACAGTATAATATAAAATACAGCACATTTTACCATGCAGTTTAGTAATTTTTACCTACAAATTTTGGGTTAGGTTAGGTTAGAATAATTCTAATTCTCTCCGTGCATTAAAAGAAAAACATATAATGCAATTAAGTTTACTTTAGGAGAGAGTAGCAGAGTCAAAATAATATATTGTGTAGTAATTAATTTAATAATTTTAGGCGGACCATTCGAAGGACAAATTTGCATTAGAATAATTTTTATCTTTATACCTTCAATCAAATTGTCGTAAAATAAGCAGAATTAATTTTGAATGTTATTTCTAAGGGTTTGTAAAGTAATATACAAAATTTGTGTATCAAAATCTACAATGAATAAAAAAACATCGTGTAAATCTTTTCTATTTATCGATTTATCCTCCTTATCGATTTTTCACTTATGAGAAAAACATATCATGTAATTAATGGATGTCCCCTTAGGTGTTTTAGGAGAGGGTAGCATAGTTGAATTAATTTACCGTGTGTACTAATGAATTTTTATAGATAGCCAAAACTATTATTGAAAATCACACATAATTTCCGGCGCATTCACCATTTCTGTTCTTTTAATTTAAAGAAGTTATGCTACATTGATATAAGTATATGTGGTACATTTCATCCACTTGGAATCCAATAATATAAAAATAAAGTATATTAGGGGTCGGGGTAACGTTTACTCGCAAGATATTCACAATAACTCACAATATTAATAAAATTTGAGCTTGCATCCATAATAAACATGTAATTAATTGATGATTATGAAATGTGAAAATTTACATTTAATTTCTTCCCTTTAATAGATAATTAATAGAAAACATAAAAGGTGTCAGGGGTTGTAAACTGATTTGGTTGAATAAAACGTTTCACATATAATTTTGTTTGCTAGGATTTTGTCGAGGGAGCCCAATTTGAAAACAAGATAACAGCATATTTTTCTCAAAAAAAAAAACTATTTTAGGTTGATAAGAAATTAAATTGATACATATAGTTTAACTTTTAATTTTATAGTACTAATATTCAGTTTTTCGGTGAAGTGTCAAACTGGAGGCGAAACGTTGGTGTAGGCTTTATTCTAATAAATCAGTAGTTACCCTCAACCAGCTTTGATTTTTAGGGTTTCGTATCCAAAGGGCAAAACAAAACCCTAATGCTAACCGTCTGTCAGTATGTCACAAGTCCATTTTCTCATGGAAAAGCAAAATGATGTTATAAATATCTGTTACTGTTAATGGTACATTCACATTCACGTGTTTAAATAGCGACAAAAAAATCTCAGTAGTTTTAAAACACTTATTTCCTTAAATAGACACATAGTTAGTATGCCTTTTTTGTAAAGAATTCTATTCAAAATTACAGTGTACCTACTAACATTTTCCTTTTTTTGTTTCAGGTAAGCATATTACTGCTGTATTTTCAATCCTAACCGAAGTATTAGCTACATTTACCACGGTGAGTACCTTCGATAATAACGACAAAATTTACTCATTCGAAAACGAGTTTTTAAATACCCCCTCTAACCTTTCAACGTCATCATCAGATCATCATGTTAACAAAGCTCGCATATGCCACCAAAGTAGCGACGAAACGTCCCCCGAAAATGATGGTTAATTAAGAAATAATTGTTCCATCTCGGTCATTTGCGGTCGGTCTCCATGGGCGATCCCTCTTCGTCCAATTACGAAATAATAATAATAATAATAAGAAACGCCATTTCGACTTATTCTTCCACTTCGTCCATTTCGGCGGCCAGACAAAAAGGAACACGACATACAAATTGGGACAATTCAGAACGAATTAAAGAAATTACTATCATATGTTCGTAGGCAGTTATTTTTTTATCGTATCATTATAATACGTCGCTATTGTTATTTTTTCTTTAATCTTACCACCACTACCACCTTACAACAACAACAACTACTTCTACTACTACTATGTACATTCGTCTGAAGTGGTAGGTAATAAAGGCTTTAAGTGTACGAAATTACAAGCTGGATCCGAAATAATTTTCTCGGGGGGCAAAATTGCCATCGCTAATTCAGTTTCCTTTGTCCGGACGCTGACCGAGGGCGTAGACATTAAATGAAAATAGGCGGAAACCCGTTCTTAGACGGCGACGTATACCTACAGCATATGTAGATGAGCGCTGGGTAATTCCGTAAATCCTTGAGCGCATTCAAGGAATCATGCGAGCGGAATTATTCCATTTTGTATTTTAATAGGACGATTCAAAATGCGGCTTGGCTTTATTAACTGTAATTGTTTCTTTCTCTTTTTTATTTATTTGTGAATCAGTATCCGTTTATAGTAGGTACCTACGGAGGTATGTGGGGGAGAATAAGAAGAAATAGAATGCGTATCAACATGATAAATTGGAAAGGGGAAGGTTAATAAATAAACAGCGTTTCATAGGTGCCTGGAGGATGTTGTTTACAGTGAAATTGATTCGGGGTTTGCATACATTAAGTGTACAGTTTGCTTCAGTTCTTTAGAGCTTTTCATATGTAAGTTTGATAAATTTTTTAATTAGTAGATACCTTTCATGAATTTTACAATGATTGGTTTAAAGGAAAAATAAATCCCACAACTTAATGCAAATTTATCTTTTAAAATAAAATGTGTGAGATCATTGCAAAAATGTGTACAGGGATGTTTTTTCATTCCTTGGCTAATTTTTTTTTCTAGGAGAAATTAGGTTTTGGCTATTGTAAGCAATTTTTAACGATTTTGATAATTAAAAATGCCACTACTAAATATTTTAATAGACTTAAAAATAACCAAAAAAGATCTTGTCATGAAATATTATTATTGTATCAAAATGAATATGATATTATTATTCAGCATGCTTGAATCATTAAAAAATCGTTAAAATTTATGAAATCATTGGTCAAGTTTGACGTCCCTGGCGGAAAACTAGCTGTGGAATCGAATGGAAATGTCCCATTAAAACACTACTTAGAAACACCCCACCCCCCTCTGTTAATTTCTGCAATAATCTCAGATAAACAAACTTACATTAAAGTAATTTTCCACTTTTCTACTTTTATCATATATGGAAAAAATTAGGAGCAAGCATAAATTTAAATATGTCCTTTCTAAGAGTTCATAAGACAATAGACCGGATGAAAAACGAAACTGAACCCTCTTAACATTAAGTCATAAAAATAGTGGTCTTATGAGTATTCTTTTTTAATTCGGCCCTACACTTTTTCAGCTTAACCGAAACAATTACGCAAAAAATTTCAAAATTTTAAGAGCTATCATCTTGAAGTGTACAAGACATAATTCCGTCCTTATTTACGCGTGTATAAACCGAAATTCTTTTACCAAAAATTAATAGAAAAAAGTGGGATGCGAGTTATACTTAGAATTTTAAATTTTAAGTGCTGTACGTAATAAAGTACGTACCCTCTGCTACTAGCGTGCAAAAAAGGAATGATTCTATGACAACGGGACTTTCTCCATCCTTAATCTCTCACTTAATGTGATATCATTAAAAAAGACCATTGAACTGTAAGGAATTTACAACATTTTCGCATTTTGCAGAACGAAGCTGCATTGATATATTGAAACTAGAGTAGAATTTATAAAGAATATCTGAAATATCCCCTTGAAATTGATGTGCGGCTTATACATACATACACGCGGCCTATATATGCATAAATAGGACAAGAAGGGTGCCAGAAATGCACGCTATGGCACCGATTCCTATTGAATGAAAGGAAAATAATATGAGATTAATAAGCTTAAAATTTGTAACATTGTAGTTTTCACTCATAAAGCTAAAAAGTACAAAAGTTGCCTACAAGATTTTTATTAGAATCCCTTTTCCAAAGTTATTTTTTGTAACTTTAGCCTTCTCTAGTTTTTTTTTTTTTTGAACAATTAATAAAGAGCTCTCAATTAATTTTTCTTTCAAACAGTAGGAATCGAATGCTGGTTTTGAAATGCCACTTTTGCACCCCTCACAGACAATTTTGCTACTAAAAATTCAGCTGACTCCAAAATTATTCAATTTGAAATTATAATTTGAATAGATACACCCAGTGTTTTCATTTTCTATATTTTTTTGCTAACGTAGAAGTTGACGGATGATTTCAAGGTTGTCATATGTATTTTCGGATTGTTACCGCGTGGTTGATCACGGGGGTGTCAAAAGTGTTCTTCGTTTCGTCTTCTCCCACAAAGAACATCTTCAGGAGTTTGAACAGTTCAGCTACATCGCTAGAGATAGATACTACATCGACAACGTCAAGTTAATGAAGATTTCGCTTGTAACGGAAGACGAAACGTTGAACACTTTTTACGCTTCCATGGTCCACCTTACGGATTTCATCAACAATACGCAGTTAAAATCCGAAAATACAGATTCTTCAAATTTGTAACTTCTCTTCCTCGTTCTAGTTCTTCATAAAACGTTTTTCAATATCTCATCTTTGCAATTAACTGCTATTTTCTAATAAAATTGATAATATAGTTCTGTGATGCAAAATATCAATTTTCATAAATTTCTCATGACAATGTAATAATTTTAGCTCACAATCAGTGTCCTAATAGAATTAGTACCTAAGTATAAAATTGCAGAAATTAGAATGGATTACAATTTGCAATCCAACAGGCAACAATTTTCTAACTATAAACCTATTTCGAACGTGGAAACAAATTGTTTTATAATGATCAAAAAAAAGGAAACTAAATGTTTTACGATGCTGCACTTTTTAAAAGGCAAACTCTGCTAACGCTGTAATAAGAGGTTGATGTAGTGCAACTGATAATTTACCCTGTGCACGTAATAAAACAAAAACCATGTTTTATAGAAAATTACATCACAATTATATTTCTATAAAATACTACACATCAGCGGAGGATCCGTTGCAGTGGCGTAGTTAGTTTACAAATATGCAAAATATAGATATCGACCATACTAAAATTGGTTTACAATTGAAGTGATATTTAATTGAATTGAGAGACGCTTTGAACAGCTTTATTAACAATTTTATATACTATTAGTTTGTAAATAGATGCACATCCTTTTTTGGATAATTTCTGCGCCACCACTGCTTATACATACATAGCTATTTGATTTCATGTTCACAGTGCTGTGAAAATAAGATGGCGTGATGGGGCTGGAATTCATATTTGATCCGTTTATGATAAGAAGAGCTTCCAACAAAAGTGTCGTTTAAAAGACACCACACGTTATAAACGTCCAACAGCCCAATAATTATTTTAATACCACTAAATTACTGTAATTCTATCGCACCTACATGAATACTGGAGTAACAAAATTAACCAAAGGAATGTCGGTTGATGGATCTGAAACTGAATAATGAGGGTAAGAAACTAATGGATGATGAAAGTGCATCTACCCACCGAAGAACGCAACTTTTTTGTCAATTTGTAATAAGAGAATAAATTGAATTAAAGTACATAAGGGTAAATAAAAAATTCAGAATTAATTGATAATTTAGTAATTTTTGTAGGGGTTCAAAGTCTACCTATTCATGATGAAATTGAAGATCCCTCCTCTCCAATCTTTAACTGTGCAAGTCAATGTAATTTCGATCCCAATGATTGTAAGTTACCTAGAACCGATTTTAACCATCCTCCAGCTTTTTTTTCTGATATTCTTTTCCAGTTTTTATGTAGATATACTTATCTTCTCTTGTCCTTTCATGTTCAATGCAGCTCCTAATCCCTTAAGTATGTGTTTATATGATATAACATTGTTTTTGTTATCAAAAGTACTTACTAGGTTGACTACTATGATGAACCCTAAGCCCTTTCTTCAAATTTTAATATATTTAGCATCCTGAATTTGGGGCCCTATATTTAACTTTGTTACCGGGAGGTCACAGGATTCGCAAGTCCCAACCCTTTTAGAAATAACTTAATCACTTTCTAGGCCACTTCTTTCCCTGAATACTTTCTAAAGAGTGCCTCGTTGTCTCTCCCCATCTTCCCCAGTTTTTTTTTTTTTTTAAATCTTCTGATATTTTTAAATTTACCTTTACTTCACTACGATTATTTTGTATATGATAAAATTTTACTGCGAGATCATTTTTCTTATCTATTACATTTAACAATTACCATTTTATTCACATTATTCCCCCTTTTTTTACTGAATACCCCTGATTATCCTTAAAAATTTATATTATTGCATTTCCCTCAGCATTCGGGCCTTTACCTAATTTATTTATTTTAATAAATTTATTTAATAAAACAATATGGAAAATTTCACCAATTTTATTATTTTTGTACTCGACAAATTTGTTTCGTAGCTTTGTCGAGTACAAAAATAATAAAGTTGGTGAAATTTTCCATATTGTTTTATTAAATGAATTTATTCATACAATGTTTCACAAAAAGTGCACCCTAGATAGTTTAAATATAATTATTTATTTTAAGTGACATTTTCCAAAATTGGTAGGATAGGTTCATACATTACAATATCATTAACGTACAATAATTTTTATATTTACCCCATTCAACCCTAATTTAAAAATATCATATCCCTCAACAAGTTTAGCTAGGAAGATAGCTAAACTTGTAGCTCCATTGAGGCAGAAAAAATCCTATAGTGTTTCATCACTTTTCTTATTTTGTTTGTATAATGTTTCTTTATCGTATCCAAAGACGTACCTACCTAAGTAACTTTAGTAGATGGACTCTGCTTATATTTAAAAGAGACGAGAGAGGACGTATTAAGATAATCAAAAGGATCAAATTAAAGGGAGGTCTTCCTTATAACATATTCTGCTTTTCTACGCCGTGATGTAACGTCAAGCCAATATCCATCCTTCCGTGTATTCACTTACCCTGCACTACGGTTAATACCGCTTCATTCCACTCTACTGAAGATGATTTTAACATGATTTAACTCTTTACCTAATCCACGAACACAAATACACACATGTGACAATATAACGCTGGATTCTGTCTTCCAGAAACGTGGAATAATTTCAAATGTTACTCTCTTCGTGAAATAGATCTATCAAAGTCACACTAGATTGATTAGGTTAGTTTAGGTTTACCAAGTTTTTCCTATTTTTACTTCCTTCTTACATCAATGAGAAACAGGTCAAAATAAAAGAATTCAATAGGTTCGTCATACTTCTTACGACCAGTCCTCTACCACCGTGTGTCACGAATATATGAGCTTGAGATTTACTATTTGGTTTTTGGTAATATACCTACCTAGCTACATATTTAGAACGACAATAATTGATAACAGAAAGACACTTATTAACTAATAAAACAATACGATTGTTCTTGCTTAGGTGCTACGTATAAAGTGAATGAATGCGGTCACCCGCTACGCTACCCTAACCCCTCTGGTTCGCTTGACTCATTAACAAAAAACTGCTTTCTAAAAGATACCTGTCAGCTCCATACGCCATGCATCTATGTCAAAGAATCCAACACGTTTTATGTCGCAATAGTAACAAATATAGATAATATAGAACGAATACAACTAGATAGATTTTTACGAAGTTATGAGCACTACGTATCACCCAATATTCAATATTTTATTTACGCCTATGCAATGATGAATCTTACGATCAAATACATTTGTTTGAATTTACAGGGTGATTCATTATAATGTCGACCCCCTTTAACTTTGTTATATAGAGTGTCCCAAAAAAAAATAAAAGTGTGGTTATGTAGGTGCTAAAAAATACTTTTTTTCTATTTATAACAAAAATTTGAAAAACGATCAGTATACAGGGAAAACCAAAAAGTTCACTTTGTTTTTAGTGGATCACCTTATATATGAATTTATTTTTCGATTCCTCGTAAAATTCTAAGCATAATTTATATACCACACCGTATACCTAAATTCAATAGTTTCTGAAATATTCACATTTGAAACGTTATCTTCAAATATTTTATTAAACAACTGTTACAAATCAAGAAGTCCTAGGATACCACGCTTTTTATTGGTAACAAATAACTAACAGTGACATTATATAAAAAACCGTGTAATATACGACCACCAAATTGAAAACCTCGATCATCTTAAAGATTTGATACGGAATGAAATTAATAATTTAAATGAAAATAACCCAGCATTCACAACAGATCCATTAGATAAAATGAGAAGAACCCTTATACAATGTGTTGAAGAAAATGGAGGCCCAGTAGAGCATCTTTATATTTAACTAAAAATTGTTTTTGTTATATTATTTATTGTTCGATTTCTGGGTTTGTTGCTGTTTAATAAAATATTTGAAGATAACGTTTCAAATGCGAATATTTCAGAAACTATTGAACTTAGGTATACGGCGATCCATTAAAAAAAAAATAAAATTTAATTTAATTTTTGTTATAAGTAAATAGAAAAAAAGTATTTTTTAGCACCTACATAACCATACTTTCAATTTTTTTAGGACACTCTAAATAACAAAGTTAAACGGGGGCGACATTACGAGTATAATGAATCACCCTGTACATATATCCACCTATTATTGTTTATAATCCAATTACAACGAAGTGCGGAAGCTTTAATATAATTAATAACGTAAATGTACGTAATATGCTTTGAAACGCATCGTTCTATATGAACAATGCAAATACACCACCACCCATTCTGAAATCGATTCATTTTAGATAACAATGATGCGTGAACTATGTATGTATGAGATTTCTGATTTGCATTACTACATAGTTAGTTGAGTTCAGGAGCGGAGGTAAGATTGTATTTAGGAAACGGGAAAGGTGACAAAAAAACACATTTGACTGGGATTTCAAATAAACTTGTCTCAATTTCTATCTGTTTATCTTCTAAAATCCATATTCTATGTACACTGGCTTTATAGAAAAAAGTCATAATGATCCTCATTCATGCATGTGAAATGTAAATAAAAAAGGCCATATAAAAGTATTTGTGACACAAAAGGTTTTGCCAGAGCAATATCAGCTTTTTTTATTGAAAAGAAATTTCAGCCTCTTAAATACTTTACACAATCGACCTAATTTTAAGTGAGTTTCTCTTTAAATACTTCTACAGAATCGACTTCATTTTCATTTTCTTTTTTCAACAAAATTCATATCTATTTCAATTTCATAAATAATATTTTCCGTATCATAATGAACAAAATCATAATCAAAATATTCTCACAGTAACTGATTTCTAAAATTATCAAGAAACTTCTGTAACATTGAACCAAAGTGCAATAAAAATCAAAAGTATTTCTCTTTGTTGAAATTCGATTCTAGTTCAATGAATACATACTTAAATGCAATTAACAAAAACCATTTCCAAAATTCCTTCGAAGGCTAGAAAAGTATGACTGTTTATTGATATTTTCGATATTTAAAGAAGTAAGACAGAATATTGCATTTTATCAGTTTTGTTTGATTAAAGCAAGCAATTATAGAATTATGGTTCGGCATTAAGGGTGGTGGTATGTAGAACGTTTAGATCCAGACGTTTCGTCGGCAAGTGCGGTCGGGATCACCAGGAAAGTAAGTTTAAATACTTTTTGCCAAAAATGTAGAAGAGCTAGGGTCATATTATTCCCATGATTAACAATTAAAAAAATTAACCCCACGAGGCGCTTGCTAATAGGAATTTTCATCCTAAGGTATTTTTTTAATAGTAACAAATAAACAGTATGATTTCTAAACTCAAAAAATTTGTTCTCAACTTAATACGTGTTTCCCCACACTACAATCAACCTGCTTTATTGAGATTATCAATTTAAGCCCTATAAAGTCTTTTTAGGGTTCCGCACCTCAAATGGAAAAAGCGGAACCCTTATAGGATCACTTCGTTGTCCGTCCGTCCGTCTGTCAAGACCTTTTATCTCAGGAACGCGTGGAGGTATCAAGCTAAAATTTATACCAAATACTCAAATCTATTGTCCCTTGGAGCTGTGAAAAAATCAAACTTCTAACCCAACGCAATCAAAAGATACCGCCGTTTATGCCGCAAATTTTCGAATCAAAACCTACAGGGTACTTCCCGTGAACTCAGAATCTTGAAATTTGGTACGAAGCAACGTCTTATAGCACAGATAAAGGAAAAATTGCGAAAACCGTAAATTTTTAATTACATCATAACAAAAATATTTTTAATAATTTTAAAGTTACTACCCCTTTCCTCATGAACGCGTACAGGTATTAAATTGAAATTCATGTAAAATACTCAGGTCTATAATACCTTTAAGCTGTAACAAAATAAAACTTCTATTTCAACGCAATCAAAAGAAACAGCAATTTAAGCCGCATATTTTCAAATCGCAACTACTCGCAAGGGATCAAAACCTAAAGGGTACTTCCAGTCGATATTAGAATCTTGAAATTTGGCATGAAGCAATGTTTTATAGCACATATAAAGGAAAAATTCCGAAAACCTTAAATTGTTAGTTACATCACATATATACAGGTTTGTACGGAACCCTCGGTGAGGGAGTTCGACTCGCACTTGGCCGGTATTTTTTCTAATAACAGTTGATTTTTAAACTAGCTGTCACCAGGTCTATTTCTTTCAGTATTTCTAATTTTAGCTCGTGACATCCGCGATATGTACCTGAAACATTTGTCAAAAATATTTACGTATACCCAGAAACATTACCCATTCTTTGCGTTTACTTATCTGTAGGTAGGTATACAGAATAGATCGTCATGTAAATAAATACCTGATGCCTTGCACATGTTTCGCCCAGGGCTGTGAGATATTTAAACGGTGCCGCTGCATAATGTAGTGGAGTCGGCATTGGAAAAAAAAATAGGCCGGCATCTCAGCATACGCGACTGTTTTACATACAATTCCTCTGTGTTTTAACAAGTGAAAAGTGACCGTAAAAAAAATGCAAACGAAATCGGTCCCGTGACCACGGAATTCGATCGGCAATTGTCAATTGAATTACCGTTCCAAGTGAAAATTAGTTTTGAACAATTGCCACGGATTCCAGGACAGTAACAACAATTGCACGAATGTTAAGTGAAGATCCTTGGAGCAATGGTGTTACTTAAAACTTTTTAACACTAGGTATATTAGGGGCTGTTCATAAAATACGTCACGCTAAAATTAGGTTTTTTGACCCCCTCCCCCAGGTTGTCACGCTGTGTCACACTTTCTGTGACCCCCCCCCCTGTAAATATTACGTCACAAAAAGTAAACACCCCCGTGAACATGATAAATTTTGATTGATAATTCACAAATTTTGATAGTCAAAAATAATTTATTTTATTTTCATAATAAAATTGAAATAAGTAACGAACAAATAAATAATATTTCTATTTATCAGAAGTCTAAGAATTTTGTAAAAATTCAGTAAAATTTGTTGATGAACGACGAACGTCACGTTGCCGTAGACCCCCTGTCCCCCCTTGTCACACTCAGCAAGACCCCCCCCCCCCCATGTATGCGAACGTATTTTATGAACGACCCCTTAGGGAAAAGCGGTGCGTTCTAAAACGGTCTAGATCACAATTTGAAAATGGCTGGACCGATGTAGATAATTAAATACCGATATTTTTATCAAAATTTTGTTCTTGATTTTCGCTACTTCTTTTTGGGGTGTTTTAATGAAATTTACCGTCATTTTACGACACCACGGAAATCGTACTCGAATAAATCCATCGATCCTATCTATGTTTGTGGGGGATGGTACTGTTAACCATGGGTCCAGTTGATGTTGACCGGTCACGGCAAGCTCGTTGCTAGTTGTATTTATTTGCCTGGTCGTTGTGTTCTGCAAATAGAGTCGAGCCATATTTTAAAGGAGCACAATAGGCTTGGTCGGTGTAACGGGTGATGCGAAATGCACTAGCTCGCAGCATGTGTTCTCTGCTCTAAAACGTGTTATCAACACACACACATATATGTAGGTATGTGTGTTTTCTTCCGCGTATTTTGCGTCTTTTTTATTTGATCCTCGACCAACTCCATCGTCGTATCGCGAATTACGTACACAAACATGCAGGCTCCTTAGCCCCGAGAGGTGCAATTTAACCGCGGTTAATAGAACAGTAAAACGTTTTATGGATTGTAAGTTCTGCTTCTATCGTGCATAATATCTAGTTTATCGCACTAAAAGATAAATAATTCAATCGCATCTGATGGAGAAACATTAGCCGCTGTAAAACCAGATCCTGCAGCGGGATCCAAAAATGCCGATTATTATCGTACCTACAGGGACTTAAAACAGACAACTTCTGACACTCGTGGTTCTATTCGTACGATGCATGTTACAAGGTGGATAAGAATTTTGAAGGAATTCGTTTACATCCCTTAAAACTCCAGTAGTTACCTATAGGCAGAGTACGCTAATTTTCAGGTGATAAATGAAACACATTATTTTTATTTTCTGGTTCAAACGTCTTAATAGTTTGGTAGTTTAATTTTAACTAACTACCGTACACATTTATTCTGTTTTCTTTTCTTACATTGCCTCTATCATGTAATTGTGACTATAGAGATTTTGTCACGTTCGTAATATGTCACACTTCACCATAATTGTTCTATTCAATTAACAGAACGAGTTCATTTTTGGTTATGAACTCCAGTATTACTTACCCCACTCGGACAGTATTCAGTTCTACCCTCTTCATTCCTAATATATAAAGTAACTGTTCCAAAGAGCATACTCAGGTTTTTATTGATTTAGAACCAACAGCAATGTTTCTCATATCGTAAATAAAACCTACTTTGATAAAACCTCCCTCCAAGAGCTGTTGGTGTTGTTTCTATACCAATAAAAACCCTTACAATACCCTGTCGTTTCGCAAAATAATAACCGCCTTATTAATAGTAAACGGTTTAGTAGGATGTAAGCAGTAGCTACTAAGTGTCTCGTAATAATAGATGTCAGTTAAAATACTACTAGCTAATACTAGTAAGGTTTGTGTCGAAACAAAATTGTAGCAAATGACCTAGTGAACGTGTAAACATCGGTATTGTTGACTTTTAACGGCTTAACCTTACTTTGAAGTTTTAAATTATTAACCATTATTATTAAATACAGTGGAGGGAGGAGTTGTTGGTGTGTTTATTTTTTTTAATTATTTTTTGTAGTGGTGTAGCAGTTAATTATCAGATAAAAATTATCATCGAAAATGTTTTATTTATTTATACAGTTACAATACAAAAAGACTCAGAATTGGAATACCAATTAAACGAATGTACACTTAATGAAAAACAACCACCTCCACAATGTAAAAAATACAATGCCAACTCCTTCCAAACAGTGGAACATGTCAACCACCTAAGGGTAATTTAAACAACCCAGAATTGTATAAAAATGTACTGAAGTTTTTAACAGAAATCCAACTCTAAGATGGAATATAAATACCTATAAATTAATTTTATCATGTAAATTGAATGGTTAAGATTAATGATGAATAATCCTTCATAAACTCGTAGTTAGTGAGTGACTTAGAGCCGTTTATAATAATAAAAGAAATATTAACCACCCTTATTTTGTTATTTTTTTGTAAGTCTTATCTACACACAGGGATTAATTTCCTTCAGTAGTAGTATATACTTACTGACAAATAAATAAATGAATATATTCGGAACTTACTTGTATCTCTGGTCTAAATAAGTAAATTAATTCATTCATTTTTCATTTACGAATAATTATCATTACTTTAATAGTAAAGTTTTAAAAAATTAATTGACGAAGCTGTTAATTCTCCATATTAAAATAAAAACACAACACAAAAGTTACAAAACTTTTATTGTAGACCACAATAATATTATTTCACCACACAGTGGCTTCCTCAGGTGGAAATATAATAACTTAAAACTAAAATACAAAATCCTTAAATACTAAACATAGACGAAAAGAGGGGGATGGAACCATTAAAACAAAACTACAGATTAAGTAAAGGAGAATTATTAATATCTAATTGGTCATTTAAAATTAAACCTAGTCTATTTAATTTGTTGATCTCCATACATTCCAATAAATTTAATTTATGGCCTTTATTTTCTATATGTAATACATTAAAATCATCATTAAAACTATGGCCATGTTCTATAAGATGATTTGCATAGGTGGAATGGGTGTTCTTATATTCAAAACTTTTTTTATGTTCATGAATCCTGTCCCTAAATGATCTCCCTGTCTGACCAATATATGCTTTGTTGCAGCTACCACAATTTAATTGATAAATTCCTGATTTATGTTCCTTTAGGGTGATATGTTTATTATTTTTTATGAAATGTCCTAAAGTGTTATTAGTTTTAAAGGAAATTATCGAACCCGAAAATTTGGAAATATGATAACCTAAACGTTTAGAGAAATAACCTGAATAAGTAAGAGTAGTATAGTTTGACGAGCGTTTGTTTTTTACATGGGGGTAAATTAAATTTAAAGTATTTCTAAATAGTTTTTTAGTGAGTAAATCGGTAACTAGTGACGTATGATAACCGTTGTTGGCAGCAATTACCAAAATCCTATTTAATTCCTTATTATAATCATCAGATGACATAGGTACTGTGATTAATCTATGAAGGCTAGAATGGAAAAAGGCTAATTTATGTGAAATAGGATGACAAGAATTAGAATGAATAATGGTATCGGTATGTGATTTCTTATGGTAAATGGAAAACGAATGTTTGTTGTTTAAATTCTTTATGGATAAATCCAGAAAGTTGATACTTTTGTTATCTTCCAGTTCTAACGTGAATTTGATTTTAGGGTGAAGATTATTCAAAAAATTAAAAAATGTCGAAAGTTGTCTGTTAGATGTAAATGTTTATATTATTATCGTTATGTCGATGACATCCTCTCGTGTTTTACGGGATCTAACAGACAACTTTCGACATTTTTTAATTTTTTGAATAATCTTCACCCTAAAATCAAATTCACGTTAGAACTGGAAGATAACAAAAGTATCAACTTTCTGGATTTATCCATAAAGAATTTAAACAACAAACACATCCTATTCTTGTGGTATTCTCTTTTTAATTTTATATTTTGTATCAGTAACTCGCTTCTTAAAAACCATAAATGATTAAGATTTGCCACTGGAGGTTATAATATTTGTCCCACTTAAACACAAACTACCACGCTACTAATTTTTATTTGGCTAATAAGCTTAACTGTGTTTATTAATACAATTTTCTTAATAGACTCTTAGTAGCTTGCTGGTAGACACTACTAACTGATTATTAATAATGGTGTATACTATACCTGTACTCTGTAGATATAATGTGCTGCTGATTTCCAGAAATAAATTAAATTCACTTGATTATTGTTGCAGTTGTCAAATTGACGTTTTTTTGTAACTGATTTTGCCTTTTTTCCTTTAACTTTTTGTCTCGAAGGGCATTCGCCACGCAACATTTGCAGCAACAACCTTTTCCTATTTTCTCCGTAAAATTGCATAACTGTAACATCGTGTCATGTAATTTTGTTGTAGTTATTCAATGAACGCATCATTAAGTAAATTCTCGGCGTGTTTTACAAGAAAAACCTGGTAGCGGTAAATATACCTTCAGTTAACGGTTTATCCCGCGACTTTGGTTGGCAAAAGATGAAAACTGTAGATATCCACTAGGGCCAGATTATCATAAAAAAATCTGCCATTCTGTAATTGTGATGAAAATAGTGAGGTTGGACTTCATAAAGGTGTACGATAATGTCGTTCACTCTAATATCAGAGATAAAGAGAGATCCACCCCCTCAAGATTCGACCAGGAAGAAACCCAATCTCTATTAATGTTTCGCTGATACCACAGGGATAATATTTAAATATCCAGAAAGAATATTATTCATTTTTTGGAAAAACACTTTATAATTTCATTTTTAATAAAATAGGTACTGTTTTACCACATACTCGTATTATAGCTTTTTGAACCAGAATGAAAATTTTTTTTTAATTAATATCTTCAAATTTTTAATGATTTAGATACTCCTGAGGGTCAATAAATCTTCAACGTTAAATTCGCGACATAATATTCTCAAGACTTTTCGTTCCTCACAGATAATCTGTCAGTCTCAGCACAACCGCAGCGATAGACATTACGCTCACGTTACGTTCCCTGAGGATGCCAACCACAGTTGTTGGCGAAACGTCGGATAAGAGACTTCTTCGGTGTTCCCACTATTTCTAAAGAAGGCTGAAGGGGCTGAAGCCTTCCTCCCTACCCCTCCGACTTTGCACAAGAGTAGTCGGGGGGGACAGCCCGCCCACCAATATTGGTGGGAATGAAACACCCAAAAGTTTTTTTTTCACAAAACACTTTGTAATGGTTAAATTATAACAATTCAAGATACATATCAGGGGATGAAAAATTTTGCAGATCTAATGTTCAAAAGGTATTTCAGGACCAAATTGGTCTCGATTCTGTTTAGATTAAAGCATACCTAGTCGAAGAGAAACTTTGGGGGTTGGTAAAAATTTAGGTTTCACTCTTGTTTCTCTAATTTCTCGTCTATTGAAAAGGTAGTTTCCGTTTATCTCTCTTAAATTATGAAAATATATGTAAAGGTAACAAAATCAAAACTAGGATGGAGAGAAAAACAATTTTGCCTTTTTGTGCCATGTTTGGAACTCTACATCGACTTATAATATTTTAATAAGATTCAACTTCAACTACTCGATTTATTTTTCGCATAGGTACCTACTTATTAAAAGTAGGAAGATTGCCACTTTTACATATTCACAGAACCACCGCCATATTTAAAAATTTTTTGTTAATTTTATCATCTCCCGACATCCAACAACAAATTTCGTTTTATTTATTCGTTGGCCGAGCACATACTTCATTTTGCACATAATACTTACAACAAAATATACATACGTGTTTGTTCACTAGCTAGGAATAATATTTTGATTTAATTCCCGATAATTTACTGGCCGACACTGGCTATAGATATATGCATGCATATACATATGTATAAGCATGTGCCTCGTACAATGCGATAGTGCGTTATAGTAATTTAAGGAATTACTGCCAGCGTATCCGGGCAGATTATGTGCCTACTCCAATGGATCAGCCAAATACTATTTAAATCCACCTGAATTTATTACACCGTTCCCCCGTACATGACACTGTATTTTATGAGTCTCATGTTTCTATTCGATGTCATGTCTGCATTTACTAGATATTACTAATTTATAAATATAGTAGCATAAATACTGTGGGGGACGGAATTAACAAACTGTAGAAATCATTTTGGATTTTTGGGCAATTTGAGTTGAAAAATTGCCCCCTCTATTTCTAAGCAAAAAAAAGATCAAAGTGTATTAATTCTTTTGGTTTAACAGTAGCTAGAAGTTTTTAACAGTTCGTATCTATCTATTAGGACTTGACTTTCGCCAAACACCATCCCCTCATTATTTTTTCAAAGTGGCCAGGCGCAAACTAGGAGAATTGCAATTTGTTATCGGTAACAAATTGGTGAAAAATAGGGGTAGAAGGATTCCCCAGTATTCCCGTAGAAAAGTAAAAGATCGGATATATTCAATCTAACGGTCGACTTTTCTTTGTCTTCCCGGTTGTAAGAGATTTCCGAACGAATAAACCGTTTTGTCGTAAACGCGGCCGTTCAAAGATCCCTCTTTGGCCCTAAGGTGGCGTCGTTTTGTCAAGTGTAACAAAAAGGGAGACAATTTATACCCTCCGATAACGGTTTGTCCGTCCAAATGAGTCTGGCGGTTCTCCGATCCACTCTTCGCTTCTGATAAATTAAAGTAACGTAATAATTCCACTATCGACCGCTGTTAGTACGAATTTATGGTTTCTAGGATGTCGAGACGTTGCACTCAGGAATTCTTCCGGATTTATTATTTTTTTCTTTTCGATTGGGATTTATGTTATCAATTTACGTTCCAACAGAGAATTGCTTTTCTGGTTACTATCTTCAAACATTTATTGGATTAACGATGGAAGCGCATTTACTTATTATAAATAGTTTATTTTAACATACATTTTAATTACTAACAAAACTTTCATTTTAGTGTTAAACTAGCTATGTCCGCGACTTTCGGCAGCATTTTCTGGGCCGTAAGCTTTTTTGCCGACGTCATTAAACAAAAACATTCATTCCTTATTTTTGCCCCCTCTAGGGTAAAATTTTTACAAACTTTAAATGTCGTATTTATATCTAATCAAAAGCCTAAAAAATAAGTTTCAAGCCTCTAGCTTTATATCTACTTATCTATCTCTGTACCAAATTCTCATTTAAATAGGTTCAGTAGTTTGGGCGTGATTGCGTAACACACAGACAGACAGAGTTACTTTCGCATTTATAATATTATAGATTAATATAGTTTAATTATAGTTTAAAATAGTTTATATAGCTTAGTATTAAACTACTTTTATTGATCCAAATAAACAAAACCTCTATAACTTTTTACACTTTATATTTTAATTTTCTGGGCCGTAAGCTTTTTGGACGACGTCATTACACAAAAACTTTCATCGGCTAATTTTATCCCCTCTAGGGTAACATTTTTACAAACATTGAATGTCGTATTTATGTATATCTAATCAAAAGCCTAAAAAATCTTTAAAAATTACGGAATTTCCGCACAAACTTTCCTATTTCAACCCCTTACAACCCTTTTTTCGCATTAAAAAGTAGCCTATGTCCTTTCTCAGGCTCTAGACTATCTCTGTACAAAATTTCATTTAAATCGGTTCAGTAAATTTTAGGCGAGATTGTGTAGCATACAGACAGAGTTATTTTCGCATTTATATATAATATTCCGCAAATTCATTTTTATCGATTTTCCCATGGGAATAAGATATTTTCCCCCAGTAAAACGTAACCTATGTGTTAATCCAGGGTGTCAGCTAACTCCATACCAAATTTTATTAAAATCGCTCCAGCCGTTTAGATGTGAAGAAGTAACAAACATACACACTCACACACTTACAAACTTTCGCCTTTATAATATTAAGTAGTGTGATTACAATCAGACAACAGAATTAAAATTAAAGTTTAACCGCAGAAGATGATTTTCTATAAAAATAACCATCCATTTGGATACTTTGTATACTATTCTACAAGGCAGCTGTTAATTATTATTAAATATCTGCATCATCTTTCGCATGTTCGGAAAATCTGGCTAGCTTAAATACATAAATGAGTGTTCCCTAAGTGGGGTAATTACGACCGAAAATTCCGGCAATTAATTACAACTAAAGTGCACGTTTTGCATTTAAAATTCACGCCACCTGTCTCGTCTACCATAATCGTGAACAAAAGTCCCATTCAACTTGTGTAAACGGCGCAAAGTTTGCACAATCTGTTTGCGCTTGCCGGAGTCGAGAATTAGCAGAGCAAATATGCCCAAGAATAACTATGTTTGTCGTCCTATCCTAAACTATTGTCTGGCGGGATTTCATGTCTGCAGCAGAGCAGTTTCCATGAGGGTCAGTCCTTATTATCCTGAAGTAGTGAGAGCCTTATGTTAGTGGTTGGTGTTGGTCAAACTAACGAAAATATGTTCGGTCATGTTGAATGGAAAGAGTAAGACAATTTTTTGCAATAACATTGAAAATACAGTCATGCATCGATAACCCAAATTCGAGAAGTCCGATTTTTGATAAATTGGTTGGGAATAGCATCAACTATGAGAAGTACCTACGTGAAATTTTTATTTTATAACTCGAACTCTCGAGCTTTTATTACTCGATTATCTTCATAATTCGAAGATATCATTTGGCGTCAATTTCTATAAGTCGAATTTTTTAGGGAGCCCCTTAATACGAGGATGGATCATAATAAACAAGCCTTTGTTCATAAAACATTTATTTTGAAAATTTTCACAAAAACACAAATTTCTCAATTTTTCGACATATCGCCCTTGTTTGATTACACATTTTTCCTAACGGATTGGTAGTTTTTTCATCTCGTTTTCATAAAAAGAAGCAGGGCGGGAGTCTATTCAGTTGCGCACAAACGCCTCCACATGTTCATCAATCTGAAATCGCTCACCTCCTAGTGATTCTTTGAGGGGCCCAAACATGTGAAAATCACAAGGGGTTAAGTTTGGGCTATATGGAATGGTGCTCCGACTGAGTCTAGTGCATTTCAGTGATTTGGGCCTGCGTTAAAGCTGTGATGCGAACTCGAGCAGCTTTTTGATCTTCACTCCCATAGCTGATGCCGAGTTCAACAGATATGTGAAGCACAGTGGCGTGGTGGTCCCCTTCAATAAGGTTTCTAACGCGTGGAATGTTAACCAGCGATATGCTGATGCGCGGACGACGAGGGTGATTTACCTCTTCGACACAATTACGCCCTTCGTTAGATTCTTTGCACCGAACTTTTACCCGTTGCCATGAAAGCGTTTCATTTTCGAACTGTGTTAGCAATCTGCGCAAAATTTCAGCTGGTTTCACGTTTTCAAGTGTAAGAAACTTAATAATAATCCGTTATGCAACGCTGCTATGCATCCCTTTTTCACTCATTGTAATGGCTACTAACCAAGCAAACACAGCAATATTACGTCACTTTTTAATAGCAGTATTATGAAAGCAGTGACGCAGTTCAGTTTCTACGAATTTTTGTTATCAATACTTTGTTTTTTGACCAAAAATTACATCTTGAAAAAGTAGAAAATGTTACACCGAAACAAAATATTGCCCATATCTATTAGTCGATTTATTTATCTGTTTCATAAAATAAGTCATGATACCTTGAAGATTTTTTGCATCACATGGTGATTCGGTTTATCGAAGTATTTTTTTTTTTAATATCTGCCAAACTCTGTTTTTACAAACAAAACTAAGAAAATGTTGTTGTTGCTGATTGTTAGTGCAATAGTGGACTTTTCTAACCGATTTACAGTAATTTAAAAAAAACTCTAAGTTTAATTAGGTATTTACAAATACTTTGCGCGCAATCGGGCGGTATCAATTAACCGGAGACGGTTTCTAGCACCTTGGTCTCAGCAGCCAATTAATTGAGAATTATGGTAGTTTCCTGCAAGTCTGCTCAGAAACACTCACCCAACGTAAGTACATAGGTCGTCGAATGTGCAGTATTAAGGTGATTGTATCGCTTTGGTGCAATATTCAACATACATATACGAAGAACAAGATCCGAATTTCAATTCCAACCGCTTTTCCTTAATTAATTGCCATTATTTATGGCTCTAATTTCATGTGTTCGCGCCAACTAAAACGTTCAACAGGTCTTTTTCGTCCAATAAATCCTTACACTATTTCAAACGCTTGATGGTTTTACAAGAAAAATAACACACAAGTGTGAATATCCTATCCGGAATGCTCGTTTCACTTACTAAATCTTCACCAAACATGTTCTTCAGACATTGAATAAAGTAATCCCTGATAAACTTGGATAAAATATACCTTTTAAAATAATTTATTTAATTTCGTTAAAAATATAGTCAGTGGTGAAGTAACAAACTCCAAAGGACTAATTCAAAATATTAACATATAATTAATATTATGTAAACTCCTTGGAGAAGAAAAAAAATCCACCAGAAAACTGAACATGTAATAGAATTGCCAACATTTCAAAATACTATTCTGCATAGGTATTCCAAAAAGGATTTGTGCTGTTGCAAAAACTCATAAGTTGTATAAAATGAACCTAAACGAAAGAATTCTAGCAACGGAATTTTTTATTTTACTTAGAAAAAGTTTTAGAGCATGATAATAACTTCTTGATGTTCTAACTTCTTAGCACAAAAATTTCATAAATAGTTAATTAACTTTTGAGCTTATGGACACCAAAAGACACCTACTTTTTCAATTTTTTAAGTTTCCGTGAATTTCCTATAAATTTTTAATTCCCGTTTCGTTTTACACATAGCCTAATACCCTCTTGGAAATTAAATTTGTTTAATGGTCTCAACCCATTTACCCTTCCATAAAACCCCATAATTCGAGTCCATATCTGGGCCCGATCAAAACCAGAGATTCAAATATTTCAAAAGGCAGTTATTCCGTCACATATATCTGGCCTTTATCGGACATTTGGGGGCGCAACGTGCGTCCACCCCTGCGATAACCCCGGCGATAGATACGTGGAGCTCTCGGTCGCGCCGTTTCGCTATCGTAAACTGCACCGGTGGTCCGAGCTATAAGTCAACCGGCTTGCAACGTGTCCCCGTGGAAGATGTATGACACCATAACTCACCACCCCCCCTGTATATAACGTAGGTACCCACAATTCCGGAACATGTCACTGAACCCTTTCATTTCCGAAAAACTGCCGTATTTATAACCATAAAAGGGGGAGGAAAGGAGGGATATGAATGGGTCAAAACTGAAACGAAGAAATGATAACGGAATGAGGATTTACTGACATCAATTTTACCCTTAATGACTGTGCACAATTACAAGAATGAGTTGTAAAATTGAAAAAAAATGTTGCTGGCGTTTGAGTGATTTTCCAGAATCAATTAGGTACTATTCTTTAGTATTTACGACAACAGAAAAGATTATTGTCTAGATTAGGACCATTTAAGATCAAAAGTACTAGCAGAGGAATCAGAATTTGAATGAATAAATTATAAGTATTTAATATACAACTAGCTGACCAGGCGAACTTCGTACTGCCTCAAAATTAATAAATATTCTGTTAATTTATTAACTGAATTAAATTCTGGCATTGTAAATAACACTGGAAAATTAATCACATCTTAATTGAAAATTATAAAAAAGGAAACATTATTGATTCACGCACAATCATCGTCGAAGGAAAGTTACTATTGGAAATTAACTATCTAAAATAAAATTCCATAGAATTACGAACGAATTCGCCTAGAAAATAAAATACACAGTCCAAAATTACTGATTGGAATTATTGTTGATGCGCGCACAATGAAAAACCTTTCACAATGTTTGAAAATAACTAATTGGATCGAATTCAGATGTAATAACTGTCGAAAACTAAATGAAAATTTGTGGAAACTCAAAGAAAATGTTTATAAATCCACTTAATTTTTGTTCTTCATTTATCAGAAATAGTGTTGCGTGAAGATTTAATTCTTTCGTAATTTTGTAACTTTTATAATGCGTGAGGAAACTCTCTAGGACTAGACAATTTTTTTTATCGACATCAATCAATGCGTTCTCGAGATATTGTCAAAAAAGTCGTGCCATTTAAAATGTATGAGAAAATGAATTTTCTTTATTAATTTTTTTTCGTGAATTTTTCCGATATACCTACGTATTAATCATAACTCTTCTATTAGATGCGGGAACAAATTCAAAATCGAAGATCATAAAACTCGGTCCAGCTGTTCTTAAATTATAAATGGTGTAACTAACCTGACTTTTTTATATATATGTTACAGTTAAAACAAGTTTTTAGTTATAACTCGTTTTCCCTAGTTAATTACTTAATGCCTTTGTTAAAACTAGACTTTACCACTGATATATTTGATTTTCAGATAAAACTAGTTGTCGCATCGAGCTGTAGTTAAAACTAGCACTAGAAAAACTAATTTGGGATTGAAAACAAGATATAGTTTTAAAAATATTTATTGAAAAGATCTAAGACACTGAGAACCAAATAATAATCTAACACTAAAGGAACATTTTAGGGAACATCGACTTAAATTAGTTACCAAGATGACAATATTAATTATAAGTAGGTAAATAAAATAATCAAATAAATCAACAGAACACAACCATAAAATTTCAAAAAGAAACATTGTTAAAGAACATTGATTAACACACAATAAAATCTAATCAGTCAAACTTAAATTTAAAACATGATGAGGATCTACTACGCAACAGTTTTAACTGACTCGCTTCGGAAAAACGCGTTTTGTCTAGTAAGAACTAGTTTTAACTGATATTGGATTTGAGCATTAGTTAGTTCTAGTATTAACAAATGCATACATTAAAAACTAGTTCTAACTAGGAAGAACGCGTTCTATCTAAAAACTATTTTTAACTGCAACATATATACTTTTTTATTATTCTTGTCGTTCTGGTAGATTCCTATTTCATAAGATTTTCTTCATGTTGTTTAGATTATCATTTCCCTCCAGTAGAATTTTCCATTTTTTTGTATTATTTCCTGTTATTACACATCTCTATATTTTAGATAAATGTGCAGGTAGGTATGCTTTGGAAACAGTTCGTTGGCCAAGTATTTCGTTAAATCTATATTAGTTGAAACATTTCTTTACCTTTTTTAAATAACCTGAATATTTTCTTTTCTTTTTCTTCCCAGTACCTTGAGATCTCTTCTCTCTAATTTCCAATTCTTTCTCACTATTTAAATTTTATTATTTTTACTCTCCTTTTTTCCACATTTTCATCTACTGCGAAAATTTTAGGTTTCTCTTTTTTTTCTTCCTTTTTGCTTTCCGTACATCTGATGTTCATCCTTTTTTCATTAAAAGAACTTTTGTTTTCCTATTTTGCATATTTCCTTTACGATTTTCTTTTTTACGTTTTAGATTTTCGATAGCTTATTTTTAAATATTGTGAATTAATTTATACATCATAGTCTTCTGAATCTAACACTTGTGGTTCTTACTTTTTGTTTTTTGCCTGTATTTGTTCCTATTTTACATGGAATATTAGGTATATTCTTAGGTAATTTTGTAAAATCTGTCTTGTGTTTCCAATTTCCTGTTATTCCTCCCACCTCCAAAATTCTGCTCCAAATAATAATGTACCCTCTACCAATGTATCAAATAGGGACACCCTTTTCTTTCTAATTCTCTATAAAAAAAGTTCTCTTCTACCCAATACCTTTCCCATTATACCTACTCGTAAATGCTTTCTTCTACAGTTTCTCTTTTGTGTGCGTCATTTACTTTACTAAATTCTCATCATATCTCAGGTATATGTCATTTTATTACAAAAGGAACTGAATACAGTTGAAAAGTTGAAAGTTGAATTGCATATAACCTGGTACCATTAAATGTCCTCTGCCATGTACCTACATACCATTTATTTCAGAGGCACTAAATTGCCTTGTCGAAATCTAACGTGTACATGCTATAAACTTAACATTCGTATTATGAAACAAAAGTTCGGGGTCAAAAATCCAGTTTTTTTATTAAGAGACGTCCGTTAATTTTAGTTTATAATTGCACACCAGGCAATTTATTACCATTTTATTTATCGACAATATTTTTCGAAGTGAAAGTTACGCTGTGGCGAATAAAGTACACGGAATATACGGTGCGAAGTCGCAACTGGTTTTTGCGCAATCTCATTAAAGCCGTTTAGTGTTTAATAAACGGCTGTCGTAAAACTGCGAAGATGAAAAGACGACGAGGGGACGAACGAGCGAAACGGACGGACAGACGGACCTTTTCGAGAATTCGGCACCATCGTTGTTATTCGTTTGGCAATCTTGGGACTTTTACGAGATCGTAAAGTGTTGGGGACAGCGAGATGTTCGCGGACCCTTTTCTTCGGCCAAGTTTAATTAATTTCAAGTATCGTTTGGTGCAATCAAATCATCTGACTCGGGTCGACTGGGGCCAGCAGAAACCCCCCTTTTATGACTCCGCAAACTAATGCACTTCTATCACCATTAACAGTATACGACACCATGCCAATCTCTTTAATACAGTTTATATTTTATTTACAATCAGGCTTTGGTCGTTTGTGCGTCATTATTTAATAAACATTCTTCATACGGAAGTGCTCATTTGGAGGAAATTTCAGTTTAAGCCTAAAATATTAAATTGTTATATGGTATGTAGAAAACACACAAATCGTCATACTTTTCTGCAAGGCTATAAATAAATACGGAATTTTGATTTTTCTGAACCCAAAAGGAAAAGAGGGCGAGAATCTAGGCCCAAAAACCCACCACTGCCTTTCTGATCCTCGAAAATTTTAACCTTGTTGCCTATAATCAACTGAAACGAAATTTTCGAGTGCATTTGTATAATAATTAAATTTTATTACTGCGCCTTGAAGAGGTCGAATACACACGACGAGGAATAGGTAATAAAAAAAATATTAAAATACCGGCCATTGCTTCATGCCAAATTTCAAGATTCTAAATCGACTGGAAGTACCCTTTAGGTTTTGATTCCCTTGCGAGTAGTTGCGAGTTTGAAAATATGCGGCTTAAATTGCTGTTTCTTTTGATTGCGTTGACATAGAAGTTTAATTTTGTTACAGCTTAAAGGTATTATAGACCTGAGTATTTGATATGAATTTCAATTTAATACCTGTACGCGTTCATGAGGAAAAGGGTAGTAACTTTAAAATTATTTAAAATATGTTTACTATATGATGTAACTAAAAATTGACTGTTTTCGCAATTTTTCCTTTGTCTGTACTATAAGACGTTGCTTCGTACCAAATTTCAAGATTCTGAGTTCACGGGAAGTACCCTGTAGGTTTTGATTCGAAAATTTGCGAAAATTTGCGGCATAAATGGCTGTATCTTTTGATTGCGTTGGCTTAGAAGTTAGATTTTTTTTACACCTCCAAGGGACAATAGACCTGAGTATTTGGTATAAATTTTAGCTTGATACCTCCACGCGTTCCTGAGAAAAAGGGTCTTGACAGACGAACGGACGGACGGACGGACAACGAAGTGATCCTATAAGGGTTCCGCTTTTTCCTTTTGAGGTGCGGAACCCTAAAAATAATGAGAATAGCATATACAACGACAGAATTTAATTATTTTTCCACATATTGTATTTTTTTAAATTTACTCCTTCAGAAACTATTCAACTACCTCCATGTGTCGATGACGGTCTAAAGAATATTTTTAACTAAAATTATATTTTTATCTGACGAATCTCCAATATCTAATAGTTATTTTTTTTATTATTATATTATATCATTAGTTTCATACGTTATTCTCACTACTTTTTAATCAGTCCTCATATGCTTCTAAAAAATGTTATTTAAGTTGACAGGGCAGGGCATCTTTTGCGAAATAAAAGAATAAAAATGTGAACAAATAATAAGCCGTAAATTATCTACAAATTATCCATTAAGCTCAAAAATTTTCAGCATTCCTTCGAAATTAAATATCAGGTTAATACCATAACCTCAAATTCTTAAGGTAGCAATACCAACTTGCAAAAATATCCACCGTAACGTAATTAAATATTAAATTCACTAGTTTGCAAATTTTCATATTTCAAAATATTATATCTCCCTGAAGCAATGCCAAAGATATTCTTAAAAAAAAGTAATCAATTCACGATATTTAAGTGTATGTGAAAAACATCTACTATTGAGATTTCCTGTAGCAATTAATATGTCATTATAAAAATGGGTCACAATTAGCAAGATCATTATTATGAATGGCAATATTTACATATACAGCGATTCTGATAATTTTGGGCATAAAATTTAATTAAACTTGTATTGAAGCTCCGAAAATTCTTCATTTATAACTATAACTTTTTTCAAAATTCAATGCAGCTTTCTGACCAAATATTTTCTGGAATTTCTCTATTAACTTTTTTTTCTGCAAAATAATTTCAATAGTAATTTAATGAAAAGCAAGCATGTTTAGGAAAGCAAAACATAAAAAAGAAGCTTAACAGATTTCCTTTCCCTTTCCTTCTTTGGAACGATTCTACAATCTTGTGAATGGCATTTCTCATTAGTGTATTTGAAGATTATCTCTGTTTTTTACAGGAAATCCTGACCTAGACAGACAAAAAACGTTTCAATAGCGTGTTACTACGCCCTTTTGAATTTAATTGCAGCGCTGGGAACTAGAAAATAAAGTGCTTTACATAATTAGCTTATACGCCTATTCATCTATTCTACGGCTCATCTTGTGTGAGTTTATGATTCTATGGTACTTTAAGATTGCAGGCGCTTTAAGTATACGATACTGATGCCGTAATTTCCATGAGAGAATTATTAGAAATCTAAATTTAATGGAGAATTACATGTTAAAATATTGCGTACTTATTTCCAGCTTTGTACAGGATAATACATATTTAATATTAAATTAAATATTCTTAATTTCATTAAAAAATTAATTGTGGTAATATAAGTCCTTAATTTCGTAAGTCATAATTGTCATCAACTCTACCAATATTTCATAAGTTTGAAATTTATGTAGTTAATTGTAGAATTCTCCTACTTACAACCCCTAATGTGAACCATCCACCACTCCGACTACCCTCTGCATTTTTAACTAAAGAACGTATTTTATTTAAACAACAGACCAAACTTACTGCTTACTTATTTAAAAACTCAATGTTTGATATTTTATGAACCACCCTGTATAATCTGAAGGCAAAATTTGTAAAATACTTCCACCGTAGTGTAGTACCAATATACACATACATATAAGGCTCGTTGTTTTTATCTTTTGAAGTTGGTGATGCTTGTACAACGTTAGATAAAATCTGTTCATTACAACAACGCTGCTCTTCGATAACCTGTCGACTAAATAACATGCCTCACGTCGCCTTCAACCGTTGTTGCACTTCTCTCCGGGGGTGGTGCGAAATACGCCATTGTCCGAGATTGTTAATTACACTAATGGTTACATTAGCTGGGGTAAATTGCACATTGACAACATAAATTTGCAACTCGAAGCTTTTGAATAATATATTTGTATCGTGGTGTCGTACAAGGAATCAGCACGCTAATAAGACAGTAAGTTAACAAAGAAAATAAATAAAATAATAAAAAACAGAATATTAAGTCCTTATTTGAAATATTAATTGTAAAATTGTTATGGTAATTTAATTGGAATTACAAAATGCATAATCAACAACAAAATTTTGAATTTATTTTGTCTTATGTTGCGTTTAATTATATATTCCTCTCCCTCCAAATAAAATCTATAAAATAAATATGAAAAACGTATAGAATTTCGTCATTAAAAAAAGGTATGACTATAACATACCCAGTTTTGTGAAAATTTAAAGGAACAAGGATGATATTAATAATGACACTTTCCACGTAGTGTACAATTTTTTATTTCTCTGGATATAATATTTGTAAGAAACATTTTTATAGTTTTGGTATTTTCTATTATCTTTTCTCTATATTTTTACAATTTCAAACTTTCAAGAAGGTTTAACATATTAGTTTAAATATAATGGTAAAGAAAGGGTGGAAATATTATATGTGTAGGTACATTCTTTGATAGTAACTATGCATAGTTTCTGGAAGTTCAACAAGTTAACTTTATGGCCTAATAGGACTTGTAAGGGTTTCCTGTTTTAGTGAGTTTACCTGCAAAGTTTCATTAAGCAGCCATTATCGCATATAATTAATTAACTAGAAAACTTTGTTAGATAGCTTTACACGGAGTTTGGAAACGATCTTCACACCTGTCTGGAACTCACCACTTATATGACCTAATTCAGGGTTCTCCAAAGTTTTAAGTCTAATAATGTCGAAGAACCACGTTCAACCCTTTACTATGTCTCAAGAGCCAAAAACCTAACCAAATCGTCCGTTATGTTATAGTAGTTAGTAGCTTTGGAGACATAAAACTTTTAACAAAATAATGATAAATGGTCATGACCCTTTTTCTATTTCTTCCAACTTCCCGGGAGTAGACATAAGTATTGGCTGTACCGGCTTCACCGTTTTATTTTAGGTCTACCTTTCTGTAGTAATTACCAATTCTTTTTATAATTTCGAACAATTCAAAAGTCAAAGCTAAGTTTTAAAACTACAGCCGAAGTTTTGCCCAAACGTAATGGGCTTTATCAAGATTAGTTTTAACAGTCAAACGTATAAATACATGAACAATGGTACAAAAGCTTTTGGTACATAATATCGAAGTCAAACATCAGTCATTTTAATTTTAAATTTAAATTTAAAAAAAAATCAGTCATGAACCCTCCTGTAAATATTACATCACGAAGGCTATATCTCACCCCATAAAACGTTCAGCAAATAGATATTTTGTAGTAGAATTTTTTGATGAACTGCGAACATCACATTTTCTTAGAAAACCGCCCCTCGCCCCCCCTCCTCCTTGTAACATTAAGGGATTCTAAACCTCCCCTAAGAATTTCAAAGTATAAATAAAACAACGTGGCAAACATTTTGACATTATAAATTAATTTTTAAGTTATTTACTGGCTTAGTTATACCTTGCACGTTGGTAAAAATTTTGTTATTGTTCCTAACTGTTGGTGATGTTTTATTTAAGATTAGTTAATTGACTAATGTTTGTTTTCAACTCTTCTATATTATACACCATTTTTGACTGTTAAAATATAGCATTGATAAGTCCCAATATCATTAAGCGAGATGTAGGCCCATTCGTCCCATTTTGGGCTTCGATTTATGAATTGTTCTTTCTGCATGCATGCGCTCAACAAGCTCGTTCCGACTTCTTTTAATTTCTTCAGTTACTTATGATTAACTGAATTGGCTGTTACTTGGTGAAAGTTGCACATATTTACGGATATAATTAAATACACAATACTTTTCACAAATTTTTTATTATTCTCACAACTATAGTTTCGCTACACTGTAGCTTTTTCAAGTGATTTAGGTGTCAGTTACTTACTTACTTCTTATATATTTGTTTATTATATGGTCTAAAAATGTACAACCCTTCACAGATCTGAGAAATAATTTTAATTTATAAGTCTCAAATATTTCTTCCTAGGTGCCGAAGCTTCCAATCAGCGTTTTTTGAGTTTTATTCACTGTTTTTCCTTTAAGTGTTTTTCAGTTAATCCCACAAATTTTTTGATAACTGTTAGATTTATTGCGTATGCCTTTGTTATACTTAATCTACAGTTTGATTGTCGATGACTAATTTTTGTTCGGTTCACATATTCTCCTAGAAATGCCATGGTCTTGGTGTTTTTGTATAGAGATTTTTAAATTATACTTTCTATACATAAATGATTCAGTTTGTGGATAGCCAACTGAAATGTATCTTCATCAATGTTAGCATAAGATATTGCATTGATTCAAGAAATTATTTCTATTTACCTATCTCTATTTCCTGAGGAGTAACCATTTTCTATTCTCGTCATGTTATTTCGAATATTTCAGTGTTTTTAATTTCCCATAAATACCAACTGAAACATAAGAGCAGCTCAACTTCGAGGACATCCCCGAATATAAAATGTTTCCTTATACTCACATTCAAAAGTTCCTAGCAGCCTTGAATAAAGATCGTATTAAAGGTCATATAGTCCAGTCAAAATAGACATTTAACTTAGGAAAGATTAGCATAGAGCTGAAAATTGGCAGAGACGTTAAATACATCATTATAAATAAAATGTCTAAAGTCCCCGTCGATACTACTTCTGCAAAAAAATTTATCTAAGGTCAAAGTGCAAAATTAAGTTTTTATCCATTTTTCTCGAAAACGGTCAATTTTATCGTGAAAATAGATCTGACAAATGTTGTAGATCAAACAATTTTCTACAAAAATGGCCCATACACTTTTTTTGGTACGACTCATCATTCGTGAGATATCGCGGTTTTAACAATTACAAAATTCATATTTTACATAATATGCACACATTTCTGCACCACCTATGAGGTAATGTACTTGGCGCACTTTTTTTTGCGTGGTTTCTCCAGTAGGTATACTCCACGATCTATTGTAATAAAGAAAGTTTGAACAGATCGTATCCTATTGATTAAAAGTATGGTAATATTGCTAATGATCAAAGTGGAATAGGTTGTTTTCTTATAAATGTTATTATAATAGATAATTCTCTAATTCTACTTCGAAAATTATTTCTTCATCTTCATTTTCTTCTTCTTGCAGAATTTCTGTTCTAAGAAATGGGATGCATCAATTGTCTCTTCATTAACATCATAAATATTTTCATCTGTTGTTTTTGATTCAATATTGGAGCAAATCTGACCCTGACAATGGATGCATACTGGCGAACAAAATAATCCCACTTTTGACAGCCACAATTCTTACTACAATCCGTCCTGCAGTTACAAAAAATAGTATTGAGCAGTTTTTCTGGAGCAGGCGGGAGTAGAGTTTGAATTGGCTCAAAATAATTATCTGTTAATTTCCAACCCCATTCTTCTGGGTCCAGCTCATTGCCTAGCCACACTTGCCACAAGGTTACCGACGAAGGGAATTAGGGACTGGCAGTATAGTCTTTTATTTTAAAATACTCATTCAATTTATACAAGTTTTATTGTGTAAGTAACACAAACCAATAGTTTCTTATTTTTATTTATATTGAACGTCCGATGACGTGTACAGGCTGCATTTAAGTGCACATTATGTAAAATATTAATTTTGTAATTGTTGAAACCGCGATATCTCACGAATGGTGAGTCGTACGAGAAAAAGTGTCTGGGCCATTTTTGTAGAGAATTGTATGATCTACAACTTTTGTCTGATCTATTTTCACGATAAAATTGACCGTTTTCGAGAAAAATGGAAAAAACTTAATTTTGCACGTTGAGCTTAGATAATTTTTTTTGCAGAAGTAGTATCGACGGGGACTTTTGACATTTTATTTATTGATGTATTTAACGTCTCTGCCAATTTTCAGCTCTATGCGAATTTTTCCTAAGTTATGACTTTTTTTTGTCTATTTTGACTGGACTACATAGTCTGATTTCTCCTTTAAAAACTTTGTCCAATTTTTTCTCTTGCGAAGTAATGAGATCATCACTGCGACTTTAATCTGATTTTTATTTGCTGTGAATAATTCTGCTAGGTCCTTAATGTCCTTCGCCTTTTACGTCCACCACTTATGTATAAATAATTCAACATAATGCAAATGTTAGTATTTTAGATTTCCGATACATTAATTTTCATCTGTTTATTATTGAAACCAAAACGGCACTTTGCCTGTGGCGTGAAAAGCAAACTTTTGGTATGCCTCATAAATCTAATTACATATAATCGATCGAAATTTTCACAGTAATTATCATATTGTTATTTATTATAGTAATTAGCATTAATGCATGTATCATGTCTGTTATTTTCCACATGTTCCAATGCTACATTTACTTTACATGCTCATTAATTAATATTGATTAGTATCATTAACCGTTACCAATGCAGATATTATTCGCACCAGTGATGTATAGAACCCTTTATCATTCGAAAAATAACTCATTGAGTTATACAAAAAATTATTTAAAACAATTTAGCAGGTTTATATTAGGCAAGTGATACGAGAGATATTCAATATTCAATAATCTCAACAACCCTCTAAATGACATAGACCAGGGGTCTAGAAATCTAGGCTGTTACATTACGATAAGTGTCATTGAATTTTTTAATCTGTATTTTTCTTTGTAAACTTTGTGCCCGTTTTTCTGAATCGTTTAAAGAGAAAAGCGAACGTGTAATCTGCCGTTTCAAGAAAAACTTTTACCACTACGATTCCTGGACGTCCATGCCATAAACAGAATCATTACAAGTTGGCTTACAGATTAAAGAGAACTTCTTCTTATGCCTACCATTATCTTGTCGCGATACGTTTTCAACTCTTAATACAAATCACGCACACACATCGAATATGTACACGTACATTACGCAATTTGTTCTCTAGCAATCTTTTCAAGCGCCCTTTTTTATATCCATATCGGTCGCAGAGTACATAAGGATATAACAACAAACATACTTCCTCGTGTTTGCTTGTGTATTTACGTTATTTAGATGCACATTTGTACATACTTATAACTATATCAGAAGTCATCGTCCAATGTAGACCAGTTTTTGTTTTCGATTCTTTCTCCGGTTATAGGAAACGGATGTGCATAAGTGTGTGCGTAAGTTTATTTATCCTGAAACATAGCCTATTCGAGCATCAACTATTAAGGAAATTAACGGGACCAAACGTCTTCTAATATGTATCGTACGTTTATTTTAAAAATCTAAAATTTTGGACCGATCAGTAAACAATAAAATTATCACAACCACATGAATTGGAAAAATTGAGGAGATTCAATAATTGAGAAATTGAATTGCATTTATGTAATGAGAGTGTGACAGTTCTGATCCAAAATCCCTTAAAATTTTCTTATAGTAGTACCTATAGCTTTATTAAAACAAAAAGTTATGTTTACATTTCCATATACACAAAAAAAAAGAAACATATTATATTCTTCAATTTACAAAAAATTTAAATATGTATATTTAATCAATTCCCTTCCTTTACCCTTATATTAATTTTTTCTGTGTTTTCTCTCCCCCCCTTTCCACGCCTCTTCTTTTTAAAATTTAGTTCAATAGGGCCAGACCACTACCATCCACATTTATTATCCTTCCAAGTTCCTCCCTTTCATTCTTCCCCATTACTTCTTCTAATACATGCTCCATTGATTCGCTCTTGTCTCTCCATACTCTACACAATATCTTACCTTCTTCCATCCAAAACTTATTCTCATTACACTCATTCCCCATTCTGAATCTAGCTATATTCTCTATACTTTTTTCTTCTCTTAAATATCCTGGCACCTCATCCCCTTCCCATTCTTCCCATATAAACTCCCTCATACCTTTCGCGTATGTGGATTCCCAATTTTTTCTCAAATCCTCACCTCTTACTATTTCATTACATCTTTTCCCCACCATCCTACTAACATTCAATCCCTTTTCTCTCCACTCTTCCATTTGCTCTTTACTTATTGCCATTTCGTTAAGGCTTTATCCCTTTCCACATCATATTTATTTTTTGTTCCGATCCCCAATACCTTTTTCCTCCATATCTCTTTTCTTAAATCCCCTTCCGGCAATTCCCCCAATTTTTCTTCTCATTTTTACTGCCCTCCTTCTTGTATCTTCCACCATTTTCCCATATTTTGTTTCCCTTCTCAAAATGTAGTCTGGGGTACTTCTTTCTAAGCGCAACACCCATTTTATATTTTCTACTATTCTATACCTACTCTTTCCATCCCCATATCTCGACTCTATAAAAGACTATACTTTTTACTAACGTTTTAAAAAGTGCTACCCTTCTTTCCCAGTTATTTCTGCACAATTTTTGTCCTAGGTATTACCCATATTCTCCCCAGCAATGCATTTGCTTTAGCTACTTGGTTACTCATGTGCACATCGTTTTTGCTATTTTCAGTCAGCATGTACCCCAAGTAGTTGCACTTTTTAACCCTTTCTATCACCTTTCCCTTCCATCTCAATTCCTCTTTCTCTTTTTTTTTTTCCTACCCCTTACTTCACCGAAAACTATTATTTTGGTTTTTTTCACCATTCAACTGCAAGTATTTTTCCAATTTTTTTGTCATTTCCCTCATTTTTTTTTTTCTTATAAAGATTAATATTTACAACTTTCATCACATTACAATGCAACGCAGTAGTCACCCTGCGCAGTTAGATGACGTCACTGTTTCTTTTTTCACTCACCTCCAGGTCTTTCGTATAGCCTATCTACTCATATTACAAGATGAGGTGGTTAGGTTACTGACCAAATAACCAGAAAGAAAAACCGCCACTAAATTTCATTAAATATTTGCAATAATTCAATAAAGGCACCTACTTTTTATACCTAATGTGAAGTATATTTATGTACGAGGAATGTTCAATAATTTCGTATTAATTAACCCCTTTTAGTTACACCGAAAGTAAGTTAATAACTTTGTCTAGCAATTGCGTCGTTAAATAAATTAAATGCTCCAGGATGTAGTCTGTGTAAAATTGAACGATTCTACGTATACTTAAGTACATGCCTTTGAGCTGTAACAGAGAGGAATTCGCTCATCTTTTTTCTGCTTATCTGCCATCTAAATTTCTAATTAAAACCGAATCGAATATTAATACGTGCAGCTTAAACGTTCCCCCCACTGATTACGTCTGTAATTAAGGAAATTGAAATCGATTATATATCGCCTGTTTAAGTCCCATCACAGAACTCTTGTAATTTACTCGGGAATGTCGGAGAGAATTCCTTTTAACATCATGAAAACATGAAAACAACAAAAAAAGGGGGGTAAAAACAACTTCTAACGCTTTATTACCGATTTTATCGCGTTTAGAAAATGCATCCGCGAAACGCGCGCAAGTGGTTGGAACCTATTGGATATTATAAGCCATAAATTTACCGGCGCAGAGGCAGCTCATGGTACGAGACTGAAATGGGGGGCACGAACCTTTAATTCCGATAAATAAAGTGTAGATTTTATGTTTTTATAAAAGACACTTCGTTTAACAAAAAAAATAGTTTAAGAGTATATTAAGTATTATAGCATACTGCTTGAAAAACAAAGTCGTAATTGTACAAGCACATACATATACATAAGTACGTAGTGGGATAAGAAGTCTATTAAAAATTCGTTTTGGAATTTATCTTCACTTTTGATTCTTAATTGAACAATTTTTAATTCAATTTTTAAATTAACTGAATGGACCCAACAATGAAATCGTGTAACATTATATTTTAATTAATTAATTTTATTTAAAAATTGGATTGATTCTAACTCTACTTTGTGGTAATTCATTCCAAATGACTATTGAAAAAAAAAACATGTAATTCGTTTTTACCACTTTATTTTATATTGTTACAAACGCAACTATAGTTTCGATACTACGAGTATCATTATCAGGCGTTTCACCTTGAATGAATGTTTTCGGTCGGTTTTACATAGATATTTATACAAAATTGTTGGTAAGGGTGGGTAAAAATGGTATTAAGTTATATATATTGTACAGGAATGATCTATATATACGTCTATTTGGTCATGTAAGACGTTGTTTCTAGGTTTTTAATTGCTTTATAGATTTCTACTGCCTCTAGTAAAAATTTAAGGAATTATTCACCGAGTGTTCTTTTCTTAACTTTATAGTACTTAATATTTTAATTTCGTAATTGATCAATCCCTTAGATTAGTCATCAACATTTGTATTTATTTGTAATTAACGATAAAATTATCATAAATTGTTGATTGTGGAAGCCTGGACTTGTTGAAACTGGTTCATAATTTTTTAAAAATTGAAAAACAAAAAATTTCAAGATGTTTATTTATATTCAAATTATTGTTTATATTAAAAGTTATATCTTCACCTGAAGAAGCTTAAGTTAAGTGAAACAATAGTAGTGAATAAAAATAAACATCTTGAAACTTTTTGTTTTTAATTTTTAAAAAATTATCATAACCCTTAGCCTAAAACTTCTTACGATACCTTACAACTACTTTTTTTAAATAAAAAGAGAGACTGTCAAATATTGTGCCTAATATAAAATAATAGTGTCCAAACAAATGGCTTAGGACTTTTATTTAGGAACTTAAGGAAAATGAGTAAATAGTTTAACTTGAGATACGCCACTGACTACTTGACTGCTTGTTCTGCGCATCTATCCATTAGGATGGCTAACGCGTCATTATTTTTCACCAGCATATATATTGAGTGAAAGGGATGCTGTAGTAAAGTTTGTGGAAAAATGTCAGACATAGTGATTACCCTGCAAAACGTAAACATAAATAATGAGCAGATAAATCCGTAGGAAATATGCGGACGTAATAATATTCTACAACATTGCAACAAACATGAAATTATAGGCGCATACCAGCCTAAGAGATCGAACACATGTACGATACGTATAGGCATTTGTAGGGGTCTGCATGAAAGCAAACTAATTTGGAGTAGATATTTATCTACATCGAAAATCTTTTTTACTTTTGTGGATTACAGGGGGAGACTTATTAAAGTTATAAGTCGGAATTTGTGATTTTTAAATTCTTCAAATATCCATTGACTTTTGCAGTTTTTATATAGACACTCACTCACAATTTCTGGTAGAAAAATTAGGTGGGATGAATTAATTCCTAGAGAATTAATTTCTGGATGAATCAACGAATTTATTTCTCAGAAATTGTTTCGTTTTGAAAAAGCGAAACATCCAGAAATTATTTCGCTTTGCAATTTCTGAGAAATAAATTCGTTTGTGTGACAATTTTCAGTCCTTGAATAATTATAACGCATTATTTAAGACTTAGATACGCGGGCGCGGTTTCCTTTTAAAACTCATTTAATGACTAACTACAATTAATATATCAGCACAATAACACAACAAGAAAACACTCTCGGGAGGGGGGTTAGGTTAGGTTAGGTTAGGTTAATTTTTTTGTAAATTTATTTATTTTATTGTTTTCCCCGGCTAGGACAATCCATTTTATATTTCTTAAAAAGGCCTTTCAATCGCAAACAGTCATAGCCATGCATTGGTTTTTGTCTATTTACAAGAATTTCTAGAAATTGATTGATTGTGTAAATTGAGGAAATATTTCTAGAAATTATTTCGTCTTTTATATTTTCATCAGTAATTAATTCGCTCGTTTGCAGGAATTTGACCAGGAATAGTTTCGTTTTGAGAACGAATGAATTTCTCAAAAATTAATTCGTAAAAAAATCAGAAATAGTTTCGCTTCCATTTTTTTCGGGAAAATTGCTCCAGGAATTAATTCTCCAGGAAATAATTCGTAGAGCCAAAAATTAGTGTACCTAGACAAAAAAAATTGTAACTTCTTCCCTTTGTTTTTACACACAATTTTTTTTACATATTTTTTGTATTGTATTTCGAAAAGTTTGTGGGGTTTGACTCATTACAAATAAGAATTGACGTTTATAAGGACTTAAGGATTTATACATTAACGGTATCCTGTACCTTTGACTTGTACTTACCTGGAAATCGCAATATACCTACAAACCAGAAATTTTAGTAAAAAATAATAACCATTTTCAAGCATCGTGTGCGGTAATAACTAGATAATAAGCATGTATTCAATATTTTACTGCAAATATTTTGTTTATGTCGCAAGCAGTTACATCTCTGCTAATTTAGACACTTTCCCATAAAGTTGCCTGCAACTAATTCTATTCTACGGAATTCTCTGTTATTGTTTTGGTCAATTATATTAGGCTTCGCAACACAAACTTTATTACTTTTTCTTTCGCAGATTCGATTCGGCAATTTTACAGTATAAAACGCTTGAGAACAACTGAACAAGTTTAACAATAAACGATTTCTTAAAACGGTTGTAGGTACTACGTGAGTCAAAATATTTTTACGATTCTCAAAAAAGAGGTGACGATATAATACATTTTCTCTTTACTCGTTTATTAAACGAGCCAAAACTGACTTTCATTTTTATTAGTTCTCCTCGTACCGCAAACAACTAGAAACCAATGAAACGTGAAGGATCGGATGGAAACATGATGGCGATTTTTTCTCAAAAAGTAATTAAATCTGTGGTATACATAATTAACACTTTTCCGTTAGAAAGAGGAGCAGAACCGACTCGTGTTTATTGAGATATTTTAGTTTAATGAACTGCCAACTGTTAAGAAAATATATACTTAGGTACTATCCGTAAAACAAAGAGATTGTTAGTTATTCCATTTAAAAAATCGTTTAAGTCAAGCGGGTTTTTCGTTGGTCAACAATATTAACAACAGAATTCCAGGTAGTCGGCGGATTGTCACTGAATTTCATTAACTTTTTATAAATAATTATATTGTGTACAAGAATTTACCGAATTTAGCAAATAAATTACAATACACTATGTAGTAGTGGACTTTTACACTGGCTCTTCAGTACCTTATCGGATACGTCGTTATGTGTATACCTAACTAAATTTTGAATAACCAAAACAGTCCTTGTTGCAAATAACAATTGCATTTAATAATACGTTGGGTTTGGAAAGGTATTGACATTACTCGAATATTCAAATACACTGTAAACTTTTAAAAAACCCAAGGGACCGAACATTTTTTGAGTTTTAGATATTAAAGTACTTGTACAATTACCCATGAGGGCTGTGGAAGTGTGGAGACCACACAGCAGATGATCTCGAGTACAATAATGGAATCCATTCAATATATTTTTAAACGACAACAGTTTGATTTATAATTCCTTGGTTGGCAGCTGCTAATTACTTGCAGGAAGTCGATTTGCGTTTGTTCACACGTCTGCCTTTCAGGACTTCGTAACAAAACGAGTTTGAATCAGGTTTCTAAGGCCTCTTCGTTTCCAGAATTAAATTTTTATGATTTATACCTTAGAAACGCGCCCGTTACAACATACGAATAATATGGAATATAAAATTCTCATTAACGAAAAAGAAAATTGGTTAAGAAATATAATATTGGTTTATAGATTTTATAATTACTAAATTTTCTGTTCTCTTATTTTTTTAATATGTACGTCTTTTAAGGTTGTACTCGTATGAGGTAAGCAGCGTACCTGAAGAGGTTCAATTTTAAAGCAGAATTTATAAAAATTTGTGGTTTTAGTCTCAGCTATCGCCGATGTTCGCTGATGTTGAAGTAGATTTGCACATTGCCCAGCTTATTTTTTAATAAACATTTAAGATTCAGTCGAATATTAGTTTGAAAAATATTCTTAGTTTCATAAAGAGAGATATGAATTTACGTTTGTATATTTTTAAGCATAATTGCCAGTACAGTCGCCTCAAACTGGGTAATAAATAGAAAAAAGCAAATACATCTAATAAATGTCACACTATAGTACCTGTTATTATAATGAAATAGTTTACTAATCAAATAAATAAATAATTTTATGAATAACTATTAAAATAAATAAATAATTTAAAAATAAACTTAAATAAATTTAAATTAATAAATAGTATATTTAAATAACTTTATACATTAGTACATAAATAAATATATTAACTTCAACAATAAATTGGACAAACTAAGAAAAGACATAAAATTAAAGAAAAAATGGAACTAGTAACATAACAGAATTCCTATATAGCTTGATTAAATAAATAGTCTGATTCTTCAAAACAATATGTTGACTAAATACATGAATACGTTAAATGGGTAAATAATAAAATAAATTTCAATCTCAAGCCCATTAGTTAAATAATACAGGATGTTTATATTATTTCTTAAGAACTTATACCATAAAAAATAAATATCCATAAAATAAGTAGCAAAATAGTTTCAAAACTTTTTCGTATATCGAACGTATCTAAAAAAAACATTCGACAAGTTAGTTAATTATAGAAATCATCATTTGTGATAATAACAGATTTAGCTAACACTTGTAGTTATATTATTATTGTTAGATATTAATAATTTTGACCAAAATCAATGTTACATATGCCTGAGGTTATAGATTCCGTTGTCTAAAAAATTTATTAAGAAAAGATAATTTCAAATGTAAAATATAATTACACTGTTTCACTTGTTTCCTTATTCGTTGAGCAACTGCAACAGCGCATTCTGATTATGAACCAAATTGCTTAAACATTTAAATACTAATCACGTGGGTGCTAAAAATTATCTAATAAACGGTTTTTGCCCAACATTTATAGATTGTTTACTCTTTTCATTTGTTGCAAACTTCAGAAACCTCTTGGCCTCGTGTGCCCCTGGCGAAGACAATAAAAGAATTATTACAAGATACGAAAAACTTCAGAAATGACATTTTGCGTTGCATTAATCGCTGTACTTGAGATTTTCGTGATTGTGAATTCACTCATTGAATACATTTAAATAATCTACAAAAAATATTCTTGTCGTGGACGATTTAAAGTCCAACTCTTCCTTTTTCTCTCATTACTTTGTGACACTACTCCGTATAGTTGTAGCGGATGTGCCGCGGCTATTACAGTTATCCCTTGCAGTTACGACAACGTTGTCTTTATCGCAAAGTTCAATTAGAACAAATTGCTTCTAATTGTCGTGCCCTATCAGATGAACAAACTGTACAAATGTACGCCTCATTGCTCTAGTGTGAAGAGGCACTTTAGTCTCCGAGTACTGTTATTGGAATGTACCTATAGGGCGTCTTATTATTCAATATCCTGTATCATGTATTTCAATGATTACATGAAATGTATCTAAACATGAACTAAAAATAAATGCAGCTGAAACCCCAAAAAATACCTTTCCCATGGTGGTAGACCCATAAGGAGGGAATTTTGGGTCCCAATTTTCATGATCATAGAAACCAATACGTGATAAATGTAAAGCTCTAATTTTTATGAATCCCACTTTCTTAAATTCAAAGAACCGCCTCTGCTTTCTTTATAGTCCCTTTTTTTTTTGTTTTCAAGAAAAATTAAAGATTTGGCATGTAAATTAAATTGACTCATATCAATACACTTCAGGTTGGGTTAGGTTGCAATACAGAGATTACATCGGCAAATGACCATAAAATTGCATTAAGTTTCCTATGCATCTAGAAAAGCGTACACCCTGTGTATTTAGTTTGCAGAGACGAAAACTCGTAGCACACAAAAGGCATTCAGCAGTTGCAATTGCGGAATAACGACTCAAAACGCAACAGCATGTATCTCATTAGTGCAAGAGCTCCTCGGTTCCTACATATGCTATGACTCTAACATAAACTGCGGTAATGTCTTCTTTTAGAAAACGGAAGACTCTACTTGTATAAGTTTATGGACCAATTCTGAGATATCTTTGTAAGGATGTTAGTTGTTGCCTTAATCGGCTCCTCTTAAATCATTAACGTTGACATTAATAGGTTTCTGCTTAATTATCTACGCTCATACATTCTTATTTTCTTCTAGAAAGGTAGTCATGCTGTAATCACTTGTTATCTATGTAAGTGTATTGGAAAAAGTATAAACACGTTGCCAAGTCGGTGATTTTAATTCCATATTATATCATAAGTACCTTAACTGAATTGTTAAAAAATAGTTACAATCAAAGTTAATGTGGGGTAAAGGATTCCTTTTTATTCCGGCAGTGGGAACATGAAAAATCTTTACGTCGTTGGTGACTTTGGGTCAAATTTACCCAACAATGTTTAGATAATTCTTCTTAAACGAAATTACTTAATACTGTCACATAGTGCTCATATTTTTCGTTTTTTTATTTTTTTAATTGATGTTTATTATCTGTATCCGTTTCATAAAATAGCTGTTTAAATGAGTCTGACGTTTGACAAAAATTTTGAGGAGGAATTAAACATCACCCCTCTATGAGAACAACAACTTACCTAGATGTTAGCTGTTCAATAAAAAAAATTTAATGTGGATGGGTGGACGACTAATCAACCAGTTTCATTTTGTTGTTAGATCTTGTTAGTGTCTTAGGATCAGGTTGACCTAAAGTTATTAAAATACCGGACAACGTTTCGCTCCAGTTGATTTTTCAAGATCCTTCTTTTTGAATTATTTCCATAATAAAGAATGTTTTATATATATTGTAGATTTAATTGTAACTATTTGTTGAATAAAGAGAATAATAGGAACTATTATCTACCCCTCAAAATTTAGAGGAAGTAGTAGTACAAACCCCAAATGCATGATTCTAGAGAAACTTACTATATGTATGCAGCCAACCATACACCTAATGTAGGCCCCTCCCACATTTGTTGCAAGTGGTTGGTAAACGTTTAAATTCTTAATCATTTATCAAACATTCTGATTATCGAAATCAGACCTAGAGATCTTTAACTCTGCATTCTGGAATTTGAGAAATCTTACAAATTACATTTTATTTAGCCAGGATTTGTTACATACGAAGAATTAGTTCCTTTATCCGGTTATTACATGTCCCTGATAATTGCTTTAAATCTAATTATGAAAACCACGATTCTAGTTTAAACTAAATAAATTTAGACCATTGACCTTCCTTATTTTTTTTGCGGTTATCACCCTAACTCACTTCTGATCATAGTATGCTTCTGATTCGCTTCAGATGTTTTATTTGCTCAAGTCATTTCAATTTTAAATTAGGTGACAAATTTTAAGTCACTAGCATAGGTCACTAGCTTGTAGCAAAGTTAATTAGGGGCCTGTTGCAGGCAGAGAGATAAATGAATGAACGATAAATACCAAAGAGTGCTTTCATAATTGAAATAATAATATGTGTTGTTTATTATTTTTCTGTATTTTTCAAAAACTGAAATACCTCATTAATGCTTTTTTTTTGGTATGTACCTATTGAACTCTTGCATAAAATTCTGTCGATTTTAAATACAGATTCATTAACGAATTTTTAATTGTTATCACAACATTGCATGCAAGATAAACCTCCTAGAGCAGGGATGGCGAACCTTTTTTGATGTCCGTGCCTAAAAGTCATAAAAATTATTTTTTAAATAGGTAACGTGCCACAATAAAATTTCATTCGAAATGTTAGCGTGGTGAAACTATACGTAAGTATAATTAAACAAACAAACAAAAGCAATTCATCTTTATACATTTTTTTATTAATCAATGTTTTACAAAAAGAAATATGCTAGAAACAAAATTCACGTTAAAAAAAATTGTTTTTAATATGATTTTAGTTGCTATACACAAGATGATAAAGATTTAATATCTGGTTCATATTTAGTTAATTTCAACAGTACGCATGCAGAGCTCGACTCATCCGTCATTATATTCCTATATTTATTTTTCATAAAATTTAATTTTGAAAATAGAGATTCACATGCCCACGTCGATGAAAATATTGATAAAATTGCCTTTGCTAATATTTTTAAAGTTTTAAACCATTAAACGTGTCAGGAACTGAATTCCATGTATAATTAGAATTTCATCTTCTGCAATTTTATTTATTTTATCCAATAATCGATTACTTTCAATCATTTCTAAATCATTTCTTAAATCAACAAATTTTTGGTTCTATATGGTACTTGACTGAAATTCAACTAATTACATTTCTAATTCATTAAAATTTAACCACTCAAGGACTTTTAAATTTAATTTTTCAAATGGTATTGTATCAGGATATAAAATAAATTTTGATTCGAGCGCTGCGACAGCAACAACATTCAAATACCTTAAGAAGGCGAAACTGGATACGCAAAAATTTTTATCTAATGCGCATCTGTATATACTTCGAAAGAATTCATGCGATATTTTAATAAAAAATGTATAATTTGACGGTTCTAGTTAACATACTAAGACAGGTATTTAGTACTACAAATTTATATCAAAAACTATACAGTAAGTGTAGATTAATAATTTTTAATTCATTTCTATTAAAAAAGATAAATTTAAAAAAAAATTTGTTTTTGTGCGTGCCATCAAAATTTTCAAACGTGCTACTTTTGGCACGAGTGCCAACGGTTCGCCATCCCTGTCCTAGAGTGAAAGACGCCTGTTGTAAGTACATATGCTTTTGTACATTAACATGTAAAGAATTAAATCCCTCATCCGGATATTTTATGTCCCTGATGATTGCCTGTTATTTCACCTTCATTTTTTGTACCTCAAATTGTATTTTAAAAACGTTTTGCTTTAGCCGCCTCTGGTTCGTCTGACCAAAAGAACCGTGATGTTAAACGTTCTTGTTCACTCGTCCGTAAGGATTTGTCGCCTTTTTATCTTTCAAAAGACACAATTCAGGGTCCGGGTGTCTCTCTTGGTTCTTTGCCGAAAAGTTCCGCCTTTACAGAACCATGACAGGGCATTTACTTAAATATTAGATATACTATGCGGCCAATCATTTAACGATTACTTACTTTATTTTAATCTTTTTGTGAATAGACTTCAATATTCTCGACAAATACATAGGTACGTAGTTCTTTTTCTTGTGGTTCTCTAAAACGGAGACGTAAACCTTTGGATTTTAAAGATTGTGTTAAAAGTTGTTACGTGAACGAAAACAAAAAGATTGACGCTAGAAAAAGGCGAAGACTTTCGTGGGTACCTGATGGATTAAATAATTCGTCTGCTAAGTGTTAAGCGATCAACCAATCAAAATTTGTTCATAGTATATTTTTTTTAACCTTCTCTAGGTGCCGTCTCCGCTACGAAATTGGCAATCATCAGGCCGATTCTTATTTTTGAGACCGCAGCTCTAAAAAGTTCGTTGTTATTGTACCCTTTCGTTTCGTCTCCTTCCTACTGATCTCTTTCCTTGGATTTTCCATTTCATAATAATTTATAATTGTCGATGTTTTTCCGCCTTCTTAACATATCCCATATACAGCAGTTATCTTCTCTTAATTAATGTCTCTTTATTATACATACGTCTCATTACAAAATTTTCAATACAAAATGGTAGGTAATTAATTTTCATTAAATGATGAATTGCATATTTAATACAGAAACACAATTTCAATCCCCTTCATATTTTGAATTTAGAAAAATTGCTTCATAGGCAGATGCCAGAACTTGTAAAACGAATTACTGATTTTATGGTCTATTATTTACCAATGATAGCTTTCTACCAATACGGGAAAGTATATAAACAAGACAAACCAATCATTAGAGGGAAGAAGTCTATATTTCGATTGTCTTCTGTAATGTCACAATTTCTATAACAAAAATCCGCCAAAAGAGCTACGACAAGTCAGAGACGATGTCTTCAAAAAATTCTCTGCCACTGATCTCAAACTTAATGAAGAAGCAATTATTCAAAGACTGAGGATTGGCCATACCAATTTAACTCATGTTCATTTAATGGAGAACGAGCTGCCCCCGTTATGCACAAAATGTAACACCGATACTCTCCAATCAGTAGAACACATCATCACAAACTGCCCAAGATTGAGTACTCAAGGAAGGAAACACAACCTCTCTGTCATTTAATGAAAATCTGAATAACCCAGAACTATACAAAAATGTATTAAAATTCTTACAAGAAACCCAAATGTATGATAAATTATAACAATAGATTAAGTTTTACAATTTACTAATAATAGTAATATGTGAAAAAGGGAAAGTCGCTCATGCCCTAGCTGTTAATGCGACTTAAAATATCTTAAATAAAAAATACTTATATATATATAATAAATGTTTTAGTTTGCATGCAATCTGCGGTATAAAAGATGCTTTAATGATTGATCCACACATCATTGAATAAACTAGACAAAGATCCTAGTTTTGGCCTTAATCTGCTCTTACATATTAATTAGGCTTAATTTTGGCTTTGTATTAACTTCCTTTATGTTGTTCTTCACTTTACAATTACAGAGCCAGGTCTTTGAATATTGCAAGCTAGTTTTATTTGTGTTTTTTTATCTTGCAAATAGTAACTTTTAGACTTGATGAATGGTTGGTTTTTAATTAGAACAATATCAAGATTGATTGTATTCATGAATTTGTACAATTAAACTTGTTAGAGTCGTCTAAAAGGTTGATATACAATAGTTTTAAAGATTAATACTTCTGCCTCATTTAAACTCTACGTATTGTTAAGTGTATTTTTGACGAGACCAATTTTGGTCATCCGCCTTACATGTACGAGAGAACGTAAGCAATTGCACCCCTTGAATTTAGAAACCAAATAAAGCAAACCAGGCATTAGCTAAACAAAGACCTGATTATTGCTTCTATCAGATGTTAACGAATACATTGGAAGGAAAATACTGTATTTCGATTATATTTAATGTCAAAATACTTAACAGCTGAGCAAATGGTTTAGTTTGCTGCTCACGATCAGAAATTAAAAATATACTTTAAATAATTGGTCCACACAACACTGGGTAATAATATAATAGGGGCCGTTCATAAAATACGTTCGCATACAAGGGGGGGAGGGGTCTTTCTGAGTGTGAGAAGATGTGACAAGGGGGGACAGGGAAATAATTATTTTTGACAATATAAATTTCTGTATTATCAATCAAAATTTGTCATGTTCAGGGGGAGGGTTTAGTTTTTGTGACGTAATATTTACAGGGGGGTCACAGAAAGTGTGACACAGGGGGGAAGAGGGTCAAAAAAAGCTAATATTAGCGTGAAGTATTTTATGAACAGCCCCATATTTAAAACTATCTAATGGTGGACAATAAACTAGTTTATTAGTTTTGGTCTTAATTTGGTCTCCATATTATTTAGGCTTTTTAAAGAGTCAGGTCTTTGAATATTGTAGGCTAGTGTGATTTTGTGTTGATCTTTTAGTCTTCTTGAATGCCGTATTGTTGATTAGGAGACCAAGATTCGTTTTGTCTATCGCTTGTAATCTTGGTCCCTCCTAAAGAATTGTTAAATTTTTAACAGATTAATACTAAGCTCTTACTCTCGTTGACTCTTACGCTTTTTTTTTTTTTTTTTTTATAAAAGGCGAGTTTTGGTCATCCGTTTTCTTAATTATATACGTACTATACCAAGATATCCCCTTGAATTTATAATCAACATATATATACACCAAAAACCAAATCATTGTTCCATTTCGATTATCTTCAAAGTTTGCTCCCGATCTAAAATGTCAAACATACTCTGTCCACACATTTACCTCTTAGTATTTAAAACTAACGGTGAACAAGAAACCAAGTCGCGTTCCTAGCGTAGGGCATAATTTTGGTGTTGTATTGAACTCCCTTACTTTACTTTGATCTTCGTCTCATGAGTTAGTCTCATTTCTGATTTTAATTTTGCAAACAATTTCTTACTTTTAGGCTTGCTAAATTTTGTATTTTTGATTAGAATAAAGGCCAGATAGGTTCTGTATTTGGTCTTGTACAATTTAACCCATTGGTTTCCCCTAAAGAGTTTTAGGAGATAAAAGCTTCGTCGTTCAACTTCAAATTCTGTTAAGTCTTGTAATATTGACAAGGTCAGTTTTGGTCCTCCACTTAAAGAATTTCTCTCTGTACTTCATTTAAAATATTGAGACCTGCCCGCATTGTGTGTATGCAGGGACATTATTGATTTTGACCTTCGCCCATTTTTTATAATCGTTTACGACCTCAGCACCGAAAGGTTCACTAAAACACAGATAGCGATCGTAAACTTTTGAATATAACCGTTAGCGATGTTCCGCAGCCGAAGTCGTTTACACTCTTGTTGTTGTACTTGCGTCCCCGTTCCGGTTTTTGCAATGCCGCCGTCGTACCGCCTCCGCCACCATCTCGGTAGGCTTGCATAATAAATTGTTCTGTCAGCGCCAACTATTTTATTCGGAAACAATGAGACCATCAACGACGATAGCGGCACGCTGTGATTTTATAAGCGAGAGCTTTAACCACTCGACCGACCTCCTTATTTACTAATAATCACGATTGGTTTGGACCTTTGGACTATGTAACTAAACTACATACATACATGTCCATGAACTTACATGCGTTGATTATTAAACGATTAGTTATACATACAAGAAGATAACATTCTTCTTTTGTTATCTTCTTTGAGTAGAAGATTTTTATTAAATTATTTACTTTACCACCAACGCCTTGCTTTTGTAGGGAAAAGCTTCTTAAAGATTTTTCTTTAGAAGACTCGAAAACTATAACGGTGTTGTAGAAAAAACAAAGTAGCTTAAACTCCAATGCCAAAACACGACACCAAACGTCCGAACTACACCGAAAGAAATTTGTTAGTAGTTATAACGAAAAAGACCGTACTAAGAACTGAAAAATACCTTTAATATCGGTCCAACTACAGTGTTGTTAATATTAACTGACATTTGTCATTTAGTAGTGCAAATTTCCCAGTAATGGTTTAAATTCCGTTTTACTAACGTTTATAATCAACCGAGTAAGTAAAGCGCTATTAAAGGAATTGTACGTTATCACGTACGTTTGTAACCAACTTGACTTTTAATTAATTTTAAGGAACAGAGTTAGTTGATTGTATATCTTATAACTGTCATTGCAGTTGAATTTCGTTAAATGTTGTTGTCTATTAAATTGTCCTTTTTAAAAGTAGTACGGTTATTAATTTTCAGTGGTAATTATTCCATTAAAGGATTCTAATAACTGACTTAGGCCTTTTAAGATTTTTTTTTAAATATGTACTTACTTGTAATTGTACTTATGTAGTTATTGCTGATTTAGTTCTTAAATAAACTTAAATCACCTACTTACCTACTATTTATTTTTTTTCTGATAATGAAACTGCATGTTAATTGGTAAAAGAATGAGATAAATTACGGAGAAAAACAGACTATTTTTCACCATGTTTTGTTAAGAACACCAATAACATAATATTAATTAGGGACATTAACAGAATAAGATTAAAACAAAATTATAATGATTAGGTACAAGAATTCAAATAAAAAGCGTTGAATAAACAGTCATACGTTGTATGACTACTGAGGATACTCTAAGTTAAAGATATGAAATACCTGGAAACCTACAATTGCACTTAAAAAGCTAGTGAACTTTATATTAATGTTGTCAAGATAGACATAAATTTCATTAAAATCAGTCAATGAATTTCTTACTAAAAGTATAAAAGGGTAGATGGTGTCTGATTTTGTTGAAATCCATTCAACTACATCTGCTGCAGTTCTAAATATTCGAATAAAACTATCCATAGAGTCTTGAATCGTATATTTAGTATAGCCTTTGTTATTTTTAATTATATGGGATGGCTCTAGGATAACGTGGAGTAATCTTAATAACGTTGCGTGTCGGGAGTCTAAAATGCAAAGGGAAGTGACAAAAACAGATTTTTTATTTGTTATGTAATTACCGTTCGTCATATTTTGCTTATGTGTTAAAAACTCTATATAAATTTTATAAAAACTTGATTTCTCACTAATTTCCTTTTGATAAAAATCAAGGATATTTTTTTCAAACAGTTCCTAATTTTTAAAAAATAACTCGCACTTTCCAGGGTGTATAAATTTAAAATCAATATCAATCTGAAAGAAAAACTTTAAAAAACTATACATGGTCTTAATATTTTAACCGTTTTTTTACCAATAGGGTTGCATCGGGATGCTTATATGAAGGCCGTTCAAATCAAATATTGTTTAATTGTTTGTCTCTTAAATGACTCCTGAAATATTTTTGTCTATATCTTGTTGTCTCCTTCCATTTTGCCAGTATCTCGTCAAATGGTTGTGAGTTGTATTTCAACCACATTTGTTTTTGATAATTTGTATCATCGGCTTCTAAAAATAAATATAAACTAAGCATCTAAATAGAAAAAAATGCTGTGTGAGTGTATTTTTAAACTATCGTTCTCTGTTTCATCACTGCTATTTGTGTCCTTATCGAGTAATGACGATTCCAGAACTCTATTATCAGTTTCGGTTTTTTTGTTATTGTACTTTTTAAATACTAAACGACCTTTAGCTCGTTTCCCTTTCTCTTTATTAAACCACACACTCTTAAAAAAAAAATAGAATTACAGATTATTTGAAAAACAAGATATTTAAAATTTGATTAGGTACTTTACTCTCCCCAGGAAATTTAATATTGTTATTTTTGTAATAAGTTTCCGTAAGCATGCTATTATTCGAATCAAATTTAGTTTTAATGTCAATGTATTCTTTGATGATTTCGGTAATTTCCTAAAAGTAAACGATCTGGTGAATATTTATTAAGTTGCAATATAATGTAAAAAAGTTGGTTATCTTTGGTTTAAATAGAATAGGACTTAACTTACCAAGTACTGCTTTATAACATTTTTTGTAGAGGTTCCAGAAGTCACTGCCGTCTCAGGCACATCCTTTGTATAAACTACTACTATATATGTATATATACTTTTAAGAAATTATAATTTTTTAGAGAATTCTTCACAAATGAATTCTTCAAAACAATTATTATTAATCTAAAAACAGCAAAAACGTAATTATTTAACTAACTACAAATTTAATGCATAACTTACATTTGTCAATATTTTTAATAAGTATTTAAATTTGATCACGTCTCCAAGATTATTTTAACCAAAAAATAGAAAAATTTCATTACTGTTATAATCAAAGAGACTATCAATTTCCCAATTTCTTTCTGCAACATAATATAAATATAATGTAATCACTCTGCCGCTTTAACAATAAATCTTTATTTTTTGTGATCTTCAAAAAATTTATCTAAAGCAAATGTCTGCAAAAAATTATAACTTACCATTCAACTTTTCAAACAGCCGCTTTTTTCTCATATATCTACATAAGTAATAAAATATACTAACTCACTTTTACTCAACCTTTTCGTATTTGAAGTGGTCGTCATCACATCACAAAATGGACACGTAACACCACCAACTATAACCACAAGACGGTATCGTTTCAGAACCATTTTCAAAGGGAACCGACAGTTATCGGAATTCTTTTAAAGAACAGCGTCAGTTAAAAGACAATCTTTTCAATTACTACGTCATTACTAGCAACGGCATAGTTCCATTACACAAAGTTAACTGCATTGTTGGTTAAAGGGTGTCAGTTTAACGTATTTGAGTAATTAAAATTAACGCACCATACAGTTGATGGTTGAACTACCAACAAACAATCTCAGTTGATAATTAATAACTGTTGTTTTCCATAGTAAATTTTTCAAGTGCAGTTAAAAACTATCAATGGTATCTTTTTAACGAACTATTCATAAAACGGACAATTACAGTTAAAATAATTTAAATGATTTTACAATTAAAATACCTACCTCAATAAACGAAATTAGTACTATTAATGGAAATGTAGTTAATAAAATTTAACTGCGAAGTCTTTTAAAAGTTTACGGACGCTTTTCTTTCGGTGTACTTTTCAGTACCAAATTTACCTTCTTCAGGGTCTGAAGGGGACTAAAAACTAAACTTACAATAGGCATTATAAATACCAACTAGTGTTGCAGGGAATTTAGTACCTATATGACGTTTGTTTGTTCTGTTTTTATAAATAAACTAACTTTCATAACCATCAAATAGGTGTCTCCTTGTTTTTAAGGTCCTTCACTAACGTAAAGTTGGCGGTATTGATTCTATAATTTTTGATAAAAATATGTTGGACAACACTAAGTTTTTTTGGTCTATCAAATTTGGCATGTTCTAATAGCTCTTTAAATCTAACGTAAACAGAGCATATTATTATTGTTTGTCCAACACACTTCTTATTATAGCTAATGCAATTAATTTCATATGTCCCCGGCATTTTTAGAAAAGGAATTTTATCCTTAGGGTTACCAAAAAGTGTTTGAAGAGAGTAAAGATGGAAAGGTCCTTTTTGGATTCTTTTCAAAAAAACAATGACAATGAAACTTAAGAAACACTCATAACCACGAAAAATATCTAATACTTCCCGTTTCGTTTGTTCCTGGATGAGATTCCCGTAATATCACCTTGAAGAAGTCTTAGATACCTATATCTGAATTGGTATTATTATGGACTATTTAATATCTGTTAACTTTTACGGGGGTTCTCTTCAGCTCACTTGTTAATTTGGTCAAAGTGTTGTCGAATATCTATAATTTTAAGTAAATGTCTAGGGTTAGGTTACGGAATGTAAAGATTTCCGCTCTCCCCCCTGCTTCGAACAACGATACGGGCAAAAATAGGATTAGCTCTACTGCAATTAACTAGTTACTTGACATTGTTATATGTTCATCCTACCTGCCTGCAGTAGGGGGTAGTTTATCCGCTCGATCTTCTTCGGTGACCAATTGAAGGATATTTCTAAAGACTATATGCTTTCCGTGCCTAATTGCTCTACGCCCATCTGCTTAGCCATTGTTGTTTATTGTTACCTATAGTCTTATAATTTAAGCAAAAACAAATACAGGGTGCTAAGTTTCAGTCCACCCCTGGACGTAACTCTTGACTGAATTAGAATATTCTATTGAGATTTTGGTCCAGTGACTTCATTTTTATCACTTCCGGTTATACCTACATGATGTGAACATCAACTAGAACGCCTATTTTCTTACATTTTTAAATTTTTCATCAAAGATAAGGATAAAGGTCATAATACAACCCTATCTTGAATCTCAATAGTCTTGGGGTTCATTTAATTTTATCGTTCTCGTAGCCTTATATTTCTTTATCGTGGTAATCTTTACAACTAATGATGTTTTAACATGTTCCTAATAAAGCAAGAAAATAATTAAAGATTTAAGCCTTGTATTAAATATCAAATTTAAAAATAAAAAATCCCTAGCTTAACCCTCAATAGAAAAAGACTATACGTCTAAAATTTAGATCTTGTGAAAAAAAAAATTAAACAAAACTGATTTAATACAACTTTTTTAATATCACATATCAACACCCAAAACGTGGAAAACTACAAAAAATAATAAATAAATTTTGATTAACCCCATTGTAATTATAAACATTATACACACAAGTAAATTGTATTGGAATGTGACAATAAAATCATTTTACAATACGTCTACTTTAGAAGAAACTGTGAAATCCGGACTTGATAGCCGTGGTCTAGGATTGTTTCTCCTTCGGTGAGAACGTTTCGTCAACAACTGTAGTTGGCATCCTCAGGGAACGTAGTGTGAGCTAAATGTCCATCGCTGCGGTTGTGCTGAGACTAAGACCACGGCCATCAAGCCCGGATTTCACAGTTTCTTCTAAAAACTCCGGCCGTGAAAGCTTAAGTCATTTCGACGTCTACTTTACTCCCGTTTTTGCAAAGATAATGATAACATTTTTAGAAAAGTAGTAATCTACAACTGTGCTAAATTTTGAAATGATAAATAATTAATTGTTACCAAAAAAGTCACAAAACAGAAAAATACTGATCCATCTGAGAAAATGTTTTGTAAACATGTAACTCTAAAAATGACAACAATAGATTTATACACAAAGTCGTATGTACCTACAGGTTTCCAAAACAATAATTTTTTTACTTTGGTTTGTTAACATGTTTTATGTCCTTTTATGGTCTGTTCTTAATTTTGTTTTTTATAGTAATTTCCGAAATACGAAGCCAATTTACACGTAATTGTTGTAGCTATGTATTCAGAACCATCCAAAAAGTTATACCTCTCGATAATTGTTCTGTCCGTCATGTATCATGTTATGGTTTTACGACATCCATCGGCTCTATACGTACAACCGGTTTTTAATGATAAGTTGTAAATGTGAAGGAACCATGTCTCGAACAATTTATATTATGATTGTGCCTTTTGTAATTAATCCAAAAATTCGTCATGTTTCCCCTCTGACCATTATATTTATAAATAAACATTATCAAACTTACAATCAATATAAAGTACAGGTAAACAAATCTAAAATAAACAACAAGAGGATGCACAGTACTAACATAATTACCCAATTATCCTACTTTTATTAATTATAACATTACTGCCTTAGTGGTTTAAAAAAGTTATAAATGCAATGATCTGATAAAACTTTATTAAAACTTAATATGTGCGACAGGAAAGACAGACAGAACATCCATTTTTGAAGTTTCAGTCAGAAGTCCATTTTCTCCTAATATTTGTAATTATTTCAATGGAGAAAATCGAACAACGCAGGGGGTAATACTTTTTTTTATTTCTTTCTAATCAAACCATCGGTCCAGCTTTTCTTCATTGATATGCTATTAACAATTAACCATTTACAAGCACATAAAGAAAGTAAATTTTCGGTCCCTTGATTTTTATTTATACATACTTGAGAAATAAAATTAATCGACTATTAAAATTTGACTCATTTAACACTTTGTGGTCTGTGAATTTGAGCCTGAAATATTGTTAGAGTGTTCTTTTGACCTTGGTGGTTTGGTAGTTTCGTTTGCCGAAGAAAATAGCTTCTGGTTAAAAGGAGTAATAATACGTTGGTCAATCCCGACTACAGCAATTGGTCACGCAACCCGAAATTGATGAAAGGATATTAACCGCCGAAATTCCTCTTTCGTAATTGTAGTTCTCGTTGTCCCATAGTTTGTAATAACGTGTGCTCTCTTGTTAAATCAACAACAGACTTAAGGTAACTCATAAAATGTTTGCTACGAAAATTACGTGAGTAGGTACCTACTTAAAATATAGAAATTGAAAAGAAATGAGGCTCTACATTGGTTGACAACTGTAGTTAGAGAAATGTTGTAGAACAATTACATTAACGAGCAAGATACAACACTTGGAAGGAAAATTATGAGTGGAAAAGAACCACCAATAAAACATTGATTTATCCTACTGAAAAAAGAGCAACCTAACTAACACCTATTTAAAATGGTTTTTAAAGAAATATTTAATAATAGTTCACAAATAATTAAATAAGTTTATTATTTATTAGGAAATAACAGAAAACTTGCTGTGTTTAGGGTAGGTATTTGAAGATGGTTGCCTATGTCACCACCTTAACTCACTTCTGATTAATTTCTAGTGATTTATTAGCTCAAAACTATTTTCAATTTAAATGCAGATGGCAAATTTTTGGTCAACAACAAAGAGACGAACGAACACAAACAGAGGGGCATTGAGGTCTTGGTTTCAGTTTTGGTATTGAACATTAAAAATAATAACAATTTATTTCTATTAAAAAGAATGGCGGCTACATAGTTGAGCGGAAATAGAAGACAGCAACTATATGAGTCATGTCTTTCCTTCTACATGTTTCGAAAACTCTTGTGTGTTAAACTCCATCTTAAAATTCTGTCAATTTTTATAAATCCAGATTTCTTAACGTATTTTTAATTGTTTCAGGTAAGCCTTTGCTTCATCTTGATGACATGGCATTGCGTGCATGACATGAAAACCCCTCTAGAATCAAAGACGTCCGTGGTAGGTAGTAAGTACATAGATATCTACATATATATAACTTAGTTCATTGACATGTACCTATGAGTGTCTCCTTAATTATCTTAAATACGTAAACATCGACATGGCATAGAGCATCTGTTGCTCGGTAGAAATGACTTTCTTGGAAAATGTATCATTTTACGGTTACTGGTAGATATTCAAATAACTACTCCTTCGTTTCCTCTGACACGGAAATTAAAAAGCACCGACACACCGTGGAAAATTATTGACTCTTTAATTATTATTGCTGTCCACACGAAATGTTAAAAGTGAGTCGTTGAGATGTGAGCGCGATGTAAATGCTTTACCGATGAAAACTTGTTGAGATGAAGAATACGAATCGGTAACAGTTAATTGAGCCTCTGACTAGAATTAAATGAGTATAGCGGGTTCTGTGTTCCAAGGTACAACAGCGCAAAGATACCTATTATTAAATATTAAATCGTAAGCATACCTACTACATAGCTAGATACTTCAGCCTTTCAGTTCTATTACGCGTTTCCGTTCTTGATGCTTGCCCAATAAGAGCAAAATATCAAACGGTAGACCTAGTACGAGTTTAAATTAAAAATTGATTAAAATAACTGCGTAGATATAGGCACCTACCTACGTATAACCTATTTGGGAAATTTTTATACAAATTCAAAATAATGCACGTAATTTAAGAAACCTTTAAGAATATGATGGAAAATTTCCCTCTCATTTATCTGTAATATTTGAAAACTTATTGAATCTTGTAAAGTTGAGACAAAGACTTTTCGAATGGTAACACTCCTACTTAGCCAACAAAACTTTACTTTCACGTAACCTAACCCAACCTAGTTCAATCTAACTCAGGGGAATGCATACAGAATACAATTGGGCAGGTACACATTCTTGTAAACATCGCCACTGCAAAGTTACTTTCTTGGTGTTGTCTTCTCCTACCGTAACCTAACCTAACCCTATGTAAGCCATTACTTCATCTAGTCTTTCTCTTAGAATCACACTAGTTTGGGTCGTGGTAACAAATTACATTATAAAAGTGCCCTGTAAATTTGTAATAGAAAAAAAGACTTCAGACACTTTTAAACTAGAAGTCCTTCAATGAGCTTAAAGCTATTTTAAATTGCTTAAAACCCCTTTAAAGTGCTTTAAAGCAAAGCATGATCACCAAAAGAGTTTTAAAGTTCTTGATTTAATTGAAGCTCTTTGGGTAGTTTCGATTTTAAAGTGTTTTTAGGACTTCGAGGACCAATTTACTTTAAGTGAAATTTGTGGGATTAGGGTTTGAACCCATTTCAGTGAGCACTTTGTCCAGCTCTGTTGTCATCTTGTCATTGTTCACAGAAATTTGTAAATAATTGTTTCCATTTAGCCAAGTTGGGTTAGACTAAGTGATTTGTAAATGGCCTCCTAGGAATGGCTTCTTTCGAAAGATCTTGGCATAGGCTTTAAAAATTTATTTCAATTTAAATCTAAACCATCCTCGTTCATTAAAATCGTTACAGAATAAAACCTAGATATTTTTTGTCAAATTATCTCACTCGTGGTTTGTAAGTTACTCCTGAGTTGGACTTAAGGCACTTTTAAACTGCATAGAGCCTTTAAAAAGGTGCTCGAAGTCCTTCCAATGAGCTTAAAGCCATTTTAAGTTGCTCAAAACCCCTTCAAAGTGCTTCAAAGCAGAGCAAGACAATCAAAAGAACTTTAAATTTCTTGATTTAATTGAAGCTCTTTTGGTGTAATTGAAGCCTTTATAATATGCGCCCAAGTCCTTGTCGTAAGTGCTTCAATTCCTTTGACAAGTGCTTAGGTCTTTAAATTTAATCACCTTTAGATATAATTAATGTAACTGATAATTGAAAGTCCTTGCAGTTTAAAATGTATTTGGAACTTCGAGAACCAAATTACTTTGAGTAAAATTTTTGGCTTTTTGGCCATTTTAGTGAAAGCTTTATCAGGCTCTGTTGTGGTCATGACATTCTTTTTGTTCAAAGAATTTTGATTTCATTTAGTTAGGTTAGGTTAGGCTAAGTGATTTCCAAGTATCGTCCTAGGAATGGCACCTTTCGAAAGGTATTACCCTAAATTTTCACAAAAATCAGTGGATTCCCTTACATAAGTTCATGGTTGAAAATGAAAATGAATTCCACTTTAAATTTAATCTATTCTCGTTCACTAAAATTGTTACAGTATATAGAATCCTCGATACCTTTTGTCAAACTATCTCACTTGTAGTTAATTCTTCGGTTTACTATAAAGTAGAAGCAAGAAATAATGTTAAAACGTCTGACCATTTTCTATGATAAATATGAGAGTTATTGACGCGCCAGTAAGTCCTAAATTCCCAGAAGTCAGTAAATTAGTTGACCAACAAATAAGCTGTTCGTTTTACCTGATTTTTCTTCGAGACTTCCTACCTACCTACCTACCTATCTACCTGTGCTTGGTATCCACTTGCCCATATCTGCCGCGTTTTAAAACCTGCACATGTGTAAGTAAACGGGCCCTTGTGTATGTCTATATGGATGGGAACCGACGTGGCCATCTGTCAGGTCTCGGCGGATTTTGTCGAGTGTGTTCCCGTATTTGTCACTGCCAACAGAGACGTCGTCGAGTCGGTAGCTGCATTCGTTCATTAACATGTTCTTGTCGACAATCTACAACCACTTTGTCAAAGTCTATCGAATCGACTAACTTAATTTCGGACAGATCGAAGAGTACAAAAATCTCGCTCTTATTGATATTATTTTCCACTTTCTGAAACGTAATCTCCAACATTATCTACTGAGGCATATTACATTAAAATGGCTAAGCCAACATTGTGGTTAACAAAATAGTCTTGGCCTTTATGCTGGTCCATAATAACGTACCGTTGATATGGTTAAAATTGGAACTTAATCTGGAAGACCAAAAACTATTTGCCCAATAAGGCCAAAATGAAGACGATGTGAATGACCAATATCAAAACTTAATATGTAAAATTAAGATAAAAATTTAATCTGCACAATGAAGATATTTCTATGAAGAACCAAGATTAAAATAAATCTGGCCTGTAAGAGAGATTGTACCATGAATTAAAATTACGACTTATCGTATAAGCTTATTCTGAAAACGAACCCATCACCTTTAATAGAGAAACTTATTATTTTTGGGGTTTTAGAGTTAAAATATTTGAGTTCCGCAAATAGGAGTGCCCTCATAGATCCAGAAATGCCACCTTGTTGTGGATTCAACTCATTCAACTACCCTTTTTAGAGATTACTAGCAGTGAAACCCGGCGTTGCTCGGGTTAAAATACATCACATGTTAAATGGTATAAAAAATATGTAAGGATCTATTTTTTAACGTAAATATTATAGATTTATATCATAGATAACGTAGATATTGAGAGACTTGTTCGGCCATTAAGCATTTCAATTTTTTTGGTCACTGTTCACTCTCGGTTCCAATTGATCTTCACTCGACTGCAAACACAATTTAACTGACAAAAAGTCACTGAATGTTGATTTATATATCATCGAACATCGAAATTCCTAGTATGTACCAGAACACTCTAGAATATTTAGTGGTACATCACTTTGAAACGTAGATGTACATTTTTTGAAACTTTCTCGAACATTCTAAGTCCATAATAACATTTTACACTCATTTTAGAATTTTTTAGATCATTTCAGAAATTTTGAGATCTTTCCGGAAGTCCTTATGACTTAAAAAAGGACAGAAATATTTCTTTTCACCTTTCTGCCACCTTCAACCACTCACTTCCACCCACCGCGACCAAACTCCCTTACTCCCACCTGGAGACCAAGGGGTATTTACCACCCCAACAGGAAGTTGATTGGAGTAGGTAGAGATAGAGAAAACCCTGTCTTTACGTACGAACATTAGCATTTTATATAATATGTATTTAGATTTAGATTTATATTTAGATTATGCACTGAATTTGAGTTTCCTATGGTAATGGGAACATTGGGTTAAAATAGAATCTAAAGTTTAATGAAAACGTATAAAGGCACTGACGACTCTTTTAATTTGAAAATGAATCACAGCGTTAAAACCCCTAATGGTTTTAGAAAGATTATCATATAATACTTTGAAAAACGTAAGGGCAACTTTAGCATAAATGGGATGCAGAAGTTAGACTTATATCCACCCTCAAAATTCTCCCATTTTGTAGTACCATGTGTTCTGGCTGTAGTATTTCAATTTTGCTCTTGAATCATTGTCATCATCATAATCACTAGCGCCGGACTCATCAACTAGCAGGTCATTTAGGAAATACTGGCTTAAAAATTCCGATGGTACTGACATATGATCGATCCAAAGGTATATCTATAGTACCATATCATTGAGAAGAAGTGAACTCATTGACTAACTGTTGAATCATTTTGAACACAGTAACACTACAGTAATCAACTCAGAATTCAACCATATCAACGGTACAATATCACTGAGGAGACATCGGTACATTTTAAGCACGTTGAATGTATAGATAGTAGATAAATTGATTCAGAGCTTGAGCATTTCCAATGTACCATGTCATTGAGGAGACATATGTATGTTATAATTTTTGATCCACTTTTCATGCACTAATGGTAGGGTGATTATCCACGGTACCATATCACTAACAAAATATAAGCACATGCACCAACTATTCGATCACTTTAAATACACTAATTCTTACAGATGAATGGATACAGGGTTGAGCGTGTCCACTGAGCCATATCACTGATGGTACATCAACTCATGAAATTAACCGTTCAAGCATCTTTAAGGCATTGATAGTAGGGTGATTAACTCACAGTTTAGTCATATATTTACGTACCATCATTGAGGAGACATAACCCCATGAACGAACTTTTCAAGCACTTATAAATTCAAAGTTCAAGCATATTCTCTGTACAGTACCATTGAGGAGACATGACCACATGGTCTATCTAGTCAAGCATCTTGAATGCACTGAGAACAGAGTGATCGATCCAATAAAGTTCGAGCGCATCCCCTATTCAAATCACAGAAGACACATGAGACTAGCTTTTCGAGCGAGTATTCTGAAGGATTTCATATTTTTGCCGCCATCCAAGTTTAAATTGTACAAAAGATTTGTCATTTCTTAATTTCTTCACTCACTTACTCCTTATAAGCCGAACTCGATAAGGCCATTTGAATCTCTTAGAAAAATTCTTATACCCACCAAAATAAATATTAATCTCTTAGATTTTTCTTTTTTATGTCACTTGGTATATTCACAAAAATGTCAAAAGTTGCACGTTGTGAGTGTATGGTAGATTATTTTGAGATCCTATCTTAGGCCCTGATTTCCTGATCTACGTTTAGGTACTAGTGTTATCTCACAGCGAATTATTAACAATATGAATAAAATTTAATTAAACTTTGCAGCTACCAGCAGTACTGGCACATGTTTAGAAAACAGTTTTCAATTTTGACCAACAAGTTCAATTAAGGATCAATTAATTTACCAAAATCAGAAATTCAACACTTCGTCCGTTTTTGCGTCAGTTCATTATAAATAAAAACAAATAAATCACAACGCCTATATTTTCAAGGGAAGTACTATATTTCATTCATGCAAGGTTTCGAGGTTGTCCGGTGGTAGCAAATGGTATGTCCATTAGCTGACAAAATTATCCTTTAAACCTCGGTATCACGAACAGAAAATAATAAAAAAGGAGAAATGAAAAAGCTGTTCCTGTTTATGCAGAAGCACACGCTGCTAATGCCGCCAGCGTACTTTATGATTTATCGCCCTAGCCGATTGCCGACCGACCTTCTTGCAGTTGTAGTTCGTTGTTTTGCTTCGTGAAACAATTACATCCTGGAAAATTGCTATTCCACACATCTAGCGGCGAGCTTTCCTTGCTCAAGTACATCGCGCAAGCACGCCTATAAATATATATTACCGTTAAAGGTGTGGAATTATAAGTAACCCGAGTGCGTAATACGTGATATAACTTTTTATTTTTGTCAACGTACCTACAAGTGAAATATGAACCTATCTGTAAATAATAATCATTTTATTGGAGAAGTTCAATGATCTACCCGTGATAGAAGGCGACCAATTTTAATGTCATTAAACTAATAAATAATTAACTTCAATTTTTATTGCTATTTTATTACTACTCCAGAATAAATATTAAGATTATAAGACTCCCAGATTACTACCTAATCAATTTTATTGACGATGGTAGACGTTAGAGGTTTCATAACAAAATAAATACCTAATTCACGTCAAAATAATATTCTCTAGTCATTGTAGTGGCTGTTTAACCATATAATGATGAGTTTTACATTGTACTAATTGTCGAATGATTCTTAATATATAGGCTCACTGATCTCTACTGAAAATAGTTATTGAATATGGAGTGATAAGTCGGGTAAACTTCGTGTTGTATACGAACTCCAAAAATATTGTCAAAATTTAAGGTGTGGTATAAGCGAGGGATCATAAAAATAGCCTAGATATAAAAGATTAGAAATGAAAAGGGAATATAACAATAATAATTAGAAGAATAGGAGACGCTATGAATAAGAAGATAGGATTGTAGAGACTCTTTCTGAGACATGAAGGGCTAGTTAAAGATATTAAAAACAAAACTAAATGTCAATGTAGGCAGAAGAATATATTGAGTATATTAATATTTTCAAGCAGTTATATGGGTATGTAAAAAGGCCTAGTTATCGAGAAATTCGACAGCTCAGGCTAGAAATAAGTAAAGGCGTAGATAGGAATTTGTCGCCAGGGGTAGGGTGTTTTAGAAAACAAAATAACATTAGATACGTTTTTTTGAAAAAAGGAATTTTATTAGGTTGAAACGAAGCTAAAGTGGTACATGTAGTTCAAATTTTATTAATAAAAAAAAATAAGAAAAATCATTTTACAAATAAAAGAAGTTATAAAAGCTACTTATAAGCTTAGGATTTTAAGAAAATGGGCAGTTTAGGTAGGGGCAGGAGCCCCCACCTTACGCTTATGAAAAAAGTATGGTTTTACGAGATTCTTGACTTTTAAGAGGAGAGATATTGATCTATTTTTATAAATACCTAAGCGTACTTTCAATGAATGAAATACAAATATTATGTAAATATTTACCAATTTTTAACGTAATATTTCCTACCTATGTCAATATACCAAAGGTACTTTCAAACTTTGATTTTATGATGGGATATATTTGAATTTGTAGTTAAGTTTTTTATCAATTATTCTATTTAGTTCTAAATTAAAATTGACTTTAGAAAGGATGGCGTTTATGAGCCTGTGTAAAATTGAGCGAAAGAAAGACAATTTCAGTGAATGGGGATGAAAAGAGTCGTTAAGTATTATCTATAAACAATTAAATCAATTTTTCTCATACCTCAACAACATTCATCAAACAATTAAATTCATACTGGAATCTCAAACAAACTTTCTAGACCTAAACTGACACAATAATATATTATGATTCTTTTCATCCCTATTCACAAAAATTGTCTTTTTTCCACACAATGTTACATAGGCTCATAAACGCTTCTCTTTTGATTTAGAACTAAACAGAATAATCCGAATTGCAGATTACAATCTGCAGCGTTCTTCTTCTCCATATTTTCCTTCTAATGTCTCCTTCTTCTAACCTATATAATCTAAATCTAAATCTAAATACATATCTTTACCTACTCCAATCAACTTACTGTTGGGGTGGTAAATACCCCTTGGTCTCCAGGTGGGAGTAAGGGAGTTTGGTCGCGGTGGGTGGAAGTGGGTGGTTGAAGGTGGCAGAAAGGTGAAAAGAAATATTTCTGTCCTTTTTTAAGTCATAAGGACTTCCGGAAAGATCTCAAAATTTCTAAAATGATCTAAAAAATTCTAAAATGAGCACAAATTGTTATTATCGACTTAAAATATTTGAGAAAGTTCTAAAAATTTCTTGAATGATCTAGAAAGTTTCAAAAAGTGTACATCTACGTTTGACCGATTTTTATAAAATTTTATATGCATATTCAGTAGGTCTGAGAATCGGCTACTATATATTTTTCATATCCCTAAGTATAGGGGTTGTCCACCCCTAACAGTTTTCTTTATTTTTGGAACAAAATTTTTAATTTTTTTATAATGTGGCATTAAAAAATACATACAACCCTAACTTTTCACCCTTCTACCACCAACCCCCAATATTTTTAATAGCGATATTAGTACTGTAATAATCTTCAACTTTCAGTGGTCGATAACTGATCAATTATTATCAATCGATTAGTCATCCCCGACAGGCGTCTACTGATCTCACTACTCACTCAGCAAACAGCACAGAGTGGGGATGAGAATGAAGCAGATTTTTTTAGAATGTTACAGGAAGTTCAAATATGTTCTAAGAAGTAAAATAATGTTTTATTATAACATTTCAGAATGATTTGGCAATGTTCAAGAATGTTCCAGAATCTTGAAGATCATTCAAGAATGTTTCAGAGTGTTAAAAAAAGTTAGAGAATGTTTTGAATTATTATGGGATGTTCTGGATAGTTCTAAATTTGCGAATATTCTAAAATTGCTGCTAGTTTAACATAAATGACTTCTCTTTTAAATGCCATTTGAGCCATCGTTCCCCATTTCTATCTACGTATGTAGTCAGATGTGTTCTCGTGTGTTTTTTGTACACTCCCTCCATTTTTTCCCTTAAGTTGAATTAAAGCTACTACAAGTGTACCTATGCATTAAAATAACTGGAGTTTCTTGTTGGTCAGTATCCGAAAAATGAAGTTAACGTAGTACCTAAGTGGCTATCAAATTAATAGTCATCGATGTTCGCCTACTACGACGATATTAATAATAAAAGAGTAACGAAGCTATTCGAAAAATTCGGCGATGGTATCCGAAAGCGTCGTGCGTTCGTCTTCGTTATCCCTCGAATCTAATTATTTCGTTAAAAGCTTCGCATACCGGTGACTTCAATGTGCGGTGAAGACGGATCCCGGCGATCCGCGATCCGAGGTGCCACTTCGGTCTTCGCCGAGCACAACCGATCCAGGCGACCGCGCATCTCACCAATGGCCGCAGTCTCACGGGCCGATTGTGGCCGGCTTCACGTCTCTCTCCGTCAATTGACTTAAGTCGCGATCGCGTACTTGTCTAAGTTACCAATTGTTTCGGGCGCACACCACATTCATGTTTTTAATGATATGTTATCTACGTACTGATATTGTCGCGTGTTTGTTTGTTGGTTAATTTGTTTGTTGTCTGTTGATGGTGAATGTGAAATTTTGTGCACTTAGTGTGTTTTGTGTTGGTTTTTGTAAATTCTGTTGCGTTATCGAAATCGGTCGGTTCAGTTGGAAGAGGAAACAACAACAGGTGCTTATAATTCACCCCTTCTTTGTTAACTTCCGCAACGGACAGGTTACTCAGGGGATGTGGAATTATTATTCGTGCTTGTACATCTGCGTGATTTTTTACATATAAATGTTTTCGTAACGTCTCTTATATCAGGTACCTACTCACAGAGGATAATATTTTGGTTGTGATACTTCAGGAGGGACAAACCTTCTCCTATGATGGATTTAAATCGTCAGATTCACTTAAATCTATCTATAAATTTTGACCAAATAGATTGTAACCCGATTTGAGTTATGCAAAACAGAGTATTAACGTTAGCCCCTTTTTAACTTTTAATGTCTTATAGATAGATACAGAAAATATTAACACATCTTAACATATGTCAATCAAACTTGACACATTAATTCTATTATTATATAGGTAGGTAAGCTCAAAAGTCAACATTATTTTTACCTTATTTAAATGCCTTGATTCAACAAAATAAATTACTTCATGCAAAAACTTTTTCAAACAATTTCAATGCAATATTAATTTAGAAAGGAAACGTTCTGTCGAGGTAACTTACTTTTACTAATATTACGCTAAGTAAGTAATATAATTCGCCTTTTTTATAACTTTATTACAAATTCCTTTCGCTAACTTTTTAAGGCAATTTATCTTATACCAACAATGAATATTATGTCAATAAGCCAAAGTTACAACGTTTTCAGTACTACGTACTTTCCAATTATCATTCAATCTTCTAGAAATACTAATTAGACATGCAAATTAAGTAGAAATTAATTTTATTTAAAAATTATCTTCATAGTAGTCAGGGTAGGTGAATACGAGAAGTCCATCAGGAAACGTTTTGGTAAAACTTTGGCGTTTCTTAACTAAAAAAAATACAGAAAATCCTATTAGTAGGGTAGTTCTTATAAGTATCATCTAGTAAGTTAAGCCCTTCAGACTTTCCAATATAGTTTTAAATGGAAAAGCGCATTGACTATTTAGTATTAGACTTAAAAATTTTATATTTGTGAACAACTCAACCTACAGTATTGGGGTATGCTTTAAGGAAAACATTTAATTCAATATTCATGAAATACCAGCCGTTCTCATGATGCCAATCCTCATTATTTACTCACATGTTTATTTGTTATTTATTTGTTTATTACATTACTAACATACGATAACCAAAAAAGAAAATTTATTCCCATTGATTTCCTTGTATTATCACTAACTAAAATAATATTCAAGTATTGTTAAAGATCAGTTTAAAACAACTTTAATTAGTAGGCGTACTTCCAATTTATCCCCAAAATTTTATGTTATTTTGAAAAAATAAAGTTAAGATTAATGATATTGGAACTTTGTTTGTAATGCATCAATTCTGTTATGATAAAAATCTATTAACAATATAAGTTTTAATCAGCTAAAGAAAGTCTTAAGGTTGATATCACGGAAATGGCTGGTGCTATGTAAATATTCAATCAGACTCTTTCTGTAGAGCACAGAATTTCCAATACTGTAAGTTAATTCATTAGCGAAATATAAAGCCTCAAAGTTTATTTTCGAATAATTAATCAATGCGATTTTCCATTTAAATCTTAAGAGTGTTGAGTTAGTGTTATAATTAAGAGCTGAAACTTCACAAACATTGTGTAAAGGCTTAACTCATTGAGATTAAGAAATAATATTTAGAAGGATCACCCTTATACCGAAATGGATTCCCGCTCTTTGGTTATATTTGCATAATTAAGTTTGAGATCATTTTGATAGCACTACAAAGCACTAGTTAACATATTTCCACAAATACGAATTTAAAATTGTTAAAGACAATATTGACGACGTCCCGTTATACTTCCAGAAAGGTACACAAGAAATTTACAAACCAACACCGTAAAAGTAAATTTACTGAGTGATTTCGGCTCTAAATTCGGAAAGAAACTCTGAGACATCGACGAGGCGTTAGAACTACACAAACCCGTCTACTAAGCATTCTATAGAAAGCATGTATGTGGGCTACCTTATATGTTCTTTGTTATAGTTTATTTTCACCTTAATAAGGAACTTGTTTCATTATTTTGCGCATAATTTTATGGCTACTGTATAACATTATTTTCTGATACATGTTCCCCTTTTATTACGTACCTACATACACTTGCAATGTACAGGGTAGGTAATTCATAAGAAATAGAACATAAAAAAAATTAAAAAGACAAAATAAAAATAAGAAAACGCCAGACACACCACATGTGTGCAAATATATGAAGATTAAACAAATACAGTGTGTTCAAAAATAATTTCTGTATCTCACAAAAACTGTGAATTTTGAAGTTATAGAGCGATAAAAAGAAATTCCTTTTTATATATTTTTATTGTGAACTTTACTTTCAAAAACAAAAACAAGTTCAAACCAATCACACCTTAATATAATAAAATTATAGTGTTTTAAAGACCCTAAAGTTACATATTATTAGAGAGATTTCATTTATACTCCACCCTAAAAGTAATTATTATTTACGGTATGCCCGCGACTTTTTCAAGCCCTTACAACCCTTTTTTCGCATTAAAAAGTAGCCTATGTCCTTTCTCAGGCTCTAGACTATCTCTGTACCAAATTTCATTTAAATCGGTTCAGTAAATTTTAGGCGAGATTGTGTAGCATACAGACTGAGTTACTTTCGCATTTATAATATTCCGCGAATTCATTTTCATCGATTTTCCCATGGGAATAAGGTATTTATCCGCAGTAAAACGTAGCCTATGTGTTAATCCAGGGTGGCAGCTAACTCCATACCAAATTTTATTAAAATCGCTTCCAGCCGTTTAGACGTGAAGAAGTAACAAACATACACACTCACACATTCGCAAACTTTGGCCTTTATAATATTAGTGTGATAACAATATTAATATCTTAGAAGTTGCAATTTCCAGCTAATAGGTACACAAGTTGAAAGTAAGGGTCATTTAATAACAAAAAACATAAGTTCTGCTGATTAAGGGCTGTCGGTATTTTGAATACAGCGCAATTTGAGGGTTTAATACAACAATTAAAACGTCAAAGGTACTATGAATTCTTGAAAACGTATTTCGAATAGAAAAATTGAGGAAAGTACAGAAATGTGATCGAAAAAGACATAAAGCAACTTTAGTTCAACATGAAATTTATTGAAATTATAATTTTATAAAACATTAAGTAAAAAAAGCAAAAACTTTAAAGTAGCTTTTTACAAGGGGTGTAACTATCAGTGTTTCATATGTGTCATGAAACGAGGGCACCAAATTTAGTGTCTCCTCTTTTAGAATCGTTTCCTATGAGGACATTCATCAATTACGCAAGCTCAAGATGGGAAGAGAGGGGTCCAGAAAATCTCATCAATTTTCATTTAAAATTTGAGAAATTGTTATAATTTCTTGTTCTATTTTAATTAAAAACTTATCATGGGGTAAATCTCAAGTAAAGGTCCAAATCTTGAAATTAAATAATAGAAATATGAAATTTCATCTGGGAATTAACGGTTTTGCTTTAAATATTATAATGACCCATCAGAAGTATTATAAATTCAGTCTTTCAAAAGGATCTCTACAAATGTTTTGAAAATAATTAACTACGCTCTAGTAATTTTAGGTTCCATGTTTACTACTTAGAAATTATACTCCTCCAAAATTCATAACAAGCTGATCATTCTTGTTACCGTTACAAAAACAGAATGACAATTTTCAAAGTTGACAATGATTTCATATTAGGTATCTATTAGTCAAAAAAATGATCTGTTTGTAATTTCAATTGAAAATGACTAAGCCAAGTGTATTGATTTTCAGAATTTTGTGTTATTCGCTAATGCAAAATATCAAAAATAACAATTATTAATGAAGATATATTACTTGTTACATTTATTTTCTCCATATTCTGGATTGGTGTCATTAGCCTTTATTTTTATTACCTAAAATCGGTTTCCTTTCTTTCCTTATCACCCTGTAAGTATTTTCATTCAACGTTTTCAACTTTTGCGTCTCTATCGCATTAAATGAATGTCTTATGAATATTCTTATTACGCCCATGGTGCCATTTAAATGATAATGTTATTTAGACAAATCCACTTACATAGATACACATGTTTTACATTCCTTTTTCTTTTATCGTGTTAGTAACGCGGGGAATCTTTTTAATCGAAATGTCTTCCTCAACACGACGCCAATTGAGTTGTTATAACAGCAACGTCCATTTAATAAACAACTTTTAAAATTCGTGTTAACCAGTGGGCATTATCCATGAATATTAATATGTTAATGTTATTTATTATAAAGAGATAACTTGCACGGTTTTGTACTTGGCGTTTATGTACCATACAAGTGTGTGTATTAGCGATGTAAATATTCGGATGAACTTAATACTCGGATTATACGGAATCGGATGCAAATAATACTCGGATTAATTACTCGATTCCGAATTCACAATACTATTCGATATTGCCGTGGTGCCATCCAACCCGATGTCGTCGTTCGTGCCGAAGTAGCCGAAAGCCACCAAGGCCAACGATTTCGCACGAATGTTGAATGAATCATACATAGGGGTTTACATGTTTATACGAAGCCAAAGAACTTTTATTTTATTTCTTATAAGGTTATAGGTTCTTAGTATTTATTTTACCTTTAATAAAGAGATATATATTATTAAATAATTGTATTTGAGAACACGTGCATAAACAAAGAAGACCGCTTCCCTTTAAAGTTTGAAATGGCCGGGTCAGCGGGTGCGCGGCGCGTTTCTTTATGTAATGATACGACGAGGTCGAGTCGAGAGAGCGAGAGACCTTTACCTACCGTCTCGTTCTTGCATTCACATTTTCCTTGAAAATAATTAATCCGATTCCGTTTCGAATTCGTATCGTATGACATACTCGGATGCATCCGAGTATTTAGATATTCGGATTCAACGAGTATTTTAATTCGAATTCTTACATCACTAGTGTGTATCATCAAAGATTTCGTCTATGATCGCAGTCGTAGGTTCATAAAATTCTGACTTCTATCTCTTGTCCAGAGCATGCAGACATTTTAATTACTGGTTGTATAACATTGATTTATTTTGAACAACGGTACAGCAGGTTTGTTTTTTTATTATCTATTATAAAATTAACTGTTCTACATTAGCCTCAACAAAAGCATAATCTCATGTGGCGGTTTTATCAATAGAACTTACGGCCAGCCTGAGGCATTAATAGCTAGGAGCCCTTTTGAAAACATGTCTTGTATTCTTTTTTTATTCCAATCATGGGAAGAATTATGGAATATAATTTTTAATTAAGGTCATCATTAATTAACTTTTGAACTCATTTTGACTTATGAATTCGTAAAATTAAGATCGAAAAATCTACTTAATGTATCAAAATTAGGTTGGTAAGGTTTACGTGTACTTAAATTACACCAGCTAGTCCTTACTACATTATTTATCGTCAACGATAAAAGCAGTTCGCTTAAATACTGTATCTAGAGTTTAAATGTCCGGATATTACAATCGTCCATCTCTTAGACTTTTCCGTAATAGACCTTGCTTAAATTTCATTATTATGATTCAACCATTGATTTCCTAGTTAAGATGTAACCCAGATTTCTTGATTAAGATAATCTTCTCATCTTGCCCAAGCCAAGAGAAACGGGTCCTTATAAAGAAATAACTTTCTAGTCTTTGTACAATGATCGTCACGCTTGTTTGGTCCATTTCAGGTATGATAAAAAGAACGCATTCAAAAAGATGCAGTCGGCCAATCCTCTTTCTCTTTCTTTACAATTTGTTCTGCACCATTATTACGTAGGTACTAAAAGTATCACTAACTAGTAGTTCACTTACAATTAGTCACAGTCACAGTAAACTCGTTTTGCTTATTAGTGTATTATTCGATTCATTAGAAGAGGGAGAATAACGATATTATCCAATTAATAAGGATGATAAGTTTAATGTTATTACCTTGACGAAGTGCCAGGATTCTGGTCAATAAGTGGTTCCTTCTCTAATCCTTCCTAGTAAGTAATAATATATGATTTGTAAAACTAATTACACCGCATTTATTAAATCTAAATATTTAATTTTTTTCCGGCCGAAGTCAGATAGGTATTAGGTACTTACAGGTTGTTAATGCGGAAACTAGTTTTTCCCGCGGACAGCGCGTTACCGAACATTTTTGTAGTTATCTGACGTGCCTCTAATAAACACATAAATATTCGTGATATTCGTTTGAGAATTTACGGTGCCGCAGCAACCTCGTTCAGCATGTGTGTAAATAACACGTTGTTGCTACTTCTCTACCTAGGCGGCAGACATGTTTAATTAAGAAAAAAAGAAAACCTGGCTGAATGCATCAGGTACATGGTGGAAGAAATTGTTAGAAAACGAGCATACTCATTAAGATACTTATTATTAAAGATTAGATTCATGCTCCATAAGCAAAAGAAGAATACAGGAATTTTGACGTTCCCCAAAAAAAAAAAACGAAAACACACTTGTTGTCTTTTCCAACCATAACCTTCTAACAAAAATTGTTTCTACTTTTTAAAGCAAACATTAACTTATTACACTTGTTAACCAAAAATAACTTTTTTGTGACATAGTCGAAACAAGATGTTTCCAATGCAAAACTTGCCAAAAAAGCATTAGATTTCTTCTAGAACCCATTGTTTGTTTTTGCTATAAGGCATTATTGTTTTACTAACACAATATAACGACACATGCGTTATTAGTAATCTTAAATATGCCTCAAAATGTTGTTGTCATTTTTATGATGAAATTTTATTTTTATATCCCTCAACAATATTCAATAATAGTATAATCAGCAGGCGAATAAGCATCTCATTTACGTTGATATATGTTTTTATATTGCAGGGGCCGTTTTTCATATGAGTTACTTACTTACTATATCTAAATTTTTGGGAACAAAATCGATATGAGAATCCAGAAAAATAATTTTGAGAAGCATTTTACATCATATTTCTTTATAAGCATTAAATAGTTCACTCACAATATGTAAGTAATTGTCAGCTGGCCTGGGATAATTTACAACAACAGCCTATTTAAAACTCGCAATTAAGTTTCATTGAGCACTTAAATATTTCGTCTTCGTTATTTTTTCATTATCGTCACAAATAGGTCCTCTTTAATTATTTACTTTAATAATTTCCCTTGGAAATTTTTATTTGGATACAAGAACCCTCTTCCTTTCGACCCATTGGTTTAACAAAATTCTTCATCAATCCAATTGGAATTTACTAATGATCATTAGTAAAATTTTTAGGGAAAAAATTTGGTGTCTATACCCCAGTTGAATTTTCAAGAAGTTGTTTAAATTGCCCCCACCTATATTCACTATCACACTAATATTAAAAAGGGCCCGAAAGTTTGTAAAGTGTGTGAGTGTGTATGTTTGTTACTTCTTCACGTCTAAACGGCTGGAGCGATTTTAATAAAATTTGGTATGAAGTTAGCTGACACCCTGGATTAACACATAGGCTACGTTTTACTGCGAGAAAATATCTTATTCCCATGGGAAAACCGATGAAAATGAATTCGCGGAATATTATAAATGCGAAAGTAACTCTGTCTGTATGCTACACAATCTCCCCTTAAAATTTACTGAACCGATTTAAATGAAATTTTGTACAGAGATATTCTAGAGCCTGAGAAAGGACATAGGCTACTTTTTAATGCTAAAAAAGTGTTGTAAGGGGTTGAAATAGGAAAGTTTGTGCAGAAATTCCGTAATTTTTAAAGATAGAAGCTTGAAACTTATTTTTTAGGCTTTTGATTAGATATAGATAAATACGACATTCAATGTTTGTAAAAATTTTACCCTAAAGGGGATAAAATTAGTCGATGAAAGTTTTTGTGTAAGGGTCGTCCGAAAAGCTTACGGCCCAGAAAATTAAAAGAAGAATCAACTAACAGACACTAATCATGAAGATCATGTTTCTGTTCTAATTCGTTAGATAAATCAGAAATCTTTGGCAGCATATCAAATCCCCTTCTTATAGAAAGCAATGAACGTTATTTTTTGTCATTTTCAGTGAAAATTTATTTTTGCGACACTGTCGAAAAGATTCCATTTCATTTTATCGTGGATTTTAATCTCTAACTAAGTTCGTCATGTGAAAGAGTGATCAGACAGGGTACGTGCGTGTTACAGGGTAACTATGGGTGATGGATTTTTTTTTTGAGATTTGATTTCAAGGTACAAAAACACGTTAAAAACATGCCATGTTATCAGTGATATTAGGGACAACTTATCTTTACCATGGAAATATTGTAGGCAAACACAATCGATATGATGTCATTTACCTTTTAATATTTAAAGATAATGTATTACAACAATATTTTTTTTATAAAAAATAGTACCTAATGGTTGTCATTCATAACGTAATGTGTACTTGAATATGGCGCCTAATAATTATATACATGTACATCTTCTACCTTCACAGTTCGATCAATTACGCGGAAGCGTTTGAAGGTGTCAAATTTAATTTGTCCTTCTAGAATAAATAATTAGGATACTCGTCTTTATGATTGCCCTCTACGCTTAGCGGATTATAAAGTTATTTTATGTACAACCTTGACAATAACAAACAAACTAAAAAAAGGTGGTAAATAAATTTTATTAAAAATTGTATTAACGAAGGTTATTACTACCAAAGATCAAAAAGTGCCGTATAAAACTAAAAAAAAAACGTAATATGTTTCTAATATGTAATTAGATGAGAAGAATTTTTGGTGAAAAGACTGATCACAAATCTGGTTAAATATTTGTTTAATTGGCTACAGGATAAAGTTCGGCTCGAAGGACCATTTCTAATAACATATAAAACATAAAGAAGAGAGTAGGTACGATGTTTAATTGGAAAAGTTAAGTGTTCTTCATGCGTCTCGAATCTTCGAGTGAATAAAATACAGCCCTTGCATCCTGTCTTTTTATAATGTGTCTATTTTCTGTGGTAATTATAATTTACTGCGTTGCCTGCTACAACACTTAACAATACCATTAATGGCTACCGACCTGTTTTTATGAAAAAAAAGTTAAAACATCAGATGTCTGAAACAAAAGTTTATGTACCCACACTCTTACACATACGTACACACCCCTATGTTTATGTGTATGCGTATGTCTCTTCTTGTCCCTCTAAACGATTGTTAATTGCTTTTACGACAATATTATTATGATTGAAGGAGATCTCGTTTCGGAATTTTTAAAAGCCTGTATTCCATTAATTTATGTGCAGTTTGAAATAGTTGAAGTCGTGGTAACGATGTTGAGACATTTGTAACGTAAAAGCCAGGCGGACGGTTATACCTACGGCTTGCTGCCATTAGTGTTTCTAATAACATATAAAAGGTGTGGTCTGTTAATTTACACGATTCTACCGACCGTTCGTTCGAACCGGGTATATCAGACGTCATTGAAACAATCGGTGCAAAAAAATTTGTTATTGTTGTTTCACAGTAAGTATGTGACGGTTTGGTCACGGAAATCGTGAAACTCGGTGAGCGGGAGCCGTTTTTCTATCTATCGTATGCATTAAAATAATGTGTGATCTATCTAGAGCGATTGTTTTCGTAGAATAAATAAAATTGACACGGATTAAAAGTAGAGCAATTGCAACCGCCAAATGTTACCGCTAGGTGTTTTCTGTAAACTGCACCAAAAATGCATTCTTTACGAAACAATATACGCTATTTACGAGTATGTCCTATAGACCAGACATTTGAAGGGGTTGAGTGCAGGAACGGATCCAGAAGTATTCTTTAGATGGGGGACAGGCTATTTTAAAATGAAGGAATATAATCGAAATAACCCAAAGGACTTAAATCCTTTTATCCAAATACCTAAATCATACATTCCTCTGGTACGTTGACTAACTTGCGTTCCAATTATGGGGGTTAACAATTCTACATTAAAAATGATTGCGAGGTTTCAAAAGTTCACATTAGGGGATTTTGGACGTATCTCAATTAAGGGCTTTAAAATAGTTATGTTGTAGAGTTACACAGTTTCAATCGCTTAGAATCAACATTTTGGGTTAATAGTTTTTGAATTCCTTTTGAGTTTGAGAATTGCATTCATGAGCAATGTTCCAAAGCCAAATTTTAGGAGGGACGATCGCTCCTGTAGCCCTCTCTGTCCTTACCTTTTAGAGTAAGGAAAATATGAGAAATTGATTCTGTTATAACTAAAATGAAGTAAACACTTTGAGGAGGTTTTAGTACAAACCTTCAATTTGGCGTAATAATTAATATTAATTTAATTAAAAACTAATGCTCACAAAATCGATGATTTACAATTTTTTTATATCTTAGAAAAAGAATTGATTTCAGGGATGCCAAATATTCGTTTCAGCCTTTCCCCATATTTTCCATACTCAATCCCTCCTAGCTTCCTCCTAACCTGCTACGAATATTTCAAACTACTTTTAAAGAAATTTACACCGAAAAAGTATTTTTTTGAACAATTTTATTAAAAGAATGCCAAATCAACATCAAGAACAACGAACTTAATTAAAAACAAATAGATACATATGATAAAAAATTTTGCTCATCAGCTTAGTGTAACATTTTAAATCAATTACTTATGAGTATTTATTATGATGGTTGTCGGCTAGTTCCTTTCCCTTTCTTTTTTTCTTTCTTAAGAAGCGAATTACTCCCATAAAATTCCACTTAATTGCACTTAAAATTGCAGACCATCCTTCTTGAACGGCACCACTTATAATTATGTGATACGACAGAATAATCTAGTGAATCTCATAATCATTGCATTAAATTCTCTTTATGGGCAATTCTTACAAAATAAAAAGCAATTTGTGTCGGCATTAAAGTGCAAGGAAGTCAAGGATTTTTAGTGGAATAACAAGACTGCCTACTAATATGGTCTTTATAATATCTGAACGTTTGAGAGCAACCTTTTTAAGTAAACTAGTTTCACAATGTCTGTAATTAAGAAAAACGTTAGAAAGTAATATTGGGAAATTTACAAAAATTTTCTATCCAATTTTTAAGTAAATATTACCTGTAACTTTCTACTTCTACCCTTATTTTATCTTGCAAATAAATAAAATTTCCATTACATTAAAAATTTAATTGAATGCCTGTATATTACAGTTTTAAATATTTAGGTATATGTATTCAAACTTAAGAACTACTTAAGAACCCTCCTGGTTTCTAGTACGATATCTTGCTATTTAATCACTAATTAAATAAGTAGGTAGGTATGTAAGTATTGCTCAAATTACTATAAATACTGAGATACAATTAATTTTATATTATCGACTGATTTTCCCACCTTGACTACATGTTTATTAGTGTTGCTTGATATAATTTACAGTTAAAGAGAACATATTGGATAATGTTAACCTGACCCAGAGTCTAAATAACATTTCTTCGTTTTTACACTCTGTTTCTCACCATCTGCCATGGGCAACTGAGTATAATAAATTACTTATCTCAGTATGATAATGTATTAATTAACGCGGGTTTCTTGTTCAAGTTAAGCAGGTTTGTTTGCCACATTTTTGAATGGATTAAACGTTTTCGGAAATTCCATCAAAACAAACAAAAATGTAAATGAAAAGTGTCTGATGTGGATGTCAAATTCTGTTATAACAGAATAAATATTATACTTGAGGAATTCTCAAATGTTTCTTACGTAAAGTGTTTTCAATTAGTTTAGATATCTCCCCCCCCCCTTGGTGAGATTTGGTATCCCCTTCCCCAAAATTAGTTTTTAATTAAAACAAAATAACATTCTTTGAATTTTGAATTTGACGTAAGATTTCAACAACCTTCCTCCCTTTAAATGAGATGTGATGTGATTTTGCTGGACCCCTGGTATTTGAGCTTACATTCCCCCTTGCCTCCTTGAAATTCCTTGACGAGTTTCTCTTGATTACTATTGTTATTAATTTAAAGTGAATGCAAATACAGAAAGTAAAACATTTGATGAATTTCTATTAGAAAGACATCAAGGAGAAAGCGTAATAAAAAAATAGGTTTTATAGAATAGCAAGTTATAAATAGAATATCGCCATCTACTGTTATTTTCTAGTAACTGTAAGAAGTACTTCAAGTGCGTGACAATGTCTTATTACTACTTTTTGAATATTTTCACTATTCTTACAATAAATGAGATTATTGTACAGTTAAGCCGCAAGAAACGGATCGTCATTATATGCTGAATCATTACAAGCGAATTTCACTGTCCATAGGGGCGAAAAATTATATCTATTAAATCAATAAATCGATTGGATGCAGAAATCGTTAATTTTCTATCCAACCAACTACCGTATGTTATAAATGCATAACCCAATTAAAACAATGTTACAATTAGCAGGAATTTTAATGTGAACATTCGATTTCTCTGTGGCATTAAGCGACTGCAAATTCCTTTCTCGATTGTATCGCAAAGATCGACCAGCTTTTCATATGTATTTACACACCACATACATATGTATGTAAGTTTGTGCAATGTTAACCAACTAAACTCTGTCCGCGTGTTATTTCCAATTGACTGTATGTACAACGTTTCCTATTTATAAATATGATAAATTGATCTCGTTTCCTTTAACTCCGAGATCTGAGATCACTTTTACTACTTACTGTAGGTACATAATACAGGAGATACGATCCTCCATTTATCCCGGTTGAGAATGTGCATGTAAGTGAGTTTGTGTTTGTATCATTTGGTACGAGACAATCTGTTATTAGTTGTTGGCTCTGGCCCCATTTTCATTGAACCATAACGAAGTTCTTAGAATAGAAATTGTAATTTTCTCTCTCTCTGGAACTATTGTTAACGAAACACTTTCGAAATACAATGGGACTCAATAGGTTATAACTTATGTTATAATTATAGTAATTATTAAAAAGATCTGATGAGAAGAAAAGTTTGGTATATATAAACATACTTCAAAATTATCTATAGTAACATATCTAGATACTATATTTATTAGGTGTGGATATATCACTTCAAACTATACATTTATCCAACCGTTGCAGAAATAAAGTAAAAACTTATAAGCAATTTGCTTAAGCAGATTCTTTTTATATGCAACAGTTTTTAGAGAAACTATTGGTTTTATGTAATAAATTTAACGACATACTTCTATTGGGGCGTTGAGCGTTAAATTTCAGCAAGGAACGGAAGTTGCTCACTTGCAGTTAACTAAAATTCAACTATATGAGATTAGAAGTTACAGTTCCAGTACGGAATTAAATCTGATGCCTTTAAGTAAATATACAATATTAATTGAAGATTTTTATTATTAATAATATTCAGTCCAAATTGTATTAAGTTACAGTTGGGGAAACGGCAGGTTTAGGTGTGACCCCTCTTTAGAAACGAGATAAGTAATTTTTATGAAGAAGTGCCATTTAAAGAGACTCAAAACTTTTCCCACCGCGTTTAAAATTAAATAAAGCTGCCACTTGAAGTAATTTTCTGTGAATAATAATTTCATTATTCCCTCGTGTAACACGTCCGTGCGAGTCGTTAGTTCATTACTTGAGAATTTATTATCTGGCTTAACAGGTCGTTAGGGGATAGTTTTGAAAATTGACCTCGGAAAGGTCGCGCGCGTACTTCATCTACCCAAATCACAACCGGATTCTGAAAAAGTCGTCCAATCCAAGCAAGAAAGTAAACATGTCCAACAAGGTGGTCAAACATGACAACGTCAGTTCTTCAGCCAACGTCCTCATGTGCAAACAGTGGTGGAAAGTGTGCTGGATGTACGGGGACCAGGAAAAATACTACAGGCAATTGTACGGGAAGAGAAAACAGCAACAGGATAATCTCAAGATTGACCGAAAATATCAAAAAAATGAAGATATTTTACCAGAAAGAGTGTACGAAAACTCGTTGCTGAGAGATCTTGTGGATGACAATACCCATGTGGATTTCTGCGTTTCTTCGAATAGTTCTTCACAAGAAAGAAGTGTTCTTAAAGTGTCGGATTACCTGAAGGAATTACCGAAGAACAATGAAAATATACTGCAAAAAACCTTTACACCCATAAGAGAATTTAGCAGTCTTGGACCCTATGGAACTGACGAGTAAGTTGTAAAATTTAAGGGTAGTTTTAGTAATCTGTATGATTAGAAAATATTACAGGTTTTGTTAATATTAAGTAATTACTTACTAGACCTCAAAAAGTAGATCTGAATTGGGGTATACAATTTGTCCATATAATACATAAAACCCTCAAAGGGATTATGAATATTCAGTCACTATAGGTGACGAACACTATAAACAGTTTCATTTATCAACTTTACTGTTCAAATCTACATAAAGGGGGCTGAAAAGTTCGTAGGCTGACCCATAAATGGCGCTACTAGTATCAAATCCATATGATTTTTAGTTAGCCCTAACCTTCAAAAGACGCGTGTATAAATTTGACAGCTGTTGCACTATTAGTATCTGAGTTATAGCATTTTTGGTGAGAAGAGAAATGGATAAAAAGTGCTGTTTTATCAAAACAATGCACCGTGTCACAAATCAATGAAATCGATGGCAAAATTCTATGAATTGGGCTTCGAATAGCTTCCGCATCCACCGTACTCTCCAGATCTGGCCCCCAGCGACTTTTTTCTGTTGTCAGACCTCAAGGGGATGCTCGCTGGACAGAAATCGCCGAAACTGAAGTCTATTTTGAGGCTAAAGACAAATCGTATTATAAAAATGGTATCGAAATGAACTATATTGAATAATAAAATCAAAATCTATCAAAAAAAATAATTTTTTCTATGTAAGCCTACGAACTTTTCAGCCCGCCTTACAACGAAAATCGAACGGCAATTAAAACTAGGGCTCTATTTTCAGGTTATAGTTTCATAAGTTTCAATCGCCAGATTTTGTTATCAGTGGTAGAATACTGTTATTACGGAAACCATACTTAAAAATTTACGCAAAGCATATTATTAGACAAAAACTCGCTTTGGTCACCGTGCTCGTTATATCCGGAGTTTCGTTGCAAATTGTCTTTATTTGTATTAACATTCAAAGCCAACATGCACCTATTTACTTAATGTCTCATTTCGAATTTAGACTAATTGGTGTTCATTAAAATATCCCGTTAACTTTTTTAAATTCCTTAAAGAACGCTTTTAATAATAAGTCATAAACTTTTCGAATAAGATACAATTATGTAAATTTATAACGTCAGTCTGCACCGATATGAGATAATTGCAAGAAATAATTAATTAGTTTGCACAACCTCGGTCTCTGAATTATAGGGCAATTCCAAGAAATCATTACATTTGAAAAAGTAATTCAAAACGTAAAATCACGACGAATGCTGCTGTTCTTCATCGATTAATGAGCTTCATTAAGATAAACATACGAGAATGTAGTTAACAACCGACTCCTGAAGGTATCATTTGATTCCTTTACTCGTTATTATGTATTAAAAAATATTTGTTAGTACAGCGTAAATTTATTTTGTAACTCTAATTTTTTTATTAATAATTTTTATAATAAGGTGGGCAATTAAAAACGAAAATTCTCTCGAAAAGGTTGACATGGTTTTGATGGTGAATGATATATCGCAAAACCGATTTTTCCTATTTAAATTTTAAGCGTTGGAGTAGATATGAAGGGAAAGGAAATGAAATGATCACCATTTTTATAGGTACTACATATCTCCCTTCCAAGTTGTTCCAGAGATTTTCTAAAACTGCAACTTTTCTACACGAAAAGCTCTCTCGCCCGTTTCCAACGGCCGACCCTCTATTTTGAAATGGGATTAATGGGGTTGTTAGGTCTATAATTTTCATTTGAAAAATTTTACTGTCCGAAATTCCCCCATTTGTAGTACTACCTATCGAAATATTTAAACCATCTTGGTATTAGTTACAAAATCTTCCCACCGTTTCATGACCGGACTTGACGTAGGTACCACCGTCTACTACCTCATTCATCAAACAATGGCAGAGTGTTTTAAAAGCGCCGGTCCGTTCTTCCTCCAACGGCTTCTCTTCCATGCACGGTCTTCTTCTTCTTCTTTTTGTTATTACATACCTACCATAATATCAGATGGATATAGAACGCCTGTCGGCTGTATTGTTCTCTTAGCCGCGACATTCTTCCGTCTATGTACCCATCTACCTACCCATCCGTACAAGTAAGCAATGGAAATCATCCTCTCCTTCTTCTTCTTTATTTTCTTCGCAGCAAGTCAGTCAGTCAGTCAGTCGTCAGTCACTCCCAGTCGGTACTTTCTTTGCGCGTATTCAAATTAACATGTCATATCTTGTGTTATGGATTCAAAGGAAGTTAAATGTCCGATGCAAAACTGTCCATCAAACGACCGGATGGATGGACCCAGAGGTGGTCTCAGTAAAAAATTTGAAAAATAGTTTCATGTGAAAATGCTTTTGATTTCTGATATTGTCACTTATTCCTTTCTGATTGGAAGCTCCTAATCGTCCCTAAAATAATGTTACTGTTCTCTTCTTTTGACATCCTTAACCTCAGTAAGGTAAACTTAATCGATTTGTAAAAGTAAATTTATATTCTAAGTAGTCGGGTTTCTTTGGAACCTTCAGGAACAGCGTCCTTTTATTTTGCTAATGGTTTCTGCCTTTTATCTGTTAAAGATTTTGCTACTATTACAGTAGTCCAGTCCAAATAGACATTTGACTTAGGAAAAATTCGCATAGAGCTGAAAATTGGCAGAGACGTTAAATACATCATTGTAAATAAAATGTCAAAAGTCCCCGTCGATACTACTTCTGCATAAAAATTTATCAAAGTCAAAGTGCAAAATTAAGTTTTTTTCCATTTTTCTCGAAAACGGTCAATTTTATCGTGAAAATAGATCAGACAAAAGTTGTAGATCATATAATTCGCTGCAAAAATGGCTCATACACTTTTTCTCGTACGACACATCATTCGTGAGATATCGCGGTTTTAACAATTACAAAATTTATATTTTACATAATATGCACACATTTCCGCACCACCTATGAGGTAATGTACTTGGCGCACTTTTTTTTACGTGGTTTTTCCAATAAGTATACTCCACGATCTATTGTAATAAAGAAAGTTTGATCAGATCGTATCCTATTGATTAAAAGTATGGTAATATTGCTAATGATCAAAGTGGAATAGGTTGTTTTCTTCTAAATGTTATTATAATAAATAATTGTCTAATTCTACTTCGAAAATTATTTCTTCATCTTCATTTTCTTCTTCTTGCAGAATTTCTGTTCGCTGTTCTAAGAAATGGAATGCATCAATTGTGTCTTCATTAACATCATAAATATTTTCATCTGTTGTTTTTGATTCAATATTGGAGCAAATGTGACCCTGACAATTGTAGCATACTGGCGAACAAAATAATCCTACTTTTTGACAGCCACAATTCCTACTACAATCCGTCTTGCAGTTACAAAAAATAGTATTGAGCAGTTTTTCTGGAACAGGCGGGAGTAGAGTTTGAATTGGCTCCAAATAATTATCTGTTAATTTCCAACCCCATTCTACTGGGTCCAGCTCATTGCCTAGCCACACTTGCCACAAGGTTACCGACGAAGGGAATTAGGGACTGACAGTATCCTCTTTTATTTTAAAATACTCATTCAATTTATACAAATTTTATTGTGTAAGTAACACAAAACCAATAGTTTCTTATTTTTATTTATATTGAACGTCCGATGACGTGTATAGGCTGCATTTAAATGCACATTATGTAAAATATTAATTTTGTAATTGTTAAAACCGCGATATATCACGAATGGTGTCGTACGAGAAAAAAGTGTCTGGGTCATTTTTGTAGAGAATTGTATGATCTACAACTTTTGTCTGATCTATTTTCACAATAAAATTGACCGTTTTCGAGAAAAATGGAAAAAAACTTAATTTTGCACTTTGACCTTAGATAAATTTTTTTGCAGAACTAGGATCGAAGGGGATCTTTGACATTTTATTTATAATGATGTATTTAACGTCTCTGCCAATTTTCAGCTTTATGCAAATTTTTTCTAGGTTATGACTTTTTTTTTTCTATTTTGACTGGACTAGAGGTAGAAATATATGTATAGCAACCTCAAATTCACATATCGTATATAGATCTTCATATCTTCAAGCAAAATTTTATCAAATTTCATAGGGGAAATACTACTACATCTCATTATATCGACATCTCCTAAATAATCTAAGCTTTTAAAGCTTCATTACCTTCAAGTATACATTAATTATCCCTAATCCTTGCAAACTTTTTAACAATTTGATTTTTTTTTTTATTAGGATTGCATTACGTATATTGTTTGTGTTGTCTATTTGATCCAAAAAAACTTCAATAATTACTGTATCGATCGTGATTGTTAATGACCATCGTGTTCAAGGAATGTTCCATGGACATGATCAGTCCGCTATCGTCGTCTAATGCTAACATAATTCTTGTATTTATGATAGCTCTCGCATGCCATCAAATTAGTTGCTTTCAGCATGAGCCGTACGTATTACCATAAATATACCAACACTACTACCATCCGACAATGTCAGGCCAAGACACAACCCACGTCGGTCGTGTACTGTAGCGTGGACGCGAACGGACATGAATCTGAACTAGCGCAAATAAGTTCGCGATAGGTTACATTTTGCCCTACACAATATCAGGTGCACGAATCGGGATTTATTCACTCCAGTGCTATTTATGACCATTTCTTCCTTTTAAACCCCAATGAGAAACTTGATATTATATCGCCGGATATATTATTACGATCCTCGAAGTAGAATATCTGTTCGCTTCACGATTTGCCACGCATCTCATTGTTTTCGACAGACTTGCAGATTTGTAGAGGTATTTCAAAATCTCATGAACCTTACTATTCAGGTATGCAGAACATAACTCAGCCTCTGTCTGTTTTCGAGCATTTTACAGCTCATAAGATTGTGAAGAACCTCTAGCATTATGCTACATATTTAGATAAATAAAATGGCGAAAGAAGACTTAAGGATACTGTAACACTCCCATTTATGCAAATTGTCATGACAATTTTTAAAGTAAAAAAAAAACGTATGGCTCTTATACGTCCGAGCCAACCAGATAACACACAGGGTGTTTTACAACGACCCAATGAATAAATAAATACATTATATAACGCAAAATTGATTAGTTAAACGCATCTGCCTTGTGGAAACAATTATGCTAACCACCTGTGTTGCTTTTAATTTTTTGAAATCGTGACGAATAAAAACTTCAATGGTATTTATTATAATACTGACCATTTAAATTTGCTCCGAGCATTTTCAATTCTACGGTGGAATAATTATTGAGACTGTCATGTTTCTGTAATTTTCTCACATAGATGTTAACTTGCCTTGCGGAGGTTTCTACGAAATGCAAATAATTAATGTGTGTTAAAAAAGTTAGTGTACGTGTTTGAATATTTAGGTCAATAACTTCTCTTTGGTTTACTTATTTTCTTAGTGTCTATTGAGTACTGTAATCTACCAAATTACTGCATCTGTAGGTGGTATTTATAGTCACCTTAAAACCAGGGCCATCAAGAAGCAGGAAATCTCCAGTGGGGGGTGTTTTGTAAGAGATCAAAATTTTAGAACTTTAAATTGGTTTATAATTTTCATAATATCAAAACATACCTACAAAAAAGATATTTTGATAAAAAGGCTTTCATGTAAATCGAATTTATAAATTTTGTGCATCCGGACCCTTCACCCGGCTAAGATTAAAGGAATAACCAACACAAGTATTTTCGGCGTTGTGATTTGAATTTTTTCCCATATGAATAATTAAAATTCCTGTTAAAGATGCTCTCATCTTACCTTCCATACCTATAGCTAACATATAACAAATCGTTGTTTTAATTTCTCATTGAAGTTTTTTCAGGCAGCCGCGTTGAGTGCCTGATTTAACCTGATTTATGAGCGCCATTTATTAATTCATTTTTCCAGCATGGAGAGAAGTCGATACATCTTTTGCAATAATAATTTTTCATCGTGATTAATCGGTTGGAGATTAGAAGTATCGTTCGTGTTTTACACTTAATCCGTTATACATAGGTACATATTATAAGTAATAAGATGAAAAACGTCCGTGATATTGCAAACAAAATTTAAAATTAAAACTCCTTTTTTTATTATCTTTCTTAAATATATACGGGGTGTTCTGAAAATGATGTAGGAAAGTGATAAAAAGTTATTGACGATTAAAATTGAATCGTCGATAACTTTTTTAATTGACCTCGGATTAAAAAAAATATTGTAATGTTTTGTTCGTCTTGGTCTGCTTTTTCCGGTGATATCACTTTCCTACATCATTTTCAGAACACCCTGTATAAATATCTTGTGTCACAATGATTGTGTACGATAAATTCGATCCGGAACTATTCAACCAATTTTTATGAAAATTTCAAAACTTTTGATTAAAGTTATATTAATACATTTATAAGAAATTCAAGTTTTTACCTTTATATTCAGATTAAATTGATAACATAAAAGAATAGCAAGTCTAAAAAAAAATATCAAACTTGAGATATTTCTTTAGGTTTGCCTTTTCCGACGTTTTTACGATTATTTCTTAAAAAATATATGTTACGCGCTTAATGCACCAAAATAAATAAACGTTATATTATAAGACTAGTAGCTATGCCAGCGACTTCGTCCGCGTAGAATAGTGACTTCTTCTATATTTTTATTTTCTGGGCTTTTTGCCGACGTCATTACACAAAATTTTTATTCCTTATTTTTGCCCCCTTTAGGGTAAAATTTTTACAAACTTTAAATGTCGTATTTATATCTCATCAAAAGCCTAAAAAATAAGTTTCAAGCCTCTAGCTTTATATCTACTTATCTATCTCTGTATCAAATTCTCATTTAAATCGGTTCAGTAGTTTAGGCGAGATTGCGTAACACACAGACAGACAGAGTTACTTTCGCATTTATAATATTATAGATTAATATAGTTTAATTATAGTTTAAAATAGTTTATATAGCTTAGTATTCAACTACTTTTATTGATCCAAATAAACAAAACCTCTATAACTTTTTACACTTAATATTTTAATTTTCTGGGCCGTAAGCTTTTTGGACGATGTCATTACTCAAAAACTTTCATCGGCTAATTTTATCCGCTTTATGGTAAAATTTTTACAAACATTGAATTTCGTATTTATTTATATCTAATCAAAAGTCTAAAAAATAAGTTTTAAGCTTCTATCTTTAAAAATTACGAAATATCCGCACAAACTTTCCTATTTCAACTATGTCCTTTCTCAGGATCTAGACTATCTCTGTACCGAGTTTCATTTAAATCGGTTCAGTAAATTTTAGGCGATATTGTGTAGCATACAGACAGTTACTTTCGCATTTATAATATTTCGCGAATTCATTTTCATCGATTTTTCCATGGGAATTAGATATATTCTCGCAGTAAAACGTAGCCTATGTGTTAATTCAGGGTGTCAGCTAACTTCATACCAAATTTTATTAAAATCGCTCCAGCCGTTTAGACGTGAAGAAGTAACAAACATACACACTCACAAACTTTCGCCTTTATAATATGAGTGTGATTAATTCCAATGTTCGAGAAATAAAAAATATTGTGGTGCATAAAGCGCCAAATATTTTTTTTTTTTATATAAAAGATTGGTAAAACGTAAATCACAAAAGCATAAGAAATATCCCAAGTTTGATGATTTTTTTCATAGCACCTTCTATTTTTTCTTATCAATTTAATCTAAATCTGAAGGTAACCACTAGAACGTTTTGTAAAAATAATAAAATGGTTTTAATCAAAATTTTGAATTTTCATAACTATTGACTGTTTTAACTGTTATTAAACGTTCAAAGAAATATTGTTTGGCAGTTACTTCTAAATTTAATTTTTCTCGGATTTGTGCAACTCTTTACATATATTTATGAGCACAACTTTTCAATCTTCATATAAGAAAATGTACAATAACTTTTAATTTATCTGAATTCCTTACACACTTCTGTAATTTTTGTCAAAAGAAGTAAAAATCCAAAAAGTCCCGTTACTGTTTTGCATGCGTACACCGCTGCTGTTGCCGGTTTGATTCGCCTCTTCTACTTTTTTTTAACATGCAAAAAAATCGACAAAACTATGCGACCGACTGACTACCTGCCTGGCTGCTTGATTATTCATCGGATATAACGTCATCTTCACAGAAGACTATATCTTTGTTCATTATCTAAATGTTTAAAATATTTACGGGGCAATTAAAATCCTGCTGCTCTATTTGTAGTAGGTCTTTCTTTCTGGACGTGCACATCAACTTGTTCGCTCGCGAGTAATTATTGTAAGATGAGTAGGAGGGCAATAAGTAAAAGAGAAAGAGACATCGTTCCCCTTTACAAACGAAAAAATGTTTGTGTCCGTCATGTAAATTGTAGACCAGTCAATATTCAATTCTAATTCATTAAAAAGCAGCAGCAAAGAAATATTAATTTACGTCATGCTTTATTTGTCTCTTTGCGCGTTATATCAAATCGATAATTCCAATTTTTTAATGCGCGCGTTAATGAATTCACAGCTGGTGGCAAATTCTTACAGATGACGTTGAGTTTTTTTCTTGAACTGTCTAAGGCGTGCTGATGAGAACCAAAGTGTTCGAAATCCCAATCCACTTATCATCTGACCACATACCTCGTAGCGAACATTAGAATAACTAAGCTATGATGGTTGGAGTTCATTAGTTTACTTTAAGTATTAATAATAACTATTTAATGTAGGTACCTACCATAAGTTCATTATAGAGTAATTTTTATCTTTTAGTAAACTGTTCTAATAACCGATTTCCTTCCTACGCCCGTTTACATTCCTGTGCCCTCACGCATGTGATTAGTTTATTGCATATTATATTATCAGACATTATTATGTACCTAGATGTACATACCCACGTTTCAAATTTACTTGGAATCAACATACCTACCTACCTATACTTAATATCCTAAAAGGGAAAAAATTAACAGATTCTTCCACCGTTATCGTCATTCAGGTGTGAAAAGTTAAATGGACTTTGACCATATTTACCAGGAAAATTAAAGAGTCGTAAAATTTAAATGGTTTACGTATGGTAATAAGTTTCTAGTTATTAATGATATAAATTAGTACCCACATGCTTACTTGTAAACAAAAATATTAGTATATATAAGTTTTTATGGTTACAGTGGAAATTCTTTTGCAGAGTTTGTTTTTCTAGGGTATAAATAACGGGACAGTATAAAAGATAAATAATTTCCCACATCAGAGTCATAAAAATATTTAAGGGAATGTAACCTGGTCGAAAAGTATTTACAATCTTTACAATTCTACTAATTTTAATTGAAAGAACACCTAAAATATTTTGAGGTACCTAATGTATTGAAATGATAAAAACAATAGATTTTTGTTGTTGATGAAACATTGTTATACCTACTAGTAATAAAAAGTTCTTGAAACATTTGAAACACTTGAAACATTTTAAAAGTGTTTAATTAAAAATGAGAAAAATGGGTCTGAGGGGTTTTAAGGGCTACTTTTTCCTCCAGGGGACGACAAAGTTGGCCAACTATTTTTTCAATTTTAAAAACATAGGTCATAATTCTGACTAATTCAAGTAATCATTTGAAATTATTTCAATATTTCTCTCACTAAAAAGCATGATTTCATTCTAATCCTACTCACTCCCTCTCCGCCCCATTTATGTTTTTACTATTTGTTTTAAAAGGGTCAGACCATCTTCCTTACTTAACAACCTTTTACATTCCTCTTTTTCTATCCTTTCGTCACATCCTCCCAAGGCATGCATTAATGTTTCTTCTCCTCTTTCACAAATTCTACATACTCTGTCTTCATTCCTCTTCCACTACTTACATCCTCTACTTTCATTCCCTACTCTAAACCTTGCGAAAACATTTATATCCACCTTTTGATACAAATATTGTCGTGCAAATTCTCTTTGCCAATGCTAACTTTCTCATATTTTTAACATACGAGGGCGCATAAAATATAAACGAGCCTTTTTAAATTGAGCGCCGGATAGTTATTCAAGGCGCATACGGGCGTTAGCAACTTGAAGTGGGGATTTTAAGTGACACGGAAACGACTCGTCGTAGTGCTGTGTTTGCTTGGTTAGTAGCTATCACAATGAGTGAGAAAGAGATGCATAGCAGCGTTGCGCAACGGATTATTATAAGTTTCTTACACGTGAAAACGTGAAACCAGCTGAAATTTTGCGCAGATTGCTAGCACAGTTCGGAAATGAAACGCTTTCGTGGCAACGGGTAAAAGTTTGGTGCAAAGAATTTAACGAAGGGCGTAATCGTGTCGAAAATGTAAATCATCCTCGTCGTCCGCGCATATCGCCGGTTAACATTTCACGTGTTAGAAACCTTATTGAAAGGGACCACCACGCCACTGTGCTTCAGATATCTGTTGAACTCGGCATCAGCTATGGGAGTGTCCACACAATCATAACGAAAAACTGGGGATTCCGAAAAATTTCAGCTCGTTGGGTCCCAGAGTTACTGATTGAAGATCAAAAAGCTGCTCGAGTTCGCATCGCAGCTTTAACGCAGGCCCAAATCAGTGAAATGCACTAGACTCAGTCGGAGCACCATTCATATAGCCCAAACTTATCCCCTTGTGATTTCCACATGTTTGGGCTCCTCAAGAATCATCTGAGGTGAGCGATTTCAGCTGATGAACGTGTGGAGGCATGGCCGTAGCTAGGGGGGGGGGCATTGTGGGGCAATGCCCTACCTTGAAATCACAATGCCCTACTTTATAAATACCAAAAACTAAGATAAATAATTGTAATTAAATTGCTTGTGCATAGTTTTAGATAAAAAAAATTGTAGTGATAGCTATCTAAACTTTTCCGAACATACCACAGTTTCTGGCATTCATTTCATATTATAATAATTCTTTGTTCTGTGTATAGACGGCATTTGAAGCGCCATCACATGAAGCGATGGGTCTATTTAATTATAATATCTGTAATGCAGAAGGGATTCCCCGTAGCATATATTGCAATATGGGCTATATTGCAATCTATGGTACGGAGAATACCTTTTTAAACTATAATAAACATAAACTGGAGGTTTTTTATGATTGTTTGTAGTTTGGTTAAGTGAAGTGTACGGTAAAGTGTTTTAGTCAAAAATCGATACAATTGTTATTTTTATTGCTATAAATTGAAGATTCATTGATTTCGCAATGGATTTACGGGCTTTCTTTGGAAAAAAACCAAGAGTTGAAGAGCAAATTGACCATGAAGAATCTCACTGCTCAAAACAGGTGGAAACACAAAATACAATCGCTACTCCTAGTTCCATGCTAACAGGTTGGTCAACACATGTTGCTAATGTTAGCTATGGTATTCCTTCTGATATTGCACAAAGTTTGCAGAAACAATATGTCTAATTGTAAATAGTATTTTTGGTCGTATCTATTTACTCGTATCACCCCACCATTTATTATTACCTCACTCTCACTCAGACGTGGATCTCTACATCCAAATTTTAAAATTCAACCATCTTGTTCGCTTGTTCTTCATCATTGAGGATTTAAAAGTTCTTAGATACATGCTCATGCTCTGTCACAGAAATTTTTTGTCTACCTAGAGGTCAGTGATATACATGGTGATTGATTTAGAAACCCGTGCTTCGAGGGCAGATCAATTATGATCAATTTTTTACTTCCGCCCTACCTGTAACCAATGCTGCCCTACCTCAAATTCGACTCTAGTTACAGTCCTGTGTGGAGGTGTTTGTGCGCAACTGGATAGACTCCCGCCCTGCTTCATTTTATGAAAATGAGATGAAAAAACTACCAATCTCGTTTATATTTGTTCCATCCTCGTATTTTGATGTATCTATTCTTCTCAAGTGCTCTCCTTTTATAATTTCACTACATGTTATCTTAACTAACTGTTCTACGTTCATACCTAAACTACCCCATTCATTTAATTCTTGGCTTAGACCTAGTTCCTCTAAAGCATCATCCCTTTTCTTATCATACTTATTTTTGATTCCTATATTTAGCATTTTTTTTCTCCAGCCCTCCTTGCTTATGTCCTTATCTCTTAAATTTTTGAGATTCTCTTCGTCTTTAACTACCCTTTTTCTGGTTTCCTCTACAATTTTATCACATTTCAGCTCCCTTTCTAACCACAAAGTCTGGTGATGTGTTTCTGTCTAATTGTAAGTTAAATTTCCACTTTATATATCTTATGTAATATTTCCACTTGTTCCTGTTCTTTTCACCCCCATACTTCCACACCATATAGTGGTGCTACACTTCTGATAGTCACATCAAACAACCAAGGTAATTCCAAAATATAGTAACTAATTGAATGCCCAAAATAATTTTAAAAGAAACTGCTTGCAATTTGGAGCCATTATTTTTGATCTTTAGCTCATTATCAAATCTCATTATAAGCAGATAAAGAAAAAAAGAGATAGAGAGAAATGACTGACGGCAAACAGACAAGCTTCCCGAAATCTCTTCTGGCCTTGGAGCTATACAGTATACAGTGTAATAATCATTATCGCTTTCTAATCTGAGAAAAATCTCCAACGTTTCGTTCATTAGGCATAAAAAGCATTAACAATCTCGATCGGCAAATTATAGCTACCAACGAAGCGCGCGTACTTACATATACTTATATTTCTTCAGGTTTCATCGAGCGGATCGGCAAAAACCAAGAATGAGAGATTCTATCGATGCTCGAAACGTCCGTCGTTATGCGAACTTGTGTTGTGCGCGTATTAAAAAGGCGTGTAATAATTATTGAGTGCGAGCAGCAGTTGCCCACGGTAGTAATTCTAATGGTTGGACACCCGATTTCGATCTCGTTCGATGGATAATTATTCAATGGAATGATGGTACAAAAAAGAAATTAACCAGCAGAAATAAAGTCTTTATCCGGGCCGATAGTTTTACATCGATTCGAACCGACTTCGATTAAATGGTTTAATAAGTGGCATTTTAATTGATAGAATAACATGTTACACGTAATAGTGAAAGCATTAAAATTCTGAAATTGTTCCCATATTGGTTTCAGTTCTTTTTTCAACTTGTTTTGTTTATTTATAAAACTTATACAACCGCCAAAATTTCAATTCACTTACTCAAAATAGTTAAGAAGTGTAATTGAAGAATTTTCTTATTAAAGCAAGTCACCAACAATTTCATCGAGAATCAAGTTTTATTTAAATTTGTGCAAAATTTAAATACAATTGGTAAATAATTATGCAAAGCCATAGATAATTGCAATTTAATCATGAAAATAAACTTTTAAAACTGTAATATTCGGTAAATATGGGCAAAACGTATAATTTATATACTAATTTTTTTACCCAAGAAGCCTTTATATTTTCAAGTAAGTACAACTTTTACCCACCTCGCAACGTGTTTATTTAGTTCAACTCCTATAAATTTCTCCTTTTTGAATTTATAATTTTTGACCCTTTAAGCTTACACAGAAAAATTAGATTTACCTTGTCTACTTAAATTTTATAGATTAGATATATTTTTATTGTATTTTAGGTTATTCTTAAAACACATGTTTTTGTTGTTAACGTTGTCTTTCATTTTATAATTACTTGTGTTACGACTTTGTTCTGCGTAAAATCAATTAAATAGCTAATAAACCTAATGGGATAGTAGTTAATTTAATTAGCATTAATTATTACGGATTAGTCGGTAAAGGTATTATTAGATGCAAGCATAATAGCGTTATTACAGACTAGTGGTCGTGGGAAAATTTTCACCAGGTGATCTCTAAAAGATTCCTCGAAGAAACAACAATGTTTTTATAGCAAGGAAGCGATTGTTACACAAATTTGAAAACATTCTGCTACAAGTTCTGTGTAACTCCAATATTATTGTAAGTTTAATAGAAAATGAGATTTAATCCTGACGCAGACGTGACAAAAACTATTTCTGTGGTACCAGGAATGTTGTGTTGGTACAAAAGGTTTTTTTGTAATGTAATTTATTTTTTCCATTTAACAATAAACACCTTCTTACACAAAATTCAATTTTGAATTACAAATAGTTCTTATCGCAGTTGGCATTACGATCTTTAACGTAGAACTTATAAAGTAAATAAAAAAATGCTGTGGAATAGGAACGTAAGTACCTACCTAATAAAAAAGCAGTATCTCACGGGTCTATTGCGCTCCGCTCTTGCAAAACAGCTTTACTGAAATAAGAACAAATAAAAACCAAGTTCATTTCCTGTGTAACAAACAACCGCGGTTTTTAAATGTTTATGTAGATGCATGGGAAAACAGATAAAGCACCCAGAACAAGTTTTCGATGATTTAAAATCGGCAAGATGCTAAAAACACTTAGAAATACAGGGATGAGAGGCACAGATACCCCCTTTAGTAATATAAAACAGTTTGTACGTGACAAAAGTAACACGGTCGCTTATAAAACTTAAAAAGCAATAATATATGAAAGTAGAAATTGTCATCGTTACTTTTTAATCAACATAAATGACAACGCTATAATAAGAGCACCCCCTTTAATTTCTAAACAAAACAAATCGTATTGTACCAAGTGTGAATATTAAAGGTGATGTTGAGAAGTTGAGTTCCAACCCCACTTATTCATGAAGGTCATGTACAACGGTTTTAATTCATTGAAGTTATATAACTATTATTATGTACCAACAGAAATACAAATGAGACCATTAGGGGTGCCTACATGAGCCATAAAATTTGGAAAACTGTAAAATCGTTCATTCCCGCGATAGTTTTTACAGTTATAAAGCGTTAAAACAGGAAATGAGGCCATTTATGTACTAATGGAATAGTTTAACTGTAATTCCATTATTTCTGGTAGGTAGTTACTAATTAGTATCTTTGAGTCATAAAAATATACCCCAATGAATAAAACTATTAGAAGATACATTGTAATTAATTATTCTCTCGTCTAATCACACTGATATTATAAAGGCGAAAGTTTGTGAGTGTGTACGCTTGTTACTTTTTCACGTCTAAAAGGCTAAAGCGATTTTAATAAAATTTGGTATTTAGTTAGCTGACACCCTGGATTAATACATAGGCTACGTTTTACTGCGGGAAAATATCTTATTCCCATGGAAAAATCGATAAAAATGAATTCGCGGAATATTATAAATGCGAAAGTAACTCTGTCTGTATGCTACACAATTTCGCCTAAAATTACTGAACCGATTTAAATGAAATTTGGTACAGAGATAGTCTAGAGCCTGAGAAAGGACATAGGCCACCTTTTAATGCGAAGAAAGGGTTGTAAGGGGTTGAAATAGGAAAGTTTGTGCGGAAATTCCGTAATTTAAAAGATTTTTTTAGGCTTTTGATTAGATATAAATAAATACGAAATTCAATGTTTGTAAAAATTTTACCCTAAAGGGGATAAAATTAGCCCATGAAAGTTTTTGTGTAATGACATCGTCCAAAAAGCTTACGGCCCAGAAAATTAAAATATAAAGTGTAAAAAGTTATAGAGGTTTTGTTTATTTGGATCAATAAAAGTAGTTTAATACTAAGCTATATAAACTAATTTAAACTATAATTAAACTATATTAATCTATAATATTATAAATGCGAAAGTAACTCTGTCTGTCTGTGTGTTACGGAATCACGCCCAAACTACTGAACCGATTTAAATGAGAATTTGGTACAGAGATAGATAAGTAGATATAAAGCTAGAGGCTTGAAACTTATTTTTTAGGCTTTTGATTAGATATAAATACGACATTTAAAGTTTATAAAAATTTTAAATGCTGCCGAAAGTCACTATTCCACGCGGACGAAGTCGCGGGCATAACTAGTAGGTAGATAATCAAAATTCAACTTGAAGACATTAGTCAATTTTTGACTAATTAAAAAGATAAACTATTAATCGTTTTAAATTTAAATAGGTGTACAATAAACATACTGCAACACTTAAACATTGGGATTATTCCCTTTATTATTCAAAGGTGCGAAGGAAAATCGGCATCCGCGTCTTTTATTACAGTTCTTGTAGTTTAAGAAGTTTTAATAAGTACATGAAATAATTACTGGACGCATAAAACGAGTGCTTGAGTACTGATTCACATTTTTAAAGCAATCACTCAATTGCAGTGCATAAAAAGAAAATAAAATGCGGAAAATCTACTTTATTTCTTAAAGTTTTACTTGCTCATTTATTTGTACAAAGCTTAGTCTGCCCTTACAGAGACTCCAATTTTTGAGAGTAATCACTCAGTAATGTGAGGAGGTACACTCTCTTAAGCATACAATATCTGAGTCGGTACTCAATGAGCAAGCAAAACAGAGTAGACAGCCCGTACTTTTTAGATTCTACTTCCTTTAAATGAACTGCAAAAGGTGTGTACATACTTTAAAAATGTGAGTCTGTACTCCAGCACTTGCTTAAGCGTACAACTCAATATTAATGTCCTGGACAAAAATCTCCTTGAATAACTCTTAGAAGTTTAGGCTAGTCTCCGTTTCTCCCTGGCGATTTGCATGAATATAAAATTGAGAATATAATCGGATATTAAGCCACAAATACCTCAACGTTTCACTTTTAGGTTGTAGGCTTCATCGGGGGCCTGGCTAAGTTCTCAGTTTTAATAACGTTTAGTTTGTTTATATTTAGTTTATAATAAAACTTTGTCAGCACCATAAACTACATCTCCAGGAAATGTAAGAATGCATCCCCTCACTGGTCGCTACAGTTATATATGGTACTTCAAATTATTGAGCCCAAGAGTGGCACATTTTGTCTTATCCGATGGAATTCAATCACGTCTTGTCGTCGTTAAGTCCGATGCATCTGCGCACTCAACCACAACGTCGACATTCTTGCGGAAAAATCGTTACGGATTATTATTAAGATCGGAACAACCAACTCAGTGGTCACCCGACGGGTCATGAAATTGATATCGAAAAGCACGACTCGACAGAAAGAGAGAGAGACTCGTACCATCCGGCAAACCGACGAACCAACCACACCTCACTTACAACATCAAACAACAAACCATTTGTTCTTGCCTCGACCAATTTTTTTGCACCTGGGCTCGTAAAAAAACCTAAGAACATGACAGTGACGGTATAATACCTGTACAGATTGTGGCCAATTTATTGGCAGGTTCAACAACGGAAATAGAAAGTTTCATTCGATAAATTAATTGATAACCCTCAGAATTCTTGAATAATCCAGGCTTCACTGTATGATTTTATCCTAAATTTTTAAATTCATCCAGAAGCACGTCAAATTATATTTTTCTTTCTTGGACCTCAGACGTATGGGAAAAGAATATTCTATTATCTTGAATGATTTCAAATTACTTGGAAATATAATAATACTTTGGGCGCAGAACAATTGGTCATGCAATCGATTTTGGGGAGCTGTTATACCTAAGGAACCCGAATTGGAACATCTTAACCCGAGAACTTCCTAACCCTTTCTTGATTCCCTACAATTCAATCAATTTTTGAACTATTTCCATCGTAGTGTAGCAACGAATGCGTGAGTCAATAGATCAAAAGATACAGCATTGTCGACGTGCCGTGTAGTGCTTGAATTGGTATGAATGTCTTGTGTCAATAACACGCGCACAAAATACAAATACAGTCTGGATTAAGTCGGGAGAAATTCTCTAACCGTTTTTATGAGAGCGTTCCCAGGGTAGTGGTGAATAAATAAATTAAAAATAAATAATAAATTACCAGAAAATTCGTTACAATAGCTTCGTAACTCATCTTCTATAAGACGATGACCATAATTAATTGAAATAGTCCGCTTATGTTAGGCAGAATATATTTCCTGTGTTACTAAAACTTGTGGCGTATAATTAATTGAAACCAATTTCTTTTACGTCTTAAAATGGTGTAGAAAGCCCAGTGCGCAAGTCTGACCTGATCAGATTTACATTATTTATATATTAATACAGATTTAAAATTATGTGTTGAAAGTTCTTTCATTTTGCTACCTAATTACAAAGAATATCTGGTTATATTTCGTTTTCTCGACGAATACGTATAATGTCGTGGGAATTCTCCCGTGCACTTCTCTTTACGATCTTTTTTGCGTCTCAACTTCGTACAAGAAGAGCAAATGCCAGTTTGTACGGTGTTATGTTTCATATATCTAAGTCCTTTGTAAATTCAACATTCATTTACCACAATAGTACTCCTTCTCAATGACCTCTCTACCCGCATGACGGTTTCCAAAGGTTATGTTTATTTGCCTGCGGTTATGCACACATAACGTACCTGTAGGGACATCCACTCATTATGAACAATGAAGAATATACCAGTACAAAATTTTCTCTTGGTTCAGCAACCTTCTGTATTTTACCATTAATTATTTTCAGTTGGTCAGCGTTGACATATTGTGTAAAAGCACGTAAATTTTACGTTTACTGACGAAAAATACATACAAATGTAGGGCAAAACGATTAAAAAATACTTTGGCTAAAAGTTCCAATTTATTAAATATTCTTAACGAATTTACCACACATTATAACATGCTTCACAACTATTGAACCACCAAAGGTGTCGATTTACTAAATAATATAAATATTAATCAGCAAACGTAGTGGCAACCTTACAGTTTTTCTAACTGATTAATATAAAATTACTTGCTAAATTTAAAATGTATTATTTAGGGGATTTATATCTACATTGTCATTCCTATTTATCAATTTATTGGTGAGAATGTAAATGTAAACTGATAACATTAAAACCATCGTAATTCAAAGTATGCATCTAGTTCTAAGTTCTGACTAATAAAAAGCTCCAGTCGAGAAAAAGCTCTCTGCACTAAATGTACCTAATGTACGTTGATACAGCGAAAGCAAAAGAGTGCATTGTTATTCAAATGCGTGCCTGTCATACGTACGTACGATCTCCTGGGACGCGTAACACATGACAGACAACTGGATGTACAAAGATGGACAGCTTTGTTTTCTCGCAAATCATTCCAGCAAGTTTATGGCATGTTCAATAGAATGGCGAGCATTTTGATTGTAATAGATCAATCATACAGTTAACATCATCAAAGCAGAGCAATGCAATCGGGAACGAGAAATGTTTATTTAGTTCAGCCATTTAAACAAAAAAATATTCATTAAGAGTATCCGTTCTCAGTAAAAAAAAAAACACAATTGTTAGGAAGGTACTAGATCAATCATGTATAAATTATTTAATTTTTATTTCATTTCATATCAACATACTCATTTAGGAACAATAAGGAATCTAAAATGCTCCTTAAAGGATATATAATATGGAAATACGTATATGACCATTACCTCCAAAAGACATTAAATTAATATTTTTAATGAATATTGTTAGCGTACAGTTGCTACAATCCTAGAAGTTTCAACTCTAAATCTCCACTGGTTTTCAAAAAATAAAATAAAAGAATAAAAGATAATGAAACAGTTTTTCCCTCAAATTATTTTTACCAGTTTTGAAAAAACTAAATATATGATTTAGAGACCTACAACGGCTCCTCAAAAGAAAAATTGCAGCTAATATTCATTAATAATAACCTTAGAAAAACAATGTTTCAATAATTTTGGAGGGCAATTTTCCCAGTTACGCCTATTACGCTATGTCCTTTTCATAAATTTTCAATAAATGAATCATATTTCTCTTTAATTTTCTGAAAACAAGTACAGATTTTAATAACGAAAAATAAATTAGAATTATTTTGAAATAGATTTTCTCTTATTAAATGTTTACATACCAATATAAAAAGTAAAGTTAAAATTTAAAACTTTACAATTCTTGAGAAATTTCCATTTTTCTTATTGGAGTGCATAGTGCCTTTCTCTATATAATTTCTTAATACTCATTACTGCTGGACGTAAACTACTTTTGATTTTATCCATAAATATTGGTAAACCTCCATATATATGTCTCTCTGTAATCACACTAATATTAGAAAGGCGAAAAATTGTGAGTGTGTATGTTTGTTACGTCTTCACGTCTAAACGGCTGAAGCGACTTTAATAAAATTTAGTATGGAGTTAGCTGACACCATGGATTAACACATAGGCTATGTTTTACTGCGGGAAAATATCTTATTCCCATGGGAAAATCGATTAAAATAAATTCGCGGAATATTATAAATGCGAAAGTAACTCTGTCTGTATGCTACACAATCTCGCTTAAAACACTGAACCGATTTAAATGAAATTTGATACAGAGATAGTCTAGAGCCTTAGAAAGGACATAGGCTACTTTTTAATGCGAAAAAAGGGTTGTAAGGGGTTGAAATAGGAAAGTTTGTGCGGAAATTCCGTAATTTTTAAAGATTTTTTAGGCTTCTGATTAGATATGAATAAATACGACATATAATGTTTGTCAAAATTTTGCCCTAAAGGCGATAAAATTAGCCGATGAAAGTTTTTATGTAATGACGTCGTCCAAAAATCTTACGGCCCAGAAAATTAAAATATTAAGTGTAAAAGTTATAGAGGTTTTGTTTAGTTGGATCAATAAAATTAGTTGAATACTAAGCTATATAAACTATTTTAAACTATAATTAAACTATATTAATCTATAATATTATAAATGCGAAAGTAACTCTGTCTGTCTGTGTGTTACGCAATCACGCCCAAACTACTGAACCGATTTAAATGAGAATTTGGTACAGAGATAGATAAGTAGATATAAAGCTAGAGGCTTGAAACTAATTTTTTAGGCTTTTGATTAAATATAAATACATTTAAAATTTGTAAAAATTTTACCCTAAAGGGAGCAAAAATAAGGAATGAAAGTATGTGTGTAATGACGTCGGTAAAAAGGCTTACGGCCCAGAAAATAAAAATATAGAAGAAAAAAATTTAAATGCTGCCTAAAGTCACTATTCCACGCTGATGCAGTCACGGGCATAGCTAGTTTATTATATATTACACATTTATTGAACTTTTAACTCGTCGTATTGATTGTATATAATAAAAGATTGAATAATCTATTCTGCCGCTGATCAAAATCGTCAAGTCTTCATTTTGACTTCAATTAGATGCTATTCTTCGTCCCAATCCCACTAATGTATTTGTGTTATTGGATACCCATTCAAAAGAAAAAAAATAATTAAAGATTATTTCGTTGCAAAACTAATCAATCTTAATACTAACTGACTGTAAGTTATTTTGTGCCTTTCTAAACAGCTTCTCCTTCATTACACAGAAATAAATGACTCCCGAACGAAACAATAAATTCACCGAACCGTCCCGTCCGTCCGTCCGGTTAAAACATTTCAATTCTTATAACACACAAAACATTTGTTATCTGATCGATCTTCTATCGGTAACGATAATGAATATTCCACGATAGAGAGAACACTTTGCGCACTGTACCCATACACGAGACAGTGAAACAAATCTGACTGGTAATCGACCAAAGATCTCCATTATTTCTACATCATCTTCACATGTCAGACCGTCCTAGTCAGTCCACCGTCCGTCCTTCTAGCGTGTCTGTCTGTCCATGTCCAGCGCCCGTCGCTCACTTCAAAAACCCTGACGAGCTCCCATTACAAGAAACGTGTAGCGTAATAATCGATTAACCACGTGGGTATTATTTTACCATCAGAAAAAGTGAACTCATTTGTACGCGTCCACAATACAAGCCGCGACAACTAGATAATCGGTCATCTACTGTCATAATTCCAAATACTTCACATAATAAAAACGTTTAGGTATGTTTACAGGGTGACCCATAAAAATAGAATATAAATCGCTATTATAATCGAATGGACACGGTTGTTTCCTGGACGTTAACCTTTTGTTTTTTTTTTTTTCAATAAGATAGCTTCTAAGAAATAAAGTTTTACCATTTAGTGCACTCAATGAAATGAAAACAAAACATAATTAAAAGAATATTTTGTTCCCTCAAAAAATTCGGGACAGAGAACAAATTCTTAAACAATCCTGGAAATCTCATGAAATTTGTCACTATTTTTATTTTGACTACAAAGCAACCCCTTGCATCCACCCCCACAATTTTAATTAAACATTCGATTGTCACTTTATGTATCTACTTACAATTTTCCAGAGAAAAATGGAAATTTTTGAAAACTCAGAACAGAAAAAAATAAAGGGTACAACGAGCTACCTTCACTAGTGATAAGCAAAATTGCTCTTGGTCCTGCTTTTTCGCAAGACCACGACCAAGACTGAGTAAACAAGACCGAGACCAAGCCCTAGACTATCCGAGTCTTGGCCTTGATCTTGCTGTGCTCATCACTACCCTTCACTGTTCGATTCTTCTAATGAAATGAAGATCTAATAATTTGGTTACAAAAATTCGAACATCGAAAATCACTCATACCTACTCTCAATATTTTTGTTTTCATCCTTTACTATATTTAGAATAAAAATTGAAATTTGTAATGATTGTTTAAACAAATATTAATATTACAATTAACTCTTTTCAATTTTTAAACCCACCCCTCTGAAGATGTCCTGGTAGGATGAATCAATAATAATATAGCTATAGTTTCCAATACTTACCTTTATTTAGGTAAATATGAAAAATCAGAATCTGGTTTAGGGTAATAAAGGTTTAATTTAATCAGTGAATTGTTAGGAATGTTGATAATAAGTTCGTTTTAAAAAAATTCCAAAATTGTTACTGCTTACGTGTCTATTCAATTAATTGAGTTACATATTAAGAATCATATTATTATGAAGGATATTTTTTCGGCAAATAGGTAGTCATTTTCTGTAGATGAATTAAGTTATTACAGAAGATTCATTCTCAATAAATGAGTAGCACTTGCTCTCTGCAGAATTTGCTTTACAATTACACATATCTTCATGTTCGAAAACAAGCTAAATAAACAAATAAGGTGGTAGGTACTTTAAATGGTACAGTTCGTAACCACATAATAAGGTACATATATTTAATAGGACCACATACAAGACAGGTGTTTACTTTCATCATTCTTGTAGTTAACAAGTTTTCTCAAACGGTCAAGTAGGCTGGTATGATGAAAAGGAATTAGCCAAACTGCAGCCACACAAAACAACACACAAAGAACTTTATAGTTATTAAATGAAATACTCAAGTGCACTTCCTACATTACTTCACATCATTCAATTTCATTATAAAATATAATTTTGCCCCTAATTATGGATTCACTAATAATATTTAACAACCAACCCGATAGATGGCGTTAACTGCGCTCTCTGTAGTTATTTATTAATCTCACTAATGTAAACAAGCCAGTTTGAAGTCGCGTCCATATTTAATATCGTTTTGAGAGAATGTTTTTTGCTATTTATTTATTAGACTTTAATATACATTCCCATATTCATTTATGACCACATGTGCAGTTGCATTATGCCCTGAAGTACTTATTGTCGTGGTACAACCTCATACTCTATTGTTTACATTCAGCCGTTGGATGTACTATGGAGAAACGGCCTCAACAGCATCACTTCATAATTGCTTCGCAAACATCCAGCTTTCAGCTCGTCAGCATTGAAAGTAAACATGAATTCCATCCTGCTCCTCAATACCAGCCGCAATTATTAGCTCAAGTGTGTTTGAATATCGTCTTACTTGAACGCACCACACCGTAGAGGGAATAACATATCAAGTACTCGAAATTGTGAACGCTAAAATACTTAGCAATGATGATGATCCCCCAGCTTTACGTGGAATTCTTTATTGGAACCGTTAAGTATGTACTACAGTACCAAATGTGTTGGACTCTAGGATGTTATTAGTGAAAATGATTTGAAGGTAGCTTCTATGCCTAATACGGTAATAACTGAGAGTTACAGAAATAAATATTTTCTATTACTTACGAGAAAATTAAGAAATTTTAAAATTGTAAAGAAAGTCTATCACTAATCTTTGATTAACGCTACTAGAGTTCCAAGAAGTTCTTGATTTTTAAGGTCTTTGTCTTGATCTTATCTTAATTCAAGTCCAGAATATGTCAACAGTATTGATGTATCTATAAATAGAGATAAAATCAAAATAAGATTGAAAATTAAAAATCAAAAACTTCTGCCAGAAAAAGACATTCATAATCACAATTTTCAAGCCCAGACAAGGGACATAACTGTACTAGACTTTCAAGAGATTCTTGATTTTAAGAAAAACCCTTGATCGTTATTTTCATGGCAAAACAGAGGACGTAATGCTACTAGGGTTTTACGAGATTGTAGATTGATGATATTGACACCAAAAAGTTTGACAAGAAAAATAGAAAAATAAGGCAACTAGGGTTTAATGAGATTCTTATTTTTCATGTAAGATTTTAGCCTATTTCAAAATAATAACAAGTCATAATTCTGCTGCAAAAATGAAACCGAAATCAACAATGTTTAGCTTCAAAAATTTGTTGTTCATGCTAAAATAGAAATATAACGCTACTATATTTTCACGAGATTGTTGACTTTCCAACAATAAGTCAAGAGTACAAATATAAGAATCGAAACAAGATCAAACGAATCTTGTCAATCACCATGATTTTGTCAAGACAAATTTTTCTTGATCTTGTCACTGAAGCCAATAAAAAGATGCAACATAATTAGGAATTTTGGAGATTCTCAATTTTCAAGAATTTCATTTTTAATCTTATCTTAAGCTGAAAGCAAATCAAGAGTATTTATTTATAGTAGGATATTTGAGGCATAATTAAAAATTATCAGATTGAGAATTTTAAGGTTAACGAATTTAATCATGATTTTCAAGAATTATTGTCTTGATCTTGTCTGTATTCAAGACAAGAATAAGAGGAGGGTATTGATCAAGAGAATTAGTTCCAGAATTTTCGAAATCAAAAACTTTTGTGAAGACAATACGTTTCTGATTATGCTATTCAAGGCAAGACAAGAGATATAGAGTTTCAAGAACTCTTATTGTTATCTGGTCTTAAGCTAAGGAAAAAGAAGTGAAGGGTACTGATGTAAAAATTGAGCCAAGATAAAAAAAAATTAAAAACTGGTCAAGACAAAAGATACATAAGATGTTTTATATTTCAAAAATCCTTGTCCTTATCTTAATTCAAGGCAAAAATATGTTGAGAAAATCGTTACTTTCAAGATCAAAAAGTTTTGTTAGGGCAAGATGTTTTTGATCATAATTTTCAAGTCATGATAATATAAATAATGTTGCTAAAGTTTCACGAGATTTTTATTTTCAAGAATTGTATCTTTATCCTGTCTTAATTCAAGACAAGGAAAAGTGAAAGGTAGTTACTGATAAAGAAATCGAGACAAGATCATGAAAATTAGATCAAAAGCATTCGAAAATTTGTATCAAAACAAAGAAAAATGTTCTTGATCATGATTTTCAAGCCAGAGCAAAAATTCAATCTAGATCTTGTCTTGATAATAAAAAATAGGTACTAATGTAAAAATCTATAAAAGATCAAGAGAATCAGATCAAGTCCAAGCGCTTAAGGTTTAGAGTTTCAAGAGATTCTTGGTTTGTTTTCATAGGAATCCCTGTCCCTGTCGAGAGTTCGGTTTTCTTGAAGACATTAGATTTATTATGAGAGTAATAGAAACGTGATTAATCTTATTCTTAAATCGGAATGTTACATTCCGATCGATCGATATAAGAATCGAATCATCCTTATTTGTACAAATCGCAATTAGCTTCGCTGTTATTAATGTTGTCCATTGTACGTAAATCGAAGGAAGAATGAAAATGCATTTGATTCGAACGGAATATGCAATCGGAAAATAAACACGTAGCCGTTCTGTAACTCGTTATCTAACGGCTCGGATACGCATGATCCTGCACAGATGTTTACCCTGTCAGAACAGAACACGATAATGGACGAATCGATGGTATCAAACGTGTCCGCCACTCTCGCTAGTCCGGACACAGACACACTGCCTCTGATGGAATAGGTACCTCTTCTTGCCAGACCACTTCGTAAAAGACAATTTCTATCGTGTTGCTTACGTCTTCCGACGTGTAGGTATATATTATGTACTGTACACTTATAATCATACGAATGTATGATATGGTTTTATTTTCTTATTATCAACAGAATTAGTTTGTAGATAGGAAGTTGTAGACACAATTGTAATTTTTTTAGATTTGAAATGCCTATTTAACATTTCGAAGGATACTTAATGGTTAAAGTTACCAAATTGAGAACCATCCAAATTTTGCCACCTTGATTATGATATCAGAATAAATGTTTTAAAAATAGAATCGGAAAAGGTAAAAACGAAATTATTAAATTATTTTATGATTGTTAAATTTCAATTAATCTCTTTTTTTATTATTTTATGCCTAAAGCCTTTATTCACTGACCATATTGCAAATTGACTTACATACTGCTTGTAAAGACATTTTTTTCTCTTCTTAAATCTAAGTTTACAATGAAATGAAATAAAGCTGTGAAAAAAGTCTTTAGCAATCACTTTGTTGGTCAGGTTGTCCTTCAACATATGGCTCCCCCAATTTCTTCCATGTATCTCTGTCTCGAGCAAACCTTCTCCATACTTTTGGTAAGTCATCCTCTCATATAGTCTGATTTGACGTCCTTTTCTTTTTTGACGTCTTTTCCTGTTTCGAGGGTACCATTCCATTGCGTTCTTCGTGCATTTTTCTTTATCTGTCCTCATTGTATGTCCAGTCCAGTTCAATTTCAATTTTCTTATTGTTTGTTGTACATTTCTCACCTTTGTTCTTTTCCTTATTTTTGAATTTGTCCACCGGTCCCGTAGCCTTGTGTTCAGCATACATACACTTTGAATACTTTGATTCATTTTTAGGGTTCCGCACCTCAGGAACGCGTGGAGGTATCAATCTAAAATTTATACCAAATACTCAGATCTATTGTCCCTTGGAGCTGTGAAAAAATCAAACTTCTAAGCCAACGCAATCAAAAGATACAGCCGTTTATGCCGCAAATTTTCGAATTAAAACCTACAGGGTACTTCCCGTGAACTCAGAATCTTGAAATTTGGTACGAAACAATGTCTTATAGCACAGATAAAAGTAAAATTGCGAAAACGGTAAAGTTTAAGTTACATCATATAATAAAAATATTTTTAATAATTTTAAAGTTACTACCCCTTTCCTCATGAACGCGTACAGGTATTAAATTGAAATTCATATCAAATACTCAGGTCTATAATACCTTTAAGCTGTAACAACATCAAACTTCTATGTCAACGCAATCAAAAGAAACAGCAATTTAAGCCGCATATTTTCAAACTCGCAACTACTCGCAAGGGAATCAAAACCTAAAGGGTACTTCCAGTCGATTTAGAATCTTGAAATTTGGTATGAAGCAATGTTTTATAGCACATATAAAGGAAAAATTCCGAAAACCTTAAATTTTTAGTTACATCACATATATACAGGTTTGGACGGAACCCTCGGTGCGCGAGTTCGACTCGCACTTGCCCGGTATTTTTTAATTATTTCTCTTAACGACCAGTACCGCTTCCAAGTATTGCTTATTCTTCTATCTATTTCTTTGGGGTATTGGTCTTTAATTGATATTACTTGTCCCAAATATATATATATATATATATATATATATATATATATATATATATATATATATTTATCTACGTTTTCAATAACTTCTTGTCCATTTTATGCACTTATTACAGGTTAAACTTTCAGTAGATTATGGAGCCCTACTTTGAAAGAAAGAAAAGAAAGAAGAAACTTGGGTGTTTCATTCCCACCAATATTGGTGGGCGGGCTGTCCCCCCCGGCCTACACTCTTGTGCAAAGTCGGGGAGGTAGGGCGGAAGGCCCTCTTCAGCCTCCTTCAGGAATCGTGGGAATGGGTGGGTGGTGGTGTGGGGGAAGAAAGATGAGACGGACGAAATGAAGACAGAAGAGAAGTGAAAGACTATCTGTGGAATATTACTACCCCAGCATTTGCCTAAATGATCCAAGGAAACCACAGAAAAACTTGGACCAGAGTAGCCGGCCCCGGAATCGAACCGGTGACCTCCCGAATGCTAAGCAATGATCTAGACCACTAGACCATGCCGCTCGGTTACTTTGAAATTCAGTTTTACAATGAATTAGAAATTTATCTCGTTAAGTAACATTAAACCCTACATTCTGTAAACTCAGTAAGTTATACTTATAAATTCTAAATTAAGTAAATTATCTGGTGTCTTAATTTAGATTTTCTAAGCCCCATAAATTAATCACATTCTAAATTTACTAAACTCTCTATTCTATTCAAATTCTAAAAAAGATTGCCTCTATTCTCATTTCTGGATTCATTGAATTCTTTAAATTCTAAATTAAGTAAATTATATAAGTTCTAAATTCATTTTATTCTCTAAATTAATTAAGTATATACAAAAATCCTAATTCTGTGAATTGTCAATTCAAGATTTATTTAATTTCATAAACTTTCTAGGTTTATTAACTTATCTAGGTACATTCTTAATTTACTAGGTTATCCAAATACTATTTTTTCTGAACTCTAAATTATCTAAATTTCAGATTTTCTGAATTCTAAATTTTCAATATTCTCCAATTCCCCAATTCTGTGTCCATTCCAAGTATTCAAATTTTCTAAATTATTTAAATCCCAAATTCTCTTAATTTCAATTTTTCTATTTTCTCCCAGTTCTCAATTCTATGGTAGATTCATGGAACGTACAAATTTTAAATTTTATCCAAATCCAAAGTCCAAGTTCTAAATTCTTCGAGTTCTCGTGTCCAGATTCATTGAATTTTCTTATTAATAAATTTTGTAAATTCATTAATTAGAAATTCTCTTAATGCAAATTTTAATGAATTCATTAAATGAAAAATTTATCAAACTGCGTAAATTTTAGATTTATTGAATTATCTAAATTTTAAATTCAATTAAAATTTTTCTAAATTCACTGAACCGTCTAAATTCACTACATTATCCAAATTTTAAATCCTAAATTCTACATTTATTATTCTGATGAATGTGTTTAATCATTCTTCTTATTCAATTTACTAAATTAGAGCAACCCAACCTGACAACAACCTTGTCTTTCAAAAGGTGCATTATATTGCAAGCAATAACAAAATTCCTTTCAATTGTAATTATAGTAACGATAAAAGAGTACCTATGTGATAAAATTTTAATATTTTGTAAATGGCCCTTTTTGAAAATCTGCTTTTAAACTATCACCAAAAAGAACCTTCAATTAAAAATCATCTTTTAGTTTATCTATATAATATAAAGTTTACATACTACAAGTATTATGAAGCACATAGAAAAGATTTAGAAACTCATAAGAGAGTTCTACTTTTTGGAGTTCCGTCCTGTAACATAAAAGACCTTAGTCGCCAAATTCATGTGTGTAAGAAATCTCAAATCCTCAATTTCCCTCTACAAGAAATAACTAAATTCCATCAATCTTCCCGTGAATTGTAAATTTTATATAGATAAGTAGGTTTACTTTTTAGATTCATTTCAGCTCTAATCTTTTTTAAAGGTTCGCTTCATATCTTGAAATCACACACATCGGAAAAAGATACGTGTTACTAATATCTTCGAATAATTTCTCTTGTAGTAAGTATGTAAAAAATTTATACGTCTTTTAGAAAAAAAGTTTAATTTCTTCATTTAGAAAGTTTTCTGAAATTTCCGTATCATGCGCTGATCGTTCAACATTACAACGTGCCTATAGAATCTTTTTTTTTAAGTAACATTAATTTTAGACAACCAAAGCACGTGTTCCAAATCTTCTACATACATACTAGGTACTAGGTATTTAAATATGATTTAAATACACTTTTTAAATCATTATATATTGGATTATTGATACCTGTTTAGTATTTTACAAAGGTATGCATAAATAAATAAAGTATTTATTTTAAAATAGAGGCAGTGACTTCACTTATATTTACGTACAATGTAAAACCGATATTTATTTAAGCATATAAGTATTGTATTATAAGAAAGTTGGCGTATCATTCTGTGGTTTATTTTACAAAACCCGCTGCACGTTCTGAATAAGTATACCGATAAATTTGCATAACAGTAAGTCATAGGTTGTTGTTTTTTTGTCCAGTCATATGCGGAACTAATAAGAATTTTACCGATAAGATCGTTATTTTAAAGTACGATCTACTTAATATACCTCTTCTTACACGATGTCAGGCTTTTACACGCGCAAACAACGTTCGCTGCACTACATCTCTTTACGAAGCTTTGAATCCACTTGTCAGATTAGCGTCCAAGGACTTGTTAAGCCTTTTTATAAGGCAAATCTGGTTATCGTGTAAGGTAACCATGCTACGGGTTGCGCCAAAGAAGCGCTCTTAATGGGCAATTAATACCGTATTAAAACGTATCAGAACGTTCCGGTAAAATGAAAAACAAAATGACTACTGATAAATGAATGAATGAAAATACTAAAGGTATAATTAATAAGTTCTCCTTTCTGTTCATTATTATTTTTAGTAAAAAAAACTTATTTTCAAAAGACTTTGAGTAAGGACTTAAAATAACGTATTAATATTTAGTTAGGATCTTGTCATAAACGGGCGAAGCCTCATTTGATTAATATAAAAATTTTACGAAAATGTTAATGATGATTTTATGTTTTTTCAATCATGGCTGTACTCTGATTATTTTTTTTTTAATCTATCATAATCGAAACCTGGTTTTATTAAGAGCCCACCAAGTGCTTTAACTCGAGATAATCCTACATAGGATAAGCCAACTGAAAATTCGTTCTCTCCTAGGTAGCGTTGCCAAGCGTCCAGATAAAGCCGGACATAGTTAGGCTTTTTGATTGCGTGTCCGGCCATAATAAACAGTGTCCAGCTTTTGGCTTTTGTTAGGCTTTTTACATTTCGCAAACGAGCAAGTGCCGAGCGTGGACGAGCGCAGACGAGTCGACTGTTTATCTAGATTTTAATTTTGATTGATGACTTTATTTGACTGAATAATAATAGAGTACCTAGACTGACTTGGCATTCGGTTTTGTTTATATTTCATTAGAATTTAAAAAAATTATGGTAATAATAAAAAAAGCTTGATTTTACAAACTATTTTTTTGTCGTACCTATTAATACTGAGACACAAAATCCTCAATAATGTAGGATGTCCGGCCTTTTTACCCAAATATCCGGCCAAAATGGCTAGTCTGTCCGGCTATTAGGTTTGGCGACCTGGCAGCCCTACTCCTAGGTTAACTATAGCTTTATCTGTTATTCCTTGTGCACGATGATTACTTATAGCATATCCAAGCATCAACGGAAATTGCCTATGGGTACAATTGATTTTCGGTCTCCGCCCCTTCAGGGCTCTATTCTCTCTCTTCGTCTTACACACAGAAAACATCGAAAAAAAATTTTTTTTATCATAACAGTTGGGATTTCATATTGAAATTGATCCTATGACCGTCTAATTTTAAAGCAGAATACGTACGTAAAAATTTCATCAAAATCAGTCCTCAAGTTTAGTAGGAGTGGTATTTCCAAGATAACCCGAAAATCCAAAGAAGAGGGCTTCCCCCAATAATCTACTAATGAATACAAGGAAAGGAGACGTGAAAAGACAAAAGAATTCTTTACTGTATTATATTCCCTTAATGCCGCCCTGAGCATCTTAAAAAATACCCTCCCCATTACCCATATTCTGAGGGTTCAGAATACTTTTTGTTTTCCACTGTAAGAACCAATAATTTTTCAAAATTGGGAAGTTATTTGTTTCAGGCCTATTTTCGAAAATGAGTATTTATCATTTCTCGACTTTTTGAGATCATACATAGAAAGCTAAAGGTAAAAAAACCACACCGATTGCTGTAAATCCCATCAAAATCGTTTAATCCGTTTGAGAATATTGTTGACGAAGTTTTTTTTTCTTTTGAAACGACAAAAGAATTCCAAATTAATGAAATCGAGATTCAGTACTCAGGTGCCTCACTTTTTGATTTTCAAATTGATCGATTAAATCTTCAAAACCCAATTTATTTTTATTTGTAAATGCACATTTTTTTGAGCTTTTTTGATAGCGCAAAGGAAATTTTGGTGCCGCTGGGAATTTACCGCCCTGGGCACTAACCCCTAATTATATTAGAAATGTTCAAACATCACCACCACCCCTAAACTTCTAACCAAACACTTTTAGTGTTAGAGAAGAAATCGTCTCTCCTACCGATAGTCTCACTTTATGTAAGATCATTTTGTTATAACTAATAAATGTCTATAATATAACCTTTCAATTTTGCCTAAATTAAGTTATTAGTTATCTATAATAAACAAGCAAAGTGCTTCAGGTTCAAATGCTATTTAGCCAAAAATTGTTGAAAACCGTGCGTTTATTTATAACAATCGCTGGTTTTCTCTATTTTTTTCGACTTGAACTGAAAATTCAAGAAAGTTAAATATAAATCTGAAAAAATTCGCTAATTCGCCAACCATTACAAATAGTCTACAATGATAACACTTCTTAAATGTTACTGACTTACTTACCCAAATTAGGAAGCCAAAATAATTTTAGAAAACTTTTTTTCGAGGTATCACAGAAGGTTCGCGGAACTGGATTTTCAATAATTCTTCCCTTAATATCATCTTGCTTAGGATCAAGATCTTTCGAGAATCGAGAATTGTGTTTTTAACAAAAATTCAGCGTAGTGCATTACATTAAGAGATAAGTATCCTTTTAATTAAGGTCTCTTACAAGTATTAAGTTTCCGCCATATTATAGACGTGGTGTAATCCTCATGAACCGACAGATTAATAAATGTTTTAAACTCTAAATAGATACTTACCATTACCTATAAGTTTTTGATATTAATAGAACTGTGTGTTTAAATACAAAAGTTTACAGTATCGTTTTAAAGCTTAATAGGGTATGTTCCTCCCTGTGTCAAAGAATAACGAGACTCTCAAATCATGATCAAGAAAATGCATAAGTCAAGGAAATTTACTTTACTGATCTTGATAGTGATTTTTAATCCAAAACAAGAGTTGGACATTAACATATAGATTCTTGTCTCCAACACATTCTTATCCCTCCTCTGCCTATATAGATTTTTTTTTGTAAGTTCATCTTCTAAAATTCGTACACTACGATTTATAATACTCTTATTATTATTTAGATTATAAGCAATGATAATAATCAACTATGAAATAAAATTCAACATCACACGCATATCTTAGTAGAGTGAGCACTTTCTCTTGTTCAGATTCTAGATTGTCTTTGAACGCATTGTGTCTTTTGTTTCAGGTTTAGCTTTTACCTTTTAGAAAGACAAAGTGATTATATCGATATCAAGTGTGTAACCTACTTTTAAATGGTTGTAACACGCAGATAAGTTACAAGTGAAGGGACCAATAAATATTACGTATGAAAAAGAAATATATCCACATACATTTGAACTTTGATTGGAAAAATTAATAAAATGAAGTATTTTTCAACAAATGAAGCTTTAATAGAGCTATTTAGAAATATTATAAACTTAATTTTTCTTTAACAAAGAAGGAAACACACTTGGTTTTGTTTCACAAAAATATTTATTTACTTGACGATACCGTTTCGGCTTTTACGCCATTTTCAAAAGAGTACATTTGATTAAAAGCCGAAACGGTATCGTCAAGTAAATAAATATTTTTGTGAAACAAAACAAAGTGTGTTTTCTTCTTTGTTTAAGTTATTATTAAAATGTTTCACCAAGAGACAAATAACCGCATAAACTCCAATATTAATTTTTCTGCTTCTTGAGCATAGGCTCCACCTCTCGTCCACTGCTCATGAGATTTTGAATTACCTTTACATTTACTTGTGTTCGTAAGTTATCGACTTTTGTGTGCAGATTAGGTATAATTATTTGAGATTGGGTAACACCGGTGTTGGAATTTATACCTTCTGTTCGAAAACGACTTTTACTCGAAACAGTTTTACGAGCCATTTAAACTTAATGGTTGTTATTCATACTGACACGAGATGAAAAGTAAATGCGGTTTTGGTTTAAGTAATAGGTATCTGCAGAGTCGTATATATCAAAACAACTAGAATTTACAATGGTATAAAGCATCGACCCTTAAGTGTTTCTTCGGCCTAAAGTAATTCTAAAAACAATTTTCAAGCGCTAGCATACATATGTTTCTATTATGTGATGTTTATCTACCAACGCGTTTCGCAGTCGCTCGTCATACTAAAAACAAAAAAATTTAACAACTTATTTTATTATTTCCTGAGGAAATCATCGCTACAAGCTACATATATGATGTAAATACAGTAAATTAGTAATCCCATAGATAATTTGCTCACGTTTAAGTGTCCATGAAAAGTACAGTGAAAACTCTGTAAACGATTTAAAAATATTAACTTATGCTGAATAACTTTTGTAACTCTACGACAAAAAAGTTCAAGCTGTAAATAGTATACAATAGTAAAAACAAATAGGAAGTTACGTGTAATATAAGATTTCACTCATACATTGTACTGAAAATGTTCCATAAAACGAAAGAATTTTGTTAAAGATGGCTTGCACTGTAAAGAATCCTTTTTGGATGATAATTAGCATTTGTATTGGATTAAATGACTTTTTTCTTGTAAACCAAGCGCTCTTATTGTCGTAAATCATTCTGCTCGCTTCGTTTAGCTTTTACTGCTCAAAATTAATCGAAAACGTTATGGTAATAAATATTAATCGCTTACAGTATGTTCGTTCATTATGACAAATAAAGGACCGTAACTCAAATAAGGAGAAAGAACGTCATAATTTATGAAAATATTTTGTTGTAAATGGCCGTTTTCGATCCGTCGAACGTATAATTAAGTATGCTAATGAAACTTATACGTGCTGATAAGCGCCTGTAAAAACTGACGATATAGAATCAACCAAGTCATAACAGCTACCTAAAAGAAGGGCATAACACAACTGCAACCACACAACGAATGTTAAGTAAGTAGGAACGTTCATGTCATTCATCATCACAAGGTTATTAGTTCAAAGATTAGTTACAAGGAATAAGTCAAAATTGTTTTTGTCTTGCTATATCTTACTCTTGTAGATTTTACATGACCAAGATCGAAGACTAATACCTATGATCGCAAGACTTAGACCAAGTTTAATGTTAACAATAAGATCAGGACCAGTTCAAAACTTACTAGCAGGATTCCAACAAAATCATCTAAATTCTAAAATTCTAGACCAAGCCTAAGACTAAATCAACAAGATCAAGATTTAAACATAACTCTATTGTAATGAAAAATACCAGGTTCAAAACTTACTAGCAAAATTCTTACAAAATTCTAATCTAAGCCTTAAAATTCTATGCCAAAACCTAGGCTGAATTAACATCACCAAGGCAAGGATCAAGACTTTGTAGCAATATTCTTCAATAAATTCCAAAAACCTAGACCAACACCAAAACTAAATTCTAAAATTGTAGACTAATTGTAAGAATAAGACTGAATCAACAAGACCAAGACCAGAATCAAGAATAACTAACAGGATTCCTGTAAATTTCTTAATCAAATTCCAAAATTCTAGACCATGGCCAAGGCTGAATCAACAAGACCAAGGCTAAGATCTAGACTTACTTGCAAAACTCTCCACTCAATTCTAAAGCTCTTGATTAAACCCAAGACGAAATTAACAAAATCATGACCAGGATCAAGAATTACAACAGGGTTCTTGCAAAATCCTCAGCTAGATTATGAAATTATAGACTAATTCAAAAACTAAGCCAACTAGACCAAAACCGGGATTAATATTTACTAAAAGAATTCTTGCAAAATTCTCGACTTAATTCTAAAATTATAAACTAAGAGAAATACTAAAGGAACAAAAGCAAGGCCAGAAACAGGAATTTAATGAAATTCTTAAATAAATTCTAATAATCCAAACCAAGACCATGACTAAATCACTCCATCCTTTAATGAGCCAAAATTTCTATTTCCAGAAATTAAAATACTGTACTTCTGTAACTTTCTACAAATATGAATCTATTGGATCTGGATCTTCTATTCCTCTTATCTCCTACTCCTGCTTCTAATATGTTTTTAGCTGTAGCTCTTCGTACCTACTTCAGAAGATGTTATAACATTCTATCATATCTACTTATTTTTGACTTCCAAAACACTTATCACTTATCATTATCTCCCTGTAACACTAATCTAATATACAGCCCAAGAAGAGATTTATAATTGCTAAGTAAATGATGAGAATGAATAGAAAGGATTAAAAGGAACACTATTTCACTTATGTAATTACTTTCATTTGTCCTTCATTTAAGCAAACAGATTTTCAAGGTTTCGACCGTTTTTGCTAGTAATGGGGAAAATATTCTGAAGTTTTTGTATTGCAGACCACCGACAAAAAAATTCTTGTTATGCTTGCAGTAGCATAATGCCGTAAATGAATGAAAATCATGAGAATTCTTCCTGTATTCAAGTACCCATTCTTTTTTTTTCTCACTGATGCATCGTGAACCGTTTTAAGTGCAAGCCTCTTCAACGGAAGCATAATTACTTACAAGTACACACGTTCATCTTTTAATATAACAACATTAATATTAATTGCCGGTAGGTACTTAAACCGAGCTCTGGCTGTTGCTTACTCGTGTATTGCTAACAGAGTACCACCTGATGATGATAGAGACATAGAAGGCAATAAGGATAACATTTAATCCTAATAATTACTTACATACTTAGTACGAATATACTTACCTACAGTCTGAACGGTTATACTTATCAATCAATTTTTATTTAAATTTGTACATTTTTTCTCAGTTTCTTCGCTTACCGAATGACTTTGGAGAAAGTTGAATTTACCAGCGATTTCTAAACTGTTAATTAAGCCATCAAAGTTATGTAAATTTTATTATCATAATTTAACACTTCTTATTCGTTTCCGACTATTTAGTATTAGGATTTACGTAGGATTTTGCAAATCTTCCGAAATTTATCCTACCGAGATTTCTCCGATGTCAGTTAATACATATACCAGTTGAAGTTTATTACAATATATGCTATCAATTAATAGAAACTTACAGTATATTTCGAACTAATGGCTTTGGAGTGACTACAGATGAGTACCTCAAGCTAGTTAACATAAATACACTAAAAAGTGTTATTTCACTATCTTTAAATAATTAAAAGTACGAAATGGAATTGTCTATTCAGCCTTTATCCTTGGTCCCTGAACTTTAGTAACATTAAAGACAGTTTTTTTTTCTCTATCATCAACTCATACACCTTGTGACTTGACTTTCTGCCTCCAAACACCACCACTACACCACTTAGCACTCACAAATTTCCACAATTCCTAAAGAGGGCTGGAGAGAATTAGTGATGGGCAAAGCAAGACGAAGATCAAGACTCGGATAGTCTTGGGCTTGGTCTCGGTCTTGTTTACTCAGTCTTGGTCTTGGTCTTGCTGAATTTCGTCTGGTCTTGGTTCTAGGATTGGTCTTGCAATAAGGTCTTAACGAACATTTTTCAAAAAAATTTTTAAACATTTTTCATTTGGCAAACATTTTTAAACCTAAATTCACTATCCACAAATTGAAAAAAAAAGTTCATTAAGATGTTATTGCTTATTATTATTCATTATTAAATTATGGAGTACTTACTTTAGTGATGAGCAAAGCAAAACTAAGACCAAGATTTGGATAATCTTGGGCTTGGTCTCGGTTTTGTTTACTAAGTGTTGGTCTCGGTCTTAGTCTTGCTTAAATTCGTCTGGTCTCGGTCTTAGTCTTGGTCTTGCAAGACCAAGACCAATTTTGCTCATCACTAGAGAGAATCTTCCATCTAAATCACAAAAGTGTGTATGCCAAAAGGACGCCACGCCCATTAGTGTTAACTTGTGAGAATGAAACACGAGCAGTTTTAATCCTTTAGGGAGATTATTGCCCCACAGTACAATATGATGGAAGAGTGCGACCACCAGCACTCACTGTTCAGAATAAAACATACAATAACATTTGTTAAAGGTTTCCACCACATTGTACATACTTCGGTTCGGTAGGACAACAGACCCACCACCACAAACTTTTGATGGGAAGAAAATACAACAGAATATTTTGGGTAAATAATTAAGTTATTCCACGACATTGCACTATAGAATTGTACAGTGGAATAACATCTCCACCACCATTAGCTGGTCGAAATAAAACTCAATAAAACCTTTTCAAGCGTGTGGGTTAGTCCGAAAATTTGCTAGACTATAACGTAATACGCCAAGCTAAATTATATAAGTTTTCACATTACAGTATTAACACAAAACAAATTATATGGACACCCTGTACATTAAAATTTGTATACTTCTATAAAATATTCCGACAAATTTATTACGTGAATCAAATTATTATAATTTCCATAGGCAACAGACCGAAAATTTCGTACGTTCCATGATAATAATTTACAGTGCAGGTGTTCAGAATAACACTTCCATCGACACTTTATGGTGACGACCATTTACATGCCATAAAAAAACACTACCTATAGCATAGTGGCGCTGCGTGACCGATGGTGTCGTTATTCAAACAGCATTCTTAATTTTTGATTAACTTTTTATCTATGCAAATTTATGCGGATATTTGAAAATGCAATTTTCTGCGAGGAATCTCTTTAAAATACGACAAGTGCATTGATCGATAAAGTTGGAATAAAAGAGAAAGTGCGATTAAGACATAATTGGTACTTACATTTTATGAAATATAAAACTACAAGTAGGTACTTCTAAAATGTGGTTTATAGGAGAACCATTCTTGATAAATCTTAGGTTTGTATTGTAAAAATCTATCTAATCAACTAAGAATTATCTCCATGAACTGTAGAAGTACAAGACCTTTAATAGTCTGTAGATCTTTATTGGTCTTTACTCATTCCGGATTTGCACTATTTTGTGCCAACGTACCTACAACGTTTCAAATTGTAAGCGACTCTTCAAAAAAGAAATTGGACCACTCCAATACCGAGCTACGTATCTTTGTAAATCTTATCATACAAAGAATCCGTAGGTGTTCAGAAGATTTATTTTATAAATACCTAAATTTTGTGTCAATTGCATTCTAGAGAATATTCTTCGTAAATTTATCAAACCTTCCTTTTTAAAAACACTCCGATTTTTTCTAAAAATTCTCCAGCTAATTTAATGACCTTTCCTTCTCAGAATCCGTTGACTACGCTACCCTTGCAAGGTTTTAATTTTTTGCAGTTCTCAGAATGTCCCCTCTGTAATGTAACTAGCAACCTTTATAATATTTATTGTAATAATCTTAACCGAACAAACTCTATTTTTTATACCGATCAATGTGTTTTTGTAGTCCAGTTTTGTATATGTCTAGTAATTAAATAAGTGGTCATTAATTTTTAGTTGGAGACATCACATCCGTCTATTAAATAAAGTGACCCGCCCACTACTATTGCATTTCACTGTAAATAATTCGCGGAAAAACAAGTAGTAATAATGGAAAGAATGTTAACATTATATTTAACCGTTGATACACAAAAAAGCGATTCCAGATTTATACCGAACGTAAAATACGAATTGCCTTTGATCTTTTTCCGACCGGCATTAAGTCGTACTTCACCCCAACCAAATCATGTTCTTAAGTTGTATCGTAGTAAATGTATGTTACTTAAACGCAGTTGTACAAAGTTACAGCCGTTCCCCTTAAAAGGCACTTATCGTCCGAGACGCAATTGCAACTTTTTAAAATTCCCGCCGTAAATCTGTCTCATAACAAATCCACCACCGTATTTCAATTTGATCGGTGTCCGCAATGGCTTGGCGACGTACTAATATAAATTCTGCTGCCGCTGATCTCTAACTTAGTGTAAACAATTGTAAAAGACAAACGTGAAAGTATTTTTAACATGTGTTCGCGTACGCACATTGCAATTCAACAAGTCCGTTTAGCCAGAAATGAAATTCATGTCTCATGAATACTAACGATGCGTCCCTGCGCTCGGGCCGCATAAGGCCTGATTGCGCACTTGCTTTTGACGACGTATTTATGAACTTATATGCTAATCAAGACAGATATATTTAGCCTGTAATTCATATTAGATGGACATCACTTTTAGTAAACAAAGTAACGGAATTTACCGGTCCACATACCTACATATTACCACTACACTGCATTTTTACATGACTAAGTTTATTGAGAACCGATTACAACAATAATTATTTAAAAATATAAAGGTAATAAAATATTGTTCAGTTAGCACAGGATCGAATCACTTCTGTGGTAGCGAAAGATTAATTTGAAAATGCGAAAAGTATGCTCCTAAACTTAGAGTACGGCTCTCTACTGTGTATATTGTCACATAGTGCTCATATTTTTCCACAATTATATTTCTTTTTAATTGTTTTTTATTTCATTAATTACATTTGTTCTAATTTAAAAATGCAACGTAATGGTTTTACGCAACAAGGAACCGCCACACGGAAATGCGACATGATTGCACGGCAAAAGTGTGCCGTGACCAACTTGCGAATTTCCGTTTGGGGGTGAAAGAGCACTATGTGGGTCAGTATAAAAGAATTAGTTTTTGAAGAACACGGGAGGTCAGAAGTGAGTAAGATCGAGCCAGCAAGTCCGAGGGGTTAGGGGGGTGTAGCGGTTTACCGCTATCACTCACCCTAATGCCCGATTAAGAGTCCCTGCCATTATCAACGCCCCTAGTTGATAATTATTTAGGCAAGTAGTTTTAAGATATATATTTATAATTAGTTTATAAGTGTTATTTGTTTTGTAAGGCATTATTAAATCATTAAAACCATATAAAATTCGCTCTTCTACGTTACATGGTGGAGGCTGCCGTGCTTCGTTCGGTAGTGCCTTTCGCAGTAAGCATTTTTTAGTAATTGTATTAGTAGTATTGTTTTAATTGTATTTTTTACTCCCCATGTCAGACGTTCTACGTTACATGGTGGAGGCTGCCGAGTTTCGTTCGGTGTACTTTTCGCAGCAAGTATTTTTTAAAGTAATTTTATATTTATTTAGTTTTTTTTTTACATTCCATGATATTCGATCTTTATGACATGGTAAAGCTTTGTTGGCAGTTTTTTGATAATTTATAAACAATTTTTTTTGTAGATGTTAAATTTTATTTTACTTGCTGAGTTAATACTTTTTGAGCATTTATAGTTTTAACATTGACATTGAAATCCGTCTTTGTTAGTTATTTTCAATTAATTATATGTTTTATTGCACAAGTTAAATTATTTATTAAAGAAAGAAGCGAATTTTTATGGATAAATAATGTCTACTATTGATATATTTTTTTATTTAATTCTTCTAATAATTTTAATGCTTAAATGGAAAAGACTTTTCGTTTTAAATGTGTGTTTAAGAACGAAAAAAGTCATTAGTGTGCATATTTTTGTGCTATTTACAATATTGCAGTGTCAAGTTATGTACAATGAATTTATGCTGAACAATAATTTAAAACTGACCTGCGTTATATTGTACCATATTTATATTTTAAATGAGCTATATTTTTTATTAATAATGATTAAATGTTTTTTAAATAAAATCTTGCAATATATTCAATTTACAGCTTTTCCAATTATATGTTTACTTGTTTTTAAATGTTATTTATTATCTATTTGATTTAAACTTAATGGGGACGATTAAAAACAGATTTTTACTAAAAAATCAATATCGGGCTAACAACGATTTATATACCACTAAATGTTCTCTTTCATGGCCGAGATGAGACAACACAGACAACACACTGAGCGAAATAATGGGACAGTTTTTGGACATCAATGGTCAAAAGAAACAGTCATCCACACCAACAGGGAAGGCAGCACCCTGCATGGAATTCCAACAGGGACACCCATATAACAACTCGAACCGTAACATGTGACTAATATTCCCTATACGTAGCTATGTTAAGGATGTTAGAAGGAGAAATGAGTTCCGGAAGCGTCGGGTGCTAGGAGCACTACAAGGAACCGTCACCGTCGTCAAAGAAATATGAAATTAGGGATCAGGAGCGTTGGGTTCCAGGGGAACCAATAAAATGAAAAATTCCCGTTAGCGTCCGCAGCAAAGTAATTATATATAGTCTGCCAAAGCAGACTTAGGACGTATTGGGAATAGGAGCTCCAGCAATCGTCGAGGAATCCAGAGGTCCAGAGTTCCGGCAGTCTTCGAGGAACCCAAAATAGGGACGCTCGATAAGCATAATAAATATTGAAGCTGACCGGAGACGGGACAACATAAGTATGGATCGACGACATCCGTGGGGACTCCAAGAAGAAAAAGGCGAGCGAAATTAATATTAGTACCCTCATTTCGAGGTTATGGAAATGGTGACGACACATGGTGGAGGAAGCCTTCTACCAGTAAATAAGTATAATTAGTAATGGTGAAAGGGATGTCACAATGAATTGGTATGGTCGAGTTGGGGTAGTCTTCTGGCGAAGAGGAAGAAATTTTGCGGCGGTCTGCTGTCCAAGAAGATAATGATCAAGAATCCTGGTGTGAAGAAGAGGATGGTGCTCAGTGGTAGTGTTGTCTAGTGGTATAAACATTAAAGGACTTGTAAAGAGATATCAGGGACAGTCTACAGCCCAAAAGGACTTTAGAATTGTAACATCTCAAACCCCTGTAAAATTTATATATAAGAAGTGCGGAAATCGCAGGGACGCGATTTTTTCCGCGAAAGAGGGATGTCACATAGTGCTCATATTTTTCCAAAATTATATTTCTTTTTGATTGTTTTTTATTTCATTAATTACATTTGTTCTAATTTAAAAATGCAACGTAATGGTTTTACGCAACAAGGAACCGCCACACGGAAATGCGACATGATTGCACGGCAAAAGTGTGCCGTGACCAACTTGCGAATTTCCGTTTGGGGGTAAAAGAGCACTATGTGGGTCAGTATAAAAGAATTAGTTTTTGAAGAACACGGGAGGTCAGAAGTGAGTAAGATCGAGCCAGCAAGTCCGAGGGGTTAGGGGGGTGTAGCGGTTTACCGCTATCACTCACCCTAATGCCCGATTAAGAGTCCCTGCCATTATCAACGCCCCTAGTTGATTATTATTTAGGCAAGTAGTTTTAAGATATATTTTTATAATTAATTTATAAGTGTTATTTGTTTTGTAAGGCATTATTAAATCATTAAAACCATATAAAATTCGCTCTTCTACGTTACAATATACCATAGGGTTTATAACAAACAGAAAGGAACGAACAATTCCAGAGTACATAAAAACGATAGATATGGTAGTGATGAGCAAAATTGATTATGGTCTTGCAGACCGAGACCAGACGAATTTGAGCAAGACCAAGACCAAGACTGAGTAAACAAGACCGAGACCAAGCCCAAGACTATCCGAGTCTTGGTCTTGGTCTTGCTTTGCTCATCACTAGTATATGGGAAAAATTCAATAAAGAAAGAAGCAGGCAGATTTAGTTTCGTAAATCCCCAACTTTTCTAGAGAAGGAATTCGATTTTTAAAGCTACCAAGATGTGTTTGAAGGTTTTAGGGAAGGAATTTTATCCTAAGTTTTACCAGGATGTATTTTCTAGCACATCTTGTGATAATAATGGGTTTAGCATGATAGCTTCCCGTTTTTTTTGAATTTCAAAGTCAACTTCAATTTCAACTATTTGAGACAGGTTTCTACTTCACAAAATTTTCTTGAATCAATTGACTGAGGATATACATTCACGAGACTCTTAATTTTCCTAATTTAAGATCAAAACAAGGGTATTGTCAAAAATCTCGTTATCCTTAGGCATACGATAAATTAAACATTTATATCCAAACAAATAATTGTATTTCCAACCAAAATTCAGCGTGGTGTGTAGCGCTTATAGAGAATGGTCTCATTTTATATACGTCCACAAACTCACAATGTAACTAATGGAAAAATGCTTCATATTTGGCTAATTTTGTAGGGCAAGATATCAACTTCAAATGCTCTTTAGTAGAAGAAGATAAAATCATGGCTTATTTATAAAAATACATGGCTAATTTTCCATGAATTTTAACTTTAACTAAAAATTCAACAAACCCAAACGAAAATTAAATAAAAATTTATCAAAAGGTTTATAATATCCTTTACAAATCGCCTGAAATGATGAATGTTTAAATTGTAAGATATCTGTAACAATTTAGAAGATGACAATAATTTAAAAAAAATTCAATGTGCTGCACAAGATTCACGGGTTACAATACCAAATTATGTTAGAATCCTAATCTTGTCTTGATTAAAAAAAATTCAAATCTCGACATTTTTATACATGATACTATGATATTTAAAACAAACCTAACATAGTGCATACTCTTAAAGATAAGTTTTTAATGAAAGCCTAAAGTTTTATTAAATTTCCGCTCCAATCTAGACATGCGTACCTAATGAAATAATCTGCGTCGACTGGTAGACTAATAAATATTTTAGGATTCAAATAAATACTTTTAAATCCTAAGATATGTTCTTCCCTGGGTCAAAAATATCAACACCCTTTAATCAACTCATCAAACCCAAAACGATAAAGATTACATTCTTAATCTTGAATTTCAAGTCAGAACAAGAGTTGAACGTCCAGATTAAAACTCTCGTTTTGGTAAAATCCTAGGAACAAAACTTCGAGAGCAGTTATGGTGGAAAATAAAAAGTTGATAACGTTTCAGATGAGATATTATAGGAAGATGATAAAGATGCTGTGGATTGAAAAAGGTTGGAAATAATAAGTTACTGGAACTACACAGGATGGTTCAGATTTAACTAGTCACACTTAAAATCTGAATTCAGAATCCCTAGTAAGAGGAAAGTTTCTTGTGAAATGTATTTTCGAAAATGCTTTGTTAAATTAGTTACGTCCCTCTAAAGTTGGGGGCCAAAACTTTTTTTGTTTTCTTAAATTTGAAAATAAGGAAAATTAATTTTGACGGATATGTTCTACTAACAAAGATTATTGTAAAGGTCATTTTAAAGTCATCCCTTATTATTATAAAAGGTGACATTAGCAACCCCCATTTATTTAGTTAGATGTCTACATTTCTTGTTACGGGATCGAATTGTTGCATAGAACTTTTTATTCCGGTTAAAATTTTTCTGTGAGGAACTAACTTCCTTCGGCATTCGATCCAAGCAAAGCTAAAAGGCCTTTTTAAAAAGGAAAAGCCTAAATCGCTTGTTTTTAAAAAGCTGCCGTTCTCGTTGCTTTAATCATCAAAATGGATACGCCTTCTCGACGCATAAATATGTATGTATAATGTTAAGAGTGGAGAATGGAAGATGCTTTGTTCTCTCAAGCTTCCATTCGCGGAGCTTGCTATAATATATAATCGACTGGCTTAGTCCTGTACGTGTATATAGCTGCAAGGGCTCGCGGCTTCCAAGGGACAGTAGAGACTTTATTAATAACGTATAGAGAACAAGATAATAGCTGGTAGTATTCGAGATAATAGTCAGCAGCATCTTCGTTTTGTTTCTGTGCTCGATTCCTACCCCCGGGCTATACTGTCTTAGGTCCGCTTTCAATAATAATGTTTGGCCTTAGCTCACAAACTCGGATTAAAGAGGAGAATATTATGTATAGTATAAAGCATCCACCCGCTAAATACAGAATCGTGATTTTCATTTTTGAAGGGGTGATTTTGTTTGAAAACGGAAAGCAGGGACAAATACTTTATCATAAGAGAATTTTCAACAAAACTAAGCATTAGAGGATGATAAAATTTTTTAGCTTTTCCCAACTTATTTTTCTGTGTTTTTTCAAAAAAATGTTTAATATCTGAATTTAGGCAGAAGAAAGTGTGAAAATGCGATCTTATGTCCTGTATATCATTTATTCTTGTTAAACGAAATGCATATGTGAGTAATAAGGGATTAGATGATAAAAGTTTTTAGTTTTTTCAATGTTGTTTGAGCTTTTGAGACTTTTCAAAAATCTTAAATTAGATATAAGAATGTATCATCCTATGTGTGAAAAGTTCATCAGCATTCACTCCTAGGAATTTTATTCATTCTGGTTAAACAAAAGACATTAAATTAAAATGCAAAATAAGAAGCTGTTAGGTTAGAGATTATATGTTAAAAAATTTAGTTTTTCCTAATATTTTTGGGGTTTTCTGTGAAAAAAAGTTCATATCTGAATTTAGACAGAAAAATATATATCGCTCCCCTTGTGCCCCCTTTATTTAACTAGGAGTTACATTTCTTCGTGTTAAATCACAGATAGTAAGAAAAAAGGCCAAAAACAAAGATGTTAGAATATAGATTAGATGATAGACATTCTTTGTTTTTCCTTATATCCTTTCGACTTTTATGTGAAGTTTCAGAAAAGTTTCATACCTGCATTTAGGCAGAAGAAATTGTCACACCAAAATTTTGCAGCGCTCCCATCGTATCCCTTTTTTATTCTTAAAAGTAACATTTATACGTGTTGAACCCTGCACTTTAAGTTAAAATACCACACGTAAAGGTGTTTAGTTTTTCTTAATGCCTATTCTACGGAGCTTTCTGTAATTTCAAAAAAGTTTTATATCTGAATTTAAGCAGAAGAAGAAGTCAATCCAAGTTCAAATTTTCCAGCTCCCCCTTGTGTTCCGTTTTTTTTTATTTTTGTTAAACCATAGAGTTAAATTTAAACAACAAATCCAACGATTAGATAAGGTCAATTTTTAGTTTTTCCTAATAGTCAAATCATGGTTTTCATACAAAAGGCGTTCTTCGTGCTGTTTGTAGTGGTTTTTACTAATATTCTCTGGACTTTTCTGATTTATATCTGAATTTAGACAGAAAAAAGTGTTATTGCAATATCGAAAAATTTTCGAGCACTCATCTTATGTCCCATCTTTTTGTCCCTAAGAATAACATTTATTCCTGGTAAACCAATGATATTAAATTAAATATCAATTTAAAAGATTTTTAGATTTTTTTAATATTGTTTGGAAAAGCTTCATAAGTGAATTTATATATACAGAAGAAGGTATCATTCCAGGTTCGAAAAATTTTTCAGCACTCTCCTCGTGTCCAATCTTTTACCCTTAGGAAAAACATCTATTCCCGTTAAATTAAAAATGCAATTAATTCAATTACATAATAAATTCATTCTATAAACCCCATTTAGGAAGTTCTTAACTAAATACTTATTTAATTTTAAAGAAAGTGTTATTAATCTTCCTGAAGGCATCAAAAACTATTTATGTACTGTTACATTGAATAACATATCTGTATGTAATTATAATAGAATACAAAGTCAGAAGTTGGTTTTTATATCTACCTATTTGCAAACATTAAAATTATAATTCAGCCTTTTGTCGTTCTCGTAGCGTTGACTCGTAATTCTTTTTACACGTCTCATAAACAACGACGTGTCTTTGGAAAACTGCTCCTTTGTACGGTTTCTTTACAGATAAAGGTACATAAGTGTATTTTTACAAAGCGGAAACAGGTTCGTGTAAAGATTAATAGCTCACGGTTAATTGTGGCAAAAGCAAATCGAATAGCTGAAAGAGGTTATTTATTTCCCGATTACTTCAACTGACCGTACAGAAAACTACAAGAGATCATAAGTACCTGCATATAAACTAGCCCTACAAATACGATTATAATCGCAACAATAAAACACTCAAAGCGTTTATGTCATAAATATTTATGAGCACAATTCGTTTGTCATAGAACATCGATTACATGTATGTTAATTTTGATCGTTTCGCCTATAAAAGGATTGTCATCTATGCTGTGTTAAATTGATAGCAATCAAACAGTTGCAAAATTACTAAAACAATTTCTATAAAATAAAAATATGTAGATATAATATAGGAACGGTACACCACAGGGAAATAATACCAAATGATGATCAATGATTTTGAAGGTAGAAATGGTAAAAATCATTTAATTTGATGGAAATCTAGTCGTGGTTTATGAAATACTGAATTACCTTCAAACCAAATAATGGATACGTCAAACTTTTATACTCTTTTTTCACCCCCTTAGAGGTTGAATTTCAAAAAAAATCCTTTGTTGGTGCTCGTCTACGTCGTATAAAGGAGATGTTTAGGCTGGACGACATTTTCGCTATCTTCGATTTGAGCTCCAGAAGTCTCCAAGACTTTCTTGATGTTTTAAATTCACGTTTCCCTTCGGTCAGATTTACTGTTGAATTGGAGAAAGATGGCAAGCTACCATTTTTAGATGCGCTGGTTATAAGAAATGGAAATTCTTTAGAATTTAATATCTATAGAAAACCCACTAATACCTCTAGATTTATAACCAGCGACTCTAATCACTGCGTTCAACATAAAATGGCTAGTTTTAATTTTCTTGTACATAGATTGCTTAGTTTTCCTCTTAGTAAAAGTAGTTATCATAGGGAACTCTGTACAATAAAAAAAAATGCGATTGACAATGATTACAATAGTAACATCATTGATTAATTAGTTAATAAGATTAAATTTAAGAATTCTGTTTCAAGATCTTCGACTTTTCAAACAGACACCAGTAAGATCAAGTTTATTACTATGCCATACGAGCCAAGATTTACTCGAGGATTCGAAGGCATTTTTCGTAAACTTGGTTTTCGCATTGCCTACAGTTCAAGTGGTAACTCCCTTCAAACTCTCGTCGCTAACCCCAAGGATAAAATTCCTTTCTTAGAAAAGTCGCAGATATATGAAATTAGCTCTAATGACTGTAGTAAAAAATATATTGGACAAACTAGACGCTCGATCCAAACTAGATTCAAGGAGCATTTAGCTCATGCACGGTTTGGTAGAGCCGAAAAATCTAGTGTTGCCCAACATATTTTTACTAAAGGACATAATATTAATATTAATAATCTTAAATTAGTTAAGGAAGTTAGGAATAATTGTCTACTAGATAGTTTTGAAAGTTTATACATTTGTAAAAATAACCAAATTTTACTTAACAATGACAAGGGTCCTATCCTATCCGCTATTTAGTCTAGTTTAATTATTATTTTTTGTTATTGTCAAGGTCCAGTGAACATCATCACTATTGTTGCTGAACCATGTTCACTGAACCTTAACAACTTTCAGTATATATTAGGATTAATTCTGTTTTAGGTTTAGTTTTCTTCAGTCCCTGAAGAAGGTAACCTTGTTACCGAAAAGTGCTTCGGACAACTAAAGTGTCGTGTTTTGGCGTTGGGGTTTGAGCTATCTTGTTCGTTCTACAACTGTATAACGTCAGCAATTCTTTCTTCTGTCTAATTGCTGATTTATGATGCGTTTCTTCGGTGCATTTAGTTCAATCTTTATTTCTCAATATTTTTCACTATCGGCATTTGCAAATTTTACTACTGTCCCTACTCCTTATCAATCTTTCTGCTTTTCTAGTCTAGAAACTATAGAGAGTTCTGATCAAGTTCTCCTCATGCTAATTTACTTTTATCTGCGTTCTTTTCTCCTCTAAGTTTAATTGTGTAGGTTTTAATCGTCTACGTTCTTTTATTTTATCATGGACCACAGAGTCCCAAACATTTATGTTTCCTTTTTAACAATTTTTAACACGTTTTATACACTTCCATTAACTTCGTTTCCAATTTCAATTATGGCCATCTAGAATTATATGAAATAGGTTATTTTCAACTAAATTGAAAACCATTTCGTTCTATTTAATTATTTAACATAAACAAAAACAAAGAATTTTACGTCATGTAGGTAATTACACAGCTAGCTGATTATAAGCTTTAATGTATTCCTGTTTATTTCCTACGCGTATCTTTATTAACTCGGCAAACAACTCTTAACTACTACGTATATATACATAGATTTTTAATTTCACTTTACAGCCTTGTTTACTATTCATTCGAATGCAGTTAGCGGAGCATCGAAATACGTATAAAGTTGTGGTGTGTAAACGTAGCTTGTAGCCGATGTCGATTCGAGACGAACATGTGCCGTAAACTTACATTAATGGCGCGTCAGAACATCTACGAAAGGCGTCTTGGGATTTCACGAGGTGATATTTATGCTATCGAATCAAATAATTAGATCTCGCACTTCAGCACAGAAGCTACGTACTTCCTAAACGAACCCGATGCAACCTTAAACATAGTCCGGTAGGAATAGAAAATGATACTGAATGAATAAGTAATCGTAGTTGCAAACAAGAAGAGACACTCAAACGTTGACTCGAAATAAGAGTAAATATCCATAAATTTCCACAAGATGGAAACCCTGTTGCATTCTTTTCAAAATGTAGTTTTGGTGTGACAAAAAAGATATAAACTTTGACAGGTGGTAAAAGGATGTACCATAGATAGAAGTATTCGAAATGAGGAGGAGATATTCAAAAGAGTTGGAGTACAAAAATGAAAATAGGAAGCAAGAAGACTTTCTCAGACATTAAAGATTATTTAGAGGGCAGAGCTGAGGAAAGCTTCCATCAATAAGATTTCAAGCTTTTAGCCCAAATTACTTTGATCCTTGCCCCAGTTACATTTCAAAATCTAAGGATCTCGAAAGAAACAACTTTAAACTTTTAGGTTTTTCATTTCCACCAATGTTGGTGGGCAGGCTGTCCCTGCGATCAACACTTTAGTGCAAAGTCGGGTAGGGTGGATAGTGGTTTGGGAAAGAAAAATGAGACCAACGAAATTAAGACAGAAGAGAAGTGAAAGACTATCTGTGGAATATTACTGCCCCAGTATTTGCCTAAATTATCGAAGGAAACCACAGAAAAACTTGAATCAAGACAGTCAGCCCCGGAATCGAACCGTTGACCTCCCGAATGCTAAGCAATGGTCTGCAGTCTGCACAACTAAACCATTTACATACAAAAATAATTATGTTCAAAGCTGTAAGCACTATAAAAGGCGTATATCAAGCTAGCACGACAAAGTTATTTTTCCGATTTCTAACTTGCACTATAATTTGTCGCTAATTTGTCGCTAATTTGTTACCAAATCGAAAAATTTGTCGCTCGTGCCGTTTAGCCATAATCAGCTGTAGTGCTAGCTCGATATCGAAAACGAAATGTCGTAGGATATTACTGTAAATTATTATTTGTCGCTGAAAGATGACACATTCAGCGAATTTGTCGCTAGTCTTATCTCCAGCTGATAAGCGAAAAACTACAGGAAAACCATCAAACAATTAATCAAGAAGTTCTTAGTTACATTTGTTTTAAGAGATAGGATTTATTTACCAAATTTTTTAAATTAGGTTTTCCCTGTTTCCCCCATGTTGGGCAACACGTTACCTTTTGAGAGTTTGATGGCTTTCCAGCAGTTTTTTGCTTATCAGTTTAATATAAGACTAGCGACAAATTCGTTGAATGTGTCATCTTTCTGCAACAAATTAGCGACAAATTATGGCCTTTATAGTGATATCCTACGACATTCCGTGTTCGAGACACGCTATGTGTAGTGCTAGCTTAATATCAAGCTAGCACTACAGCTGATTATAGCTAAACGGCACGAGCGACAAATTTTTGGATTTGGTAACAAATTAGCGACAAATTATAGTGGAAGTTAGAAATCGGAAGAATAACTTTGTCGTGCTAGCTTGATATACGTCTATAAAGGCATGAATTGCATCAAAGGGGTTGTTATTGTTTTGCTTTACTTTGCACTTCGAAAGGGCTTTATTTCATTTAAGAGCCTTCGAGCACTCTCATAGGACTTCCATTACTTTAAAAGGGCTTTAAAAATTGCTTGAAGTCCTTTTTAAAATACCTATAAATTTATTTTATTATTAAGCTCTAACTACTTCTTCGCAAAAGGGCTTGAAATTCCGTTAAAAGACTTGAAACACATTTCCAGTCACAAAGCATTAAAGCTCTGCCCAGCTCTGTTAGAGACACATAATATAAAGAAAAACAGGAGTAAATAGGGGCAGAGAAAGGCCTATATTAGAAAAACCATCCCAACATATCAAATCTGACCCTTATGATCTCATATTTATTGAGAAATATTTTAGAAAATCCATTAACTATAACCGTTATCACAATTTAATTTGAGATTGTTCTTTTCAAACCAACATCATCAAACATCGTTCCAGGAAATGAATCTGTCAGTGAAGCTGGTTATTTTATTTTGTTTTTTGTGTCTGTAACAGCTGTTTGGTCGTTGATTAGCAATCTTCTCATGTCAACGTCTCAAAAAAAAAGACGAGCCCAAGAGGAAGATTTAGTTTTACGACAGCAACGCTGATTCCTTTTACTTCATTCCATCGAATTCGTGTCCTCACCTTGTGTAAATTGTACAATAAATCTCGGGAAGACACGTTCTGTAAAGCAAATCCGCGCGATGTCCCAAAGCCCGCTCGCACTTACATACACACACACATAACACAAACACACAACATCTTCAACTCTTCACCGTGCTGTTGTTGTAGTTTATAAATCAAGGTGGCTGACGGTGTCACAGTGCGGCACTTTAGCGTCACTTAGTTGTCTCAACAGCCAATTACGATAGCTTGATATGTCATATTCTATTTCCACTGCCACCGTAACAACTGTCCCCACAGATCGAAGATTCGCTACCATGATGTGCCCACGTACCACACCTTAAAACTTTGACTCTGTTTACTCTTGTTCCTTGTCTTTTGAACCTAAGTAACCACACAATTCTATGTTGGTACTCCCGTTTTGGATTTAATTGCCGCTTTCTTACGACCAACTTACACCATTAAATATTGTTCTGTGTTTACTTTTTTGCTGTTGTTTCAAGAACCTGGTAAACAAAAGTAAAGTTAATGGTCATGGTATTAAATAAATTTTGTGTAGTTAGATAGCAATACTTCACAGAACTGAACACAGCTCTAAACCACTAGTGGTTGTGTATACATCCAGCTCATTCAGGACCAAAAAGAAGCCTGTTTGACTCGCTGAAAGAATTGCATTATAAAAATATAAAACCTTCATATTTAAAGATGTTTGTTTAATTCAAATTCTTATACACTGCCTAAAGTCTTTTGATATGTTTTAAACTTCTTGGATTTTATTCAAACCCTTCAAGTTTGCTTGTAGTCCTTTTCAGAAATGCTTGGAAAATGTTGTGATATATGAAGTTCTTTTGTTTTTATTCAAGCACTTCTAGGGTGTTCAAAGCCGTGTGGTGTTCTTAAAGCCCTTTTAATTGTATTCAAATCCTTGTAGTGTACTCGAGGTTTTTTCTACAAGAGCTTGGAGTATATTAAGGTATTTGAGGGTTTTTTGGTATTATTGAAGCTCTTCTAGAGTACCCAAAGCTCATTTAACAAGTGTATTTGATATGTTTGAAGCTCCTTAGAATTTATTAAAGCCCTTAAAGTTCGCACGTTGTCGTTTTGACAAATGTTTGAAATCTTTTGAGGTACATGAAGTCCTTTTGATTTAAGTTAGGCCCCCATAGTTCGTCGAGTCTTTTGGTATGTTTAAAGCTTCTTTAATAAATTCAACTTTATAATGTGCTCGAAATCCTTTCTGCAAGAGCTTGAAATATTTTAAGGTATACGAAAACCTTTTGGTGTAATTATGCCTCAAAGCCTTTTCCGCAAGTGTTTCGAGTCTTTTGAGGTATTGAGTTTTTTGGCTTAATTTAACACTTATAGAATGCCCGAAATTTTCTTTTGAGTGATTTCGAGTGTTCTGATATGTTTGAAACCTTTTTTTGCTCTAAAAAGCGGACCCTTATAGGATAGTGGGTCAAGACCCTTTCAACTTGGGGTTAAATTATCTTATACTCATTATTGTCCTGGAGGTGTGAAAAACTTTAAACAAACGCAATCGTAAGCCTTTATCGCAAATTTCGAAATTTTGATAAATGGTTTTGAAACCTTGGGAATCTTATGAATGTTTAATATCAAAAAAAAAACCCCCTTTTATGAATAGTTTTTTTGGTTTTCCAAAATCCTCTGTTAGCAATTGCTTCAAAGCAACTTTCAAAACTAATATACATTTGTTAAATTGCTGAAGCAATTTTAGAATGAAAAATTTAATAATCAAACCAGCCATGGTATACTCAATGTCCTTTCCATTACGCCTAGAACTTTGAACTTTTTTGGTGTAATTGATAACTGGAAATCATTAGATTTTAATGTACACTTTATATAGGGAACCTTCGCTTAGAACTTAAAGCTAAAGCTTTGCCAAACTATGATACTTTTGGTTAAATTACTGGAAAATTTTAATGAACAAGAAAATAATAAAACAAATTAGATATCTTTCACAAAAACACAAAATATGATGAGACAATTTTGTTAAATAAATAATAAAATGTGTAAAACGAATAAGAAAATTATGGATATAAAATGACGTATAATTTATTTTGTGAGACACCTTAATAATAAAAGTACAATCAGAAAAAGAATTAATACGTAAGAAACGGAAAACTATTCGCGTCTTATAAAGCCATTAGTCATTCAGTTAAATACCTGTTGAAATTTGAGATACACCGCGATAGGTACCATAAAACAAACCAATTCCAGTGGAAACGTCTATCGACTACACTTTCGCATTATCGCTTTATGGTTTATTAGCGAATTGTGGAAATAAATCCTATGGCAAGTACTAATTTATCACTATAATGTGTAAACCGTTGCTATTCAGTGAGTTCGTATTCCCGTAAATCAATGCGATAATATCAAAAGATGCTTCCACCAAGAAATTTCCAACCTTGGGAAATAAAAAATGCTTTTATGGGGTTTTGAAACGGAAGGTTCTAAGCGGGCCCAGGTTCTTAACAATGCTCGTAAATCTTTATGCAACATACTTCATGTAAGTACGCATTCTTATAAATCTTTATGGGGACTTAATTCAAATAATTTCCCATATGAAATGCACTTTAGACAACGATTAAAATATGCACTTATTCTTTGAAAAGCTTCTGCAGCCTAAACTGTTTCACCAAATTAGTTTAACGTTTTTTTAAAAACTTAACGTTTCTTGTAATTACCTGGAATAATAATGTATTCAAAACAGTTCAGAAGAACCAATTATAGTCGGAAATTAGCCTCAGATTTGCCCGAGCATATCTAGATTTCGAGATATTCAACCCTCAAAGCCTAACAATACAATTTTTGGTCCATGGAAGAACAATAATCGGTTATTACAATTCCTTGGTTTTCTTTAATTGTAATAAAGCATTTTATGTGAAGACTTGAGGGGTTAGAGCTTATTAATAAGGGAGAGAAATAAATAGGGAGATATTTTGAAATGATGAACTTATACGTAAGTATATGCCCTGAAAATAATCTTATAAAATTTAATTTTCAAGATATCTCCTAATTTCAGTTGGGGTTTTGAAAAAGGGTGTCGAGCGTGACCATTAACTCTTTTGTTAATTTTTTCTTTTGCTCCGTGTATCTTAAAATTAGGGATGTTTAAAACTTCTGATTGACTGACCCAAATTCGCGCTCTTGTTGATTTATGTTGACTCATGTCTTGCAGTATTTATCTTCGTCAAGTAAACTAACCTTCCTTTAAAAATGTAAAAGTATTCCTTATAAATTCAATTTTTTGTAATAACGAGAAAATTTTCCAGTTGCCCCCTTTCTCTGATGTTGTTGTTGTTTTGTTGCTTCTTTCTCTCTGTCTTTAGATTCCTATTCTTGTTATAAATTTTTTGTGAAAGTCACAAATATGTTAAAACATCATGGAACATAGTTTTTTAACCCATTCATTCCTTTAATAAATACAGTTATCTTCATCGAAACGTCTCCATAATAATATGTTGCCCATTAATAACAGTACGTGTTATTAATAAACAATGGTTGTTCTGTGGTTGTTGTTTGACAGGAATGTTGTACCTAGTAAGTTTGATTTTGAACAAGGAACGTTGTTTGTAGCTAATTACCAATTCGGACGATGTAGTACAACTTCGTGAACTGAATTCTAAATAAGACATATTCGGTTCTATTCTACTTCTATTCGTGTTGGTACAAATCCAGAGGTTGTCATACCTGCCAGACAGTCAACTAAGAATTTGACTTTTCACTTTTGATTAATGGAATACAAGAATATTCTATTGTTCTGCAAAGTTAGCTTCCCTTCGAATCATTTTTTGTTCAACAATGCAAAACACAATCGTTAGATTTATCATAAGTTATTACATAAACTCATTAATATAGAAAGATAGCTTTCCTCTTCTTTGAATTTGAATGTTTAAAACATTTTTCTGCGCTAGGAAAATAACAAACTCTTCCCAATCAGTCAATTCAAAAACCTTTCTGAAATAGACGGTAATAGCACAAATTTTAGTCCTGTTCTGCAACTTTTTGTTGTTTTAACCTAAGTCTTCGTAATCCTCTCTTTACTCTTGTTTCTGGTTCTAGTGCATTTCTAACCAGATCTTCGTGTTTCTAAAAATGTCCTATCATACTATCTCGTGTATTCCTCATTGACATCGAAAAATAATTGTATTTAAAAAATTATAATTTTAAAACCTTTTCATTTCAAAGGCGACTCGTTTCTTCCCGTATTCATTTGCTGTGCTCTGGAATTCTCTGTTCCTTTCTGCCTGTTATAAATCTTCTTTGCAGGTCATAAGTTTAAGCGACTTTGTGGATTTTCTCATTAAAACTGAACAATAATATTCCTCCATGTAAAACATGAGCAGTATTATTTATACTGCAAATTAATTGTTATATTTATCTGCACTTCGAGATACTTTACAATATTTATTTACTTCGGTTTGATGGTTATAAGTACCGAAAACAGCCGTTCGTTTTCACTGAAGAAGTCGTTCAACCAACCATTCGTGCTCGAGTTATTATTATCTACGGTGTTACGGAAAGAAATAGAGAAAGAAAAACGAAAAGCCGGAGGCTGCAGAAATGAATGGCGAACCAGAGGATAGTCGTAAACCAAACAAACGGATTCCTCGAATGGAACTCGGCGAGTCGTGCTAATTTCTTTTGCAGACTCACGACCACCGATAGATGGACGGACAGACGGATGGATGGATGGGCTGGGATAAAAAAGGAAATGTCACGCAACGCTTTTTTGCGTGAACTGTACTGGTAATGAACGCCAGAAGAAATACTGTAAACCACAACAAGAAACAACACAATGCCATTATGAAGAATAAGAAAAGCGGTGTAATGGTAGGAGCCCATCAACTGAATTACGTAAAACGGAATGACCATTTACTAACTCGTCACTCGATTCTAAAACGAGAAACAATTTCCCATAGTTACTTTTGTCTTTCATCTGTGTGGATTGCTGTAACAAAAGATATATTTTGTTTATTTATTGTTTCACATAAATTGCTGTTCTAAGTGGATATCCTTAACGTAAGAGTACCTTATCAGAAAATAATGAACTTAAAATTAATAAAAAATTTCTACAGATGGCATAGGTACATTACACCGTCTGCAGTTATCTTTTAGAGCTATTTCAAGTAAGCAAGTAAAATTGATTGGTATATCTGCGGCGTGCTGATGAGATCCATTGAGATCGACGGAAGTCTGGCGCGCTTTACAAAGGGCATTCGAAGTTATAATCAGTTATCGTGCTAAAACTGACCTCAGTAATAGACGTATGCGTCATATAAATTTTAGTTGAATAGATACAATTTATAAATTAGCGTTGATTGCGTCATTTTATTTGCATAATAAAATTTTACTGTCATCGTTTTTCATAGCGAAGCCTAAGCTGTTGAGGCTTGTGTTTGGATAACTTTTGCGCCGATTTTTTCTCACAAAATAATTAAAACCTACTCTAAAACACACCTCAATATTTTAACCAGCAGGTGAGCTTTCTTCTACTATATTTGCATTCGTAAAAATGATAAAGTATCTCCTTGCATACACGCATATTGTAATACTTACTTTATAAATTACAAAACACGGAAGCCATAAATATCCAAAAATACCTTATTACTTAAACAGTTAATTAGTCTTTCATGTCTTTTCCAAATACATAATGAACATGAGAAGTGTGCTTGTGTTGTAGACACACGACCAAAATGAAACTTCTTGTGAATAAAAATGATATATACAACAGTAAGAGTTAATTACATATTTAAGAGAGTATATGCTTAATTAATCGTGCCAATTAATGTAATCGTAAGTCAGTTATTTTTATTTTATTCAAATTTCAAAATAGACCATATTTTATCTTTTAACCAGTGGCGGTCTTGTTTTATTATTATGATCAATTTTCAGCGTGAGGATGTTTTAAACGAACCCTCGTTGACAAGTCATATTTCAAATTGAGTTTGCAGTGTTTTTATGACGACTTACATTACATTACAGAAAATACAGGTACTAGTGGAGGAGATTTTTAATAAATAAAAATAATTCTAGATCTGATTTGTCCATCTGAGATTATTTCAGAAATAAATACAGGGGGGTAATCCTAAGTAGGAGTTCACCGGGACTTTTGTCGATTCCATAGCTAGTTTTCCCTTCAGGGAGAGTAAAAGTCTTTCATATTTTTTAATTTTGGCCATTCAAAATTCAATTCCAATTACTGAAGTCGAATATGACTTCGTTCTTTAAATATTATAAATATTTCTGACGAAAAACCATGGTTTTCTTTTTCAAGTTTTAAGCACAACTATTTTAATCGCAAGTGCAATTAGAAAATATATTCTTCCATATTATTTTTAAGCATGTTGGAATCTATGGTTGGGAATCAACTTTTCAATCATCAAAATTGATCATTTGACATCTCTGGTGAAAAATCTAGCCATGGAATCGAAAAACTCCTCTTGAAACCTTCCTCAGGAACACCCTTCCTATTTATTTTTGCAATAAACTCAGATAGTCCTTTTCTAAAGACTGCATTAGAGTAATTTTTCTTTTTTGACCTACTTTGAGTATACCACACCACTTTTGATAAGTACATTTACCAATATATTTCCCAAAATAAAAATTTTAGATTTACTGTCTCTATCCAACAAAAAAGTATCAAAAAAGTTTTGATTCATTTGTATAGGTTTATTGAAGCCTCTTATATAAGTATACTTACAGTTATATGTAATGTATCTCCAATAACACACATTCTTTGTGTTTTTATGTCGCGGAAAAGCATGTTTTGTGTAAAGCATGGGGTACCTATATACACATACGTATATATGTACTAAGGCACAATTATGTGTATTTTTGTTAAATTGTGCCTAGTTATTTCTTTACTGCTGCACATTCTCGTCATAATTGTCAGGAATCGTAATCGGGGCCGATAAAATTGGAAAATGATACAGTAATTATGCAACAGTTCGTGTTTACTGCTTATATAATAAAACTGCTAGTTTAAACCGTTAGAGCCATTACGCTGTTGTATTACATATTTATGCTGTACAGTTACACATTTTCTTTTTGATAACCAGTCGCAATATGTCGGGGGGACATAATAATAATCACTTCCTTTATCGTTACTGATACACGAACGTGGTTAAATATATGTATGGTCAAGGTGTGTAAAATATGTTCACTAGGGTCAGGCTTAATGGTTTTGAATTATCTCCACTATACTTATATGATGGGATTTATCGGCCCACGAGACAAATACATTTATGGAGTAAATATGCAACCAGTAGCAACAGACATTCCTTTCTCTTATCTACCACAACAATTTTTGTCATTTTATTTAATTTATAATTTGCTCTCTATTTATATTATTCTAACAATAAGTTTCTGTTGTTTTAGAACTGTATGTAAAACGTGTACCACGAATCCTCCAATCAGCATGACCTCAAATGAGGGTGGGCTGAACGCCCCCCTCTCGCCGCCTGCATTACCGTCTCCTGGTGGAAAGCTTCCGCCTTTAGATCCTGCAGATCGTCTTCTGGGAAAGGGGTCGCCTTTCTCTCCTGCAACGGTTGATCCACAGAGGCATTCACAATCGGACGACGATTCGGGATGTGCCCTGGAAGAATACACTTGGGTACCTCCCGGCCTTAGGCCAGACCAGGTCAGTCCTTATATTACAACCTAGATATATAGCATTATTTAACACGATGACAAATTAGGTATTATATCCTATATACAGGGTTATTCACGCTATACGGCACGGAATATTATGGCCAAAATATGAAAATTTCAAAAACTTTAACTTTTGGGCTATATAGGGGTCTATTACGTATGGTTACCTTTTAAAATTATTTTCATATTATACAGGGTGTTCCAAAACACCCTAAAAGTATCAAAGTTATGTTTTTTTAAATGGAACCCTCTGTATATTATTGCATTTATGGATTCTTCGATCAAAATAAGTGTTTGTTTTGATAAGGTTTATAACACCTAAACCTTAAGGTTTTTTAAATAATTTGAATTTTATCAAAATCTAACCTAATTTTCATGTTTCAAGTACTTAAGAACTATTTAAGTTATGTAAGCGAAATTTACAATGAAGTGTAAAAATAGATCATATTTTATATCCCAATTATAATAAACTCGTCATCTTATACAGGGTGTCCAAAAATTAATACTACTTAAGTAAGAACTTTAAGGGGTTGTAACTTGATTAATTTAAATGGAACGCCATATTTTTTTACATTTCAGGAGATGTATTTTTTTATTACCTATCGATTGGTGTAAGGGTGTCCATAAGCTAAGTTTTGTTTTATGCGCCATTTGGAGTTTTTTAAATAAAAGTTCCAATGTATCTAGTTGCCTTTGGTGTTTATTGTCAGATGTTAATATTTATTATTGAAGTGTTGCTTATTCAAAATGAAAACTTATTCGAAAGAGGAGCGTATTGATATGATTTTTATCCTTGGGGAATGTTATAAGAATTGTTTATTGGCTTCTCGAGTTTATGCTCAAAGATTTCCCGAAAGAAAACATCCTAAGCCAGCCGTTTTTGAAAAATTATTAAAACAATTTCAGGAAAGCGGAAATATTACTTATAAAAAACCCATTACAGGAAAATCAGTCACTGAAGATGAAGAGAGTTTTTTATGGTAGTTGGTTCAGTGATCGAAAATCCCAATATTAGTCAAAATCAGATTTCCAAAAATACGAACATTAGCCTACCAAGTATTTCAAGAATTATTAAAAAGCATGGTTTTTGTCCTTATAAAATCCAGCTTTGTCAAGAACTTTACGGAAATGATTTTGATAGCCGAACTTAATTTTGCATGTGGATGTTGGAAAAAGTGTCAGAAAATGAAATTTTTTTCGATAGAGTGTTATTTAGTGATGAATGTACTTTTCATAACAATGGTCTCGTGAATAGACATAACTTTCACTACTATTCTGATTCAAACCCGCATAAATACAGAGTAATGAGAAATCAGAATAGGTGGTCCGTTAATGTATGGGGTGGAATACTGGGCCCGTATTTAGTTGGTCCGTATTTTTTTGAAGGACCATTAAATGGTATGATGTTTCTAGAATTTCTTTTACACCAACTTCCAATATTATTGGAAGAAGTGCCTTTTAATATTAGAATACCATGTGGCTTCAACTGGATGGAGCTCCGCCTCGTTATCACCGTGAGGTTCGGCAATTTTTAAATGCCCACTTTCAAAATGGGTGCATGGATTGGAAGAAGCGGATTTAAAAATTGGCCCCCCAGATCCCCGGACTTAACACCAATAGATTTCTTTTTGTGGGGATACATAAAAGGAATTGTCTATAATACGCCTCCGACAACTCCACAAAATATGAAAATGCGCATAAGAGACGCTTTTGAAAGTGTTAAGTACCCCGCAAATGTTATCCAATGTTAGCAGTGGTTTCGAAAAAAGAATTTACAAGTGTCTGGAAAACGATGGTCGACATTTCGAACACCTATTGTAAATATTTTATTTGTATTATGTTATACTTAATTGGTTAATATATTTATTTATTTATTTATTTATGATTTAAAACATTTAATTGAAAAATTCCAAATGGCGCATAAAACAATTATTTAGCGTTTCCTGAGAAAACGCGAAGACTTAGCTTATGGACACCCTTACACCAATCGATAGGTAATAAAGAAATACATCTGAAATGTAAAAAAATATGGCGTTCCATTTAAATTGATCAAGTTACAACTCCTTAAAGTTCTTACTTAAGTAGTATTAATTTTTGGACACCCTGTATAAGATGACGAGTTTATTATAATTGGCATATAAAATATGATCTATTGTTACACTTCTTTGTAAATTTCGCTTACATAACTTAAATAGTTCTTAAGTACTTGAAACATGAAAATTAGGTTAGATTTTGATAAAATTCAAATTTTTTAAAAAACCTTAAGGTTTAGGTGTTATAAACCTTATCAAAACAAACACTTTTTTTGATCGAAGAATCCATAAATGCAATAATATACAGGGGGTTCCATTTAAAAAAACATAACTTTGATACTTTTAGGGCATTTGGAACACCCTGTATAATATGAAAATAATTTTAAAAGGTAACCATAATAGACCCCTATATAGCCCAAAAGTTAAAGTTTTTGAAATTTTCATATTTTGGCCATAATATTCCGTACCGCATAGCGTGAATAACCCTGTATATTAAGTCATTGAGGATAGAAAAGAAACTTGAATGATTATTATGGAAATTCTCTTCAGATTTTATTGTAATAATATCTAATTAAAAAGTAGGTATTAGTTATAAATTAGTCTCCAGAAGTGCTTTTCGTCAATATTGACCAACTCCTTTGATATGGCTCAAGTCGTCAAGCATCCACATAGGAGGCGGAGTCTTTACTCTATCCACTCCTATCCCAATGCTCATGACACTTTAAAATGCCTGTAGCAATAGCGCATATGTAGACGTCAGTTATAAGTCCCGCCTTTATTCCGGACTCACTTTTAAACACACAAACCTTAATGAAGTGTAGCAATTTTATAGTCTAATAATCTTGGCAAAAATGAAACGAAGAAGTGGTACGAGGGGTAGTAGTAGAGTCAGATAAAGTTTACGAATAGAAACGTCTTAAATTCGCATGTGTACTGCTGTCATTGTTTATCTATTTGTTTCTTTGTTTATTTTGAAAGATAAGTTCTTGAAAAAAATGTCCTCCCGCTATTGAATAGACAATAAAATACAAAGTTGAGGCCAAGGATGTGGGGAACTTGACCGTCGTCATTTTTAACAAACCACTCACGATTGTTATTTACATCAGAACTGTGTTATGTGGGAATAATTGTTATGAAGCAAATTTACATTAAATGAAGGCACGATTCGCTGCTTGCAGTCTCGCGTTACACCTGAAAACGTTCAACGAGAAAGAGCGACTGATGCCTCTCCTTGCACATAATGTAATGCATCCATATAACACTTGACCTACCGTTCCCCCATTAAATTATCGTTAATTAAACAGTTTCAAACCACTTTCGGAGCTTCTTCGTGGGAGATTTCACGAGACTTGTGGAAAATTTCATGGAAGAAAACAAATTATGCTGTTAATTAATTAATGACTTAAACGAAGTGTGTTAGGCACAAAATGAAACACTTAATGAACTTTGCACCTCCGTCTAATAAATGTAAAATTTATTTCTACTGATTTTTAAATAGAATCTTTAAAGAAACTACCAGCACAGTGTTGGAAACCTTTGCCTAAGGATAGGATTCTCTTCACATTTGAAATTCTAAGTATTTTCCGTGCAATATCTTTACCTACAGATACCTACGTCTAATAAAGGACATAAGGCTGCGACAAGAACAAAAAATGTTCAACTTGACCGTGGTGCATACGTTCAGATCGGGTTCATGTTTTTAGCCGTGATCAACACACGTGCAACAACTAGAGTAATGATACCGTCACAAATGGCAATGTATGTATGTATTATGGTGGTATATTTAGACGGGTATCGCTTGTATATACGTATACATGTGCATGGATTTTGCGGTGCTAATTGAGTAGAGATAGCGATTGACGGCAGTATTGTTGGGTGGTCGGGCTTTCAAGATGATAATTAACAAAACGATAGCTCCTGCACTTGGCCAAATTAACAAGTTAAAGGGGTTCAAGTTGAACGGGGCCATAATGTTTCGATAACAGTATGAATTAATTTTATTGATAATCTTAAGACTCCTTGGTTAAGAGACTTTGTCGCGTTTTAGACTAGGCGTATTAGGCATTACAGACAACCGTAATTTCTGATGTAGATAGACCTAAAATTCTGTCGGAAACTTTATTATAGGTAACTCACAAAAAAAATGTTACCACATCCCCCCAATTTTATAGAAGACTAGCTATGCCCGCGACTTCGTCCGCGTGGAGTAGTGACTTTCGGCACCATTTAAAATTTTTTTCTTCTATATTGTTACGTAATTTACAATTTCACGTTTTTTTCCCTCTCAACACTTTTTATTAAATTAACTCTATAACACAACAACGATTCAATATCTATTTCGATAACAACAACAGCTCTACGAGTATAACTATTTCGCTTGTCAATCGCTTTTTTATCTTTACGCTTATATCTGTCGCTCTCTTCTATCAAAATACTGTCAAACTGTCAAACGCTGTTCCTTATATAGTTTTAAATGGACGTTTCTAGGCAACTCTCGAAACGCCCAGCAACTCTCGGACTTTCTGGAACGCGTCATAGGTTACCTCCATTCAATTTTCGCGTGATTGCATAACACACAGACAGACAGAGTTACTTTCGCTTTTATAGTATTATAGATTATATAGTTTAATTATAATTTGAAATAGTTTATGTAGCTTAAAATTCAACTACTTTTATTGATCCAAATAAACAAAACCTCTATAACTTTTTATACTAAATATTTTAATTTTCTGGGCCGTAAGCCTTTTGGACGACGTCATTACACAAAAACTTTCATCGGCTAATTTTATCCCCTTTAGGGTAAAATTTTTATAATCATTGAATGTCGTATTTATATATATCTAATCAAAAGCCTAAAAAATAAGTTTCAAGCTTCTATTTTTAAAAATTACGGAATTTTCGCACAAACTTTCCTATTTCAACCCCTTACAACCCGTTTTTCGTATTAAAAAGAAGCCTATGTCCTTTCTCAGGCTCTAGACTATTTCTGTACGAAATTGCATTTAAATCGGTTCAGTAAATTTTAGGCGAGATTGTGTAGCATACAGACAAAGTTACTTTCGTATTTATAATATTCCGCGAATTCATTTTCATCGATTTTCCCATAGGAATAAGATATTTTCCCGCAGTAAAATGAAGCCCATGTGTTAATTTAGGGTGTCAGCTAACTCCATGCCAAATTTTATTAAAATCACTCCAGCCGTTTAGACGTGAAGAAGTAACAAACATACACATTCACACACTCACAAACTTTCGCCTTTATAATATTAGTGTGATGTAAATAAAATAGAATTATATGAAAACTCTATACACAAAGCAAATAATCCCAAAATTTCACAAAAAATCTTTTAAAACCCAATACACTATGAACTTGAGTTATTTTCATTACATGTTTAACTAAATTTGCACATGTTGTCTTTTCCCATCGTAGGCTGTTAGATATGAGTATACACCTAAATTAGCCTAAATCTGATAAAAAAATGTAGTGTGTTAATAAACATATTTGAAACATCTAAAAGCATTTTGGTTTAAATCTTTTTCATTTAATTTCAACGATGTTTCATAATTATCCAACAGTCAGTTCAGTTGAAATTATTAAATCTGATAGCTCGCCAAAAATTTATATTCAAATTTGCAAAGTTAAAACTAAATGAATTCATTCAGAAACTGTTAAAGAAGGGTTCCTACTAGGGAGTTCACTAAAGTTAATAACAGTATAAGATATTTGGATTTTTTTTTAAATATTAGCATATAATCAGGGTGAGAATATTTTTACAGAATATTGCAGAAATTTTTTCTTTTATATCTAGAAATCCATGGTGAATTGCGCTGATTTTTTGCTGGTAAATATTAAATGAAAGATCCCTGCTTTGTTTAATATTACAATGACAGTATGCATAGGAATAATCAATTTTCAGGTTTTTTACATCCATTTTCAACAACTTTTTAATTTGATACATTGTATATGTAGTTTGCAACTTTTGAATCTGCAGGATAAAGGATCGGCTTTAACTATATTAAGTACGTATTTTAAAAATATCTCGTTGAGTCTGCAATCTGCATTCTAGATGTCGACAGTACAAGTTCTTTAAATTATCATAAACTTCAGGTGAACACCGTTCTCGAACTTGTTTCGATAATCAGCGCCATAATAACGTCTTGCCCGCACAGGTCCGGATCAACTGTTGATGTGTGGTAATTGGTTTTCATTTCCAAGTAAAAAGTAAAACTTCGTAACTGCCACTCCAATTGTTCTACAAAGATTTTCAATTAGAAGGATATGATTTGGCTACGAAAAATAACATGTATATATAAATATACTTTTAACTTGACATTTTATGATCGGTTTAGGTAATTAGAATCATCTTCTTTAATCAGAAAACGAATTAAAAGGGCATGATTAATTTAAAAATCATATTGTTGTATGAATCAACTTAATAAATGGTATGCATCAAAGACTATATGACTAGATAATCGTCGGAGAGGCTTTTCCTCGTTAGTTTATTTGTAGTTTTACTTACTATTAGTAAACTAATGTAAATGAAGTGCACCAAGCATAAAGGGTTAAATTTAGACAGTTATGGTGGGAGAGATTGATCGATCTACAGTTCTACAAATCATGGATAATTCCTATTTAACCACGAACTAAGGTTAGATTAAGGTGAGAAGGATATTTTTAATTAGCACATGTGAAATTCTGTAGATAAACCAAGATGAGTGTTATATGTTAAGACTAAAATATGAAGAAAAATATGGGGTGGTATTTAAAAAAAAAACGATTTTTTTTAATTATAATTTATGACATTCAAGACACGTTTTAACCCCTTCTTTAATTTTTTTCAAAATTTTCGGACGATTTGGTACCATACTAAAACGTTAAGATGTTCAACAATAATTTATTACTTATTATCAATTAGTTTCGAAGATAACCGCGATAAAGGGGAATGCTGCAAACGGAAAATGTTTTGAAAACAGTGAAACAACTCAAAAGCTGTTGAGAATCAAGGTAGGGTTGCATTATCAACATGACCCTCAATTTTGACGAGGAATCCGAAAATTTTTGCATTCCCTTTAAAATAACAGGATGGAGTAGTAGTATGAAGTGCTTAAAGAACAAAACCAAAAATTGGTGACAATGAAAGAAAACTCTCCACAATTTCTTTGGTATACCGTAGATCGTTTTCTTGGTTAAATCGTATTGGAAATCTAACAGCAAGCTAATTGGTGTTATGTTCTTTCTGGCGCTGCAGATAATGCAATACTCCGCTGCCATGACGGCACCGGCCATAATTCACAATTCAATTTGACTAGCGTTATAGGTACATATCGTACGTGACGGCGATTTTGCATCAGGCGTGTATGCTAATACACGCGGAATTGTCATGTCGAACAATGCTCGATGAAATCGGCCGGTTTCTCGGTCACGAACTGGTCCATCGTCGCACCGCGCCGTGCCGCGTCCAGAACGGAACGGAACAGAAACAGGCGGTATATCGGACCTGTATAAAAGGTTGTGAAGACAGGCCTCCGTAACAGTTCCTGGATCCGATCTAACAACCATCTACTGCTTGCTTTAATAAGTTACATAACGAACGAATCATGCTTCACTGATGCCTATATACATATACCTACTTTATCAACAGGTAAACCCGTTCGTCCCGTTTGTATATACGCTCTATAAAATTGAAGATTGCATTTGTATAAAATAATCAACGACAGCAGGGACAATCCGCCCTTTAATCGTTTTAATGAGTAAGAAAAGTAGATATAAAACCCATACATAAGTTAAATGAATGTAAAAGGAAGAAAATGAAAACAAAATCACTTGGATAGATTTGACCGATACTTGATAAAAATTCATTATCACAATAAAACACAAGACTTGAAATTTTCACAAAACTTTCTTAATAATAGTAACAATTGTTTCGCCAAACATTGGCTTCACCAGACTTTGAGTACTTACTACTAAAGATAATGTACAACATGGGTGTTAATATAAAAAGAATAAAAATTCGGGGTTGTGGTGCTATAAGAACAATTTGAGAAGAGGGGAGTTATTACATTATGTTTGGTGGTTAAATAAATTTCCCAGTTTTTATATTTATTTATTTCTAAATTCTTTTATAATGTCAATTTATATCCTTTCTTTTCTAAATGTAGAATATCAAAACCATTACTAACTAGCAATGCCCGCGACTTGGTCCGCGTGGAATAGTGACGTTCGGCAGCATTTAAAATTTTTTTCTTCTATATTTTTATTTTCTGGGCCGTAAGCCTTTTTGCAGACGTCATTACACAAAAACTTTCATTCCTTATTTTTGCCCCCTTTTTTTACAAACTTTAAATGTTGTATTTATATCTAATCAAAAGCCTAAAAAATTAATTTCAAGCCTCTAGCTTTATCTAATTATCTATCTCTGTACCAAATTCTCATTTAAATCGGTTCAGTAGTTTGGGCGTGATTGCGTAACACACATACACACAGAGTTACTTTCGCATTTATAATATTATATATTAATATAATTCAATTATAGTTTAAAACAGTTTATATGGCTTAGTATTCAACTACTTTTATTGATCCAAATAAATGAAACCTCTATAACTTTTTACTTTTAATATTTTATTTTCTGGGCCGTAAGCTTTTTGGACGACGTCATTACACAAAAACTTTCATCGGCTAATTTAATCCCCTTTAGGGTAAAATTTTTACAAACAATTAATGTCGTATTTATTTATATCGAATCAAAAGCCTAAAAAATAAGTTTCAAGCTTCTATCTTTAAAAAATACGGAATTTCCGTAAAAACTTTCCTATTTCAACGCCTTACATCCCTTTTTTCGCATTAAATAGTAGCCTATGTCCTTTCTCAGGCTCTAGACTATCTCTGTACCAAATTTCATTTAAATCGGTTCAGTAAATTTTATGCGAGATTGTGTAGCAGACAGACAGAGTTACTTTCGCATTTATAATATTCCGCGAATTCATTTTCATCGATTTTCCCATGGGAATAAGATATTTTTCCCCAGTAAAACGTAGCGTATGTGTTAATCCAGTATGTCAGCTAACTCCATACCAAATTTTATTAAAATCGCTCCAGCCGTTTAGACGTGAAGAAGCAACAAACATACACACTCACAAACTTTCGCCTTTATAATATTAGTGTGATTCATGAGTATCTTTCTTCTTCTGTAACATGATTGGCATAGATAGAATCTTTATTATTTTTAATATATTTTTTTGTGTTCTGGCAAATGTTTCTTGAAATTTCTACCTGTTTGCCTAACATAGACTTTTTGGCAAGTTCCACATGTCACCTTATTAACTCCGGATTGACGTTCTTTGTTAGTTTTATCTTTATTATTTTTAATGAATTTACCTAATGATAAATTAGTTTTATATGCTATATTCAAGAAACGTTTGACAGAACACAAAAACAGTTATATTAAAAATAATAACGATTCAACCTATGCCAATCATGTTACAGAAGAAGGACACTCGTTAATTAGTAATAGTTTTGATATTCTACATTTAAAAAAGAAAGAATATAAATTGACATTATTTGAGAATTTAGAAATAAATAAATACAAAAAACTGGGAAATTTATTAAACGACCAAACATAATGTAATAAGTCCCCTCTTCTCAAATTGTTCTAATAGCACCACCACCCCTAATATTTATTTTATATAAACACCCACGTAGTACATTATCTTTAGTAGTAATAAATACTCAAAGTCTGATGAAGCCAATGTTTGGCGAAACAATTGTTACTATTATTAATAAAGTTATAAAGTTTTATGAAAATCCCAAGTCTTGTATTTTATTGTGAAACAAAATCACCATCATTAAATCATATTAGATTGTCTGTAATAATGCCCTCCCCAATTGAATAAATTAATGCATATCTAGAAATATTAAAAGCTAAACTGATTATGAATTTATTTATCAGAAAGAGTTATGTAAGCATCCTTAAAGTCAACGGTATCATTTATGAGTGATCCAATTTCATTCCACACTTCAACATTTTATCTTCCAATAAGGCTTGACTTTTTTCTAAATGGGATCAATGACATGACTTCCTTACAAATGATCTGGCAATAATCATGTGTCGCAGAATGCAATTAATACTTGCTACAACCATATTAGCTCTTGGAAACGATCATAGCGATCGATAGTTACCTATACACCGTTTGCTTTCGTAATATAGTGTCGTCTTGATATACGTAGTTCCTGTGTGCATGTACAGACTCATTCAAAAGCTTATGTTGCACTACATTATCGAATATCGATATCGCATATATGTGCCTACACACTAGCGTCAAAACATTTGAGATTTTTTAGACATTGGTACATTGTGTTAAACAAGCTTTGTAGAAGAAACGTTAAAGTCAGGATTTAAATTTAATAATAGTTGGAATGTAATGAGTATTTTATTATATAATTTATTGCAGTATTTACTGAATAATCAGCTTTTGTAAATACGCTACACAGGTGGTAGTGCTTATAAGGTATAAGTTCAAGCTTTCTGAAAGTACTTACTACCTGTAAGTACGTGTATGGTGTTATAAATTATTCTGAGTGTGTCGTATTTTATCTCAAGACTTAACCAACTAAGTATTTATAACTAAATATAATTTCATAAAGTGATACGATGCGGACGTGTAATAGCCCTTAGCAGTCGCTCATATCAGATTCACGAAGCGTTTATGAGTAACAGGATCGCGCAGAAAGGACGTGAAAGGGTTACAAAACTTGAAATATGTACAGAAATAGAATCAGATAGAAGCTTTTTTCTCAGAATAAGCTTTCAGGGAATTGGTCCAATTGAACGGTAGCGCCCCTGCAGAAAGGACTCAAGTCACAAAAAACATGTTCTGATGTAATAATTATTCGAAAATCACTTTACATAATAAGGTAGCAAGTGCATTAAATACAATCTTAAGATTTCCTTTATGATAATGATCATATATTTGTATCTACAAGAAACGAGGCAATGACAATACTATTTTGGTAACATACAGATCAGAGACCTTAAACGTGATTTTCACATTCGATTATCAAGTTATTTTTCCAGTGGAATAAAAAGACATATTTTTACCTCAGTGGTGGGCATAATTGGATATTTGTTTATTTTATTTAAGCTTTTCATAAATAAGAATTGAAGAAGTATATTTTAAGTTACAAAACTTTTTGTTTCTTCCTTTTCTGGGGTCAAAATTGTATATTTCCATCGAAACAGAAATTTAGCCTTCGAAAGACCTTAAAGGGCAAGGTAAAGAATGATCACATTCAACGTAACCACGCTATTTCCTTTTTGAAAGCATATTATAACTTTTGTCTAAACCTTTTTGTGAAATTTTGTGACCTAATCAAGATAAATAAGTATTGTGACGTTTTCAGTCACGGAAAACACAATTAGCAAAACAAAACAACGAATTTATTTAATTAATAAAGTTAATTTGACTACACTACAGTTATAAACAAGTCTACACAATTTATTTCACTAAAAAGTCTCTTTACCCGATCGCCTCTGGTGTAAATACTCGCTACAATGTAGACACTATCTATCTATCGCCTGTTGTTCGCCTATCGATCGCTTCGCTTCCAAACATCAGCTGTTTACTGTCAACTAACTCGGTGTGTGCCGTCTCCGCCTTTTATAGTCTTTTCAGCCTCTTTCTAGGGAATTCTACAGCCGTCTAGTAATCTAATTGTTTTCCCATTGATCGTTGCTGGTGTTTTCTAGATGTTTCAGGAAAGCCGGGAATATTCCTTATATATTCAGGGAAGATGTTCGTTAATTATGCTCACACCAACTTAATTGGCAAGTACTCGTAACAGTATGTACTGTAATGTCTCAAAATGTTTTCAATATTACATACATCCAATATTGCCCATATTGTGGAACCCTCATCTATCTATAAGGATTAACAAAACCTGAGAAAACAGTAGGATTTGTTATTAGCATGAGTAAATACGTGTCGAACGCGCGTATAATTCGCGTAAGTCTGAACATACCCTAACAACGATAAATGTTGCTCGCGTGGGTATTATTAATACAAAGCAAATAGAATTGATATAACATAAATACATAATAAGGCCAGTCGCAAGTGTGGGGTATGTTCACATGTTCAGTATTTCGTTAAATAAATTCAAAACACGTTCAGTTCACTTTCGCTTATTGCGAAATATGTTGATTGTAAAACAGAGGCGTATCAGAAATATTTTTACGAATTTAACTTCTTTGGCGTGTTAAACAATATCTTCGAGTAAGTACATAAATGTATAATGTATGGATTATCACTCGGAAAGGAAGTAATAGGGATGGAAGAGATATTAAGGGTGATTTCATACAAGAACATTTAAATGTTTTGAGATGAGAGCAGATACATGGTGGTGCAGGGGAGAAATATTAAACATAGAGTACATAAAGTATAAAGTAGACCAGAGGGGGGTAAAGATCACCCTTGGAAAAGGACACAAATGAACGCGTGAGGAGTGGAGATAACACTTATTCGTTTATTATGTCTTTTTTTACCATAATGTTATAACTTTGAGCAATTCTTGGTTTAAAAAATTCCATTAATTAGATTAGTTATCAAATTATTTTTTTATGACAGTATCTGAAAGATTCTTTTATGAAATTGCTAAGATTTATAAAGTTGTGGTAAGTAAGGACAACACAAACGAATTGAGTATGCTTATGGTGCTCACAGTCATGTCCTTCTCTATCTCCACTTCTCACTCCTTTGCCCCTCAGCTCTCAAATAATAATGATGTTTAAGTATCTCTCGGCCCCTTATGAATGCCAAAATTTTAAAACTTTATGTGTGTGTTATTGGAAAAAGTTCCTTAAATAAATACTAGGTATCAAACTGGGAGCCACTGTAGGTACACACGGCTACTCCCTCTACATATGTATAACATGAATATGTGTACTTACAAAATCGCTTTTTCTTTCACTGTCCATTGTTCAGTTATAAATAATGGTGACTCATGTGACAGGCTGGTAAAATGCAAGAATGAGATAACACCAACCAGACTTGCTGCCACCATTTTAGGAGCCCACTACTACATGCTACGTAGACGAGTGGGTTCATTGATTACCATTACACATTGTAATGGGTACCTACTGATTTTATTTTGAAAAATAATTGGAGCAGAACGTAATTCAATAAATGAAATTATTGATTATTTAATTATATTCTTATGAAAAAACTATTAAGTAATAAATAAATTAAAAAAGTTAGACGCATTATTTTGATACATTAGGTATAGTCGAACTCTATTACAACGAATACGAGTTATAACGAACACTTGATCTTAACAGTTGTTATTTGCACAATGATATAACGATAGATCGGCTTTAACGAACGTTTCTGAGCAGAAAATTAACAGATCAGTTATAATGAACTTATTTTTGTTCCAATACATATTATGTAGGTAATATGAATGTTGGCGAATTTTTGATTACCGAAAATATTAACTAAAATTGCAAATAACTAGCTGGCTATAACGAACAACAATTCTTAATTTATTATTATAGGTGATATTTCAATTGCTTGATTATTTTGCTTTATATCATTTGTTTTATGCTAATAAATAATTATTGCACTGTCCACCGGTCATTTTTTAATGACCCATAGCGAAATTTCAGTGAAATATTTTATTAATAAACGAACGCTATCGAACATAAATTATGCGTGTGCGTACAATTACGGCTTAACTGATGACATAAATCCGTTTTATCGGCCCGCACACTGTGGGAGTAAATTGTCGCTATCACAAATCATGCAAAGATTGTTACACATTGATATACCTGAGCCATATCTGCAATGTATTGTGTGTGTGTACAACGGCGTGATGTCCATGTTGGTATGCAAACATGCGATGGACATAATTCTGTAGTGGCGCCTGACGTTCTCAAAATCAATAACCATCTACCCCCTTTTGTATGTATTAATATTAAAATAAACCGTTTATAATTATAATCCTTTAAATTGATGGTTTTTACTTATACGAGGATGGATCAAATATAAACGAGCCTGTGTTCATAAAACATTTATTTTGAAAATTTTCACAAAAAAACAAATTTCTCTATTTTTCGACACATCCCCCCTGTTTGATTATACATTTTTCCTAACGGATTGGTAGTTTTTTCATCTCGTTTTCATAAAAAGAAGCAGGACGGGAGTCTATCCAGTTGCGCACAAACACCTCCACATGTTCATCAGTCTGAAATCGCTCGCCTCCTAGTGATTCTTTGAGGGGCCCAAACATGTGGAAATCACAAGGGGATAAGTTTGGACTATATGGATGGTGCTTCGACTGAGTCTAGTGCATTTCACTGATTTGGGCCAGCGTTAAAGCTGCGATGCGAACTCGAGCAGCTTTTTGATCTTCACTCAGCAACTTTGGGACCCAACGAGATGAAATTTTTCGGAATCCCCAGTTCTTCGTTATGATTGTGTGGACACTCCCATAGCTGATGCCGAGTTCAACAGATATCTGAAGCACAGTGGCGTGGTGGTCCCCTTTAATAAGGTTTCTAACCCGTCCAATGTTAACCGGCGATATGCTGGTGCGCGGACGATGAGGATGATTTACATTTCGACACGATTACGCCCTTCGTTTAATTCTTTGCACCAAACTTTTACCCGTTGCCACGAAAGCGTTTCATTTCCGAACTGTGCTAGCAATCTGCGCAAAATTTCAGCTGGTTTTACGTTTTCATGTGTAAGAAACTTAATAATAATCCGTTGCGCAACGCTGCTATGCATCTCTTTCTTGCTCATTGTGATAGCTACTAACCAAGCAAACACAGCAATACAACGAGTCGTTACCGTCTCACCTAATATCCCCACTTCAAGTTGCTAACGCTCGTATGCGCCTTGAACAACTATCCGGCGCTTAATTTAAAAAGGCTCGTTTATATTTGATCCGCCCTCGTATGTATAGTAGTGGCAGAGAAACCTGGCAGTGACGATTTTCTCTTACCTGTAGTCATTTGGTCAAAGGGCGGTTAGAAAAATTGTAAATGAAATTAAACGTTTCTCTATTTTTTTTATATTAGAAATGTTTAATTTTATTCTCACCTCCTAAACATCTTTTTTCCCAATCCTAAAACATACCTATTTTACGTAGATCTTATAGAACGTCTTTGCAATAATTGGTTGACTGATAGCACATATAATGAAACTTTCATCCCTTTCTGGTTTTAGTTCTATACAACTGTTGAACAATTTTTTATGTTAAAAATATTAATTTTTTACGTTCATATTCTAAATGTTTACTCGCCATCTCTACCTCCGTCCTAAAGGTTGTCAGAGCGTCAGCCCAGTCCTTCCATCACTTTTCCCCCTCCCATCGACGTTCCAATCATATGTAAGATTATTTTATTTTAACTGTAGAATGTCAATATAAACTTATAATTTCAATTTTAGTTAAATTGATATACCTATCCAGTGCAAGATGTAAGCAAAATTATTCAAACTTGGCTCATTTTACAAAGTAAAACATAAGCAATTAATACACCAAACAAGTTACTTTAAACAGTATTAATAGGGATGAAGAATCAAAGCCAGAAAGGAATACAACTTTGTTATTATTGTAAAACCAACCAGTCGACTTGAATAGGCATTTTTTCAAAGGCGAAACGTCGGTTGGTTGGTTCTACAATAAAAGAAACCTTCATCCCTTTCTGGAAAGAACTCTATATCCTTGTTAAGGAAAAGAAAGGAAAAAGTTGAAATAAAATTAAACATTTATGTACTATTTTTCACATTTGATATATTCAATATTTACCTTCACTTTGATTCCTTTATCTCCACCCTCATCCTGAAACTTTTTAAATTGTAAAATGTCCCCCCTGTACTTCTTTTACTTTTCCCCCTTCCCTCCGATGGTTCCACCTCAAGTACCTACGATTAATTAGTTTTACTGATTAATGTTTTTTTTTTATTTTCATAAATTCACAATTTCTGTTTTACTTAAATTGACTAATTAAGGGCAAGAAGCAAGTAAAATACTTCAAGATTGCAAGGTAAACTTCAAGCGCTATTCAGCCTACTTTGTACATAACCCAACAACTTAATGTCATACGTTTTTCATACAAATTGTTGATTTTGTATAATTTTTTTGACTTTACCTAAAAATTAACAGTTAAATAAGAAAGCAAAAATCCTAAAAATCTGTAATGTTCGGCAATCAATCAATTACAAATCGTCTATAATGATGAAACTGCACAAAAGTTACTAAATAACTCTTATAAAAAATTAAATCTAATAGAATTACATGTTTTAATTGTGAGATATCTTAGTCCGGTCAATTTAGACATTCGAAGCTACATAAATTCCCACCAAGCTGAAAATCAGTAAGATTGTTTAAAGTATGATTAAAAATAAAATTTGAAAGTTCCCCATCTTTCCCCTGTATGGAAAAAAAATTATTCAAGGTTAAAGGTCACAAAAATGAGTTTTTCGCGATTTTCAGCAAAATGGTAAGTTTAATCATAAAAATACGTCAGACAAAAATTGTAGATCATAAAATTATCTATAAAATATGTATATATATATTTTTTCCTAAGAGCCACCGTTTCTGAGATATCAGGTAAAATGAAACCCAGTCCCTTATTTCATACGCCAGTGTAACCTCGAGACAACATCTGTCTCCTGTTCAATTGTATGCGTGGCTAGGGGTCCTATACGTGCTTTATGTCAGTGTGCCCAATAAATGAAATACCGTTAGTCTAAGGGTTTCCAGATTAGGGGATTTTTCCCAAAAATAGAGGATTTTTTTTCCTTTGCGGTATTTTTTGGGAATATATTTTTCAGGGGAATTCTTCTGGGGAAAAATTTTCCTCTACAATCTTTTTTCTATTTACACTAAATATTTTCTAGTTCTTGGGGATTTATGTGTCACATAGCTTATTTTGGGGTATTTTAGAGATACATATTCTATAGATAATTTAATGATCTACAATTTTTGTCTGGGGTAATTTTATGATAAAACTTACCGTTTTACTGAAAATCACGAATAACTCGTTTTTTTTTACATTTAAACTTGAATAAAATTTTTTCCATACAGGGGAAAGATGGGGAACTTTCAAATTTTATTTTTAATCATATTTTAAACAATCTCACTGTTTTTCAGCTTGGTGGGAATTTATGTAGCTTTACTCTTATTTTTTTGTCTAATTTGACCGGACTAATTTAATGGGTTAAAAAAAATTAGATTTTTTTAATCTTATTTTCTCTAGCTGTAAATCCAAACTACGCTGAAGGTATCAGTCCATTCTTACTGCCTCTAAACGGGGTCAACTAGTTTTTTATAATGTCTCCCGATTCTTGGAACCTTTTTAAGTTGGTTTTGAATGTAAATATTCAATGTAGATTTTCAAACGGACATGTATATATTGTATATAAGTAGGTACATTTTACATTATGGTATATTGAACGAGATAGGAATGATTCTGTTAATACTATACCTAGATACTCTTTTAGTAGTAGGTATTCTCTGTTTCATTCTTTGGTAGACTGTATCCATAATGATGGCATAAATCATTCGGTTATCAGTTGGCCGGGCAGGCACATCTAAAGCCCTTTGGCGGTTGCACGTAGTTCTTCTCTATATCTCGCCGCTCTCGGACACGAAACCATTTTGTTCCGGTTTAGGATACGAACCGAGACTGAACTTATCGGTTTATTAGAGCCGGTGCTGCAATTAGCCATTACGGCCAGCCTAATTGCGATTTATACCCTTTTTGATTTAATGGGAGTCTCTCTCTCGCGATTTAATGGCAGATCGGAGAAGAAAGGGCATCAGATCGCTCCAAGAGCTTCCGGCACAAACAACTGACGGAATACGATTACAAAAAAGACAAGAACACCAGCAAAATCGTCAATCGGTGTTTAATTTGTTAATTTATACCATGATGGGTACATTTATTTGCTTTCAAATGTTCCGATAAAGAGAAACAAGTATATGTACCTAAGACTCATTATGCCTTTGACTTCTTTATGAAGAGTAATAAAAAGTTCTCTTTGTTTTGATTATTTGTTACAACTTTTAAACTGTCATTTGTAATGTATGCGTATTTTAAACCAAAATACGTACTACATGGCTTTAAATTTAGTACAGCTCAATATTCAATTAGAATTACTGTAGGTGATGCTGATGAAAATCTAGGAAAGCAAAGATCTTTGAGTGACTAATGTCTTTCTTTCGGTGTCTACCTGTTTACATATTTTTATGTACTTAATTTACAGATAATTCAAATCCGGCCCTGTTATTAGCTAAAATAATTCCATGAAGAGTAATATTGCTAGATATTTTTCCTTGCGTCTTATATCCAATAAGCTCAGAATAACATTTATTGGCAATAACTGGGGAAAGTCGTGGAAAATGGTTAAAAGATCTCACGGTGACGTTTATATGTGCGGGGACCATTTATTTCCTGAGCTAAGGAGACAGTTTATGGTGTTTATGATTATGGCGGTAAGAGAGCGCTATATTGGTCGTAACAAGAATTTAAGAGTATCTTAGTTTTCCGGACACGTTTCCGTCATAACGTGATTCCAGACGGCACCAGACCACGTCTCTACCCTTAATTGAAATTAGCTGGCAATGTCCAAAAAGGAATAAGAGAGACAATGGCGACGCTCGCACACCACCGTCGCGACGCCCATTAGTTACGATGCAATTGGGCTCCATGAATTCAATAAGCTCGCCAGTCGTAACTGAAACTCTGGAAAATATGTTTATTGCCGGGAATAATGCCAGAATAACACCGACGGTCCCGAAAAGCTTTTCTAATGCTCTAGACGGAAAGCACTGCTTGCATATAATACACTTAGTAGTTAAATTGTTGACACTAAAATGTTAGAAAGTAATACTTAAGATAGAAATATAAAAAGCTAAGTATTACCACAAACACGTTTGTTTAAAATAATGGACAATTATTTAAACCCCCCCTTCCTTTAGAAGCGTTTGTATCGGGATACTTTTTATTTATTAAGACCGAAATAAATCTCTGGAATTTGTCCAAAACGTATCTCCCTATCATTTTCTGTTTCTCCCCTTTTTTCCCTATAAAGTTTCATCTTTATCATTGTAAAATTTACTTTTTTATTTATCTGTAGGTAGATACTACCCAAAGTTCTCTTTAACGATATATTTTTTTATTAATAAAATTTATTATTATTTGTATTATTAATATTTTAAAATTACAATTATTATTTATATTTAATCAATATTAAAAAATGAAGGGTATGTGAAAAAAAAATTGTTACTTATACAAAATTTCATTTAAAAATGTTGTAAAAATGCATAAATAAAGAAATAAAATGCTATTGAATTGGATATGTACGTATAATATAGAAATTGATGTGTAAATTTGACAAGAGAAACACTTTAAGAAACTATCAGCGATAAATTCAATGTTTTTATTGACCCTGCCTGACCCAAGGTTCATGCAAATACGATTATAATATGTCGATGAGTTACCAAGTTCGCATGTGCACCACATAAACTCGAAACCTTATATATTCAAAGGTAAATTGCAATAAAACGAGTGCTTTATTATTGCAATACAACGTTTGCATTGTTTAGTATGGACTAACATGTAATTGAAGTTCCCAAAGACAATTTACTCGTACGTACGTTTAAACGTATGATTCAGTGCGATAACTGTAAAACCTAATGTACGTATGTAGGTACTTATACCAATACCAATTCAATTATTTTACTATCTTCGAGCCGTACCTATGATTTATTAACTTTACAAAACGCATATCCAATACATCTAATACGAGGATGGATCAAATATAAACGAGCCTTTGTTTATAAAACATTTATATTGAAAATTTTCACAAAAACACAAATTTCTCTATTTTTCGACACATCCCCCTTGTTTGATTATACATTTTTCCTAACGGATTGGTAGTTTTTTCATCTAGTTTTTATAAAAAGAAGCAGGACGAGAGTTTATCCAGCTGAGGTGCCCAAACATGTGGAAATCACAAGGGGATAAGTTTGGGCTATATGGATGGTACTCCGACTGAGTCTAGTGGATTTCACTGATTTGGGCCTGCGTTAAAGCTGCGATGCGAACTCGAGCAGCGTTTTGATCTTCACTCAGCAACTTTGGGACCCAGCGAGATGAAATTTTTCAGAATCCCCAGTTTTCCGTTATGATTAAGTGGGCACTCCCATAGCTGATGCCGAGTTCAACAGATATCTGAAGCACAGTGGCGTGGTGGTCCCCCTCAATAAGGTTTCTAACGCGTGCAATGTTAACCGGCGATATGCTGGTGCGCGGACGACGAGGATGATTCACATTTTCGACACGATTACGCCCTTCGTTAAATTCTTTGCACCGAACTTTTACCCGTTGCCACGAAAGCGTTTTATTTCCGAACTGTGTTAGCAATCTGCGCAAAATTTCAGCTGGTTTTACGTTTTCACATGTAAGAAACTTAATAATAATCCGTTGTGCAACGCTGCTATGCATCTCTTTCTCACTTATTGTGATAGCTACTAACCAAGCAAACACAGCAATACGACGAGTCGTTTCCGTGTCACCTAATATCCCCACTTCAAGTTGCTAACGCCCGTATGCACCTTGAACAACTAATCGGCGCTCAATTTAAAAAGGCTCGTTTATATTTTATCCGCCCTCGTATGTAAATCGAAAGAAGATATAAAGGTGCCTTCAGAATAAGCGAACAAATGTTCGTACACCTTAGTTAACGTAACCTGTGCTCTGATGATTTAACAGTCGACGTGGAAGAAAGGGAACGAATTCGGAATAATCAACGTTCGATAGGAAGGTTCAAGAAAGTTTCTTATAATGTTGCAGAATATTGTAGAACTTTACAAAAGATTAGAATATATTCAAGAGTTTTCCAGAATTTCTGAGAATGTTTTTTCCAAAAGATCCAAGAATGTTCTAGAGTTTTAAATAACGTTTGAGAATGCTCTAAAACTTTCCAGAAGGTTCGAAAAGATTCTATAATTTTCCAAAATTTCCAGAAAGTTTCAGAATATTCTATAATTTTTCAGGACGTTCGAGATCGTATCGACCTATCCGACACCCAAAAGATCCCCTAAGAAGCGGTTGCAATAAAAGGTTGTAAAGCATGGTAAATTAGAAAGGGTTCTTTCAAAATCAATTCTACTATAAATTTGAAGCTAGTATAACAAGAATGGTTGGTATGCCTGTTTGTTATACTACAGAATGAATGTGAACCGAATGTTTTTCTTTTTCTTTTCTCTTTCGCTTAGTCTAAACGCACCTTAAGAAAACAGTGTACCTTTTTTCAAGAATTTCTTTTCTTTCCCATAATAACTTTTGTCCTCGCGAAGTGAAGACGTAAAATTATTATAAAATACTACATGGTAAATAAAATATTTAAGCTTCAATTTTACTACAATCCAAATGTGCAGTCTTTGAACAATTACATACTTCTGCACTGACAAAATCACTTATAAATATAATAAAACCCATCGCGTTCTTTCTAATGTTGTCTTTCTATACAATCTTCAAATTTGTCACAAAACAGGATTATACACTGTTCCCTTTAATTAAACAACTTTAAAGTCTTTATACCAAGACTTTCCTCTAATTTATTACAATACAGTAAATTATTAGTTAATAACCGATATGTAAGGAAGGAAGAACCAGCAAATTCTCGCCAAATATTATTTCAAAGGAGGAAATCATTAAAAATCTCACGTCGACCTGGTACCTCAAAGTGCTGCTATACTTTCTTTGTCATTTTAATTAAAAGTTCATTACAGGGTAAATTCACATGAGAGGGCTGAAGGGGGTCCCGGGGTCCCACCACATCTTATCACATCTCACTAAAGACACCTCACATAATGGACGTCCCCCAAGTAATAATGTTTATTTCACCCTGTATATATTTCAAGTTAAATTAAATAACAGTTGCTTAGTTATCTCACAACGAATTATTATCGTGGGAGTATTTTTTCAAATAGTTATGCATATATGTATATATGTATATAGGTACCTACCACAGGGAGTTTTCATCACAGCATTGCAGACATTGAAAAGCTATTTTTATGCAATTTAATCTTACAAGAGATAGGTAACCTTTTGTTAATTTAATTACAAAATTACAATTATTATACCGACAAATATGGATGTACGTTGTGTATATTATTTTCTGCATTATTGTAACCACTACCTGATCCCCTTTTCGGCGTTTGGCCCGGCGAAGAACAATAAAAATAATTATTTTCTTACTGCGCCTATCTTAGCATCCTAGAGGGATTTTCCACGCTGTTCGTTTTCAATTAATGTAATTGTTAAAGCCGTTGGTGAACAATAGAAAATCCATTAACTGCCAAAAGTAATAGTTAAAGCTGTAGGTGAATTATTTATTTATTGTTAAGCATATGAAGCGTCCCGCTGTAGCTACCCAGTTGGCTCTAAAATTAGTATACATCTATACATAATTTCAAACGTACCGAACAGAGATTTATGTTTTGTTGTCGTCTTTTACATTAAAATTAAATGGCTAGTAAATTTCTGTAGGCTGTAGGTAATATTATAGGTCGCTGTTTTACCAAAGGTTTTCAACAACCAATAATTTACATTTACACACACGAAATAAATAAAAAGGAACGGGTTAATAGAATGAATACATTAAAAGTACTATCAAGTATTGTTATTATTGAATTAGAAAATATTTTAATAGATAGATAATGATCTTCTATCATTTTACATAACACACTGACGGTTTGTTGAAATTTTATCAGCTTCTTCAAGGGTAGATTTTGTGATTAATCAATTGTGAATTTTTTTTGAAACACAGAAATTGTTGCTGATTTACATTATATAATAAATATTTATTTATTATAGTAATAAATTAAGATTAAAAAAATAATAAATAAATGAATTTATGACGTACAAAGCTATTACCGCCTTTAAAGAAACTGACATTTCAGCGAAACGTTTTCCACCTCTCAAATTTTCTAGTATTATTCGTATGAAGATATTCATTAAGAAGAAATATTACAAAGTAAACATTGCCTATAATAATCTTTTAACTGCGGAATCGTTACTTATTAATCTTTTATTCCTCAGCCTAGGTCTGAATTTAGTTCCTATAATACATAAATAATTAACAACGGTATGAGAAATGTCATCGGGCACTTGCAGATATAGCAATTACATATTGCATTTCACACCTGATAGCAAAACCATCAAACCAAGCTTGCGGCCAAGAAACTTTAATCTTTAACTGATTACCGTCAAGAAAGTGAAGTTTCCTTGCCATTATCCCTTCTTCCATTACTTCAATTCGACAAAAGGAACAATAGCTACAGATAAAATAGCACCCTTTTACATCTTATTAAACAGGTTGTTGCAGTTATACGTGATACTTTTGAAACGGTGGAGATTTCTTGCCCTCAACGGTTGGCTGATGGTGGATTGTGTTTCTGTAAAGTAGCGAGATTTGATTCAGTTGCTGTTTCGCCTCACTTAGATTTCACCAATACTTCAAACCCCGACAGATCCGAACAATGCCAGCGGTTTTACGTATATAGCATGAAAAATTTTTTGACAGACAAGTTCTTTTAACAGAGAAGAAGAATTATCGAAACGTGACAAAATAAAACATTTAAACAAAACAAATTGCAGTGGCATTTAATACTGTAATCTGTAATTAAAACTTAAAGAACGGTTAACTTGTAGGTACAACGGTCATACGAATTATTCCATCTCGAGGTTAGAAACTATAGTTACAATAAGATTCTAAACTTTAATAGATTTTGCAAATAACCTACGTACTTTTAATTAAAAATTGTGACGTACAAGTGTTATCTACTTTTAGAAAGTTTTTATTTGTTGAAATTAAATAGGAGTAAAAAGGAACAAACATTTCTACGTATGTCTTTTGAAATGTATTATCTAAAATTATTGCAGAAACGAATAGGAAAGGAATACGATATCCTCAAGGGACGTTTTCTGATTCCACAGCTAACTTTTTTTCCACCAGAAGGCATCATAGTTGCCCAATTTGGTTTTAACTATTGTTACTTATAACCTATTTCAATGATTAATAATTCAATTCTTTTAGAATAAAAGAAATTCTTATGCAGTGGTTGCAGTTGTACTTAAAATTGAAAATAAAAGAAAAATCATGTTTCTAGTGAGAATTATTGAAGATAAATAATCCTCTTTTCTCAGTAGGAAATTCAACAAAGTAAAAAAAATTAACAAAAAAGGAAACCATTTCTTGGTACAGTTAAAAGATCTATTTTGTTTTTATTATAATATGCTTTTATAATAATGAAACCCCTTAATCAATTCGATCATCGACCAGTATTAGAAAAGAAAGGGTAGTTTATTTTCATATGTATTTGATTTTCACATTTTCTTTTAATTATTCTTCAAGAACATTGTAGATCTTGCAATTTCAATCCAATATCCTTCAGGAACTATTTCCATAACACAGCTATTTAGCTTTTCTTCTGTTTCAATTTTCAGAATTATTTTACTCAAAATAAATAGGAGTTATAGGTATACCGGCAAAAATTTTCCAGGGAAAAAGCCAGAAACAAGTCATCTTGAGGGAAAACGCTTTTTCACCAAAATATCACACTAATATTATGAAGGCGAAAGTTTGTGAGTGTGTGAGTGTGTATGTTTGTTACTTCTTCACGTCTAAACGGCTGGAGCGATTTTAATAAAATTTAGTATGGAGTTAGCTGACACCCTGGATTAACACATTGGCTACGTATTACTGCTGGAAAATATCTTATTCCCATGGGAAAATCGATGAAAATGAATTCGCGGAATATTATAAATGCGAAAGTAACTTTGTCTGTATGCTACACAATCTCGCCAAAAATTTACTGAACCGATTTAAATGAAATTTGGTACAGAGATAGTCTAGAGCCTGAGAAAGGACATGGGCTACTTTTGAATGCGAAAAAAGGGGTTGAAATAGGAAAGTTTGTGCGGAAATTCCGTAATTTTTAAAGATAAAAGCTTGACACTTATTTTTTAGGCTTTTGATTAGATATAAAAAAATACGACATTCAATGTTTGTAAAAATTTTACCCTAAAGGGGAAACAATTAGCCGATGAAAGTTTTTGTGTAATGATATCGTCTAAAAAGCTAACGGCCCAGAAAATTTAAAATATTAAGTGTAAAAAGTTATAGAGGTTTTGTTTTATTTTTGACCAATAAAAGTAATTGAATACTAAGCTATATAAACAATTTTAAACTATAATTAAACTATATGAATCTATAATATTATAAATGCGAAAGTAACTCTGTCTGTCTGTGTGTTACGCAATCACGCCCAGACTACTGAACCGATTTAAATGAGAATTTGGTACAGAGATAGATAAGTAGATATAAAGCTAGAGGCTTGAAACTTAGTTTTTAGGCTTTTGATTAGATATAAATACGACATTTAAAGTTTGTAAAAATTTTAGGCTGAAGGGGGCAAAAATAAGGAATGAAAGTTTTTGTGTAATGACTTCGGCCTAGAAAATAAAAATATAGAAGAAAAAAATTTTAAATGCTGCCGAACGTCACTATTCCACGCGGACGAAGTCGCGGGCATAGCTAGTATTCTAATATATCCCAATGTATATCGTATGTAGCAGGAGTGATAAATTAATTAGAATCCATTAATTAACTAGCTATAATGTTATTAAAGGAATGGTATCATAATTTATTGTTCTATTCCTGAAGTGAATGCCATGGAAAAAAACCTTCCGATGTAACCATTTAAGTTTTTTTTTGATATTATTTTTAAATAAAACTAATGATTACGAACAATTTGATACCGACTTCGGCTTATTTTTTCAGACATTCACAATAGCTACCAATCTATTTGTAGGGAAAGTTCCTCAAGGGGGTTAATAAGCTTTACGCAGTGAATAGAATATATTCAATACATTAAAAAATGGTTATCGCCATAAACGTATTAATCATAACAACAAGAAAAGAAATAAATCATGATAATATGATAACTTTTAGCATAAAATTTAATTTATTCACCTGACAGGGCTAATTTTCAGAATAGAAGTTTCACGCATTTATTAAAAATATTTTTTTGAGGTTTTTCTTTCGACGATACATTTTTTGTACGATTCTTTTGGGGGAGTTGTTTCGGCGGCTTTTTCTTCTCATGAGGGAATTTTTTTCTAACCACCAACCTAAAATATTTATTAAAATGCGATGTTGTCGAAATAGAAATGCCACGTTATTTTTTTGTAGCCGTACAAATATGTAGCAGTGATTGAATTCTTCGGACATTAGCATTTATATAACTTTGCAACATATATTCGCCTGATACGGATTTTCGACTCGTTATCATTCGCATTGAGAAAACCGAACGACGTGCTGTGCTGCACCGGAAAACGCGAATAAATATTTATGAGAATCGTGTAACAACTGCGTTAATTTTACTCCGTGTCATCATGTGAATACGTGTATTATACCTATGTACCTACAGTAATATCAAAGCACATAGTATTACCTGACACAAAAAAAGGAAAACGCATAAGAACGCACTCTAATTTCCTGTTGTGTTGTGGCGTCGGTCGTAGTTAATTCCTCTTTTGAACGGTCTGTCAGGAAACAAAGTCGCTCTTGTTTTACATGCTAAACTCATTTCTTAACGTGGGAGTTGATAAATATGTAATTACAGTAACCGAGTAGGTGTAATTATGCCAATGAGGTAGCACAACATCCAAAGGTATATTAGGGGACATATGTACGTAAATTAATTACATAAATAAGCCCAAAATGGGAGAAGGATGGATCCAGCAAGATCTTATCAAATCTTGTTTAAAGATCATTAAGAAACATCAAGTCAGCTTTTAAATTCAAAGGATTGTTAAAATTTCGTTTTTACTTTGAATTGAAAACTCACTGTATGTTAAATTATATGAGAGGAAGTGGGATCCCACCATACTTTACTAGATCTCACTAAGGGGGGGGGTCTCTATTAAAAGAAAAACACTTCACATAATCAATGAACGTTTCCTAATATGCTTGTTTACAAGATGGAAAGATCTATAAGCATTTGAATGAATAAAATGAAAAAAAGAAAAAGTAAAACTAGACACAAAATAAAACAACTACCTAAATTGTACCAGGAATAGAATAAAATTGACTTTTCGGTTTTTGAAAAGGAGTAATTAATGATAATTAACAGATATTTGTCTCTTCTATGGATTGGGGTGCATAGACAATGGAAAGCACCTCGATGCATCAGGGTAATTGATAAAGGTATCCCACTACACTATCCTAACCCCGTTTGACTTGCTTAGTTGAATATCTTACCCCAACAAATTCATAATATTCATGACACCTATCATGATTGCAATGCTACTTACATATGTCGACTAAACTGATCGATCTTCACTTAAAAAAATACTTGACAAATGTAGGAAAATGAAGTGCATACTGGATGTTTAACGTGAAACTTTTCTAAAGGAAACTACAATGCAAATGAAAAAATTTAAGATTCTCCATAATCTCAGTCTAAAGGTAGAAAACTAGATCCTGTTAAAACTTTTTTGATGTAAAATTCTCAGACGATGCAAGTCAATTATCGGGGTCTGTCCATACTTTTGCATACATGCAGTTGCGTAGGTACATTTAAATCCTTATAATAATCGAAAGTTGGCTGGGTACTCAACAAAACACATATTAGGAAATACTCTGTGATTTTTTTCGATGTGGCGGTATACTGTATCCGGACTCCCTGCCATGCTGTTGAATTTAGACTAAGAATAACACTATTCTTATTATATTTCGAATTGTATCGATTAAGGATGTAAAAATTTCATTAAACTCTTATTAGATGATAATAGTAATAGGTAAAGATGCTCCTATAGCAGCTACAACACACTTTTTTGCATCAGTTTTATTTTCACTTGGAAAAAATGTCTTTAAATATTAAAAACAATGACCTTTGGCCGGACATTAGATAAGTTATTATCTTTTTAGGGTTCCGCACCTCAAAAGGAAAAAGTGGAACCCTTATAGGATCACTTCGTTGTCCGTCCGTCTGTCAAGACCCTTTTTCTCAGGAACGCGTGGAGCTATCTAGCTAAAATTTATACCAAATACTCAGGTCTATTGTCCCTTGGAGCTGTGAAAAAATCAAACTTCTACGCCAACGCAATCAAAACATACAGCCGTTTATGCCGCAAATTTCTGCAAATTTTCGAATCAAAACCTACAGGGTACTTCCCGTGAACTCAGAATCTTGAAATTTGGTACTAAGCAACGTCTTATAGCACAGACAAAGGAAAAATTGAGAAAACCGTAAATTTTTAGTTACATCATATAACAAAAATATTTTTAATAATTTTAAAGTTACTACCCCTTTCCTCATGAACGCGTACAGGTATTAAATTTAAATTCGTATCAAATACTCAGGTCTATAATACCTTTAAGCTGTAACAAAATCAAACTTCTATGTCAACGCAATCAAAAAAAACAGCAATTTAAGCCGCATATTTTCAAACTCGCAACTACTCGCAAGGGAATCAAAACCTAAAGGGTTACTTCCAGTCGATTTAGAATCTTGAAATTTGGCATGAAGCGATGTTTTATAGTACATATAAAGGAAAAATTCTGAAAACCTTAAATTTTTAGTTACATCACATATATACAGGTTTGTACGGAACCCTCGGTGCGCGAGTTCGACTCGCACTTGGCCGGTATTTTTTTTTTATACCATTAATTTTTTAATAGGAAAGTAACAGTAACAATTAACAACACACTAAAAATCGACTGGAAAACACGGTAAACAAATTCAAACTGCAGATTCTTAATTTGCTCACTGCTTATAAGTCCAAATTATCCTGTATAATAAATTATTAGTTGAATTGTAAGTTTTTGCAAATTTTTTCTATTATTAGCATCTATAGGAGTTTGATGGCATTCTTTAATGCAAACCGAAATGTAAATATTGCAAATTGCACATAATAACTCAACGGTGAAGTTCTCAAGAAATATCCGCAAGTACGACAGGAAGATATAGCATCATACTGCCACACAGAAAAATTTGGTAAAGTTTTTTGTGACGCATTTACGCGTTTTAATTATTTATTTAATTATTTAAAAATGTATGTATGTTTCATCAAGTACCCAGCGAATTTTCAGTTAATATGAAGATGACTTTATGTACCTATGCGAAGGCCCGGTCAGTCCTTTTCGTTCCGATAATTAACCTGCCTAGTTTTTGAGAATTTTACATCAACAGGTTCGAACTTTACTCAAATTTTTGCAAATACTCAAACAAAAATATCATTAACACTTAAAGAGACATGTATGTATCTCCTCAATACATCACTTTCCACTTTCCACAGAATTTAGATGACATTAGGGGAGTAATTTTTCTTATAATTTGGAACCTTCCCTCTTCCTTAGTGAAAATTGTTAAGATGTGAAAATGTGGTAAGAACTTCATCCTCTCCGGCTCACCTAAGAGTTTTTAATGAAAAGAGGAAAGAAAATAATAAGAATACTTTGCATTAAAAAGTTGACATGAGATTTTCAATGTCATCCTCATCCCACAGTGAGATTTGGTTAATATATTGGTTTCCCTTATGTGATTTCCAAAATTTATTTTAGTGCTTATTTTAGATAGTAATCACATTACATGATAATTTGCTATTTTTGTACTCTTTATAGGGATTCCTAACCGAAGCTGTAACATTTTCAATAATCATGACTTACTAAAATTCTATCCAAAAGGCATTTAGGTATTTAAACCCCTCTGAAATAAGAAAAGACGTTTACCCCCTGCTGATGCCGCCTACACTACTGCGTCAAATGAAAACACTTCAAAAAGTGAAGTTATTTTATTCAAACATTAAAAAGTCTATTCCTAAAACGCCCTGTAAAACACACAACAATATCGTATAACGTTGTTCAGCATGACTTCCTTTATCCACTAATTAAAGTAAGAACGATGACCTCATTAAAAGCATCAAATAACCGAATCTATTGCTTCTAATAACGATCCATTCCTTAACCGTACGTATTTATACAATCACGGGGGTTTCCCACATAAAAAAAGGAGCATAATCATGTCGTAGTCGTTCAAATCGACCATCAAAACCCACAATAATTCAGCTCAGCTCTTTCACTTTCATGCTCCACTTGGGAGCGGTAGTTTTCAGCACCATCGTAGTAACGGTTTAGTCCGCCTATTTACCTGTTGTTGCACTGCTACGGTCCAGTCGAGTATTCGAGTCGATTATCCTATTACCTGACGCAGTCCTGGAATGAGCGACTCCGGAAACCTGTTGCTCCGGTTGATGGACCGACCGAACGATGCCGATGGTCGAGAGACCGGCAGCGGCCTGTCAGCCTGGTTGCCTGCCTGCCTGCCTGGTTGCGGCGGCCTCCGTGCCCACCGCGCCTACCAAACAACGAACGCCAGGCAGGTGCAACTAAGGATAAGTGGATTTTAAATAATTCCAACCTGTGGATGGGATGCCTATAGACACGACGTCAATCATTGTGACGAGGTAACTTGGCGCTGCTCTGCTCTGCCCTGCCCTCCCCTGCCACAAGCGAAACTGAATATTTTCATTTATAATTCTTCGGTCGTATCGTCATGTGTATTATATAGCATATCTACTTAGGTACTTATCATTTATTTTATAAAAACTGGCAGCAAACTGATGGTCGAGATTGCGAAAGGACTCTAATTATGATTCAATCTTGATTTAAACTTCAAACAATTTTAATGTCATTAAGAACCCTTATTGTAAGTACATATTGTTAATACATTATCTCATGGTCAGGTATGACTATTAATAATTATCAGTCCAGTTGGATAGTATTGGCCCACCCTAATTGCAGAAATGAATGGATGGGGATTCCCTAAGTTAAACAAAATTTGTTAATATTGTAGGGGTCATTAAATCTGACTATTTTTTTCTGCAATTTTAGACATCAAAGACTTCATTCTGCCTAATTCAAACATGCTCAACTCGAATATCACATTCATTTCTGTATATCTCACCAAGATTCATGATTTTCTTCAAGTTTTTTAATTTCACATGTTCCTTATTCATTTTAAGCTTGTTAGAATCTTTAAGTATCAATTTTTCAGTAATTACAATCGATTAAGGATTAGCCACAATAGCTAAAACAAAATTTGTCCTCCTTTACTCCTTCTTGTGGAAAAACAAGCCAAGGAATCGAAAAACACGCCATTAAACTGTTCTTGGGAAAATCCTCTTATTTATTTTTGCTGTTATAACAAATGGCACATTTCCAAAAGAAAACTTACATTAGAATAATTCTACTTTATCAAACCAATAGCCTTAACTACCTGAAACACTCCCGATAAAAGGTTGAATTTTCAGCCTTATCCCCGCAGGAGCCCGAATGTATCCCTGAAGGGGTATGAGGAAGTGTTCGGAGCTATTGCAAATCTTCTTTGGAAGAATATTCGAATAAATAACTGCGATAGTGACTTCCTAAGAAAATAGCAAATATGAGAAATGGAGGGGTAAATGTTTCCTCATCAAACAACTTTTATATCAGAAACATCTTGAATATATAAAATAAGAAATAATTCAAGCTTGAAAGAGGTATAACTTTATTAGGAGATGACCGCTGAAATTTTTATTTGTTATGGGTTTATCTCTACGATACCTACCCCCCTGGATTTTAGCAATAAATAATGTGCAAAAGATTACGATAGAAATTTTTCCAGTAGAAACACTTTCATTATTTATGGTGAAAATTCAAACTTTGAAGGGGTGTAACTTTTTTGAGGAGTGAATCTGCTTGTGTCAATACATGGTCACAATAGTCTTATATTTTGTAAATTTTTGCCCATAAAAATACGTGAGGAAATATTAATCCATTATTTTACCCTTTTTGTTCGTTGTAATCAGCATAAAAACAGTTGATAATACATTATCGCGATTACGATCGTCATTTCTCAACATAGTCCCTAAGCATTTTTTGCATAAAGGATCGGCCGCCGTTTTGAATAAATAAGCGATAAATTTTTAAACCCCCTTCAGAGATAAGAGTGACTTACAACAGGTATTTCACGTTACTACACGTCAGGTAATTTGTGTATTGTTCTAACGTTTCGTGAGGGTAGTATCCCTCGATTTACAAATGTAAATCACAAATTACTTATTATTTTACCTTATCGTCGGTCGGACCATGTCAAGCGTGAAAAAATGATGAATTCTAAACGTTTCCCATGTGTAATTGCTGAAGAATTAAATTCACATGTAGGTACTTATATAAAAAAGAAACGATAAAAAAAGTAAATAAAAACTTCTTAATGAAACAATCGTGTTAATCTAAATTGTACATACTTACATTTCTGAGCTTTAGTTAATACTAGCTATGCCCGATGCCCGCGTGGAATAGTGACTTTCGGCAACATTTAAAATTTTTTTCTTCTATATTTTTATTTTCTGGGCCGTAAGCCTTTTTGCCAACGTCATTACACAAAAACTTTCATTCCTTATTTTTGCCCTCGTTAGGGTAAAATTTTTACAAACTTTAAATGTTGTATTTATAGCTAATCAAAAACCAAAAAAACAAGTCTCAAGCCTCTGGCTTTATATCTACTTATCTGTCTCTGTACTCTATATACTCATTTAAATCGGTTCAGTAGTTTGGGCGTGATTGCGTAACACACAGACAGACAGAGTTACTTTCGCATTTATAATATTATAGATTAATATACTTTAATTATAGTTTAAAATAGTTTATATAGCTTAGTATTCAACTACAATAATTATTGATCCAAATAAACAAAACCTCTGTAACTTTTACACTAAATATTTTAATTTTCTGGGCCGTAAGCTTTTTGGACGACGTCATTACACAAAAACTTTCATCAGCTAATTTTATCCCCTTTAGGATAAAAGTTTTACAAACATTGAATGTCGTATTTATTATATATTTAATCAAAAGCCTAAAAAATAAGTTTCAAGCTTCTATCTTTAAAAATTACGGAATTTCCGCACAAACTTTCCTATTTCAACCCCTTACATCCCTTTTTCGCATTAAAAAGTAGCCTATGTCCTTTCTGAGGCTCTATACTATCTCTGTACCATATTTCATTTAAATCGGTTCAGTAAATATTAGGCGAGATTGTGTAGCATAGAGACAGAGTTACTTTCGCATTTATAATATTCCGCGAATTCATTTTCATCGATTTTCCCATGGGAATAAGTTATTTTCCCGCAGTAAAACGTAGCCTATGTGTTAATCCAGCTTGTCAGCTAACTCCATACCAAATTTTATTAAAATCACTCCAGTCGTTTAGACGTGAAGAAGTAACAAACAGACACACTCACAAATTTTCGCCTGTATAACATTAGTGTGATTATCGACAACCAATTAATCGAAAACTTCAATATTATAATTTTAACATACAGAGTGGTACATATTTCATTTAAATAGGACAATGCAACTTCGACTTATTTCGGAAAACTTGTACTTATTAAGAATTCTTGTTGGAAATCATCCATGCAAATACCTTTTTTTGTTTCTCCGAAACTGTTACAGAAATCGTTTTTAATAACATACAGAAAATGAAGCTAAGGCATGTATCCTTCTTAAAAAAAATCTAGAGCTATTGATCAAACCTCCGAAAACAATTAAAACAATTATATCGAAGGGTGGGGTTGTTTACAATCTTATCGTAGTTTAAGAAAAGGTATTTATGCTCCAGAATGTAGTACCAAAATTTGTACTCAGCATTTTTGATTAAACGAAGAATAACGATTTTTTTTGCTCACCTTTGCCACCACGTCACGAGTAAACGAATTAATGTGGTATATAGATAAAAGCGATTAAATCGACTTATTTTGATCCAACGAGGTTTTGATTGATCCATGTCTAAGGAGTTTTCAGACACCCTGTACATATTGGGCTTCCCGTTTTCTCTCAATTCCTACACGGTAGACAATAAATACATAAATACGTATCTATGTTCGACGTCGTTGAACAACTTCGTCACGACTAATAAACCTTCATACATGTAATAGTCCATAAAGAAGACGTTCGATACAAGCAATTATGGTTAAAATGTCGCTGTACACTAAGTCGAGAGAAAAATGTTTTTATAATACTTGCAACATACACAGTAACGTATCCTTCGCATGAGATACCGAAAGCCATATGGCATTCATGTAATGATAGTGATAATAATAATAACAATATTAGCAAGCGGTTGAAGAGACCTGTGGCATGGCAAATACCGTACCTACCTACCAGCAATGATTGCTTATTGCTTGCTGCCTCTTCTTTTGCAATTATAGACTTAATCGACATCGATGATCGCATCATTATTCTTGTCATCGTCAAACGTAATTAATCACATTAATATTTGACCCACTTATTGATGGGGATAACGGTACAATTATTGGCGTATTTATTTATTAAATATTAATGATAGATTGTGGCAATGAACAAAACAAAAAAATACATAAAATTAAAAGCTAAAGATTTTAAAGAAGCAGTGATTTCCAAATTCAATTACACAGACTTATCTAAGGGAAATCACAATCTAATTTACTGCATGGGCATTGACTTTGACCACCTGTCATTATATCCGACTTTTAAAAATTATCAAGAGTCTACATTGTGTCAGGAAAATTACGTATTCGTCCTCATTATAGGATAAACTTTTATTTCATTTTTACGTGAACCAACACTATAAGGAACCATCAAATGGCTTCAAGCCCTAAGCCCAAGGCGCTTACTTAAAGTCCCAAATATAGGTATCGAATTACCAATTACGTAGAAAAATGATTGAATTCAAACCCTTAAACACTTGTGCAAAGGTCTTCGTGCAGAGCTTAAATTACATAAAAATAGGTTCAAATAAGTAGATCAAAAGGGTTGAGAAAAGGGTTTCAAGCTGACTATAAGGCATTAAATTAAACAAAAATGCTTCAATCACATCAGAAAGCTTAAAGTCTTTTTGATGATTTTTTTCTTGTTTTTAAGCACTTTGAAGTGGTTTCAAGTAACTTAAAGGGGCTTCGGGCTCATTAATATGACTTCAGTCACTCTGAAAAGGCTTTAAGCACTTTGAAAGTATTTCAAAACATATTTAGTAGTAGATAAGTGTAACAACTTTTGTGGAAACACAAAAAATAAAACCAAATTTAAGCATCTCTCTCCACACTGACCTTCCACTTTGGAGTCCATTCCAAAAAAGGAAAAGAGAAAAAGAAACTCTCTAAAGAAATAGACGAGAAATTGCATCCCCTTAAAACACACCATGATTCTTTCTCTCTCACTCTCTTCTCTCTTTTCCTTCCATTGTGTCTCCTTAAAATGAAAACAACATTTTTAAGATTAACTAAAGACAACCAAAAAAGGTAACATAAATCATCATCAATTCTGATACTTATAAAGAACATAAAGAAAAAACATAAAAAAAGAAACGTAAGGTCATTCCCGCTTCCCATTAAACCCGCCCCAATGCAAATCTCTTCCCCAGAACTCCCTAATATGAATATTCAAAATATCCTTTGAGACTTTACAACCCACTGAGCCTTCTCTTAAAAGTCCCCATAACTGTCACTTCATGTTCACCACTCCCTTCTTCCCAATATTTTCCTTAATACGCTTAGCCCACCTCCTTCCTCATTCAACAATTCTACACTTTCATCCAACGACTTTCTTCCCTCATATCCTCCCAATAGATGCCTGAGGTATTCTACCTCTCTATAACACATCCTACATCTGCTGTCCTCCTCATACTAAAAAATTACATCCTCTGTATTCGTTCTCTGTTCTAAATTTAGCTATCACGCTTGTATTCCTTCCTCCTTCTAAATATATCTATATGTCCACAAAGATTCCTTCAGCCCCACCGTATATCAGGATTCTTCTATGTAAAAGAAAAAAGCATAAAATTTCATTTGATTTTCATATTTGAACTAACACTACAAAGGAACCATATTATACTACCTTTATAAGGGAATTCACAATTGAGTTTATTATACGTGGAATGTAACCCTGGCAACTTTGTGGATACCCACTAAATAAAACCGTATTTGACTCTGTCATTACATCCGGATTTAAAAAAAAAACATATAGCGTCAAATAAATAATCAATTTAAAATTTCGTCGTTATGTATGAACACTGACGCTATAAGGGTACCTTCTAATGTGTAGCTATCATAACAGCAACACAGCACAATAAACGTTTTTTCATTATTGCAAACCAACCAGTTAGTTTTTAAAATACATTAGTAATAGTTTATTTGCCAATAATCTTGAAAGAAATTAATATTTCTTGTGATAAATGTATTTTTTGTATGTTTTCAGGTGCATTTATACTTTTCCGCATTGCCAGAAGACAAAGTTCCTTACGTAAACTCAGTAGGCGAAAGGTATCGTGTCCGACAGCTCCTCCAACAGCTTCCACCTCACGACAACGAGGTTCGTTATTGTCATGCACTCACGGACGAAGAACGGAAGGAGCTCAGGCTCTTTTCCGCACAACGCAAACGGGAAGCCCTTGGACGAGGGGTTGTTAAACAACTTCCGGCAGCCATGACTTGTGATGCGGTAAGTTACTCACTTGAATCATATAAATTTGGACACTATCGTAAAACGGGGTTAAATTGACATTACGGCTAACTTCAACTGTTTTTGGCTACTTCACAGGAGCAACAGAAAGTAATCCTTTTTTATTTATTTTTGTTGCATATTTTTTGGTTTAGTTGATTGCAGTGTTGCATAAATTCATATTATGTTGCTAAAGTTGATTTCGAACATAATGATGGTTACAAGACTTATCGATTGCCAATAACAATACTGTAGGTACAGATATCTTAATCTTAATATAAAATATTTCCATAGTAATGACGACAATTTAATTGTCAGAAACAGTTGTTTTTCGTTTAATTCTATCATTTGAAAGTAACCCTTACGTTTTGGATTTTTACATCAGTTGAAAATTATAGATATTAAATTATGGGGGGTGGTGATGGAGCTTCAATTTATAGGACATCTGATTACCAAAAGTCAAAAAAATTGGAATTTCAAATGTTAAACAAAAATTACCTTCAAAATTGTTCTAAACCTGATAAAACTATACCCCATGTTACCGTAATTGCGGTAACGTCGCTTAATATACAAAACTGGAGACATTCCTAAATCAAATACAATACCTAAGTGGTTGTTTAATATTCGCCCAAAATTAATCCTAATGCAGTATTGGGGTAAATTTCGAAGTGTCTATGTATGTCATAATTTTCATGACTGCAATTAATGCTAGGGCATTGTTCAGAATCATCGATCGACGTTGGTTACAATCATTAGTGTCAATAAAACATCTGTTAGAAACATCAATGATCAATAGTTATTTTTTAAACAGTTAAGTGTATAAATAAAAAATAGGTAAATAAGCCTAAATTCACACGCCCATTTGTCGCGATTTTCAAAGTAAAAATTTAAATGTAGTAGTGTAGGCGCTTTTGTCGCCCTTAAAGACCCAAGGCTCTTTTATCGCGATTTGCTTGACATTATGGTGTTCTCATAAGAAAATTAAGATTTTGCAGGATCATATCGCACTATTTTGTAAACCATCTTATTTTTGGAAAATTAGGCGTCACAATTATACAAAACAATTATTAAATTACCTATAAATTTATATTCATATTTACCATTTTTAGACTATTTCAGTTCCATTTAAAAGAAACCAAACCATAATTTTCCGTCTGTAAAGACAAAACTTTCTAGCGGCAATCTTCTTTTAAAAAGTTCTGTTGTGTTTCAAAATTATGCCGTTTAAAAATAATTTTGTAACTCAAAATTGTGACTGTTCTTATGTTTAACTAGCTATGCCCGCGACTTCGTCTGCGTGAAATAGTGACTTTCGGCAGCATTTTAATATTTTTTCTTCTATATTTTTATTTTTTGGGCCGTAAGCCTTTTTGCCGACGTCATTACACAAAAACTTTCATTCCTTATTTTTGCCCCCTTTAAATGTCGTATTTATATCTTATCAGAAGCCTAAAAATAAGTTTCAAGCCTCTAGCTATATATCTACTTATCTATCTCTGTACCAAATTCTCATTTAAATCGGTTCAGTAGTTTGGGCGTGATTGCGTAACACACAGACAGACAGAGTTACTTTCGCATTTATAATATTATAGATTCATATAGTTTAATTATAATTTAAAATAGTTTATATAGCTTAGTATCCAACCACTTTTATTGATCCAAATAAACAAAACCTTTATAACTTTTTACACTTAATGTTTTAATTTTCTGGGCTTTAAGCTTTTTGGACGACGTCCTTACAGAAAAACTTTCATCGGCTAATTTTATCCCCTTTAAGGTGAAATTTTTACAAACATTGAATGTCGTACTTATTTATAACTAATCAAAAGCCTAAAAAATAAGTGTCAAGCTTCTATCTTTAAAAATTACGGAATTTCCGCACAAACTTTCCTATTTCAACCCCTTACAACCCTTTTTTCACATTAAAAAGTAGCATATGTCCTTTCTCAGGCTCTAGACTATCTCTGTACCAAATTTCATTTAAATCGGTTCAGTAAATTTTAGGCGAGGTTGTGTAGCATACAGACAGAGTTACTTTCGCATTTATAATATTCCGCGAATTCATTTTCATCGATTTTCCCATGGGAATAAGATATTTCCCCGCAATAAAACTAGCCTTTGTGTTAATCCAGGGTGTCAGCTACCTCCATACCAAATTTTATTAAAATCGCTCCAGCGGTTTAGACGTGAAGAATTAACAAACATACACACTCACAAACTTTCGCCTTTATAATATTAGTGTGATAATTAATTTAATTTTATATAATTAACATATTTAACTAGCTTTAAGAATTTGAAATCGTCTAAATTTTTAACACAAGGCAGAATCGATAAATATTTTTTTTTCCTGGGACAACTCTACTTTAAGAAGATCTGTAATGTGAGTTGACTTACACAAGAAAATGAAAATTTGCCAGGATATTTTTTTTTGTAGTTTGTTCATTGTGTCCACAAAGAGTTTTTTAAATTATCATCCTGTCATATCTCGAACTTATGCATTGTATTAAAAGCAACGTATGTTAACTTTTTCGAAGACCTTAAAAGGATCAAAGTTTTATATTATTTTTCTATGGAATCAGTCTACTTAAAGTAACTGCAATTTTTTGTAGTTCATTAGTTTATTTACAGTGCCAACGAGTAGCTAATAATGAGATAAAAGGAAGCACTCTTTTTAAATTTCGAATTTTATATTTCATCCACCTGATGAAACCATAATGTGGTGAAACAGTCGTTGTGGGCTTATAAAAATAACAATAAATTTTGAAACTTTAAAGAGTGTTTTTTTTATCTTATTGTTAATATGGAGTTAAAACAAGTATTGGCTAATAGGTACAATGAATAAACGAGTAGCTAATTGAGTTATCTACAAATAAAAATGTCGTAACTCCCTATGTTCGCCCACAAAATGATAAATTTTCTCAATTCACTATTTTTTTCCTATAACTGGACCCCATTTACAAAAAAAAAAGAGCTCCTTTGGAAAGTGCCCTCCTCATTTGTACAAGGATTAGTAACACGTCGAAAAAAGGCACCGGACTAATTTATAAAGCTTCGTGTATAGAAGGTATCTCTACCCGCGTATTCGTTCGCGACATGTCTATTTATTACCTTTGAGAATATTATGTACATAAATATGTATATATATTTACGTATAGGTATACGTACATACATACACATTACACATATCGTTATAAACGACCAGCCTGAACTTTAACGTTTATGTGTGCAAGTAATTTTGTTTTTTGGTCAAGCCGAGTTTGACGGGATAAAATATTATCGACTTGCCGAGAATTTCTGCTCGCTAGATTTGTAATAATACTTCTTCATTAACAACCACCAGTCTTTACTTACTTCTTATAATCTAACTTCGTTTAGATAAAGATGCTTGAATTTAATAAATAATGTAATAATAATTCCAACTTATAACAGCCTTAGTTTTACTAAATCTAATTTATCTATTTATTTATTTTTCAAACATTACTTTGCTTTTTAAAGTTTTTGTATAGCTCTTAGTTTACAGAAAACTGTGTCGTATTTGTTACTCCGAAAATTGAATTGAATTAAAAATAGTTGGTCCAACAACTTTTATAATTAGATACTACCTATAACTAAAACTAAATTTACAAGACGATAAATGTTAATTATTATACCTAAAGAAATAAACATTTCGACTTTTGGTTATCACAACCAAAAATAACTTTTTGATGCCACATGTAAAGGTGTAACCATAAATTTAGTACCTAATGATAACAAAACATTTAATTCAGTATTCTACTTGTTCAGTCTTGATCGTACTTTATCTCATTGACAAAGTCCTCCCGAATTGTGTATTTTCGAACCTTGCTTTGCGTTTGTATCCAATCTTTTAATTTACCATCTTAGTCTTACTTCCATATTCGTTTATGAAGCCTTGATCCTTTTTACAGAGTCCTTGTAAACCCTAGACGAGTGGATAGATAGCCTCGCTAACGTTTTTAGAGTTTTTTATCGATTACATTATGAGCCTTAGTTTTTATTTATTTTTGAAAACCTAATGTTGTCTGTACCTTGTTTTCATCCATTAAATCTTTCCAAACTTATATTTATAAAACTTGCTTTACTTTTCTAAGGTCTTTTTATAGCTCTTGATCTTACCTACATGTTCAGCCTTCGTCTCTCCCGATACTATTTTCTTAAAAACTTACCTATTTGTCTTTCATTCTCATTTTTTTTTAGAATATCTATATTTATTTTGATTGTATTTTGAATTCTCCATTAATTTAAAACATTAAATTTTTCTAAAGACCTAATGATGTCCTTTAGGTATCTACAAATGTTGATCTTGCACAGACCACAGCATAAAAATCTTTCTTCTAATCCATGAAACCCTCCCAAACTTTTATTTTCGAACATTATATTGGTTTTTTATATAGATTTTGGTCTTACATGGTCGATCTTAGTCTTGTAGTTAAAATATCGTAACGTCTCTCCTTATTATAGATACTATCTTCTTAAAGATTTAACTTTGCTCTTATTTTATTTTTTATTTTAGTCTACTGCCTCTTGGTCCTACTTTCATTTTCATTCATGAAGCCTTAGCCCTTTTTATAAAGTTCTAAATACATGTTTACGTTTTTTTGGGATTTTTGTACAATTTGCATTTTGTGCTTTATATTGATTTAAAAATTTTACTTTTTTTTAAAGACCTATTGTTACCCTTTACGTTTAAGTACAAATCAAGTCTTTATCTAAATCTCACATATTCCATATTTAATCTTCTTTTAGGCCTCTCAAAGTTGTATTTTTAACTTTACTTTGCTTTTATAGGATATTTATAGTTTTTTTTATACTTAGCTCTTGTTCTTAGATGTTTAACCTTCGTCTTGTTTCCTTAAAGACTTAATTTTCTTTCTTCTCCTTTTTCAATCCCTGGTAATTTTTACAAAGTCCTTATAAATTTGTACTTTCAAATGTCGTTTATTTTAATGAGATATCGGTATACCGATTGTATTTTGAGTCTTACATTAATTTAAAACATTTACTTGGTATTTCTGAAGACCTAATGGTGCAAATCTTGATCTTGCACAATCTGCAGCATAAAAGTGCATGTTGTTATCCATGGAACCCACCCAAACTTGTGTTTTTTTAACTTTGCTTTGGTATTCAAGGATTTCTGTATAGCTTCTGGTCTTACATTTTATCACCCCCATCCCCACTTTGATTTTGTTTTTATTATTGTTTATGAATCTTGGGCCCTATTTACAAATTTTCTGTACTTCACGTTTTTAGGATTTTTGTAGTGATTGCATTTTATGCTTCATGTTAATTTAAATATTTCACTCTATTTTTTTAAAGATCAGACCTACAAACCAATTCTTCATCTTGATTTTGTACATTCATTCAGTATTTTAATCTGCAACATTTTTCCTTTACCTACAACTAATCATTGTTATCTTTTGAAAAGCCATATTCCCATTATTTCAAAATCTGCATATATGCCTTATGTAAATTTACAAACTTTTTATAAACCTATTTAAACTTATCCGTATCTTTACAAACAAATCTTTATCTTAATCCTACATATGTTTATAGTGTCCTCTTGGTCGTATTTGTAAATGTCTTCTTGTCTTGTGTTCCTTCCTCCTAACATAATTAAATTTACAAGTAAAATTTTGGTATTGATCTTGTTGCTATAAGACTTGATTTTTCACTTTTTATTGCTTTGCAAAATATTTTTATCTCTTTATCATTGCAATAAATCAGATATAAACCAGGGACACCTGATACGCTTCTGAACGACCGGAAGTGACTGTTAAATGGTTACGTGCAGGAGGAAGGTCCTTTATACGTGTGTGTACGTGTATATATATTGAAAGTTTCCTTTCGATAACCATTACGACGGCCGTAAAGCTCCACTTCGTTTAAAAGCTCGTTCTTGCGCGAGATATCGATTTAAGAGCCAACTTAAATAACTTACTTCCCTTTCAAAAAGCTCGGGCGCCAAGAGACGACGATAAAACTGTTGGCCGAGAGGAAAGAAGGAAAACTACTTAGTGCACTTTCTGTCGTTCTATGTGTATGTGTGAGTGTGAGTGTATAAAGTAAAACTGTCGGACGGGAACCGGAACCTCTCTCGATTTGACGATAAATCTTAACCGGGTGTCTCTGAAGTCTAAATTACGAGCCTAAATCACAAACTTAGCGGAGGATTGAGACTAAAGAGAGACCGTTCTCGAAGGATAACTTCAAGAATAATAAATTTATCCGAAGCTTTTGATATTTCTTTATGCGATAATTCATATCTTATGAAATTTTCCAAACTCCACTAGATTAATTGGTTTTACCAACTTTATTGAAAATTGCATTGTTCAGAATATTGTAGTTTTATTATTGTTTCACAAATATTTATCGACTTTACTACGACCCCGTTTAGCAACTTTAAATAAGTATGAATTTATTGTAATTTATCAGTTTTATCGTTAACTACGTTTAGGCGGCGCTTTAAACAAAGAATCCAGCATATGCATAAAAAAGCACTGCATCAGCTGAGAAGAGAACTCAGACCATCTTAGCAAACGGTAGTGACAGTCAGTTCCGCATCTGTCCGGACACCGTCAAAAGTATCATAAAGGTTTAATAAACTGTGTTGAAACATTTTTCCTATACTTTTCTTATTTATTCAAAAATCTTTCATTAAGAGTATACCCCTGAAAGTTCAACTATGATATTTTGTACAAAAGTTCTTTCAACCTCGCCTGGTTGTGGTATAAAAATTATTTACAAATGTCAACCCTTAAAGAGGTAAGAAATGACTTCAAAAGTTGTATATTCATAATTTATACTAAACTAGCTATGCCCGCGACTTCGTCCGCGTGGAATAGTGACTTTCGGCAGATATTAAAATTTTTTTCTTCTATATTTAATTTTTTTGCCGACGTCATTACACAAAAACTTTCTTTCCTTATTTTTGCCCCCTTTAGGTAAAATTTTTACAAACCTTAAATGTCGTATTTATATCTAATCAAAAGCCTAAAAAATAAGTTTCAAGCTTCTATCTTTAAAAATTACGGAATTTCCGCACAAACTTTCCTATTTCAACCCCTTACAACCCTTTTTTCACATTAAAAAGTAGCATATGTCCTTTCTCAGGCTCTAGACTATCTCTGTACCAAATTTCATTTAAATCGGTTCAGTAAATTTTAGGCGAGATTGTGTAGCATACAGACAGAGTTACTTTCGCATTTATAAAACCATATTCCGCGAATTCATTTTCATCGATTTTCCCATGGGAATAAGATATTTTCCCGCAGTAAAACGTAGCCTATGTGTTAATCCAGGGTGTCAGCTAACTCCATACCAAATTTTATTAAAATCGTTTCAGTCATTTAGACGTGAAGAAGTAGCAAACATACACACTCACACACAAACTTTCGCCTTTATAATATTAGTTGATTGAAAATTGTTGAATCGATTTTTTAAATTTTTATTACAGTCCCAGTCAGGTTTTACGGAAAGAAAAATATCCTTAAAAATTGGAAAATTCGGGAAAACTGAAATTACTTTTTATAGCTAAAATAAAACACTTCTTAATTTATTAATTTGTATGCAGTATTTTAACGTAAAGACAAGGGATGGTAGGAATATGATTGATACCTAAATTAATAGTAGTCTGCTTTACTCTAGCACCTTAATTTTAAATAAAATACAGGAATCACCAAATACAATATCCTGGAGAGAATTTTTTGAATCCTTCTTTCAAATTATAATTTTTTTCTCAAACTCAAGCTCTAAGACATTTTGGTATAAGATGCTTAGGTACAACATCGAAGAGAATTTTTGTCCTTCAAATTACATGTAGACCCTGTAGTTGTAATAAAACCCTAAAGTGACGAAAAGTAGCCGTCATCTGAGAGAAATGCCCTTAATCCTCTAAGACTGAGTGACTGACAACTTATCCTCATTCTTCCTGACACCCCACTATTCCTTATTCCTTCCACCGACTGTTTGAATAAAACGTACGGCGGGGTAGAAGTCGGCAGCAATCTTTCCGGTTGGAGAAAGTTAAAAATGACTTTCTTAACAAAGTGCCTTTATGGTCATGGTCGAGCGCTTTCAGTTCGTTTTCGTTCCCTCACTCAGACAACCGACCTCACTCTCTATCCCGGTCCTTTGGAAAGTGCCCTAATGATGGCGCTCCTTTTGAGTTTAAAACGGGTACGGATTAATGACGCGGACGAAACTGACTCCTGGGACGACGTTTAAGCCATTGTAATACGTAGTTGCATTAACCTCCCTCTATCCACGAGAAAAGGGCGAAAACCTTTTATAACTTTCGCCACGGAATCTTGCCATTAAAACTATATCAACATCAGTGATAATAACGGGGACAGTTAAGGGAAATTATGGCTCCAAATTTAAACATTTTTAGGGTCTTTTGCCTCAGAATGAATAATAGGATCACTTTGTTGTCAAGGACCTTTTTCTCAGGAATTGGGAGAAGTATTAAGGTGGCGATTTTTTCCTCTGGGGTTTTACCCATCACCGTATTGTTACGAATAAGCGAATTTTTTTTGGTTGTTTTTAATAATTTAAAAAAATTTAAAAAAATAAAATTCGTAACATAAACTAACTAAAAAATGTATTAAAAATACTTGCCTATTCAAATATCAACTAGGGGCTTTTATAATGGCAGGGACTTTCAGGGCATTAAGGGGTGAAAATCACCCGTAACACCACCCTAACCCTTTTTCACTCCCTTGCTTGATCTTACTTACTCTCTTGAGTCCCTAACTTGTTCTTTTATAATGACACACATAGTGTTTTTTTAATTACCCCCAAACTGAATTTTGGAAATTGGTCACGACCTACTTTTCCGTGCAATTATGTCGAAGTACCGTGTGGTGGGTTTGTGTTTCGAAAATTCAACACGTTGCATATTTAAATTGGAACAACTATAATATAATGAAATATAAAAGAATTAATAAAAAGTTAATTTTGGAAAAATATGAGTACCTACTATGTGACTACCCTTCAATATTCAAATTATTTTTTAGTAATTATATCTCGCCAATAAAAGGCAAACAATTTTAAATGAGAAAAAGCAAGACAATACGAAAAATATTCTTGTTCCCCCTCAGAATTTAATTTTAGACTAGCTATGTCCGCGACTTCGTCCGTGTGAAATAGTGACTCGGCAGCATTTAAAATTTTTTTCTTCTATATTTTTATTTTATGGCCCGAAAGCCTTTTTGCCGACGTCATTACACAAAAACTTTCATTCCTTATTTTTGCCCCCTTTCGGGGAAAATTTTTACAAACTTTAAATGTCGTATTTATATCAAAGTCAAAACCCTTAAAAAATAAGTTTCAAGCCTCTAGCTTTATATCTACTTATCTATCTCTGTACCAAATTCTCATTTAAATCGGTTCAGTAGTTTGGGCGTGATTGCGTAACAGACAGACAGACAGAGTTAATTTCGCATTTATAGTATTATAGATTAATATAGTTTAATTATAGTTTAAAATAGTTTATATGGCTTAGTAGGTATTCAACTACTTTTATGGATCCAAATAAACAAAACCTCTATAACTTTTAACACTCAATATTTTAATTTTCTGGGCCGTGAGCTTTTTGGACGACGTCATTACCCCAAAAACTTTCATCGGCTAATTTTATCCCCTTTAGGGTAAATATTTTACAAACATTGAATGTCGTATTTATTTATTTCTAATCAAAAGCCTAAAAAATAAGTTTCAAGCTTCTATCTTTAAAAATTACGGAATTTCCGCACAAACTTTCCTATTTCAACCCCTTACAACCCTTCTTTTGCATTAAAAAGTAGCCTATGTTCTTTCTCAGCCTCTAGACTATCTCTGTACCAAATTTCATTTAAATCGGTTCAGGGAAATTTTAGGCAAGATTGTGTAGCATACAGAGAGAGTTACTTTCGCATTTATAATATTTTCCCCGAATTCATTTTCATCGATTTTCCCATGGGAATAAGATATTTTCCCGCAGTAAAACGTAGCCTATGTGTTAATCCAGGGTGTCAGCTAACTCCATACCAAATTTTATTAAAATCACCCCAGTCGTTTAGACGTGAAGAAGTAACAAACATATACACAGTCGCACACTCACAAACTTTCGACTTTATAATATCAGTGTGATTATTTATAAGCAAAAAAATAAGGCGTAATCTCATAATCCAAAGGGCCATCCAGAAGAAACGACGTTCTCAAACACTATTATATGTTTTCATTTTTAAGCTCCATACACTTATGTCATAGTTTTCTCACCGAATAACATTTGTTAATGTTTCTAACTCATAAATTATTCCATTTTGTTTATTAAGGGTCGTTAGTATCCGGAAATCTCAATTTCTTCTACTACTACTTTTATTAGCAACGAACACTTAGATGGATCTTCTGATCAAATCTCTGTTTTACAAGTATTAATTTATTACGGTGAAAAGTAACGCGTTTTGTACAAGCTTTAAGTCCGTCTGATTTACGATCTCAGTTCGCCAACGAATTAATTGGCAATTTGCATCAAGACAGACGAACTCGCCAATGACTTCCTTTTACCAATTAACCCTTTTTTATCTAACTTACTTATTTTAATTAACGTAATTATCATCTACTAATTGCATTCTTCGCTTGAATGATCTGTTTTTACGCGAATTGTCGCTAAAGCTCCTTATTAACACATTCACTTACTTACCTGTACTTCTTACTTGATAGACCTTGGAGCAATTCAAATGAATTATTTTGTAAATTGAATCTGATTACCAATGGCGTACACAGACCTAAGAAAAAAGTGCAATAGATATTTTTTTTACCACCCAACTTCCTCCCCACTTTATGTTTAAACAGTTTTAGAGTACGGTTCTGGTATGTGTGTGTCTTTGGTGCAATTAAACGCCATTCTGGTCTTAAATGAACATTACATAATAAGACTAGAGGCGACTTTGTAACATTATTTTAAATTGAATGGTCTCATCCCACGGTCCCAGCATGTTGTCATGCAATAACTTCAACTCTTGGTAAACCAAAACGTTTACCCGAGGCATGACGGGGGGCGCTGGGAATCCACCCGAGACATCCCTTCAAACGACAATCATAATCGAAATAGTTCTGTGTCGAAATTACAAATTTACTACGGAATTGCGGGTTCAAGTTACGGCTACGCAGACCAGACTGTACGAATTGTGCAGGGGCGGTTTTGTTTTACAGCGGAAGTTCGGTAATTAAAGATGAAATCCCTTCGGGGGTACGCGATTTACCGGAATGGGGCACCGTTTAATGAAGCACAAGGCTCACCCTCTTTTATATGAATCGTACGTTATATACGTAACATAGTATATTGCGTATGTGCTTAACAGATGAAAAATATTGTGTTTACTTTTTGAAAGCTTTTATTTAATTTAATTTGTTTATCCATCTCTTAAGTCAATTAAAAAGTTGGCGTGAGATTCGAATCCCTTCCTTCCTTCTAAATGAAATTTAATGAGTATTTTTTCTGGATCTCTCCCCTAATTTAGCCCTTAAAGTCGTGATTACAGATTTACTCTAAACTGGACTATTTTACAATTTTTTATGTCTCTACCATTGTTTTCACCCTCAGTCTTCTGTAGTTTATTAAAAAAGATAAATAGGTAACGATTTTCCATTTCTTGTTAAAAAAAATCTAGTTAATTTAGGAAATTCAATTCTTTTTTCGGATTATTGTACAGAAATCATTTCAAGAATGGCAAGAAATAACCAAAGAACGGCAGCCTCGGTTGATCGTGTCACGACTTGGCTACCGCAGGCACGTGTCCTGGTGGTTGTTGGTAGTCGTCGAATGCCATCAACGTCCATTCCGTTGGTTCGTTGCGACGAAAGCAATTTGGTGAGCAATTAGCGGACTCGTAATTAATGACTCCGATCGTATGGTGGAAAGTCAAGTTTGGATCGAGTCGAACGTGGTTAATCGATGGATCCTGAGGCGTTGATTATTAGCAGCACTATCCGGCTCATATTCAGTAAAACTTTCCCAACAACACAGAGTTGTACAGAAAAAATTTAAAACAATTTTCAATTTGGTCTGCATGTACAGATGGAATAAGGAAAATTAAATTCGTTTCTAATTATCGCTGACGTTTTTGATAAATGAACAAGTTTTTTATTGTCTTATAAAAAAAAACATTTTTAGTTGAAGTCAAGAAATAATTAGTGCAGTTTTTTACGTCGACCAAATTCTTATTTCACATTTTAAGAAGGTTTTTTTATATAAAAAAAAATTGAAAAAAAAATGCTTTTGTATTTCCTACATTTTAAACATATTTTAATACTAAATCAAAAATTAAAATAAGATCCTTACACCTAATTTATTTTAAATCTATTGGAAACTTTTTGTTGTAGATTTAAATTAAATTAAGAAAATGCGTATTTAAATAATCGCAGTCACCCATGAAAGTATTTGATTAAAATTTTAAGAAACAATAAACTATATTTATATGACGTTTCAACCCCTTTTTCTACTTTTATTACTATCAATGGTTACGTACTTTTGCTTATCAAAACGTCATGTAAATTATTTTTCACGTAAAAATATATCACGACTAGAACAATTTTTAATGCAAAAATTAAAAACACATATTTACCAGCCTTCTACTAATGGCCACTTATTGCAATTAAAAAATAACATATAAGCGATTTTTTTACATTATTTCACTAAAAAGTGTTGAAACAACAAGGTACGTGGAAAAAAATATATGATAATAGACTGCTTAAATATTACGATTAATATAAAACTAAGAAATTTTCTAACATACAGGGAATTCGTTTTCAACCTAGCCCCCAGATGTATCGCCGGTCTGAATTGGAACATTTTTTGAAATTTTAGTTGAATGGGCTTTCAGAAGAGCGTTTTACGATATTTTCGATCTTTTGTTACTTCCTGTTATAAGCCAACTTCGTTATTTTTAATAGAACCCCCCAATTTTATTTTATATTTTAATAATACTAGTTTTGATCAAAGTAAATGCAACAAGCGGAAAATATTTTGAAAAAACTCAAAAATTGTTACTGTTAATTTTGATGAGAAATCCAAAAAGCAAAAAACAATTAGGGGTTGCATTAAAAACAACGAAATTGACGTTAACACCTAGTGTAACCGAAAGTTAAAATTATCAAAAATTTTATACCTAGGTACCTATACTGAAAACCCATTCGACCAAAATTTCAAAACGACATTCCGGTTCAGTCCGACAATCAGTCTAAGAGGAAAGTTGAATACGAACACTATATACTCGTGAAAAAGACAATAATATTTGGTTTTTGCTTTTGCAAATTTCACCAAAACAGACAATGCTGATAATTAGGTAATTAATAATTATTTGTATTGTAAAATTTTTACACACATTACATGTCGTATTTATATCCTAATCAAAAGCCTAAAAAATAAGTTTCAAGCTTCTATCTTAAAAAATTACGGAATTTCCTATTTCAACCCCTTACAACCCTTTTTGCCTATGTCCTTTCTCAGGCTCTAGACTATCTCTGTACCAAATTTTATTTAAATCGGTTCAGTAAATTTTAGGCGAGATTGTGTAGCATACAGACAGAGTTACTTTCGCATTTATAATATTCCGCGAATTCATTTTCATCGATTATCCCATGGGAATAAGATATTTTCCCGGAGTAAAACGTAGCCTATGTGTTAATCCAGGGTGTCAGCTAACTCCATACCAAATTTTATTAAAATCGCTCCAGCCGTTTAGACGTGAAGAAGTAACAAACATACACACTCACACATTCACAAACTTTTTCCTTTATAATATTAGTGTGATTACTTACATTTATTAATTGTCTTAAAGTAATGCACATGGAATTAAATTAATTAGTTCTCGTTTAATTTGTTTAACGTCACCTTTGTAAATGACATAATAAATATACATCGGAAGGGTGGAGATACGTACCTACAATGTTCGGGCCCCCTTCCGAATATGACGCTAATTCATAGCCGTCTATTTGTTAAACGATGCTGCCAGGCTATCGCATCCCACCGGGCATGTCCCGGCCTAGTCCTTGTTTATCCAGGAATACGCGCACCATTTGTTCTCGACAGATTTATTAACTACATGAATTTCCGCGTGCAAGCACCGCGGAGTGGGTGGCAGATGACAGCAATGGTGTTTTTCTGCTGGCTTTTTGTTTTTATCCCGGGATTCTGGCGCGTCCAGATATTGCATTCAACTCGCACTCTTTCTCCATATAATAGCGATCGCAAACGGTCACCATATGCGCCAGTTTCAACGTTTAATGGACGTATATTTTACCGGAAATGTCCCCGGCGAACTTTTACCCGCCACTTTTTTTGCCGTAAAATAAAATAAAATCTGATGCAAGGGTATGAACCAACTACATATGTACAACCGGTCCGAAACCTTTTGAAACACGCGATATTATATTTTTAATCCGCACACATTTTTTCATACCCGAAATTTTCCACCAAATTTTGAGTGTTTGGAACATGCAAATTGCAACAAAATTTATTATTTACATATACATGGAGGTCCTTTAAAGAATACACAAGCCATAAAGGAAATTATAATATGGAAGGCGATAGTGACACTTGAATTACTTATAAAGAACTTCATATTCTTATTATTATCTATAATTTGATTTTCATGGCTATCACGTAAAATTCAATTTGTCAAGTCGATGAAGTCTTTGTTAAACTTTTGAATTACTATATTTAGAAACAAATGGCGATCTGTTTGGTTGTTTATAATGAATCGAGAGCTGGCGTGCTGATGAGATTCATACCAAGAACAAAGGCTGCTATAGGCATTCCTTATTAAATCAAAACATATGAAGGCTATTATGAAATAAAAATTTTCAAATAAGTATTTGTTTAATAAAAATAATATAAAAAAAAGCTTCTTTCTGTGTACAGAAGAAAAGCGCAAGTGCAACAATTAATTAGCATTTTTATTAGTGGAGAAGTACTCTTTGTAAAACAATACTTGAACAATTAACTTCTTTAAATGTACGAAAGCAGTCGGTGTATATCTCGAGGGACTTCTAACGAACTACCTACCTACTTCGTAAAAAAAGTAATTAAAGCGTTCAGAACAGCTTCGTTTCAAATGGTTCCCTAAGGAGAAATCGTTTTAATGTTCACAAAAATATGAAAAGTGCTTCCATGCATTTAATATCAGCCTTTATATTCCCTTTGTTTCTGCTAAATTTATAACGACCACTCACTTCAAACAAAAGCAAAAGAAGTTCCGCTATGTTGCTTTTTTATATTTCGTGTTTTACACCCCTTTCTAAGAAAAAACTTGAGGAACTATTAAAATATACGTAATTTTCCAAAAAGTTAAAACTGTTAAAAATTATCACCAGCTTTTGCTAGATCAAAAGAAATTCAGAATTCGCGGGTTTTTAATATAATATTTTTAAAAAATTGGCAGTGAATAAAGTCTAATGGCCGAAGGCAACAATAATGCGACAATAATTAAGAAAGGGTAGTGGCCCCGACGGCAGCAATAATAGAATAACACTCAATAAAGTATAATGGCCGCTGACTGCAACAATTAAAAAATAAAAATAACCGTTCTAATTTTTTTACCACTGTTTAACTTCCACGAAACAACTTTCTATATATTTATTTATGGAGGGACCATATTTATGACTTACGAATAAAATATTTTGTGATTAATTATAATCAGTAATAAAAATTTATTTGGAGCTCTTTATAATTACATACCGTAAACAGCTTCCAAACTACGTTTTTTATTTTGCACTTTTTTGTAAATGCAGAAATGGTTCAAAACAAAGCACGTTCAAGCTTTAATTAAATTTTATCGATATATCAGTCATTTATAGAATATAATAATATTCACTTCTGAATTTTTATTTCAGTGTGAGGAAGCCTTATCAACTGGGGACATTTCTGTTTTTGCTTCACGAGCTGGTCCTAACACCTGTTGGCACCCTTCTTGCTTCTGTTGCTACGTATGCAGGGAACTTCTGGTGGACCTCATCTATTTCTTTAAAGATGGCCGTCTCTACTGCGGAAGACATCATGCGGAAACTATTAAACCACGATGTTCTGCTTGTGACGAAGTAAGAAAAATTCAGTTACTTTTTTCATTAAAATTGGTACATAGGTAATTTACAAAATTATTTATCGAAATCTTGAAACAGTTGTGATTTTTAACTCATTGATTCTCCTTAGCACGCCGCAGATTACTACACCATGCGTTTAGTTTAACTTACAATATCTTTCAAACATTAATGAACCAGTGGTAAATTTCTACAAATGGCATTCACTTCTAAAAAACTTACACTTTAATAAACTGCACACTGCCTTATTTTGTAATTAAAGAGAACGAAATTGGTAATAATAAAAAAAGGGATTATCTAACAGGATACATTTCTATCTTGAGCAATTATGAACTGTCCACAAAAATTATTGTTGTCTAGTCTCTGTCTTTTAAGTATTGCAGTTTTGCAATTATAAATAATTACAATAAATTATATAATTTAAATACATGAATTATACACAATTTGCTGCTGCCGATACACATTATCATACAAATTCACTTAAAATTTACATACCCAGATCCCTGCCACTTTTTTATTTTAACTTTGAAAAAAAATCTTATCTGTATAAACTTCCTTATTACTAAACCTTCTTGATACATAAATGACTTGCATTTGCTACTTTTGTTTTGTTCATGCACACGTTTAAGAATTTCTTTTCTCGATGCCTTTCTTTTGCTTTGTTAATTATTTATTTATCGGGACGTATGTAAATGAAAGATTAAACATCAGTGCTTCATACTTCCTCTGACGATAGTTAATGGTTCTGAGGCACAGGATGGGCTCTTCTTAGATTGATGTCATGATTATAAACATCCATTAACAGGAATTATTTTATTTTATTTTCATGTAAATTTACGCCATTCTCATTAACGTACGTGCGTTGTTAACTAATTACTGATACCTACAACAAGCACGTTTCAACCACGCTTTTTCAAATTTATTGACCTAGCAAACAAAAACTCAATTAAGAAACAATTTAAATTTTAATGTAATTTATTTGTTTTATTAAAAATTTCTACCATTAGCGTTATTAACATGCAATATAGGGTGACTCAAAGTCAGTGGCCTATAGACTAGACGTTTTCTTTTTGAAAGGTGACTTTATACCGTAAAATAATCACTTGATAGTGTTTGAGGCCATGTTATTTTATTATTAATGTTTATACAGGGTGTTGAAAAAAGATTTTTAAAAGAATTAAACTCTGCATCTATCCACAAAGTATGTTTCTATACCTAAAGCTTTTATTTATATATTTATTGAGCATTTTTATGAAAAATAATTTTATTGCTAAGAAATGTGATGTGAGTATGCTCTGATGAATTTTCCTAAATTCAACTCTTTTGATTATCACTACATGATTTTTTCAAAATTTTCCTACCTTCCATAAACGTCTAATGGACCACTAACTTCAGATTATCTTGTATATTATGTTTATCTTAAATTACATTTTAATAAATCAATTTATTTTTTCAGATTATTCTCGCCGACGAATGTACAGAAGCCGAAGGACGTGCGTGGCACATGAAGCATTTTGCTTGTTCAGAATGCGAAAGGCAACTGGGAGGTCAACGGTACATTATGAGGGATGGAAGACCCTATTGTCTTCACTGTTTCGATGCCATGTTTGCGGAATATTGTGATTCCTGTGGAGAACCCATAGGGGTCGATCAAGGTCAGATGAGCCACGAAGGCCAACACTGGCACGCCACAGAAGTTTGCTTTTGCTGCCATACGTGTCGAACATCCCTTCTAGGGCGACCTTTTCTACCCAGAAGAGGAGCTATTTATTGCTCAATAGCTTGTAGCAAAGGAGAGCCCCCGACACCCTCGGACAGTTCTGGTGCAGGTCCAAGACTTCCGAGACAACAACCAAGATGCAGACCTCCTAGACCACCTTCTCCAAACGGCTCTAGCACTCCACCGGCTTCTCCATGTAGAAGAGCTCCGATTTCTCCCACAATGTCTTCTCCTTCTTCACCTCCAGGATCCTTATCTTGTCCACAGTCATATTCGCGACCCAATTTACCGAAATCGTCTCCTCCTTTAAGGTCTCCAAAAATGGGTAGAAGAGCTTTGCAAAGATCTCCAAAACCCACACATATTGCTTCAACAGCCACTACGCCAACCCCAAGTGAAAGCAGTCACGTTCCAGAAACTCTTCAGCCACATTTAGAGGACAGTTCTAATAAAAATATTCACACGTCTTCTCATAATGTAAGAGGCTTGGACAGGGTGCTTTTGGAACGAAATTTAGACAAACTTATTTGCGAGAAAGGCAACCAAGAACCTTCTTCAGATTTGGAAAGGTTACTTCAGGCCAGGGACCGTAGTAGAGAACCCCTACATCTCGCCGATCTAAGTCTAGATGACTGGCAACCCCGAACAACCACCAATGAAACTGTTGAAAAGTCCGACTCAAAAACAGAAAGTAGTTCTTCTGAAAGGGATCGGGAAAATAACGTATATCAATCATTTCCTCAACAAACTTCTTCAATGCCCGAACTTCCCCACGCTGTTTCTACAGATACAACACCTGGGGACTCTTCAAATCCTCCCGGATCACCTTCAAAAAGAAGCAAGGCAATGTTAAGTGTACGATTCCAAGGAGATAATGAAGCTTTTGAAGCAGACGAATGTGACGTTATCGACTCTGAAGTAAAAAGATTCCCCAGGAGTCGAAGTTACGCAGGAAGAACTAGATATCACGATAGTTTGGATAAAAGAAGACCTCGCAAAACGACCTCTGAGAGCCAAGTAGCTAGTACAAGTAAACAAGAAGACGACGATGCTTCAAGTTATTGCTCAACTTGTTCTTCTAGCTCTTCTAGTGATGATTTAGATTACCAATTGCCTCCAAGAAGAGCATATGGAGGTGTACGTATTTCTTATGTTCCTAACGATGCCTTAGCGTGTGCTAGAAGGCGACAACAGGCAGTAGCAGGACAAAGGTCACCAAGTAAAAAGACAGCAATCGACGACAAAGACAAGAATTGCACGATTTCATGATGTTTGTCGTGTTGTTTTTGTCTGACAAATGCCTTCCAATTTTTCAGATGCCAAAAATGTTGTCATTGCGATGTATTCAGGGTATGCAACAGTTCTTAGCCAACTCATACGTATAAAAAGCCTGACGATAATATGCCTTTATACACATACATACATAATATTAACCAGATAGCGCTTAAAGAAATGTACGTGTCATAGAATTTTTTACTTTTATACTACTTAGTACTCCACATAATAAATCGAAGGATGGATGAAAGAAGAAGAACGCCTGTGTTCTCTAATTTTTAAGATGCTACGCCAGGTACAAAAAAACTTTAATTTTATTGTTACGTTTATTAGCTCAAACTGTAGATTTGTATAAATTGTATTTATTTAAAAATTTAATATAATTTATATATGTATGTAAAATGTAGATACTAATATTTTTGATTTTTTTTTTGGTTAAATAAACGTTGTAATCTATCACGTCTTTTTCAAAAATGAATAAAACTAGCAATGAACGTGTTTTGATAAAACATGTTTTAATAAAATAAAATAAAGACAGTATGTTTCAAAGAAATTTATTGATTAGTCAATATTTGTATTATGAAAAGTACAAACAATACTATTGATAATGACTGCCCAGTCGAAACATATGTTGAGTAATCAATAAATTTTGTTGAGATTATATTGTCTTTATTTTATTTTATCAAATAATCAAAGAGTATTATTCTATTTAAATACTTCCTCATTTCAGCTTTCAAGAGAAGTATTGCAGATGACAAGACCCGTGAAGATTATTTTTGAAGTTTACAAGATATAAAATATTAAGTACATCAAAAAGAAGCTTAGGTAGTTTTCAGCATTTGGAATCAAAATCAAATCACTTGGATAAATAAAAAGGTATTTTAGTTTTAGTTTCGTACGAAAAAATTCATTAAATGCTTATAAGAGCAATTTAATAACATTTTCCACAAGACGTAATTAAAAATTAAAACAAAATAAATAATTCCCCGAAATTAATAAGCATTACAGTATTACATTGATTTTTTTCAAATTTTTGATCGTTATTAATTATATTTGGAACAATAAAACAATGTACCAAAATGTACAATTAACAAAGATGTTACATTAAATATCTGAAAATATTTTGAATCGAAATTCTCCACGACCCTTGTTTTTCACGTTTTTCTTTCAGCTGCTAAAATGATAGGTAACAGAAATTATATTTCTAACACCAAAATTATATATAAAAGCAAACAGACAAAATCTCATAAATATGCATATTTTATCTTAACTAAAAACAGTCCTAGCCATTCTTAAACTTATAAAAATTAAAATTTCCACATTTTTAAAGATGACAAATGTGTAGTAAGATCAGCCCAATCAGGGAATGCTTCCAAAAATTGCTTAAAATGAGGAGTTTTAACATTATTTTTTTCGTGAACACATCTTCCCAAAAGGGCAATGTCTAAGATCGGCTTTTTCCAATTTTGGGGTACTTGAATAGTTACGGAAAAATTTAAAGGCTTTTTCTCAATCCCCCAAACATAATTTATAAAATAAGTCATCTGATTTTTCCATTTGGGTCCCTCGTGTATTTTTAAAGCCAAACTAATATTTTTTAACAACGTCCCCGATTGTAATGCAAAATAGACAGTCATGTGAGTTGGTCCTAAAATTTCAAGTTATACAGTTTATAAAATATTTTTAACAAGGAACTCACGTACCTGAAGCAGAAAAATTTAATTTAACAGTAGTTGAGTTTATAACTTCTTTACTTTGTAGAACTAATTCAACATCTTCTTGAATTATTGGCTGTTCAGCAGAAATCCAACTACTTTTACTTCTAAAAGATCAACAAAAAATATCAGAAACGAAAATATTATGAACAATTATTTTTAACGCACAATATTTCTATAGCTCGTGGATGCAATACAGGCATTCCATAAAACAATTCTTGATCAGGCAAGGTGTTAACGATTTGCGCTTTTTTAATATCTCTCACATAATTTTCAACACTTCTTGGAGAATTTCTGTCCAAATTTAGGATAAAATAACCAGCATCTTGTTTATAAACATTTCCGTTTATATCATAGAACGCCCTTCCGGTATGCTACAAAAAATATAATGACTGTGAATATTAACCCTATAAGAATTTAACTCAACCTGTATCCAGAAACGTTGAGGAGCTGGAGAGGAAAAATCTCCACTATATGGGAACCCAAGGGGAGTAAAAACAAGTCCGAAAAATACCAAAAACGTAAATAGAAATCCGTAAACAGCCTTCAATGGATTTCTAACTAACGTTATTAGAGGGACCTATATAATAAAAAATTTATTTTATTTTAAATATAACTATATATATAAATAACATCTCAACTTACAAAGAAACTACTTATTAAAATAGAAAGCATTAAAGTTGAGAAACCAACAAATAGTTCCGGGTTTTTATTACTACCAAATCTTCCAGTGATAGGAATGACAAAAGTCATTAAAATTACACCCGTGTACATTAAATAACACACAGGAATTAGGGTACTTATCAGGTGTAAAAATTGCCAAGCCCTAACTAAACATTAGATATTTATAAGTTCAAAAGAAATGAAGTGAGTCAGGTACAACATATCGAAACATACAAATACTCAGCTCCCAATAAAATTTGTTGAAATATTTTACAATTAATTTATTATTTACACAATATAACAAAAACGCTTACCAGTGTACTGAAGTTTGGAAAAATGTATAACAGCAAAAATTAAACCATTAAAAAACAGAGGCAGTTGAATTACGTGGGAAGCTCTTATGTTAAAAAAGGTACCAACCACAAGAGGCACACACAATATCAACCTTACACAACTCAACTGAACTTGAGTATGAGCTGCAATTGAATTGTTTTTCTAAAATACAAAATATCTTTGTGATGACTGGCTTTGATTACGTAATTTTTAAAATATTTTACCTTTAATGAGTATTTGTTTGCAATTATAATAACTCCACAACATAATCCCCATAAGGGAGCTACATAAAGACCCAGTATGATCCAGGGATTTCTATACCAGCTCATGGTATAACCGAAATAATCAAGCAAAATTCCCAGAATCAGAGTAAATCCTAATACAAGTACCCATCCCATAATGATTCCCAATTTAGTTATTAAAATGTATAAAATGCTTTCTTTATTGAGCCCTGTAAGTTTTAGGTTTTTAATTTAACAAAATCATATTACCAAAATTTATTACATTAGTTTTTAAATTAATTTGTTATACTTTCAGATCACTAAAGGAAAAAAAACTTACGCAGTCCCAAAGTAAAAAAACATCTAACGGCAACTATAACACATAAAAGAGCAGTTGAATAGTTCAACAAAGTTGCTACGTTGATTGTGTAAACAATCATAAAAAGCCCAAAAAAATCGTAATAAACCACTTTAGTTTGATCCTGAGATTCTAAATTATCAATTTCAGTAGCGTTTGCTAAATTTTTAATCAAGGAAAGCACATTGTCACCCACATGCTGGAAAGATCCAAGTGGAATGTTATCAAAACCATCATACTTTGTGTGATATCTGTATCCATTTCGGACAAATGCCATATCATAGCCTACATAAAAACTCACAATCAAATATGTATAAAAATGATATATGTAAACTATAAAATGCATACCAATAAGACCTCCAAAATCTCGAAATATTCTGAAGTCTGTATCAGATGGAATTAAATTATTTTGAAAAATTTCTTCCCCTGTTACTTGTCCTGAAGGGTGTGGGACATTTTTAAATTTATGAACCAACCAGGGATGGCCTGGACCAGTTTGAAATAGCATTATTTTACCACCTGCCCCTGCAGCTTCTAAATTAATGATTATTTTGCAATTTTTTGCCCAACTATGTTGAGTAATAAATCCATGAGATGCTTGCAAAAAGAACTCTTCTGAACCATTAAAAAGGAAAATAATGTCATGTTCATTATTGTCTGCCGAGTTGGAAAGCACTCGCAAAATTTCCAACATTACTGAGCAATTAATACCATCATCGCTGCCTCCTGAAAACAATCTGTATATATATTTTAAATATTTTTTTAAAAAGTACAAAGTATTTCACCTGGACTTGTAGGTACAGAGTCAAAATGTGCATTTATTAAAATACTTTTATTTCTGTAATGGTTGCCAGAAGACAATTTAACAACTAAATTTTGCACATTCCCATATGCATTGACTGTACCGTAGGGAACATAATCCAAATAATATGATCCAGAAACTGTTTGTAAATCAACTTCAATTTTCTTCTTAGAATGTGCATGGATTATAATGTCATTAATTTGTTTCTTCAGATACTGAACAGCTAATAATTCGTTTTCATAACTACCCACAACTCTGGGACCTAAATCTGTCAAGTATTTTAAATGATTTCTAGCTTCTTCAGCAATAAACTTATCAGGATATTTGTTCTATAAATAAATATAAAATTTCATGTTACATACTATAAAGTTTAAAAAATTAAAACCTTATTGGCGTCTTTCAGAGGGACTGGTAATATATTGTTTAAGAGAAGGACAAGTCCAAATAATCCCAGTAACAAAATTATAAAGATGACAACAAATAACGGTGATACACTGTGAATACTTGTTGAAGGTGTGTTCTCTTTATATTCTTCATTACTTCTCTCCCCAAATTCCACGGTCAAAGGTTCAAATGTAACGTGTTTTTGTTCACTTCTCTTTCTCATTTTTAGTGATTATCATGTGGGCATTTATTCTTTATATTAGTTACAAAAAGTTGTAAATGCAGTCATTGAAATGAGACAACAAAACGAAAATAAAATAGACACTATAAAAAAAAACAATGTAGATAAATAATCAATTCGTTTTACAATGAATAACAATGACGTTAGCTTTAAAATATACAATTGTACACAATATTCGCTTAATTACAAAAAAGAATGAAATATTAAAAAGGAACATAAAGGAGGTTATGATCACTCACCGGTACTGCACAAAAGAAAATATTTGAATTACTAGGTACGTATTTTTTTTACATTTAGGACAATTAAACAATCACTCTTAGAAAAAGAACGAAAACAAGTTTATTACCTTGTTTATTTTTAAATAAAATGATTATTATTTACATCATATTCTCTTCGTAGACAACCCATCATACACATTATCAGTCAGTATGGTCACAATGGTCAGTATTCTATGATCAGTACGGTCAGTAATCTATGACGGTCAGTATGTATAAAGTTATTAAAACGCTATGTGTTGCTGAATATTAGTTCTATCAATTCTTTTCCAAAGCAGCTATATCTAAAAGAAAAATAGTACAACTTTCTCCAGTTAAGACAGAGCAGATAATTATTAAGAACAGAATAATTTGTGGACATTAGCTTAGTAAGTAATTACATTTTAATTAACAGCTGTAGTAACTGTTTAACAAAAAATCGTAAATTATACCTACAGTACTTCAGCTGCTTCAGTGCAATGTGTTATATGTTTAATTCAAATAAATGGAATAAGTTACACTCAATTTAGGTTTTATATCATTTTCTACATTACAGGTACACTTGAGAAAAAAATTGGTTTCCTGCCCTTAGCCAAACAAGTTCTTCCTTCAACATTTCCACCTGCACAAGAAGTTAATTTCCTGCCTTTGTCTAAAAGTTCTTCTCAATATGAAGAGATTAATTAAATAACTGAAAATATTTTAAGCTAAGTAAATAGGTAGGTGATGTAATTTATTTGACTTTGAAAGATTCTTATGACACAAATAGATTGGTTTTGTAAATTTGAAAATTAAATATTAATTTGTACATTATATTAAAATTTATTGAAAAGATAGATAATCCATTTGTAAATTTCACAGGAACTTGAAAATGTCAGGATGTCACGTGATGCTGAATATTGGTTCCTTAAATACATTTTCGAGAAAGTAAAAATATATATCTAGATAAATAATGCAATGTATACATAAAATCATGTTAAAATGTATTGTACTTATATTTGATTGTTGTTAGTGTAGATCTTTATCTTATTAAATAATGTAACATCTTAATGAACTATTAATAAACTTAAGAGTTTAAAAATTGTTTTAATTAATCGCTCATAAAAAAAATGAATTTAAAAATAAAAAATGTGCTTGTAAAGTTATTTGTTGATCACACCTCGTAAAGATCCACAAATTGAAAATTTGCTTAACTTTTGACCATTTGTATCAAGAGAGCATAAGTCGCAGAAGGTATTTTCGGAAAATTTTGATTATCACATTATTTATTGATCAGCCCTCGTATAAGTCCAGAAATTAAAAATTTGCTTAAATTTGGACCATTTGTATCAGGAGAACAAAAGTTGCAGGAGGTATTTAATTAATTTATTGATCAACCCTCGTATAAACTCGAAAATTAAAATTAAGCTTAATTTTGACCATTTGTATCAGGAGAGCATAAGTCGCAGAAGGTATTTTTTAATTTATTGATCAACCCTCGTATAAGCTCAAAAATTAAAATTTATCTTAAATTTAGACCGTTTGTATCAGGAGAGCATAAGTCGCAGGAGGTATTTTCGGTAAAATAAAATTTTTGAACAGATTTCAAAATTTGTATCAGGAGAGCATAAAAAGAGAAAGCTTTCTTTTAGAAATATAAATTAGTCGAATTGATGGTTTTCGAGGAATTTTTTACTCGTGATGTCTTCACTACAGTTTTATGCAGTTAAAGAAAACAGGTACATAATTTTAATTGATTTATTAATGAAACCAGTTATTACATTTTACTACAGGAATATATTTCTATAATCCTTATATAATTACTCATATAACACATTAAACTTTAGGTTCATATAATATATACCTAAAATAACGTAAAAGTAATAACAATAAAAGATGTACAAATTAAGTTACGATTATTATATTAATATATCAGTAAAAAACAAATTATTTGTCAAAGAGAAAATACACAACAAATTAAAATACAATTACATCATTATAAAAGTTTATGTCGTTCATGTTGTAATAAAAACTTACAAAAGAAGACAAGTTGTTTGTCACTTAATTGATTTTTTCATATTATTGTATTTGTAGGTATATTACAATGAGTTACAGACTTTTATATTAACATTTAAACGTTATATTTGGACTAAAAGAGCCCCTCTAATACATTGTGGCCTCCACAATCCCCCTTATAGCCAACCATTATCCGCCAATCTAATTCGAACGATTAAAATTGAATTTAGTTTTAATAATTTTAACAAAAAGACAATTTAGAAAAGTTTTGAGTATCAGAGGGACTTTTTTGTTACAAATCTATTGTTTAACTATTAACATAATAGTTTATAAATACAAATAAATACCTGTAAGAGAAAAATGCAAAAAAACAAATGAAAAAAATAAAGTATGATGTTTTCAGTCTTCGATCGATGTCCTTTACCTGTAAGCGAATAGTGCAGTGTATTAACCAACTAAACTACAAAGGACTAACGACAAAAACTAATAGAATTTGGTAGAAAAGATTGGACAGATGTCGTCTGAGAGAGCTGGGCAGTCGCCTATTGCTTCTATTCCAGATAACCCACACCAATCAGTCTGAAATGAAGTGACGTTAGAAATAAGATCGCGTGAAGTGTATAAGACACTTCAAAGAACAACTAAAAAGCTAAGTCCAAGGCAAGTCACTCGGGGAGGCCTCTGCTTCTACGCCTTGGATGAGAAGGAACAAGCAAGATAACGAAACGTTGAATCCTGCGGATCATATAGGGTAAATGCGAAGCGTGATAGTAAGAATTGCAGTAAGCAAAGCGAAGAAGTAAGCAAGAGAACATGCAAAATAAAATAACAATTCAAATAAATAGCATGCAAAATAAAAAAGTTATTCAAATAAATGGTCTAACTACGGAATTGATCTTCTTTTTCTTCTCCACCGTCGATCTGAAACAAATACGGTAGAAACAGATTAATAACGAGCAGTTATTCATTAACTTCAATTTAATCTCACCTTAATTATGTGTTCGTCACATTTCAAGGCGAACATGCGAAAGCAGCAAAACCAAATCCAAGAAAAAGATACCATGGCGAACAGTTAGTTGTTACGGTAGAATATACACTTCAGGATGCTCACACGATGAGTACCTACGTTGTTGAGAATTGTGCGGATAATGTTGAACGGGAACACGTCAGTAGCATACCAGGACAAGTAGTAACAGATCAGTGTTCTTCACTAGATAAGAAAAAAAAATGACAATTACAAATCGTAAAGTTAGAAGTTCAAGAAAAGACTGGAACGCAAACCCCACGTAAAATATTTCTCGTTGAATATTTTGTTCCCCTTCCCTGTAAACAAAATTATTAAAATCTTTAAAGTAATTTCGAAAACTGAACAAATTTTAACATCCCTAACTTTACAACTTCAAATTGCGAAGTTTCAAGCCCAAAAAGGGAGTTGTGCGTACCCCCACATAACATCTGACTACACATATTGTTCCTACAAAATTATCAAAATCTAACAAATAAATTTCGAAAACTATACGAGATATAACATCCTTAATTTTATTAATAGAAATTGCAAAGTTTTAAATACAAAAAGGGGGTTGTGCGCACCTTCACGTTAAATCTGACTTTATACATTTTGTTTCCCTTTCCTGTAAATAATATTACCAAAATCTGAAATATAATTTCGAAAACTGTACAAATTATATCTTTAATTTTACAACTGCAAATTTCAGTTTGAGATTCAACACATGAACTGTTAATGAAAATATAATTACTTTCCAATTTAATGTCCGCAAGTCCTTCTCCCTGCTTCTATTTTAATTGGGAAAAATGGTACTTTGCTTCACTTAGATACAGTGGTTTTCTCAAGAATGTATTTAAGGAACCAATATTCAGCATCACGTGACATCCTGACATTTTCAAGTTCCTGTAAAATTTACAAATTGATTATCTATCTTTTAAATAAATTTTAATATAATGTACAAATTAATATTTAATTTGCAAATTTACAAAACCAATCTATTTGTGTCATAAGAATCTTTCAAATAAATTACACTACCTACCTATTTGCTTAGCTTAAAACATTTTCAGTTGTTTAATTAATCTCTTCATAACTAATAAGATTTTTAGGCATAGGCAGGAAATTAACTTCTTGTACAGGTCTAATTGTTGAAGGAAAAACTTGTTTGGCAAAGGGCAGGAAACCAAATCTTTTCTCAAGTGTACCTGTAAAGTAGAAAATGACATATGAAATTAAAATTGAGTGTAACTTATTCCAATTATTTGAATTAATCATATAAATTCACACACATTGCACCGAAGCAGCTAAATTATTGTATAATTTACGATTTTTTGTAAAACAATTACTACAGCTGTTAATTAAAATGTAATTACTTACTAAGCTAATGTCCACAGATCATTCGTTCCCAATAATAATCTCCTTCTGTCGTAACTGGAAGAAGTTGTACTATTTCTCCTGCAGATATAGCTGTTTCAGAAAAGAATTGATAGAACCAATATTCCGCAACACGTGGCATCTAGATGATTAAGTATGTTCCTATGAAATTAATTATAATTATGGATAATTTAGGAGTAATTGTATAATTTATGATTTTTTGTTAAACAATTACTAAACCTGTATTTCGGATCTTGTTTGCAACAAATTTTCTAATAAAATTACTCTATGATACAAAAATCAAACTTGTTCAAACATTTTAAACTATTTTCAAAAACATAATATTTAATTTTTATTTTTCTTACCATTGCCCTGTCCTGGAAATTCAAATGTAGCCAAAAGGTAACTAATTTCATGTCACAAACTATTTTTATGGGAAGAGTCCATGTTGAGATTTTAGTCCTTATTTCCTAGGGACAAAAACGTATTTTAACAATTCTTCTTTAAAACTAACCTACATTGCAATAGAATTTTCACAATTATAAAAAAGCGGTGATAATAAAAATAAAGCATAAATAATATGATTGAATGTTAGACAAAGTTTAATTTTTTTATTAAAACTTTCAAACCGATCTACTTATATCATCAGAACCTTCAAATAAATTAGATTACCTACTTACGGATATGTTTTTAAACATTTTCAGAAATCTTTTATAGTTAAACATAATTATTATAGGATCTTTGAAGACGTAGGGAGGAAATGCACATTCTGCATAGGTTGAACTTGTTTGGTAAAAGACAGGAAAACGGAATTCTGAAGAAGTCCATCTAGAAAAGAACACATGAAATTAAAATTAAACAGAAGTGGGGTTTAATACATATTATTTGAAATAATCATATAGTTTCAGATACATTACACTGAAACAGTTAAGGTTACGTTTTATCAAGTTGCAAAAAAGTCATTTTGTAGAACAAAAATGACTAATGAAGGAAAAAAGAAGTTATTTTATTAGGATTAAATTAATTATAAAATAATTAACTAGTGTGCATGCTTTTCCTAAATAATTAATTATGGCTGACATTGACCTTCGTCCTTCGTGCTGTCCATTTACTTATTTATGTAAATCGTATAAATAATGAAATACTCAAGTAAAAAAATACAAACCACATATAAAACTTAAATTTTAGTTTCGATTGTGATATAAATTTTGTGTGTACTATTATTTTTTCCCATATTATTTTACCAAAAACACAGACGAATATTAAAGCACCAGCAAAACGTACAATGAAACTGCCTAGGTAATGCTAGGTTAACTGGAAGGACTGGAAGGCAGTTTAGATAACAAATAGACAGCGAGCCAGAAGGAACTACGTCATTACCATCGGGTGTTCAGTATGTCATTTTGTGAAATAGTTGAGTGCCCACGTAATAGATGGCGTTTTAAAGGTCGTAGAGTGGGTTGCCTAATAAAGAATGCTGTTAAAGCTAGGTGTTTAAGGCTAATGGGGAAATCCGTACGAACGTAAATATAAGTGCAAGTGTGCCGGGTGCCGGCAAATATTATTTCGATTTAAAAACGTGAAAATATGTGAAAACCTGACACTCATTATCATTCGAAAAAAAAAGGAAAGAATACACAAATGGAAAAGGTATGCAGACACAAATTAATACAAAGAAACAGTTCCTTGCCCAATACTTTCGGTAAGTGTTTCCTTACTATACGATTGGTTTTATAAAAATACCACATAGAAAATAATTACAGTATATTTATTTATCAATAGAATAGGCAGGTCTCAAAATGGTTTGTTTTATATTTTCAGACATGTTGACCTTTAATCATTATAAAACATTGCATATCACCAAAACAACTTTAACCTGAAGTAAAGGATAACGTAAAACGTGAAACACCAATTAATTATTTCTGTAGTTGTTACATTTGTATGTAAATTTGTAATTTCTATTAATTTTCTTATTTATAATCGTAAATTGTATAACTTTATTTGTCCCATATAATAAATAATCTTAATGTAGTTTTTATTTTTATTTTTGTTGTTATTCCCTCGCATTTTTTTACTGAAGTTATAATTTGACATGTTTTAACCCATATTCTTTAAGAAAACAAAAATTTTCTTTTTGTTAAAGGGTTATTACATGTTATATTATAACTTTTTCATATTAAAATATTACAAAAATAAAAGAAATACATTTTTATTATTCATTGCAAATAGTTGAGTGCCCACCTGGCAGACGGCGCTGAAACTCGAATGCTCGAGTGATCCATCTATAAACCTTCTCTAATCTATGGTCATTACCAACATTAAGAAATGTAATAAATGTTTATCATATTATTTTGCTATAATTGTCGTCGATTGTTGCAAATGACGACTTAAAACAATAATTTAAAATAGTTATTCCCACTCGTCACTTCTTAACAGGATAATAAAATAAAATAAGTTTTGTATATTAATAAGTACAGTATAAAACATAAATATACACGAATTGTACAAATGTTAAAGCAAAAATACAAAACCTCTGCTTTGCATTAACAGGAAAAAAATAACAATTGCTTTCTTATATTACTGAAGTACCATACTAATTTAAGTAAATTATTTCATTTAATTCAGAAAATTAGCTGCTCACAAATTTCAACTCATACTGTAACATTTATTGAAGGCGCGAAAATATCAAGGACATACAATTTTAAAATTATTTGTATTAATTGAAATGGCATTTTATATAGACAACCCACTATACTATACTGTAGAGCATTGTACCCAAATTAGTATACATATTAGGAGTTAGTTAGTTTATAAGTGTTATAACCTTACTTTGTAAAGCACAAGGAAAAAGTAGATAATTAAATACGTTTTATATTTATGAAATGTTAAATTGGGACAATGGACATACAAGATCAATACTTTATCGTAGTAGGAACCGTTCGCGGAGTTCTAGGAAGTAAATGCCTATGAATTTTCTAATTACAGGTGGTGTTCAATATTAATGTTATTTCACGTTTTAGGTACAAATTGCAAAAAAGAACAAGCTGCAAAATATGAATTGAATACAGATGTTAACGTCTCCGAAATAACTGCATTGCAGTGGGGGAGAACGGAAAACGAAATAATAGTAGGCTATAAAGAGGGATCTTTGAAGTTGTACGATTATCTGCAGAGCAAATACACAAAAGCTATCAATACTTTGAAAGGGAAAGGAGCTATAGTAGGTGTAGCACATTTGGATAAAGCCATTATTGCAGGAAGATGTAATGGCATTATAAATATTTGGTCAGAAACAGATAATGCTACTATTGACTTAAACTTGCAAGAAGAAAGTACCTTAGAATGCATGTCATTAAATGAAAATAGGATAAGTGTTGTTGGCACTGGGGGCAATAAAAATGATTTTAAATTGTGGGACATTGAAACTAAACAGTGCATTTTTAGAGCAAAATCTGTAAGTTAAATTGTACCTCATTATTTTATTGACTAAATACATTTGTTTCAGTTAGGACATGACAATCTTAATTTACCAATTCCTACTTCAGTAAGGAGCATCTGCTTTTTTCCTACAGATGAAAATCTTTCTGCATGTGCTACAAAAGAGGGATACGTATTGGTGTATGATGAAAGAGCACAAAGGCGACCTGTACTAAAATTTATTGAACCTAAAGCAAGCTATACAGTTATTGTAAATACTTTCAAAGACAGGTAAAACAACTATTTTATTATTTATTAGTTCGTTATTTCTTATAAATTATTTTAGACAATGTCTTGTTGGAACCACAAAAGGCTATTTACAGCTTATTGACTTGAAGTGCCCCACAAAGTGTCTGAAAACATTCAAATCATTTACAGGATCTGTTACTGACATTGCTTGTGATCCTGGCAAGTCTATTGTAGCCACTACAAGTTTAGATCGCTTTCTAAGAATTCATGATTTAGAGTCAAAAGAGTTACTGCACAAGGTATATGTATATATATTTTAGGATTTGCATTGTTCTATATAGTTTGTTTTACAATAGGAGTATTTGAAGCAAAGCCTTACAAAACTTATACTCAGGCCAAAAATCAAGGAAGAAGCAAATAAAACCATTGACATGTTCTTGGACAGTGAAAATAAATCAGAAAATCTAGATGTAGATGAGGAATATGAGGACATATTTAAAAATTTGGAAACAATTACTGAGAATATTAAGAGAAAAAATACCGAAAAAACAAAAAAGAAGAAGAAACTAAAAAGGTAATTTCTTATAAAAAAGTAAAATTTAAATTAAGTAAAAAAAAATCTACATTTAAATTATAAAGAAATGTAATAAAAAAGATATTCAACTTAAAATAGTTTCCTTTAAATATATCACTAAATGAAAAAAAAATTAAAACATTTTACTTATTTTATTTTCACCATTTAATATACAGTCACTATAATGAATCATAAATGTAATTAATAGATGTTAAATCGGTATGATGTGGTTTATTTAGGCTTACACGGACATTAAATGACAAATATGATTTTTATACAACTGTATAACAGTAGGGATTTTTAAAAGTGAAACGATTAGATTCTTATTACAATACCATTTTAAAAATAAAAACTTTGCAAAAGAAAACAATTTAAAGAGCAGCAGCTCCAGAAATAATTTCAATAAGTTCTCCGGTAATGACGGACTGTCTGGTACGATTAAACTTCAATGTGAGTTTTTCAATCATTTCTCCTGCATTCTTACTTGCATTGTCCATGGCAGTCATACGAGATGATTGTTCGCTGCAAGCACCTTCCTTGAGAGCATAATACAAAAGGGATGCCAAGGAGAATTCCAAGTAGCTCTGTATTACTTCATTATCCAAAGAATCATATATAGACAATTTTGGAGTGCCCTATGAAGAAAAATAAATCATTAGAAAAATTATGCATCAATTTTTGTATTGGGCATTCATGCCGGTAAATTTTTTAAATAAATAAATGAATACTTACTGAAATAGTAGCTAAACTAAAAACAGGCATATCAGTTGTCTGATAAGAAACAACTGATTTGAAACGATTGTAGATAATTTTTCCAGAAGAAAATTCATACCCAGAAGTTAAGATAGCATTTGCCAACTTAACAGCATCACCAAATGAAGGGGGCAATCGACCCACCTCATTACATGCCAATATTATGTTCTTGGGGAAGAATCTTTGTAAAATAGCACGTGATTTATCTCCAACACAAATTACTTTAATGTTCTCTGCTACACCAGGTTGACTCAATTCATTTCTAATTTGACGAACAATACTCGTATGAACAGCTCCACATAAACCTTAAATAATAGTAGTGTGAAAATATAATATCTAAAGAGTAATTTTTTACCTCTGTCTGATGTCATAGCAATAATGAGACGTTTTGGAGAGTCTTCAGGAGGTTGCACTTCAGCTTTTTCATAAAATTGTTTTGATCCTTCACCCAAAGGTCGTGCCTGCTTAAGTTCACGTTCAGCTCGAGCGTATTTAGCTGCAGATACCATTTTCATTGACTGAGTGATTTTCTGAATGTTTTTAACAGACTTCAATCGAATTTGTATGGCCTTTAAGGTGGCCATACCTCTTTGTTGTGGTGCAGGCTGAACATTCTGACAAAGAATCGATGTTACTGCACCAAATCGGCCGAACATCTTGACCTGCCGAAAATATATAGAGAATTACTTCAAAAATTCCATTTTCAACAAGATTATGTAACTGACAATCTAAGCAATATTGTGAATAATGGAAGAAGACAAATTTACACAAAAAAAAGAACTTTATATATAAATGAAGAATTAAAAGGACTTTACTTAAGTAATTTATAAAATATTTAATCAGAATTACTTGTACTGAGGTACTGACCTTTATTTTAACTTGATGGTAAAGGTGACAGTGACAACTAAAATGTCACTGACGTAAAACACCTAACACCGTAGAAAGAAGTAAGGTTATGCACGCATCTGTATGAAGTGAGCATCGAATTGTTATCTTTGCACCGAATTTTTAATAACGACTATAGATAATAAATGAAATAGACTATAGATTGTTAACAACCATCTTTAATCTAAGGTTAACGACCGTTTATTTGAATTGTGTAAATTGATTTAATTGTGTTTTCTCAAGCAGACTACATTTTTATTTTGGATTTTCAATCAAAATTAATAAGTGCATCAGTGCGTGGTTTAGAATTTTCTTTTAATAGTAATAGTTACATGCAGTCAGTATAGTTGTGTTTTGTTCTTAATGGAAAGTTTGTGTTTTTCTTATTCAACCCCAATAGGTATATAGTTTAGAAGTTACTATTTATAAAAATCCTTCAATATTTTTATCCTGTTTTTTGTTTCATTCTTATTATCACAAACTACAACTTCGTTTCAATAAATAAGGACATGACATACAAAATACTTTTAATAGTAATTCTATATCTTGTGTTTCACCCTTTAAATTAGAATTAATAACTGCATGATGCAATTTATTTAGTACCAACTGTTGTCCTTTCATTTGCGTGTAAGTTAAGTAAGTAAGATTAAGTTTTGCATAAGCTGCAGAAATTAAGATAAATTTGTAATATTTGGTACATGCAAAAATTATGTTGTTTCAGGAACTGTAAAATGGTGTATATATGTTGTGTAAAGAGCTGTTCCAATTCTAACAAAAACTGTCCTATGCATTCATTTCCCAAAAATGAAAAGGTAAGAATTAACCACGATTTGCAGCACAGTCTTCTTATTGCTTTATTTTGTTAAAGCTTTATCGAGAATGGATTGTACGTATTGGCCGTTTTGACTTGCTTGAAAAACCTGTGGACCGAGTGAGAAAATCATACAGGGTGTGTGAGGCTCATTTTGGACCTGAAAGTGCCTACATAGGTTCCTGGAATAAATCAAAAATACGCCGTGATGCAATTCCAACTTTATTTTTGCAAAGCAATACTGAAAAGACAGGTATTTACACCAAACTAAATAGAAAAATGGCCCCAACAAAAATTGTTGGATTTTGTAAACAATGTTTAAAAATTGGCATTTGCTAGTTTAGTTTGCATTTCTTATATATCTCAAAAGTGTTCAGATTAATTGTAATGCCCCAGTGAGATAATATGTAGAAAATTATAAAACCTTTAAAGTAGGTTTACATAAATTTAATACTTTTATGTTGAATTATAGCCACTTTAAGTACTTAGTGGCAATACAATAATGTGTAAATAATTATAATTAATATAGATTTCCTTATTTCTTTCGCATGCAGACGATATTAAAGTGGAAAGTTTATGTTCCATAGTTTGTACCACCGCATCCACTTCTAAGTCTGCAATTTCCTGTAAGTCCCTCGTATTTACATATAATCGATACGATATAATTTTATTATTTGCAAAGTTACTATTAAATGATAGTCATATTTTCTTCTTATTAGCAGATGCCCCACTTGCAGGCGTTATCAGAAGAAAAAGGTTAAACTCTGTAGCTTCCATGTCTACGATTTCCAGTAGGTCTCCCTTACAAAATTTTAATAATTCCTTGCTAATTATTAATAGTCATATATTTTCACCAAAATGTCTTCTGCACTTGCAAAAAAAAATTTTTTTTTACAGATCCTTCATGTATTACAGGCAAAATAGGAGTATTTCCTAGTATAAGTGGTTCTCGTAATATTTCTTCCACTAAACGTTTCAGTAAGTGTCATTTAACAAATTACAAGGTGGCGATTTTTATAATTGCTTTTCGCTACTTTTAGATGCCATAAATTCATTTCTGAGAGCTGTTGAAAGAATTGAAAAATGCACTGACCTTCAGGTCCGAATCAAAAAGATTGATAAATTCATTCACTCTGAATCTTTTCTGAAGGCAAAGAATAATAAACCCACTTGTAATTATATCTTGTCGAAGTTGAAAGTTCAGCGTGTACATTCACAGGACTGTCTTTACTCCCTAGACGAAAAAGTTTCATTTTTATCTCTTTTAAAGCAAAGTCCAGAAAGTTACAATTTTATGAGCCAAATTTTTGCCACGCCATCTTATTCAGCTTTGAACAAATTACTACAATCAATTCCATTCACTACTGGAATCAACGTCAGCATAATGAATTCTTTAAAGGAGAAAGTAAGGAAGTTGGATACTCAGTGGCGATATTGCAGTATCATCTTTGATGAAATGGCAATAAGTCCAACGCTGAAGTATAACCGGCGGTTAGATTATGTTAATGGATTTCAAGACAATGGTTGCAATGAAGACAGAAGTACGGCTATTGCTGATAAAGTAATAGTGTTTATGGCGCGGAGCATGTATAGTAAGTGGAAGCAACCAGTGGCGTATTTCTTTAACAAGGGCAGCATGAGAACTGATGTGTTAGTTCGAAGTATACGGGACGTTGTACTCTCTTGTCAACTCACAGGTTTGCTCGTGAAAGCTCTTATTTCTAACCACAGCTCAGGCAACGTTGCGGCAATTGAAAAATTATATCAAGAAACTCATCAGTATTTTGCTGAACGAGGAGAACAAAATCAACTTTTCGGTGTACTAATTGGAGGAAAAGAAGTCGTGCCCATATATGATACTCCTCATCTTTTAAAAGATATACGAAACAACTTTTTTGTCAACAATGTTCGTTTTCATTGGCGTAATGAAGGCACAGAAGTGGCCAAATGGGACCACATTCGTATATTATATGATATTGATAACGCAAATAATGATGATTACAAGTTTTGTAAATTAACTGATCAACATATTAACAACACATACAAAAAGAAAGTTTCATTTGCTACTGAAGTGTTTAGTAAGAGAGTAGCGAGTCTGATGCGTTTGATGGGAAGAATTGCTTCATCTCATATGCCAAAAGAGTCTACTAGCACCGCTGAATTTTTGCTATTTGTCGATAAAATGTTTGATAGTGTTAACGGTGATTCTATAAAAGCCAGATGTGGTAAGAAATTGAGATGTGCTGTTACTGCATCGTCGCCACATACGGAATTTTGGACTGAAGCAATTACCGTTTTGAAATCGATTTCCTTTTTTAACGACAAAACACGTAAAATCGTCCCATCCACGATACAATATTGGATCCACACTTTGCAAGGTTTTTCATACTTGTGGAATGTTTTGCGAAAAGAAAGGATGTCATTTCTTATTCCTCGAAATTTAAATCAAGACTGTTTACAGAACTTTTGTTGTTCTATTCGTAGTCGAGGAGTGCGGAATGTTAAACCGTGTGCAACTGTTTTTGTAAACTATTTCAAAACGCTTATTATAAACGACTTTGCTTCTAATCGTTCTGAGTTCTTTATCTGCGAAAGGGATAGATTAAAGGCACTTGATAATTTAAAAACGTTTTTAACATCGCCATCACCAGTACCTTTAAGTACCATTCGATTTCCTGCCATCGCAATACCTGAATATAATGCCAGCCGTACTACTTTGTTGCATAGGAGGAAACTAAGCTGTGCAGCTGGTTTTGTTGCTAGAAAAGTTTTATATGAAGTTAAGTTATGTAAACAATGTAGGTTGGATCTTCTGTATCCATCTACAATGTTCAACTCATTTTTTCAACAATCTGTTTTTATCCTTCAGAATGTACTACCTCAAATATGTGCCGAGATGCGTATCGTACGAATTATGGAAACAATTCTTAAACTAAAGTTAGCAAGTAAAAATCGATTCCGATGTAAGAAACACAATTTGAGAAATTTGTTGATTCGTTCTATTTCCAAACACCACCTTTTTCTGTGGATCCGAACTATTAATAATATTTTAAAAAAAAAACAGTCCAAAAATTTTTTATGCAAAAATTAACCTGTTTTTATTTAACAATTAGTTAAAACCATTACAAACACAAGAATTACTAGATGGGTGACGATCTGTTCAAAACGCCCTTATTGTCATTATGCTTATGATAACTCACCTAAAGGCGACTGGGTGCCTTACAAATATTTCCTCTCCACGAAATAAATTTCAAATTATATGTTATTTAGCTCGAGAAAATTGATTTGATTATTTTTTCCTAGGCTCCACAGATGGCGCAAAGGCCTGTTTTTCACTTATGTCGATGTCGTATAATCTGTTATACTTAACCTACATGTATTAATCATTTAAAATAACATCAGAGTTGCTATAATTTGAAAAATGGTTGTATGTAAATTTCTATTTAGAATTTTTGGTATTTCGTTAAATAGTAAAAGTCCCCTTAAATTATTGTATTTAACAGAGGAAAGAAGAAAATGCAATCTTCGAAGTTCGACTGTGTTACAGTTTAAGTACTATAGACGAACTTTTGCTACGGTCCCTGATAAAGTACATATAAATGTTGGAACAATTGGACATGTGGATCACGGTAAAACAACCTTAACAGCAGCGATCACAAAAATTTTAGCAAAAGATGGTTTATCAAGTTATACCTCATACGATGAAATTGACAGGGCTCCTGAAGAAAAGGCAAGAGGTAATATAGATTTATTATAACTTTTCCAATATCATAAAGACTCATAACGTTAATAGAATTGTAGGAATTACCATTAATGCGGCACATATTGGATATAGCACAAACAAGCGCCATTATGCTCATACTGACTGTCCAGGTCATGCCGATTATATTAAAAACATGATATCGGGAGCTTCTCAAATGGATGGAACTATTTTAGTTGTTGCTGCTACAGATGGACAAATGCCACAAACCAGAGAACATCTTTTGCTTGCCAAACAAGTTGGTATAAAAAAAGTTATTGTCTTTGTCAATAAAGCAGATACTGTTGACAAGGAAGTAGGTGAATTTTGTTTATGTTACAATTAGCAAAAAATTAAATACATTTGCTGTAGGTGCTAGAACTAGTTGAGTTAGAAATAAGAGAGCTTTTAACTGAATTTGGTTTTGATGGAATTGACACTCCAGTAATTTATGGGTCTGCTTTAAATGCATTACAAGATAAAAATCCTGAGTTAGGAGAGAAATCAATAAGGAAGTTGTTAGAAATTATGGACGAATATATTCCAGAGCCTCAAAGAGATCTTACATCACCTTATATGTTACCAATAGACAATGCCTTTCTTTTACCTGGTAGAGGCACTGTAGTAGTTGGCACTATTGCTAGAGGAGTCCTAAAGAAAAATGATCAAGCTGAACTGTTAGGATTTGATGTACAAATTAAGACTACAGTTAATGACATACAAGTCTTTAAAAAAAGTGTACCTCAGGTACAACAATAGATGCTGAGTTTTCAACTAATACAATAAATTAATTAATATTTTAATTTTAGGCTGTTGCTGGTGAAAATGTTGGTATACTCTTGAGAGGAGTTAAGGTGAAGTCAGTCGAGAGAGGAATGCTTCTTTGTGCCTTAGGTAGTGAAAAACTTAGCAATAGATTTATTGCAAGTGTTTATTTCTTAACAAAAAGCGAAGGTGGAAGATCCAAGCCAATTCTTGGAAAATATATTCAACAATTTTTTAGTAAAACATGGAATGTTCCTTGTAGAATAGATTTAGGTAATAATTTAAATTAGTTGTACTTTTGTCAAATAAAAGAATTAATTTAATTATTAGATGAAGAAATGCCAATGCTTTTACCTGGAGATCATGGCAAAGTATACATTACTTTAATGTGGAAAATGGTGATGACTCCTGGGCAAACTTTTACAATAAGAGAAAATAACACAACTGTGGCTACTGGCATTGTGACAGAAACATTACCTAGTATAGAAGTGGTTGGAAACTTAGGAAAACTTGTTTTATAGTAAGACAATTATTTTTTGTTCAAATATTTTATGAAAACAAATAGTTTTGTCAGTATCATTAACCAAAACATTTTATTAATCTCTAACAACTGCCTTTATAGGATTTTTTTAAATATATGTATCTGTAAAGCTTTTAAGAACCAATATACAAAGAACAAACAAATTTTAAATAGTTAATTTATTATAGTTTAACATTTTTCATATAACAAAAATAATCTAACTCAAATGAACCTTAACAAAAATTAAATAAAGATCTAACATAAAACTTTTATCTATTATTACTATTATTTGATTACATCATGTTAATATATATAAAGGATTTTATTTCTTTTTATAAATTGTTTTTGAACGAGCCATCATATATGCAAAGGCATTTATTTTTTCTGTACTTTTGCTATCCGAATTCTTTGTGGTAGCACTGTTGTTATTGTTAAATGTAAGTAATTGAATACTTTCATCTTTAGCTTCTTTCTGTTTATTTTCCATACAATTATTTTTACTATTAGTAACATCACAAAAGTTGTGTTTACTTATTATATTCTTTTTGCTACTAAATTCTTTTAAAATCCTTCCATTTGTCTTACTTTCAAAAGTATTCAAATTATTATTATTGCCTCTTTCTATTTTGTTTATTTGGTTTTTAGAGTATCCTTCTGTCTTCTCTTTTAGCTTACAGTCATGAGCCAATTTAATGTTATCTATTATTAAGTTATTGTTTAAAGTGATGGACATATCCATCTGCTCATGATTTTTAATTCTTTCAACAAACTTTTTTATCAAATTCAAAATAATTTCCACCTGCTCAGCATTTAATTCTAAAAATAATTAAAATTACATTATTGAAGTACAATATGGCTTACGATTAGTTCTGTTCAATATTTAATTGTCATATAAAAGGAGTGTTTGAAACTTATGATTTTTACAATTGTTAAAGTGCGAGTTTCTATATCATTAACAACTCCTTTTTTGGTATTGTTTTCTCAACTGCTATGGTTGACATTCGTCGAGAATTATCATATTATTTAACTACATTCCCTCTAATGAGTCAAGCGGAGTAGTTGGAAAATCGTTGGCGATCTCATAATTGTACTTGCCCAAAAAAGAACTAAAAAAATATACTATTTTCCATTTAACTTGCCTTCAGTGTAGCAATAGGGCTGCAAAACTTGCATACATGTTGTTATGATAATTAAGAGGTGCTTTATATTGTTTCTGTATTCTTCAAAAAATGCTCGTTCCTTAATCATACATGTAAGAGTATCTATCAAACAAATTAGTGCTGTATAAGTAGACTTCTTGTTAGGTGGGTCATCATGGAGCCTTCTTTTGAAATGACACTAAAATGTACATATATTAGACAAATTAGGAGATATCAAAGAACGTTATACTTGCAATAATTTTGTAATATGTATCTTTTGTAACACACCCCAAAGTGTTGAACTTTTGAATTGGCATTTCAACTGCCTGCAATATGGTCATTGCCTGGTTCAGAGCTTCGTTACAATGTTCAGAATACTGTGAATTTAGAAGATTTATATTAACATCGTTTGTTAACATAATAAAATCTGTATTTTGCATATTAACTGTTAATTATTACTTCCAAGCACAAATAAAGACACAACACAATATTTTTTGGACCAAAAATGGGTTAGTTATATTTTTGAATAGATACCGTAACTGGCGGGAATTTTTTGTGTCTCCACTACCATAAACTTAATAATAACGTGCAGAATATGTAGTATTCATTGTATTTTTTGAGAAATACTCTTATTATATATATACATATATTTATACATTTTATTGTTAAAGTATGTCTAAAACATCTATTAGTTTTGGTTTGTCTGTTTTAAATATTGCAAAATTTTTTTATTTTGAAAATATCCATAGCAAAAAAAGTGCTGGACAGACATACTTTTAACATTACCCAATTATCATTCTGTAAACCAAAAATATAATTAAAACACTAACTTTGTTTTTTTCTATCACTTTATTATTGCAAAGATTGCGACTATAGTTTCGGCAACACAGTTACCATTATCAAGCGATTCTTGTGAATGTAAACCTTCTGTAATCTATGGTTTGGACATAACGACATAACCATCGGGTGTTCAGTATGTCATTTTGTGAAATAGTTGAGTGCCCACGTAGTAGATGGCGATTTAAAGGTCGTAGAGTGGGTTGCCTAATAAAGAATGCTGTTAAAGCTAAATGTTTAAGGCTAATGCATAGACTGGCTAATGGGGAAATCCCTACGAACGTAAATATAAGTGCAAGTGTGCCGGGTGCCGGCAAATATTATTTCGATTTAAAAACGTGAAAATATGTGAAAACCTGATACTCATTATCATTCGAAAAAAAAACACAAATGGAAAAGGTATGCAGACACAAATTAATACAAAGAAACAGTTCCTTGCCCAATACTTTCGGTAAGTGTTTCCTTAGGTATACGATTGGTTTTATAAAAATATCGCATAGAAAATAATTACAATATATTTATTTATCAATAGAATAGGCAGGTCTCAAAATGGTTTGTTTTATATTTTCAGACGTATTGACCTTTAATTTATAAAACATTGCATATCACCAAAACAACTTTAACCTGAAGTAAAGGATAACGTAAAACATGAAACACCAATTAATTATTTCTGTAGTTGTTACATTTGTATGTAAATTTGTAATTTCTATTAATTTTCTTATTTATAATCGTAAATTGTATAACTTTATTTGTCCCATATAATAAATAATCTTAATGTAGTTTTTTATTTTTATTTTTGTTGTTACTCCCTCGCATTTTGTTACTGAAGTTATAATTTGACATGTTTTAACCCATATTCTTAAAGAAAACAAAACTTTTCTTTTTGTTAAAAGGTTATTACATGTTACATTATAACTTTTCTTATTAAAATATTACAAAAAAAAAAAAAATACATTTTTATTATTCATTGCAAATAGTTGAGTGCCCACCTGGCAGACGGCGCTGAAACTCGAAAGCTCGAGTGATCCATCTATAAACCTTCTCTAATCTATGGACATAACCAAACCTTATCTATGACCAAACCAAAACATCGCCTATTTTGCATGGTTGTGTTGTTTATTTACCCAGTTAAATCTTATTTATTTTTTAAGAATTAATAATGAAATAAAGAATTATTAATAAATGGTATTTAAGCCACTATAACCTTGCTTATTAATAATTTAAAAAATTTAACATGATGTACTTTCTATCATTCCTTTTATTCGCTCTTTTCAATTTTATCGAGTGTTATGATAATAAATTAGTTGTACGTATTTTATACTTACATAATTCAAAATTAGTAATATGTATGAATTTTAGGTTGAGAACTTTTTCGAAAAAGGGCATACAAATAATTGGGCGGTACTAGTTGATACATCAAGATTTTGGTTCAATTATCGACATGTAGCTAATGTGTTATCCATATACCACAGTGTTAAGAGACTGGGTATTCCTGATAGCCAGATAATTTTGATGTTAGCAGATGATATGGCATGCAATCCCAGAAATCCTAGACCAGCTACAGTTTTTAATAATGCAAATCAACACATAAATGTTTATGGTGATGATGTTGAAGTAGATTTTAGAGGCTATGAGGTACACAGTTTATGGTTGAGATTGTTTTTACATATTTATTTATTATTTACTTATTTTCATTTCACACAAGCTATAGTTGTTTACAATATAAAAGTATATGGTAATTGTGCAGATTGGTGACAAACATGCACCACTCTAAAAATAATAATTAGACAGTTCTTGAATAAAATCTCATAAGCTTTTTTTACAAAGTACTAAAATCATTATTTATTTATTTACTATTTGTTTTTGTATCTGTATGGGGTGCAGAATTTTGCAAGCTGTTGTACTTGATAAATTGAATTAAAATTTTTGATTTTGAGGAGCTAAACTTACTAGATAGAATGTAAGGTGTGAATGTAAAAACCATTTACTGTTGAACTTTTCAGGAAACAAATTGATGTATTAGTCTTTAAAAGTAACATATTGCAAATAAAATATTTGTATGAACAATAACTTGCATTATATTCCAATAAGTTCAGCTCCTTGAGATCAAAAATTTTAATTTTAGAAATTATTTAAAGCGTTAACAACAATATCAATATACGGTTACCATACACTATAGTAAAAACTATGTTTCTTTCTTCTGGAGGTAATAAAACTAAAGGCAGGCCCAACAGTAATTAAGGAATAATATTGTAAAATTAAAATAAATATTAATAAATAAGACTTGACATTTTTTCCTGCAGGTTACAGTTGAGAATTTTGTGAGACTGCTAATAGGACGATTTCCTGAAGAATTTCCGCAATCAAAAAAGCTAATGACTGATGAAGGAAGCAATATCTTAGTTTATCTGACTGGGCATGGTGGTGATGGGTTTTTAAAGTTCCAAGATTCTGAGGAGATAACTAATCAAGAATTGGCAGATGCATTTGAACAAATGTGGCAAAAGCGCAGGTAAAATGAAACTAATTTGTCCACAACATACTTATATTAAGTGTAGATAACTAATAGAGATTTGGTGCTTTATACTTTAATAGCACAGTACGTAAAGCCCTTTCATGAAGGTGCGATTATAATTTGTAAAAGACTGTTTGAAAGTACTTGAGGTTCTTCAACTTTATTTTTAGAAGTAATTGATAATTCCTAATAGGTTCTTTCATTTTACAATGTAATTGGGGCATGAAGGACCACAACACCTCAAGTGCTTTGAGCTGTGGGTTTGGAGCTTTTGATGGCTGTGCCAACCTCTGTGGCAGTTGTAATACAAATAAGTTTCTTTTATTTTTTCTTTTTAGATATAATGAAATTCTGTTTATGATAGATACTTGTCAAGCAGCATCAATGTATGAAAGATTTTATTCTCCAAATATATTTGCAATTGGAAGTAGTTTAGTAGGGGAGGATTCATTATCAGTAAGTGTAAATGGTGTTTTAGCACTCCTGGTCTTACGTATTCTTTTCCTCTTTTTCAGCATCACGTAGACTCTTCCATAGGAGTGTACATTATTGATAGATATACGTATTATGTTCTTGACTTTCTTGAAAAAATTAATATGGATAGTAAAAATACTTTAGCAGAATTTGTAAGTGTGCTGATAGTTTTTATTCTTCTCGTTGTTTGTTTTGCTACTAGATTAATATTTTTTTTTCAGTTGAAAATCTGCCCTAAAAAGCAGTGCATCTCTACTGTTGGCCATCGATCAGATTTGTTCAGAAGGGATATTAACAAGGTTCCTGTTACAGATTTCTTCGGTTCTGTCAGGCCTATTAGTTTACTTTGGGACAATTTCAACGGAACTGTTAGTATCGTAAAAGAAAATAAACCAAAAACAGAAACGATTGAAACTACAAATAAGTATTATTACGTACCGTCTTTAGATTCATTTTAATTAATTAAACTGTGATTTTTGTTTTCTTAAATTAAATAAAGTATTACTCAGTTCTTTTTGTATCTAAATTGTGTCCTTAATTAATTAATTGCTTAATGGTAATTACCTTAACTTATTATTTTTGTTATATTTTGATTAAAAAAAGCTAATTAGTTATAAAGTTCAGGTATGCAGTTGTTATATTTGATTTATACTAAACAATTGTTTGAAAATGAACAATGATAATTGATGAACAAGCAAAAAGAAAATTAATTAACTTTTTTTTGCGTTATATAACATCTATCTTACTATGATAACCGTTTTTATTAATGGAAGGTGTGTTATGTGACGTTAAAAAACAATTGCTTTTAAAATAGTAGTAAATAAAAAACAAAACGCAGTAAATTGAATTCTCAAGGAAAATGACTGCAAAAGAGGTGGGTCTAAAAATCATACGATAATTACGTACTAGAAAATTCGATTTCGCAGCGCATTAGAGCGCAAGTTTGCGAAAAAAATATTTATTTCGCGAACCAATAACATTGCGCAGTATTTGAAAATTACACATCGAAGGGTTCGTATTAGAGTTTAAGCGCGGTAATAATAAACTATTTAATTGTTTATTTATCTCGTATAAGCAACTTGTTTATTTGTAATCAAAACATCGCGCAGTTTGTTTTTGAAAATTGTCTATATAAAAGTCTTTCAAACATATTCTACCTCAATCTAGTCAAAATTGTTACTGGTACTCAATTAAATTAAGTTAATTCAATTACTTTCTCTACTATAAATTATAAAAGTGATTAACAAAATAATAAGTGGAGTGGCATACACATACTTAAATAACTTTGAGCCGTTTACAATTTTCGAATTTTGTAGATAAAAATTCAATGAGTAAAAACGTGAGGAATTATCAGCGCTGTTTATGTGTCAGGTATGCGTTTCTTTTTAATTAATTAATAATTTATTCTAAAAAAAAGTGAATGGGCAACGTAATACATTTTTGATAATGGACTTTGCATAATCAGTAATAAATAGAACTAACGAATGAAATAGTAGACGTGACGTAACTCATGTCAAATTCAAATACTATTATAACAATCATATAACAATACCGATACGTAGTAGCAACAAACGGTTAAATAACGATGTTTTATTAAATATAATATTACTGATTATAAAAATATGTGCAATTAATTCAAACTGTTATATTCATATATATATTACTTTAAATAAACTACTTAAAGTAACAATTTTTTAAAAAAAGGTTAGTGACATTTGTTTGGTTAAAGTGTTTGTAAGACACGAAAGTAAAGAAAGCACAAAAAATAAGAATTTTTTTTAAATACATAGTCACATTCATTATTAATTGGTAAGTTAAATAATAAATTTTCATTATTGTATGTCAAAGATAATTGTGTCATATGCCCATGTAGTATTTTAAGAATAATCTAAAAACAAAAAATATAAAGCCAAACAACTGTCATCTGATTGCTGACGTTAAAATCTTGTTAATAAGCTGATAAAATTCACTTTTATTATACATATGAATGTCTAGAATAAAATAAAGTGACTTAATATATGTAGTGAGTACTTAATTTTATTTATAAACAACTACTTAATTACTATGTATGACAATGAAAGTTATATTCTAGTATAAAACTGCATAATTTTTGCTTGCAGAAATGTGCATTCAAGCAGCCCCAACACAATGGACCCCCCTCCAAAATTGCAATCAACAAAGTATTTGACTGTACCACAGTGGAAAATGCTGAATCAACTAAGAGAATACTTGGTGAAACTTTCCTCTGACAAGTCCTTTCAGAACTCAGTAAGAAAGGACTTTGCTCAGTTTCTTCAAAAAATACAACCATCAGTTTATGGTAGTAATTTAGTAAGACATGTTGACACCTCAGCTCCAACGATCAATGAAGCACAAGAAAAGAAAGTGGAAAACAAGGGAATGATTGCCTTTCCAAATGTTCTTAATGGCCTAATGAACAAAAAAATTGCTACTGAACTTGAACGCCCAAAAGAAATTTTACCAAAGTGGAAAACTACTAAAAAGACAGTATCAAAAACTGCCATCATGTCTAGAACCAGGCATATTATTTATTCCATAGCAAATGCTGAAACTGAAAAATCAAAACTTAAACGAATTGATGACCTTTCAGAGCATATAATAATGTATCCTGAAGCAAAAAATCATGCTGTTAAAGAAGGTGCTGTTAGATTATTAATTAGAATACAAGAAGAGACCCAAAACTCTGATATAAAGAGTTCAATTAAAGAAGCATTTGCTTTGCTAGGATACTGTGAACCACTACCTGGAAGAGGAATAAGAATACTTTCCATTGATGGTGGAGGTATAAGGGGATTGCTAGTGTTAGAAATGCTTAAAAAATTAGAAGAATTGACAGGAAAACGTATTCATGAATTATTTGACTTTATGTGTGGAGTTAGTACAGGGGCTATAGTTGCTTTCTCATTAGGTAAGAACACATTTATATTCATAATAAAATTATTTAAGTGCAGGTTGCATTATTTAATTTTTTATTATAATAAATAAAAGTACTGCAACTTTTCCATTTTTCTTTAGTTTTGATTTAAAGCTCTTAATCAAATAACATAGAAAAAATATATTAAATGTTTAAAAGCTAATCTAACAATGATTTTGATGCATTACAAAAAAAAATTAAGTAGTACCATTAGTTAATTATATAATTTTTATTAAAAGATAAGTCCAATAGGTTCATTATTATTTTAGAACTGTTTGGATAACATCCATTGAATATTTGCCAATTAGTTTTTTAGTTCTTAGAACTCATATACATGTTGCTTAGTAATAATAAGCTCTTACGTTTACTAGCTGTTTTATCTATTAAAACGTTAATTCTATACAGGTATACATCTTAGGGACTTAGACACAATAGCGAAACATTATAAGGAACTAAGTTTAAAAGTATTTACACAATCCACACTTCGAGGCACTAGCAATTTAGTATGGAGTCATTCTTATTATGATACAGCCTTATGGGAAACTTTGCTTAAAGAACATTTGGGGGAAGCCCCTTTGATTTCAACTGCTAGAATTTTGGAATGTCCAAAAGTATGTTTAAAATAAATATATTTCCTACAACACTTTTTAATTTATAATTGTTTTTTACTAGTTAGCAGCCATTTCTGCAGTAGTAAATCACTCCAAAGTATCAGCATATATATTTAGGAACTATTCATTTCCATGGAGGGTGCAATCAAATTATATGGGGGGCTTTCATCATAAAGTATGGGAAGCAGTAAGAGCGTCTGCTGCTGCACCAACTTATTTTGAGGAATTTAGATTAGGGCATTTGTTACATCAGGTAAGAAAAAAAAAAAGTATTCTTTTCTATTATTGAATCTGTTAAAATCTTCTTTAGGATGGTGGAATTTTAGTAAACAATCCAACAGCTGTAGCTATACACGAAGCAAAACAACTGTGGCCAAACACTCCCATACAGTGTGTAGTGTCTTTTGGGACAGGAAGGACAGTTCCTGTACATCCCGAAGCACTACCTGAAGACGACTCCAAAAATTCGTCTTGGACGAATAAGTTTATGAAAATTTTAGACAGTGCAACAGACACCGAAGGTAAATATTTTTATGTCACAAAAAACAACATATGCAACATAAAACCTGGAAATTCGCCATAGTAATTTAGCATTATTATTCAAATTGAGAGTAATATACAGTTATGTATTCCAATTTTTCTGATGATTCTCAAAAATCTATAGAACAATAAGTATTCATAGTAAATCGGTTCTAGAGCGATGGTTCTGTAAATATCTGCAACTTTCGGACTTCTGTATTTTAACATTTAAATAAACTAAACATAAAAAATATTTGCTTTCTTTTCGATTTATACAAAAATAAAAATTAAAGTTTGAAACTTGCATCAGTGTATTTCATTAGTATTAACGAAAAATTATTCCGATATTTATCTGGGATCAAATCATTACACTTATCAACATATGGCTTTTCAGCTTAGTATAACAAATTTTGTTTGTCTTTAGATTGATATTTTTTTTTTCAATTTTAGGAGTCCATACGATGCTAAACGACCTTTTGTCGGGTGATGTGTATTATCGTTTTAATCCTTACCTCACGGAATTGTTAAGCATGGTCGAAACTGACTCAAATAAAATCGAACAGCTAGAAATGGATGCACTAATGTATTTAAGGCGAAATGAAGACAAATTTCAATGTGCTGCTAAGGCTCTAACAGACCCAAAACCTGTTACTCAGAAGGCGGTCGATTGGTTAAGTCGAAAGAAAAATTTAATTGGTTTTTCAACCAAATATATATAAAACGAAAATCTAAAAAGCCCATTTCGAAAATTAAAGATTCAATTCTAATAGTTGTACGTATTTATTTCAAATTATTATTTATCTTTTTTCCTTGAGTTTAGTATTTTGTTATTAATTATGAAGTTGATATTAACAGGCGGATGAAATATATGTAAAAAACACTCAGGTTTTTTGCCCTTTTCGTAATTACTTATTTGAGTGATGAAAATAGTGACTGTGATTTTGTCTTATTAGATTTTATTTGAATATTTTTTTTTTTTCGTTATTTTTATATTTCTGACTGATCTGTACATAATATATACATGATACACCGCGTCAAGTAAATTATTTTTATCTATCAGAAACAATTATAATACACATAAGTAAATGATTTTTTCATTTTTTATATGTTAGTGATAAGATATACTTCCGTGTTACCATAAGATATATTAAAATCTCTCAAATATATTAAATATACCATTTTCATATTTTTTTTATGTATATTATGTCCCATCCAGTTTAAAGTAAAACAAATAATTGTTACTATTCTATTCTGTATTGTCATCAGTATAAAAATATTTGTAAAAGGTAGTTTTAAAACATAGAGTAATCACTTAACATTTAAAAAAAGAAATGCGATATAGCAGTGATTTTTTTCAGTTTCTGTTTACTGTTCTTGTTATTGCAGAAACTCCATCTACAAATTTGGTTTTGAAAAGAACATTGGCGTTGTTGAACATTCCATCTTTTAAAGAAACAATAATGAACTGAAAAAGGTAAGTGAAATTTTAGATTATATATTTCTTTAATTAATAATAAAAGTATATCAGGCACATGTACATACGACACTCCCCGAAAATTAATATTTATGTATATATAAAGTGATAATGAGCTTGTCATTAATAAATAATTTTTACCAAATGATAAGTATCAAAGTAGGATTATAACAATTTACCTGTGACTGCTTAAAATGAGTTTTGAGCATATGACCTATGTTTTGAGTATGGGAAAGGTCCAACGCGGCATCTACTTCATCTAAAATGTACAAGGGCGCGGGTTTGAAAAGTAGCATGGCCAAAATTAATGAAAGTGCGACAAGCGATCTTTGTCCTCCACTTAATTCACTTAAACTTTCTTTCCAAACACCCCCTAAACTCACTTTTACCTAAAAATAGGAAATTTGATGTATAATTCGTAAGCTTTTATTTAATCATATAAATAATTACCTCTAATCCGTCTAATACAGTTTGACCTCTTGGAGGTTGCAACTTAGCGTTGCTTCCAGGCAACAGTGTCCCAAAAATAGAGCCAAAGTCTTTGCTCACTTGTTCCCAGGCCAGCATAAGAGCATCTTTCTTCTTTTTGTCTAACTCTTGCATTGCCAAAACAATTTTTCGTTTATCAATTTCTACAATGTTTTTCTTCTTTAAAAGTAAATTGTACTGTAACAACCAAACAGGAGTTATAATTAACATTATTGAAAACGTTTTATTTTTAATTTACTTGTTTCTCTTCATGTTCATAAAGACTTTGTGCTTTTGCGTTTACCGTACGCCCTAATTTGCCTTTTTTATCTTGATAACTTCTTATTTTTCTTTCTAACTCAGCAGCTTCACTATCTGTAAGGCTTTCAGCTTCTTTAAGATTTCCACTGATTGTTTTAACTTTCCTTGAAGTGTCTTCTTCCTAAAATGATACATTATCTAACTTAAAATGATAACAAAAAAATAGTTCAAAGTTCATACGCGTGCTTTGGCCATTGCATATTCATCTTTTAGTTTTTTCAGTTCATGTTGCATTTTTTTAATTTCCAATTCAAGTTCTGTATTTTGGGCAAGTAAACTTTCTTTTTTTGAATTCTTTTTCTGAATTTCTTTATTTCTTTCCGTTATTGCGCCCTTTTCCGTTTTATATTCTTCTTGGCATTTGGTAACAATTTCCTTAGGAAAAAAAAAAGAAAAAGTAACACAAATAGTTAGTTATCTATATTACAACCTTTAGATTGTGAGATGTGACTTGAGATTCTTCATAGTTGCTTTTAAGCTGTTTTAAATGCTCTTCAGCAGTTTGAATTTGTTGTTGAACATTTTCCAAACTTTTCTTTAGTTCTGTTATTTCGACATTAAGTGTTTCATACTCTTGTTCTCTCAACTTCCAATTTTTTCGACTATGGTCCGCTTTCTTTTTTAAAGCACTCATCTCTTTTTCTGCTTCTTTGAGAACTCTTTCTTTATGTCCTTTGGAATCTTTGAGTTTGTTTTCAATTTCCTTCACCTTTTGCAAGGCCTTTGTTTCTATTTCTTTACACTGCTTTATTGTTTCCTTCATTTCACCTAAAATTTGTTATTACCCTAAAGATATTAAACAATTTAGTATTAAAAGATTTACCAATTTTATTTTGTAATTCGCTTATTTCGACCTGATGTTGGTGATGGGCTGTTTGCTGAAATCTTTGCTTAACAATACCCAGTTCGTGTTGTCTCAATTCCAATTGTTGGGAAAGTGTTGCAAACTGATCTTGGAATGTTAACATTTTCTTCACTTCATTTTCAATTTTCATTAGCTCATTTTCTTTGCATTTTAAGGATGCCTAAAACCGATAAAAAAATAATACAATTTTTAAAATAAAATTACAATTTTGCACCTCAAGTTCTTTGATTTCTTGAAGTTGTAGTAATACTGAAGGTCCTTTTTGTCGTGCTCCACCACTTAACGTGCCTCCTGGATCTGTAACGTCTCCCTCCAATGTAACACATCGCCGTCTTATTCTGTCGTTAAAAGTTATCTTTCGGGCAGTATCGAGGTCTTTGCAAACAAAAACATTTCCTAATACATACTCCATAGCAGGTTGTAATTCTTTATCATAGGTAACCAGAGATAAAGCAGTTTGAACATTGTCTTTACCTACCTATATAAATCAATAATACTTTTAAAAATAAATTTTTACATTTGTTTCATAAAATATTACCAATTTTTGAGCATACTGGACAGTCGCATTATCAATTTGTCCCCCTTGAATTTTATTTAACGGAATAAAAGTGGTTCTATTTTGTAAGTTTCCTTTTTGTAATAGTTTTTTGCCGGTAATATCATTTGTAACAACGACATTATATAACTGTAAAAACAGGAAATAGAAGAATTTTAATAGTTTTGAAATATGAATTTAATTAAAATTTGTATATAAAAAATATTTAAAGATTTGAAATTCATATTTCTTACCTTTCCTCCTGCTGCAGTTTCTATTGCAGTAGCTGTTGAATTATCTTTTAAGTTGATTAAACGACAAACCACTCCTTTAACATTACTTTTATTGAAATTTGGTTCTGGGTCTGTATAGTTAATGGTAGCATACGGATTTTGGGCTTCAAATTTTTCTACCCTCTCACTTATTCTACGGACTTCATGAGTTAAATTTTTCCGAGATGTTTGGTATTCTTGCAATTTTTCGTCAGAATATTTTAGTTTTTCCAATGAGTTTTCCAAAGATTGAATTTCTTTTTGCATTTTTTCCATAGTAATTTTATCACGTTCATATTCTGCCACGTTAGAAATTCGTGTTTTGGTTTTTTCCTTATTAAAAAACAAGATAAATTATTAATGTTATTAAGATTAATCTGGTATACACACTTGAATAAGATCTTGAAAGTGTTTCAGTTGCATATTTGTCTCTTTAATTTTAACATTTGCTTCAGTTGCTTCTTGCTTGGCATTCATTAGTTGTTCCTGCAGTGTCTCTGCTTCACCTGACTCATTTACTTCCATTCCTGCACAAATTGCCTCATACTTTCTCTGAGACAATGCAAATGCTTCATTATCTTCTGCATCATCATTTTTTAATTTTTCAAATAGTGACTGAACTTGTGAGAGTTCTGCTTCTTTTGCCTTCAGTGCAGTTTCATCATCTTTGAGATTCTGTAATAAGTAATAATATACTAAAATCTGAAGTTAGTTAAATAGTTAACACATACCTTTTGTAGCTGTTTAATATTTTTTTCTTCAGCTGTGATGTTATCTTTCAAAGACTTTTCTGCAGCATTCGCCTTGGCGTGCTCCTTCTCTCTTGCTCTTAATTCTACTTCTAATTCTTGCAGCTTTGAATCAGCTTTCTACAAAAATGTGCTGTGTTTGTCACTAACAACTTATTGTTTGTTTACTTACGTCTTCTAACTGTCTTGTCATATGTTCAATGTCTTTTTCCAAATTTTTAATAGTGTCCACATTGGTTTTTATTTCATCCTCTATTTTTTGTAGTTTGGATTTTTCCTTTTCAAGAGCTTTTTGTGAATGAATAGTAGTTCTTTGGGTTGCAAAATACTGAAAACCAAGATATAGTGCAGTCATATATTCCAATTCACGTTCTATTCGCTGATATTCCAAATAGACTTTTCTTTCTTCTTTAAGTTTTTCTAATTTTGGGCCAATTTCGTTAGTCATTAACTCGGTTAATATTGATAATTTGGCATCCTTCTTCTCAAGTAATTTTTTTGCAATTTGCCGTTTATTTTCGTACATTCTTGTGCCAGCTGCTTCTTCAACCATTGAGAGTATCTTTAAAATAAACAATGTTGATTTCTATAGTTAATTATCAAGGGCATGATTACCTCTGGGGGCTTCATATTTAGTACTTTTGTAATTCTTCCCTGCATAATTAGAAAATGTGGATTATTAACGTTTAATTGTACAGAACAAAACAGATCTTGAACTCTTTTATTGTGGACATTTGTTCCATTTATCATATATCTATTTTTGCCACCCATTACAACTTGTCTTGTTACAGTAATCTCATTAAAGTTTTCAAAGCCCGGTGGGCTTTGATTTTGATTTCTGTTATCAAATGTAATTGATACAGTTGCTTTATTAACACCAGCCTGACCATTTTTGTAAATCAAATCTTGTAAAGAACAAGCTCTAACCTATAAAAACGATTATATATCCTTATTGTTTTAACTATATACAAGTTGCATTGAAATACCTGACTTAAATTTGAGATTCCCAATACAAAACATATTGCATCAAGTACATTTGACTTTCCAGTGCCGTTTAAGCCAGTAATGGCATTAAACTGTTGGTCAAAATCATGAATCTCTGTTCTTTGACCATAAGATTTAAATCCGTCCAATACAATTGATTTAATATGCATAGCAATTAGATAGAATTACCTTAACAAAATCACTGCAAAATTCGAATTAAAAATACACGAAATATTAAAAAATTATGACATAACCATTAGCCACTATAAACTGCCAACGGATGGCAACGGATTTACAAATTTCAAATTATAAATATTTACGTATTAAGTTAGTTACAATTGGCGCATTGGCGGTTTAAACTTCTCACCATAGATTCTTTTCCACTTATCGTTTACTTCTTCTCTTCGCCATTAGATGGCCATCAGTAACACTGGTAACACTGATCACCCTAGATGACGCTGATCACAATAATAATGTTACTTTTTTCTTTATTTGACATTTACTTGCTTTGGCGATCTTAAATAATTTTTAAAATAAGCAAAATGAAGATGTTAGGCAAGGAATTTGTTTTAATCACATTGCTATTAGTGTTTATTGTTAATTTAACCGTTGCCACGAATGACAGCACCGAAGAAAATGAAATTCATCGGTTGTACACAATCGAAGGAAAGGTGTACCCCCCTGATATCTTGTTTAGTCGTCCAAATTGGCAAGCTAGTACAAGAATAATTGTAAATGGAGGAGAGTATATTGGTAATTATTTGGCTTTTTTAGTCTTTTAGTAGCAGAATGGTTATTAGTTTTATTTCTAGGTTTCATTAAGGAAGATGGAAGTTTTGTTATTCACAATATTTCTTCTGGTTCATATATTTTGGAAGTGTTAAATTCTGAATACACTTATGAACCTGTAAGAGTAGAAATTAACACAAAAGGAAAGTTCCGTGCTCGAAAAGTTAATCATGTTCAAACATCTTTAGTAATTCAACTACCATATCCACTGAAATTAAAACCCCTTGGAAGAACAAAGTATTTTCAAATGAGAGAACAGTGGAGAATAACAGATTTCTTATTTAGTCCTATGGTATTAATGATGGTGTTGCCCCTTGTGTTTCTTATGGTTCTACCCAAAATGTTGAATGATCCAGAGACTAGGAAGGAACTTGAACAAGTGCAAAGTTTAACTAAGTTTGAAATGCCTGAAATGACTGATTTTGTGTCAAACTTTTTGGCAGGGCAAGGCCAACATCAACCTAAGAAAACTAGTAAAAGTAGCAAAAAAAGGCAGTAGTTGTAATATTTATTGTTAGCTAGTGAGAATATTTTTCTTTTCCTGTAGGATGTTTTATACATTTGTTGTTTTAAGACTTTTTTTAGGGAATTAGTATTTTTTGTTCAATTACCCAATAAAATGTGCTTTTTAAATGAATGTCGCGTTTGTTTTGTATTAGTTTTGCTTACCAAATTCTTTTTGTGGTTAGGTTGAACCATAGATAACATATTGAAAGATAAGAACGCGTTCTTGTTTATCGACTGTCGATAAACGTGTCGGAATTTGTCGTTCATCTTCGTTAACGTTCGGATTTATTTACCGTCTTTCTTCAATTGTAGTTCATGTGGTGATCATTTGGAGTCTTGGAGTGCAGTTCGTTTTCGTACATTACGAACGTTTACGAGTTGTCGTTGCCGTGGTTTCGTGTTATGTGAATTTGATTGTTAAAAAACAACCTGTTAAGCGTTCGCGATTGTGAACGAAATGATAATAGTGATAAGAAATACTGATAAAGTGATAACGGTACCATAAAAGGCTGTGAATTTTCAAGTAGAAGTTTACATGGAATGTATATAAACAAACACCACCTTCACGCGGGAGTTGATTACAATAATATTACAGGTAGGAAATCATGTATACTTCTAGGGCGTTAACCGTATAGGTGTTTAGGTTGTATATTTTTCACGGAGTAACGTAAACGCGTATTTTATCGTTGAATTTTGATCAAATTATACAAATAAAAAAATCATTCACATTTTTTAATTGTGAAAAATAAGGCGTTGGTTGTCTGACTAATTAGCAGGTATTGGAAGGAGGTCGACTATGTGTATTGTGTTATTTAGCCTGCTGAATTAATGTATGAGTCATAAAATTGTAATAATTTCATTAAATCGAGCGTCTTAAATCTTCAGTTCTGTTAACATCTATGCATTTATTTATTTATTTTATTTGAAATAGGTAATTGAATAATTTAGGTCAGGGATTGGACTTAGTGTGGTTATGGCTAGTTCGTTAAATTGGTCATTATTCCTTTAATTTATTTTGTTGTTTCGAGCAATGCCTTAAAAAAGTGCAGTATACTTTTTTAATGTTTTTTTTTTTTTTTAATATACCTACATCTACAGTTTAACGCGTCCAATTCTGGTTCGGCTAGGTTAGGTTTGAATACGATCACATTTTTTTTTATAATTTTTGGTTTTTGTATTTGTGTAGGTCAGCGTTTATGTTTTCCCTTTTTCTGCATTTTTGTGTATTCCACATTATTATTCAAGCCATTTTTTATTTTTTGAGGTGCTAATGTAATATCTAAAAGGAATACTTACTTACTTACATGTCCCTACTTTAAAAAATTAAAATACAATAATTATATTAGATGTTTTATTTTTAAATAAATTGAATATCGTTTATTATACAATAATTTTTATTAATGATTTGTTTTAAAGTGCCCTAGCACACGCCAGGTTTCGAAAATAAACAGCTGTAGACGTACTCGTTTGTACCTCCTTATTCATTCGATATTCACCCCAAATTATACAAGCTCACCCTCGAAAATCTTATTCGGTATTGCACAGGAGTCGTGCGTTCTATTATATGCACTCTCAGCCTTCTTCCTGCATTTTGCTTTTGTTGTGTGGGTCAGTAGAGCCGAAAATGTAATTATTGGGCTGGCAAGAGCAGATGTAATAAGTAAATGGCAAAGCAACTTTTAATTTCATTATTTGTTTTATTTGATTACCTATATTCTGTCGAGATTTTTGAGTACCTATACACGTCTCATTTTGAGATTTTTAAAAAAGGAATACTTACAAAATTTAGTCGTATCCTCGAAGAATGTCTTCACTACCAACCCCATTTAATATAATAAAAATATGAGACTGCGCCGGGGGAAATACTTATTTATTTTTAATTAGTTAATAATTTATAAAGTATTTTCTATTATTGCAAAGTTGCAATTTTGGATACATATACATATTAGTTTTCCCAGGTACGAAATATTCCCTCTACCTGTGCAGAAATATTTTGAAAGCAAAAATTTACTTTTTAATTTATTCATCAAGAAATTTGGTTACACTATCTACAGTGTACAAAGTAAAGTATTTTCAACCCCTTGAATTCCTTCTCTCTTTTTTTTTTTACACGTGAAGTATCTTTAAGGCCCTCTGAGACCCGTCATACCATTCCCCCCTCTTTTTTTATACTTAGAATTTAGTTCATAATTAAAACTGGCTTACCATTAATGAGTTTTTTGTACTTTAAACAGTTTCATCCTGTCGCTAGCAACGACTACTTTGAATTTTCTCCTGTCTTTTGACAAGGATTTAACATGATATCGGTCATTGCCCAGAACATGCGTAATTTGCACTGGCCCAATATATCTGTGGACTAATTTTCCACTCGTCAAACCCTTGACCATTGGAGTTCGCTGCACCATAACCATGTCTCCAACACCAAACTTGATTCCGATCGAATCGGATCTGGGTGAAAAAAAGGTGTTGACCAATTTTTTCAGTAATTTGAGAGGTTATAGTTTCAGAAAATTTTAAACAAATCCATGTATTCGATGACTTAAGAAGTGAAATTAAAAAAAAAAATATTTTTGATGGTGGACGACTTAGGGTAGCGAATAAATAAAGCTTGTATTAATATTAAACTTATTATTATATACTTATCTATTTTGCACATACATTATATACTTTAAATTCAAAATTGTTTATTCTGCAGTTTTTTATTAATTACACGCCTTTTTTTATTAAATAGGTACCCTCGTCGTTTCTCTCGATTTTCTTCACGTGAAATTTGGTGTGATAAATGATAAACACAATTACATTAATTAATAAACAAATAAACGAAATGGCTTTGATTTTAGATCACCTCTGACAACCTCCTCTTCAGTTTTCACGTCTAAACTATTTTAGCTGTTTCGAAGATTGATTTGTACAGACAGACAAACAGACAGAAAAATAATGTCATTTTTCTCTACACAAAAAATTTTTCGTAAAAATAATTTATTTGTTCATATTTAAACCAAGAAATTTCAGATTATTTGTAAATTATTTAAAATATTTTGTCGTAAAAGGAAGTTGGAATTAACGACTGGGTGTTAAAAAAAGGTTTTTCGGTGTTTTAAAACTTTCATCTTTTACAAGACTTTGAAACGTGATGAAAAGTGGGCTATTTCTGTCATTGTTCAAGAATACTATACAATCTGGTAAAAAGCCAAAATATTTTTCCGCACTGTTTATTAATTTTGGTGGAGGTAAAGGTATTTACATATAAATAAATTAAATTTACTTAAAATATTTTTTTTAATCATTACAGTGGGAGATGTACTGTAATTTATAAGAGATTTTTATAGAAATTTTGACACTAAATAAATAAATTTAGTAGCAACGTTTAGGGAAACTCCGATTTGTTTTTAACATTTTCAATTTTCCTACTACATGATAAGTATATCGTGTCGCGTTTAATTTGCAAACCCAACTTATTATGCATGCATATCGTATTTTTTTACACTACTAGGTGGTAAATAATACAATCGTAATAGGAAAGTGATAAGATTTCGATTTGTGTCAAGATGATCTCATTATGAATTAAATTTCGATAACCTATATAATATATATATATATATAAATCAATTTCTTTTATTTGTTATTATCAATTAGGTTTTGCTTAATAAAAAAATGACCACAGTACTTAATGAGCTATGAAAATGATTATTTGTTTCATGATTATTATAAAGTTCAAGTAAATGAAGTGGTATGTCGACACATACCATGTATGAAATGAAATCTAGTTTGATTAATTATGTTTTCATCATGATTGATTGTGGGACTGAAAAATTAAAAGAGTTAGGTTGTACTGTTACAGAGTAATTTCATATAAAAGAGAGTACATATAACCTACATACAGTAAACTTCGATAATTCGATTTTTTAAAGTAGAACCAAATAGGTTGGCAATAGCATCAACTATGAGAAATACGTATATTTTTTACTTGATACCTTAAAGATTACGCGAAATTAGAGAATGAATTAGAGGAAATTTATTGGCTATAAGTTCTAAGGATTTAATGGGAGATAATTTTTAAAGGGGTTTATCGAACATGCGTGAATGGATAGATACCTATGAATGTATATTGAAATGGTTGTAAACAATAACGTCAGTAGATATCGCACCTTCGACGTGCCATATAATGTTTTATTTCTGGCTAATAAATGTTTCACGTTGTTGTCACACACACAAAAGATGAACGTGAAGACAGGATAAATTCTCGAAACGTCCCTATGGGTAGGTATAGAGTAGTGAATAAAGAATGAATAATAAAGCGGAAGAGTGAACACAGCGATGCCGAGCGGTATAAATCGACCAATATTAAAATTATGTAAATTAGACGTGTAATTAGTAGTAGTGATCTATAAATAGTAGTATCAGAAGTGGCATTAAGTGCATAGTATTAAATAAACTATTATTAAGCAGATTGTTTAAATAAATAACGAGTTAAGAGAAAATTCGAAAGTCTTTAAAAAGTTCATGATCTTAAAATAACGTGGTAAATCACTCTATACATTTACAGTTGAAAGGTGTAAAAGAACATATTTTTTTATTGTTTTTATAAACCTTTATGTTAAATAATACATTTGGCAAGGTACGGAACCTTCGACGAGGAAGTCAAACTCGCAGTTAACTATTTTTTTATGTTTACTTTGAAATTTTGAGCTCGCACTTTTTATAGAAAATAGTCAACTTTCTTAAGTTGAACACCCTTCAAATTCTTTTAGTCCAAAACAGATAGTTTTGTTTAAAATTTTATTACTGATCATCACATAAATATGGTTTGCTACTGTTATTTTTATATTTTTTTTATGGTAAAGAATAAACACAAGTTTCAAAAAACTTTTATTGTAACACACTACAATTGTTTCGACACACAGTGTCTTCATCAGGTGTGATGAATAGTATAAACTTAGTCTAAATTACAAGCCAATATAGGTACAAAAATAGAGGGGGGTATTAGAAAATATTTAATAATGGCGACATTTTGCAGTCTACTTGGTCATTTAACGCTAAATTTTGTTTGTAAAATCTGTTTATTTCTAAACCTTCTAGATAGTCGAGTTTTAAACTATTGTTCTGATAATGTAATATTTTATAATCTAAATTGAAGTTATGTCCCTGGCTATTAAGATGATCTGCATAAGTGGAATCAGATTTTTTATTAACAAAACCATTGTAGTGCTCTTTAATCCTAGTTTTAAATGATCTACCCGTCTTTCCTACGTACACTAAATTACAATTTGCACAACTTAAACAGTACACCCCAGATTTAAGATCTTTAGGTGTTTTACATTTGTTGTTAAGAATATGTAGACCTAATGAATTGTTGGTTTTGAAAGAGATAAAACTATTGTTTATACGTTTGATGTTGTTGCCTATAGTTGTAGTGATGTTCCCTAAGTATGTTAAACAATTAAACTTTTCTGGTTTACTTTTGATCTTCGGATATATCATATTTAATGTTTTTTGATTAAGTTTTTTGTTTAAAATGTCATCTACTACTGAAGTTGAGTAGCCATTATTTATTGCTATTACATGAATTCTTTTTAGTTCTGTTGAATAATTTTCCGTATTCAGGGGTATATGGATCAATCTATGTATTTTTATATCCTTTTTTAAAGAAAAGTCCAATAATAATACGACAGTAATTAACCTGTCTGCTTTATGTTTTACGTACATGTACCTACATAGTACACATTTAGGTGTAAGTACCTTGCCCTCTCACATGCTATCGTAAATTTAAACAATATTTAGAGTAGGTACGTTAAAAAGCAATACAGGAGCGGGCACCATATCACTAAAAATAGCCATTGATATTTTGTTGTGAATGTATGTTGCCAGGCATGTTCCCTATGTGTATGTTTATGGATGTAGTTTAACATACACACATGTACCCTGGTGGTGGTGTATATATACGGAAGCCCTAGACCATGCAGGCGTAGGTGGGGAGATATAATAAGGGTTGCGGTTAGGGTAATGAAGACGGTATGGCTAGAGGCGTCCCGTCGTTAATGCTCGAAAAAATTTAGACTTCTTACGACATTTTTTAAGATTCATTTGCTAATATATGTATATAGTTCTAAACGGGAAGCGGAACCCTTATAAAATCACTCACGTGTCCCCTTTTATGTCTGTTTATAAACAGATGAATCTTGAAATTAAAAACTTCACGCAGTACTTAATAAGATGTAGGTGCTGATCTTAATTTTTCTAATTAAAAATTTGCCTAAACAATTTTGAACTGCTTTTTATTTGAAAAGTTGACTTTGTTGAACGTCCTCCTGATTCTTACCTATGTGCATTTATTTCCTATTTTGAGACTTATCCTTAAGAAAATTAAACTTTCAGATTGCAATAGTATTAAAATAAGGGAGAAGGGTAGTGGCAGCAATAAATTAAATAAAATACCGGACAAGTGCGAGTCGAACTCGCGCACCGAGGGTTCCGTACAAACCTGTATAAGTATATGTGATGTAACTAAAAATTTAAGGTTTTCGGAATTTTTCCTTTAAATGTGCTATAAGACATTGCTTCATGCCAAATTTCAAGATTCTAAATCGATTGGAAGTACCCTTTAGGTTTTGATTCCCTTGCGAGTAGTTGCGAGTTTGAAAATATGCGACTTAAATTGCTGTTTATTTTGATTGCGTTGACATAGAAGTTTGATTTTTTCACAACTCCAAGGGACAATAGACCTGAGTATTTGGTAAAAATTTTAGCTTGATACCTCCACGCGTTCCTGACAGACGGACGGACGGACGGACAACGAAGTGATCCTATAAGGGTTCCGCTTTTTCCTTTTGAGGTGCGGAACCCTAAAAATGATATTTGAGAATTGTAGCGAGTACTAGAAGGGGATGGGGGAGAAGGGAAAGCTTCAGTGGAGCTACTAAACCAGAATTAAAAAAATACAATGTTTTTAAATATAATAATTTTTAATGGTTTTGTTTTAGAAATTCAATTTTTTTATATTATGAATTTAAATAATATTGTAATTCAAACTCTTATTGTAATTTTACATTTTCCTAAAAATAATATTAACCTCATCGCAACTCAAAGAGGACTAATCGATATAAAATAATACTTTCGATTTCTAATATCGAAGGCTTTCAAGAGTATATTACATAGTTGCTTTGCCAAAGAAAACATTTGTACAATTCTCGGCTGAAAATTAAGTTTACTTTAGAATATTAGGTCATTTCCCCTCAGTAATTGAGAATTAACTAACCAGATGAAAACATAAAGTAATATGTATGTATACAGAGAGAAACAGCTGAATGAAGTACATAAGTATCTAGTTAATTTAAAATTTCATGTTCGATTAACTTCACGCACCATTTGTGATACAAATAATTGTCTTGTTGTAAGATGTTAAATTTGTTTTGTTCATTTTCAAGAAATATGTGGGGAGAGCTTAGGGGCCGTTCATAAAATACGTTCGCAATACAAGGGGGGAGGGGGTCTTGCTGAGTGTGACAAGGGGGGACGTGACGTTCGCCGTTCATCAAAAAATTTTACTGAATTTTTACGGAATCCTTGGACTTCTGATAAATAGAAATATTATTTATTTGTTCGTTACAAAAGATATTTATTAATTTATTTAAATTTGATTAGGAAAATAAAATAAATATTTTTGACTATCAAAATTTGTGTATTATCAATCAAAATTTATCATGTTCAGGGTCGGGGGGGTGTTTAGTTTTTGTGACGTAATATTTACAAGGGGGGTCACAGAGAGTGTGACAGCGTGACAACCGGGGTGGAGGGGGTCAAAAAAGAATAATTTTAATGTGACGTATTTTATGAACAGCCCCTTAGGCACTTTTTTAAAAATGGCATAAGGTTTGTTGGACACCAAATGGTTGCATTACATACACTGAAAGATACATAGTAGACAATAGGAAGATATTGAGGAAACATTTACGTAAAACAAATTTTGCAGAAAGTTACACATTAAACAATTAATACGTGCACCGTTTTTGAATATTAACTGTCTTGTTTTTTATTTCCTAAATATTTAACGAAATTATAAAAGCAAGTGGAGAAAAATTCCGCATACCTATAAGCATTTTTTGCATTTGAATATTCTTTTTTGATTATTTTTTTCGCCTTAATATTGGGATGTTTTAAGGAAAAAAATAGGAAAACTTAAAATCGCAAGTTACTAAATCAAATAAAAAAATAAATAAATAAACTGACTGATTTATCAACACACAGCCTAAACCCCTGAGTCTAGAGATTTGAAATTTTGCACATAATTATGTTCCCTACATAACGATTTTTTAAAATTCGATCCCTAAAGGAATAAAAAATAGTTTCAAAATTTAATATACATACCAATCAAGGTACACCCCTAACTCTTTAGTTAAGAAACTTGAAATTTTACGCAATCATTCCTTATATAACTGTATCATCCCCTATAAAATGAGTTTTAAAATACCAACCAAAAAGGTGTGAACGGATGTTTAATATCAACGCATATTGTAAACTAAGAGCATAAAAGTAGAAAAATTCTCACAGAAGTTTTTTATTTGGTACTTCACATAATTGATACAGAGTTTTAAAAATTCAACGACTAGCTCTAGATATCTAGAAAAATATTACTTTGATAAATATTCCTTACATTTAAAAGATAGTTGCAAATTTCTAAAAAACTCCTAAGGGGTTGAAAAATGCGTTTAAAAATTGTAACTAATAGCGTAACTTGAAAAGGGTTAAGTCGATATTGCTGCTTTTTCAAATGCTCGTTATGAAAAAATTAGAAATGTGGCCCAGAAGATAAGAAAATTTGGAAAAGTAGTAGAGTTTTATTAAAACAAAAAGTTATGTTTACATTTCTACATACACAAGGAAAAAAAGGAAACATATTAAGTAAATTCTCCAACTTACACCTTTTCTTTTTAAAATTTGCTTCAATAGGGCCAGATCACTACCATCCGCATTTATTATCCTTCCAAGTTCCTCCCTCTCATTCTTCCTCATTACTTCTTCTAATACATGCTCTATTGATTCACTCTTCTCTCCACATACTCTACACAATCTCTTACCTTCTTTCATCCAAAACTTATTCTCATTACACTCATTCCTTATTCTGAATCTAGCTATTATCTCTATACTTTTTCCTTCTCTTAGATATGTTCGCACCTCATCCCCTTGCCATTCTACCCATATAAACTCCCTAATACTTTTTGCGTATCTTGATTCCCAAGTTTTTCTCAGATCCTAACCTTTTACTATTTCATTACATCTTTTCCCCACGATGCTACTAACATTCAATCCTTTTTCTCTTCACTCTACCATTTGCTCTTTACTTATTGCCATTTCTGTTAAGGCTTTATCCTCTTTCCCCATCATATTTATTTTTTGTCCCGATCCCCAATACCTTTTTCCTCCATATCTCCTTTCTTAAGTCCCCTTCCGGTAATTCTCCCAATTTTTCTTCATATTTTACAACCCTTCTTCTTGTATGTTCCACCATTTTCCCACATTTTGTTTCCCTTCTTAAAATGTAGTCTGGGGTACTTCTTTCTAAGCGCAACACCCATTTTATATACCTTTTATAAATATTTTCTGCTATTCTATACTCTTTCCATCCACATATCTCGACTCCATGAAAGACTATACTTTTTAATAACGTACTACCCTTCTTTCCCAGTTATTTCTGCACAATTTTTGTCCTATACCCCATATTCTCCCCAGCAATGCATTTTCTTTAGCTGCTTGGTTACTTATGTGCACATCGTCTTTGCTGTTTTCTGTCAGCATGTACCCCAAGTAGTTGCATTTTTTAACCGTTTCTATTACCTTTCCCTTCCATCTCAATTCCTTTTTTTCTTTTTTTTTTCCTACCTCTTACTTCACCGAAAACTATTATTTTGGTTTTTTCACCATTCAACTGCAAGCATTTTCCCAATTTCTTAGTCATTTCCCTCATTGCACCCCAACTTGTCGCAATTAACGCTATATCTTTTTTCTTCCTATCACTATCTACTAATTTGGAAAAGACTGATTGATTTTTATATCCGAAAAAAAAAACTTTTCCCGAAGGTTTATATCCTTGTAGAACACTAAATAAGTAATGCAGGGCCAGGGGGTGATGGCGACAGTTGCATATTGTAAAATATGACCAAATGTGTTAACTGCTTAGTAAGTTAATAAAATATAGACGTTTCATTATACGAAGATATACCAACAAAAAGAGGTTAAGATTTTCTCGTTATATGCTTGCTGCCTCTATAAGAGGAAATTTTTCAGAATAGATTAATCTAATAAGCCTTTTAAATTTGTTAACAATTATTTGTCATTTTGTAACGTTTACTTGATTTACTTAATAACAAACTGTTTTCAATTTTTTGAACTTATTATGTTGTATTTAGTTATAACGGAAACTGGTTGAGGTGGTTCACCACATTTACTTTTCGTTCCAGTAACTTTGAATAATAGTTTTGCAGCAGCTTTTGCCGATGCTTCGTAAATTCAGTTCAAATGCTGATTTCACCCATCAGACATCGGCTATAACGCTTGATTGGTAGTGCTAGACTACAATAAGAGAATGGCGTGTTCTTTTCTTTCATTTATAATAATTATTAAGTTTTTTATTGTTTTCTCGCGTGGAAACCCACTGGGTCACACTTTATAATCCATTTTATTTCCTCCTTTGTGAACGACCCCAACTTTGCAACTCGAGAAGCCTCACTTATGTGTGTTCGCTCTTTTGTTTTTTGATTGACCTCTTAATAAATTGCATGACGGCGCGGCGTGGTGTGCGTGGCGTTCGAATCCCTCCAAGTATTTTTTTATTTTGCTTTGTCGATGCACAAATACATATAATTGTTGAAGCTGGTGCAATTCCTGTGGATTCACTTGACTTTCCCACAGAATTAAAGCCCTACAAATGGGAAAGGCCATTTAACAGAAATTAAATACATGGAAAATCGTATGATTTGTTGCTTGTATACTTAAAAGGATGTTAGAACACTTATATTCGGGTCATTTATAAATTAACTATTGTTTAATACTTTTAGGAAAGTACAAAAAGTTTTAAGAAAAAGTGTAATCTGTAATCTAAATAGGTCACTTTCATTTAACATTTCTTTTACTGTAGTCATTACACGTTCTATTCATCTACCCACGATGAAAAGAAGACAGGGTTTTTAATTACACATAACAAGTGTGTTTACCATAATAACTCAAGGTATGTTTTAACATCTAATAACGCTAATAATTCTTATGTTCTGGCAAGGATTCCTCATAATAGAAACACATAATCTCCTGAAATTAAAATTTATGTTGTTATTATAGACAGGCGACACTAGTCGTAACTTTGTCCCATTTTATGACGAACATTTCGCAATAGCAGACTTGTAGTAGGTATTAATAACATTATGAAAAGATTATTTTGGTAAATTGTCGAAATTTTGTGGGCAATTGTCTATTATTTTAATAATAATGCGATTTTATGTTCTCTTCAAATTACATAATTTTACTAAAATCCATTAATATTTTACTGTTTCTTTGTATATTTCTGTTTCGTTTTAAAATACAGATTAGGTATTTTATACTTGGTTAGTTAAGTTCATTAAGATAAATTTTCCATTTTCTGTGTATGTTGGAGAAATGCAGATAGACGGATTATATTATTAGTAAAAGGCTGATCCAATTTCCATTCGTCCTAAGCAGTGCTTAGTACTGATAAATAAGGTAATTTATTGAACCGACAACAGTCTGCGGCTTTTTAAAAATAATGGTATGATTCATCATCCTATATACAGGGCGAAAGTGGGTAGATTAGGGTGAACATAAGCAAGGGTGATTGTAAATTTGTGACAGTCACCAATACATATTGTAGAAACGTGAAAAAAAAAGGGTTGACAAGTAATTTTCTATTTATAAAACACCCATGTGGTAGTAATTTTCAATTTGCTTCTTCTAAGGGGGTTACAATTGATTAAGGGTTGATATGGAAGGGCTCAGCAGTTTTAGAATTTTTTTAAGTACCAGCTACTGATTCTTGACTTTTAATAATAATTTTGCTGAAAAATTGTACCGTATGGAGGGATGTTGTGCCAACTTCCCAATCTGATGTTACTCGACTACTGTTGTTATGATGAATGAAATGAAAATAAATATTATTTGACTCGATTCCCTTCAACCCAACTAATGTCATTATTTTTGACATTTCGTGAAATTCTTTATTGTTTTTTCAAATTTATCACATAGATTCATTCACTGCCTTTAACAAAAAACCCTTCTTTTCGCATATTATGCATATTCACCGACTACTTTAGTTTTAAAAGTAATATAAAATATTTATTTTTGTAATTAAGTTTTTTATCTGCAGTTTTGCACTATTTGGTATTTATCAATGGAATTTAAACTATGTATGTAGAAATTGAAATAAAATATATACGTTGTTGATTTATTTATACAGTTTAAAATTATGACGATATGCAATCTTAAATTTTATAGGCCCTACACATGTATGCATAATAAAAGTTAAGGTGGTTTGTTTCCCCAGCCCTGTGGTAGGTTTAGAACTGCGGGGTTCGGTTGGGTGTGAATATAATTATGAGCATTAAAAGAAATGGCTGGGTATCAATTGCTGAAGTGTCTGAGACTGGCTAGAATGTTCTAGAAACCGGAAATCGAACTCCATAATATTTTTGAATAGGTATTCGAGAATATTATTTAGTTTATCTATGAATTTAGTTGAAAATTTATAATTGTAAAAAAAATAATTATAAGCAAGTGGAAAATAATATTATATGGTAATAATCGTTTTTCATTATCAGTCTTTTAAAAAATAAAAGCATACCTATAAATATATACGACTTGGCAGTACAAAATACATGGGTAGTTTGAGTGGGTACTTCGAAAGTGATCTTTTTTAATGAGGGTGGTAAAAGTATGTAAATACCTCGCTCCTCCATTATTTTGGTACAAGTTAAACAAAAATTATGGAGTCCCAAATTTCGAATTGATTAAAGCATATGCAATGTAATAAATTATAAAAAAAATCAAAAACAATATATTTTGTTGGTCTACAACCTTCCCTTTTCTCTTTTAGTTGGAAGTAATACAATAAATAAAAATAAAAGGTTTTAAATGTTTCAAAGAATTTTATTTAAAACATTTAAAGGCTTTTATTTCCATTTATTGTATTAGAAACAATCTGTTTTTTATATAAAAACTAATATTCTTAGCATTTCTTCATATACAACAGCGCTTTTCATATTTTTAAACCCTTGCTTATGTAACTAGCGTTGCCCGGGTAAGAATATATTACACGTTTAATGGAACATTTTAGAATATTCGCGAATTTAGAACTATCCAGAACATCCCATAATGATTCAAAACATTTTCTAACTTTTTTTAACATTCTGAAACATTCTTGAATGATCTACAAGATTCTGGAACATTCTTGAACATTGCCAAATCATTCTGAAATGTTAAAATAAAACTTTCTTTTACTTCTTAGAACATATTTGAACTCCCTCTAAACATTCTAAAAAAAATCTGCTTCGTTCTCATCCCCACGCCGTGCTGTTTGCTGGGTGAGTAGTGACATCAGTAGACGCCTGGCGGGGATGACTAATCGATTGATAATAATTGATCAGTTATCGACCACTGAGAGTTGAAGATTATTACAGTACTAATATTGCTATTAAAAAATGGGTATTGGTGGTAGAAGGATGAAAATTAAGGGTTATATGCATTTTTTGATGCCAAATCATAAAAAAATTTGTCCAAAAAATAAAAAGTTAGGGGTGACAACCCTTATCACTTAGGGGTATGAAAAATAGATAGTTCCCGATTCTCAAGCCTATTGAATATGCATATAAAATTTCATAAAAATCGGTCAAGCCGTTTCGGAGGAGTATGGTAACTAACATTGTGGCACGAGAAGTTTATATATTAGATAATATTTTTATGACCATCAAATTAATATACATGAGGATGTAATAGTTACTACGCACGTAACGGTGCATACGAACACTTGATTAACTTCCGTTATTTTTTTCTTCACAATTAATAGGATTCGTATTATGTTTACAAATACAACATTAAAACGGCAATTAATGTATCGCTTAAATTGGCAATTAATCATTTTTACGTTATAAACACTCTTGTGAAATGTCGAGCACACGGTGCATAGGTAATAAAAAAAAGCTTCGCGTATTCACTTCCGATAAATTAAAAAGAGTTAGAGGGTGTACTATTTTTGGTCGACTGGTGTTATTTTTGGGCTCGCGTTCGAATTCTTGAGTCTAGACCTCTGTCCACTGGTCTGTTGAACGTTTTCCTTGTCTCAATTCGTAGAAATAAAATACACATACATTAGCCAAGCATATCCATCCATCACTAAGGTCGATAATATACGTTTGATGATAATTCTCGCGTTAATAGTGGTTCTTGTCGTCATTAGAGGATGAATAAAAGGAAATTTATTGGTCTTTTTTGTTCTAAGGGTTTAATGGGTGATAATTTTTAAAAGGGTGTATAGGACTTACATGCATAAATAGAAGGATACCTGTCTATGTTTGTATGTATATTGAAATGGTTGAAAAGGTGGATTAACATAAACCTTTTAAATAATGTCCTCTCACAGTACGATAAAAATGAAACTTTGTAAAAGACTTATTTGTCTACATACTGTAGCGAATCAATCCGTGTGTGCGAAAGAATCAGTACAACTGTCCGCGACTTTGTGAACAATAACGTCAATAGATACCGCACCTTCGACGTGCCATATAATAATGCTTTATTTCTGACTAATAAATGCCTCACGTTGATCTCACAAACACACACAAATGATGGACGTGAAAACAGGAGAAATTCTCGAAACGTCTTTATTGGTATAGTGTAGTGAATAATAAAGCAAAAGGGTGAACACAGTGATACCAAATGATATAAAACGACCTGTATTAAAAGGAAATTCGGCAAGAATGCTTAACTTAATGCTTTTGTTAAAACTAGAAATACCCAGTTAAAACTAGAATTTACCACTGATATATTTGATCTTCAGATAAAACTAGTTGTCACATCGAGCTGTAGTTAAAACTAGCACTAGAAAAACTAATTTGGGATTGAAAACAAGATATAGTTTTGAAAATATTTATTGAAAAGATCTAAGACACTGAGAACCAAATAATAATCTAACACTAAATAAATATTTTAGGGAACATCGACTTAAATCAGTTGCTAACATGACAATATTAATTATTATAAGTAGATAAATAAAATAATCAAATAAATTAACAGAACACAACCATAAAATTTCAAAAAGAAACATTGTTAAAGAACATTGATTAACACACAATAAAATCTAATCAGTCAAACTTAAATTTAAAAAAGGATGAGGATCTACTACGCGAACAGTTTTAACTGACTCGCTTCGGAAAAACGCGTTTTGTCTAGTAAGAACTAGTTTTAACTGATATTTGATTTGAGCATTAGTTAATTCTAGTATTAACAAATGCATACATTAAAAACTAGTTCTAACTAGGAAGAACGTGCTCTATCTAAAAACTAGTTTTAACTGCAACAGATACATTGTGACAGCGTCAATTTTTTATTCTTTTTTTTTCACCTGCTTACGATCCTCTTCAAGTATTCGTAATGGAAATAATTGCTTCATCAATCATTTTTTCCCAACCCCTAAAAAATGCTGTCAAACTTTATCACCACAAACCGCCATGGCGCAATCGTTTACCTTATAATGAATCTGCTACCACAACAAATAAACAAACTGTACCTAATACATGCTTTCATTAGGCCGGACAGTTGAGGAAATATTGGGTATATTTATTAGAGGGGTTTGCTCGCCCTTAATTGATAACCTGATTTTGATATTTTCTGTTAACACGCAACTGTGTCTGACAACGTGTTTTACCACAACACTTACGCACCCTAGCAGCTGGGGTATTTCAATAATTATTACAGACGCAGGGTGTGTTCTGTCTAATGCTAATTTCTCTTTAGTACCCCTTTGAAAAGACACCTGTGAGAAAATCTTTACGTGAATAAATTATTGTAATTAGAAATGAAATATTTTTTCGTAAATAAAAAAAAAATAGTTATGTATTAAGTAACGAAATAATTATCATTACAAGAAGCATTTGGCTTTTTTAAAAAATTCTTTGGTCTTTGAAATTAATATATATATTGTTTTTGTATTTTTATTAAAGAAAGAGATTATATTTAAAAAATTGTGGTAAAAGACATCTGCATTAAGCAAAATATTATTTGACTAGCTATGCCTGCGACTTCGACCGCGTAGAATAGTGACTTTCGGCAGCATTTAAAATTTTTTTCTTCTATATTTTTATTTTCTGAGCCGTAAGTCTTTTTGCCGACATCATTATACAAAAACTTTCATTCCTTATTTTTGCCCCCTTTAGGGTAAAATTTTTACAAACTTTAAATGTCGTATTTATATCTAATCAAAAGCCTAAAAAATAAGTTTCAAGCCTCTAGCTTTATATCTACTTGTCTATCTCTGTACCAAATTATCATTTAAATCGGTTCAGTAGTTTGGGCGTGATTGCGTAACACACAGACAGACAGAGTTACTTTCGCATTTATAATATTCCGCGAATTCATTTTCATCGATTTTCCCATAAGAATAAGATATTTTCCCGCAGTAAAACGTAGTAAAACGTAGCCTCCATACTAAACTTAATTAAAATCGCTCCAGCCGTTTAGACGTGAAGAAGTAACAAACATACACACTCACACACACAAACTTGCCTTTATAATATTAGTGTGATTGCCTGGGACCAAGGGTAAGGTTACGGTGGGAAAAGAAAATACGAACAGCGTGAATTTTTTCGTGGACTATGTTCTTTTTGTCTACAACACTGTGTAAAGCCTTCAACATTTTGTTATTGGTAGATTTTTTCAACCCTTGAAAACTACCTATATGAAGGGATGTTTTCCAAAACTTCTAGAGAATTATTGAGGCGAGAGTTCAATAATGCATATAAATATAGCATTTTACTTTGGTCTAAAAGAAAATGAAATCGTAAATTAATAGTTTTAATTGTTTTTCTTCGAAACCGTAAACGTCACAGACTTCTTTTTATTTTTCCCATAACATTTACCAAATTCTCTCTTTTTTACATCTTTGAAATCTTAATTCGAATCCTTTTATTTTCATTGATTTTTTTTGCAGCAATGGTTTTCCTCTTTTTATACCAGTGGTATTTGTTTGCGTGTTACTGGCGTTTTAACCTATTCATTTGTTAGGGAATTAGATAGTGTAGAATTGGGTTAATGAGTTCAAATCGAGAGGTCGTAAAAGCTTCCACAAAACAGATGTTTATTTTACGAAGTGCCCTTTATACAACTTATGTCCGCGCAAAACAAATTGCTTTACAAAAAATATTATGAACTACCATTATGTCACACTAGCACATTTGAAAAATGATACATTCATAAGTAATATGCAGATATTTGAGTTTATGTTACACTTTTTATAGCGGATAACACACTAATAAAACTTAACAGCATTTACATAAAATTAAAAACATGTGCTGTTTAAAGTCAAAGTGTTGAAAAGGAAAGGACGAATAGTGACACAAAAAAGAATGTTTGGTGTACAAAGAGATTTAAAAAAAAAAACATGCAACAACGAAAAAGAAGTGAAATATCTTTTTTAGGGTTCCGCACCTCAAAACGAAAAAGCGGAACCCTTATAGGATCACTTCGTTGTCCGTCCGTCCGTCCGTCTGTCAAGACCCTTTTTCTCAGGAACGCGTGGAGGTATCAAGCTAAAATTTATACCAAATACTCAGGTCTATTGTCCCTTGGAGATGTGAAAAAATCAAACTTCTAAGCCAACGCAATAAAAAGATACAGCCGTTTATGCCGCAATTTCCGCAAATTTTCAATCAAAACCTACAGGGTACTTCCCGTGAACTCAGAATCTTGAAATTTCGTACGAAGCAACGTCTTATAGCACAAATAAAGGAAAAATTGCGAAAACCGTAAATTTTTAGTTACATCATATAATAAAAATATTTTTAATAATTTTAAAGTTACTACCCCTTTCCTCATGAACGCGTAGAGGTATTAAATTGAAATTCATATCAAATACTCAGGTCTATAATACCTTTAAGCTGTAACAAAATAAAACTTCTATGTCAACGCAATCAAAAGAAACAGCAATTTAAGCCGCATATTTTCAAACTCGCAACTACTCGCAAGGGTATCAAAACCTAAAGGGTACTTCCAGTCGATTTAGAATCTTGAAATTTGGCATGAAGCAATGTTTTATAGCACATATAAAGGAAAAATTCCGAAAACCTTAAATTTTTAGTTACATCACATATATACAGGTTTGTACGGAACCCTCGGTGCGCGAGTTCGATTCGCACTTGGTCGATATTTTATTTACAATTAACAATAAGTATTAGCTAATTTGTGCTATAAAGAAACTTTAGGATTGTGCAATAAATAATTGTTATTCTAATTCTTCAGGTTCTTTTGGTAGGGCCTTTGAACCGGATGTATAAGTCGATACGTCTCTCTACAAATCATTCACCTTATTGGGTATCTCTTAGGATTAACTGTACATAAAATAACAGGTGTAATGAGTTTGGAGAATGGATATTGTCAGAAAGAGATTCTGTTATCATAATCGCAAATTTTAAACTTAATTTAATTTATGTAGAATGCAATTTGATTTATGGAAAATAAATAGTAGGTACAGATATTTACCTAATAAAATCAAAGTGAAAGATGTAAAAAGTCATAAAATTTGTTGCAATCAAAAATTTAAATTTAACTATGTATTTTAATTGATATGCAAAATATAAATTACAGAAAATTGGTTCTTAATGAAAATTTAGTATCAAACTAAAAGATGTAAACTAATTATTTTTTTATTGATGTATCTATACCTAATTTAATTCATCTGTGGAAATAATAAAGTAGAGAATATTGATTCTTAATTAAAATAAAAAATTTCACGTTCCGTCAAAATAATCGCAAGATTTGTTATGACAGGATTGGAATGTTTTTAAAGCACAATACTTACTGGTTTGTACTTGAAATTTTGCTTACATAAAGAATGTAGGATAAACTCTCCATAAGGAAATTATACTGTCCATCTCTTTGTAAATAAAGGTTCTATGTAACGAAATAGTGGTTTGAATATTTCAGTATTCAAATACTAATTCGTGATTAATTTTACTTGCTATTTAAATATCTATAAATGTTTGAGTATTTTACAAATCCAATATGTATTTAGTAAATCAAATATTTGAACATTTAAATATGCAATCAAATATTTGAATATTCAAATATTAATTTAATTACTTGAAGTTTCAGCGCTCAGTCGTACCAAAACAATTAGAACTTTGATTTTAATTTGAAACAAACACTGAAATTTACGAACTATGTATATCGAAACATTTCAAACGTACCTATACTTAAATGGTTTTGACTCGTTTATCTGAAAATTTCAATTTTACTTAATATGGAATGGAGAATATAGTATATGGGTAGTATAACGAAGTTATTTGTTACGAAAAATTTCTTGTAACGAAAGTCGGGTTTGCCGTATAATCCATGTAATACTCCCCCAACTCTTTGTAAAGAAATGTATTCGAATGTTTGGATTTATAGATATTTGAATTTTTGAATAATCAAATATTTGGATACTTAGTATAAGGTTGTCAATATTTGAATTTCAATTAATATTTTTGGGCACATAGTGTAAAGACTATATAAAATATTTAGATGACAAAATTATAATCTGTTAACCCAAGAGCTCCTGGTTGGAGCTCCATCTCACTTTGGCGTAGAGGTTTGGCAATATCTTGATGATACATTTCGTGAAAGATGGATAGGGCGGAGAGGATCCCTTATAATTCCTCCGCGTTCCTTCGACTTGAGTCCTCTGAATTTTTTCTATAGTTATTTAAACTCTAAGGTACCTATACTTCAATCGACCAAACAATTTGGTGAGAATTCGTGCTGAAATGGAAAGAATCAGTCCAAAGTGTCGGTGGGAGACAATTTGAACATTTACATTAATTTTTGTTAATTACGTGGATTGGTTTCGTTTCCAAGAACAGTTTCTTTTATAAAAATTACATTAAATAATTTTTTGGAATAAATGTTATCTAGTCCAGTCGCCTACACAGAGAAAACAATCATGAAAATATTGCTAAAATTCTAGCAAACATTACTAAAAAATCTGTCAATTATATGGACGACCAGACGCTCAAGAAGATTTTACTAGAAATGTCTAGTCAATCTACGTTTGGTGTTGAGACTGAATTCTAGTAAAATTGACTTGATTAGAAAACATTTTTTACAGTTCTTACACTAATTTTACTCAACTATTCTCATTTTAGTATTTTTTTTCTTTACGACACGATAAAATAATCGAGAGGTAGAGAAAAAAAGTCTAGACTTATTTAGCTTGATTATTCTAATACTAATTATTAGAAAAATGAAAATTGTTTTATACCCCCAAAAGTACATTTTATGAGAATTCTTGTATTATTTACTAGAAAAATTTTGCTTGACTCATCAAGTAAAAAATATCATGATTATTTTTCTCCGTGTAGATCACTCATTCGGGAGGTTACTGGTTCAAATTCTGGGACCGGCTGCCTTGGTGCAGGTTTTTCTGTGGTTTCGTTGGATCATTTAGGCAAATCCTGAGGTAGTAATATTCCATATATATAATATATATTCCTTAAAGAGGCTGAAGAGCGTCTTCCGCCCTACCCTCCGACTTTGCACCAGTGAAAGGTGGGAGGGAATGAAACACCCTAAAGTCTTTTTTTTGTATTCGTAAGAGAAAGCTTTATCCGAATATGAAAAAATTTACAGGATGTTCCATAAAAAAAAATTGTCCGTTAAACTTTTTGGGTCACTCTGTACACAAATTATCTTAAAATCTTAAAAAATGCCCCTCTTGATATCAATTTCGACCTGTCTCGGCATTTTTTTAAAAATTGCTCACTATGAAAGTTATGAATTTTGTTCCAAACTTTATCATCACACTGTATATATTTTGATTTAGGTTGCTTTTCTTTTTAACAACTCTAGTAGGTACATTCCTCTTATTGCATACCTCAACAGTCAACACACACGTTGAATGATGTACAGTCAAACAACATTTATATACATATATTGGGCAAACACGAATGGCTTTCAGCACATCAAAGTTGATTGGATGTAGATCTTTGGTTTTATTCGAATTGTTAATACAATAACGTAAACGTTAGGCTACTTCATTTTGTTTGTTTTGGTCTTTATTGTGTATTGTCCATTGTGTATGAGAATGTACGTATGTACGTAATTTCAAGAATATTGAGATCTTTAACCTGCAGTATGAATGCAAAAATATAATTTAAAATTTCATATCTGATCGATCGATCGATCACCAAGCATATATGTACATACAAACACAATACATAGACCTATTTTAAAAATTACAATAAAAAATTGATGATAATAACAGCTAAGAAGATTGATTTTATTGAGTTTTTTTAATATAAGCAATTGATGAGTATCAATTTTATTAGTTACAAGTAAAGGATTTTACTATAAAAATAACATACATATAATAAAGATAGTTGAATAATTACAATTTTGGGTGGAGGTGCCAGGAGAACGTATAAAAATTGCAACCAACTGCAAGGTTAGTAATTTGAATATTTAAAAAATACTTAAAATTTTATTGATGATAAAAATTAGCTATCGATCTCTTCAAAATTATTATCATTTTATGTAGTTAATATCTTTACAAAACTTAGAATGGATAATTTTAGATTTTTTGATCAAAAATATTAAGATGGGGTTGAGGGTTAAAAGTATGTATGATCGCGCTTTTTTATGATAAATCTGTCTGTCATTTTTACTAAAGAAAAATGAAAATATCCAATAAGCACAATCATTTGTTTCGGTTTGTATTTATTAAGGGTATACCTAATTCTAATAGAATTTGAAGAAGAGGTAAATTTTTTTGTGAACTTTCTATTCCCTGTACTGATTAAATTAAGCGTAATTGTTGTGGATCTTAAACCCTATCAAAATATTCTCCATGTGTAGAAGGAAATTAAAGATTCAAAAATTTATTTCAAGTTGCGACAACTCAATTCTTTTAATCGGTAACTTCAGCAATAGTTATATTCGATGTTGCCTCTGACTGCATTACTGTGATAATTGGTGGAGGGTAACTGAAGTATGTTTCTACAAAAGTATTGGACATAACATTCGTTATCAAGACATCTAATAAATACAGCATCTATTGTTGTTGTTGTTGCATATCTGGTAGTAGGTTCTCTCGGATTGTTGTTTATTTGCAATTGAAATTATTTTTGGAGGAACGTAATTGATGGCATTGATTCATTCATCTGTAGAAAAATTTACATTGAAATCTCCAGCTAAAATCAACGGTAGTTTATCTTTATTGGTTGTAAAAATTATTGAACCTCTGTGAATGAAATATCATTAATTTTTTTATTAGGTGAAATGTACACAACAATCATATTTAATTCACTTCCATCTTCTAGTTTACTATAGTAAATGACACCGTCGAACTGAGTGGAAAGAAAATCGCATGGCGAGCGTCGCCACGCCAACAATCCGGTTTACCCGCGCCTATAGATGCTTCACATCAAAAGATACGAAAAAAGTTTTAGATAAAAATTATAAAAACAATGTATACTTTTTTTTATTTTATCGTTTCCACGTGGGTATTAAACGCCTGAAGTTTATTTTCGTCGTCAATCACTCGGCATATTTTAGTATCTATGGTAAATAAAACACAATTCGAGTGTTTCAATAAAATTTACTTTTAGAAACAAATTCTCTTCTGTTTGTAGTGCCTACTATATTTATTCAATTAAGCAGATGCCCTGTGTTACCTTGCTTAATATCTCGCGGTTTCGTTAATGACTTAATTTATCGGAATTCCGTGGCGTCATTCCTATTTTAGGACTTAAAAGTAGTTGCTACCAGCAGCATCTGGAACTGGAAGAGAAGTAATAAATGGCAACCGTCACAACGGTTGACACCCTCTCTTTTGCTTCGGCTCCTGAACACCCCTGGATTATCTCTGATGCAGGGGTGGCACGGCACCCTTTAAACATATAATCATTCAAAGAGCGTGCCTCGTGCGTCTCGTTTGTATGTATGTACGTTTTAACCACCGGAAATAGAGGAATGACTACCGACTTCTGCTGCTGTTTTTTATTCTTTTGTAAAAAAGGGATTTTTTGTAGTTTTGTTCGTTTATTTTGGGTTAAATGTTTAAACCAAGTAATTATTGATTGCTGACCTTTTTTTATATAATTAAAAAACACTTTTTTTATTAGATTTTCCCTACACTTAAGAGAATTAGATTTGAAAGTTTGTATATATAAGCATTTTTTTAAATGTACATAGGTACATAAGTATAAACACGTTTCAACATAGATACTCGTTAATTGCAATTGGTAAAATTACTCCTTAAAGCAGTGAGTAGAACCGTCTTTATATTATTGAAATCGTATTTGTAATTGGTAATCGTTCTCCTAAGCGGCCATATTTGTTTTTCAATTGTTATGGTATTGTTTCAGTAAGCGGCCATCTTTGTGTCAATTGTTATCACATCGTTGCTATCGTCAGACATACTTTTTTACATTGTTACTTGATTGTTGCTAACGTTGGCCATTATGTGTATTTGTTTTAATCGTTATAACAAATGATGTGTGCTATAAAGAAGGTCAATTGTTAAATAAGGTTCATTTTAAAATTACATTTGCATTTGTATTTAGTAATGTAGTAGGAACATAGATTTACTTATAATTAATTTAATCTGTTCAATGTTGAAGATGCTTTCTAAGCACCTGTCTCATGAATATCCGTTATTAAATAAACATATCATACTTGATGTTCACTTTTGGGACACGTACCAAAAAGCAACGTTAAACAAATTTTGGTTTTAAAGAACCTTTTACCTACATAAACAGCTCAAACGAGGTGTTTTTTTCTTTTCCATAATAAAATTTCTAAATTTAAAATAATCATTTATATACCTACTTACAACCGTCAAATAAATATCAAATGCAAAAATAACGGACATCAGTTTTCTCAAAACGCTCTACTTAAAGTGTTAAAGTAACCGTTATTAGCAGATGAACATCGGATGTAGCACTTTATTGGCCGAACTGTTGGTGGTTTGATGGATTGCCAACAAGTAAATTTCGGATTTTATGCTAGTTTGCCAACTCCATTATGATTTATTTTTAAAAACAACCCATTGATGTCTAATAATTTCAGGTAAAATGATTTTTTTAAAACTTTATCTCTCAATGTGTACTATGTAGTTTTAAATCTTGATTACGTACATGCATATCATATAAGTTATAAGTTATAAGCCTGCAGATGGTTAGTTATATCTCCTCTCTTTATCTTGAGCCAAATTTATCTTTTCGCGAAAATTAGAACATTTTAGAATCCTAACAATTTGCGAACACTAATTTAATCGTGTGTTTCTTTCTACTCTTATTTCTGCTCCTAATAGGCCCCTAAGTATCTTCATATTCAAAAGGTATATCACTATTCTATCTTTTCTTTTCCTTTTTCTCTTTCTCGACTCCCCTTATCTACTTCTATTTAGCAATCATTTATCGTGTACTTCGTTTCGATTAAAAGTATCATCATTATCACAAGATAATGATTCCGCAGATGGTTGAATATATCTTCTATCTTTCGTAATTTAAGCTAATTTTAGCCTTTCTCGAAAATTAGACCATTTCAGAACCTTCGCTATTTACGAAAAGTAATCTATTTCGGGTCTTTGTCTGCCTTTCTGTATACTGTTGGTTCTGTTTCTTATTTTTCCTTAAAATAATTCTACATGTCTCAGAACGTATCCTACCATCATTTCCTTCCTTTTCCTTATTGCCTTCCTTTGTTTTCATCTATTTACTCCCATTTCTGCTTCAATTCTAATGGCTCCCTATGCAGCTCTCTAATTGCGGAAGGTACCCACCATCTTATATGTTTCCTATTCCTTATTGCCTTCTTTCGTTTGCCTCTCTATACTCCTATTAATACTTCCGATAGGTCTCTAAATAGCTTTTTACGTCTCAGAAGGTCTTACTGTCCTATCTAACCTTCTTCTTATTGCATTCCTTCGTCTGCCTCCATTTACTCTTATTTTTGCATCTCATGTGTCTTTAAGTACCTCCTTATGTCTCAAAACGTAGGCATCCTATCTACTTTTTTTTTCCTTTTCCTCGCTTCACTCCTAATATGTCTTTAATAGCCTTTATTGTTCCAAAATGTATCCTACTATAATATCTTTTCTTTAAATTATTGCCTTTCTTCGTTTGCCTCCCCTTACTCCTGTTTCTGTTTGTAAAGGGTCTAAGTGTTTTTTTATATCTCGGAAAGTATCCTACCATTCTATCTTACCTTTTCCTTATTGCCATCCTTCGTCTACTTCTTATTACTCCATTTAGCAATTATTTATTGTGTACTTCTTTTCGATTAAGAGTATCATCATTGTCACAAGAAAATGAGTCCGCAGATGGTTGAATATATCTCCTGTCTTTCGTAATTTAAGGTAATTTTAGCCTTTATCGAAAATTCGACCATTTCAGAACCTTCACTATTTACGAAAAGTAATCTATTTCGGGTCTTTGTTTACCTTTCTGTATAGGTACTGCTGCTTCTGTTTCTAATATGTTTTAAAATAACTCTCCATGTCTCAGAACGTATCCTACTATCCTTTCCTTCCTTTTCCTTATTGTCTTTCTTTGTTTAAATCTATTTACTCCCATTTCTGCTTCTATTCTAATGGCTGCCTATGCAGCTCTCTAATTTCGGAAGGTATCCACCATCTTATATGTTTCCTATTCCTTATTGCCTTCTTTCGTTTGCCCCTCTATACTCCTATTAATTCTTCTGATAGGTCTCTAAATAGCTTTTTACGTCTCAGAAGGTCTTACTGTCCTACCCAACCTTCTTCTTATTGCATTCCTTCGTCTGCCTCCATTTACTCTTATTTTTGCATCTCATGTGTCTTTTAGTACCTCCTTAATATGTCTCAAAACGTAGGCATCCTATCTACTTTTCTTTCCTTTTCCTCGCTTTACTTCTGTTTCTGTTTCTAATATATCTTTAATCGCTTTTCTTGTTTCAAAATGTATCCTACTATAATATCTTTTCTTTAAATTATTGCCTTTCTTCGTTTGCCTCCCCTTACTCCTGTTTCTGTTTGTAAAGGGTCTAAGTGATTTTTTATATCTGAGGAAATATCCTACAATTATATCTTACTTTTTCCTTATTGCCATCCTTCGTCTGCTTCTCATCATTACTCCATTTAGAATTTATTTATTGTCTACTTCGTTTCGATTAAAAATATCATCATTATCACAAGATAATGAGTCCGTAGATGGTTGAATTTATCTCCTATCTTTCGTAATTTAAGCTAATTTTAGCCTTTATCGAAAATTAGACCATTTCAGAACTTTCAGTATTTGCGAAAAGTAATCTATTTCGGGTCTTTGTCTGCCTCTCTGTATACTGATGGTTTTGTTTCTACCATTCTATATTTCCTAATTCTTATTGTCTTTTTTCGTTTATCCTTCTACACTCATGTTTCTACTTCTGATAGGTCTCGGAATGTATCTACCATCTTATAGTTATCCTATTCGTTTGTCTCTCTGTACTCCTACTAGGTAATACTTCTATAAGGTCTCTAAATAGCCTTTTACGTCTCAAAAGGTATCCTACTATCCCATCTATTCTTGTTATTATTGCTTTCCTTCGTCTGCCTCCATTTACTCCATTTAGCATCTAATATATGTATCTTTAAGTACCTCTTTATTTCTCATAACGTAGGTATCCTATCATCTTTTGTCTCCTTTTCCTTATTGTCTTCCTTCATCAGTCTCTCTTTACCCCTATTTATATTCTCTAATATGTTTTTAAATAGCTTTTCGCGTCTTAGAAGTTATCCTACCATCCTATATTTCCTTCCATGGCTCCTTCTGCTCCCCTAATAATTTGTTACCTTTTCTTCCTTCAGTATTTTCATTATCCACAATTTCAACATGTAGCTAGCATATTTTCAAACGATAATTTTATTTCTTTCTGTGGCCCTCCCTGTATAATATTTAATCAAATAGATCGTGTGTCGATTTATCGGAGTTACAAAGTCAAACATGTTCAACATCAAACCAAATAGGTTCCCCGTCTTCTTCAAACATTCTGTGTATATCAGGGTAAATATTTGAGAGATATAAGAACTCCGGAGGGTTGTGGTTATTATGATATAGGAGGGTTGGAGACAATAAGTTCGCGCAAATCGTTAAATATGAGCTTAATTCCACTTGTCGCAGGTTTTTGCAATCGGTGACATTATTCTAAAATCGATAAGAGCTTAAGGTTTTGATTGATCTGGAAGGGCAATGCCCCTCTAATTTTCCACCTTGCTGCTGTAATGGTGGTTGACGTGTGATTTATGGTTTTTATGATAAATAAAAACATCCCTTTAGTACAGGAGAAAAATGTTAAGTAATATATTATATTCACAAATGTTTCTGATATCACATAGGACGATTTTTACGTAGATAGGTACTCGTACTTTAAGAGAAATTACGATTAGGGACTCGCTTGTCTTGAGTGTTGTGTGGATCATCCATCATCGTGAAAGTAGTAAAGTTACTTTGTAATTTATTTATATGTTAAATTTAATTTAATTACATTAGCGTGTAAAGACTGACTGTATTTAATAATTATTTGATATAAAATTTTATTGATTCTTAAAAATAGTTTTAATTTAATTATTTATCTCGATAATTTATTGTTATCATATTACCAATTATACTTATTTATGGTAGCTATAAAGTTTCAAATGGTAATTTAATTTGGTCATTATAATACATAGTTTATTTTATTATATATAATATGAGGGCATTTATCATGTATGTACATTCATGTTTTGAATGATTCAATTTGTTGAATAAGTCATTGATTTTTGATATGCAGATTGTTTTATAGATATTATTTTTTTTATTATATCTACCATACGTACCTATTCATTCAGAACAGTTTTTTATTATGTAAATTAAGACCCACCTAGATATATTATATTTTTCATTCAATTACCTTTCAAACTTTCTTTTAACTTTATTTGTCTTTAAGGTTATCTTGTAAAAGGGCCTATACCGGAGAACTTAAAAATAGTTTTTTGTTGACCTCTTTTGTTCATCTTTAAAAAGATTCGAGTGTAACTTGATAAAACTGGTTATTTCAAACTTTTTATAGATCTCTTTTTTAAAGTCCACTTTTGTTTTAGTAAGTTCGTTCATACTTTTTAACTTCCCACATTGTCTTTTTTATTGTTAACTTCGACGGAAGGTTTCAAATAAGTAAATAGTAAAAATTTGTACCATCAAGGGAAATACTAACCAGACTCGTGTTTATGTTTCGTTAAGAAAACTCCCCCTTCGTTCGTTTCTACCACAAACTGACGTTTATATATTCCTTTCAGAAGAAGGTGTCGAATTACTTGCCGACTCCTTTTAAACAAAAATTCGATCAGATGCTGACATTGGACACGTGTGTTTGTATTTTTTTCCTGTCTATGATGCGCCTCTGTCTTTTTTCGGCTAGCTGTAAAAAGTTAACTGACAAAAAGGGCTCGAAAACAAACAAACATGTGTTCCGGGAGGTTTTCTAAATTTGACTCTACTGTTTCTCCATTTGTCTTGTTTAAAGTGCTCACAAAAAAAAACAAGAAAAATATATTTTATTATCGTAGTAATTTAGAAATAGAGTAGTCAATTGAAAAGACTTAGGCTTTCACGGCCGGCGTTATCAGAAGAAATTACGCACACACTACGTTCCCTGAGGATGCCAACCACAGTTGTTGGCGAAACGTCGAATAAACAACTTCATCGGTGTTCTCACCGAAGCAGAAACAATCCTAGACCACGGCCAACAAGCACGGATATCATTATTTCTTCTGAGAGTAATCAATTACTTAAGATTTATGATATTATATACTATGTACAGTAAGGCTGTTATGAAAAAACAAAAAATTTGTCTTATAAATTATAGTACCTAAATTTGTTTTTTTTTTCTTTTCAGAGAAAAGACTGTTGGCATGAAACTCGAAAAGAAATCAGTGATAATCTTATTAACAGCCGTTTGTAATGCGGTAGCCCAAAATATCCAAATTTATGACAATCCTTTCGATCCAAACAACAACCAGTATGATCCCAATAATCGCAACAGATTTGATCCAGACAATCCAAACAGGTTTGATCCCAACGACCCAAATAGATACGATCCAAATAACCCGAATCGGTACGACCCAAACAATCCTAACCCGTTTGATCCCAACAACCCTAATCGATACGATCCAACAAATCCCAATAGATTTGACCCTAATAATCCCGACAGATTTGATCTAAACAATCCCAACCGGTTTGACCCAAACAATCCAAACCGGTATGACCCAAACAACCCGAACAGGAATGACCCAAACAATCCCAACAGGTATGACCCAAACAATCCCAACAGGTATGACCCAAACAACCCGAACAGGAATGACCCAAACAATCCCAACAGGTATGACCCAAACAATCCTAACAGGAATGACCCAAACAACTTGAACAGGAATGACCCAAACAATCCCAACAGGTATGACCCAAACAATCCTAACAGGAATGACCCAAACAACCCAAACAGGAATGACCCAAACAATCCTAACAGATATGACCCAAATAACCCAAACAGATACGATGTAAATTACCCAAACAAATATGATACAAACAGATTCAATCCAAATGCTCCTGATCAGTATAATCCTAATGATCCTAATGAGAATCCATTCGATCCAAACCGAAATCCTTCCTATTCAACCAACGAGTATGGGATATCTTCTAATCCATTCACTTCGGAATCTCCATTCGGAAGGCCATCGTCCCCAAGGACTCCCTGGAGACAGAATCCGCATGACAGTGGTTTTGGGCGACATCCTCCTGATGAGCAGACCTCAATTATTCGAGAAGCGTAAGCGATTTTTGGAAAAATAAGATCTATTCTGTATTCAAGACCTGATATTTATTAGACTCCTTTTCACTTTCAGAACATACTTTGTCGTGGCATCTCGTATAGTAAGACCTGGGCAGCTATATAGGGTATCTGTTCAAGTATTTAGAACTCGACAACCTTTAACAGTGAGAGCTTCTATTCAAAGAAACGGAGTTGAAATGTCTACCGATCACAAAGAAATAAAAGAAAACATTCCCGAAACTCTTTTAATGAGGGTAATATTAAACTTATCCCCTTTAAATGAAAATGACTGTAACGTGCCAATTTTTTTAAATTTTAGGTACCACCAACCAGCGCACCTGGCGAATATAAACTGAGGGTGGAAGGTCTTTATAATGACATATTTGGTGGAGCTGCTTTTATTAACGAAACCAAATTAACATTTTCCCAAAGATATATGACAATTTTTATCCAAATGGACAAACCTGTTTACATGCAAGGGCAAACTGGTAATCTTTTACTTAGTAATTATTTTAACTTAATTACGTAATAATGACAATTTTCAGTGAGGTTCCGTGTAATTCCAATAAACACCGAATTAAAAGCATTTAGTAATGCTATAGATGTGTACATGTTAGATCCAAAAGGCCATATCATGAAACGTTGGCTTTCCAGACAGTCCAATTTGGGAACTGTTAGTCTTGATTATCAATTATCAGACCAACCAGTTTTTGGTAAGTGGAAAATCAAAGTTGACGCCCAAGGACAAGCAGAAGAATCAACTTTCGACGTTGAAGAGTATTATCAAACAAGATTTGAGGTAGGTGATAAAAAAGAGCATCATTTTAGTTTTTGGATTAATTAATTTTTAAATTTAAGGTAAATGTTACAATGCCTGCGTTCTTTTTCACAACTGACGAATATATTCACGGTATTGTAATGGCAAATTACACAAGTGGAGGTCCAGTTAGGGGAAATTTAACCCTTAAGGCGACAGTAAGACCAATAAACCCCATAAGGAATTGGAGAACTGACACCGCAACCAATACTCCGTATAATCTTGACGATGTTTCAAAACAAAGACAGCAACAGCAACATCAAGATAACGCAAATCCTAACTATAATGTTGAATATAACGAACCACCATTGCTTGAAAAGTATTTCAGTTTCGTAAGTTGTCAGAAATTTCAAAACTGAACTCTGAACTAATGATCGTCCATTTTTTTTTTAGGATGAACGGTTGCCGTTTTGGATATCAACCCCTTACAGATATTACGAGCCAATACCTATTTTAAAATACGTAAGTTTTTCGATTTATTTGGATTGAAATTATTGAGCTTGTTTTATAGTTTTATGGCGTTTACAAATTCCAATATCCGCTAAGCGAAATATTACGCCATATACCGACACTAGATGGAATGGAAGTCGTTATTACAGCTACTGTGGGTGAAAGATATTTAGATGAAGTTATTGAAGGTTATTCTGTGGCAAGAATCTATAATTCGTCATTAAAACTATCGTTTATGGGTGGATCTCCACAGGTAATATTTCTATGACATACAAAAGAATATAGAAAATACCGTTTTATTTATATTTTTCAAGGTGTTTAAACCAGGAATGCCTATATCAACAAATATAGCTGTAAATTATCACGATGGTTCTCCGCTCTCTGAAGAAAGATTGATGCAAAGTACAATGGAAGTTCATTATTCTATTGAAATGAGAGGAGGCGGTCGACGTGATGGAAATATTCAACAAATACAATTAAGTGACCGTATGGGTATTTGGCAATATAACATTGACCTAAAGGGAGATTTGGGACTGGATGGACAGAGGACCCTAGAACAACTAAACGATATGAGTAATGCTTTTTATTGATTTGTAAAAAGAAACTGATATACTTAGAAGACTTAATTTTTAGGTGCTATTCGGGTACAAGCTTATTTTAGGGATACACGGGGTGAAAGGGCTAATGCAGAATTATTGTTAGTTGCCCATGAAAGTCCGAGGAACAAACACATCAAGATATCAACAAGTACAAGGACTCCACGAGTAAGAAATGACAAATTAGAATAACAAAAATTTACAGTTGAATTTTAATTTCAAAATAAAACATTTTAATATTTACCTTTAGATGTCATAAAGATTTCTGTTTCTATTGTTTATTTTGGTTTACAGGTTGGAGAATATATTATATTCCACATTCGCAGTAACTACTTCATGGAATATTTCAATTATATGATAATGTCAAAAGGAATGGTGTTATTGGCAGCCCAGGAAGACATGAAATACAACGTCCAAACGATGGCTGTAACTCTAAGTGCAGAAATGGCACCAGCTGCGACCGTTGTGGTTTGGCACGTAGACAAGTATGGTGATGTTACTGCTGACAGTCTCACCTTCCCTGTCAATGGAATTAGTAGAAATAAATTTACTGTACTCATAAACAATAAAAAAGCAAGAACAGGTCATAAAGTTGAAGTAGCTATCTATGGAGAACCTGGATCTTATGTAGGATTATCTGGAATAGATTATTCCTTCTTTAGTATGCAGGCTGGAAATGAATTAACATATTCACATGTAAAATCCTACTTCACATTCACCAGAAAATATTTTTCTAATTGGCTGCTTTAGGTTTTGAAAAAAATGGCAACATTTGACGAACAAACCAATGGTACACACCTCCACACTTGGATTTCGCACGAAGGAAATCCCGAGGAGATAGTCTATTTCCCATCTTCCACTTATGGTATTGACGCTAATCGTACTTTTGAATATGTGGGTCTTGTCGTTTTTAGTGATGTTGAGGTACCCAGAAGATTAACTTCATGCAACCACACTCTTGGATATGGTGAATGTTTAACAGGACGATGCTACAGGCTCGACAAGAGATGTGACGGATTTTTGGACTGTGAAGATGGAACAGATGAAGCAGGCTGTAAGTTACATTATATTCAATTTCTTCCCCTTTGTGATTAACAGATTATAAATTATTTACCCCTGAACAACTCTGATGTGTTTTGTAAGAATCATCTTAAATAATTATTTTTTAAAGGTGAAAGAAATAATGGTACCCAAATTGCAATGTTCCGAAAGAACCGCTTTAATAGAATCCAAAGATTATACGACAACGTTTGGTGTTGGAAAGATGTTAATATAGGTCCTCATGGCCGGTATATATTTAATATTCCGGTTCCTAGTCACCCAGTGCATTGGATGGTGTCTGCTTTCTCTATGAGTCCATCTCTAGGTTTTGGGATGTTGTATAAACCTTTAGAAGTAATTCGTCTTCTTAATAATTGTTTAAGGAATATATGTATTAACTATATTTTTTATTTAGTACATGGGCGTATTGCCGTTCTTCATAAATGTTGAAATGCCCAATGAATGTAGACAAGGGGAACAAGTAGGCATTAGAGTTACTGTTTTTAATTACATGCCCAATGCAATTGAAGCTACCGTTGTTTTGGCGGGATCTCCTGATTATAAATTTGTTCACGTTGAAGAAAATGGTGCTGTAAGGGCCTATAATCCAAGAACGTCTTTTGGAGAACATCAATTCTTTATTTATATAAAGGTATTTTTAAAATATTGTTTTTTGTACTTGGACTAAGTAGTATAATTGTCTTTTGTTTAGCAACAAGATGCTGAAGTAGTGTATCTCCCCATTGTCCCAACGAGATTGGGTGATATTGAGGTGACTGTCTATGCCACCACACTTATAGGAAAAGATGAAGTTACCAGAAAGTTGCATGTTGAGGTAATATCGTAATAAAAATGTAGACAAACCACTTTAAATTTAATAAAAAAAAATATTTCAGGCTGATGGTTTACCACAATACAGGCATCAGTCCATGTTGCTCGATTTGAGTAATAGAGCGTACGCCTTTCAATATATGCACGTAAATGTTACTGAAACGCCGATAATACCATACGAATTCGATCGATACTACGTATATGGATCGAACAAAGCTCGAATATCAGTTGTAGGTGATGTAGTAGGTCCCATTTTCCCCACTATGCCTGTTAATGCTACTTCAATGTTGAATTTACCAATGGTAAGGGCTAATTTTTCTTTCAGTGTTATGAAATAGGAATAATATTTCTGGCATTTAAAAATGTGTCTTATCTTTATGGCTAACTAAAAGGTTTCTTAAATTATTGAATTTGATTATTACTTAAAATTTCTATCTCTAAAGTGTGTTCAGTTCTTTTGCCCAATTAATGTTCATAAATTAGACTATATATTGTTTTCAATTTTCATAGACTAAAATTTTAGGTTTGGTTATTTTTATTTTAATGTGTTTTTCCATACAGGATTCTGCAGACATGAACTTGGTCTCATTTGCTGCAAATATGTACACAACCCTCTACATGCGTTATACACAGCAACGAAACCGGACTCTCGAACGCCTCGCCTTCTATTACATGAACATCGGTTACCAAAGACAGCTCTCTTTCATGAAAGAAGACGGTTCATTCAGTCTTTTCAGAAGCGACTGGTAAGTTAACTCAATAAAAAAAAGACCTAAACGTTTAAGTGTCTTCTTTTTTTGTGTTATTTTACAGGAATCAGTCAACGTCATCTGTGTGGTTAACAGCGTACTGCGCGAGAGTATTCCAGGAAGCAAGTTTCTATGAGTGGGAAAATTACATTTACATTGATCCAGTTGTGATATCGAAAGCGATGGACTGGGTGCTCACCCAGCAAAACGAATATGGTTCCTTCTATGAATCCACGTGGTCTCCTGACAGAAAATACAACGACACCCTCACATGGTCAGACAGAGATGAAATACGATACCGAAATATTACACTTACAGCCCATGTCCTTATCACTTTGGATTCTGTTAAAGATCTTCAAAGTAAGAGCATTTTTTATAGTAATAGAAATAAAATATAAAATTTGAAGGGTATCTTTTTGGGTAATATTCTATTTTTCTTTCGTTACTAAACATTTTGCTTATGGAATATCTTTAAATTTCAGGTGGTCTTAGTTCCAAAGTAGCCATAGCTGCAAAACGAGCTATTCAGTGGTTAGAACGTAATCTAGACTTGCTCAATAAACATGGTTCACCCTTTGAAGTAGCCATTGTGGCTTATGCCCTTATGAAAGCCAAAGCACCCAATGCTGAGACAGCTTTCAGTTTCCTAGCTCGTCACGGACGTATAGAAGGAGGTCTCATGTATTGGGGACGAGAACCGGTACCACAGCCACCTTACAAAACAGAAAATCAGAAGCCATTCAGATTGCCAAGACTGCCTTACAAATACGATTCCGAAAATATCGAAGCTACTGCCTACGGTTTACTAGTTTATGTAGCCAGACAGGAAATATTTGTCGATTACATCGTTGCATGGTTGAATACTCAGCGATTAACGGATGCTGGATGGGCTTCTACTTCTGATACTGCGACAGCTTTGAAAGCACTTATTGAATATACATCTGCACAAAGGATAAGAGACATTTCTAGCTTAGCTGTTACTGTAGAAGCAACGTCCTTGCCAGGGCAGAGTAATGTACTTTATGTTAATGATAAAAATAGAGGAAAAATGCAATACATCGACATACCAAACGCTTGGGGTACCGTTAAGGTACAAGCTAGGGGTGCGGGGTATGCTATATTACAGATGTCAGTGCAATATAACGTTGATATTGCCAGATTCCAAACACAACCACCTGTCCCATCTTTCGATTTGTTTACAAGAGCCGAGTTTTATGGCAGAAATCACTCTCATGTTAATTTCCTCAGTTGTCAGAGGTAAGTTACTAATTTTCTATTTATAAATAACATTTTTTTTATGCCAGTTTTTTTTTTAATTTTGTTAAAGGTGGACGTATATGAATGAGTCTGAGAGGTCAGGACTGGCAGTACTTGACGTTGCAGTACCAACCGGCTATATTATTCAGCAGCAAAAACTGGACGCCTATGTTTTATCAAGACAAGTTCGTAATCTGCAGAGGGCCAAGTTCTTGGAAAAGAAAGTGCTCTTCTATTTCGACTATGTAAGTGAAATATTTTCTTATTTTATTCTTCTTAGAACATTTCAAATAGTATGTAGTTAGTATTACATATTTTAAAATTTGAACGAAAAGTATAGTGGAACAGCTTCAGAAGGATGGATAACTGAATCATTTTTCATTCAAATATCCCTCTGTGACTGATACACTATTATGGTCCTATGGCCTTTGTTAATTACCTTTCATTTTTTTTTTTTTGTAAAGGCAGATAAAGAATGTCATACACATATCTTTTGAAAAAATGTTTTGTATTACTTGTGTACTTACTTTTATTTACAGTTGGACAACGAAGAAATATGTATAAATTTGACAGTAGAGCGTTGGTACCCAGTTGCGAATATGTCTCGATTTTTGCCTATCAGAGTGTATGATTATCACGCCCCCGAAAGGTACAACGAAAGCATCTTTGACGCACTAACGACATATTTACTGAACATTTGTGAAGTTTGCGGAAGTAGTCAATGTCCATATTGTTATATTTATAACAAAGCTACCGTCCTTTCAGTACCAATTTTTACCATTCTTTTTACTTCTTTCATTCTTGTCGTACAACATCTCAGGTTACAAGAAGGCGCTGTCATTTAGATAATTACAATACTCATTTTGAAATAGTGAAATGAATCTCATTCAAAAGAAAACACAAAGCTTTTGTACAGGGTAGTTGAACACAATTTTTTTAGTTCTAATTTTTTACGTTTAATTGATTGGAATATTGGAAACGCCCTGTATATTTATGAATCTCCTTAACTTTTGGCCTTTAAAAAAATTTAAAATGTTTGTTAACTCAACGGGGTGATAAAGTAAAATAATTATTGTAAAATCGTATTACGTAAAGTACAAAGTTAAATATTACTAATAGCAGTGCCTAATAGGATTAGATTATAAAAGATTTTTGTATAGATACAGTGTAATAAGAAAAGGATTATTAGAGGTAAGCCGAGTTTTTGTCCTATTTTACAAAATGACCGAATTGTGTCACTCAATATTGTTTAAACTAACGAATAACGATGAAAATGAAACAATGTTTTTGTGATAACAGTAACAATACCATCAGTAAATTTTGTTAAAAGTTAAATTTATGTATATACTTTAAATACTTAATTCGAACAGAAAAAGATTTATTTCTTTTTTGCAGTTTTCTTGATTAAAAAGAGACAATACTTCTCAATTTTGCATATCTAACAGAAATATTTGTATATAAAATGTTAAAATGTAAAAAAAGAAATGTTGATCCTCTTAATAAATCCCCCAAATATTTTTTATATGCACTTCATGTATTTTACAAGTACAGATTTTTAAATATTTTATTCTTTCGCAAGTTATGATATTAGACAAAGTCTGTCTGTAATTTTTAAAAACACATACTTATAGAAAACGATATTGGATTTTAATTGTTGTAAATAAAAAGAATGTAACTACTGGAATTGATGAATAAGACAAAATCTCATAATATTAGAAGCAGCTCTTACTTTTTGTATTATTTTTCTTTTTTATAAATTTTGGGTATTACTTTCACTAAGGGTGCTCAGTATTTTTTTTATATGAACACTTATAGTTGATTAAAACGAGGTAACAAAAATGAACCTCTAATAATGTATTTAAATGATGATTTGTTTTATTTTATTTTTATGGACTTTACTACTTACTGTATTGCCTTACATTTTTGTATTTTGTCCATAGTTTTCATTTTTTGTTTGCATTTGCATATATAGCACGGAAATTATAATTTTAGCATTTCTAATTAAAAAAATGTTTTAAATGAAGACTGTACATATATAGTATGTAATATGAGGGCAGCTAGTGCTCGTTAGTCTTAAAAAACCGTCCATCTTCACTAACTAGATGTTGGTGTTTGTATTTAGTGCCCAAATCTAATATATTTCACCGTAGATAGATCTTTTTCAATCCTATTTTGTAAGTTTATACGTTTTTATATAAGTCTAATTTAAAATTAGAAAATAACGACAAAAATAGAGTTTTTTTTTTTTGTAGGACGTCACTTTTTTGAAATTTCCTTCCTATAATAAATTATTTACTTGAATGTTTTCTTTTTTTAATATCGAAATAAGTAAGAAGGAGTGTTATGATGACAGTTTTATGACTGAGAAAAAACATTTTACCAATCGTACAAACATTCTTACAAACCGGACTACAGTCGGACTATGATAATTCAGACGTCGATAAGTCTAACCAAATTGATTGACTAGCAAAGAATTAACTACAAGAAATATATTAAGTAGGTAATTGGCCGAAAACTCTTGGTGAAACATTATATAAATATTAACGAATAAAAACACTTGGAGACGTTTCACTTATTTATTGAAAACTCAATGTACATTTCGCCAGTTACGGCATCATCAGGAGTATTATTAGATTACTAAAGTTACAAATTACAGCGAGTTCCTTAAATATTAGAGGTCTTAGGTGGTATCAACTTAGGATCTAGGAGGGGGTTGTTGCCAAACATTAGTTGGTCGTTTGCCAAGGGTTTGTTTAGTAAAATAGCTTTTTTAATTTCTAATATTTCATAGCGGTCTAAGATCTTTCCCCCTGGTAAATGATGTAATAATTTTAAATTATTTTTGTTAGTTGTGTGGTTATTTTCAATTAAATGCGAAGATAGTCCTGAGCAATGATTATTGTATAAAGCACTGCGAATATGCTCATTGTAGCGTGTTGTAATTGACCTTTTGGATTTTCCAATATATATAGTTGGGCAGTCTGAGCAGGTAATTTCGTAGACACCGCTTTTCTGGGTATTGTCTACTTTCTTAATTAGTTTATTGTTGACTAATAGTTTGTTTAAGTTGGAATTATTAAAGTATGCTGCATTAATGTTAAATTGTTTTAATTTATATCCTATTTTTGTGCTTATTTTTCCATAATAAGGGATTTTTCTCCATTTACCAGGGGGAAAGATCTTAGACCGCTATGAAATATTAGAAATTAAAAAAGCTATTTTACTAAACAAACCCTTGGCAAACGACCAACTAATGTTTGGCAACAACCCCCTCCTAGATCCTAAGTTGATACCACCTAAGACCTCTAATATTTAAGGAACTCGCTGTAATTTGTAACTTTAGTAATCTAATAATACTCCTGATGATGCCGTAACTGGCGAAATGTACATTGAGTTTTCAATAAATAAGTGAAACGTCTCCAAGTGTTTTTATTCGTTAATAAGAAATATATGTAATATTTATTTGATAACTCTAATTCCTGAACTTCTATTACTTGAATCTCTTAAAAACTCTAAAATAATATTTAACACCAACAAGTGGGGGAAGCCCTTAAAATGTGCGATTTTAACGTCTTTTTTTTAATAGCGGTACATACAACCATTGATGCAGCTCAGTTTTTACGATTATTTGTTATCATAAATTAAATCTTGTAACAAAGTGAAAATTGGTGCACTGAAAAAAGATATTATCTACATCTACCTATCTACCTACCTAACTGTAACATGAAATAAATACAGGCATGCTCATATAAAAAAAAATAAGCGCATAAATATCTGTATCATTATTCAATAACTCGAAGTTTGGGTACGTTGAAATTTTTTTGCATTATATGGTGATTCGAGTTATCATAGTTCGGCTGTATTTTTTTATCAGACCAAATTCTTTTGCAAAACTTATATCCGATTCACCACTTTTAAATGTACTAATATACACTTTTCATTATATGTAGATAGGTATATATTTTTTTGAATAAACGTTAGAAAAATGTACCAGTGCAAAAAGATACAAAATAAGGGTTAAAGATAAATTCTTATCTTTAAATTCTAATCCCTAGAAAGGTTCGAACACTCCAAAACTTCTTGTGGTTACGCCACTGGATTAAACAACGTACTTTTAGATTAATTTGAAAACAGAAATAATATTTTAATACTTTTGGATTTTTTTACCAGGTTCATTTTTTTCAATTCGCACCGTATAAGTAACTAAATATCATAATTATTTCTGAGATTATGTGATTGTTATCTCTGAAAGATGTATATCGCTATAGCAACAGATGTTAAGAAGGGATGACTTCCATAAAGGTCATTCCATTATTTATTATATTTCTGTTTTGAATAAATCATGAATTACTCTGCAGGTCATCAATTGCGTCAGTGTAGTAGTATCGGAGTGCGCGAGAACACGCGAAGTTGCGGACTTATTTGTGAGGTTAAGTGATCGCTAATGAATGGACCAAACCTTTTAGATATTTATATTAAAGGTAAGTTTTTGCATAATTTTCAATTAAAACATGTTTAAGCCATTATAGGAAGTTCAAACGTTTATTAAATTAATTTTTGAAAATGTTTTAAATAAAATTTTTACTGAATTGTAGATATTTAATAAATAGGGTGACCATTTTTGGCGTAACATAATGGGGACAGTTTCTTTTTGTTTTTTGGGTTAAATGTTAACTTTACATGCACCCTTTTTAGTCTTTTTTGTCATTATTCGCTTATTTATTATAATAGTCTCAAAATATGGTGAATTATCTAATTCGTAAAATTTTCTGGAACATTATTCATAAGGGACACGGGACTTTAATCCGGGATTATCCCGGAAAATCCGGGACGAATGACCACCCTACTGATGGCTTAAAACGTGCTGACCGATTTTATTGTACTTACCGAAATACCTAGTTAAAAACGAACTATGCCATTAAAAAGCATACCTACCTACATAGAATACAGATGTAGTCAGTGTGTTATTATTTTTAATCGTTATGTAGTTTTATATACCTACAAGTTTAATTTACTCTATTCGACTCAATTCGACTTCATCTTTGACCTATTTTGTTATCGTTTTATAATAAGACAATCGTTTTTTTATGAGACTTTAAACCTGTTTCTGTTGTTATCGTGTTAGTGCCATTTGTTGTTACACCTTTACTACCTACAACTGTATGGTGTAGATAGGACATCATAATCTGCATTGTTTGTTTTTCGTTTTTTGCTTTAGAATGGCTAAATTAGAAAAGTTGATTTGACCTTGTATTTATTTTGATGAAACGTCTACTTTTAGGAACTACATTTAACGATATAAAATGTTAATGAAGAACGATGATAAGTCCATTAAAAAAAATTAATCTCTGTTGCAACGTTAATAAACTTCAGAAAATAATTTCCATTTCCACAAATAATCTATTTTGTATTTGTGTCTCTATACCTTCAAAGAAAAGCTTTCGTCTGGTCAGTAATTTTACAAAAGGGAATTCGTATAGTTAGTTCCCTTGTCGCCAATAGTTGGATTAATAAATTATCCTATATTTTATTACCCTTTATTTTAATCAATTAAAATGATAAACCTTATAATAAATGACATAACTTTAATTTCTATTATATGACATGTAGCTGTATATTTTTTTTTATTTAAAAGTAGTATAATCATAATATTACTATAGACCTTAGAAAATTCAAAAGACAAAGGCGAGTAATTTAATAACTAATTAATAGAATACCTCTTAGTCCTAATCTGGTATATACCATCCGTGCAAACATTTTGGTGCTGGCGATGGTGTTGTAAATTCTGCCATTCCTAATTCTTTTAATGATTTTGCATCTAATATAATAAGTCCTATTTTGTTACACTGGTCTTCGCCCCATAGGAGGGATGACATTAGTATGCCATCATCTTCATCCTAAACGAATATCATTTGTGACATTTTACAGTGCTCAAAAATTAAAATAAACTATAATATTATTAATCATAATCATCCTAGCTTACGTCCGCTGAGATACTCAGTATATAAAAAAATATGAAATTAGTCTTAGCTTTGTAAAGATTTTTTTGGACAATATTGAAATAATTTTTACCTGTGCATTTGGCCTGGGAAAGAAAATCGGCTCGCTAGGGTAACAATTTTTTTCATACCATGTTTTATAATCCTTTTCTAAGGTGTCAACTTTAATAATCTGAAACATAAAGCAGTTTGCATAAGATTTATGTATTTAAAAAATGTTTGATGCAAAAGCAAAATAGGTATTTTTTTATAAAGGCTTTCGCAGTCAGTTGAAGGTTTGGTGATGTCCTGATTCGGGTTTGAATGCCGTCGTCGGATGGAATTGCTTCCCAACGCTTGGCTAGCATGAGTGGCGAGCTTCTTCAGAGATCCTTCCATCCCCGAAGCCGAATCCATCTCCGATACCGATGATTCTACATCCAGCATCGGAGATGGAAGGACCTCTGAAGAAGCTTGCCACTTGTGCTACCTAAACGTTCAGACCCGAATCTGGACAGGTATTTTTTTAATTGTTTGAAGAGCTTTTTTATTTTTTAAGTTGTATTGATAGATGCATTTTTAATTACAAAATAATTAAACATAAAAAAATTATAATGATTGTGTTCTTTTGAAAAATTTTTAAATACTTAAAAACTTTAAAAATAGATAACTTACCAAGCCAGGATTTTCGGAAGCTACATCGGCCCCAATGGCGTAAAAATATCTATAAGGCTTTCCTAATATTAAAATTATAAAATAGTACATCGAAACATAATAGGTACATACATAAATTTTAAATTGTGCTTAGTTATTTTTTTTACCTGAATATTTCTTGTAATATATTTGTGGCGTTTCGCAACTCAAGCTGCATAACTCTTCAGGTGATAAAATAATGCGTCCGTCATATTGTACATAAGCCCCACAAAGCGAATTGTTTAAATGAATTAAATTGTCTGACAAACTTTGCGTTTGTTTTCCCTTGTTTAAAGGTGGTTTTTTAAATTTAGTTAAAGGTATAGTAAACCTCTGGGGTCTGTTTTTTGCCATTTTAGCGAAACATGGGTTCGTCTGGGCATTCTAAAAGACATTATCAGCTTTTATATGAACACAGAAGAAATGAGTTTTGACTCACCAAAAGTGATTCTGTAAACATGCAATTAACGAAGTCTGGGTTTTTGTAACAGCATACGTCAATTACCAAATATTCATCGGTTATTTCAAATTGGTTGATTATGTGAAGGTAGAAAAATGAAGGGGTGTAAAAATCTTCTTTTTGGTTAGTTTTACGATTTATTAATGTAATGATAGTCTAAAAACAAAACAAATTTATATTAAGAGCGTTTTTTGTTGATGAAATTAGTTAATTAGTTTATTAGTTTGATCTTCTAAGCTATTTAGTTTGAGAATGTATAAGCGTTTTTGGGTACATTTGGTGTTTCATTTTGAAATGAAAGTGCCTGTGTTTTATTTTTGTGTGGTATATGGTATGCCCGCGACTTCGTCCGCGTTGAATAGTGACTTTCGGCAGCATTGAAATTTTTTCTTTTATATTTTTATTTTCTGGGCCGTAAGCCTTTTTGCCGACGTCATTACACAAAAACTTTCATTCCTTATTTTTATCCCCTTTAGGGTAAAATTTTAACAAACTGTAAATGTCGTATTTATATCTAATTAAAAGCCTAAAAAATAAGTCTCAAGCCTCTAGCTTTATATCTATCTCTGTACCAAATTCTCATTTAAATCGGTTCAGTAGTTTGGGCGTGATTGCGTAACACACAGACAGACAGAGTTACGTTCACATTTATAATATTATAGATTAATATAGTTTAATTATAGTTTAAAATAGTTTATATAGCTTAGTATTCAACTACTTTTATTGATCCAAATAAACAAAACCTCGTATAACTTTTTACACTTAATATTTTAATTTTCTGGGCCGTAAGCTTTTTGGACGACGTCATTACACAAAAACTTTCATCGGCTAATTTTATCCCCTTTAGGGTAAAATTTTTACAAACATTGAATCTCGTATTTATTTATATCTAATCAAAAGCCTAAAAAATAAGTTTCAAACTTCTATTTTTAAAAAATACGGAATTTCCGCACAAACTTTCCTATTTCAACCCCTTACAACCCTTTTTTCACATTAAAAAATAGCCTATGTCCTTTCTCAGGCTCTAGACTATCTCTGTACCAAATTTCATTTAAATCGGTTCAGTAAATTTTAGGCGAGGTTGTGTAGCATACAGACAAAGTTACTTTCGCATTTATAATATTCCGCGAATTCATTTTCATCGATTTTCAAATGGGAATAAGCTATTTTTCCGCAGTAAAACGTAGCGTATGTGTTAATCCAGGGTGTCAGCTAACTCCATACCAAATTTTATTAAAATCGCTCCAGCCGTTTAGACGTGAAGAAGTAACAAACATACACACACACTCACAAACTTTCGCCTTTATAATATTAGTGTGATTAATAATTTTGACAAATTTAAAAATGTCTTGCTGGTTGTTAGACTAATCATTTACCTAATAGCAATCACGATGTAAAGTAAGTTTCGGGGATAAAATATCAAAAATCGCCCTAGATCGATATAACTTTACCATATGCAATTTTTAATCCTTGATAAAATAATTGATAACGTTTATTAGGCAATTTTTGATATTTTACTCCCTGAAAGTCATTTTACATTGCGGCATAGGTACTAGAAAACTTAAAAATTTTGACAAAAATTAAGTACTTTTGAGTTATAAATATTGACTTATATGAATTTTGGCTTACTTGTTCTTCTCCATACCACCTCAGGGCTGACGAAGTAGGTTTATTAACCACAAAAGCAGCAACAAGTCCAGTTATCGACACACTAAAAGGCTGTTGGATCATTACAAAATAATTTTCTGATATACCTAAATAATTAAAAAAACATTAACGTAACATTATTAATAAATAGTGAAAATATGCAATTCCACCATTTAAAAGCCTCATTAATATATAATTTTTTTATTCATACCAAATGTGTGCATATAAGATGGACTGAAGGGCCATGGGGCTGGGACGCTAGTCACAATTCGTGCAGTATCAAACATCGATTTTTCTTCTACAAGTAGATTTTTTTAAAAGTACTATTTGAATTTTGAATTAGAATGTTCAGCAGTACTTACTATTTTCGGGTTTAGTAAAACAAACAATATGGTGCGTAGTGCCTAATAATCCAACTGATAAGGCTAATGTATACACTGTACCTTAAATTTAAAAAAATATAGGTATACAGGGTTTTTCAAGTTGATGGGCTATTAGAAGTGTATAAATTAATAGAAGGAATTCAATTCTGAAACTTGGGCTCATTTGGTTATTGTTTATGCCGCTTCTTTTAAAAATATTTTCAAGTTCGATTTACATCCGGTTATACCGGAAGTCGATACCAACTTTGTTATTTTAAATGGAATGGTATATTTTTCACGCTGAATTCGAATAAAACGTTTAATTCTAAGGTAAGTTTGATAACCAACTTTTACACCTATGACGATCGGTTTCTGAGTTAATTTAATTTATAGAAAAAAAATCGCTACCGCAACCTAAACTATAAAAAATCATAACTTTCACAAAATACGACTAAGAGTGTTGAAATTTTTACTAGTAATAGCTGAATATTAGTGCTAACGCCTTGAAAAAATTAAACTAAATAATTCATACAGGGCGTTCAAAATAAAATTTTAAAGTTTTAAAACTTCAAACACGAATAACCTCGTTTTTTCAAATGGCACCTACCATTTTTTATTTTTTCAATCATTGCCAATGCCATTTGAAAAAACGAGGTAATTCGTGTTTGAAGTTTTTCAATTTTAGAATTTTATTTTGAACGCCCTGTATAAATTATTTAATTCAATTTTGTCAAGGCGTTAGCACTAATATTCAGCTATTACTAGTAAAAATTTCAACATTCTAAGTCGTATTTTGTGGAAGTTATGATTTTTTATAATTTGGGTTGCGGTAACGATTTTTTTTTTTATAAATTAAATTAACTCAGAAATCGATCGTCGTAAGTGTACAAGTTGGTTATCAAACTTACCTTAGAATTACACGTTTTATTCGAATTCAGCGTAAAAAATATACCATTCCATTTAAAATAACAAAGTTGGTATCGACTTCCGGTATAACCGGATGTAAATCGAACTTGAAAATATTTTTAAAAGAAGCGGCATAAACAATAACCAAATGAGCCCAAGTTTCAGAATTGAATTCCTTCTACTAATTCATAAACTTCTAATAGCCCATCAACTTGAAAAACCCTGTATACCTTATAACTATTACTACAGAAAATGAGCAAAAAAGATTTCGTAATTAGTACATTTTTTAAGGATCCCTCAAACTATTGTAAAAAATTTAAAATGATGATAAGAGTGTTAAAATCTGTTTTGAGTATACCTCCAGTAGGTACTTATAGTAATTCGTAAAATATTCGTAATTATGTTAATGAAAGGGACTTAGGGTAAAAATTACCATCTTCTGCGACATGCGGATGTGAGGAGTGATGAACTACCAATGGTATAATATCTCTGATGTCTTTTCTTTCTTCACATTCTAATGTTTTTGCATTGATTTTATGTGCGTAAACGGTTTCTGATATTGAATAAATTTTATCATGAAAAGGATAAATCGATATATTTGAGTTGTCGGTGAGAAATCTTTCAGGGTTGAAGAAAGAGGTCATTCTATAAAAAAAATTATAAATAAATAATCAAAAAACAAATCTATAGTACTGTAGACATCCTAATATTTTCATCAGATTTAATTACAGTTCCTATTTCCTATTTAATTTACGAAAAACTATTTATAACACAATAAAAAAGTAACAAGATTTTTCAAAAATATTTTATAAAATACCTAGGTCCTTTAGAAATAGGGAAATGAAATGTGAGAGTTATCGGCCTCTTAATTGACAAAAGTAATTTCGTGGTCAATATTGCATAAGTATATGGTGTACCATTTTAATTTTGACGAATAAAAACACACAAGTTTAAAAATTTCATCAGATTTAATTAATCAACTTTACAATAAATTGTTTCGCCAAACTTTTAGACTAGTGCTGAAGCCTTCAAAAATAGTAAAAAGTGAAAAAAAATATAGTAGGATGAAACCCATTGGAAGAGGAAGAGAATATAACAGAAATGAAATGAAAAAAAAAATTACGGGCGATCTGAGGTCGGGAAAGAGGAAGGGGGTGAATTTTTAAGGGTAAAAACGGTTTTCCTTGATTTCCGGAAAAAATACGAATCTTATGGAAAAAAGTTAAATGACAAAGTTGTAGGCAATAAAAAGATCTACAACTTTTGTATTTACATTTTTTCACATAATCTCAAAATTTATGTGAAAAATTCAAATAACCAACTTTTTGGTTTTTTATTTTTATTTTTTATAAAAATTTTTCTTTTTAACGAAATTTGGTGAAAACTTACCTGTTTATGTCCCAAACACGCTGTAATTTTTTTGATTTGAAATATTTATTTTTTCACCTTATTTTTACTTAAAATCGAAAAAGCACCCTAATTTTCAATCGAAAATTCTCACGTCAAAATATCTGCCAATTAAAAACGTTGGTGGGCTTTTTCTTCGTTAAAATCTCTACTTTCTGATGGTGTGAAAAAAAAATATACATTACTATGGTAAGTTTTCTCAGGAAATGCAAAAAAAGCGAAGGGAATTTTATCTAAAAAATGTGACCGCTGCTATTTTTTTCAGTAAAAAAGTTGCTTTATTAAATTCTAATTACATTTATGTCATAGAAAATCTCATATGCAATTCGTACTATTGAATTCACATACTTTATACTGATTACGTTATTCATTATAATATTTTCAAAAACATTAATGTAGTTTTTTTCATTTTTTGCATTTCCTTAGAAAATTAAAAAAAATTACTTTTTTTGGTTTCAAAAATTCAAAAATTATCGACCCTGGTCTATTTGGCTTTATCAGAAGTTTATTATTAACTTAAACCTAAAGTGATAATATATTTCCTTATATCCTATTTTGTTAAGGGAGGGGGAGCAGGGAACATATTCAGTGATGGAGATTGTTCTAATGCAGTTTGTTCGTTAATTAATAGAGTACTATTTTTAAATTCGTTAATTTCTAAAATTTCTGAAGTCAACAATTTATATCTACCAATTATTTTCATTGTACAGTACGTTTAATTCTTCATTAAAGTCATGACTATTTGTTATTAAGTGGTTAACATAATTTGAGTCCGTTTTATTATTCAAGAATGATCTTTTATGTTCTTTAATTGTTATGCCACAATTTCTACTCGTTTTTCTAATATAAAACATATTACAAGCAATTAAATTTGTCAGTTTTGTCCTTATTATTTTTAATGTATTTACTTTAATTGTTATTGGTTTCGTATGTTACATTGTAATTATTTTTATTTAGTAAACTGGAAACTGTATTATTTTGGCATAAGAATTAAAGAACATAAAAGATCATTCTTGAATAATAAAACGGACTCAAATTATGCTAACCGTTTAATAACAAATGGTCATGATTGTAATGAAGAATTTAACGTACCTACTGCACAATGAAGACAATTGGTATAAATTGTCGGCTTTAGAAATTAACAAATTTAAAAATAGGAGTCTATTAATTAACCAACAAACTGAATTAAGCCAATCTCCATTACTTAATATGTTCCCTGCTCCTCCTCCCTTTACAAAATAGGATATAAGGAAATATGTTATAACTTTAGGTTTAAGTTAATAATAAACTTCTGATGAAGCGAAAGTTTGGCGAAACAATTGTAAAGTTGATTAATTGAATCTGTTGAAATTTTTAAACTTGTGTGTTTTTATTCGTCAAAATTAATATGAATTTCAACCAAGTATCGATAGAATCAATTAAATGTACCATTTTAATTTGTCGTTGTATCTATTTTTCTGTGGAATCAGATTCTGCAATAAAAAAAATAGGATTCTATTAAAAAAATTTTTTGGGTGTCACCAAAGTTCACATCCCAATACCGGATCACAAAATCTGGTAAACTGCTTTTGTATAGATCATTTTTCGATTTGGAATTTCTTTGGAAAAATATGTGTTTTTGTGACAAAATAATATGAAACACCCTGTGTGTACTATTTATACAAAATAATACTCTCAGCCTGCGAGTTCATTGATATTTTAATTTAATTGGATGGAGTATTTATTTTTATTTATCGAAACGCTTATTAAAATATTCGCACAGGTTTTTTATTAACCTCTACCGTATATAAAATAAAATTTAGATTTTGTAAGCTTATAACTATTTTTTCACCGTTTTAATAAATTATGACAGGGATCTGGGACTGCTTGAGTTCCGAATTCATTAAAAACAATCCTTTTCGCTTCCAAATTTTTTTTATAAGCCTCTGAACGTATGAAACGGCATTGATAAGTCACTTTTCCATCTTTAATTCTATATCTGCAAGAAATAATATCCGTACATTAATTTATGTCAGAAAATTAAGAATAAAAATAATTTATTATTGCAGATTAATGGCTGATTAAATGTTTTACAATTATTTTTCTAATTTTAATACTACCTATGTAATAGTGCGGACCCGTCAAACAGGTGTTTAAATTCGTGCTTTCCAAACTTTAGATTTCCGGGTCCATTTCTTATCAATGTTCCGTTCAACCATTTCGGAATTTTACCTAAATGATAAAAAAATATTATCTCTCGTAAATTTTCAAGGTGTCATTAGGTGAGACAGGTTGGGTTAGGTCTAAGTAATTTTGCCGTGTCCTTTATTTAGGTAAATGTAAAAGTTTCGTTATACTTAGGAGACGACTTCTTCAATACGTTCCCTATCATGGTCAACTAGTAACTTTTAACTTAATTTAGGAACCATGAAAAAATGTTAAAAAACTTTAAATATGCATTTCATTATTAATATTTCAAGTGTTCCATGGCATGTGTTAACATTTTAAGAAAATATTCAAATTTGGCTAAAGTTTTTTAGGATGAGATCGAAGAATTTTAAAAATGACAAAAATAAATAAAATCTTATTCAGCAGCAAAGGACACGACACAATCTATTTCAAGTATTGATATCTTTATTGTACTTGCCACTAATTTTGCCAGTTATTGGAGTTGATATTTCTTGTTCGCAACTTCTCAGGAAAACACTGAAGTCTGTATTTGGATACAACTTGAGTTCATTATTCTACGTTAAAAAAAACATTTATTGAATATAAAAAATATTTTTAACCGGTTTTTATAAAATTTTGACGTTATGAGTAAAACTTTCAAGAAATGACCTAATGATTATGAACATTATTTATTCTCCCCTTATTTTATTTATTTAATAATGCATAGGGGTTTAGAACTGATAACTACAAAATAAACATTTTTCTTAATTTCTAAAAATGCAATAAAAATGAACAATAGAAAGAAACTTTTATTAATTCATTCGAAAAGTTTGTTTAACTTTACTTACTTCTTGGGGTACATTATGATTCCCTTCGATCACCTTTTTTAAATTATTTGACATGACTTTTCTTTAGTTGATCACTTTTTCACTTATTACACTTCCTTGTAAACAGAATAACGTATGTACATACGTAAAGATGTTTCAGCGCAGTACAAAATACAAATTGCACCTTAGGTTGGTTTCCTTTAAAGTTAATCTCTAAATTGGTCCTTGGTTTTTATTGATTAATAGTATGATGTAACGTATTCAATGTTCAATGTCGCATGCCTAAGAAGATTAACCTTCATTACTTCTTTAAATAACTATAACATTACCTTTAATTAATTGAATTAATTAATTCTCGTTTGTCAAACTAAAAGCCTTAACAAGACGAGGCATGCAAAACATTATTGGTAGGTAGTGATTTTATGGTAATATGGGATTTACTTTTGGGGAAGTCAATACTTAATTAAATTAAGTATATATATATATACAAAACTATTGCCTAACCGACCCTTCTACATCCTACCTCTTCACTTAGTTCTTACTCCCGTTTTCCTCCTTTTTCTTGTATTTTAACCTCCCCCTCTTTTCCCTTTTCTTCAAAATTTGCTTTAATAATTTATTAAATTATCTAATTACAAACTTTCTCTGGAATGTTGGCGCAATTTTATTCCAAAATTTATTTCGAAATCGTATTCTTTTACAATTCTCTTTAAAAATTGTTAGTAGGTACATAAAATTAATATTTTTTTTTAATTCTTAGAAGTTTTACTATAAAAGGTATTAAATATTTACGGATATGTATTATTTTAGTTTCTTTAGACTTTTTTTCGTGAAAAATTTCTTTTCAATTTTTATTATAATACGGCCCTGTAAGTCGTTTTATTTGAGGAGCAGCATTTTCCAAAACCTTAAAAATGAAATAATAATTTCATAAGTAATCCCTTAACGTTTTGGCATTCCTATAAAAGCTGGCGTCCCTAAACAGTGCACATTTATTAGAATGCTGGGACAATAATATTCCACAGATAGTCATTTACTTCTCTTTTGCCTTCATCTCGTCCGTCTCATCTTTTTTCCCAAAACCACCACCCATCTATCTCCATAATTCCTGAAAGAGGTTGAAGAGGGCTTTCCGCCCTACCCTCCGACTTTGCCGGAGAGACAGCCCGTCCACCAGCATTGATGGGAATGAAACAACTAAAAGTTATGTCCAAAAAGTTGACTCAACAATTTTGGAATTTAAAAGAAAAAAAATATGTGCCAAAATGTGCCCGAAATGTGCTATTATGTGCTACTTAAAAAAAAACATAATTCAAAAAATGTAATTTTTATGACTAGGTCCTCTTTATGATGTTTAGTTAGCTCCACAGCATCACTTCATTAAAACCAAACTAATTGTGTTGTAATGTGCTCAAAATGTGCTATCATGTGCCATTAGTTTAGTTAGCTCCGCAAAATCACTTTATCAAAACTAAACATATAGTACTGTAATGTGGCCGCTGTGCCAATATGAAAAGAAAATATTTAAATAAAAAGTAGATTTTTCGTAAAATGTTAAGTTTTCATTAATACTTTTTGTACGCATCGATAAATGTGGTACGAGGAAATAGCATAGCAGTATGCTTAACATACTGTTCGCATATTGTTCGAAAAATCTACTTTTTATTCAAATATTTTCTTTTCACATATGCGGTTCAATACTACATAACTACAGTACTATATGTTTAGTTTTGATAAAGTGATTTTGCGGAGCTAACTAAACATCACAAAAAGGATGTCTCAATAAAAATTCAATTTTTTTTAATGGCACTACATCTTGAGCACATTACAACACATTTGGTTTGGTTTTAATGAAGTGATTTTGTGGAGCTAACTAAACATCATAAAAAGGACCTAGTCATAAAAGTTAAGTTTTTTGAATAATTTTTTTTACGTAGCACATAATAGCACATTTCGGCCACATTTTGGCACATATTTTATTTTTTTAGATTACAAAATTGTCGAGTGTACTGCACCTCTCACACTACTACTGAGTACAATTAACTAATTGTAAGTAGAAGTTAGGATGTAATTTAAAATAAAGCTTGCTTTAAGTGAATATTTGTAGTAAAAAGTACAAACCGGAGATTGTAGTAAATAAATTAACTAAAGAACAAGAAAAGACTTCTAATTGTTTTTATTACTAATGTTCCTTTTTGTTAACAGATTTGAAGAAGGAATAAGCTGAGTTATAATGGGACTAATCAGAACGCTAAGTTCAGGGTGAGTTATTTACTGAGTAGTATCATATACTTATAAGATCAAAAATATGGGGACGGAATCTTATGCCGTTGGCTTGGTAAAATATAGCCTATATTATTCAGCCATAATACAGCTCTTTATTAATCAAAAAATGTTTAAAATAGGTTTAGTAACTCCAGAATAAAGACATAAAGAAACTTTGTCTTCATTCAAAATCGACCTGTAGAGATCTATATAGGCCACTTTGAAAATCATTGATAAAGAGCGATATAATTCAAACTACTTGTTAAAATATCTAAAAGCAATTCTAACCACAGTGAAAAATTAACTTAGTTTTATTATACTTTAATCAACGAAATAAATTTACAGTAATATTTCAAACTAATTGCTAAGTATTTGTATTTTCCATTTGTTTTTTGTGTTTCTCTTCCATTTTTGTGTAGTTGTAACCTAAATCGTGATACCTTACCGGGTATGTTAACTGATTACCTTTATCCCATGTGAACAATTCCTGAAAATTATAAACATATATATACATATATGTCGACTAAAATAATTCTCTATAGCGGAGAATTATCAATTAGAACAGATTTAGTTTTTTTTCTGACAGAATTTCTAAAATATTCTTTAGAATCGTTTTAACATTATATATAAAAGTTTTTTGTTAAATTTATATATTAGATTAAGGATAAAAATTAACAATCCATAAGAACAACTCTCAAAATAGTAATCTATCGATTCTTACCTTACTCCTATGGTTATACGTAACCATAGTAGTCTTCCTGAATGGATTTGTAAAAGCCAAATTAACATCGATAAGATTATTGGTATACAAATCGAGAGCAAATCTGATTCTTGAATTTCTTTCTGAAACGCTATCCACTGCATAGAGAACTCCACAAACTACGAACATTTCCCCAACACGGTGATGATGTAAACTTATGTTCCAGATGTACTCAATTTTTAATGTGTTTATATCGATCTATAAAAGAAAATAGTTTTCAAGTTTTTCTTTGTCTTTTGAATAAAGTTTAGAGTCCTATTGATCTTTAACTATTTGTGAGTTAGGTAGTGCCTTAGGTATCGAAATACACTTTTGTAGAAGATTTTAGCAGAAATCCGAGCATACCACCAGAGAAAATTAAATTCATAGTATTAGCCTATCAAAAAATGTTAGTTATCTTAAGATACAGTTAGCAATTTTATTTCGAAAATTATCGTAGTAATCATAATATCTCAATAAGATAATCTGTAGACCTTTAAAATAAACATTAAAACGTCTCAATTGGAGCAATTTTCATCAAGAAAAATGTGAAAATCCTACGGGAAAAAGCAATTTTTCATTATTAGCTTTACTATTGACCTTTCGAGAAAAACAAGTGAGCCGAAAAGGACTCGTATCACTACTACTTTTCTCATGCAACGTATGCTAAATTTATTTTGAACTGATTATTAAAATTCAAAATTCAAAGACCAAAATGTATCTCACTTTCTTCTTTAAGTACTCCTACCTAATCAAAAAAACCTTATGTAAATATTGCCCTTCATGTGAGCGTCCGGAAAGACGTTATTAAAGGACACTAAAGAATTTTAACATAGACGTATAATAGGTTCTGAATCGGACTGGGTCTAAAGGGCCTAGGTGACATTATTATTTTAAGCACCCCCACAAGTCTAAGATAACGATAGGTGAAATACCATCACATAATAGTGAAATATAAAAAATTATTAATTTTCATTAAAATACTTACCTAATAAGAAGAAGTTAAAAAACAAATCATTTTAATTGCCCTAAACCATTTCTCTTATATTTGACACTCTATTAGTTAGGTAGCAGATATAAATATTAATCTGGGACTGAGATTAAAATTACAATAGAATGAGGAATAGGTTTGGGTAGTGAAGCGGGCAGTTTTATTATAACTTATTTTCCATTTTTTTTCCTCCCCTACTGTTTATAATAAAATACTCAGAGCTTTAAGGGGTAAAGAGTTCATTTATTATAAAAACAACACCAACGTTTCGGTTCAGATAAAGGTTCACATCTGAACCGAAACGTTGGTGTTGTTTTTATAATAAATGAACTCTTTACCCCTTAAAGCTCTGAGTATTTTATTTATTATAACTTATTTTACTGAACATTTAATGAAGATCCGAAATGATTTCTTGCTATGAAAAAATAATTGTAAACATAAAAAAGTGATTTTTCTAATTTGATTTCGTCAAATTAGCGTAAAGTTTCTGGCATCACTTCAGGATCAACAGTTTTTAGAATTTTTATTATTTCACTTCCCTAGATATCAATGAACTGTTTTATATGAAGGTAAGTCGTAAACTTAAAAGTAAGAGGTCCGGGGAGGCTAGGGGCTCGGCTGAAAAATACCAACCCGATTACCTATGTATATTGTCAGTCCGACCCTGAATAGGTTTACACGTACATAAATTTGTGTTTTCCTTTTCTGTGAATCACTTACTCATAATGGGTGTATTACAAGTTTTTTACCTTAAGAACTCCTGTATTGTTTGAGTCGGGTACAGGAAAAATGACCCACAAACCGTTGTCATCAACACTAAAATCCATGTAGTTGTATTTTGAGCTGTAAAGATAATTAGTGTTGGCTTTTGCCAGCGGTATCTCCACTGTCGATGTAATTTCTCGCTCCAAATCGAGTCTTACTATCCTCGAAGTATTTTTTTCGTTATAGAAAAATGAACCGTTAACAATAACGTGGGCATTTCCTTGAAATGGTTGTACCAGGTTGAATTCTCTGCAAAAATAGAACAGCATAACATCTAAATAATTAAAAAAATATTTTTGTCTACGTAGGTTAAAATTTGTAGTAGGTAATTAATTTAAATATTATTGACAATCGACAAAAATTGATTGTAGGATATATTATATCTAATCAATATTTTGTGGAAAATTCTGGAATGTTCTAGAATATTTTTCCAAAATTTATCCACTTTCTATTGGGCATATTTTAAAATTCTCGCAAACTCCCCAAAATATGCTTAATTCTTTCCCTTAGATGTATAACAGTTACCAAAACTATTACCTAGTAGGTGTAGATTTTCTAAACGCATTTTTGTTGTCGAACTGGAATAATTTGGTGGTTTCGTTTTCTTTGGTGGTCCAAATCTTTTCGGCATCGCTTTCGTAGAGGGGGTTGGGGTCCTTCATCCAAGAACCATAGGTTTCGTCGAGAAACCGATGGTATACGGGCTTTCCGACAGCGTACAGTAAACAGTCTAAAAACAGATGTAATCAACACTAGTTTCAAAGGGATATATAAAATGGTCTGACTAAATATTTCAGGTGCCTGCCTAAATTTCTAAGGTCGCTTTTGTTATTGTTATAATTACTTTTTGAAGTCCGAGATTTTGTTTTCGAGGGGCCATCATCTATTTTAGTTTTTTGTAATACGGCCCTGTTATTTTTACTACAAAATCTAAGTCCATTTTAAATTCTTAATTAGATGATACAACACCTGCAATTGTTTTAAACACGTTTTCAGCTTGTTTTAGGCATAATTTAATTTTTTTCGTGAGTACAGTTCTGAACGCCACCAATAATTTTCTTTTGGGGAAAGTTGTAACTGTATGAAAGTCAGTACAGCATACAATATCCAGCAATTTTTTTATTAGATATTAAAGTAAAACCTTTATTTGTAGATACTGCCTGTTATTAAATTTTTTTTAAATTGATGTATTAATAAATTTTGTGCTTTATTAACTTTTATATTGTTACGAATTTATCCAAGAGAAGCAAAAAACGTATTTAAACAATTGCAAGTGTTATATTGTCTAATTAAGAATTATAAATGGCCCTAGATTTTGTAGTATAAATAACAGGGCCGTATTACACAAAATTAAACTGAAACGTCGAACTTCAAAAGTGTTGCCAGGTTGTCACCTTTGGATAGCCAGGAAAAAGTGGCAATGCAAAGGTACAATTTACTTTGATATCCATTCTCAAATAAAGTCAGAAAAAGACAAAATGATTTTGAAAAATTTCTTTTTTTTCCGGATATTTCCGGAGTTGCTTCGAATTTTAAAACTTTATTTATTACTCTCAAAAATGCCAACTTTCCTCTAATTTAATCGACTCCGTATCTTTTACCGTTTACTACATCACCACGCTATCCCACCCTTATGTTGGACACACTGTATTGTATAATTTGTAAATAGAGATTCTTGGAGTTTACCGAGAGTTCTGTTGGGAAGTCCCGCGTATCTTTCTTCCCCATACGGCCTTACTTCCCACCGTCTAATAATATCAAATAGCGATACTCCAAACTCTTTGTTACATTTAAACTCTCTCGCGTCGACACATTCTTCGCATTTAGGTGGCGGAGGACAGAGTTCTTCCAAAGATGTTAAAGCAGGCGATGGCATTCCAAACACTATCATGTGATTGTTGCCCACGATTGGCGGTGGAGTGCCTAATCGCGGATCCTTTTCTGGAGTAGATTAAAAAAATGTGTCACACAAAAAATACATATCGTGATATTCTAAGAATTCACACTAATATTATAAAGGCTAAAATTTGTAAGTGTGTATGTTTGTTACTTCTTTACGTCTAAACGGCTGGAGCGATTTTAATCAAATTTGGTATGGAGTTAGCTGACACCCTGGATTAACACATAGGCTACGTTTTACTGCGGGAAAATATCTTATTCCCCTGGGAAAATCCATGAAAATGAATTCGCGGAATATTTTAAAATGCGAAAGTAACTCTGTCTGTATGCTACACAATCTCGCCTAAAATTTACTGAACCTATTTAAATGAAATTTGGTACAGAGATAGTTTAGAGCCTGAGAAAGGACATAGGCTACTTTTTAATGCGAAAAAAGGGTTTTAACGGGTTGAAATAGGAAAATTTGTGCGGAAATTCCGTAATTTTTACAGATAGAAGCTTGAAACTTATTTTTTAGTCTTTTGATTAGATATAAATAAATACAACATTCAACGTTTGTAAAAATTTTACGCTAAAGGGAATTAAATTAGCCAATGAAGGTTTTTGTGTAATGACGTCGTCAAAAAATCTTACGGCCCAGAAAATAAAAATATTAAGTGTAAAAAGTTATAGAGGTTTTATTTATTTGGATCAATAAAAGTTGAATACTAAGCTGTATAAACTATTTTAAACTATAATTAAACTATATTAATCTATTAAATTATAAATGCGAAAGTAACTCTGCCTGTCTGTGTGTTACGCAATCACGCCCAAACTACTGAGCCGATTTAAATGAGAATTTGGTACTTGAAACTTATTTTTTAGGCTTTTGATTAGATATAAATACGACATTTAAAGTTTGTTAAAATTTTACCCTAAAGAGGGCAAAAATAAGGAATGAAAATTTTTGTGTAATGACGTCAGCAAAAAGGCTTACGGCCCAGAAAATAACAATATAGAAGAAAAAAATTTTAAATGCTGCCGAAAGTCACTATTCCACGCGGACGAAGTCGCGGGCATAGCTAGATGTAAATGAAATAGAGCCAAAAAAGTATGTAAAAGACATCAATAAATTTTATACTCTTCTTTGGCTATGATTTATTTACTACTATTATATGGAAATAAAAAGAGATTGAGTTGTAAAGAATTTCATTTTCACATGCTTGTTAAAATATCTATCTTTTTTTGCCGTATTAAGGCTCAGTTCAGACAAAGTGTAATCCAAATTAGGAATGTTTGGATGTAAAACTATCAAGCACCTATTTGAAAATGTTTCTTTGATCAATGATAACGCACGCTTTATGTTACATTACACTCTCCAACAATCACCTACCCTTTCCTACGATTCCTACAAGGAAGTTCAAGAAAATCTGTCGCTTTTGCGGATCAACGGCCCACACGGGAAATGATGAAAGTATAGGGAGTCGGTTATGTAAATAAAATACGTTTGAACTAACCCTTAAAATGTTTCATTGTATAGTTACCGTAGAGTGTAAAAACGCCTCTTGTTAATCCTCTTTCATTTTTACCAACACAAAGATACGTTGTTATGTCGTAGGAATTAATTCGGGTAATGTTTAATTGCATAGTAGCTTTGTATCCGTTTTTATCGCTGTAAATTGCAGTGCGATATTTGCTACCGTGTTCGAGGAGTTTTCCGTCAGCCCTTTCCCAATATCTACAAACATAATATGTATTTAAAAAAGAATTCTTTGTATAAATTACATGGAAAACGTTTACTGTTAGATATAGTTAATAGTCAAATTCAAGCATGCTAAGAAGTTGTTTACTCACTGTCATATTATATTTTCAATAAATAAAATGCTTTCTTTTTTACCGGCCTTAATCTTTTACTAAATTTAACATTTTTGAAACTTAAATGAAATTAAAATGGTACTTTAAAAAATCTATAAACTCAAAAAAATGTCATGATTTGACATTAAAAAATACCCTTAATTTTCACCAAACCCCATTTTTTAATAGCGATATTAGTACTGTAATAATCTTCAACTCTCAGTGGTCGATAACTGATCAATATATCTTTCTAAGTTTTTATATTAGATAAGTTGAGACAACTTTTATTGGCGATACGAAGTTCGTCATATCAGCTAGTTACATATAAAAAATGATATTAATGAAATAGAAAAAATATTTTGAAAATAGAGTAATTGAAATTAAATACCTGACGGCTTCAGGAAATGCTTCAACTTCGCATTCTAAGACAGCTGTACTTCCGTTAGCAACTTCGATTCTTTGATTTCGAATTCGAATTAGAGGAGGGACTAAAAATATAAACGTTTTAAACGAACATACATCATCATCAATTGATGGCTTTTGGAATTTTATTTTAATTTTAATCTGAACTAATAATGATAATTGTGAATTATTTCATATGTACCTAGGTATTTCAATTACTAAATAATACATATTAATAATTACATCTTCGAAATATTTCATAATTATCTCATTGCCTTCTCTTTATAGAATTGAAGAAATTTTGGCACAATAAGTAAATTGTTTTTGTAACTGCCTGTGTTTTTATTCACACTGTCTCTTTCTTTTTTATTTTCTAAAACTTACAATGTACTTCTATCGTTATACTGTAGACTGCTTGAGGTGGAACTCCATTATCTGCAATACACTGATAAACGCCCATATGAACCCTATTTACTTGAGTAATGTTAAGCGTTGATCCAGCAATTGATGTAACTAATGATGAAACAAAAAAAAAATGTTTTAAATTAAATTAAAAGGAAAGTTTCTTAAATATTATGAGGGGTATTTTATTTGAAACCGAAGAGACCTTTCATTCATAGGAGATTAATAAAAGTCTGTTAGCAAGACTTTAATTTCTTCTTCAGATATTATTGTTTGTTTTTCTTTTCCTTTTTTGAGGAAATTAATACATGATGAGTTAGTATCACACATTGATAACTGAATTTTTAATAAATAGATACCTTGCCATTTTCCTGTTGGAATTGGTTGTTTGTCCAACCTTCTCCATTCGACATTAGGTTTTGGAATACCAGAAGCAGTACAAGGTATCCTCACGTTATCACCCTCAATAAAAACAATTGGTTTTGATGGTAATGACGAACCTATTTCAAATAAAAAAATAATTTTACATCTAAATCTTAAGCCTAATTAATTTATGCATTAAGAAAGGCTATTTCTAAAATAGCGTTACAAGAACAAGTAGTAATCAACTATGTAATCATTATATTAATCGAAGAAAGTGTTTACTTGCTATTGAAGGAGGTATAAGGAGTTTCGCACTGCCGTTAACTTTTGTCTCCCATGCTTTCACTCCTGGTATTCCCGGGGTTCCATCAAGTCCCTTCTTTCCTGGTGGTCCCTTTGGCCCCGGCAATCCTAGGAAAAAGGTTTTCACAAAAACAAAATTACGACTGTACGAGTTTTTCGTGAATTCAAAAGTGTTTCTTATTTGAATGTTGAGTGATACCTGGAGGTCCTTGAGGGCCAGGAAGTCCCCTTGGCCCAACAGTACCAGGTCGTCCTGCAATAATTCTTTATCATTTATGGTACGTTCTTTAAAATAAATTAATTTTAGTATTTTTTACCATCAGTGCCATTTCTTCCATCTCTTCCCGGTGTTCCTGGGATTCCATCTTTTCCAGTTTGGCCGTCGTGACCATTTCGTCCTGGCATACCATCAAGACCAGGCTCTCCTGGTATTCCGTCTCTACCGTCAAGTCCTGGTCTTCCAGACTCTCCTTTTTCTCCAGTTTTGCCAGGATGGCCTTAGATAGATTTATTTTATTATTTATATATATTGAAGGGTGTTGTGGGATAATTATTTACCTCTTGGGCCTATTGGTCCTGGTATTCCTGGAAAACCCGTATCTCCCCTATCCCCCTTAACACCTTTAAGACCAGGTTGACCTTTTGGACCAGGATTTCCCGGTGGACAATCCTTAATAGCTCTTGCACAAAAGTCTAAAATTACTGGAATCTAGAAAACAATACAAAGTAGAAAAACTTTATCCTACTTTTTATAAATATTATTGTTATGTACCGGGATACGGGATTGACTTGTTAATTCAATCCAAGGCTTAGGTAACTCTGTCTCTCCCTGTTTTTTGTTCTTTTGAATACTTTCATGTAACGGACTAAAGTGTTTTCCCGATGAATTAAGCAGATTGTCTTCAACGAGGGCTCCTCTTTTTTCTCTAGGTTTTTCTTTTTCGTTCAGGTAATCGCTGGCGATGTCGTCGGCGTCTCCTGACAATTCTGCGTTTCCTTTAATCTTACCGGAAATATTTTCATCAGGAGCTGACAATGGGATGCAAAAAAAGAAGAAAAGTTAGCGAGTTTACTCTCAGATAAAAAATAAAGAAGGGAAGATGCTTAGAAAATAAGTTTTGTACAAAAAGTAATTGTTTAAAATTTGTAATTTATTCAAACAATGTATAAATGAGAAGAACTCCGTTCCATTGTATTTTTTATATATAAGTGCTACTTTTTTATGTAAACTACCAAAATCAATCAAAAGTATATTTTCTTGTAATAAAATAAAGATTTACCAGAAACAGAAAGGTTCCAAAGGTTGTTCCTTTTTCTTTCAAATTTTTCGACTTCGTCCCACGTTTTCGTGGGATCTTCCATCTCATTTTCCCTAATTATCCTCTTAACTTCGTCCCTCACTTTTTCTTCCCTTAATTCGGCCAATAAAACATGTCTTAAGGTGCTTTTCTCGATATATTGACTGTTAATTTCAGCCCTTATCAATCTATAAATGTAGTGTGCGAGACAAAGTTCGGTAAGAAAAATAAACAAAACACAACAAATCACTCGAACTGTGTAACTGGGGTTTGCCTGGTACAAAGGGATCTTTTTCGTCGAGGGCTCAGAGCGTTTCGGATAATCACTGGTAGCAGACATCGCGAACTACCCCAATACAGCCGCCCCCAGGGGCTCAGGAGGTGTGGGTGGTGATGTTGCGTGTAAATATTCTAAAAAGTATTTCAACTTTCGATGTCATGATAAAATATAATCAGAAACATTGATATGGCATTTCGATGAAAATTCCTCCACAAAGGAACTTTTGTAATACCTAGTTAGAGTATATATTCTTCAAAAACAAATAGTAATATGAATGCTCTTAAAAGATCCTTTTATTCTCTGAATAATACCTGTAGTTCTGTATGAAGATAATGCATTTAAAAAGAAACATCTCTTTGAAGTTAATGGTACCTTAGTATGAACTAATATTTTCTTTACTAAATTAGTTTCGCGTGCTTCAGAAATGTTTATTCATTAAATATTATTCTGGAATTTATTTCCTCTTTTAGTAAATTTGATCTAACTGATGAAAATGTTCTTTTCAGAAAATGTGCCGTGTTAAATAAAAGCATTTGGCCATTTTATAAAAATATGGAAATTGTATAGCTTTTAACAGATTAAACTAAACGTTAACTGCAGAAATTCTTTATTATTAAAAATACCTTCACTGTTTATATAGAAACACTATCTTGAATGATTATATTAATTAATTGGAACTTAGTTATAAATTATTTGTATTGATTGATTGGATACTTGATGAAAGTCTAACACATTGGTAGTAAACAAAAACACACTTGTAACTTTCACAACTTTATTGTCTAACTTGACACGTGTTTCGCCAACACTGTGGCTTCTTCAGAAGTATAAATTGTACTTATACTTCTACACACGGCATATCGTTAGGCTTAAAACTGCGCAACTTTTTTCTATTTTAATCGATTTCGTATCTCTTACCATTTACGAAATCCCAATTATATCTCATCCTTATCATGGAAACACTGTGTGTATGTTAAAAATTATTGTGAATTTGGTTATTCATCATCTTCGATAATGTTCGGTCCTTTGAAATTCATTATAAAGATTTTACACTTTATATAGGTACATTGAAAAAAATATTTTAAGGTATCAAATATTCTAAAATTTAAATAGGAATTTAAAATTTTGAAATGCTTATCTAGTTACACACATATCTGGATACTCAAACACATTAATATATACATACAATTGAAATTCTGAAGCTTTAATATTATCAATATAAATAAAACACAACAGTTTCAGTTACAATTTATATTTATTGACCACAATGATCATTTCAGTATTTTTTCCACCTGAAGAAGCCACAGTGTGGCGAAATGATCATTGTGGTAATAAAAATAATTTGTAACTGAAACTGTTGTGTTTTATTTATATTGTGAATATGGAGTTACAACAATTAAAAGCTTCCTCAATTTAAAACTTTAATATTTTATTCTTTAACGTCAGTAAGGGCACAAGTTCTAATTTCTTTGATACTGAGTACTTCAACTTTTACCACAATTTCCTATACTTATTCAATTTAAATCTGTACCTTGAGAAAAGTATCTGGAATTTAAATATTCACGTATTAAAATATTCCAATATTTAAATACATATTATATATTCAAACTTTCGAATACGTCTCTAGATAACCAGATATTATATGGATATTGAAATATTATTTACGTGTAAATTTGAGTATCTGAGGAGTCTTCTAATTTTTTATAAAAAAATTATCACACAACAGCGAACATAATTTTGTCCTTAGAATGTGTCTTCAAGAGTCAGTAAGGGCAAAAATATTTTTTTTTAATTAGTAAATCATCATATAACAAAATTTGAATATTGAAATATTTGATTGAACATATGGATTTTCAATACACATTTGATTTTTCGAATATTGGTTTCCTTAAATACTTAAATTTTCAGGAAATAATTTATTGAATATTTAAACTAAATTACAGACAAATAATTTAGTAGTTAAATATAATTAATTTCAACCTCTATTTATTTTGAAATTAATGTACACATATTTCTTACCTTACTTATAATAAAGTTTAAAGAGTGATCAAACTTTACGTATTTTCTTGCACTTGTTAGAACTTGCAACTGAACTTTCACGCAAAGTAAAAACACAAAACCATTCTAAAAAAATATTTTTTGTACTTAATCGATCGAAAATAAATTAAAACAGACCGTAATTGCTATTATGTGAAACATAACATTTTCCAATTTGGGAGTGTCAACGTCAGTCAACCAGAATTTCCGTCACATAACTAAAAGTTCTTCCAGGCTCCTATCCCACCACAGTGCGCCTCGTCTCCTGTTTATAACTGCAATATAAACTGATCGTTATTACTATTGTTGGTAACAATTAAGGAGTTAAATCTTAACAGGCCAGCGATTTGAGTGACTCTTTTTATTATATCTATCGTTAACTGGGGCAATGAGAAAAACACTTTATGTGTACCTATTACATTTATATGTGCGTATCTAAACATAGGAAAATATATTCTGTTCATGCATTATTATTTCTATTAGTCTGTTTAATACAATATGAAACTCATTTTTATTATTTATTAAGCTTTTTTCTGCTACTTCATTCTCTTTAAGTCTGTGAAGTCCAATCAAAATTGGTTCGGTCATTTTGAAGATAAACGCGTATAAATACATGGGCGTAGCTAGAGTTGGAAGATTCTTTTAATTTTGAACTGTACCCAACCCAACTTAAAATACTTTTAATTTTTATCCTGTATGTCTGTTGTTAATCTTATGTTTTTATATGACCTCCCTTGTACTTTAGGACCTTCATAATTTTTTCCATATCTCCGATGGTTCAATGAATATTTGGTGGGTGGGGGGGGGGGTTACTTTATATTTTCTGGGTATAATCAGGTAGACCCTGTTCAAACTATGTTGATGTAAAATTCTCAGAAACGAGGCAGGTCAATTCTCGGAACCCAGGCTTTTGCCTACATGCAGTGGCGTACATTTAACTTTTTTAGTACTCAATGAAACATAAATTTTAAAATATTTAAATAATAAATAAATAATTACAGCCCATATGTGTATTAGAAAATATTCTGTCATTATTTTGACTTCTTGTCCTGCTAGGAACTAGGAATAATATTGTTGTTCTTTTTGTTGTTTATTATAGGTCTATTACATGCCGTTTACAATAATTATATTTCGGTTGGTATAAACACATCACACTAATATTATAAAGGCGAAAGTTTGTGTGTGAGTGTGTCTGTTTGTTACTTCTTCACGTCTAAACGGCTGGAGCGATTTTAGTAAAATTTGGTATAGTTAGCTGACACCCTGGATTAACACATAGGCTACGTTTTACTGCGGGAAAATATCTTATTCCCATGCTAGAAGCTTGAAACTTATTTTTTAGGCTTTTGATTAGATATGAGTACGACATTTAAAGATTGTAAAAATTTTACCCTAAAGTGGGCAAAAATAAGGTATGAAAGTTTTTGTGTAATGACGTCGGCAAAAAGGCTTACGGCCCAGAAAATAAAAATATAGAAGTAAAAAAAATTTAAATGCTGCCGAAAGTCACTTTTCCACGCGGATAAAGTCGCGGGCATAGCTAGTTAAGGTCATAAACTCCTAATGTTCTTATGCTTATGCTTTTTGAGAATTTTACATCAACAAAGTTTGAACAAGGAATAAAAAAAATATTTCATTTTTACGCTTTACAAAAAATGTAATTCGTTGAAAATGCAATTAGTACCTACCTATTAATTCCTACAACCCAGTTTTTAATCACTTTTCACATCTCTAACAAGCAGCCACCTCCTAAAATTAGCCGCCTTACGGGAAATTTAAATTTAAAATTAATTACGAGATTCGCGATGAAGGCGAAAATTAGATGCAAACTTTATTTATAATGTTTTAATTATTGAACGATTTTGTGCGTGAAATATTAATGGGCAGATTTTAAATTGCATGTTGTATTAAACTTAACCGAAATTTAGTCGTTGATGACTTTTCACTGAAAATCTTTTTTAAATAGACCACAGTCGTTTTTTAACGAATAGTCAATTAAAATTAATTGCCCCAATCAATAATAATGGTTCTTTTAATATACTCCTTCTATTTTTAGGCCTTCTATTAATGAAGAAATGTTTCTTAGCAACTTATTTTACATATACAAACTTCCATAGATTAAATTAATTTTCCTGGACGTTAAGGAACATATCTTATACATATAAAAATCTCGTGTTACAAAGTTTATGTATGATAAACTGCGGAACTATTCAACCAATTTTTATGAAATTTGGCTTACTTTGTGTAATTTGATCCAACTTAAGAGTTAGTATTGTTTTTATTTCGATTATGGAATTACCTGTAAGTTCCATTAATTTCTAACAGAAGGCAGTGTACCTACCATAAGTTAATTTAACGACGATTTAGGTAAGCATATAGTAGACGGTGCCGTGTTTTAGACCAGGGTCGATAATTCTTGAAACCAAAAAAAATTATAGTAGGATGAAACCCATTGGAAAAGAAAGAGAATATAACAGAAATGAAAGGAAAAAGAATTTACGGGCAATCTAAGGTCGGGAAAGGGAAGGGGGTGAGGTTTTAAGGATAAAAAACGGTTTTCCTTGATTTCTGGAAAAACTACAAGTCTTATGGAAAAAAGTTAAATGGCAAAGTTGTAGGTAATAAAAAGATCTAGAACTTTTGTATTTACACTTTTTTTACATAACCTTAAAATTTCTGTGAAAAATTCAAATAATGTATTTTTTAGATTTTTATTTTTCTTTTACAAAAAAAAATTTTTTTTACGAAATTTGGTGAAAACTTACCTATTTATGTCCCAAACACGCTGTATTTTTTTTGATTTGAAATATTTATTTTTTAACCTTATTTTATCGAAAAAGCACCCTAATTTTCAATCGAAAATTTTCACATCAAAATATCTGCTTTTTTAAAAACGTTGGTGGGCTTTTTCTTCGTTGAAATCTCTACTTTCTGATGGTGTGAAAAAAAAATATACGTTACCTACTATGGTAAGTTTTCTCAGGAAATGCAAAAAAAAAACGAAGGGAATTTTATCTAAAAAATGTGACCGCTGCTATTTTTTTTAAGTAAAAGAGTTTAATAAAATTTAGTGAACACTTCAACCTTTTGTTTTCCTTCACTAACTGTTTTAACTGTAATTATAAGTTAAAAGAGCCACAGCAACACGTGGCCGGAGTAGTTAGTCACATTTATTTCTGTTGAGTGGTTAAAACCCGTCTTCTTTTGGTTATACTCCTATTTCCTTTTTTCAGTGTTCTACCTGTCTGCCCTATGTATGTACTGTTGCAATTTCCACAATCTACCATCTTATTAACTCCAACTTTTTTCTGTTTCTTGCTTACTTTTGTGCCTCTATGGTGTCATAATTCGTTCCAAATGCAATTAATTTACCTCTGTATTGGTATAACTTGCAATAAGGCTTGTCTTAATTCTAAAAATGGAGTTAATTAATTATTAGGGGACGGAAGAAGTGTAGCGTATAAGAATGTATTTTGTTTATTATCCTAATTTATTAGTTATCATCTATACGGGCATTTTTTCCTAAATTATTAAAATTAAAAGTTTTATGCAAAATTTCAGAAAATATTTAAATATGTTTCATATTCAAGTTTACTTTATGATGTCTGTGTCAAAATTTTATTTTTAAATAAGTTGTATGTTATAAACTAACGATCTAATTGGATTTTAATAATTGGTTTAATACCCTTTGATAGAAACAATTTCGAAAAGATACATGTAAATTTATTAAACACAAAATTATTAAAAAAGAAAACAGACGTGGCCAACACATTTTATAATTATCAATACAATTTAATTTATGTAGAAATATGTTAATAGTTTTTAATATGAGCACAGGAAATATAAAACGAGAGTTCAAGTTTTGCGAATGATCTTATTTGAAGCACGTTTGCGTTCGTCAATAAAATCCACATTGATCAGTTACATTGAACATTTTACTGCAGTAAGTTGAAAATGAAGGTGACGATAGCAATTTTTCTGGTAGTAGCTGTTGCAGTATCTGTCGATATAGCAGGTAATAATTGTTTATTTACTACATTTGTGTCTACGGAGTTTGGGAAATTCGGTGTATAAAAAAATATTTTTGGTACAAAATATAGTTAAATGTTTAATTACAAATACAAAATTTGTTCCATCTTTTTAATATTTTTATGAGTGCGTGGTTTTCATTTCGTTTCTTTTTATAACTTTGCGTATGTTTATCGTACATATTATTAGTTATTCACTTTTTTTAGTGTAAAACTAACTTTTTTCATGCTGTAATAACTCCTGAAAATTAATTGGGTGCCAGGCACAGAAGCAAGATCTGTTTTCGGGGTAGTATTCACATTTCACTGCTTTCTTTTAAAATAAATTAAGAAATAAACAATTAACACTTGGTTTGTTTCACTAATTTTTATTTTTACTTCGTTCCTTATTGTTAACTAATAGAAAACACAGATTTATTTTATTTACTACTATTGGTCTGATATTATGTTTTTTTAAATATATTTTGAATTTTAATGCTTACTTTAGGTATATAATTAATTAAACAGAATTTGTTGTCCGTTTTACTTGTTGTACTAGGATGGAGTTGGTTACATAGGTAATACTTTTTTCTTTTTTTTATTTATCATTTGCTCGATATGTCGGTACTGTAACCATTATTAACTACGATCTGTTTCAAAATGATAGTTTCTTTTTCAAATGAATTTTGAGATAAGGAAATCGAAAAAAGCCTAGTATGAAAGAGTGAAAAGAGCGAAGTTTTACATTTTGGGACTGTTCGATTTAAATGTGGTATAATGTCAAGGTATGTAGTATTTCTATAAATTTCATAACAGAGATGGGTTTCATTTCTTGTTATGGTAAGGTCCAAAAAGTGTAGAGATTTATTTCTTTCTTTTTTTTTACTGTGAATTCTTTTAACATTCCAGTAATGAATTCGAGAATTGACAAAAAAATTGGTAAATTATTATTAGTTTTCAACGGATTTTATATTTATTGCATCGCGGTTCATGCAGATTTTAAGGGAGTAAAGTCATGGCAGGGACTTATTCAAGGGGGTGGGTTTAGAGGGGTTAACCCTCTTCCATGAAACTCCGAAACTATCCATTAAAAGGGTACAACATAGAAAAATAAATTAATAAAAACGCTATATACGTGTCAATGATGCATAAGCTCTTAAGCAACATAAATAGTCTTGTTTTCTTTGACTTTTTGTGCAATATGTTAACGTATTACCTGCTTATACAGTATGCACTCTGGATAATTTACCTGGTTTACCTTTATCATTTTTTATAGGTAGCGCAGCAGCCATTCTCAATTATGATAAAATTTGTTCACTTTTTTAAATGGAATGCCTCTTATTTTTTTTAACTTTAATCCTTGGCTAAGTAATACGCTTTCTTTTTTTCGGGTAAGAATATATCACACGTTCGATGGAACATTCTAGAATATTGGCGAATTTAGAACTATCCAGAACATCCCATAATGATTCAAAACATTCTCTAACTTTTTTTAACACTCTGAAACATTCTTGAATGATCTTCAAGATTCTGGAACATTCTTGAACATTGCGAAATCATTCTGAAATGTTATAATAAAACATTCTTTTACTTCTTAGAACATATTTGAACTGCCTGTAACATTCTAAAAAAATCTGCTTCATTCTCATCCCTACTCCGTGCTGTTTACTGGGTGAGTAGTTACATCAGTAGACGCCTGGCGGGGATGACTAATCGATTGATAATAATTGATCAGTTATCGACCACTGAGAGTTGAAGATTATTACAGTACTAATAATGCTATTAAAAAATGGGGGTTGGTGGTAGAAGGATGAAAATTAAGGGTTACATGTATTTTTTAATTCCAAATCAAAAAAAATAAAAATAAAAAATGTCCAAAAAGTAAAAGAAAAAATTTCATAAAAATCGGTCAAGCCGTTTCGGAGAAGTATGGTAACAAACATTGTGACACGAGAATTTTTGTTAAAACACTCTAGAACGTTAAAATAGTCTGTTCTTTTTCATTTGTCGAAATCACTTCAATTTGTTTGGTTACTGTTCGCTCTTGTTTCCAATTGATCTTCACTCGATTGCAAACACAATTTAACTGACAAAAAGTCACTGAATGTTGATTTATATATCATCGAACATCGAAATTCCTAGTACCAGAACACTCTAGAATATTTGGATGTAGGTACATTACTTTGAAACGTAGATGTACACTTTTTGAAATTTTCTAGATCATTGAAGAAATTTTTAGAACTTTCTCGAACATTCTAAGTCGATAATAACAGTTTGCGCTCATTTTAGAATTTTTTAGATCATTTCAGAAAATTTGAGATCTTTCCGGAAGTCCTCATGACTTAAATGACCTTTCTGCGACCTACAACCACCCACTTCCACCCACCGCGACCAAAATCTCTTACTCCCACCCCAACAGGAAGTTGATTGGAGTAGGTAGAGATAGAGAAAACCCTGTCTTTACGTACGAACATTAGCATTTTATTTTATTATTCATTTCAAAAATTTTTACTTAATTATCTATGGAAACAATAGTAGAATGAAAATTAAAAAAGAAACTGCTTTGTTGATTAATAAAATGTTTCGATGTAATTATTTGTCATGTTATGCTACCTAATGTGTTATTGCTTTTATATCGAGTTTGCACAAATTTCGAAGACTCCAGTGTTGGGTGTTTTAAAGGGACCATTTCTAAAAAGTCTAAGAATCATACTGAATGGTATAAAATCGCACTTATATTTTTAATGGGCCATCCTGTACACTAGTTTTTAAAAAGAGCCGCCTGAGTCACTGTTATAAAACATCTCGCCTATTTTTGTAAAAGTTTCATGGAAATCGGTTACGTTCTTTTGAGGATTAACTCTTACAAACACAGTCATTTTTTTTTTGAGCGCATACTTCAATTGTTCTATTCAGTTTAATTTTTTTTTTTCACTTTTGAATTCTTGCCTGTCTATTAATTACCTACAATACGTCAATGATTCGGTACGGTCTCTAACAAAGACCAAACATCTACAAAACTTTTTTAACAACTGTGACTCTGTGGCTGTTTTCCTGTTATTAAAAAGAAAACGAAAAAAAAAAAGTAATTTTATTTTAGATACACAGTTCTCTCCGTGTGGTTATAACGAAGTATGGAAGCAATGTGGAAGTCGATGCCCAAAGACTTGCGATCCTAGAGACAGCTTGATACTTTGCACAGCTGATTGCGTACAGAAATGTGAATGTAGAGATGGTTTTGTCAGATTGTCTAGGCAGATCAATGTATGCGTACCAGAAGTGTACTGTCCATATTTTCGAGCCCGATTCCCATTTCTTTACTGTTAAACGCCCCTGCACTTTTTGTTTACAAGTTTTTAAAAAAATAACTTGTAATGTGCGTACTTATTTTTATAAATATTTTTGAAATTCACACTGTAAACAAATTTGGTATGTACATACATGTACTTATTCATAATTTAAAAGTTGTTATTTTACAAAAAAACTTGAGTAATATAAATGAATTCCAGGTATATTATTTATAAAACCGCAATTGTTTCGATTTACATAATTACCTACATAGGTATGTATTTATTTATGAACCAGTGAATTTCTCTTTTACATTTAAGGGTATCTAATCGCAAATAACTAAGTAACTTATTTTGTTTTTACCTATTAAAATTAATGTAATTTCATTTTAAACAATTAAGACCTCATTTACTTAAATTAAAGTAAAACAACTGTAACAATTTTTTATATAAATATTTATAATAAATAAATACTTCGTATTTCTTTCAAAAACGTATTTGCAAGTACGTGTTCTTGTTTTTTAAATATTGTTATGTTTTAACAAAAAAAGAAAAAAGCAAAATTAAAGTTCAAATAGTAATTTATTTAATCTTGGCAAAAAAGATTAACAATTTAGTTTTCTTTTTTGGCATATGATTCTAGGCACGTTTTTTTATTAAATATAAGTTATAATATATAATAATAAGTATTTAACTCGAAGCAGTTTTTGTATGGTATTGAACATTAAATAACAAAATGTATATTATAACAACATTTATAGTAATGATTACTGCATTTATAGTTTTCATATATTCAGGTAATTTTAATATTGTATCTATTATATCTAATAATAACTAGGTATTTGAAAAATATCGTTTCTTATTTGATTAAATTTTAATATTAGGCACGAATGTTTCAATTTCAAAGCATATGTCCAAACGATTTAGGATTCGGTTGCTTTTAAATATTTATAAATTTTGAAATCATCAATTCATTATAGACGCCAATCATCTGTGTAGAAAATATGAAGAAGAATCGTTATGCACCAATGTTTGTAGTGAAGAAACCTGCATTCCACCTAAGGAACCGAAAATTTGTCCATTATATTGTTTGAAAGGGTGTAAATGTCAAAAAGGCTTTGTCAGAATTATGAGTAATACGACTCAGTGCATACCAAAAGGCCTGTGCCCATTTCTAGCACCATTTATAGATGAACGTAAGGATATAATAGTTATACAACGACAATTAAAAAAATGTTTAAAAATCTGTGAGATTTTGATCATCTAAATTTGAGAAACAAATTCCTTTATTAAGGTTAGGTTAGGTTTAAGTAGTTTTTATTTTGTAGAAACTTCTTGCTATCCTTGTGGTAAATATTCACGGTATACTACTTGTGGTGGTTCTTGTCCTGAGACTTGCAACCCTTCGGATTATGAAACCGTTCGTTGCTCATCTACTAAAAATTTGAAAGGATGCGTTTGTGATCCCGGTTTCGTCAAAATATCCAAAGATATCAATATTTGCATACCAAAATTTTTATGCCCAATTGTACAGCCTTTTGTGTCCACATAATATATATCCATGGCAGATATCTAAAAATTTAAACTATTAGATTGTCCAACTACATCTGGTTACTTATTATTTATCAGTTTTTATGTGGCATGTATTGTATTTTACTAGTAATAAATAAACGTAACCAAAGGAAATTGTGAATTGATTAGGGTACTTACTAAAAGTTGTTTATTGAGTAATCATTAAAGTTTAGCCCAACGTTGTGGATTTTTCAGGATAATTGTTGGATACCGTCAGATAACAGATATCCACAGTATTGTTACGAATGAACATGAATATCACTATGACTAAAAAAAATCATAGATACATATCAGACAACGAGTACAATTTATCATTGTGATGTTCATGTTTTTGTGTGTATCTTATTATTTGACAATATCAAAAAATTATCCCGAAGAAGCCACAATGTGTGCAAAACGTTGATAGTTGTTCAATAAACAACTTTGAGTGCCTGAATAAGTTCATAATTCTTATTGATTACGTTGTCAGGGAGAATTTATGGAATTTGATAAATAAATGTATATAATTTGGTACTGAACGTATTTATTCCCATTTTGGTGAAACTCTAAACATGAAAATAGGTTAGTAAATGCCAGTAATTGTCCCGAACTCGGAGCTACATTAAATGATAAAATTCCTGAATTAGTTACTGTTGGTGCCATGTATATTTGCATTTGCTTTGGCTACGCCCCTTTTAATACCCCTTTTTATTCTTGTTTCTACTCTACGTCTTTAACCAGCTAGTTATCTGTGTTTTATCATATCAGTATTACCTCTCCTTTTCCCTTTGTTATACTTTTTCTAATCGTTCCTCATTAGTAATTTCTTAATAACTAATAATCTCTTGTATTCAAGGTACTTTCATAATCCTCCTTTACGACAATTAGATACTTAAACGTTGTATGTAAAATTAAAGATTTTATTGTTTTTTCTTGATCGTTATCACACTTAATATTATAAAGGCGAAAGTTTGTGAGTGTGAGTGTGTTTGTTTGTTACTTCTTCACGTCTAAACGGCTGGAGCGATTTTAATAAAATTTGGTATGGAATTAGCTCACCCACTGGATTAACACATAGGCTACGTTTTACTGCGGGAAAATATCTTATTCCCATGGGAAAATCGATGAAAATGAATTCGCGGAATATTATAAATGCGAAAGTAACTCTATCTGTATGCTACACAATTTCGCCTAAAATTTACTGAACCGATTTAAATGAAATTTGGTACAGAGATAGTCTAGAGCCTGAGAAAGGACATAGGCTACTTTTTAATGCGAAAAAAGGGTTGTAAGGGGTTGAAATAGGAAAGTTTGTGCAGAAATTCCGTAATTTTTAAAGATAGAAGCTTGAAACTTATTTTTAAGGCTTTTAATTAGATATAAGTAAATATGACATTCAATGTTTGTAAAGCTTTTACCCTAAAGGGGATAAAATTAGCCGATGAATGTTTTTGTGTAATGACGTCGTCCAAAAAGCTCACGGCCCAGAAAATTAAAATATTAAGTGTAAAAAGTTATAGAGGTTTTGTTTATTTGGATCAATAAAAGTAGTTGAATACTAAGCTATATAAACTATTTTTAACTATAATTAAACTATATTAATCTATAGTTTAATAAATGCGAAAGTAACTCTGTCTGTCTGTGTGTTACGCAATCACGCCCAAACTACTGAACCGATTTAAATGAGAATTTGGTACAGAGATATATAAGTAGATATAAATCTAGAGGCTTGAAACTTATTTTTTAGGCTTTTGATTAGATATAAATACAACATTTAAAGTTTGTAAAAGTTTTACCCTAAGGGGACAAAAATAAGGAATGAAAGTTTTTGTGTAATGACGTCGGCAAAAAGGCTTACGGTCCAGAAAATAAAAATATAGACGAAAAAAATTTTAAATGCTGCCGAAAGTCACTATTCCACGCGGACGAAGTCGCGGGCATAGCTAGCTAGTACTTCATAAAACCACAATTACTTTGATTTACATACTTAAATATTGTTATCTGTTATTCTAACTACAAATGGATTTTAAGACAAAATAATCAACTTTTTAAATATTTTTAGGTACATGTTACAGTATCTCAAATATAATTTGGCTTGGAACAAAAAAGCCAAATTAAAGTTCAAGGAGTAATTTATGTAATCTCGACAAAAATACCAGCAATAAAATTTTTTTTTGCCATATGATTCTGGGCACGTTTTTGTTTTAAATATTTAAATATCAGTTAATGCATTTGACTTGCAGCAGTTTTTAAATTGCATTGAACATTATTTATACATCAAAATGAACACCATAACAACAGTGGTAATAATAGTTACAGTATTCTTAATTTTCCGCAATTCAGGTAATTCTATAATATAATATAATATTATATATATTCTCTAGGTATAGTATTTCTTGTTTGAAATTGTTTGGGAACTATACGTACTCTAATCGTATCTCATTTAATTTAATTTTATAAAAAATGAATTTATTGTTTTAAATTGTAAATTTCAAAATTGTTTAAACATCCCCAAAAAGTTGTAGTTTTATGTTTCAAAAAGTCAAAGCGGTTTTATTCTATCTCAAAATGTAATGTGGCAAATGTCAGGTTGATGGTGCATATGAAATTTTTATACTTAACTTGACAAATAATTATCCTTGCTTCATTCAACAAAAGTCAGCGGATTTCTACTAGGTTATGCACTTACATATTACAATTAATAGTCATACACAGTTACGATCGAATCCAATAATAGAAAACTCTATTGCAAGAATCAGTACCCAAAAAAATAAAATTTTTATAAAAATAATTTTTTCCATGAGTGTGATAAATTATAGATTTTATGTCGTTTAAAAGTGTTATGAAATTTTCTAGAATGTTTGGAACCTTCTGGAAAATTCTAGAACATTCTCGAACTTTCTGGAAATTTCTAGAACATTCTCGAACCTTCTGGAAATTTTTATTTTATACTTTGATATGAAGTCCTCTTGGATGATACTCTTTTAACCCCTATATGTCTTCCAACAAACCCCTGTAGCTGAAAATTTAAACCGTCATAGATGGTAGATAGGAGACTGCAATACCACATAACCCTCGTAGGGCTGCCAGGGTTCGATTGTGGAGCTTAGTGGCACTCACATTGCACACCTACCTAGTATTTTAGTTAAGATGTGTTGCACCCTTTTATAAAAAATACACAGTAGTACTCTTTTGGCCTCCTGAGTATCTAGTTCGTATAATAATACGAGTAAATGAAAACTTGAAATACGTGTTTAAACACAAAAAGTCATACGCTGGATCAACCTGATATTTTCCTACTTTTTAAGGCCGAAAACTCTTATGGAACCTCATGCTTTAGTAATTTTTCAAGGCGATTCAAAGTAAGACAAAGTTGAGCAATTTTTGACTTTCGCGGTAGCCCTAATTAATATTTTTTTAATATAGATATACTAGGTAGACAGGTACTTTTGTAAACGATTTCTTGTAGATGCCGACGATTGTTGTGCCAAATACGAAGTAGAATCGAATTGCATGCCTTGCCAAGAAAAAAAATGCGTGTCTACTGCTGAACCCCTAATGTGTACAAAAGAATGTAAAACGGGGTGTGTCTGCAAGAAAGGCTTTATGAGAATATCGGATAATATAAGTGAATGCATACCAGAATGCCTATGTCTATTTTTAGCACCATATTTGGAAGAACGTAAGGGTACAGATTTATAATAAATAATAATAAAAAAGTGCATTAAAGGAAGGAAATTAATGCGATAAAAATAAATAGAGAAATAAATCATTAAATACAAACTTTGAAATAAATAATAAAAAAATACAAATTAATATGAATACGTGTTCTAGAAAAATATGTACTTTATTGATTGATTTGATGGACTCTAAATCAGAATACAAAATAACAAGCTGTTGCAACTTAACAAGTTGAAATATATTTTTAGAATTTTACCTACTCAACGGTATCCCAAAATCAAAAAATGGGCAATTTTTGATGCTTGAAACAAAATTCAACTAAAAGACCCCGTGTGGGTCTTTATGTAGAGTGGCTTTCGGTCGAATTTTTTAAAACTTTAAGATATATTAGTTCTCACTGAGTTGAACAAAGGTCTCTATGGTAGCGATGCTCAAAAGTTCATATTTATAGAATAATTTCACAGCTAAAATAAGGGTTACATATTAGGTGTGAAAATGCTTATTAATGGAAAATCAGTAAAAAGACAATTCTATATAGGGGTTTTTGGGATCGCTGATCCCGAATTTGACCACTATTTTGTTCCCAACCACCATTACAGTGGTAAAAAGCGGGGGTTGGACGGGATGAAAAATACAAAATGTAGAAAAAATGCATTGGATTACTTTATATTGTGGTTTTTAAGATCGCTGATAAAGAATTTAAAATGTAGGTACATAATATGCATCTGATATTGTATTTTATTCTAAATGATTTTTTTCTAATTTTATTTCTTTTATTTTTTAGACAAAATTTTTTGTTTTTATTTTTTTATGATACAGCATACAAAAATACATACAACCCTTAATTTTCACCCCTCTACGATCAACCCCCATTTTACATAGCGATATTAGTACTGTAGTAATCTTCAACTCTCAGTGGTCGATAACCGATCAATTATTATATCAATCGATTGGTCATCCCCGCAAGGCGTCTACTGATGTCACTACTCACCCAGCATCCAGCAAACAGCACGGAGTGGGGATGAGAATGAAGCAGATTTTTTTAGAATATTACGGGCAGTTCAAATATGTTCTAAGAAGTAAAAGAATGTTTTATTATAACATTTCAGAATGATTTGGCAATGTTCAAGAATGTTCCAGAATCTTGAAGATCATTCAAGAATGTTTCAGAATGTTAAAAAAAGTTAGAGAATGTTTTGAATAATTATGGGATGTTCTGGATAGTTCTAAATTCGCGAATATTCTAGAATGTTCCATCGAGCGTGTAATATATTCTTACCCGGGCAACGCCGGGTATTGCTGCTAGTATCTACAATAAATAGTATAAAATAAAATATATAGTTCCAAATAATAGGTGCTATATTTTAAGTTTGATTAAGCTTTTAAAATACGATTCACTAAAACAACTATTTTTGATCAAACAGCTTGCAATTATTTTTTTATTTGATAAGCTTTTTATGGAAATGATTTCATCTTTTTGCAGCAATACAGTATACTAATTTAGGATAATCAATAAATTCTTTATCAGTGATTTTAAAAACCACCATATAGAGCCATATAATGTATTGTTCATCCCCCCTCCCAACCCGTGCTTTTAACCCCTGTAATGCGCGTTAAGGACAAAATGATGGTCAATTCGTGATCAGTCACACCAAAAACTTTTTATGGTGCAAAGTCGGAGGGTAGGGCGGAAGGTCCTTTTCAGCCTCCTTTAGGAATCGTGGGAATGGATGGGTGGTGGTTTGGGGGAGAAAGATGAGACGGACGAAGTGAGGACAGTAGAGAAGTAAAAGACTGTCATCTGTGGAATATTTCTACCCCAGCATTTGCATAAATTATCCAAGGAAACCACAGAAAATCCTGGAGCAGAGTAGCCGGGGGGTCCTGGAATCGAACCGGTGACCTCCCGAATGCTTAACAATATAACAATATCTAGATGACTAGACCATGCCGCTCTGTAAGTTCAGGGAGAAATAACTTGATAAATATGGACTTTTGAGCATCTCAACCGTGGAAATAGACATTTTCCAAAGTTACAAAAAATTCGACCAAAAGCCATTCCCAATAGGACCCACACAGGAGTCATTCAACTAAAAGTTCTGGAATCTATATAAGAAATCGAGAGGGAAGGTGAAAGGGGGAAAATTCTGAATATTACATCTTTTTGAATTTAATTTCAACATAAAAAAAAATTATTTTCAGGGTCAACATTTCACGCAAATCGTTTAATTACTATGAGCTTTCAAATTTCGATTTTACTTAATCAGAAGTTTGAAAAGCCGAATTATCGATTATTGAAATGTTTTTTATTTTTTAGAAACTTCTTGCTATCCTTGTAATAAATTTTCACGGTATACTACTTGTGGTCAATCGTGCCCTGAGACTTGCAACCCTTCTGAATATGCAGCTGCTCTTTGTTCAACTGATCAAAATTTGGAAGGTTGCGTTTGTATCCCCGGTTTCGTGAAAATATCCGCAGATATTGATATTTGTATACCAAAATATTTGTGTAGTTTTGTATCGCCTTTCACCTACAAAAATTTTGTTCTTGACTAACTAGACACTTATTGCAACACATATAGATATGTAATATAAATATTTTAAGATCTATTAGTTATTTGGCATTTTTGTATGTTAGTTTTATCAATAATAAACGAGTATGGTTACTTATAGACATTTTTTTTCTTTTGGTGAAAAACGCCCTAAAATTAATTAATCTGTCTGAATTATTATATTTTTTTTATTCAATATTGTAAATTTTATGGGAACTTCATTCTTTAAATAACAAGCGATAAGTGCAGATGTCAGGTTTTCTTATTGGTTCTTAAACTTTCATTCGTTTTTACATTAAGCTCTATTTATATAGAAATTGGAGATAATTATCATTACATTATAATCATTTCCAACCTATTTACCTAATAAAGATGGGTTACAATTTCGAGGTACAAAAAAAAAAGGAAAATCAAATTTCTCAGAAACTACTGCGTATAGAAGTTCAGAAACAAAAATCTAAAATTGCCAAGTGGCGGATTTAGAGTCGAGTGCACCCTAGGCCCTTCCAATAAAGCGCCTTTTTTACTTTACAGTTACGTATAAATTGATGGTAAATTAATAACGAAACTGGTAACATCGAACAGATTACTCGATATTATACCATAATTAAATCCAAGTATAAATTATAGGACTTCGTTTAAAATAATTTTCTTCTTAGGGACATTTTCCGGGAATTCTTTCAGGGGGTTCTTTTCTAAATTCATAATCATTTAAAAGCTGTTCTTCATTGATACACTGATAACAAAGTTCTTAAATTAAATAAATATGAAAATGAACAAAATCATAGAATTCATTTCATTGTTACTCTTAATGAAACACCCTTTATTATGCCTCTTCAAAACATTTCTAATTAATAATGAATAAATATAATCCCGTACTTTCATTTGAAACATCAACTACCTATAAATAATATTAAATTGTAATATGGTGATTCGAGCATTTCTGGAGGCCTATATAAAATATAAAGCAAAGAAAGCAAGTTTATAGATTAATAAACTAATAAATAAGAGATTTATTTTAACCAACAATAACACTGTATTAGATAGTGGCCTGACAAGCAACTTCTATATAAATTTGTAATAAATTATAACTTTTTGTTTGCCTATAAGTAAAATGCATAAATCTAAAAAATTTACAAAAATTTAACATTCACATAAGCGATTCGCTCATATAGTACGAACATACCTAAAGTTGTCGTGAAACATTCGGTTTTAATTGTCATTGAATTAATAGCAAAAACGTTATTTGTTTTAATAAATATGGTACATACAAAATTTATATCGCAATAGATTCCGAAATTTCCATTTTACATGTTATAAAGCCGCTCTTGCAGACACCCCGTTTTACATTCTTTTGTACACTTTGGGGGTTCAGCAGTGGACACGCATTTTTTTTTCTTGGCAAGGGATGTAATTTGATTCTACTTCGTATTTGGCACAACAATCGTCGGCATCTACAAAAAAACGTTTACAAGAGTACTATAATAAATGATTTCGTTCCTGTAAAAAGTTTAGAAATCTAATTTAAATGTTGGCATGATAAATTTGCTACAAATAAATCATAATTACTAGTAATTATTATTATTATTAATATTTTGTCTAACAATAATAATAATAAGAAATTTTGAGTCATAAACAAACATTTTGAATTTCAAAGTTAGTAGATAGATATATAAAATAATAATTAGAAATGAATAAGCTGAATAAGCCTTGTTCGTAAATTCAGAGAATTTATAAAAAAATATAAAGATTTTATGTTAGCAAATTGAAACAAAAAATATCGTATTCTTCAATTTTTTTACTTTATTTTAAAAGAAGCGCCTTTTGAAATTTTTAAAAGTAAGCGGGCTTTGAAGTAAATTATTTCGTTGCTTGTGGTTGGCACGTCTGAGCATTCACGGTTTTAGTTTCACTTGCAATTCTTGCAATTTTACAACTAAAATGGCCGACGAGCACGTAGGTGAGAAATTTAAATTTAACATTTTTCGTTAAAAATTTTTGCTGGAAATCACTTAATTGCCGAAATTATACTAATGAATAGTACTGATTATAATGTGCATATTAGTTTTTGCGGCGATCATTTTTTTCTCAAGTTTTCAGAAGTAAATACGTCCTCAAGGTTTATTTACATTATGACCTGATTACATTTTTATATTTCCTAAAATTTGGCTTAATTTGTTAATTACAAACGGATTATTTTAATCCTGTTTAATATATGTTCATTTATTTAAAACTATTTTGTGTGCTTAAAATTATGAATGTGTTCAGAATATAGGTCAAGGTCAAATAGGAGGTCAATTAAAATATTTCTTAATTATATTTCAATATTTAAACAACAAACAAGTAATGTTTCTTTTATAGTCACTAAAAGTACAACAATTAATTTTGCACATCACACAGAGGGACGATGATTGATTAAAATTAAATCTTTCAAGAGAAGAAATATCTAACAAATTATGGACTTGGGAATGAAGACCATGATAACAACATGTCGTATTGGCAATTTCAAAAGTGCTATAATATGTATAGAAGAAAGTATGAGGGATGTTCATTAGTACTTGCTTCACATAGGTATGATTAATTGAGTTTTTTCATATTGCAGTTAAATTTTCAAATTAAATAATTGTATTGTTTTTATAAATTTATAATATGTTTAGTGGACATGGCCTTTATTTGTTATTATTTTACAAAACTGACAATTTATAAATTTTATTTTAAAACTAAGCAAATATTAATGGTATGAAAAAAAATCATTGTTGGGCATTAATAATTTTTAGACTATAATTATTAGGTTAGAAATATAAAAGGCTTAAATTTAATTGAATTACAGAACAAAAGGGGCTAAAGCCACCCTGAAGTCATTAGAAGGGCTCCTCAACACCATTGATATAAATCAACGTCTACACCTGTAGGTACTCTGACCTGAAAACATCTTTAATCAATAATAATAATGGTAACATTGTATTTTTATATTTAAAATATTTAATGCCAAACAACTATGTTACTTGGGTACTTTTTTATGTGGAATATAGTAGCGTCGAAAAAATAAAAAAAAAGTATTATCATAGTTGTCTTTTTAAATAGGAATCATAGTTAGCTATGCTTTAGTTAAAAAGATGTTTTTTTATCATTTCAGGGATATACCATATAACGTGCGGTCGCATTCGATATTTTGATGCATTTAATAACAAAAATCAAAATTTTGTAATTTACCTTTGTTTTTTTTTTTTTCATTGATTTCAATTAAGGGTTTATTATTTTTATGGCAGTAATCACCCTTTCGTAATTTTAGTGTGAGATGAGTTTTCAATTTGACAACCTCCATTTCTTGTTGAATCTGAAATACTTAAGTCTAATAGAAATTTTGAAAACCTGTACTAACCTGGCTAGAACTATCAAATTTGAAATAGCATTACATAGACAATCATTTTATTCTGTTGTTTGTTCAATAAGTTTTTTTAAAGCATTACAAAACGAACTATGTACTTTGTATATTGATTTAGAAAGTAAATAACTATTTAAATAATTATAAAGAAGCTTTTGAAAATCTTTTAGGAGTAACTAATTGATAACTCCTTTTGTGAGGTACTTTTTATGAAAAGATAATATTAATAATTTAACCATGTTCCATTTTATTATTTAAATAACAAGTCAATCTTCATTTATTTACCATTAAATTACAAGTAAGATTACAAGTTCCACAGAGGAAGTTAATCCCTGTGTGTGGACTGGTACAAAAAAAACAAAACAAAATAATAAATCACTTTACAGAAACAACATGCAAGTTCTGGACGCTACACTGAACGTTGCTATCTCTGTAGGAAGCCAGAAAGTGCCTTTTTCCACTGAAAGCAGAATATTATCGTTTACTAAAAGATTGTTGACTGAAATGGGATCTCTTGAATAGCGCCATCATAAATGTAAGTGACAACATTAATTATTCTTTTATTTGCTTAGTAATTTTCATGGGCATTAACGGTTTCTACAATTCTACAGTAGTAGTCTACCAAATGTCATACGATTTTCTTACTATTAGGCTCTTAGTAGCTCGCTAGTAGTCACTACTAACTGACCATTATTAAAGCTGATTATTTAAATAATAAGTAAATCTTTACTTATTTACCAATAAATTACAAGTAAAATTACTTACTAGTTCTACAGAGGGCAGTTAATCCCTGTGCGTAGACTGATACAAAAAAAAAACACAAAATAAGTAAAGACATACAAACTTATATATATACAAAAAATTAAAATAATAAATCGCTTTACAGAAACAACATGCAAGTCCTGGACACTACATTGAACGTTGCTGTCTCTGAAGGAAGGCAGAAAGTGACTTTTTCCACTATTGTCGTTTACTAAAGGATTGTTGACTGAAATGGGAACTCTTGAATAGCGCCATCATAAATGTAAGTGACAACATTAATTATTCTTTTATTTGCTTAGTAATTTTTAAAGGCATCAACAGTTTCTACAATCCAACACATAATTTAAAAACAGTTTATCTATCTATCTCATTTATACGGTATTTAAAATTTAATTTGACAAACCTACAAATATTTTATAACTACATATTAGGAAATATTTAAGCATTTTAAACGTAGCATTTTTATATCTAGACTAACTGCGAAACGTGGCGTTGCCCGGGTTAAAATACATGGCAAATACAAATCTTTGTACCATTAAACGTACGTTGTATGTAATGAATAGGAAATTTATTTAATAATTAACTTATCAAATAATTACTTCCATTATTATATCTATTAGAAGGACGGCCTTAGTAGTTAATAACACTACAATATCTAATGCCCATTTTTGTCTAAAAAGTAATTTAAATAATTCTAAACTTTTTTGTTTATAGTAATTAAAATAACAATTTCCATTTTTTTAAATTATCGACAGGAAAGCTGATTTAAAAAATTGTTATTTTTGCGAAAATACATATTATATGCAATACGTGTAACAATTGGTGTTTGTATGGTTGCATACGTATAAATGTAAATTATTAATTATCAATGTTTGTTTGAGTAGTTCATTTGCCTCATCGTTCTATAGTCTATCTATGATTTTCAGCATGATTTGACAAATGAAATTCTTGAATGTCATCTCGCCATTATTTATTCCAGAAATTTACTTGTTTATGGGTGTCTTTTATTTTATTTCATGATTTATTTATTTAATGCTGTATTTAATTCGACTTTCTTGTCTATTTCTGTAGATTGTCTTATAAATGGAGAGCACTGAAGTTAATTTTGGTTCCACTGAAACAGTCATGTGTTTTCAGCAGTATCGTTTCTGAAACTGGTCTTCACCTTTTGATTGATGGCTGCAAACTCCAGGAAATTTATTCTAAACTTACTAAAATAGGAAATATGTACAAATAGCATCATTATTGGATTTTGTTTACTTTTCCCATCAGTAAACTTTGCAACATTAGATTCTACAGTCAATTAAAGTGAGATTAGATGACAATATTAAATGTAATTCCCCATTAATAATCTTTTGCCATCGTATCTGTTTCAGGCCTGCGTTGGAGAAGACTAGGAATGAAGATCCCGTAGTTAGAACTTCTTTATTTTTGTTTATTAGATTTTATTTTCTCATTCATATTGTATTTTGCATGCTTATCATTCAATTCATTCATTTGTTTGATGTTTTTAAGAATTAATATTTAATTTTGCTTGTTCTCTTGCTTACCTCTTTGCCTTGCTTACTGCAATTCTTGTCGTGTTGTAGTAAATACTAGAAAGGAGCGGAAGTTACTGGTAGTCTTACTGAATTAACTTTTTCGTATTGTTGTACATGTAGTGGTATTAATTTAACTCATTTTAATATACCTACAAATACAATAATATGAAAAAATCAATTAAGTGCCACAAACAACTTGTCTTTTTTTGTAAGTTTTTATTACAACATGAACGACATATAAACTTCTATAAAGATGTAATTGTATTTTAATTTGTTGTGTATTTTCTCTTTCAGGTATTTTGTTTTGTTATGTTATTATAATAATCGTTATTTAATTTGTATTTTTTCTATTGTTATTACTTTTATGTTATTTTATGTATGTATTATATGAATGTAAAGTTAAAAGTATTATATATGTAATTATATAAAGATTGTTAATATATATTCCTGTAGTAAAATGTAAATAACTGGTTTAATTAATAAATCAATTAAAATTACATACCTGTTTTCGTTTACTATATAAAACTGTAGTAGACATTTCATGAATTAAAGATCCTTCGAAACCATTAATTCGACAAATTTATATTTCTGAAAAAAACACTACCTTGTTATGATCTCATGATACAAATGTTGAAATTTCTTCCAAATTTTAATTTTTCCGAAAATATCTCTTGTGACATGCTCTTCTGATACAAATGGTCAAAATTTAAGAAAATTTTTAATTTCGGGACTTATTCGAGGATTGATCAATAAATAATTTGAAAATCAAAAGTTTCCGGAAATACCTCCTGCGACTTATGCTCTCCTGATACAAATGGTCAAAATTTAAGCGAAATTTTAATTTTTGAGCTTATACGAGGGTTGATCAATAAATAAAAAAAATACCTCCTGCGACTTATGCTCTCCTGATACAAAAGGTCAAAATTTAAGCAAAATTTTAATTTTTTAGCTTATACGAGGGTTGATCGATAAATAAATAAAATACCTCCTGCGACTTATGCTCCCCTGATACAAATGGTCAAAATTTCAACAAAATTTTGATTTTTGAGCTTATACGAGGGTTGATCAATAAATAAAAAAATACTTCCTGCGACTTATGCTCTCCTAATACAAATGGTCAAAATTTAAGCAAATTTTTAATTTTTGAGCTTATACGAGGGTTGATCAATAAATTAAAAAAATACTTCCTGCGACTTATGCTCTCCTAATACAAATGGTCAAAATTTAAGCAAATTTTTAATTTTTGAGCTTATACGAGGGTTGATCAATAAATTAAAAAAATACCTCCTGCGACTTATGCTCTCCTGATACAAAAGGTCAAAATTTAAGCAAAATTTTAATTTCTGGACTAATACGAGGGTTGATCAATAAATAATTTGAAAATCAAAATTTCCCGAAAATACCTCCTGCAACATGCTCTAATGATACAAATGGTCACAATTTAAGAAAATTTTCAATTTCTGCACCTTTACGTGCTACGTTTTTAATTTTTTAAATTCATTTGCTTTATGACAGATTAATTAAAACAATTATTAACCACTCTAAGTTTATTAATAGTCCATTAAGATGTTACATTACTTAATAAGCAAGATCTATACTAACAACAATCAAATATAAGTACAATACATTTTAACATGATTTTATGTACATTCCATTATTTAACTATATAAGTTCCATATGATAACAATATTAATATTTAATTGTAATATAATTAAATACCTGAAAAAGAAAATACACAACAAATTAAAATACAATTACATCTTATAGAAGTTTATATGTCGTTCATGTAATAAAAACTTACAAAAAAAGGACAAGTTGTTAGTGGCACTAAACTGATTTTTTCATATTATTGTATTTGTAGGTATATTAAAATGAGTTAAATTAATACTCCTACATGTACGACAATACGAAAAAGTTAATTCAGTACGACTATCAGTAACTTCCGCTCTTTTCTAGTATTTACTACAACACGAAAAACTTATAAACTCTTATATTAACATTTAAACGTTTTATTTGGACGAAAAAAGCCCCAGTAATACACCGTGGCCTCCACAATCACCCCTTATAGCCAACCCTTATCCCCCAATATATTCGAACGATTAAAATTGAATTTAGTTTTAATAATTTTTCCCAAAAGACAATTTAGAAAAGTTTTCTTTAGTTAGTATCAGAGGGACTTTTTTGTTTTAAATATATCGTTTAAATATTAACATAATAGTTTATAAATACCTGTAAAAGAAAAATACAAGAAAACAAATAAAAAGAATTAAGTATGATGTCTTCAGTCTTCGATCGATGTCCATTACCTGTAAGCGAATAGTGCAGTGTATTAACCAACTAAACTACAAAGGACTAACGACAAAAACTAATAGAATTTGGTAGAAAAGATTGGACAGATGTCGTCTGAGAGAGCTGGGCAGTCGCCTATTGCTTCTATTCCAGATAACCCACACCAATCAGTCTGAAATGAAGTGACGTTAGAAATAAGACCGCGTGAAGTGTATAAGACACTTCAAAGAACAACTAAAAAGCTAAGTCCAAGGCAAGTCACTCGGGGAGGCCTCTGCTTCTACGCCTTGGATGAGAAGGAACAAGCAAGATAACGAAACGTTGAATCCTGCGGATCGTGTAGGGTAAATGCGAAGCGTGATAGTAAGAATTGCAGTAAGCAAAGCGAAGAGGTAAGCAAGAGAACAAGCAAAATTAAATATTAATTCTAAAAAACATCAAACAAATTAATGAATTGAATGATAAGCATGCAAAATAAAATGTGAATGAACAAATGAAATCTAATAAACAAAAATAAAAATGTTCTAACTACGGGATCTTCATAGGAAGTCTTCTCCAACGCAGGCCTGAAACAGATACGATGGCAAAAGATTATTAATGGGTAATTACATTTAATATTGTCATCTAATCTCACTTTAATTGACTGTAGAATCTAATGTTGCAAAGTTTATTGATGGGAAAAGTAAACAAAATCCAATAATGATGCTATTTGTAGATATTTCCTATTTCAGTAAGTTTAGAATAAATTTCCTGGAGTTTGCAGCCATCAATCTAAAGGTGAAGACCAGTTTCAGGAACGGTACTGCTGAAGACACATGACTGTTTCGGTGGAACCAAAATTAACTTCAGTGCTCTCCATTTATAAGACAATCTACAGAAATAGACAAGAAAGTCGAATTAAATACAGCATTAAATAAATAAATCATGAAATAAAATAAAAGACACCCATAAACAAGTAAATTTCTGGAATAAATAATGGCGAAATGACATTCAAGAATTTCATTTGTCAATCATGCTGAAAATCATAGATAAACTATAGAACGATGAGACAAATGAACTACTCAAACAAACATAGATACTTAATAATTTACATTTATACGTATGCAACCATACAAACACCAATTTTTACACGTATTGCATGTATGTATTTTCACAAAAATAACAATTTTTTAAATCAGCTTTCCTGTCGATAATTTAAAAAAATGGAAATTGTTATTTTAATTACTATAAACAAAAAAGTTTAGAATTATTTAAATTACTTTTTAGACAAAAAATTGTTTTTAGTGTTATTAACTACTGAGGCCGTCCTTCTATAATAGATATAATAATGGAAGTAATTATTTGATAAGTTAATTATTAAATAAATTTCCTATTCATTACATACAACGTACGTTTAATGGTACAAAGATTTGTATTTGCGATGTATTTTAACCCGGGCAACGCCACGTTTCGCAGTTAGTCTAGATATAAAAATGCTACGTTTAAAATGCTTAAATATTTCCTAATATGTAGTTATAAAATATTTGTAGGTTTGTCAAATTAAATTTTAAATACCGTATAAATGAGATAGATAGATAAACTGTTTTTAAATTATGTGTTGGATTGTAGAAACTGTTGATGCCTTTAAAAATTACTAAGCAAATAAAAGAATAATTAATGTTGTCACTTACATTTATGATGGCGCTATTCAAGGGTTCCCATTTCACTCAACAATCCTTTAGTAAACGACAATGTTCTGCTTTCATTGGAAAAAGTCACTTTCTGCCTTCCTTCAGAGGTAGCAACATTCAATGTAGTGTCCAGGACTTGCATGTAGTTTCTGTAAAAAATTTAAAATGACACATTCCTTTTTTGTATACCTAAACAATCTACTAATTAATAATTAATAAATTTGTAACACTACTATATTTAAAAGGATGATTAATAACAGAAAGTACTGGGACTTGTTTCATTACACTCTTCGTTCTGAAGATAGAAACTTACGTTACTGATACTATAATGTTTACAAGTATATCTTCAAACTTTAATCAAGCATGTTTTTTAAAATTTCTAACAATTAACAAACCAACAAATGGAAGTTCTTTCTTACCTTTTTCTATGTTGTAGCACTCTCAAAGTTAGTAATATCGAAGCATTCATTTGCTGGGTACAAAGAAGAAATAAGTTAATGATGCCCACAATTTGTTAGATGGTCCTTCCTCTTCGAAGATTTATTAGTACCAGCATGATGGTCGTCCAGTTGTTGCACGTTCCGTCACTGTAAAACAATATTACTTTATTAGTTTAAACATTGAAATGCAATTATCTAACTAATTACATATTTAAATAGTCTTTTACTTGATTTTGACCTATACACAAAATGTCTTTGAATAAATGAACATGCATTAAATAGAACGTTTAAGTCAAGTCGAAGACACCCGTTAATGCCCACGTTTGAAGTGGGCGAAACACGTGTACGCAGAAAAGTTTTTAAATTGTGTTAGTGGTAAGTTCTTTTTAGTTTATTTACCTATTCATTAACTACAGTCTTCGTTTTCTATCTAGTTCTAGCTAGGTATACCTATATAAAATCTTGAAATAAAGATATCTACAAATATGTAACTTAAAATGGAAAAAACAACTTTTATGTTCTTCAGGTACTTTTTTACGTAGAAAATAATAATGTTGGAAATTGGAAAAGATTCAGGCACTCAAATTTTAATATAGGTTTTTTTTTTTAATGGGAACCATGGCAATATTTTCGTTAAAAAGGGAATTTTCTATTAGTTTCAACAATATGTAACATGTGGGGGTCGCATTCGATGTTTTGATGCATTTAATTACAAAAATTAACATTTTGTAATTTGTCCCTGCTTTTTTCATTGATTTCAAGAAGTTTTTTTTGAAAAATTCTACATGTTCGAATGCTTTACTTTAAATGTGTATTATTAATTTGATACTTAAAACATTTTTAGAGTTATTTACGATGGAGACAACCTCAGTAGTCCCTTTTTGCTAGAACAATTCGAATTGTTCGAATTACATTAACAGTAGCTTCATCAGCACTGTCGGTAAATATTTAGAATTGATTGATTTCCATAATTGATGAAAGCTAAAATAAATTGATGGGGTCGTCTTCTTTTTGGATAATTGTAAAAATAATGTTTTGAGCGCCATACTGTAATTGTTATTATTGGAAATAATACATTCCAACATGTACAGGTTTTCAAATTAAAAATTAATATCTCACACTTTAAAATAACGAAAGAGTGATTACTGCCATAAAAATAACAAACCCTTAATTGAATATCGAATGCGACCGCACGTTATATATCCCTGAAAAGATAAAAATATATTTTTTTAACTAAAGCATAATTAACTATGGTTTCTATTTAAAATGACAACTATGTTAATACTTTTTTTTTGTTTTCTCGACCATACTATATTCTACGTAAAAAAGTACCCAAGTAACATAGTTGTTTGGCATTAAATATTTTAAATATAAAAATACAATGTTACCATTATTAATCTTGATTTAAGATGTTTTTAGCTCGGAGTGCCTACAGGTGTAGAGGTTAATTTATATCTATGGTGTTGAGGAGCCCTTCTAATAACTTCAGGGTGGCGTTAGCACCTTTTGTTCTGTAATTCAATTAAATTTAAGCCTTTTATATTTCTAACCTAATAATTAAAAAGTCTAAAATTAATAATGCCCAACAATGATTTTTTTTTCATACCATTAATATTTGCTCAGTTTCAAAATAAAATTTATAAATTGTCAGTTTTGTAAAATAATAACAAATAATGGCCATGTCCACTAAACATATTATAAATTTATAAAAACAATACAATTATTTAATTTGAAAATTTAACTGCAATATGAGAAAACTCAATTAATCATACCTATGTGAAGCAAGTACTAATGAACATCCCTCACTTTTTTCTATATATATTATAGCACTTCTGAAATTGCCAATATGACATGTTGTTATCATGGTCTTCATTCCCAAGTCCATAATTTGTTAGATATTTCTTCTCTTCAAAGATTTATTTTTAATCAATCATCGTCCCTCTGTGTGATGTGCAAAAGCCAATTAATTGTTGTTCTGTTAGTGACTATAAAAGAAACATTACTAGTTTGTTAGTTTAAATATTGAAATATAATTAAGAAATATTTTAATTGACCTCCTATTTGACCTTGACCTATATATTCTGAATACATTCATAATTTTAAGCACACAAAATAGTTTTAAATAAATGAACATATATTAAACAGGATTAAAATAATCCGTTTGTAATTAACAAATTAAGCCAAATTTTAGGAAATATAAAAATGTAATCAGGTCATAATGTAAATAAACCTTGAGGGAGTATCTACTTCCGAAAACCTACAGAAAAAAATGATCGCCGCAAAAACTAATATGCACATTATAATCAGTACTATTCATTAGTACAATTTCGGCAATTAAGTGATTTCCAGCAAAAATTTTTAACGAAAAATGTTAAATTTAAATTTCTCACCTACGTGCTCGTCGGCCATCTTAGTTGTAAAATTGCAAGGATTGCAAGTGAAAGTAAGGCACTAAGTAAAACTTAGTAAAACCGTGAATGCTCAGACGTGCCAACCACAAGCAACGAAATAATTTACTTCAAAGCCCGCTTACTTTTAAAAATTTCAAAAGGCGCTTCTTTTAAAAAAATTATCATATTAAACTATATATTAAATGTCCGTAGAGAGATTAAAAATTTCCACATTGTTACTCTTAATGAAATGCTCTGTATTATGCCTCTTCAAAGCATTTCGAAATCACTAATGAATAAATATAATCCCGTACTTTCATTTGAAACATCAACTACCTATAATATTAAATTATAATAAAGGTAATTCGAGAATTTCTAGAGGCCTATATAAAATATAAAGCAAAGAAAACAAGTTTATAGATTAATAAACTAATAAATAAGAGATTTATTTTAACCAACAATAACACTGTATTAGATAGTGGTCTGACAAGCAACTTCTATATAAATTTGTAATAAATAAACTTTTAAACTTTTTGTTTGCTTATAAGTAAAATGCATAAATCTAAAAAATTTACAAAAATTTAACATTCACATAAGCGATTCGCTCATATAGTACGAACAATCATTATTACACAATACATCAACACAAAAAAGTAATATTTTTTAATTATTATTTAAAGACACTTTTGGTCCAGTTAATTGTGTAGGTTTATTTAAAAAATACGTAACATGTAACTTAATATATAAAATTATTTTTTGTGCGTTATTTATAAAGAAACAAATAAATAATTTCACGGCAGTGAAAATAAAGATATTTTATCAAACAAGAAATTATTAGTTATATTAGGACTAATACATTTTTAATAATACTGTTAAAAAGAAATACAACAAGAAAGGAGGAAACACTTTCAAGAGAAGTGATAATATGTAAATTTTAATAATTTTGCTTAAGTATCTGATTTTTATTGTATTTTTTGAATGTGCTTTCGCAAACGTACAAATAAAAAATAAACAAACATATAGCTACCTGTATAACAGTACCAACACTAGATACTAACAGCTGCATCATTCTAAAATACTATTTGTTTATTAATGAATGACAAAATTCATTCTTCTAATTATACATATAAATTATTTTATTTTATTGCTGGGACAATGCTTTTTCATTTTGTTTTTAAAATTATGACATTGCAAATATAAATAATTTAATAAGTAATTATTTTTCTATATCATCAGATAGAACTTAGTAATCAAGCAGTACCAAGGGGTTGTAAAATTTATTTTGAATCTATAATTTCACACCCAACGTTTCGCCACCGGTGTGTGATTTAATCACTGGTGGCGAAACGATGGGTACGAGATGATAGATTAAAAATAAAATTTACAACCTCTTACAATTGCTTAATTACGAAGTTATATATAAATAATAATGTTCAGGCGCGTATGTAATACAATAGAGTTCCAATCATTGGGGTTACGAAACCCCTCCCTTCAAAAATAAAATTAGTTATTTAATAGAATAGTAGAATTTACAAAACGTTTCTTACCATTAAATGATATCCGACCAAAATAGTACTAAGTTAATTTTTAATAAACAATTTATTTTGTCTTTTTTGCCAAATACTACTTTACCTACTTTATTTATTTTCACCTTAAATTCATTCTACAGCAGCAATTCTATGGGATTTTTATTAATTTCATTTTTAAATATAGAAAATTTAACTTAATTTTTTCTATGTAACCCTTTTCGAATATTCAGGCTGTGTACGCACTCGAAATTGCTATTTATTTCACGAGTATCTACCATTTATATAAACGAAGTTCACTAAAAAAATTATACAAGTGTTTAAAGTCTCAACATCATGCTTAATATGACGAGTAAAGAAAAATAAAGACACTACTCTTTAATATTTAAGGGCGGTAAAGCCCCAACATTTGATCGCATGATCCCTATTATAAGACTTAATCCACAGCGCACTGTGTAGTTAAATTTTAAGTTCTGTGGGCACACTGTGATATAGAAGAGTTGAATAGGGATATGTCGATCAATTCCAATATTTGAGATATAACGGTGTCTCTTATTTACTCTTCACAGTGTAGTATAATTTCACATTTTTAGTCATTTCATTTGAATACATTCAGTTAATATTTCCACTACTAAGTATTCAACTCAATGAATGTCAAGGGCTCTGATTTGGAGTGTGGCTTAAAAAATTTAATACAACACGCACTTAGAATCGACACTGTTTGTTTATTGTTAACACTATACTATATATAAATATAAAAAGCTTCAACAACCCCAAATTGTAGCCACTAAAACGTATTATACTTTAATTAATAACTCTCGTATTTTGTTGATAAATCTAAATATCTAAAAAAGTTTTTGTTTATAACAGTGACTAGACAATTATAGCAGCAACAATGTCAATATATGTTTGTATATTACATATAAATATATTTATAAAAATGAACAAAAGTTGCGTTAAAGCTTACATTTGCACGTGGTTCTGAATTAAGTAAATTTGATTGATAGTTTTATTATCCTGGAAAGCAGCTAATATACTTATGACCCTGTTTGCATTTTGCAGGTTCAATTAAAATTGTTAACAATCACTAATAAATTTTCCAATGGGAGAAACATAACTCTTTATCTCTTGTGGTTAAAAAAGAGCAACAGCTAAATCTAATCATTTGTGTTTAATAAAATGTGCGCAAATTAACAACTAGTGACTATGATTTATTTATGTGTCTAGAAGCACAATTTGCAATATAATTTTTATATATTGTTGATTTGATTACAAGACTGATTAAAATATATGCTAAAATGTATGTAGGGTACCCCACAGTAACCGACAAGTATAAAAGAACATGGGAAACTAAGAAAATGTCAAAAATAGGAAAATTCCGAATAATTTACTCCTACGTGCACTATTGTTGTCGTGGAATTTTCTGTTTTCATTGTCATTGAATTAATAGCAAAAAAGTTATTTGTTTTAATAAATATGTACGCCACCTAAATTAATATCCTACTGAATAAATACTAGACACTAATTAATAAAACCTAATATTTTCGTTTAAAAAATTAAAAAGTGGTACCTAATTAATTATTATATATTATAGATAAAATGGCCAATACTTCGGAATCACCTTTTTCACCCAAGTATTTTAACATTTTCCACTTTCATTTGTACCATAGTCCAAAACAAAAAATCAAAAGTAAATGCGGTCGTCGCAATATAGAAATTGAAAACAATTTGAATCACTTCCTCATCATGAAAACATAAAACTCAAATTAGAACAACAACCCTCTCTGTGCAATTAATATTCAGATAATTTCAACCGAAATTTTCGTTTTGGTAACCAAACAATAAAACAAGCTTTTTTATCTAAACGTTACGTTTGCGTCTAAAAACAAGAGCTAAAATGCTTCTAAGTCGCCACCATTTGCTTAATCGTCTCGGTTTTCTATTTGAACCGTCTGTAAACCCTAATTTCTGTCTCTCTTTGGCTCTAATTTCTCGGACTAGAGTGTGAAACGCATCATCGACGAATGTCCTCAATGCCGCCGACGTTTCATAAAAAGGACATCCAAATTGTTTTGCTAACGTCTTACCCTCCTCTGTAGACACTTTTCTTTGCATTTGCAAATCGAATTTGTTTCCTATAAGAACAAGAGGTGTGTCTTCATTAGCACGCACTTTCTGAATCAATTTCCTGTATTCAAGTGCTTCCTGGAAGCTGTGTCGATCAGTCACACTGTAACAGATTAAGAAACCTTCTCCACAACGCATATACTGATCACGCATTGCTGTAAACTCAACCTAAAATAAAACCAAAATAAAAATCGTATAATTATTTAAAAATTTATGTAGTTTATTTTGCATATCAGAATATTAACTACACTTATTTACCTGTCCTGCTGTGTCCAATATATCCAACAGCGCAGGTTCACCATCTATTACAGCTTGCTGTTGATAAGAATCCTCTAAAAAGAGATTTTTAAAAAGCAAATTAATTCAATTTAAAATATGTAGTTTAGTACATTCTAGTATGTAATATAACTTACCAATTGTAGGATCATGGTAATCAAGAAAACTGTGGCTAACAAACTGAAGTGTAACAGCTGTAACATTTCAAACATGTCCATTAAAACAAAAATGTAAAATAGAATAAGAATAGAAGAGCAAAAGGGTGCAATGGAAGTCAGCAAAGAAAAGGAGAATTAGAGCATCTTCTTTATAGAATTATTAGAAGAAAATTTAAATTAAAATTTCATTCGTAAATGATTAGGCTATTCTAATTTTTGGCAAGTCAAAAGATCTTCTTAGAATAAGGAGTAGAATTACATATTCAATAATCTTTGGATTTATGATAAAAACCAAAATTACAAATATATGCACACACCCAAATCAATGCTGACAATAAAATATAAGCATAATATTTCACATTTTAGTCTTTTTGGTAAGAAATGAAGAATTTGTTTACAATTTTAAATAATTTGGGGAGTTAACGAAGCAGGGGGCGCTTCTAAAAATAAAGTTTCATACCTGATTTACCAACACCTCCATCGCCAAGTACCACAATTTTGTACACTCTTACTCCACCTCTGGTAGTATGTAAGCTGTTTTCCGGTGCTATCTTTTGAATTTCTAATCCAGAATCTTTGCCATTTCGTCTAGAATCTTGTCTCAAAAGTTTACTTTTCTTTTTCTGTCCGCTACAACCTGGCGACATTTCTCCAGCCATCAGGCTTTTATAGGTCTCAACAGGTCGTCATAAATGTTTTAAAATTATACCACTTTCCATTCATTTAGGAACCTTTTTACTATGAATTATTAAAAATTAAATCCTATTTGAGTAACAACCCGTCCCTTCTGTTTACATCATATCTGTCAAGTCAGATGTCAAAATTAATAAATACTTTCCATAGATAGCTTCTAATTTTCCATAGATTCCCATGGGTAAAATTCATAGGTCACAACATAGAGGGCACAAGTTGTATTATTTATCTTAATTTTTGCATTTTATTTTTAAAATAAAAAAGTATAAGGTTTTTTTCGGTTCCGTATTTCAAACAGAAAGAAAATACGTATCATACATTTTCATACTTTTAGTTAAGATGAGACTTTCAAATTTAAATTTAAGGAAAATTTTACGGTATAAATTCAAGTAAGAATTTAAAAATTGGGAACATCAATTTTTTTATTTTGTAAATATTCTCCGAATGTGTAGTTTTCTATTTATGAAAATCTTTATTTTTATGTTTAGCTTATGCTTCGTTGATTGGATATACCATAATGGTGTGATGAAGTGGTTATAATCATTTGTGTTATGTTCTTTATAAATTTTTGGTACAAATAAAGAAATTTTTTGTAATGTAACAACAGAAATTGTACAATTGGCTTTTTATTTTTGAATAAATTCTTATTTTGAATGAAGCAGCAATTACATTTTTAAATATATCTTAATCTAGACACAGTTATTACGAATACATTATAAATACACAGGCTGTTTTGTTGATAAATACATTTTCTGTTCTTTTTTTTTTTTGGAAAATGGAGATTGATTATTTATTACCTGTTAATTTTTTTTATGTCGAAAGGCGATACAGACTAATAAAAACTAAAGTAACAGTCTTTCAATTATAAAAGATGTACATACAAAAAGTTACATGTTTTTTTAACAAAAAGAGACGCCTAATATTCTAAAAATACTGCTCACTATTCTACCACTTTATGTACATTTGCTATTTACTAACTGGCCCTTAAAAATTGTACAGGGATGTTCCACGATCGATACTTCGCAAAAAGGAAGGAGGGAAACACTCGTTGCTTTCATTTATTACAATAATTAACGTACGTGGTATCTTGCCTGTGTGTGTATATCTAATGAATTAAGAGATAAAAAGGAAGAAATAAACATATTTATCGAATTTTAAAAAACTATTAAAAGATGCATGTAACTACATACTTTAATCTAAGTACAATAATGATAAAAGTGAAATTAAAACAGTAATTAGCAAATAGGTAATAATCATTTTGTAAAATCATTTGGGAAACCAACAACAAGTATTTCCTTCAGAAATAAAAATATTAAAATGATTCAAGATTTTTCGTTTCAAGCACATTTGTAAAAAGGAAGATTTTATAATGTTGATATTTATAAATGTCTTATTTTATTTTTTAATATTCCTTGAGAAAAACATAAGAAATAATACACTAGACAATTTTTGCCTAAATATTTCGAAAAAAGGCTTACACGAAAGGGGTCAACTCCACTAAAATCATAACATTTTCTTTAGAAAAGTTTTGATGCATTTGTTTGTTACTGTAACAGATTGTTAATTTATTAACTTTAAAAGTTTAGAAATATTTTTATGCTTACCTAGAGTAAAAAAAAAATAATTAAAGCTGATTCAGTAACAATGTTCTCACGATGAAAATTTTTTTGAGAAAATTTTATGGCCTTTTCGATGGACTTTTTCGTGTAAGTCTTTCTGTTCACAAGATATTTTAAACGAAAATGAGTAGTAAAGTGCTTTATTACATGTCGTTCTTATGAAAATTAAAAAGTCTAGCGGACCACCAATAAATACCGATACCATTAAGTCATCTTAGATAATGTCTTTTTTTACTTGCATGAAGTATTAAACTTGTTAAAAAAAATTGAACCATCCTAAAATACATAAAAATATATTTTACATACAACACGCCATTGTCATAGTTATTTTACCTAACGACGTATACTGATGTTAATTAGGTAAAAAAAAAACACTTGCATACTCAATAAATTATATACAAGGAGGTTTCAAGTAAAACGGTGAAAACGAAAACGCTTTTATGATGATTAAATGTTTCGTTTTCATTTGGTTTTTCTTCTTCATCTTCTTTTTGTTTCGCTGATTTAACTAGGTATTTTATAACTAACCAACCAGATGTAGAGAACACTTTTAACTTTAATTATAACCATTAGGTATGTATTATTATCATTATGAACCACATATTTATCTATTATATATTGTGTATTATATATATCTCTATGTTTATAAAAGAACAGTCTTTAAAATAAGTTTAAACTCGTTTTGTGCACTAAGTTTACTCTTCTCATGATTAAGTAATTATTAGGTATTTATGTATAAATAACGCTATATAAGATGAAACGAAGAACGAACGTCCCGATGAATAAATAAAACTATTGCGGACAATAATAATAAAAATAATATTATTTAACGTCACAGAAATAAAAATGTTCTAATTTATTAATAACACTTTTTATTTATTAGATAATTTTTAAGAGGCGAGGGCAGTTCTGCTCGTGGGCGGTGACGATTGCGCAAAAAGCACCCCCTGGTATGTTATACCATTTAACTCCATACTAACAACTAATGAACTATCACCACCTCGACCATCACCTGAAATAGAAAAATACAGGATTATAAAACACTAAATTACTAAAGTGATTCCAACCAAATGTTATGAATTGTCATAACAATAATAAATTTTTTTTTTTTGAAAACTTAATTATCTAATTTCTACTTTTATTGGGTTAATTCTCACTTATCTTCTAAAAAAGTTAGAACAAATATATTAAAAAAAGATTAGAGGAATCAAAAAATTAAAATAAAATAAAACAAATAAAGTATGCAAAAAATAAGTAAATTTTCAATTAATTTCTTGCGTGACTTAATTACGGTTAATTGTCACATTATTTGTCTACAAAAATTTTCGTACTCGCGGAATTTCCCCTCTCACCCCTTATCGACGATTGTGAAGCATCGAAATAGAAAATTAGTTTAAAGCGCCAAAATATTTCGCCGAAGTAAAATGAGATAGACTAGGCGTAATTAAACCACATAAGCATAAATTATGCATTATGTAAGTGAAGACCAAATTAAAAAGAAAATTAATTAAAAAACAAGGACTTCATTTTTACTAATAGCTGTTGATGGTATGTTCCTACCTCGACTATTAATTTTAATATGTGTCGCTGGTGATAGAGATTTACTTTCGACATCGTCTTTTATGAATTTTTTCGCGGGTGGTGGAGATTCCCGTTCGGACTCCCTTTTGACGAGGGGCGGATGGGGCGGTGATTGCATCTGGTTCGGTTCTGAGAGATTCAAGGCTTCCTTCTGAGGTTCATGAACGACCTGATGGTTATTATTATATAAGTTCCACAACGTCATGCGTGACATTTCCAAGGGGTTGAGAGGTGACGTTGCACTTGGTGGTGACATGTCCCCTTGTCTCGGGGGCGTAGATGCAGAATTCCGCATTTCTTTGTTTAACAGTTTCACGTATTCCATCATCCTAGCTTCGAACTCGCTTGGAGCAAGACCAGGGATGGGCCCGCCGTTTAAGGGTTGACTCATGGGTTGAGGGTGGCTCGGATGGTGGGCTCCGTTGTGTAAACTAACACCCCCACTCATTACAGAGTTCATGCGGGCCGCAAACTGTTGTTGTTGAGATACTAGGGTGAGGGGTGACATCTGGGTAGAAGGAATAGGTGACCTCTGGACGTTGTCGTACTGACCGTAACTACTTCGTCTACCTTCCCTTCGGTTGCCATCTATCGCTGCTTGCAATTCGGCGGGGGTGCTCAATCGCCTTTTTTCACATTCGTACGGATACAGGTACTTCATATACCTAAAACGAAAAGGAAATAAGCCCAAGAAAATTAAATGGGTTACTCCCCGTAGAATAAACTAAATAAATTATTAAAATTCAAAAATTTTCAGTCCTAGTAATTAATTAAGTGTAATCAATTAATTCATTGATTACGAAAATTCTAATTACTTGAAGAACCAAAACGTAATTACTTTTTCAAGAATTTTTAAATCTTAAAATAGTTAACGTTATTTTCTTAGACCAACATAAGATTAGGTACTTATCCGATGCTTTAAAACTACAACACTCTTTTTTAATGTTTCTTATGTTTTCTTAAAGCATTATTTTTGTGATAAAATATACCTACTTTATATGCACCACATAAAGTTTAGGTATGTAAAATCAAGGATTGAAATAAGTGTTATTCATTTGACCATACGATTTACATTAAAAAAAAAAGTTAAAAAAAACATTTGTACTAGAATTAAGACGTAAAGTTTATTTTTATTTAAAGAAACAACAGCAGACTAATGGATTTAGGGTATTTTTATTGGCCGGCCGTGTCATAATCTAATTATGATGAGTTCAACGAGTCAATGATTCATATTTTTGAAAGGTGATTAGGCGCAAAAATACAATTTTAGATAGTTACGATTTTAAACTACATACATATAGGTATCCATAACAAATAATATTAAAAAAATATAACAACCAAATTATCTGTTTTCTGATTAGGATATTAAAAAAAAAACAGAAAAAAAAATTAAATTCATATATACACCCTTAGGACTAATAATAGAAACACTATTTTTATTTTTGTTATTTTTGAATTTCGATTGAATTTTTGAATAAAAAAAGATAATTATCTAAAAAACATTTCTCTATCGACTACATTGTGGAGGTGTCAAAGAGTCTATTGGGAAGGAAAAAATATTTTAGCCGTTAGTTATCCCTTATTCCAGAATTACACAAGGTTGAAAAATGAAAATTCAGTATACAGGGTAACCTAAAGTCTATTAGACGTTTATGAAAAAATAAAGGTAAGAAAATTTGGAAAAAAATCATGTAACAGTTATCTACGACACTTGATCTGCATTTCAAGAATACATATTTTCAATTTGGTGGCACTTCTGTCTGTTTACTTTTTTATTTTAAATGGAACACCCTATATTTTTTACATAATCGGATGCATAATTAAATTCTGAATCGATCCACACAGTATGTTCTTACACTTAATTTGTATATTTTTAAGTTATTGAGCATTTTAATGAATAATAATAATTTCATTACTCAACAATGTGATTTAAGTATGCTTTAGAGAATTTTATTCATTTTTTAAATGTATATCAGATGTAACTACTACACGATTTTTTTTAATTTTTCCACCGTTTGTTTTCCATAAATTAACATAAGGGATGGAGAAGCTAACCTTTACACTCCATAACCTGACCCACATAATACTGGGACATATGTCTAGTTTCATTTTCAATTTCATAATCTTTGTTTACGTATAACATCGTAACGTCAGACGGAGAAATGGTGTAATCCTACTTGTTCCTGTAAACCTAAATCTACAGAGGGTGGGGATGTTTTTTAGATAATTGCCAAAAAAAATTCTAGCAAGTACATTTTACAACTCATTTTTATTATGTTATGTACATAAGGTAGTAAGGCCAGATTATGTAAGGGTCGTTTTAGATATAATTAGGTCTTATCATCTGCCCCATTACCAACAAATATATTTTGTATTTTTATGCCCTATTTAAACGGAACCAACTGCTGTTGTTAATTTAAACTAAATTGAATTACTAAAACTGGCAGTTGTAAATCGATGGATTGAGTCATCATTCATGTCTGTAGAAATACATTTGGCTACATTCACAGAATGATTCAAAAGAACGCATCAGATAAACCAATTGATTTGTTTATTTACAAAGAGTAATCACGACGAGATCTGAAACGTTGTTATTAATCTTGATAGAAAGATAACTCAACTGATGTATTTGTTAATGAGCGCCAATTTTAATGTGTATTTGTGATTATGACAAACGTTTTAAATATGTACCTACCTACAAGAATAACGTTATTAATAAAATCAATACCAACAATAATCAATATTATCACTAAAAAAATAGAAACTCCAGGTACATTCTTTTCTTCATTTCATTCATTTCTTACGTAAAATAAATAGGTACTTCAAACTAAAAAAAGTTATACAAAATTTGAAAATGAATGGATGGATGTAAACACGTTTTCTAGCGATAACTGGGAAATGAACTCCATCTAAATTTAACTATAACAAAAGTTTGTAATTGTGATAAAAAAGGCTTAAGAGGAGCATAACACATAGTTAAAAGTTAGGATAACTCTGTTAGATATAGGTAAGTATACAAAATTTTTTTAGCGCTGTTTTTTAGATACATATACGCAGAAAAGTATTATTATATATTTGAAAGTCTATTATTAATTCGAAATGATTCAAAGCGGCGTCTATATGGCAATCTTCAAGCAGCCATTCTTTGAGCTCAATATAGAACTGATCATTTATCTAGAAACCGACCTGTCATCTGTCAGGCAGAGTTAAATTAACTGCTTATGAGATACACACGTACATATCGCATACATAGATATATATTTAATTTATTTCGAGACGATGCCGGAATGTCATCATCAAATAAAACATACTTTTACTATTAAATAGAAAAAGAAAAGAAAAAAGTAGATCGAAAGATCAAAACCGTTTTAAAAAGATTCAGGTCTTATTTTTTTATTTTTGACATTCCATGTCCTTACTGTGAAACACAACTGCTATTTTTGATCTAAAGATATTACAGGTAGGTAGGTACATTTCAAAAAAGAAAATCTAATTGAATTTAATTGATATTTATATTAACGATATAAACAAAGAAAATTTACTGTTCTTAAGGGACTGTTCACAAAATACGTTCGCATACAAGGGGGGGAGGTCCTGCTGAGTGTGACAATATGTGACAAAAGGGAACGGGGGGTAAAACGGCAACGTGACGTTCGCGTTCATCAAAAAATTTTACTGAATTTTTACAGAACCCTTTGGGCCTTCTGATAAATAGAAATATTATTTATTTGTTCGTTACAAAAGATATTTATTGATTTATTTAAATTTTATTCTGAAAATAAAATAAATATTTTTGACTATCAAAATTTGTGTATTATCAATCAAAAATTTTTCATGTTCAGGGGAGGGGGTGTTTAGATTTTGTGACGTAATATTTACAGGGGGTCACAGAAAGTGTGACACAGCGTGACAACCGGGGGGTAGGCGGTCAAAAAAAGCTAATTTTCGTGTAACGTATTTTATGAACACAAAAAAAATTAATGTTCTATATTGGGGAGTACCTAATTAATAGGGACCTCAACTCCCAACGTATCACAACCTCAAATTTTTCAAATTAATAATTAATTAAATTTCTATTTCTTTAAACATGAAATTAAAAATATATTATAAGTACATTTAATTAAAACTAAAACTTACTGTGTCCTTAAAGTAAAAGCAGCTGACGTTATAGAGGATGGTAAGTGCAGCCCTTTGATTATTTCCTGCCACAATTTTTTGTTTATCACATCTACCAGTCCCCCTCTGGCTATAACCAAATTGTACAATTCGTACAAATCCAATACTGATTTGGCCATTATTGGTAACCGATTTATTGGAGTCCCTGAAACAAAGGAGAAAAACAATCATTTCTAATTCAAGAAACATCAGCCAAATGTTTTATCAATACAATTAGTCATAAAAAGAAAATTAAATGGTACCTGTAAGTAAATGCATTGGGCGAGGTAGGTAAATAATAAGAACATACTAATTTATTAAAGCAACATAGATGTGTACAGAAAGAACCTTTTACTAAAACGGTCTTCATGCCTAAAGAAACCCTTAAAATTTATTTTAAACAAGTAAAGGTTTTTTTGGAAGTACATCGAAAAATAAATAAACCCAAAAAGCCCAAAGCTTTGGGGTGGGATTTATATATACCGTAAGAGCTTCAAATACATCAATAAGCTTTTAACTTTAACTCCAGCTTTGATTGTTTTGCCTTGCTGTTAACAAGTTTGAGGGGCCTCAAGTTCATTAAAAGAATTTCATAATTCTATGACCAAGTCCCAACTAAGTATTTGTTTGAGAATAGGCTTCAAATACGATGCTTCTATAAGCTCTCAAAGGACTTAAAGCACGTTTTCAAATACAAAACACTAAACCTCTGCCCAGCTCTGTGTATAAATACCTAAAATAGTAAATGAATAATGATATTATATATATGGCGACACGTTTAAAAACTGAGGCAAAACTCAGAGCTTTTTGAATTATTATTCGATATAATCATTTAATTCTCTATTAATCTTCAATGCATTTTTAAAATTATGTCATAATGAGGCTGTTGGGTCAATCTGAAATACGGCCCTCTGACGTGTTTGCATTCCTAAAATTGAAATGGCGCCAAAATATTATTAACGTTTGTGTTTTAATTAATATACCTAAATAAACAGCAACATTTAGGTTTGAAAGAGTGTTCCTCATTGTCGAAATCTAATTATTGAAAGAAAAAAATACAATCAGATATTATTTATTGTTCATTGATATAATGAATAACACCTACTCAAAATTACTTTAAAAAAAAGTACCACAAACCGTATTTTTAATACCTACTTTGCAAGTCGCATACGAGATAGATAATGTTAAAAATTATTTTTGTTGCAAGCGAACTTGTATTCAAAGTTATTAAAAGAATTTCTGTTCGTTCGTATTTTCTATTTTAAAAAAATTAACGGGGTCGTTACTGAACCAGTTGTACTGGTCATGAACGTACGGAAATGAAAGAAATAATTTTTCGAATTAGCTAAGGATTTATTAACGAGGACGGACGGGAAATACGAGTATGATAAGGATGCGAATGTCAATTTGAAATCCTATTCAAATTTTATTTATTGACTCGTTTATAAAACGAGATTTCGGACGTCAAACTAATCATTACACCTGTTATGCGGATACGAATGTTTTTACAGGTGACAAAACGTTATATTTATTGTACCACACTGGATGATAGTTGCCAAGTGGATATTTAGAATACATAGTTCAACAGCGAAAAATGATACAAATTAATTCACACTTAACACAATATAATAGGTATTTGTCTCGTACAACAAACTGAAATAAAAAACAATACAAAAAAGATTGTGCAGGATGCAATTCTTTTGTGAATTTCCTGATTTTTTACTATAAGGATCATTTACACGCCTCAAATAAATCAAGAAAAAGAAATAAAAAAGTAATTCTGCCTTGTTTTCTTTTCCCGCGGGTTTGTTAAATGTAAAAATATTGAGAGCAACAGTAAGCTAATGTATATATAAAGGATAATGGCTGTTGGCAACAATAAGAAAATGTAATACGTCGCCTAGTCTATCAACAATTAAACATCAAACCTCCGCGGGTATTTTTGAATAACGAAAAAGCTTTGTAGTGTATTATGTACCTACGTTATAAAGGAAAAATTCGAGGATACACCTGATTTATAATAAAGCTGTATTTTTACGTAGAGAAAAAAAATATATTTATAAATTTATCTATGTATATTTACAGGGTGATTCATTATAATGTCGCCCCCCTTTAACTTTGTTATTTCGGGTGTCCCAAAAAAAATAAAAGTATGGTTATGTAGATGCTAAAAAATAGTTTTTTTCTATTTATAACAAAAATTTGAAAAATGATCAGTATGCAGGGAAAACCAGAAAGTTCGTTTTTTTTACTGGATTACTCTAGATATGAATTTATTTTTCGATTCCTCGTGAAATTCTAAGAATAATTTATAAATATGACATACCGTATACCTAAATTGAATAGTTTCTGAAATATTCGCATTTGAAATGTTATCGTCAAATAATTTATTAAACAATCGTTACAAATCAAGAAGTCCTAGGATACCACGCTTTTTATTGAAAACAAATAACTAACAGTGACGTTATAAGTATAAAAAAACCGTGTATACGACCACCAAATTGAAAACCTCGATCATCTTAAAGATTTGATACGGAATTAAATTAATAATTTAAATGAAAATAACCCAGCATTCATAACAGATTGATTACAGAAAATGCAAAGAACCCTTATACAATGCGTTGAAGAAAATGGAGGCCCAGTAGAGCATCTTTATATTTAACTAAAAATTGGTTTTGTTATATTATTTATTGTTAGATTTCTTGACTTGTTGTTTAATAAAATATTTGATGATAACATTTCAAATGCGAATATTTCAGAAACTATTCAATTTAGGTATACGGTATGTCATATTTATAAATTATTCTTAGAATTTAACGAGGAATCGAAAAATTAATTCATATCTAGAGTAATCCAATAAAAAAAAACGAACTTTTTGGTTTTCCCTATATACTGATCATTTTTCAAATTTTTGTTATAAATAGAAAAAAAGTATTTTTTAGCACCTACATAGCCATACTTTTAATTTTTTTTGGGACACCCGAAATAACAAAGTTAAAGGGGGGCGACATTATAATGAATCACCCTGTATATGAGTATGTTTTTTAGTAATTTTCACCAATCAGAGCCATAAAAATTCAAAATTTTGACTAAACACATTTTATTATATTTATAAAAAATTCAATTATTTTCCTTTATATCTAGGTACGTTAAATTGATAAAAAAAAAAATGAGAAGTCATAAAAAACATTTGCTGTTTTTTTACGATATTTTATTAGAAGAAAATCAAAAATAGGCGCTCAATGCATCAAAATAAATAAACGCTGTTTATTAATTTAAATATTCGACAGACAATAACATATTATGGTGGATAAAGCGCCTATTTTTTTTTAATAAATATCGAAGAAAAACCAAAAAATTCAAGAAATATATGCCATGTTTTGTTGCTTTTCTCACATAACTTGCCATTTTTTTTTTTGCTTACCAAATAATCGTAAATATAAAGATAAATAGTAGAATGTCTTATAATTATAATAAAATGGCTTTACCTATTCAAAATTTTAAAGTTTCATAATTATGATAGGCGATAATTATTAAAACGTTTATACCCAATTAGTTTTGAAAATACAATATATAGTTTACAATAGCTTTTGCCCCTGAAATCAGTAGTTAGTTAAAATTTCAAAGTCAATTAATTGGCTCTAGTAATTATTCTTTGTTATTTTTCATTAAATTTTATTTCACATACTTAGGGATCAAAATCTGAAAAATTGAGAGGTTTCATACTAAATATAACGAAAAAGTGTATTAGGCTCGATTTTTTTAAATATATATAGATTATTGTTGAGGGGCTGTTCGAAAAATACGTCACGCTAAAATTAGCTTTTTTTGACCCCCCTCCCGGTTGTCACGCTGTGTCACACTTTCTGTGACCCCCTTGTAAATATTATGTCACCACCCTGAACATGATAAACTTTGATTGATAATACACAAATTTTGATAGTATAAAAACAAAAAACATTTATCGGTTTTACACCAAAAAATTATCGATGTTGTTGAGCGTTTGATTTTGAAATTGTACTTAAAATTTTGATGAAATTGTTAAAATATCGAGGTTGAGTGCAATCTGGTAAAACTTCGAAATCATGAATTTGACTGTTCTTCCTCCTCCCCAAGTATCAACTTACATAAGTCAATTTATTTATGCTCCGTTGCAAAGTTCTTTTTGTTGATTTCACACAAGAATTAGTGTCCTATGTTTTCACCCATGGGATTCCCTAAAAATGCCCATCTAATTTAACTGTAATTGTGTGTGATATTTTCTGGGTTAAAAATTTACACACTATTGACTTCTGATTTTGCTTAGAAGGCACATAACACAGTGGCAGAACCACGAAAGGGAGTTCGAGTCCTGTCTTCCCACCATCGAGATTCGAAAAACCAAAATTGGACATTGTTTATTTCAATCTATATTTAATAAGAATATAAAACTTTGTAATTTATATATATATATATATAAAAGCAAAATTTTATTTTCATAATAAAATTTAAATAAATTAATAAATATCTTTTTTGCTAACGAACAAATGAATAATTTTTGTATTTATCAGAAGTCCAAGGATTCTGTAAAAATTCAGTAAAATTTTTTGATGAACGGCGAACGTCACGTTGCCGTAGACCCCCCCGTCCCCCCCTTGTCACATCTTGTCACACTTAGCAAGACCCCTCCCCCCCTTGTATGCAAACGTATTTTATGAACGGCCCCTGACTAAAAAAATACAAAATAAGTTAACGCCTAATGGTGTATTTAAAAAAGTATTTTAAAATTCATTATGGTTATGGACGGCTTATGTTTGGACGCTCCACAAAAAAATAGACGTTTATACATTTATATATTGTTAAAATTTACTAATATAATTAATTCATTAGCATCCAACTCGGTTGTTACTTTGTTAAATCATCTTTTATAGGCCCTTCTGTGCTGGGAAGTAAACTCAATAAATTTAGTTCGTTATTGGGCTCTAAGGAGGGTTCTGTGTTGTAGAAGTATTTCAAAATGTTATGAGCTTTGACCTTGGAATGTACAGAATCATAACTTCGCAGGTTAAATAATCATCGTTCCGGTGCGGTTTACGATTCATGAGATTTTGAACGACCTCTATAGAGAACATGACTGCTTCTCTTAGTTCCTACAGGAAGAGTATTTAGAAGGGTAATTGAGCTGCATTTGATTTAGTACACCCGTTTTAATTTCATCACAAGCCGACACTGATTATAATACTTTATCATAATTCGTAGTCCGACAATAAAGTGTCAAACTGTTTCCAGAAATTTATTTTCTCCATCTGAATGGACTTCAAAGGCTTAACCGTTGTATTGTGTTTTAAGACAACGTGCCTACCGGGTGGTTACGGTATTGTGACAGAACACGAGGGGATCAGTTGTTCCTCTATGTCGCGGAGGCGGCTTGGAGGCGGCGGTGATCCCGGTGGTGGAGCTATTTTTGCTCGAAATCCTTTAGTATTTTTAATGGTCCGCCTTTTCCTGATCCGCCTTATTTTGATTACGGACGCGCGTAGGCATAGATATAAAGTTGAGAAAATGAGAAGTTGCTGTACTTCTTATATACCTATACACTTCATGAAAATGCGGGGTAAACTCTGGACCGAAGCCAACTTGTTTAAATTCCGGATCGCGATTTTTGTAAGAACCTTATTAATTTGTCTCACCAAATGTTGACACATTAATTAATATGGGAAGTTAAATCCATATGGCTTTCACTATCGAGCATTTTATTTAAATGGAAAAAAAGGGGTGTGAGATTTGATAATCCCTTCTGGTTATTTGGTCAATGACCCAAAATATCAGTCAGAATTAGACAAAGCCTTCATTAAAATGGTTTCAAGTTCTAAACCCAATGTCTTTAATACTTAAAGTGCTTTGGTTTTTGAAGTTCCGAGTAGTTTTAAAATTCAACGGCATCTAGAATCATCTTGTGAAAGGGACATTGACAACACTGTAAGGGCTTAAATTTACAAACAAGTGGGGCTTCAATAAAATAAAAAGGCTTGAATCCCCAAGAGACTTCAAACAACTTTGAAGGGCTTCAAGCTTATTCAAAGGACTTTAAGCACTTTAAAAGAGTTTCGAGCACATTGAAAGCACTTTCAGCCCCAACTATTTATGCGAGAATGGTCTTGCAATACAGTACTTTTAAGCTCTCAAAGGTCTTAAAGCACAAAGCAATAAAGCTTTGTCCAGCTCTGATATCAGCATGTAATATGTAAGTCAATTATTTCAATAATTATGTAGAGGCATCTCAAAATCTTATGAACTGTGAAATGCGCAAGAACTGCCAAGGGCGGAGCTTATGCTCGGTTATTTATGTAACAATGGACGGAGTTACGTCTCCATAGTCAAAGCCCAGGACATTTCAAAATACTTCTATTCAAATTTAAAGTGGAGGGAGGCTTTTAAATTTGATCTCTCATATAAATGACCTGCCATGTGTCACTTGCTCCGACTTGCTCACTGGCTAGGAGATTAGGTTAAAAGTTTATTAATTTGTCTCCTTCCTAATACTCAATTGTAAAAAAGAAAAGTTTGCATATGTAATAAAAATGTCCTCGTCCAGCAAAATGGTACTTACTAGGTACTTTAAATTAAAAAATCACGTCATATTTCCGTCAAAAAATTTGTGTCAATAATTATATTGGAGGTTATTGTAAGTGAGCTTTATTAATAAATCGTACCGGAATGAGAAACATCATCTGCATGACGCTTGTATTAATAGTTGGCATGATTTTGGTACACACGAGACGTGCGAATATTTTTTCTAATCCACCTTATTTTGATTATAAACTTCTACTATTAGTATATGCCGCGCCGTGAAATTCTATGATACGTAATAACAAGTGAACATCTTTGCTTGCTGGACCTCGGCCAACCAAAATGCTTCAACAATATTTATTTATTTGTTTTTTTTAAATCACCGCATTCCAAAAGAACTAAGGGCGAAATTTAAAATCACAATCGCAAAAAACATTTATCGGTTTTACACCAAAAAATTATCGATGTTGTTGAGCGTTTGATTTTGATATTGTACTTAAAATTTTGATGAAATTGTTAAAATATCGAGGTTGAGTGCAATCTGGTAAAACTTCGAAATCATGAATTTGACTGTTCTTCCTCCTCCCCAAGTATCAACTTACATAAGTCAATTTATTTATGCTCCGTTGCAAAGTTCTTTTTGTTGATTTCACACAAGAATTAGTGTCCTATGTTTTCACCCATGGGATTCCCTAAAAATGCCCATCTAATTTAACTGTAATTGTGTGTGATATTTTTCTGGGTTAAAAATTTACACACTATTGACTTCTGATTTTGCTTAGAAGGCACATAACACAGTGGCAGAACCACGAAAGGGAGTTCGAGTCCTGTCTTCCCACCATCGAGATTCGAAAAACCAAAATTGGACATTGTTTATTTCAGTCTATATTTAATAAGAATATAAAACTTTGTAATTTATATATATATAAATATAATATTATATAGCAAAATCTAAATACATATATAAAATACTAATGTTCGTACGTACAGACAAGGTTTTCTCTATCTCCACCTACTCCAATCAACTTCCTGTTGGGGTGGTAAATACCCCTTAGTTTCCAGGTGGGAGTAAGGGAGTTTGGTCGCGGTGGGTGGAAGTGGGTGGTTGTAAGTGGCAGAAAGGTGAAAAGAAATATTTCTGTCCTTTATTAAGTCATAAGGACTTCCGGAAAGATCTCAAAATTTCTGAAATGATCTAAAAAATTCTAAAATGAGCGCAAACTGTTATTATCGACTTAGAATGTTTGAGAAAGTTCTAAAAATTTCTTGAATGATCTAGAAAGTTTCAAAAAGTGTACTTCTACCTTTCAAAGTGATGTACATCTAAATATTCTAGAGTGTTCTGGTACTAGGAATTTCGATGTTTGATGATATATAAATCAACATTCAGTGACTTTTTGTCAGTTAAATTGTGTTTGCAGTCGAGTGAAGATCAATTGGAAACAAGAGCCAACAGTGACCAAAAAATTGAAATGTTTAATGGCCGAATAAGTATCTCAATATCTACGTTATCTATGATATAAATCTATAATATCTACGTTAAAAAATAGATCCTTACATATTTTTTATGGATACCATTAAACATGTGATGTATTTTAACCTGAGCAACGCCGGGTTTCACTGCTAGTATTATAAGGTACCTGATACAAATAAGGTCTATGCTCAAATAAGGCCTGTAGTGCGGAAAAGTCATTTACAATATATTTAGATCAAAAATACATCACACACGGATAGACGACAGTCCCACGACTCAGGAAACAGTGCGCGAGAGGCCCGCTCGCGCTCGTAGCGACACTTGTGGCCGGTCGTTTGTGGCAGACGAGCGTTTTTATTGCGCGTTATTAATTTGTCGTAATTTATATCGAATTTTAATACGTTATTCTTTGAAGTTTTGTTTCAAGTAATGTATACGGATCACAATATAACTCATCAAAAAGCTATCAAAAGTCAATCCTATCTCCCGCCACACCTGACCTTCGAGTATTTTCATCTGCCTCCCCCATAGAACACGTATACCTCCTCGAATAAATATTAATGACCAAAATTGTCTCGAAAATTATGGTACTTATTAAGTTCCAAGGCCTTATTTAGTTACCTTGTTTAATTAAGGCCTGTGAAAATAATTTTATTTTTCAATATTTAATAATATTTTTGAGAAGATATGTTAAGTTTCTAATTTGTGTTTGTTTGGATACCTTTCTTTATATATTATTCCCTATTTCTTGTTTATATGCGACTTCAAGTATGACTAACAATTTAAGCATAATATTTAGTAAAATAACTTACAAAGTTGTTCAAGGAACTCATGGAAATACTTGATAAAAGGCTCAGAAATATATTAATACTCTAATAACAATATTCCTACAATTTAAAGATATAGGCTTTGTTCAATCACTACGTTTTAAAAAGGCCCAAAGCTGAGGTTCTAGACTTACCTCTTTTTGAGTAATTTTTGATAAAAGATTACAATATGTTTTCTTAATTACTTAAAATATATGAACCAAAGAATAATGCCTCGCTTTTATTTATCACCTTTTCCAATAATTTATCAAGATTTGAGTGTTTCAAATTAGGTAGGCCTTATTTGTATCACTTACTTTATATGTCTTAACAACAGCGTTCCATTAGGCCCTTTGGATCAAGAATTCTAAACATTGTTATTGGATTAAATACTACAACTCTCAGATAGAACTTCAAATTTTGAAATTGGTATAAGTAACCCCCTTAAAAAATGTCCTACATGTTTTATTCCCTTGTATGTAAAAACTGAAATAAAGTATACCCAAGGCCAGGAGCAGCCTTCTCAGGACCTTTTTGATCAAAAGGGTAAATTAGATGGAAATTGACGTTTGACTTGTAAAAAGTTTTTATGTGTTTTTAGTCACGCTACTGTGTTTAAAGATTTACCTACTGAGTAAAAAAAAAAATGGTGGGTGCATTCCTTATACAGTAGAACCTTGATAACTTAAACCTCGATAACGTAAAAACCTCTATAAATTAATAAAATTTTGTGTTCTCTTCCCCTCGGAGTCCAAAACCTCTTTTACTTAAAATTTGAACCCTCTATAACTTAAACGAATAATTTGGGCATCGCACCTCAGTAAATAATAAAATTGATGTAGAAAGTGTGAATTGTTTGAAACAAAAAAAAATTATAACCGACTTTTTTAAGTAGAATAAAATAAACTTGTATAAACGTACCTTTAACCCTAAAATAAAGTATGTATGTACATAATAACATTTCGAAGTTTAATTTACATTGAACCTAGCTCGTCTACCTCTATAATTCCTAAACAACGCTCATAAACGGACCTCTGTAAGTAAAAATATAAACCAATAAAAACTTCTTAACTTAAACCCTTAGTAAGTAAAAACCTCAATAACTCAAATTATTTAACGTTTCCCTTGGTCTTTATCTTATCGAGGTTCTACTGTACCATGAACTGTGCAGTGCATATGCTTTCGTTGTTGCAATTTGGTTTTTTACTTTTTTATCGTCCTAATAAGAACAACGATGTCAGAAATAAGTTGTTGTAAGGACTTTAGATTGCTATAAAAGTGGATGCTTGTTTTACCATGATACTTAATTTCTTGTAGGACCCAAAAGAAAGAAGAAAAAAAACAAAACAGAAATGCGGCTTTGACAGACATCAAACGTAAGAAACGCATTATGGTTGCATTTGTTTCACAAGCAGATACATAAAATTGTTCAAAGACCGCGACCCTTAAACGTATTTTTATATTTCAAAACAAAAATAGGATCGATAGCAACCAACTACTACAACAGCTGATGTATCTAAAACAAAGACTTACAAAAAATATACTTCTATAGAAATTAAGTAGGGTCAGGTGGGGTAATTGTAAACAGGTTCTTTATTTCGATGGAATAGGACTCTTGATTATTCCAACTAATGGGAATTATAGATTGTGATGTTGACTTTTGACGGTTGGATGCTTTAGTGTGCTAAACAGCAGAGGAAGAGTGTCGCAATATTTTATGTTAAACAGTGAAAATATTTCTATATAATATATAATTTTTGGGGTAATTGTGAACACGGCTTTATAAATATAATTTTCATTGGAATTCACGTTTGAAAACAAATTGTTTACTTTTGCCCCATTAAAAACCTTTATAAAGCCAGTACAAACAAGATGATTGTTCACATTTACCCCTAAGTTTTTGACTGCGTTAATAAGTGAAGGGGTAATTGTAAACTTAAGTAAAAAAATCAGAATTTGCATATTTAACAATATAAATTTACTTAAAACCAAACAGGGACCTAAATTAATCATATAGTCGCCTAAATTTAATCTTCATCTAAGATACATTGAGCTTCAAAAGTCAAACTTCCAAAATCGTTCACCTGACCCTAAATTTGTAACAATCATCTTAGAAATAATTAATAATCAATCTTAAAAAACTTTTCAAAATATTTGCCGTTTTTCCTGAAACACCCATTACATTATGCATTTATCACTAAATTCATAAATATAATTTTTATTATGATTGTCCTACTAACAATAAGTGAATATATAATTTTGTTTTAAGAAGTTGAGAAAGTTTTTCAATTTACTTTGATTTTCTTGAGAAGGCTGAAACCTTTTCCTCATTATAAAATCTGCCAGGAGGGGGGAGGGTCATGATGTCAACATTAAAGTCTCAAATTGCTTTAATTATGGTAATGATAAAAGTAATAATAATTAAATAAATATAGAAGACACGATTTGTGGAATACCTTGACAACTTTCCGTCGTCATAACAATAATTATTATTATAGATAATGATAATAATCGGTTTTGACACGGTCGGTGGGTTTGCACTAAAGAAAGGGAAAAAGTAAGAAGTCGTCTGTCGGACACGGAGGAAGGAAGAAGAAGGCAAGCAAGCACCAAGCAGGCCAGGCCAGGCAGGAGCAACATACATTGCAACAAATAATGCAACATGAAGGACATAAAATGTACTTTCAGTGCATTCCGACAAGCAGGCTCGTAAAAGTAACACTTCCAATACGGCTGCCACACTGAAACCATAACTTACGACTGGTGACATTTATGCATTGCCCGGTAAGGTGCGAGCGAATAAACGATACGACGACACTGTCAATGTATTTGTGTTTGGACGTGTGCGTGAGCGTGAAAAGTGTGTAAGGGTTTCGCGGAACTTGCATGTTTGTACATAGTACATTATTCGTATGTTAATTGTAGCAGACGAAAATCAGGAATAATCAGCAAACCTATTCCAAAGATTTCATCTACAGACCAAGATTACCCATTTAGCCTTGTATACGTAGGTACGTTGAGAGACTAATCATGTAATAGGAGGAGTATCACATATTAATGAAGTTGCAGAAGGATGAACACTATCACCCCTACTATTTTTAAGAGGTTAAGGATATATTTAAAGGGATAAATTATTAGCAGCAAGGATGATCCGCAAACCCAAGCTCCTTTAGTATTAGCCAATGGGGGAGGGGTAGCCGTTAAAATAGGTAGTTTTTTTTCGGTTTTAAGTTAGTGCATAACTCAGCAGAAGCATTAGTGAATATAATTGAGACCTAATTAAAAGTAGGGAGGTAATTAACGTTTCCGCCAGACTGATCAAAAAGTTTCTGAAGTAATATAATATATTTTTTAGGCATGTTTATTAAATCTTGGAGGGTAATTACCCCCATTGAAAGCGCCCCTGTTATTACCGTCTAGCAAAGAAAAATTAAAAGCAGTTCAATGTTTAAGTAAAAGTAAATGAAACCGCGGTAGTGACAGGGAGCATAGAATAAAAAATATATAAGAGAATTGAAAATATATAGGGTAAGAACTGAAGATCAAAAAAAAAAAACTAGAAAATGTAGCCGATTTTCTACCCTAAAAAGGAAATGAAGAAGAAAAACGTTATTAAAAATGAATGGGCGAGAAACCTGAACTACGAATACGCCAAAAAGAAAACATTTGGAGGCTTTTGGGATGTGGCATTATAGGCATAAAATTTGGTATGGAGTTAGCTGGCACCCTGGATTAACACATAGGCTACGTTTTACTGCGGGAAAATATCTTATTCCCATGGCAAAATCGATGAAAATGAATTCGCGGAATATTATAAATGCGAAAGTAACTCTGTCTGTATGCTACACAATCTCGCCTAAAATTTACTGAACCGATTTAAATGAAATTTGGTACAGAGATAGTCTAGAGCCTGAGAAAGGATAAAGGCTCCTTTTTAATGCTAAAAAGGGGTTGTAAGGGGTTGAAATAAGAAAGTTAGTGCGGAAATTCCGTTATTTTTGTGGCGACTCAAACCAGCCGCGCCAACTCTCGCGCTTCAGCCTCCTCTCGCTAGATGACCAGAACCTCAAAGCCCACACGGTCTGACGATCAGAGCATAATTCTCGATCTCCCCGTAAAGACGAACATTTTCTAGCATCGTCACACTCCTCAGGTGTCTAAGGCAGGGAGCACGTCGTCAGCCTTTTAGTGATGAGTCCAGACGTGCTCCCGGGACGAAACACAAACAAAAATTTTGTCTCTTCCTAGCGTACCTCATTCCATACGCTTAATTTTTAAAGATAGAAGCTTGAAACTTATTTTTTAGGCTTTTGATTAGATATAAATAAATACGACATTCAATGTTTGTAAAAATTTTACCCTAAAGGGGATAAAATTAGCCGATGAAAGTTTTTGTGTAATGACGTCGTCCAAAAAGCTTACGGCCCAGAAAATTAAAATATTAATTGTAAAAAGTTATAAGAGGGTTTGTTTATTTGGATCAATAAAAATAGTTGAATACTAAGCTATATAAACTATTTTTAACTATAATTGAACTATATTAATCTATAATTTAATAAATGCGAAAGTAACTCTGTCTGTCTGTGTGTTACGCAATCACGCCCAAACTACTGAACCGATTTAAATGAGAATTTGGTACAGAGATAGATAAGTAGATATAAAAGCTAGAGGCTTGAAACTTATTTTTAAGGCTATTGATTATATATAAATACAACATTTAAAGTTTGTAAAAATTTTACCCTAAAGGGGGCAAAAATAAGGAATGAAAGTTTTTGTGTAATGACGTCGGCAAAAAGGCTTACGGCCCAGAAAATAAAAATATAGAATAAAAAAAATTTAAATGCTGCCGAAAGTTACCATTCCACGCGGACGAAGTTGCGGGCATAGCTAGTACCTTATAACTTTAATCTCAAACAGATAATTGAAATAATATGGATAATGAAATCGCAAAATTTTTATTCATTGATTGTGAGTCAGGAGATTGATATTAAAACCGGGAGTTAGTAGAAACTTCATGAGCTGGGGAATCCCCAAATAAAATCTGAAGAGGTGGTAACTCAAGACTTGATTTTATTTATTGTGCAAAAATGTAGGACAAAAGAAATTAAATTGCGCTTCATGAATTCATGATTTCGAAAAAAAATCTATTTTAGCACGACAGACAACCTTTTGCTACATTCTTCAGTATACCTCTGAACCTCTGATACTTTCTTTTTTCGTATGTAAATTGAGTTTTTTTGGCAGGTGTTTTAATAACATCTAGATTAGATCTCGTACCAATATAAAAACCGATTTATCATTTAGTGGTCGAGTTTAAAATGCATTATGTATACATACGTATAGGCACATATACGTTTAGTATGGTTATTATAATTACATTTATACATATATATGTATATTGCATTTGTGCCTCCGGCTATAGTGTAATCGTGTAAGATGCAATGATTAATTTGTTGTTCTTCGATGAAAAGCGACCCGGCTTACACTTCATTATCCGAATGCGATACTTTTATATATCCTGTTAATGCATTTTTATCCGTCAATGTCTATTTTGTGGCGTATAATTTATATACGTCATCCGTTCGTTGGTAGGTATACGTAGGTATTGCTGGTCTGTATTGAGCCTAAGGAGCCCAACTAGTCAGCAGTAAGTTAAAACGTTTACGATGTATAACCAACCAATGGCCGAAACAATTAGGTGCTTAGCTGATGATGATGATGATGGTGGTGATTACGACGACGATGGCGATGGTTCAAGAACAAAATAAAACAAGTATCAGGATGTAATGGCCTAAGATAATCTATTATAGTATTATCTGTAATATGTATCGAAGTTCAACCTACCCAAAAGAAAAGAATCGATTTGATGTAAGGAAGTGATTCAATCCAGGAAAATATGAAATTTTGATCTACAACATTTAATTGAAAGTTGGTAAGTTTTAACTATTTTAGGTCTAAAATTGATAAGTAAACCAATTTTTTCCTTAAACTCGAATTTTCTTTCATCAAACTAAAATTCTAATCTTGAAGTATCTAATCATTTCAACTAAACAGTAGGCTACTATTTGTTCCATTTATTAGGAGTTATTAGACTTATACTATAAATATTGGTAACCGTTAAACTTTACTTATAAGTACGTGCTAAAATGTACTAATTTTATAATGGTACTAGTCATAATAGAGTCAATCAATTTGATGCCTTGTTTCAATAAAAAGCTTTTTGAAACACAAACGGTTTTCCTGTTTGAAGAAGGCTGAAGAGGTAAAGAGCAACTTTTGCTATAAGTAAGTATTATGTTACTTATATAGTATGTGAACTTGATCCGCAATACAAATAATACGAAAACGCTATTTGCTAAGCTATATTTCTTACCTATAAGTACACATACATATCTATCCAAACGTGTGAGTCAAATTAAAGTGCGAATGTTAATTGATATTTTACAGAAATGTAACAGCAGTTACACAAACATTTGCAAAAAGAAAAAAATGGATCTGTTTAACGGAAACATAGGTGATCGCAAAAGGTATTTCACAATAGTACCAACCAGAAATGTATACCGTGTGCGAAAATGCGGATCTTGATATTGGATATTAAAATTGTTGGAAATTGTGCGAAGATATTTTATTGTGTAATTTTTTAAAGGGAAGGCCCAAACAATTAAGCTGACACCAAGTGTCCGTCATTGTTTTGTTATCCAATGATTATCCGAAATTAATTATTGTGGCACCACTCAAACGAAACACGCGGACGTGTATTCTCGGAAGAATATGTTAACCACTTGTGCTTGCATACAATATCTAATATATAAAATTCTCGTGTCACAATGTTAGTTACCATACTCCTCCGAAACGGCTTGACCGATTTTTATGAAATTTTATATGCATATTCAGTAGGTCTGAGAATCGGCTACTATCTATTTTTCATACCCCTAAGTGATAAGGGTTGTCCATCCCTAACTTTTTATTTTTTGGACGAAATGTTTTATTTTTTTATGATTTGGATTAAAAAAATATGATTGATTGACTCTATTTTTACTTGGCGAAAGTTCATTTTAATATATAATAAATAAAAAACACTTTAAACTTTCACACTTTTAATTATCTTGACAATTGTTTCAAGAACTTATGTATCTTCTGATGAAGCCACAAAGTGGCGAAACAATTGTCAAGATAATTAAAAGTGTGAAAGTTTAAAGTGTTTTTTATTTATTATACATTAAAAAATACATGTAACCCTTAACTTTCATCCTTCTACCACCAACCCCCATTTTATTAATAGCGATATTAGTACTGTAATAATCGATAACTGATCAATTATTATCAATCGATTAGTGATCCTCGCCAGGCGTCTACTTTGGTCACTACTCACTCACCCAGCAAACAGCACGAAGTGGGGATGAGAATGAAGCAGATTTTTTTAGAATGTTACAGGGAGTTCAAATATGTTCTAAGAAGTAAAATAATGTTTTATTATAAAATTTCAGAATGATTGGCAATGTTCTAGAATGTTCCAGAATCTTGAAGATCATTTAAAGATGACCCTCTGGGCTAAACCAAATTTAAGAAATTAATAAATTTAAGTGAAAGTGCTTTAAAGGGTTGCCTTTTATTCCAAAACAATCATACAAAGATAGACTTAATAAGAATTATAATCGTCTCTTAACATTGTCACTACGATGTAAGATTTAGACCCTCCTCTTTTTGATTACCGATATCAGTCACTCTGCCAAACAAGCTAATACACCAGCTAAAAGTTTAATTGTCCGAGTCATCATTGTGCATGCTTTGATAATATTTCCTATACTGTATGCCAAGGTTTACTTTTTCACAATCTGTATACGAGAACACAGATGCCGGACGATATAGGTAATATGAAAATATACTTTTGTTGTTAAGAGAAATTGTAAAAAGTTTCAGAATGTGTGAACATTTAAACAAAATGAACCTTGTTGTTAATCTTTCGTCGACTTCTATTACATAAATTAAATCAATAAATATCACCTGTATAATGTCTTTTATATTATTTATTCTGTAATCTTGTTGAATAAAACACTTAAAATCCGGAATGACACAAAAACCTTTAATGATCTAAAACGCGTTTCGACATCCAAAGTCCTCAGTTAGAGAGCATTGAAAGTTTTTGGGGAATTTCGGGTCTTCAGGGTTCTATTAAGTTCAGTTCCACCTCCACAGTACTCCTTTATTTGAAATACTTGTTGAAGATACTCTTAAATAAAAAGATACTGAAATTTACCAAGTCTTTATCATTCTTCAAGCTTAGATCTAATATCACACTAATATTATAAAGGCGATAGTTTGTGAGTGTGTGTGTGTGTATGTTTGTTACTTCTTCATGTATAAACGACTGGAGCGATTTTAATAAAATTTGGTATGGAGTTAGCTGACACCCTGGATTAACATAAAGGCTACGTTTTACTGCGGGAAAATATCTTATTCCCATGGGAAAATCGATTAAAACGAATTCGCGGAATATTATAAATGCGAAAGTAACTCTGTCTGTATGCTACACAATCTCGTCTAAAATTTACTAAACCGATTAAAATAAAATTTGGTAGAGAGATAGTGTAGAGCCTGAGAAAGGACATACGCTACTTTTTAATACGAAAAAAGGGTTGTAAGGGGTTGAAATAGGAAAGTTAGTGCGGAAAATCCGTAATTTTTAAAGACAGAAGCTTGAAACTTATTTTTTAGGCTTTTGATTAGATATAAATAAATACGAAATTCAATGTTCGTAAAAAGGGGATAAAATTAGCCGATGTAATTTTTTGTGTAATGACGTTGTCCAAAAAGCTTACGGCCCAGAAAATTAAAATATTAAATGTAAAAAGTTATAGAGGTTTTGTATATTTGGATCAATAAAAGTAGTTGAATACTAAGCTATATAAACTATTTTAAACTATAATTAAACTATAATAATCTAATTTAATTAAAAATGCGAAAGTAACTCTGTCTGTCTGTGTGTTACGCAATCACGCCCAAACTACTGAACCGATTTAAATGAGAATTTGGTACAGAGATAGATAAGTAGATATAAAGCTAGAGGCTTGAAACTTATTCTTTAGGCTTTTGATTAGATATAAATACGACATTTAAAGTTTGTAAAAATTTTACCCTTAAGGGGGCAAAAATAAGGAATGAAAGTTTTTGTGTAATGACGTCGGCAAAAAGGCTTACGGCCCAGAAAATAAAAATTGAAGAAAAAAATTTTAAATGCTGCCGAAAGTCACTATTCCACGCGGACGAAGTCGCGGGCATAGCTAGTTATTTTATAAAATTAAAGAAAGATGTGTCAAATTCACGTTTGTTAGATGTTGGTGTTGTGTATTTCTCCAAATAATTTTTAAATCCTCTCTATTATCATTCTCTAACGTTAAAATTTAATTTCCCAGCTCCAAATTTTCGTTACTACCCCTGATAATGTACTATATTTAAAAACGTTTCTAGCCTTTGAAAAGCTCTGTACATACTTTAGATAGATATATTTAATAAATTGTTTTATTTTTAAAATGAATTTGAATGACGAATCCAACCCTGTTCAAACATAATACAACGAAATTAAAACCGTTCTTTGAAACGGAATCCCTTTTTTAATCGAGCACATCTGTTTGACACGTAGCTACTAGCTACCGCTAAATGGGCTTCATGAAAATATTAAAATAAACATCACGGTATCCATCCATCCGTCCGTTTGTTCGTTCGCAGCATCCGTTCGTATGTTTTGCGGTAACATAGTGATAGAGAGGAGCGAGAGAGCAGCGCCTCCGAAATTCGTGCGATTCTTGGAAGGGGAGCCCTAGCGTGATTGATACCCCGATGAAAGAATGAAGATTGGCCGTTCCATCAGTGACGCCGATTAGGATCTTTTAATAGTTAATCACATAACAAACAATCGCGCAAAGTATCTTCCCACATGTCGCACCGGCGGCGTGGGCTTAGGTACATTGTAAATCCGACAATTTTCAAAAACAAAGTAGGTACATTACGATTACATTACAGAATACAATGTAGAAGCACGTACAAAACTAACATAATAATATGAGTGTTAGGCTGAGTAGAAAAACAGGCATCTTACTTTCCTTTGAGGAGTTCCAAGTTTTGTACCAAAATAAATTACGAATCCCCGAATTACTACACAATTTTTAAAAATCAAACCACCAAAGTGTCGTCCTCAGTTAAGGGATGTTGTATTTATTTTGTACTAGCTATGCCCGCGACTTCGTCCGCGTGGAATAGTGACTTTCGGCAGATACTAAAATTTTTTTCTTCTATATTTTTATTTTCTGGGCCGTAAGCCTTTTTGCCGACGTCATTACACAAAAACTTTCATTCCTTATTTTTGCCCCCTTTAGGGTAAAATTTTTACACACTTTAAATGTATTTATATCTAATCAAAAGCCTATAAAATAAGTTTCAAGCCTCTAGTTTTATATCTACTTATCTATCACTGTACCAAATTCTCATTTAAATCGGTTTAGTAGTTTGGGCGTGATTGCATAACAAACAGACAGACAGGGTTACTTTCGCATTTATCTATAATATTATAGATTAATATAGTTTAATTATAGTTTAAAATATTTTATATAGCTTAGTATTCAACTACTTTTATTTATGCTAATAAACAAAACCTCTATAACTTTTTACACTTAATATTTTAATTTTCTGGGCCTTAAGCTTTTTGGACGACGTCATTACACAAAAACTTTCATCAGCTAATTTTATCCCCTTTAGGGTAAAATTTTTAAAAACATTGAATGTCGTATTTATTTATTTCTAATAAAAAGCCTAAAAAATAAGTTTCAAGCTTCCATCTTTAAAAATTACGGAATTTCCGCACAAACTTTCCTATTTCAACCCCTTACAACCCTTTTTTCGCATTAAAAAGTAGCCTATGTCTTTTCTCAGGCTCTAGACTATCTCTGTACCAAATTTTATTTAAATCGGTTCAGTATTTTAGGCGATATTGTGTAGCATACAGACAGAGTTACTTTCGCATTTATATTCCGCGAATTCATTTTCATCGATTATTCCATGGGAATAAGATATTTTCCCGCAGTAAAACGTAGCCTATGTGTTGTCCAGGGTGTCAGCTAACTCCATACCAAATTTTATTAAAATCACTCCAGCCGTTTAGACGTAAAGAAGTAACAAACATACACACTCACACACTTACAAACTTTCGCCTTTATAATATTAGTGTGATTCATTAAAGTTCCACAGTACCTACCTACTTTATTTGTAAAAAGAATTGTACGAAAAAAATTGTTGCTTTTTGTTGTCTTCTTCTGGCTTTAATTATTTATGTGAATTTATTTCTTAAAAACTTCTCCCCTCATTCTCTGCTTCTTCCAAATATAGTAAACAGAATTCATTACTGGTATCTACTCCTCAAGGGGTCAGGTGCTCGTCTCTTTAAGGTGACAATTTATATGAACAAATTCACATAATAAAAAAGCAAAATTTATCATTAAGTATACACAAATACATGATGATGAATTTTCCCGAGAAAATTTTCTTTCTGAATTGTCTGAATTGTCCCCCAACCTAATCATGAATTTGGGGGTAATTTATAACTGCCTCTGCGGTGTCTGTTCGCCACGTGAGGAGACGATTTATTTAATTTTAGCAGCTTATTATAGTCACCAATATTATCATAGTTAGTTAATATGATTCGTAAGCTATTTTGGAACTGGTAATTACTTCTCTGTCTTCCTCAAAAGCTGCTGTTGGTGATGCTGCCACCGCAGTTGCTTGTTACTGACGATTTTGATGATGATACCCATACAGTTTCTCTCACTCTTTCTCATTTGTTTTCTGTTTCATTCCAGCATGCGATGATACCGACGATTTTGTACGTCTAGGGTCGCACGCGTCTGTTCCATGTCTTCCTTTTTTTTATAAAAATCTTTCATTTGTTTGCACTTTAATTACGGCCGAGTTTGTCTGTCGTTCTGTGGTCACCTCTTTGCTGTTGGTTTTTTACTTTTTGTCGTTTCTTTTTGGCACTCGTCTACTCCTCTCTCTGTCTACGATGTGCTGTTTCTGGCAACGAACGGCCGGTAATTGATGTTCAAACGTCTCAATGAAATTGACTCAAGATCCGGACGGATGAAAAGGTTTTAATGATTACTTGGAGCAAAACGTCAGAAAAGAATATTCATTATCTAACGTAGAACCAATTTATTTTTATTTTTTAACTAATGCGATAGAGCCATATATCAAGCTTTAAGTAATTAATTTTAAATGATAATGAAAGGTGCCAATCTATCAGTAATCAATCAATCAATCAATGCGAAAGTAAGCAATTTTTTATTTCAGAATAATTGGCGCAGGATTAATTATCAAGTTAATTACCAATATATAATATTATTATAAGTAAGTAACTAAGCTTTTAGAAAGGATAATACATATGCTAAATTTGTTTTGAAATGTTCCTGTAGATTTAGGACATATTTTGTCAGTGGGAGGAGATCCAGGATCTATTCACATAAAAAATTTTCTTTCGAAATTTGGAATCAATCAATTTATAAGCAGACAGTATGATTAAGGAGTATTTAAAGGATTCATGGCTCAATAAAGTAATTTTTATTGAATAAGAATCGCATAGACGTTTGGCAACCATGTTAAACGTCAGAGTACTTTATATTTAATAAAAACATTAAAAGTCGCTATTGAGCTACAAATGCTTCTATTCAAAAACTCAATAGTAATAATAAGAATCATTCATTCATCATTTGATTGATCTCAAAGGACCCCGCACACCTTATGGAAAAAAGTATTTCAATAAAATTTTTTGTTCCCTTTCTATCGCTGATGAAATGTCTTCATAGGCACGAAATTCTACCTGCATATTTGGTGTGATGGGGCCCAAAATAAGCTGAAAAAATAATTCTCTCATATGTAATTTTTTGTCATAAAATGTAGCCAATATAGCAATAATCAGTATATATTTGGTACAAATATACAAAATGGTCTTAAAAAAACACATGCAGAAGATAAGAATATTAGAATAACCCGATGTGCACCACAAGGAGGTTGACGAGTCGGATTTTGCAATTTATTTGAATGTGATTTTTTTTTATTTATATGAGATATACAGGGCTTTTCAAGTTAATGGGCTATTAGAAGTATATGAATTAGTAGAAGGAATTCAATTCTGAAACTTGGGCTCATTTGGTTATTGTTTATGCAGCTTCTTTTAAAAATATTTTCAAGTTCGATTTACATCCGGTTATACCGGAAGTCGATACCAACTTTGTTATTTTAAATGGAATGGTATATTTTTCACGCTGAATTCGAATAAAACGTGTAATTCTAAGGTAAGTTTGATAACCAACTTGTACACCTATGACGATCGGTTTCTAAGTTAATTTAATTTATAGAAAAAAAATCGCTACCGCAACCCAAATTATATAAAATCATAACTTCCACAAAATACGACTTAGAGTGTTGAAATTTTTACTAGTAATAGCTGAATATTAGTGCTAACGCCTTGACAAAATTGAATTAAATAATTTATACAGGGCGTTCAAAATCGAATTCTAAAATTGAAAAACTTCAAACACGAATTACCTCGTTTTTTCAAATGGCACCTACTATTTTTTATTTTTTTAATCGATTCCTTTTTTTATCCTCTTTCGATCCATATGGATACTTCCTATTTTATTTGAAAATTTTGGAATAATTTAGAATTATTATTTAAAATAGGAAGTATCCATATAGATCGAAAGAGGATAAAAAAAGGATTCGATTGAAAAAATAAAAATAGTAGGTGCCATTTGAAAAAACGGAGTAATTCGTGTTTGAAGTTTTTAAATTTTAATTTTAGAACTTTATTTTGAACGCCCTGTATAAATTATTTAATTCAATTTTGTCAAGGCGTTAGCACTAATATTCAGCTATTACTAGTAAAAATTTCAACACTCTTAGTCGTATTTTGTGGAAGTTATGATTTTTTATAATTTGGGTTGCGGTAGCGATTTTTTTTCTATAAATTAAATTAACTCAGAAACCGATTGTCATAGGTGTACAAGTTGGTTATCAAACTTACCTTAGAATTACACGTTTTATTCGAATTCAGCGTGAAAAATATACCATTCCATTTAAAATAACAAAGTTGGTATCGACTTCCGGTATAACCGGATGTAAATCGAACTTGAAAATATTTTTAAAAGAAGCTGCATAAACAATAACCAAATGAGCCCAAGTTTCAGAATTGAATTCCTTCTACTAATTCATATACTTCTAATAGCCCATCAACTTGAAAAACCCTGTATACTAATTATTAGATATTATATTTGCTACATTGTGTATCAAAAAATTATATTTGAAAACCAATTAAATTTTCACCGTTTTTCACTCTATTTTGGACCCTACCACTCCAAATGAGCAGTTAGAGCATCGTGTCTATGGAGACAGATGAGGAACAAATTTTCAAGAAATTTCATCCAAATTTTTTTTTCCATAAGGTGTGTGTGGGGTCTTTTCCAAATAATTTTTTTATGTAAGTGGATCCTCAAACTTTCCTTCTACTATAATTACATAAGGGGCTGTTCATAAAATACGTCACGCTAAAATTAGCTTTTTTTGACCCCCTCACCCCTGGTTGTCACGCTGTGTCACACTTTCTGTGATATAATATTACGTCACATAAACTAAACACCTCCCCCCCCCTTAACATGATAAATTTTGATTGATAATACACAAATTTTGATAGTCAAAAATATTTATTTTATTTTCATAATAAAATTTAAATAAATTAATAAATATCTTTAGTAATTAACAAATAAATAATATTTCTATTTATCAGATGTCCAAGGATTCTGTAAAAATTCAGTAAGTTGCCGTAGACCCCCCGTCCCCCCTTGCTATAACTTGTCACACTTAGCAACATCTCCCCCCCCCCTTGTATGCGAACGTATTTTATGAATGGCCCCTAACGTAAAGATTCCTTTTGACACATTTCTTTTTCCCTAAAGTGAAAATTCAGTGCCCTAATCTCTGCCAGAGTTTGATTGTAAGTAAGATTTTTATGTGAGTGAATTTTTGACCTTTCTCGTCTAATACTAATAAGAAATAGTTGTAACCTCTATTCGCATTCATTTTTAAGGATACCCTATATACCCTTTCAAGTCAAAATTCTATGTACTGATGTCTGGCAGAGTATGAAATTAAATAGAAAATAGTTATGAAAAGACAGGTAGATAATTTATTTAAAATTAAATACGCAGAGGCGTACGAACCCACATAAATAAATTTGGAATTGTCATAAGACGTCAGCATCGTTTAGCGTCCAACTCTGATGTCGACGAATGTATCATTGGAGTTCATAAAAATACAAACGTAACACTTTTACTCGTCGTCAGTGTGAATAATAATTGATGACAATAGTAATAATAATAACATTAGTTATAGCGGAGATGAAAATAAAATAAATAGAAAAAAAGAGAAAATTCGAGACGGACTAAAACCGACGGACGGACGTCGGCTACCTGATTGTTGTGAGGTATATTTAGCCCGAGTCAAAGCATCGTTCCGTTCGTTAAATTAATACTAACACACACATACACATATACTATGTATACGTGTACACGTATAGTATAAAAAAAGCGCACACACAGACACAAATGTATTTACGTATATGTAGGTATGTTATAATATACATACATGCACGGGGCCCAAACAGATGAGTGACAAACTATGACTGATTACCGTCACGTGACCAAATCAAGAACGGCGACAAATAAAAATACATTACTGGCACTCTCCTTATAATTTATAAATAGTTTATTGCCGTTCTTATTGCACCTCAGCAAGGACCGTTCGGAATCAGGGACGGACCAACTGAAAAATTAAAAAATACTAACCCAAAAATACGTAAAAAGGAATCAAATGAATGATGATGCGCTTTCTATACCAAAAATTGGATCGTAGACGAATACATTACGATATCAATAAGTTTAAACCTGAAACTATTACTGGGGTCTATCTGCTGTCTACTTCATGGGTCGCCAAACTTTTTTGGTCATCGACCCCTATATAATTTTTCGAAATCTCCATCGCCCCCTCATAAAAGTAATTTTCTGTTAATTAACATAAAACTTTATTAGATACTATGTTGTACTTATTTTATGATTTTAAACGTTTATTAAATTAATGGTAGCTACATTGTGTAACAATAGTTTTATGAAAAATATATTAATGATGAAATTTAATTACCCTAATATTTATTAATTAAAGATAAGTAATTATGAATAAGTAGAAATAATAAGTAAAGTAACTACAGATTTATTGCTTCTTAATCAATGAGATGGGTGTGCCTGGTGTTTTTTTGCAAGGTTCGCTAAATTGGGTTCAAAATTGGTCAATTTTAATCTTTAATCCCCTCGAAACTCCACATTTAATTTATTTCTGTACTTACAATTACCAGTTTGGCGACCTCTGATCTACTTGATGAAACTCCATAGGTAGGTAATACAGAATAATAAAAAGGTACGTTTGGATTTCAAAACTTCCGACGAAGTCACAGTGTTAATAAATTTTATGAAATCCAAAAGTGCCTTTTTATTATTGTGTACTATTTCTTCCCCTTCGCTTTAAACTTTCGAGGGTGCACTTCTTGTGAAAGAACCATTCTTTCACCTGAAGAAGATACAGTGTATCGAAATAATTATTGTGAATTATAATAAAGTTTTGTAACCTATACTTCTGTGTTACATCCGGAGGAGAAAAAATTTCTCCAAATCAAAATACCAACATTACAAAAATTAATTAGTATCATTTAAATCTACAGAGATCATGAATAATTCTGAGAAACCTTGCTGAGTGTGAAATGAGATCACTTATAACTTTTAAAGCAAGCAACAATTGTTCTATTTAACATCGCGATCTAAAAAAAATGTAAAAAGAAATTGCATATTTTTTTATGTTGTTTTACAAATATTTTCGGTATAATATTTCTTTTATAAGGCCCAAGTTCATAATTAAAAGCTTTCGAAAAACAGGTACTACCTTCTGAATAAAAATGAGTAAGGTTAATTTTACATTGAAATTTAGTAAGATAGGGTGAGATTTTTCGTGTTTGTTCTATTTTAAACCGGAGTTACAAAAATTATCAGCTTCGTCGATTAACAAAAAAATATTTGATGAGATTTTGCTGCACCTTCCTCCTATTTTGAGATCACATATTTAGTAAGTGTTCGTTTCCTAAGTAGATAGAACTGAACCTAACCAAACACAACCTCCCTATAGATTTGGTTTGGAGATATTTTCTGAAGGGGGGCTCCTCACATTTTGAGTTGTCTCTTAAAGCGGGAGATGATTTCTTTATAAATCGACATAAGAATGTTTCATAACAGAAAGATTAAATGTTTAGGAAGAAAGTTGATGGATAAACTGGATCAGTGATATTATATGTAAAAGGTTGTTTGTGGAAAGGAAAAAGGAGCCATTTGCATTCCAATTAAGGGTACGTACGTTGAATGTTCTTTAATAACTTTTCCCCAACAATTTTCAATAATTTCCCGTGCTACATTCAATTATGTATTTACTTCTTTTAGTATACCTTACATACTTTTGGTTGCAAAAAAAAAACTTCATTTAGAATAGAAACTAGAAGCTCCAGGTATGTACATAACTAATTTAAGTGTTTTTTTTTTCTATGGAAAATAATTATGAATTGTTGACAAACTCCCAATGAGAGATAGAAATTAAAACCTCGATTTGGAATCATCATTTCCTAAACCTATTTCTATATTTTTGTAATGTTTTTTATTTTTCAAAATACACATTATGAATCTACAATAGTTAAAACATTATGTAAAACTGTTGGTCAAGAGAAAATTCGTTTCTTAACTTTTGCTTAAGCCCGGTCCTAACCATTATATTTTGAGCACGTGCTCCTTCTGGAAGTGAACGCATTATTTTTTGCTCGTTATTACTTTTCGTGACTTTGTTCCAACCAAAGAAAGCGAATAATACGATGTATAAATCTCGCAACACACCTACTAAACACTTCAACTTTAGTTCAATCTGCACCTTGCAAAAAGCAACATTCTGGTCTTTAACTGTCGTCAATACAGAAATTCGTTTGCAACTTTTAGTATGTACACGGAGAAAACAAAACATAAAAATATTGCTAGAATTCTAGCAAACATGACTGAAAAATCTGTCAATTATATGAACGACCAGACGCTCAAGGAGATTTTACTAGGAATGTCTAGTCAATCTACGTTCGGTGTTGAGACTGAATTCCACTAAAATTGACTTAATTAGAAAACATTTTTTACACTTCTTATGACTAATTTTACCAAACTATTCTCATTCTATTATTTTTTCTTTACGACACGATAAAATAATCGATATGTAGAGAAAAAAGTCTAGACTTATTTAACTTGATTATTCTTTAAAACTAATTATTATTAGAAAGAATGAAAAATTGTTTTATACCACCAAGTACATTTTATGAGAATTCTAGTATTATTTACTAAAAAAAATTTTGCTTCGCTCATCAAGTAATAAAATCATGATTATTTTCTCCGTGTAGGTACTTACTAACAATTTTGTGGTAATTTTTCAACGGAAATAAACAAATAAAATTCCTGCCATTCTTAAATTCAGAATGTTTTACATTTTTTTTAACCGTATAGGTCTCTACAATTTAATTTCCTATTCGTCGATTGATTTATCCGTTTTGCGTGGTCAAGTCCTATATAGTGGGGCCTTTCAATTTACTTGAATCCTGGTTGAATAAACATGTCACGGGGTCCTTTAGTTCAAAAATACGGCCGGGCTGTCTCTTGAAATTTGCATACTTTAACAAGTGTTTCATTCGTTTCTTTAACGGCCGATATTAATGTGGTGAAATAAAACTCATGGAAATTGTTATTTAAGTGGGCAGATTACATCTCCGCAACGCGACGAATAAAAAAGCGAAAAAGGAATTAAAAATTCGTGTTCATTTGCGCCTGGATAATATGGTATGATGGCTTTGGAGGTACGAAGAGGACGAGAAGAAGCTCGAGGTGCGACTAAAACTTATGAGCAAAGGAGCTCTTCTGGAATGGTAGGTGTGGTTTGCAACTAATAACATTTTGATAAATACATATTTTCTATTAAGGAAGAAAATTGAAATTATTTATTTTGGAATGTAATTTCCCATTATTGTAAACACAACAATATCAAAGATAGTTATTTATTGTGATCGACAATTTTGTTTAATCAATGTTATTGACATTGATAAAACTTCTCCTCCATCGTTTTCTTTCTTATTTTATTGTTGAACACTAACTTTAATCTTACAGAAACAGTGTTCTTCCTGAAAATTATTTCTTATTAATTTTGACCAATTCCCTATGGTATTGATTATGTATTAACATGTTCAAGATAAATGATTTGGATATATCAGTGACCCAAACACTATGTTACAGCAATTCAAGTCATAATTTGGGCTTTCCCTTATGAATAACTTTCTGAACACGACCGTTTATTAATTATGTTTTTATAGCTATAGTTTATGCTTTTATCAATCACAAATTTGTGAAGATTAGGTCAAACATTTAGCCTTTTCTTACAGACTGAATCTTAATCATTGCTTTCTATTTGCTTATCATTTAAAGGTCTTGGTCTTATCCTTATAATTTAAATTTTAAAGTTATGATCGTGTGTCCATCCTTATAAGTCAAGTTCCATTACGACTTGCTGTTTTTATTCTATTAGATAAAATTTCCATCGGAACAAAGCGGTTTTAAACTCTAGGCCTTTCATAAAGTTCTTTGATCCTTGAATTTCCAATTACACTTTAAAATCTAATAAGGACTTCAAATTACCAATTACATCAAAAAGGTTTTGATGGTTTTCCTTTGTTTTGGGCTTTAAGCAATTTGAAAGGATTAAAGTCCATTTTTGAAATACAAATTGGTAGGCACTTTTAAATTAACATTTAAAGAACTTGGTGTTGGACCTAGTCTTATAATTTAGGTAGGTATAGTAGTAGTTCTTTTTGGAGATATTCGAATTCTTGATTGCGGGGGTGTAGTGGGTGGAATAGTGACTTTCGGCTGCATTTAAAATTCTTTTCTTCTATATTTTTATTTTCTGGGCCGTAAGCCTTTTTGCCGACGTCATTACACAAAAACTTTCATTCCTTATTTTTGCCCCCTTTAGGGTAAAATTTTTACAAACTTTAAATGTCGTATTTATATCTAATCAAAAGCCTAAAAAATAAGTTTCAAGCCTCTAGCTTTATATCTACTTATCTATCTCTGTACCAAATTCTCATTTAAATCGGTTCAGTAGTTTGGACGTGATTGCGTAACACACAGACAGACAGAGTTACTTTCGCATTTATAATATTATAGGTTAATATAGTTTAATTATAGTTTGAAATAGTTTATATAGCTTAGTATTCAACTACTTTTATTGATCCAAATAAACAAAACCTCTATAACTTTTTACACTTAATATTTTAATTTTCTGGGCCGTAAGCTTTTTGGACGACGTCATTACACAAAAAATTACATCGGCTAATTTTATCCCCTTTAGGGTAAAATTTTTACAAACATTGAATTTCGTATTTATTTATATCAAATCAAAAGCCAAAAAAATAAGTAAGTTCTATTTTTAAAAATTACGGAATTTCCGCACAAACTTTCCTATTTAAACCCCTTACAACCCTTTTTTCGCATTGAAAAGTAGCCTATGTCCTTTCTCAGGCTCTAGACTATCTGTGTACCAAATTTTATTTAAATCGGTTTAGTAAATTTAAGGCGAGATTGTGTAGCATACAGACAGAGTTACTTTCGCATTTATAATATTCTGCGGATTCATTTTCATCGATTTTCCCATGGGAATAAGATATTTTCCCGCAGTAAAACGTAGCCTATGTGTTAATCCAGGGTGTCAGCTAACTTTATACCAAATTTTATTAAAATCGCTCCAGTCGTTTAGATGTGAAGAAGTAACAAACGTACACACTCACTCACTCACAAACTTTCGCCTTTATAATATTACTGTGATGTATAGAAGCTTTAATTGCTTTTCCATTCTTTTAAGTCAGGCCTTAATTAAGGCATGCTGCTGCTTTTAACTTTTAATTAATTATTATTTATTGATCACAATCTTCAAATCCCCAACATCGGGACTAGAATTGGTCCTAGATCTTGCCTTAATTTTTGCTTTTGAAGAAGAATTCAATTTTTGATCGTTTGTCTTAAATACCTATTCCATCACGATCTTGAGCAATTGATTTGAATACTCCATCTTGATGATGATTTTGATATTGACTATCTGAGTTATTGATTTTCTATATTCACTCTAAGATGGTTTTGTACAACTGATTTGAAAACTCTATCTTGTTCGTGATATTAATTTTGTAGACGTTGGTGGTGAAAACAGGCAAAACTCGAACAAGTTTTGGTAATGCACTCAGCTCTCGATGTGTGTGTCATTCTTGTTATACGGGGTACGGATTGTCGTGATTACTAACACAGAAATCCGTTGTTTTCTTAAATTTAATTACACTTCCACACACGTAAACCCCATTCCCTCATATTCGAGTGCATGGTCAGGTATGTCGCTGTTTTCTTACAATAATATGCACAGTTATTATACATCATGCATATGCGCAAGAACAAATCAAGCGAGCGCGCTATTTGCATAATGTTTCAATGAATTTGCTGTCGCGTTCTAAATTTACAAACAAATCGTTCAATAACTAATCAATTATTGGCTTCTTTTTATGCTACGTGCCACTCGACTCGCCACGCATTTAAACCTTCTGCTATTCGCGGTCTTACCATGTTGAGTCTTTTCTTTTTACAGTTGACGTGCAGGCAGGCCACACTGAATCTACAGGGGTTGACAATTAAATTTATAATAACTCTAAAGTATTAAACACAAATTTAGTGGAAGAGATGCGGTGGTGTTATAGAAGAATGTCGAAAATATAAAGTAGGTAATAATATGGATAAAATATGTAGTTAAGAACCAGGAGGTTGTAGAAAAGTAGAAGAATAGAAGTCATTATGTAAATGTTCACAAAAAGGTCTGACTGGTTTTAGTTTTTAGTAAACGAATAGATGTAAAGAAGAGTCAATAGGTTTATTTATTATATTATTAATATACGTTAATAGTAGTCAAATTTTACTTTTAATAGAAATTGATTAGGTACTAAAACAATAACGTCTTTGTTTCAATAGAAAGGGGTCTGGTGCTTCTGGGGAAATAATGGGAGATTTTTTATTAAATGTTCAAAGTAATATCTGACGATTACAATAATTTGTAATTTAAAATGTCAAGCGCATTCACCTCAATAAATCGAGTGCTTTTCATTAAAATTATTTTGCAAAATTAATGCAGATTTTAATTAATACCTATCAATGTAAATAAATTATAAGTCAATAAATAAATAAATAACAATATAATAAAAAATTGTATTAAAAGTAGAGTGCAAACTGTCGTTTGTTATAAAAATGAACTCCTTATAACGTAGAAATGAGCACAATTTGGTTGGTTTACCTTAAAATAGTACACTCTTTATAGCGCAATAGTCATTCTCTTTTACGAAGAAATTTTTTCATGTTTACACGTCAGTAGGTACCTACATATTTATTGTCAATATTATCAGTTTACAAAAGGTTCCGACTAATTTTTTTGTTAACACATATCTATGAACTAACAACTATTGTGAATTTAGTAATCTTTCTTTCTTCGTTCCATATAATGATAACTCTCTATAACGATAAAAAAATGCTCGGTTCCTTGAAATTCGTTATAAAGAGTTTATACTGTATTTGCCAATTTTCTAAAAAAGACCCAAGTCCAAAACTGTCTATCGTAAATATTATTTATTTTGTGAACTAAAAAGTTAGTTTTTTGACCCCGTATATTATAGAAATAAATAGAATAGTTGATTGTACCTAAGTATATATTGATACACTTCTCTTTTTTTTTTTTGTTTCTTTCTCTCTTTGTTATTAGTAAGAGTTAGGCTGCGCAAATTTTTTTTCGATAGGTACTTGACCACAGAAAAGTTCATCAACATTAATTTTTGGGCGTATAAATACTAGGAAACGAGTCTCTTCAAATTAAGTAGGTATTATTAAAAAAGTTCCAAATTTTATAGGTCGAACAGTCAACAACAACAACAAGATTAGATATTTTACAGAGAAGTATAAAAGCTATTTTAATTTTATGCCCCAAGCTAGCAACAATTAATCAACTTAGTCTATCAAAATATATATAGAAGACGAACATCACTGAATAAATAATATTATAAAAAATTTATTACTCAGGAGGTAAATGCACGCTATTATGTTCCACTCGCTTAGACAGGATAGGTATTTTATAAGTGGAAAATGGATACAAAACTTTTACAGGGCGTAAAAACAGTTATTTTACATACAATATTCTCACCGAGGAATTTCTGTACTAAAGATCTTCAGAATTTTCTTAGACTCGGAATACACATGAAGACTGAGTCAATATTAAACATTATCCTGTACAATTTTGGTATCTAACAGGCGGGCTGAAAAGTTCGTAGGCTGACCCATAAATGGCGCTACTAGTATCAAATCCATATGATTTTTAGTTAGCCCTAACCTTCAAAAGACGCTTGTATAAATTTGACAGCTGTTGCTAATAAAAAGTGCTGCTTCATCAAGACAATGCATCGTGTCACAAATCAATGAAATCGATGGCAAAATTCTATGAAATGGGCTTCGAATAGCTTCCGCATCTACCGTACTGTCCAGATCTGGCCCCCAGCGACTTTTTTCTGTTGTCAGACCTCAAGGGGACAGAAATGAAGAGGTAATCGCCGAAACTAAAGCCTATTTTGAGGCTAAAGACAAATCGTATTATAAAAATGGTATCGAAAAATTGTATGACCGCTTGTTTCGCCCTCGAAAGGAACTAAATTGAATAATAAAATCAATTTCTCTCAAAAAAAATAATTTTTTCTATGCTAGCCTACGAACTTTTCAACCCGCCTGTTATTATCGAACATCCCGTGCAAGCAGCCCTGTAGAACTTATCAAATAATATCCAACAAACAGAAAAATAAAAGTTTTAAAAATCTTATCAACTCTAGATAATAAAACCACTAGAGAATAACTGAATAATAATCTTTGACAGGTGAGCTCAAAATTTGGAGTTTGTATAGTTTTTTAAGAGAGTTGGTTAGGCACTTACTAAATAAACAAATTTGAAAGTTATAATACTGTTGGGTTTAGTTTGTTTTAAATAAAAAAACGAAAAAGATTATTTGAGAAGTCTTGCACTAGAGAAAATATATTACTACATTTATGAATAAGTACAGGAATAATGTTTCCGCTTTTTGGTCAGTAAACTATTGTGACGTGTTCGGTCACAGAAAACACAATTAACAAAACAAAAATAACGAATTTATTTAACAACTAAAATTAATTTGACTACACTACAGTTATGAACAAGTCCGCACAATTAATTTCACTAAAAGTCTCTTTTTCCGCTCGCCTCTGTGTGAACACTATCTATCGCTCTCTATAATGGAGACACTACTTGTCGCTCGGTATGAATTCTATCGCCCGTGTCGCCTATCGATCGCTTCGCTTCCAAACATCAGCTGTTCACTGTTAACTGTCAACTGACTCGGTGTGTTTCGTGTTGCCTCTTTATATAGTCTTTTCAGCTTCTTTCTAGTGAAATCTACAGCCTTCTCGTAATCTAATTGTTTTCCCATTGATTTTGCTGGAGTTTTCTAGATGTTTCATGAAAGCCGGGAATATTCCTTAACTATTCAGGGAAGATGTTCATTAATTAGGCCCAAACCAACTCAATTGGCAAGTACTCGTGACACTATCTTCCTTAGCAAGGTGCATCCGTGTCCTGAAGACCAGATGAACTTAATTTAATGACGACTCTAAAATTCGTCGTCCCCCTAAATCTGCAGCTCCGAATATTCGGATCTGTACGACCTTTTGGTAAATTTGCCGGTGGCTACGACGAAGTCTAAATAGTTGTAGGTACCTCATCGTTTTTATAGACAGTCGAAGAGAGAGAAACAGAAAAACAGACGACGGACGCGAGATGTATCCACTCCAAATGCAATTATGAAAATGTGACTTAATGTTCTCGAGATTTACGATCCAACTTAAATATATTAATTTACGAGCTTATCCTCACCCGAGGCCCCGCGAGCACTTGTGTTTTATTTTCCACCCGCCGCCATTCCATTCTTATTCTTACGATATACTTATAGCTTTTATTTTTAGGAGATTGCACTTTACCTGTGCATCTTACTCTTTCTTCTACACAATCCCCTTTTCTCTTCCTTCCTTTGCTTACTTATTATTCGAACTGAAATATTATTATTTTTGCCGTTTCGCCAACCATCACCTGTCTAATTCCGTATCGGAATGCATTACTTACGACCACGCTAATGCAATCGTGCGTTCCATGTCGATCCTCACTGACTTATTGCCGACTCCAATAAATAACTGCATCGTTTGGACTTTTTCTTTATTACAGCCTGTTGTTTCTTCTTTCTTATACAAAGCACACGCAGTTTCAAAAACTATACAAAATCGTATCCACTTGAATCCTATCTCTATTCCAAATCATACTCAGCAGTAGCAATAATTATGATATCTTTAAATTAATGATATTTCCCCTAGTTGCATAGAACCCCCCCCCTGTTCATGAGATTACCAAATACTATCATGATTTCCAATTCTTTTGAAGACTGTTTTACAAAATCTTTGAAGAAAATTCTCTTTAAAGTTGTGACGAGTAAACGCAAGACCAAGATTGATGATTTGGTAAAAGACCAAGATAAAACTGCAAGACTAAACCTCTTTTTGCTCATCACTACATTAAAGGGCGAGTAGTCTAAAAATCAATCACAATAGAAATCTTCGATTTTGAAAGATTACAATCACCACAACTACTATTACGAAAATTGAAATTAAAAAGCTTATATTTGAGTTTAATAGTATAAAAATGAATCGTCAAGCAGGTGACAATGATAAGTAAATGAACAGAAATTTAGAGAACCAAAGAATGATAAAAAATCCAACTGAAAGAAGTATGTATGAAGCCTTTTCTTCAAGACCAATCTTACTGTTCATCATTTTTTTAAGGCGTGAGTGATCTAATATCACCATAAGATGATGCTTTTATGCTTTTATTTTAGAAGAATTAAATCACCACTAAGTACTACCATCACTGAGAAAATTGAAATTCTAGAACTTACTTACAATTGAATATTATTAAAAATAATCTTCAAGTAGGTAACAAAAAACTAAATGAAGGGAAATTTTGAGATTACCAAAAGTGTGAGGCATTTTCTTCAAGACCAATCTTATTATGAGTAACATCAAAATTATATTATTGGTGTAAAGTCCAAATAAAATCAAATCATACGAGGATGGATCAAATATAAACGAGCCTTTATTCATAAAACATGTATTTTTAAAAATTTTCACAAAAACACAAATTTCTCTATTTTTCGACATATCCCCCTTGTTTGATTATACATTTTTCCCAACGTATTGGTAGTTTTTTCATCTCGTTTTCATAAAAAGAGGCAGGGCGGGAGTCTATCCAGTTGCGCACAAACGCCTCCAAATGTTCATCAGTCTGAAATCGCTCGCCTCCTTGTGACTCTTTGAGGGGCCCAAACATGTGGAAATCACAAGGGGTAAGTTTGGGCTACATATATGGATGGTGCTCCGACTGAGTCTAGTGCATTTCACTGATTTGGGCCTGCGTTAAAGCTGCGATGCAAACTCGAGCAGCTTTTTGATCTTCACTCAGCAACTTTGGGACCCAACGAGCTGAAATTTTTCGGAATCCCCAGTTTTTCATTATGATTGTGTGGACACTCCCATAGCTGATGCCGAGTTCAACAGATATCTGAAGCACAGTGGCGTGGTGGTCCCCTTCAGTAAGGTTTCTAACGCGTGCAATGTTAACCGGCGATATGCTGGTGCGCGGACGACGAGGATGATTTACATTTTCGACACGATTACGCCCTTCGTTAAATTCTTTGCACCAAACTTTTACCCGTTACTACGAAAACGTTTCATTTCCGAACTGTGCTAGCAATCTGCGCAAAATTTCAGCTGGTTTCACGTTTTCACGTGTAAGAAACTTAATAATAATCCGTTGCGCAACGCTGCTATGCATCCCTTTCTCACTTATTGTGATAGCTACTAACCAAGCAAACACAGCAATACGACGAGTCGTTTCCGTGTCACCTAATATCCCCACTTCAAGTTGCTAACGCCCGTATGCGCCTTGAACAAATATCCGGCGCTCAATTTAAAAAGACTCGTTTATATTTAATCCGCCCTCGTATACCAAGCAATAGAAGAAATTCAAAATGAAATGCTCGCGAACGGCGAGCGACAGCGTTTACGCTCGGATATTCACTTAACAATAGGCCAATCGCAAGGTCAAAGCTCATAAGAAAAAGATAATGCTGCCGCTTATATTCCTCTCTTTACAGATTTTAAGAAGGTAATTCATTAAAAATATGGATTTTAAGTTAATATTCTTCAAGAAATGATGAAGCCGTAAAGCCATGTTCGTGGAGAAATTAAGATACTTTCTAAAAAAGTTATTGGCCCATGGGGGGATCGAACCCACGACCTTCGCGTTATTAGCACGACGCTCTAACCAACTGAGCTAATGGGCCACTGATGTCCGAATGATTTTAGAAATATAATTATATAACTGTTATATATATACAGTAATAAATGTATCTCTATATATTGAGCATAAGTTGTTTTTTTTCTATGAAAGTGGTCGATTCTGCACAAAATGTACGGTATTTTGAAAATTGTTGATTCAGACATAATTATCTATATCCACTAACGTAGTTAATGTTCTCCCAAATTAATATTAGCGAAAACGAATATATTCTTTGGCGCGCGCCCAAAATCTGCTTCATAACGATAGCAACTACAATAGGAACAAACACTCAAATAGGTTAAACACCTCATTAAAAGTGGTAAAACAAAAATACGATTTGTTTATTTTTAAGTGGTCAAAGAAAAACTTAATTACGGAAAAACTTAAATTAGATTCTAATACTTACATAAAAACATCGAAAATTCGCTACAAATATCATCAGGCTAATGTTAACGTTAACAATCGTAGCAGTTTTAAAAATGAGTCACTAAGAGAACTTAATTAAATTAATTAATACAAATAACATAAGCAGTAAGGCAGTGTTCAAATTTCTATTATCAGTAGAAGAGGGGGATTTACAAAATTGAGATTGTATGGCTAAAAACACGATCGTACTGTTAATTAGATCAAAATCAAAATAAAAAAATTCAGTACAAAACCAAGAGCATATTCACATGGCAAAAATCTACCAAAAAATAAGAGCATTTTCACAGGATAAAGAACAAAGATCAAAAAAAAATGTAGAGGGTCAAAAACAAAACCGATTTTAGACCCAGGGAAGGTCGAATTTGTAAGATAATGGCTGGGCATATCAAATCAATTACAAATAATCAAAACTTGTAACGAAATCAAAATCGAATAAGCAGGACCAATTTCAAATAAATCAATATCAAAATCAACTATTCAAGACCACGATGGATTGTTCAAGACACGAAGCAGAATCGAATTTGCAACTAAAGATGGAATGTACAGAATCAATATGGAAAAATTAAGATCAACTTTAAATAAGATCAAATAACCAAGTTTAATATCATTATGACACTGTCAAATTAACATCAAGTAAGTAAACTTTTCAAGATGTATAAAATCGACTTTGTATTTTGAAATTTGAATATACAAGACAACCACCAAAATAAACCAATGTTTAAACCAGAATCGAGTATTCGGATCAATTGCCCATGATCACAGTGAAATATTTAAGACAAACAACAGAAATTTGAATTTGCAACAATAAAACTGAATGTAGGTATAAGACCAAAATTAGACATTCAAGACCAGTATGTCAACATCAAGTCAAAACTTTCACGATAAGAATCGAATTTATAATTTGAACAAGGGATGTACAAGACCAAGATTAAATAATCAAAATTACATAAGATTAAGACTTGAAAATAATGGTTTGATGTTTTCTTATGATTGATATCACATGTAAAATCTCAAGACCATGATTGAATCGATCCGACCGAGGAAATCCTGGTAATGATCTTGTAGGGATTAACAGAATTTTATGAGGGAGTTGACATTATATAAATAAAAAAATGTCGTTCTAATGGTCGTGTGGCGCGTTCTATGTTTTGCGATGGTAATAAAAAGAGATATTTTCGTACATAGTCACCTACAACAACGTTGCAGTCAAGCATGTTCCTCGTAACGTGTGTTTTAGTAGTAAAGTTTTTCGGAGAGCCATCATCAGCTGTTGCTAGTTACCGAAGTGGTTTTAATTTCGGTCCGCAATTTACATCAGCCATAAAGTCGCATGAAATATAAATCAATGTTAAATGCTCATTAAGCCAGATTTACTTGAAATTAACTAGTTCTTCAGTTGAATCAAAGAGCTCGGTTTATTTTCGAAATAAATCCAGATTAGTGTCCGACGCGTTTCGACTCCTCTTTTCTTGCACACGGACTAACGTACTTACTTGTTCGCCCAGTGTCGGAACAAAACGAATTTTTAAATTGACATTTTTAATTTAATACACTCAACTCAACCTTTTTTAAGGTTCCATACACTTCAAAAGAAAAGGCAGAACCCTTATCATATCACTCAGTCCTTAATTACATGAGCCTTACACTAAGAGGGTACTTCAAGTCTATGGGGTAATAATACTTACATCAAATATTTATAAACCATTATTTTCATCAAATTTGATTGTAATGTCTCACTTCGGTGCTTTTGTTTATATTGGGCAAACGAGGAGAGAAATTAACGTTAGAATTCAGAAACATTTGCAAAATCATCAAAAGATATACTCAGACTTTAGATAAATATAAAAAAAATCATTGCAGTCATCCATAAAGGATAAAGGTACATATAAGTAAAAGTAAAACTAAAAATCTATTCATTACTGTAAAATTTTAAACCTGTATTTTTGTTAATAAAAGTATAAGTAACAAATAAACAAATAAATAACTACTTAAATAAGTTTCTTCGTAATTTTGAAATGATTTTTGGATCTTCATGTTAAAAATTTGTTCTGCGCCCCTGATCGCGAAATAGAAAAGAAACTCAACATGTGGACAACACAAAAGAGTTTCCACAAAAAAGCCCGAAGAATAATCAAAGAGCGAGCCGTAAAAATCAAATTAACTTGGGCAGTGCCATTGGCTCTTCGGTGGTAAACGGAATTCGGAATTTTATAAACACATTTAATTTTATACCCTATAAAACTTGAGCTTGATTTATGGCTAACAGAAGTGTAAACTGAATTAACTTAAATAAAACACGAGGACGCAAAAATAGCAAGAGCACAAACTTTATACCACGGTCATCCGAGGCTCACGAAAAAAAAAAAAACTTTCACATCCCATCGCATCAACACCATCACCCATACCGGAAACCTAAATTTGCATCATCATAATTACTCTTATTATTACAATTCAACTAAAATCGATTTCTTCCGCAAGCACGGACCACACACTTAATTAAAAACAAACGCCAAAGTTAATTAAATCAATTGGCAAAAGTAGAACTTCAATTCTAACACTTCACAACACATGCAAGCTGATCAGGGGAACATATGCGGCGATATTAAGAGCTCATAAATAATAAATACGAATCAGAACTTAAAAATATCTTGACACATTCATACAAAAACATTCGAACATTCCTGAAATTAGAAAAATCAGGATTCTGGACTCTTCATCGTCGTGAAGTTATTCAATCTAGGAAAATATGTACAGGTATTTGAATTTTTAAAATGCAAAGGGGTGGATTTAAAAATAATAGGAAGAAGGTAGAAAAACAATGGTAGAATACTTTTCTTGTCATAAAAGGTTTGTTAGAAGTGAATTAGAAACAGAAACATGAATAAAGGGGTGCAGAAGATTATTTCCTCTATACAGAATTTCATAAGATGTTGACGAGATAAATCTATAAATAAAAACACTTTTTCTATTTATTTTTGGTTCAATAGTCATTCTCCTGCACTCATATTTTTGTAGTGTACGGTTATTTATTTTGGTGTCTAATATAATTCGTAGGCAGGTATCTAAAATTATTTCGAAAATGTAAGTGATAATTAAATGACCGTAAATTAATAAATGACGCAACCGCTTCAAACCTTATTGGTTATCGATTTACTTGTTTCTATTGACAATTAAGTGATTGACGTCAATAATATTTACAATAAAAAAATACTTCATGGATATCTAAATCGATTCAAATGTTTACAAACACATTAAATAAATTTATTTAATTATACAGTGGAAGAATTGGTACAATAATTAGGAATTAAATAAAAAAGTTCCTACATAACTAATACAAAAACATCAAAAATCGGTTCCGAAAACATCGTTAATTACTACCCTAATATGCTTACGTTTCCAAAGCGAAAATTAATTGTATTTTACGGACGAAAAATTGTAGTAAATTCAACACGTAATTTATTAAATGGGCATTAAAAATGTTTTACTAGATGCAGATCTTTACCAGTCAATTTAATCACACTAATATTATAAAGGCGAAAGTTTGTGAGTGTGTGAGTGTGTATGTTTGTTACTTCTTCATGTATAAACGACTGGAGCGATTTTAATAAAATTTGGTATGAAGTTAGCTGACACCCTGGATTAACACATAGGCTACGTTTTACTGCGGGAAAATATCTTATTCCCATGGGAAATTCGATAAAAATGAATTCGCGGAATATTATAAATGCGAAAGTAACTCTGTCTGTATGCTACACAATCTCGCCTAATATACTGAACCGATTTAAATGAAATTTTGTACAGAGATAGACTGAAAAAGACATAGGCTACTTTTTATTGCGAAAAAAGGGTTGTATGGGGTTGAAATAGGAAAGTTTGTGCGGAAATTCCGTAATTTTTAAAAATAGAAGCTTGAAACTGATTTTTAAGGCTTTTGATTAGATATAATGATATAAATAAATGCGACATTTAATGTTTGTAAAAATTTTACCCTAAAGGGGATAAAATTAGCCGATGAAAGTTTTTGTGTAATGACGTCGTCCAAAAACTTACGGCCCAGAAAATTAAAGTATTAAGTGTAAAAAGTTATAGAGGTTTTGTTTATTTGGATCAATAAAATTAGTTGAATACTAAGCTATATAAACTATTTTAAACTATACTAATCTATAATATTATGTAGTGATGGGCACTATCGAATAAATTGAACTATCGAATAATTACTAAATGAATACTTTTAACTATCGAATGAATTCATTCGAATGAATTTAGTAATTACTATTTTTTTCAATTACACGATAGTCAGGCAGCAGACGGTTATCCATCGCTCGGTCCATACTAACATACAAATATACTGACACGATTATGTATACCAACAGACAAATATACGATTAATATGCTAGTATGGATAAAAAACAAACAGGCTATGCTGAAAATAATAAATAACCTTGACTTGAAACATGGTTTCTAATTCTTATTACTTTGATAAAATTATTATTTACTTAGGTAAGCGATCTTTTTTGTATTATTTATTGCTATACGTACTTTATTGTTATTGAACTAAAATAAGTGTTTTAGAAACATCTGTTGTTCTTATCCAGGTATTTGTTAGAGGGCGACGAATAATTATTTTTTTTGGGTAATTATAAGTACGCAGTACAAACATATAGTACCTAAGTATTTATGACTCAAATCATCACTACACTAATTTAAAAATTATTAATTATTTATTTGCATTTTATTTTGCCTCATATTTAACTAGTATAAATTGGTGCCATAGAAAATTATGTTTTTAAAGTATGTATGTATGTATTGATAACGTCTAATAATTATAGAATTGTTTATATTATTCGGCTCTGCTACGAGGAAGTAGCGAAGTAGTAGACAAGTATCATTTACCCATTCCAACCACGACTCCAACGTTCAGTTCGATAGTTGAAAAGTATTCGAATAAAAAAAGTAACTACTATTTTCAGTAACTACTTTCAGTGACTAAAACTATTCATTACTTTTTTTATTCGAATACTTTTCAACTATCGAATAATTCGAATAGTAGTGAACTATCGAATAGTTCCATAGTTTTTATTCGATAGTGCACATCACTAATATTATGAATGCGAAAGTAACTCTGTCTGTCTGTGTGTTACGCAATCACGCCCAAACTACTGAACCGATTTAAATTATTTGATTAGATATCAATACGACATTTAAAGTTTGTAAAAATTTTACCTTAAAGGAGAAAAATAAGGAATAAAAGTTTTTGTGTAATGACGCCGGCAAAAAGGCTTACGGCCCAGAAAATAAAAATATAGAAGAAAAAAATTTTAAATGGTGCCGAAAGTCACTTTTCCATTCGCACGAAGTCGCGGGCATAGCTAGTAAGTACCTTAATTGTGATACAATGATTGTTCGTAAGTTTATTGAACAGGAAAATACATAGGTAAATGGCTAGGCGAGGCAGCACATACCGTTCTTGATTTCACCACAAACCTTACTAATTAATGCTGGGACACAATTAATAAGCAAAATAGGTAAGGCACTTCCCAGTACGTGCTCCTTCGTCTGTTACGCAAATCCTCGGGTGCCTTTTATAATCCTTTGACAATCGTTGTCAGCGATCATATATTGCAGTAATTGATTCCGAAACTAAACGCATTAGGATGTCGGAGTCCACTGTTGTAACATACAACAAAAAGGCAAATGGAGGTAGCCACACATACAGGCAGGCGTCTTTATCGGCGCAGGTGATGGTTTGTGGTGACCTCCATCAGGCGAGAGTAAGAATAAATGAATTTTTACATATGTACTTAGTAGGTAGATGGTAGATGCATACATATTACAAGTTACTAAGAGCTTCATGTGGTAGGTATACAATATCAAGTTCACAGGGGCGTATTCAGACTTTAGTTTAACGAGAATCTGAACCCTGAACCATAGAGGTATTATTAATAGATTAGGCAAGGCAAAGCAACTTTGATCGCGTTCGTTTGGTAGAAGTAGCAAAAATATCGAAGTTGTGTTGCGTCCCTCTCATTCCTCAACGCCGATTGGCTCCCTATTTTGCGGCACATAAGATCACTGTACGTAGGACCGTGACAGCCAATCAGTGCTGAGAAATGAGAGAGATGCAAAACCACTCGGAAGGTTGCTCCCATTCTACCAAACTAATTTTCTATTTATACAAGGATTTGAGCATTCTATTCGTAATATCTCTATGAACTGAATATGATTCACAAGTAGATACAATTATCTATAATTTTATTTTTTCTATCTAACAAGAAAATTATCAACATTTATAGCTATTCAATTTAAAATCAACTATGTGGGTACTATGTTCGTTAGTTTTAATTTCTAACTGAATTGGGCTATTTAGATGGACAGACAGAGAAAATATCAGAGAGGTCTTGCATCTCGCTCCTCCCACAATGCTGATTTGCTACCTATATTGAATTAGATAAGTGGGATCGTGGCAGCCAATCAGCACTGAGGGATGAGAAAGATGAAAGGTCACTCTAATCGTCTCTATCTCTTTCTACCAAATGAATGTTTCCACTTCTACGAGAGTCTGTAATAACTTGAGCAGTCTATTCGTAATATCTCTGTGAACTAAACACGATTCACAATTACAATTTTCTTTTATTGTTAGTTTTTACAACATTAGTAGCTAACATTAATTACTGTTTTTTCTTGTTTCTACTTATGAGCAAGATACCTAAAAGAGAAACTACTACTAAGCAAATTTTGAACGTTACAACTCCTTAATTTAAAATCTTATATTAAAGAGGTCTTGCGTCTCTTTCATCCCTCAACGCTGATTTGCTTCCTACTTTGAATTAGATATGTGGGATCGTAGAAGCCAATCAGCACCAAGAAATGAGAAATATAGAAGACCACTTTAATCAACACTCCTTTTCTACCAAGTGAATGTTTCCACTTCTACGAGAGTCTGTATGGACTGAACACTCAATATTTACAATTGCAATTTTCCTAATTTTGTTAGTTAGGTAGTTGTTTCTGCTTTTAAGGAAGAAACCTAACAGAAAAACTACCAAAAGTAAAAATTTGGATATTAGCTTTGTATTATTCTAATTTCTAAACGAAGTGAAATTAATTTAGAACAATTTTATTACATACGACATAATTATAATGAAATACCAACATTTGTCATCGAGCCTGCATAGCCCAGTTATGTAATCTTTATTGGCAAACATTTATGGCCGATAAATTATTCAGAAGGTTACATTTTAATCAAATGTTGGCCCAGACGTAGACGTAGCGAATGGAGTTCTCGCTCATAATATAAAACCATGCATATTAATGTGATTTACATGCATTGCTGTGGGTGATAGTCTAATAATTTATATCCCGATCGGTTCTAAATAGGTAGGTATATGCAATAATAATAATTCTATCACCATTATAGGTACGGTACGTAGAACTCATTATTGTCTTGGCGAAATTAAAATAGATATTTCCAAGAAATCAAAAACGTATTAAACGTCTAACACTGAAGGTGAAAAAGTCAAATATAATAGTCTCTAAGTGTTTACAAATCATTAACAGGAGCTCTATCATTAATTTAATGAAATGAACTTATCATATTCAATTAATTTCATTATACTCCTACTTTTATACTTATTTAAATTCCAAACTCGGCAATTAATCGTAGATACATATATGCAAATACTTAAGTACATAAACGAAGTACTAATAATATTATGCAATTTAAAAAAAAGCTTTTGTGGCTAAATTTACCTCAGAAAAGCTTAAGTTACTGTCATAATCTTTACAAGGTTTATAGAGAGAGATTCCAGCACTAATTTGGCCTGTTCATTGTGAATTCACAAGCAATTCGAAAGTTACAAGAACTAAAATTCGTAAGCATTTTACAGTTTATTACAATACACATATGTAAATTAATCACACTGTTCAGTGTGGAACAGAAAACAATTAAGACCAAAAATATAATTTGTTTAATGGTTTGAAAGGTCTTCAAAAAGTTGTTAAGGTTTATGAAATATTAGGATTCAAATTTCTAAGAATTCAACTTTAATAATATTTTCTGTAATATAACTATCTATGATTAGGCAAAGTTAAAGTCAAGCTAACTAAGAGGATGGTTATTTTTTACTGATATTCTATTGAAAAAATTAAAACTACCTTCAGAATTGCCCCGCACATCGTAATCTTTTAATACCTTAAACACAAAGTATGCTAATTTAACTTGTTTGATTATGAATTTTAGGTACATACATGAAAAATTCAAATTACTAAAACTTCCAGTTTGTTTTAGTAGAATTAAGCATACATTGAAACTTATTACCGTATTTTCAAATTTCAATATTGTACCTATTGGAATGGAAAAAATCAAACTTCTAAGCCAACGCAATCAAAAGATACAGCCGTTTATGCGGCAAATTTCCGCAAATTTTCGAATCAAAGCCTACAGGGTACTTCCCGTGAACTCACAATCTTGAAATTTGGTACGAAGCAACGTCTTATAGCACAGATAAAGGAAAAATTGCGAAAACCGTAAATTTTTAGTTACATCATATAATAAAAATATTTTTAATAATTTTAAAGTTACTATCCCTTTCCTCATGAACGCGTAGAGGTATTAAATTGAAATTCATATCAAATACTCAGGTCTATAATACCTTTAAGCTGTAACAAAATCAAACTTCTATGTCAACGCAATCAAAAGAAACAGCAATTTAAGCCGCATATTTTCAAACTCGCAACTACTCGCAAGGGAATCAAAACCTAAAGGGTACTTCCAGTCGATTTAGAATCTTGAAATTTGGCATGAAGCAATGTTTTATAGCACATATAAAGGAAAAATTCCGAAAACCTTAAATTTTTAGTTACATCACATATATACATGTTTATACGGAACCCTCGGTGCGCGAGTTCGACCCGCACTTGGCCGGTATTTTTTTTAATTCAATGAATTCTCATAATTTCTTTCCTTTTTATAAATTAAAACTTATGGTACCTAGGGTAAATCTCACGTGAGAAGGAAAGGGGTTTCACGACAGCTCATTAAAGAGTGAGAAAGGGAACAAATTAAAAGAAAAACACTTGACATAATAATTAAAAGAAATGTTCCCTAATCTAAGTAATCTGCCTTAATAACGCTTCTGAAATTAAAGTGAAATCTTTTCATTTAGGTTTGTGCCCCAATTCTAAAGATGCGATATTGCTATTCGAATTACCGAGAGAACTGCATCGTTTGGTTTTAGAGGAAGTGTTTTCGCTAAATATAAATGAATAGCAATTAATCAGGGCTATCCTGATGAGAAACTATCATGTGATATCTGACAGAATCTATTAGTTATCTGGCTTGGCTTTGGAACATTATCTCGGGACGGCCTTTGAAATTTGGAGTAAAGGCGGCATATTTCAACGTCTCCTGCGCCTGCCACAACGCCATCGTCGGTATCAACGACAGAATTAATTTGTTTTCATCATGACAACGTGAAGTACATACATATAGGCATATTACAGTATATAAGCCTGTATGTACATCATGTATGTAGTTGCTTTCATCACACCGAAATAATTAACCCTCTAAGTAGGTACAGAAGAAAATTATTCTATTTAAAAAATAATATAATCATAAAGTGTAGTTTACTAAATTATTAAGTATATAAAACTCTAAACGGATTGTAGCTCTTCTTTGTGATTACTTATTTTTAAAATTAATTTATTTTGTGATGATTGTAATAAAATTATATTAGGTAGGATAGACAACGACGTCATTCCATAATGAATTAAAGAGCATCAAAAAGTTACAAAGACAAGAAAACTAGAGATTTGTGTTATATTTTTTTAAGAGGAACATTTTGTTAGCCATCAAATACTGTAGGTGATAGATAGAGACCGGATTATATGCAACATAAAAAGCTTGTTATATGCATGCAAATATGCATGAAAAATGCTTGAAATATGCACGAAAATTGGCAGAATATGCGAAATTAAATAAAAAATTCTAGGAACCAATAACATTTTTTTATTTCAAAATCAGCATACAATGAGTATTTTTTTGATAGGCAATAATAAGTACAGTAATGTAAAATGGCAAATAACCTTATTTGGGGGTCATTTAACATTGAATAGACGAAACTGAAAATACGTACAAAAAAATTCAATATTGGGATGCAATAAAATGTAGAAATGAGAAATAATCACTTCCGGTATGCAAACAATGACTTTCAAAAGAGCCCGAACTTTCCAATCTTAAATGCCGACAATTTATTACATTATAATAATAAATAAACATTCCAGAAGAAATACAAATAGAAATGAATAGAATATTGAGACGCAACAACCACTTTTTTCGCATTTCGGAACACAGGATGAGTGCACTGCACTTGGAAGAATATTGTAAATGTACCGATAATATGCATCATAAGTAGATCTTAGGTAAAATATGCTATTACCGCTTAGAATGGCTGAAATAAGCAAATGCATATGCAAATTTGAAAATATAAATCTGGTCTCTAGTGATAGAATATATAAACTATTGGTAATAGGAGGTACAACTATAAAAGAAAATGAAAGATTCTAGCTCTCCTTTGTGATAGGAAATTCATTTTCGCAATTTTCTCAATGTTACATTACATATAAGACAGCAATCGGGTCATTCCGAAGTAGAACGAAAGAAAAAAAAAGTGAAAGCGAATAAAAAATAAAATCAAGTAGATGGTAACTGAAAATGCGAAATTATTCGTATATAGTTCCTAAATTTTTTCTTTTTGAACGGCATTTCTTTAGTCGATCATAACTAGTAAATATTTTGACACTTTAAGTCGTTTTTTATTATTGTTATGATTACTTTTATAGTTTGGCTTGCGATCGCGTTTTTTTTTATAAATTAAATTATCTCAGAAACTATTCACCTTAGGCATACAATGAATGATACAAGTTTTCATTAAATTTTGTAGTTCATACAAATTCGTCATAAAAAAAGTAACATTCTATTTAATACATCTAACAAAGTTCTGGTATAACACTGAGACTGGGCAACAGTTGAAATAATTTTATTCTTGATGACCTTTAATTCCAAATATTTAAACCTTTAACACTTTTAGTTTCCCTTACCGCTCAGTTTGAAGACGGTCATTCCATTATAGAACTAATATGCACAAACATGTTACAAAAACTGTTTATAAATTTTTTCGACAGGCGCAGTTTATCAGCCATCAAGTAAAGTAAAAAGTAGAATTAATTGGTAAAAAGACTTCTAGCCCTGCTTTGTTATAATCTAGGTACATTTAGTAAATAATTAAAACACAATCAAACTCTACATCCCCTAATTACCATTTCTATAGTTCGAAAATAGAAAAATTGTTTATTTTTATACTAATTCAATTTTCTGCCTGTAAATAGGTAGGTACTACTGTACATATATGAAAAACAGCAAGTTCAATTCAATGCTCGAGAAAGTATGTATATCTATATACGTTGTATCACAACACCTACAATTTACTATGATGTTGATTACATGTTAACTTATAATTAACAGTAAAAAGCCAGTTTGATTAAGTAGTTACTGGTTTAATTAGTGCCAAGTTTTATAGGAAGTCGCATTAGTGGTAGTTCGTAAACCAAATCAGACCCGTTTTTTGATTAGTACACCCGTCTTAAGTATTATAATGAAGGTATACGTACATATAACGTTTATAACAGCCTCAGGTATAATGGTAGATTATTTTTAGCACGAACCCCGTTTTCGTTAACGAAAATTTACCACCGTTGCCGGACTCTGATCGTGTCGTAAACGTTCATAGTGTTTTATATAATTTGTCCATTATGCGGCTGTTATCCTCAATCACGAGCCACAGCTACTGTTTAATAAAGATCACAATAGTTCCCTTATGATGAGTATGCAATTTGATGAAATGACTACACCTATTTTGCTACCTGGAAGGGCCAGAACTTAATTTAATTACGAGATGCACACATGAATGCATGCACAAATGCCGGGACGAAAATTCAACTTGAAGTTTGGAGTCAAATTACCTACACACAAATAATTTTTGTAGTTTTTTTTTGTAATTCTGACGAAGACCCAAAACTACGGAGTCGAAACGTCAACAAAATAAAATCGATAGCTTGATAATCGTTTTATAACTTTCAACAGGAATAAAACTCATATAAAAACAAATTCAATTCTATAATACTTATTGTTGTCGACTTAAGCGTGACAGACAATCTTATGGTCGGTACAATAAATAAAATTCCGCTCCATTCATCCCCCATATAAGACCTTATTCAAAATAAACCTCTTTCCTAGAAAGTTACAGCAGAGGACCGGATGGAACAAAACAAAAAATATTAATGTAGGTACAAGCATCGTACCTACGCCCCCCATAGTCACCCCGGGACATCCGACTTTATACGCATTGAAAGCAAAATACAGAGGATTTATGGTATTACAAGCCAAACTTCGATGCAGATTGGTTTTTGTTAAATAAATGACCGATTCGAGGAAGTGACAAAACCCAAACAAGTTTTAAACTCAGCGGGATACTAAACTATAGACTGACATCGCTTTGTATTCACGATAGTAATATTCACTTCTGGTATTAATAGTTAGTTAGTCGATAGATATTAAGTATCGTAAATCAACACCAAAAATAGCTAATTGTACGTTTTTATTACAGGGATTTTGAGAAATCCGTCTTTGCTGTAATAAGACGTATCCAAAACTTATTCTAAAAATCACTCACGACCACACATGTTACAACAAAAAAATCTAATATTCGTTAGAAATAGTGATCAGATTTTGTGGCAGCTCTCTAATTGGAGCAACTGAGCAACTGCACCCCTAAAGAATCCAGGAAACGGTTGAGTGCAAAGGTTACAAATAGGCCTAATTTATATTAAATATTAACAATTTATTATGCGTCTAATACTTAGTACTGAAATTGGTCGATAATTGTAGGGAAATAGTGGTTGCCGCCTTTTTACGTAATAATCGTCATTAACCCTAAAATACATGTGGGTGCTTATACAAAAGTTGGGTAACTCTTGAGGATATTTTGTTTACTATAATTATTAAATAAAATTTCTACAAATTCGGGTGTATATGATGGCTAATCTAATGAATATATTGTTCCAAATCGGACCAGTCACTTTTTTAAGCAGATTGTGAGATATTTCAAATTTTCAGAATTTGACTGCCAGGGAACTAACAAAGGTAACATAGTACTGATAAAATACACAATTTTGTAAGAATTATAATGAAATTTAATAAAAATTAGTACAAATCTCTTAGGATTTAATAATGGCACATGTCTTTTAAGTATTAAAATCACTTAGTAACAATAAAAAAATTAATAATTAATATGTAATACTGGGAGAAAATACTATCTCAGTTTTCAAAACAGCCTTTTGACATTTAACGTAACGTTATTCATTTAACTTTTTTAATTTGACTTAGTTTTACTTAGCATTTCTAAGTAATCAACAAAGAATAGAAACAAAAATCTAACAATATTTATCCTAAAAGTATTAATTATCATCAAATTAAGAACAATTACAATATAATACTATGAAAGTCAACTATCTCAGTCTTCATAACAGCCTTTTGACATTATTATAATGTTATATTACTTAACATTAATATTATTTTGAGGCAATTTTACTTAACATTACGTATTTTTCTAATAAATCAAGTAAATATAATAAGCAATGCCTTAAAGACATCAAAAGAGATAGTAATAATTAAAATAAAATGAGATCTTTTTCTCCACAAAAAAAACAAAAAAATAGATTCAAAATAGTGCAAAAATAAAATGTTTTAAACTGAAGTATAAAATAGAAATGCTTATACACGTGTAGCAATTAAGATAAAAGTGCTCTAAAACAAAAAACATCAGTACCATGGAAACACGTCAGTTCTTCCTCTGGCGCGATACCTGACAAAGGACTGACGAAAAAGACATAAATTTGAGGTTATTCGCGGAACTAATGTTTTTTTTTGGTAATTTCGAATATCAACAATGTACATATTAAGAAATCATAGTTAACTATGTATAAATGGGAATAAACGTCAGATTAACAAGAAAATAACTACTCACCAAAGGACTGAAATTTTGACTGAATCGCGCCCCTGGGGGTTCTTCAGGGGTCTGTCTCTAGATAGTAGGTATCACAACAATTTATTTATGAAATAATTTTCAATTTTAATTTTAAACAAATGTAATCACATTCAATCAGGTCAACGATTAATGTATTTGCTCACTACTCAACACAAAAAATATTCTAAACATTATATCCAACCATATCATGAAAGTTATAAGAAGGAAATAAAATTTAATTATTTGATTATATAAACTGACAGGTATGTACGTATTGTGTATGTATCAAAATTAGATCCGATGCCAGTCTTTACAATTATACCAAACAAAATATGAAATAGGTAATCACGCAGGAGGAATGATAAAATTAGATTTTTAATTTTTATGTGCATGTATGATCCATGGTACAATCCTAGATGGAGATGACCATAAAAGAAATAATTAAACACTTTTTTGTAATTAAAATGTAATCATCATTCGTCACTCGAACCAGTTGTCTAACCAACCAACAGTACAAATATAATAAAGGCGTAGCATACAGAGCTGGACTAAGAATCAAATAGATATGATTTGTAAATATAAATAATATTTTTATAGTGAATTTCAAAGAAATGTTTCCCCTTTGAGAACACAATTTGTAAAGCAATCCCAACAGAGTTTCCTTAAAAAATTTCGCGTTGTTTTCTCAGGTTTCATACGATACAATTCTTTTCTGCAGATTAATTCATTGGATCAGATTATTGTTTATTCAATATTTATCTAGCCCAAACCCTTCGCCAATATGTAAGCTTGCTAATGAAATAAATCTTTTGAGAAACAACTTCTCATTCCAAATATAATCCCTAATAACGGTACCAACACGTAAATGTTATCGCCCTTGTAATTTTAGTTTTTTAGTTCATAAATTTCAATTAGGTAATTGTACCAATCAATATTTTAAACAACATATTTTATCCTTTCTTGTTAGTTATAGGTATACGTTTCGTATATAAGTACACAAAAGTAAAAAGAAGATGAGAAAGGGTCCTAAAACCGGTCCTGTCGTTAAATGTTTAAAAGAAGACTTACCTCGTTTCTGCATAAATGAGAAGAGATCGTCAAGGAACTCCTTCCTTTTGGGATCGTCGTTAATTTCGTATAACTGCAAAAGAGAAAGAAGTAATTAATAAGGCCTTCAGCCTTAATAGCGGCGCAAATTAACAACAAATATTTTTATATGGACGCCCATCAGAAACGATTCTCCTTCAGCACCTTCAATTTAACCTTCACGATGAAAAATTGATAAAACGCCCACGCCTGTACGATCAGTTAGTTATTTATATCGCTTTTTTTCTTTCTCCTGTTTTTTAGACAATTAATATTGCTTGATGAGCCCCGTCTGTCTAAGTATTATGTATCCTATCTGCTACACTCGTTCTTCTTCTTCATCTTTCCTCGATTATAAATATACATACATATAAGATGATTAAAAGACGACCGAGATATATCACGCATTTACAAATATTAATGTCCAACGAATCATCCACCTTACTGAATAGCCGCGAAGTATTTTTTACGGTCAGGGACTTTAATACTCGTTAAGTCTTCTGGACTTACAATCATGGTCATGCATGTCACTGTTATCTAGCTTAAAAAATTTGAAGTAATTTTTAGTCTCCATTGTTAGATACAATCAAAAGAGACTTAAACATAATCCATAAACAAATTGAGTGAATTCTTATAAAACCTTTTTTTGGGTACCTACTAATAATCATTAGGTTGATAAGAAATAAAAAAAAGGATATTTAAATTATTTTGTACTCAATTGAATATTTACTATAACAGATCATTATTTGAATTCAGCTACTACCAGTTCGAAGAAGGGACGTTTAGGATCCCTATAATTCCCCAAAACAGTCAAATGTATTTGGATCTACCTTTTCAGATCTCTTGTTACTTTTTGTATCAAATATTACACTCAAAATATATACTAATCACCAGATTGATTTAATAATCATTAAAAAAAATATTTCAATTATTTTTTAGTTGAATATTTACTAAAAGATCATAATTTCAACTCAAATACATGCTTTTAATTCGGACATCGTTATAAAACCTTTTGAATCCTGGAGGACATTCAGAATTCATTAAAATGTACATACCTATGTATCTTTTAAGATCTCTTGTTATTTTTAATTTAAATTGTTGCATTAAAAAAAAGTGTCCATTGAGGTGTACTCCTGTATATATATATAGGTACTAATCACTAAATACAAAAATATTTTCAATTCGAATCTCATTATAAAACCATTTGTTTCTTGGGGAACGTTGAGAATTCCCCAAAGAATCAAAATGTATTGAGATCTATTAAGATTGTTGGTATTTTTAGTCTGAATTATTTCTCTTAAAAAAAGTGCCCACTTGGGTGTACCTACCTACTTTTACTAAACCTCTATGTATACTAACCACTACATTGATTTTGCTTAAGTATGAAAATAAAGAATAATTATTTTGTTATTTAATATTTATTAAATAATGGATAATAATTAGAACTCAAACACTTTCAAGTCAGACACCCCCATATATTCGTTGTGTTTTGGGGGAAAAGGTGTAGAATCTTTATGATTCCCCTTAAACCTCAAAAAGTATGTAGAATCCTAAAATCTCTGAGTAACAGTTTACATTGATTCATTGTTTCAACGCAATGAATTTTACTAGAGATGTTAACAAATCTTTACTGTAACTAGCGCATGTATTGACAAAGTTCGAAAGGTGCTATAAAACTTTTTTAACAGTATTCAGTTGGATAGGTATAAAAAAAAGCAATCACAAGTTAACTAAAATATAGAAAACGCAATATTACATTGAAGCCTTTTTCGCAGAATATTCTCACGGTCAAATAGAAGATGGTTTACAAAATAATTTATTCTACTGTTAATTGCAGTTCCTGTAAGACGTGGCAGACCGTTGGCCAGTTCAACTAACGGTATAGTCCAACTGCAGCCACTTATTTTCTTGGAGGAACAAATTAGGTATTGAAGAAATTTAGAAATTATTAAATATTTATTTGATGTTTTGAAGGGCTAGTAAAAAAAATCCAAAGGGAGACAGGGAAAATCTCACTTAGATTAATGTACCTTGTTTAGGAAATGCAAAAATTAATCCAGATTGGAGAGGCGTGTGTAACGAACCCCCAAAAATGACCCTGAAGTTAACTTTTTTAACAAAAAGTCTGTGTACTGGACTGTGTACCCATCATTTCCATTTTTTTAGAATTCACGAAGTACCTATGTATGTACATATTTATTTGTAATTTTGAATTCTTCAGATATTTGTAAATGTTAAAGTTGCAGTTGTGTCGTGACCCGAAACGTCGCGTTCCCATGAACAAGATGTATAAGTTCCACGTTACAACTCTCCTATACGGTACGAAAGAAGTGTTGTAATCAAGTTCAATTCGTGTCCGACATAGGGCATAATAGACGATTCATGTTACTGTTATAACTAAATGGCGTAATGAGTGTTCACATCATGTTTGCAGTTTGCAGAACCTATACCTCCCGTCCCTCTTTTATGATAATGGGAAATTGAGAAGAAATTTCAACGATAATACATCTCCGTTTACGACAATTACGTACCTACGTTGGGAAATTTTACACTTTTATATGCCTATTCAATATACATAAAGTTGCAATTTATATAATAACTCGACTGTGTTGTAAAAGTGGAAATTGTAAAATAATTGAAAATGTTCATGAAGGCAAATTATTTGCATTATAAAATATTACACTGAATATAAAATTAGTTTTTTTTGCTAAGATTCTTACCCTCTTTGAAAATTGTATTGATACTGAGACAGAGACTTCACTCAGACGGACAGATAAATAAACTTTGAGGATGAAATCCTCAAAAAATCTACGTAGTTACAAATCCTTAAACTTCTAAAGCTCTTATTTAATAAAAGAGCTTTAGAAGTTTAATTAATCAAAGATAATTTAAATATTTGGTCTATGATATAAACCATTTTCGAAAATTTACTATTTATAAATAAAAAATTAGTATAAATAATAGTTCCCTCAGAATTGGCAATTTTCAAAACTGAAAAGTGTGTCAAGTTGTCTTCTTATTACATAGAGTAAAATTTTATAATCAAATTATAAATTTTAAAAAAATCACAAATTAGAAATCACGTGACTCATTACTTATCACTTAAAGCTACAATCTTTTTGAATACATCATTTTCCGTTATTTATTACTACAACATGCATATATATAATCGGTTATTGTCTTAATTGGACAGGTTAACGTTTGATATATTAATTAACTAAACAATAATTATTATTTAATGAACTCATCCTATCCCTGCTAGATAAACATAATTTATTAAGAAACAATACATTGATATCTACTGGTTTATCATAATAATCAGTACCTAACACTTTCAAAAAACATATACGTACTTCATAAATAAGTATATTACTAGCTAATGAACTGTTGCAGTGAGTAAAGTCATTGGCCAAAAATTGATTCATATAATACAATTCAATGAACTTTTGAAACTGTGAATTTGTTAGTTAAACAATACGCGTGTCTATGTTATACATTGTTATATCAGGAACTGAGGAATGTTTTAGTAAAGGAAAAGGGACTATAAAAAGTAATTTTATATTGTAATTTAAGAGGGTTGATAAAAGATATGTATCCGCAGTTTTGAAATTTCACGTTCAAGTCCAACTGCCACGATTACTGTTTGATAAATTTTCTAACTTAAATATATTAGCAAAAGCAGGCATATTAGTTGTTCAGGGTAGGTTAGGTTACCATGAAATAAATTAAAGAATCACGGTTAAAATTTTGAACGTTCTTTTGGTGAATGCTCAATAAATTAAAGAAATACCTGCAAGTAGGAATTAATAGACTTGAAGCTAACGTATAGAATGAGTGAAAATAACGCTAGTTCCAAAATTGTTGAAATTTTACCAACAATACCGAAAGTATCTACTTGAAATTGTGAAATGTACATAAATCCAATAACTACAATTGGTGTTTGATGAAGCTCTAACTTGAATGTTATGAAAAACTTGTATGTACCTACAGTAGATGTCCAGGTTCGATTGAGTTAAATTAAATTAAATGACAGAATCATGTTTAGAATATTGAATAAGGTTGTTATTTTGGTAAACACAATGAATAAAATACATTTCTGCAACTGGGAATCAATATTTTCAAGAAATATTGAAGACTAGCTATGCCCGCGACTTCGTCCGCGTGGAATAGTGACTTTTGCCAGCATCAAAAATTTTTTTCTTCTATATTTTTATTTTCTGGACCGTAAACCTTTTGCCGACGTCATTACACAAAAACTTTCATTCCTTATTTTTGCCCCCTTTAAATGTCGTATTTATATCTTTTCAAAAGCCTAAAAAACAAGTTTCAAGCCTCTAGCTTTATATCTACTTATCTATCTCTGTACCAAATTCTCATTTAAATCGGTTCAGTAAATTTTAGGCGAGATTGTGTAGCATACAGACAGAGTTACTTTCGCATTTATAATATTTCGCGAATTCATTCTCATCGATTTTCCCATGGGAATAAGATATTTTCCCGCAGTAAAACGTAGCCTATGTGTTAATCCAGGGTGTCAGCTAACTCCATACCAAATTTTATTAAAAACGCTCCAGCCGTTTAGACGTGAAGAAATAACAAACATACACACTCACACACTCACAAACTTTCGCCTTTATAATATTAGTGTGATAACGAGTGCCCTGGAGAAGTATCGGACATTAAAATAAAACTTTTTACAAAACTATTGAAATTCTCTCGAAAATAGTACCGAATGAACATTTGGAAGGTACTGATTACTGAACGAAGTCAAAATCGAACCAGAAAACCATAAGAGTATCTCAATGTTCTATTTCACCAAACATGATTGATTCCCTTGGACTGTTTGTATACGCGAAACTGAAAAGGACCACAAAAGGACGACGTTTCGCTTATACTGAAATATTATAAGGCCACAGAATATATCAAAGATCTAAAATAAAAAAATATGTATTACATCTGAAGGGGTGTACCATAGAGAAGACCTTAAATCAATTATCGTGAAGATGTCGTAAAATTAGTTAAAAATATGAAAAACACAAGTTTCAAGAACAAATTTATTATATTGCACTACAATATTGTTTCACCACACAGTGGCTTCATCAGGTGATGACTTAACAAATTACATCTATTTGGTAGTATATATACTTATAGCGAAGGGTAGGGGTTGAACAGAAGAATCAATGGAAGTTAATATTTAAAAGTGGGGAATTGTTTACCTCTATTTGATCATTTAATATGATACCTTTTTTATTGTATTTATTAATTTCAAGGGTTTCAAGTAAATTTAATTTATAGCCTTTATTTTGTATATGCAAAATTTTGAAGTTTTGATCAAAGTTATGTTTATTATTAATTAAATGTTCGGCATAAGTTGACTCTGTTTTATTGTTAGTGAAGCATAGCAAATGTTCATTTATACGTGTCTGAAAAGACCTTCCTGTCTGACCTATATAAACTTTTGGACAATCCTTGCAATTTAATAAATACACTCCAGAATTACAGTTCTTCGGGGTTTTACATTTATTGTTTAAGATATATTTACCTAATGAATTATTTGTTTTAAAGGCGATAAAACTAGTGTTAGTATATTGAATTCTTTTACCAATTTTTAAGGAGATATTACCTAAATAAGAAATACAGTTGAATTTAGTAGGTACAGTTTTTATGACCGGATAAATAATTTTCAACGTTTTAGATTGAAGCTGTTTATTCAGAATACTATCCACTGTAGTATGAGAAAAACCATTGTTAATAGCAATAGTGTGAATTCTATCTAATTCTTTATTATAATTTTCTTTTGATAGTGGAACATTTAAAAGTCTAAATATAAAAGAGTTGAATGCCGCTAATTTGTGGGCGATAGGGTGGAATGAATTAGCGTGTATGATTGTGTCTGTATGAGTAGGCTTGTGAAAGATGTTAAATAAGTGTTGAGAATTATTCCTAGTTATAGTTAAGTCTAAAAAGTTTATGGAATTGTTTTCTTCTAGCCACTGTGTGGTGAAACAATATTGTAGTGCAATATAATAAATTTGTTCTTGAAACTTGTGTTTTTCATATTTTTAACTATGGATATGTTTCAACGATTAAAAGCTGATACTCTAAATAGTCGTAAAATTACACGCATATACACATATACATGACCTTATTCCAAAAGGGTTTTGATAACTACAGAAAAAATTAAAATTAAATTTTATACGAGAATTCTAGTAACTTCGTAAACAAACAGTCGATATCTATGGAACAACTTAGAAAGCTAGTAGTGCGGAATATCATGTATTAATTGGTGATCAGATTAATAATTATAATTGTTTGTGAGTATAAATCAGTACGTTGGTGTCTATTTATCATATTTTTCTATCATACCTACTGTAAAATTCGTTACTACAATATTTCTTTATTGTATTGTATATGTATAAGTACCTTATTTATGGTTTTAAATACTTGGGGTGTTTAAAAGTTTTAATTTTTGTTTTTTCTACGTGCACGCCATTGGCAAGGTTGAAATTCAATTTTTGATTCTTGATTCTTACAATAAACAATGTCGTAATAATAATTGAGTGGATAACATCTATTTACTATTTATCTGCTGGTCGCAATATACCTAATAATGCAGTGGTTGACGTCGATTAACAAAACTTCAATAATAATCGCCTGTAATGTGGTGTTAAAACACCGGTCATTGTTTCGAGGTGGGGTTGTGGAGGTTAAGCGCGGTCATTAATAACCCCGCTTAACTAATCTGTCTACGGCAGCCATCCATCTTTACAAGTTACTCCATTCGATCCCGATCGGGCACTGTGTACCTATACCGCGCCTGAAGGGACCGCAAAACGGGCAGAAACTCTCCATCTCTTTCGTGATTCTGTGCAGGCACACACACACACCAACATTCAAACAACAATAATTTGCAGGAAAAATAATAAATTTATGTATATACCTAGACTAGGGCGACTATTTCGATTGTAACGCAGTGCGGGATAGACAATGTCCATTACATTCGCTTGAATTTGTGTGATTTTAAAAAATTATTTATTTAAAGAATATTCATTTTATATACTATTTCACTGAAAAATCAACATCAAGGACTATAAATAGGAATACCAAATAAATATGAATACAAAGTAGATAATAAGAAAAAACTATAGAAAATAGGAGCAAATAAAATTTATTTATTTACTTAGGGGCCGTTCATAAAATACGTTTGCATACAAGTGGGGGGGGGGTCTTGCTGAGAGTGACAAGATGTGACAAGGGGGGACGGGGGTCCACGGCAACGTGACGTTCACCGTTCATCAAAAAAATTAGTAAATTTTTACAGAATCCTTGGACTTCTGATAAATAAAATATTATTTATTTGTTCGTTACAAAAGATATTTATTAATTTATTTAAATTTTATTATGAAAATCAATTAAATATTTTTGACTATCAAAGTTTGTGTATTATCAATCAAAATTTATCATGTTCAGGGGGGGGGGGGTTAGTTTTTGTGACGTAATATTTACAGGGGGTCACAGAAAGTGTGACAGCGTGACAACCGGGGGGCAGGGGTCAAAAAAAGGTAATTTTAGAGTGACGTATTTTATGAACAGCCCATTAGACAAAGGGACTTGGCGCTCGTTGACTTCTTATTCGTTAAAGCTTTGACTAGATTCATTAAATATACAAATACTAAAATCTTCTATCAAAATAATCATTTTGATAACTTTAATTAAAAATTGTAAAGAAATACTTATCTCTACCACCACCACTGTACTAATAATAGGCGATTTAGTGATGACCTATTTAATGAACGATACCAATGATAATGAGAGAGTTAACTTGGATATAGGGGAGATGATTAAAGTCAAACTCAACATAAGCGAGAAATAAGGAGGTTAGGGTGGCGAAATGGATGACCACCGTCACTCCACGTTCCCTGCTTTTTCGTACGTTTTCTACGTAAATATAAGATACATATTTATCCATTATTTATTACCACAACATTATTTGAAACCAATCGTCACAAAATACTTTTAAGTCGATATTGGTAAGATTTTTTAGTAACTTTTAACCTGAAGGTTTCGGGTAAGATTTAACTTTCAGAGCAAAATGGGATTGAAGAGCCCTTAAAGGAACCTAATAATAGCCGAGTAAGAAATATGTTTTTATTAATAACTTATAAACTATACAAAACTAATTTTTATGAATAAAACAGATCAGGATCACGACCCCTGTTTTGTTAAAGAATCTAAGCAGGTCACGTCAATATACCTACGTACCTATAAGAATCGATCGTATTTGCATTTTCACAATGCGTGATTTCGTGCTCGTTTAATCATTATAAATTCGTGTCGTTTTGTGTAACGTTATCGAAAATCGCGTATTATCCTTTATCGCCGGTGTCATCGAGCACATTATCATTTTTTTTATGAGTATCGTCAACTATAACTTTACACCTAACAATATGACCCCACACAACAACGTGGCTTAAAAAAAATCGAATTCAACTACCTATAACTTACTGATGGTAAAGCATCACTGCGGTCTCGACTTTGTAATGAAAATTTCAACCTTTAGAATATATTGTATCATTAAATGTTTACAAAGTATCATAATAACCGAGCTAATGTTTGATTTATTACGGAAAGAAGGCTGCCGATGCGTTTGATCTCTGACCGCATCGTGTTATTTTAATTCTAATTAATGTTTACTCAGAGGAAAAAAAATTAAAAGGTGTCCTCCAGTCTATCGTTCCTATATTAAGAATATTCGGAACTTGCAAAATTATGACACTAAATGACAATAAAAAATCCTTGCATATTAAAACGTTCCAACCTATCATATAATAGTGATTATGTAAATTTGCTTTAACGTTTGATATATGTTACATAATTATGTATAATAAAATAAATAAACAAATAATGAAAAAATAGCCAAAAGGTGCCGCACCAAACATTTTCATCAAATGAAGTAGCTTAATAGAAATATAATGTGAATTTCACAAAAATCGTAACACCGTGACTAAATTTTCTCTAAAATTGTCTAATTTTTAGTTGTTATAATCGCGTGTCCGTACGTAATAAACGACTTTCTGTAACTTATATATAAGTAGAAGAAATAAAATGTTGTTAATTTTATTATACTCGAACTCCTTATTTAAACAACAACGACGAAATAATTCGCTGCAAACATTACAGCCACATTAAAGTCTATTCCGAGGTGTAGCTGAGTAGAGTTGTTTTTTTTTTTATTTTTAAAGGAGCAACATATCAAAGTCTTCTTATACTGGACACATTAATTTGCTTAAATTAATCCTATAATCTGGCCCAAATCAAAACAAGCCTCCTGACTGATTAATAACTTTTAATAACCGCTCATAATTTTCTGCTCCGCTTTTTTTATATTATTATTATTCATCTGCAGGTGATAAATTACAATTTACGTGATTGCTTTCTTTTCTTTCCTTATATTATACGAATCGATTAAAACCAACGTCTCACGATCGATCGTCTAAATCAAAAATTCCATCTCGGACGGAGCCCGAAGATGAAAAGAAAAGAACGATTACGAAACAATTAATTCCTTTTTTATAGTGATCGCGCAACCCACGCCAAAAATCATCGATCATACCCATCGTTGACGCGTTCTAAATTAAAACTACCGGGGCCGATAATTCCAACTAAGGCCCATACGTGATGCTGTTTCTCTTTCGCTCATTAATACAAACGTGCGAGAATAAGACGGGAACTTTTTCACACCTTCGGGCCATCATCCTTTACATACCTATGCATCTTGTGTAATCTGGACGTGTTAACATTGCAACCAACGACAGTAAAACTGCTAAAAGTCCAGATACAATCGGGTACGATAAATACCATAGACTTTATCTGTCTTCAGATCACAATACCACTTGTTATATATATATATAAATTTTGAGTAGATATCTCTCTAAAATTATTGGGATAGTTAACAGTTTTAAACCCACAGTATTGAAATCCGCAAGCGATTCAGTAAAGGAAAATCAATATTAATAATAATGATATTTAATTAATTGTACATACCCCAATTTGAAATTAATCAACTTACAGACTCACTGAAGTAAAAAATATATGTATATACAATATATAGTGAAATTCACTTATAATGACTCCGCATGTATCTAATGATAAATCATTTACGTATTTATTGTATCTATAACGTGTTACTTTGAAGACATTTCTGGATAAAAAAGTCGTTTCAAATCATAGAACTTAAACTTAACCATCAGCTAGTAACATAGTAAGAACAGTGCCTTTAATATACACTGTAGTGTAAAGCCGGGAGGTAAAGCGGAAGATCCCTCTCAGGCACCATTATTAGGTTAGTTATTAGGTAGCTATGCCCGCGACTTCGTCCGCGTGAAATAGTATCTTCGCAAGCATTTAAAATTTTTTCTTCTATATTTTTATTTTCTGGGCCGTAAGCCTTTTTGCCGACGTCATTACACAAAAACTTTCATTCCTTATTTTTACCCCCTTTAGGGTAAAATTTTTACAAACTTTAAATGTTGTATTTATATCTAATCAAAAGCCTAAAACATAAGTTTCAAGCCTCTAGCTTTATATCTACTTATCTATCTCTGTACCAAATTCTCATTTAAATCGGTTCAGTAGTTTGGGTGTGATTGCGTAACACACAGACAGACAGAGTTACTTTCGCATTTATAATATTATATATATAATAAATATAGTTTAATTATGGTTTAAAATAGTTTATATAGCTTAGTATTCAACTACTTTTATTGATCCAAATAAATAAAACCTCTTTAACTTTTTACACTTAATATTTTAATTTTCTGGGCCGTAAACTTTTTGGACGATGGCATTACACAAAAACTTTCATCGGCTAATTTTATCCCCTTTAGGGTACAATTTTTACAAACATTGAATGTCGTATTTATTATATCTAATCAAAAGCCTAAAAAATAACTTTCAAGTTCTATCTTTAAAAATTACGGAATTTCCGCACAAACTTTCTTATTTCAACCCCTTACAACCCTTTTTGCGCATTAAAAAGTAGCCTTTGTCCTTTTTCAGGTTCAAGACTATCTCTGTACCAAATTTCATTTAAATCGGTTCAGTAAGTTTTAGGCGCGATTGTGTAGCAATACAGACAGAGTTACTTTCGCATTTATAATACTCCGAGAATTCATTTTTAATCGATTTTACCATGGGAATAAGCTATTTTTCCGCAGTAAAACGTAGCGTATGTGTTAATCCAGGGTGTCAGCTAACTCCATACCAAATTTTATTAAAATCGCTCCAGCCGTTTAGATGTGAAGAAGTAACAAACATACACACTCACAAACTTTCGCCTTTATAATATTAGTGTGATTGTGAGAAACGAAATGAAAACAGAAGAGATGCCATATATTATCTAAATGTAGTGACGAACAAAATTGATCTTGGGCTTACAGTGTTGGTGTTGATCCTGTTTTTGCGCAGAAGTAATTGTAAAACTAAGAACTTTAAAGGTATTATCAAATCCAAGTAAAAGACCGAACAAAAAAGGCCAAGACTAAAACCGAGACTGAGTATGTAAAATCAAGACCAAATACACAAAACAAAACCAAAAATGATAACTTCCTGCAGATGTATGAGTTAAATTGTTTGTAGCGACTTTAATTAATATATTATATTTCAGATACAAAACATTTCTTGACTTGAAATTTCCAGCTTGCTTCACTATTTTTTAACACTAAATTACAAAAAGAAACTTTACGACTGTTTGGAAAAGAAGGGATCGACAAGAACGTCCTCAGACAAGTGTTCTTTGTCTTAATTTCTGGATATAAAAATAACACCTGGCTAAACTATTCCTTTTTTATATTTCCACTTATTTCAAGATTTCTGAACTATTTTCTTCTTTGCTAAAATGTCAATTTATGCGTTGGAGGACGGATAGGTTCATTATGTAATTATTAATTTTAGAGTATATTTATAATTTAAGTCTTTAATAGTATTAATAATGACAGTGCTTAGAAACATTATTAAAAAAACGTAAGTACCGTATTAAATCAGCAAGGCCAAGATTTACCATACAAGACTATGACCAAGACCTAAGAGTAGAAATTATTTATCAAGACCAAGACTGGAACTTGCATTGCTCAAAACTACCTAAATGATCCAAAGAAACCATAGAAAAACATGAAACAGGATAGAAGGATTCTAAATTATACTATTCCATTCCTGCAAAAACGAACATAATTGTCGTGATAACAATATACTGGTATAATTTGATACTGAACGTGGACGAAGTGTTTTTGTTCTAAATTTAAATATTTGTCAGTAAATCCCGCAGGTTACCTAGGCTAAACAATGAAATTTGTTAATCACTAAGTAAATCCACCTTTTAAGGGTAGATGAAGATGTAGATAAAGATCGCGAGAAATGGGTAAACATAAAAAATGCTAACCCACTTTTGAAAAAATAATCTAATGAGTAGGTACTTCTCATTATCCATACCATCGTATCGTCCACTTGACTTTCGATAAGAGACGTTATAATCTCTTCTTGACATGTGTAGGTACCTACCTACTTCAGTAGGTAGTTACACGTGTATAGGGTAAACACAACAGGGTCGTAAAGGGTCGCATGTGCGCACCGTCAACACACACTATAGAGTATAGACATAAATATAGATATATGAAAAGAATAAGAGGAAGATGAGCGAGGTGACAGACACTTGGAAGAAGAACTACTGGCCGGGTTTGGTTGACTGGCGACCCTCAAGGTGCAACAGCGCGGTCCCCTATTATATTGTCCACGCAACAATAGCTTATTCACCGCGATGTTCACGTGCATTGTCACCTATGAATGGCCGTATATTCAGGTACAATGGCCTTACATGACAGCGGTGGCTCCGTAATTAGACCGATTAGCACGCTCCGTCGCCTCCCATGACCCCCTCGTTTCGTATAAAAATATTACGAACCGGTAACACGTTTCGACCAAAAAGAGTGCCATTTTTACGAAAAATTTTGCGTATGAATGACTCATATTTCCGGCAACGGATTCGATCTTAATTCTCTCGCGCCCAGTTTTCACAGAGGGATTAAACGACCGAGATTATAACGGACGTAAATGCAATTTTACTACATATGCCCGGATTATTTTTAGGGGGTCATCTTTTCAATAAATGTAAAAGGGGTCTTGTTTTCGTAATAAAAGATCAAACAACCGACGTGTGAAGAAACTACAAAAAACGTTGGTTGGAACTGGAATAATCATCTGTTATATTAATTAGCAACTTCTACAAAATTTCTCCGAAACGGCTCGACAGATTTTTATGAAGTTTTATGTGCATATTCAGTAGGTCTGAGAATCGCGAACCATATATTTTTCGTACCCCTAAGTGATAACGGTTGTCCACCCTTAACTTTTTTATTTTTTGGACAAAATTTTTCATCTTAATTTTTTTATAATGTGGCATTATAAAATACATATAACCCTCAATTTTCACCCTTCTACCACCAATCCCCATTTTTTAATAGCGATATTAGTACTGTAATAATCTTCAACTCTTAGTGGTCGATAACTACTCACCCAGAAAACAGCACGGAGTGGGGATGAGAATGAAGCAGATTTTTTTAGAATGTTACAGGGAGTTCAAATATGTTCTAAGAAGTAAAAGAATGTTTTATTATAACATTTCAGAATGATTTGGCAATGGTCAAGAATGTTCCAGAATCTTGAAGATCATTCAAGAATGTTTCAGAATGTTAAAAAAAGTTAGAGAATGTTTTGAATCATTATGGGATGTTCTGGATAGTTCTAAATTCGCGAATATTCTAGAATGTTCCATCAAACGTTTGATACTTATATTTTTACTCGGGCAACGCCTTTGTATTTGCCAGTTCTTTATTCTGTATCTTTATCTGAATATTTCATTTTCCTTATTATCAATTTTTAAGAAAAGCAGCGTTTTTGTCTCCATGGCCGAATGGCCATATTGCCCAAACTATGCTGTTAATATACCCAACAGTATTAGGTAATGTTTTCATTAATCGTTTAATAAATTTTGAAGAAGTCGCTAAAACAATTTATTTTTTCGTGAGAGTATGCCCAATCAACATGACTTTTCAATGGTACTAATAAAAGTGAACTTTAGGTATTGTTCCATTTTGCAGAAATACCTGTAACAGTTTAGCGTGACCATATTGGCTGCAGATACCTTACTGCAATAAGGAATTTACATAGTCACCATGAAAATTCATATGAAGTTTTCAACACCTTTTGTATATCAAGAAGGTTAATTACATTTAATATTTAAAAAATCTTTATCGCCCTGTGTCTTAAAATCAACTTTTTAAAAATCAACCCCTTTAAAATTTGCAGGATGTTTAAAGTATGTTTAAAGTATGTTTAAAGTAAAAATTATTGTATTTTACGCATGGGATTCTCAAAGAACACGGCTCAGAAAATAAGAACAACTTAAAAGACTGCATGGATATTCCTCACGCAACACAATTATTTCTGTCTGCGAATTCTCGTTTTATATTGCATACTTACAAAAATGCATGTAAATATAAGATCACGAAATACGTTCCCTAACCTTTATATTTTTTGGCAATAATTATAATGGCATAAATAATACCAATGCCATGTTCGATTTAACATGAACATTTAACAGAACTTCTAAAGGTTAACATAATCCAGGTTAAAATGCTAAAATCTTATTCCATGAAATAATACAATAATAGCGTTGAACCGTATGAACTCTCCATTGACAATTTTATTGTTCCATACAAATACATTTAATGGGACAGGTGTAGAAATTGTTGCAATATAGAGGTCTTTATCAATTTTATTTATTATGGTAGAATGGTGCGGGCAACATTGCCGAATAAAAAGTAATGATAATAACTAAATGTGTGTTTGTGTGTGAATTTAAATAAAGGGCTTCAATGATCAACATTAAATGCATACATATTTGTCAACGTTCTACCTACCCTTAACCCTTACCTGTTTGTAAATTAAATATTAAATGTATTTTTCAGTAAATTCAAACATAAGTGTATACAGTATATTTCTTAGAAACAAGCCAACTCAAAATAATCACAAAGTAAACATAAGACAATAACCAATCAATATAGCTCTCAAGGAATTCGAATGGCAACACCAACCATGAAAAACATCATTTCTTATTGGACAAATAATATGTGTCTATGAAATATACCTATAGGTACATACATAAAATGTATAATCTCCAAACATTATCTTGGTAAAACACACCAAAAATACACAATTGCGTGTACATTTACAATCAATAAAACAATGGATTCAACTATCTAACGTGTGTATTTTAATTATACATAAATTCTCCAACAGATTGATCAAACATCCTGTTTCCTCCTAAATGTTTGACTTTTTACTCAGTCAGAGCAAGCATGGCATCACGATGGATAATTCCGTACTTTTTTTTTGTTTTTGTAGAAAATACCAAAACCCTTGGACATATGTAGACACATATTTAATGATGCAGCAATGAAGAAGACCGGATAGATACACTCATTCTTTAATTAACAGTAAAATGTATACTCTATAACTTTCCACATACTTGGAAATTCCTAAAAAAATTTTAAGAATGTATTGGACTCCATTTCTTCCATTTAAAGTAATATTAGACTAAATTAGAGCCAGAAAGAGGGTGAAATAAATTATAAATGCGGTTATATAAAAACCCTAACCAACATTTTGTCTCTTTTGTAAGGTAACTTCAAAATGAAGACTATATCTTTGGAGGACAGCTCTCTGCAGGTGCAAATCGCGGACAAAAAAAACAGAAGTGTTTCAGTTTTAGTGTTACAGGTGGGTGATGAAAATATCATGTATAAAAAACGTTAGAAGTGAAGTAGTATCTATGCAGATATCTTACTAAAAAATGTCGAAAATTAGAGGGAACTGTAGAGGTCAGTAAGTTAAAAAAAGAAATGGTGACATATCTTCTGAGAGGTAGGTAATTACAAGCAAAAATAGGAAGACTATACATATTTGGTAAGTTACGAACCTAGCATAGGGATTTTCTTCTACATGCAATCACAACATAGGAAACTTAATAAAATCTATGTAGCCCGATCCTGTATAATTTCAGGACTTTGATTAATCAGCATTATGTCTGTCATACCTAAAGGATTTTTTTTAATATAATAAGAGTACCTATAGACTTCATGTTGTTTAAAATTTGTACCTAATCATTTATATTAAATCAATTGTAGACCTATATGCCATAATAACAATTAATTAATAAGACGAGGTTAACATTGATATTGTGATGGCCTGAGGAAGCAAAAATAAATTTGCGAAATTTTGCCTTAAACAATAACTTTATTTATTAACAAAACAATCTGGATTCTTCATAGTCCTCGGAATTTTAATTAAAATACTATTAATAAAAATTGCTGACAAGGAAATGTGTACTTCCAATATTCAGTTCAATAGTTATCAGATCACTAGACAAAATTATTAGCTAATCATACTAATATTATAAATGCGAATGTAAGTTTGTTTGTTACGCTTTCACGCAAAAACTACTTAACCGATCATCATGAAACTTTGCACATACACTCTTGAAGGTAGTAGAAGTAACATAGGATACTTTTTATTAAAAAAAAATAAAACTTTTTTACGAAACATAAGAAAATTGTTTGTCAAAATATCGTCAAATTTAGCTACTTCAACGCCATCTAGCATCATAGTAATGAAGTTTCAACCCTGAATACTGTAATACCGGCCCACTGTATTAGAAGATCTAACAGCTAACCACAAAAATTACGGATAACCTCAAAAATGTGAATAGTTTTATACTGCATGTAACGACAGAAGAAAATAACAATAAATATAGAAAAATTAGAAACAGTTGAAACTATATTCAATTGAATTAGATATTGAATTAGATATTGTCGTCACCGTCGGTGCGGCCGAAGGAATTCCGATCTTACTCGCTGATGTTAATTCTTACTCTGCTACTATATTGACTCATTTCTATTATTATACCCTTACTCTTTATCTCTCTGCGGGCGAAGCCGCGGGCAAAAAGCTAGTAAGTAATAACTAAGCTTAATCGTAGTGAGTGTGTATGTTTGTTACTTCTTCACGTCTAAACGGCTGAAGCGATTTTAATAAAATTTGGTATGGAGTTAGCTGACACCCTGGATTAACACATAGGCTACGTTTTACTGCGGGAAAATATCTTATTCCCATAGGAAAATCGATGAAAATGAATTCGCGGAATATAATAAATGCGAAAGTAACTCTGTCTGTATGCTACACAATCTCACCTAAAATACTGAACCGATTTAAAAGAAATTTGGTACAGAGATAGTATAGAGCCTGAGAAAGGACATAGGCTACTTTTTAATGCGAAAAAAGGGTGTTAAGGGGTTGAAATAGGAAAGTTTGTGCGGAAAATCCGTAATTTTTAAAGATAGAAGCTTGAAACTTATTTTTTATGCTTTTGATTAGATATTAATAAATCCGACATTCAATGTTTTAAAAATTTTACCCTAAAGGGGATAAAATTAGCCGATGAAAGTTTTTGTGTAATGACGTCGTCCAAAAAGCTTACGGCCCAGAAAATTAAAATATTAAGTGTAAAAAGTTAAGGAGGTTTTGTTTATTTGGATCAATAAAAGTAGTTGAATACTAAGCTATATAAACTATTTTAAACTATAATTAAACTGTATTAATCTATAATATTATAAATGCGATAGTAACTCTGTCTGTCTGTGTGTTACGCAATCACGCCCAAACTACTGAACCGATTTTAATGAGAATTTGGTACAGAAATGGATAAGTAGATATGAAGCTAGAGGCTTGATTAGATATAAATACGACATTTAAAGTTTGTAAAAATTATACCCTGAAGGGGGTAAAAATAAGGAATGAAGGTTTTTGTGTAATGACGTTAGCAAAAAGGCTTACGGCCCAGAAAATTAAAATATAGAAGAAAAAAAATTTAAATGCTGCCGAAAGTCACTCTTCCACGCGGACGAAGTCGCGGGCATAGCTAGTAATAAATAAAATGACAATTTTGTAAAAATTCCTTGTGTTGCAAAATTAATAGGTTCGTCACTGTTCTGTCCCTATGTATTTATTAAATCATACTGAAAATTGTGACGCACACGCAAAGAACCTTCGCAACAACTATTCATTGAAATACTACAGACTTCAAATAGTTACATATTCGGTTTGATGTTTTAATCGAATAATGCCATTGAATCGATTAAAATTATAATTTGTACCTACTGTATTAACTTTTATGCACCTGGATGCATTTTTTATTGTTGCCCATTTTGCGCTATTTAAAATGATATTTTTAATACCATAAATTGTTTGGTTTGCAAGAAATTGATAAGTAAGTTGGAATTTGTATATTGCATGATAAAAACAGGTCGGTCGCATATCGTAATTTACCGAATAAGTTGTTGCAACATATATGACATGTTTATGGAACGATTAATACTAGGAATTTTCCCTGTTTTAAGTAATTTTTAAATTCGATACGTCGACATTTACCATTTTCTGTTTTATTACATGACGCTCGATTGTTCATTATCTTTATTATGTTGCGACCCATTTATTACACATTCGTTATCGGTCGCAGTTATTTTACAAAGTATTTAAATTCTATGTCTGTGTATGTATACGGCAAATATTTTTGAATATATTTATTTATGTTCGTATTTACCGTACACCAAGTACCTAAGTTTAATATTGTAGTATCGCTCACGCACGTTTTCGCTTTACTTATTAACATGCAAATTATATCATTGACTGATAAATAAATATGTTACCGGTTATCAGAACACATTAAACGTATAGGAATTGTTCGCTACTTCAGTAATTATTGCCAGAAGTTATCGCAACATGCATTTATAAAACATGAGAAATTGGTAAACTGAAATGCACATTTTTTGATAACTTATTATTCTCCATATCAAACCATAACGTTTGTAATAATACAAACAAAATTAGCTGCATAGCTGTTTGTAATTACCTGGTATAAAAAAGGGGACAGGTAAACTACATAACACAAGGAAGGGGGATACTTAGAAATCATTACCAACTCCACAAATACTTTACATAGAATATTTTAAAAATAATAATACCTATAGGTAAATTTTTACAAACAAAATAAAAAAATCTCTTTTTTGTATTCGTCAAGGATCAAATGTGGCATCCTTAAGGAATACGTAACTGAGGGATTAAGGGCAGTACCTAGCTATTACAGCAAATAAATCGAAGGAAGATTTTGAAATATTTCGAAAGGATTTGAGTAATAAAAAATAAATATAATATCTATAAATATTTAGATACAATTTTTTGGAAAAAGTTTTGAAAATGTATCTATGTGTGTTAACTGAGTGGTTGGGGTGGTCGCAACATTAAATTAGGCTTCTGTTTACTAATTTACTAACATATAACAAAAATGTTTTTCATATTTATAAATAAGTTATCAAACCTTATTGAAGAAACTATAATTTTAATAATTTATTATTTTATCAATATCTTCTTTTATAAATAATTCAATTGTTCATATGCCTGTTATTACCGACCAGGTGAAAGTATCTAATACGTGTTACATGCGTACTTACAGAATATTAATTGAACAATAGGTCATTCATTTCGACATATTTCTTAATTAACGCGTTCCTTTAAACAAGAATATTCTTTTTTAATTGAAAAGTAAACGATTGTTTTTTGGTTGTTTTTTGAACAATGAACAATCACTATTTGCTTTTCGTTTCTTTTTTTCCTTCTTTTTAATTGCTCAACTGGAATGGTATGTCGATTGTTACCTGACTTTCTACCGATGATATTAAGGTTGGAATTTCTTGGTTCTTAAAATATGAATAGGCACAGACAAGTCTTTCATTTACAAATACAGAAAAATATATTTTTTTGATTACAAATATTTAGTTATTCCGCCATTGCGTTTATTTCTTCTTTCTTGCGGAATTATAATTACAAATAAATTTTTTTAAGGGTGACTGTAGTTTATACACCTACTTAACGTATTTGAGTGAAATAAAAAAAAATTTAAAAATTACTACCTTCAAGTGAATATCTACGTAAGTAACTACATTTTACTCAAATCGCATAATATCTCCAAGTAATAAAAAAAATAAAGAATGGGGACATCCATCCAATTACGTGACCTCACAATAAAGGGATGAGCTCAGCAAAATCTCATCTCATTTGAGGGTAAATTCAAATTAAAATAAAATACCTTATCACGTAATTAATGGATGTCGCCAACTGTAGTTGAGGAAATTACTATTTTCCCAGATATGATTTGTTACCGAGTAAAAAATTATAAGAATGAAGCCTACGTATGCATCTTCCAAAAACGAAAAAAATAATCCAAGTACGTAGGTACGTATTTAACCCCTAAAAATTCCAAATACAGTGTAAACTCTTTATAACGAATCTCGAAGGACCGAGCATTTTTTTATCGTTATAGAGATTTATTGTAATATGGAATGAATATGAAAAACAGTCAAGTTTCTAATTTTAATATACATATTATATACCTAAGTGTTTAAAAAATATTCGTTTGCATGGCATTTGTGTTATAACAGTGAACTAATTTCATCGTACTAGAGAATAGCTCCTGCGCTATTTTACGGCAATCCAACAAATTTTGGGCCATTTAGACGTTAAAGGGGCTGTTCATAAAATACGTCACACTAAAATTAGCTTTTTTTGACCCCCTCCCCCCGGTTGTCACGCTGTGTCACACATTCTGTAACTCCCCTGCAAATATTACGTTACAAAATCTAAACACCCCCTCCCCTGAACATGATAAATTTTGATTGATAATACACAAATTTTGATAGTCAAAAATATTTGTTTTATTTCCATAATAAAATTTAAATAAATGAATAAATATCTTTTGTAAGGAATAAATAAATAATATTTCTATTTATCAGAAGTTCAAGGATCCTGTAAAAACTCAGTAATTTTTTTTTATGTATGGCGAACGTCACGTTGCCGTAGACCCCCGTCCCCCCTTGTCATATCTTGTCTAACTTAGCAAGACCCCTCCCCCTGTATGCGAACGTATTTTATGAACGGTCCCTAAGGAGTATATTGTTATAACGAATAAAGAGTGTACACTATGAATAGTATATTTGAGGGGTTATTTACACTCGTTCATTTTAGTCACTATTTCAAAACTCTTGTAAACTGTTCCGGATATTTTAAATTAAATAAAAAATCAAAAATCATGTACCTTTATACTGACATGATGAAGGGCAATTACATTTGATACTAAAAGTAAAAATTGGGCATTTACACTCATTAATTAATATGGTAATACTAACGTAGCAATTCGTAAAGAAGAAAAAAAAACACCAATAAATACCATTTATTCCAATAATATTTAATTTTGGCAAAATTTAGTACCTAAATGAAACTCCTTAACGATGATCTAATAAAACTAAACAGTAAGTATTTTTATGAAAACCTTCTGAACAACATTTCCCAACTGGGTTCTCTATAAATGTTAACCTGTAGCTACTTATACCAATTGTTAGTTTCTTTTTTGTCTCCCCTTGTATAAAGGGTTTAAAAGACCCATAATAAGAAGGCATGTCATTCGTTTTATGACTCAATTTTTCGTGTGTGGTACCTATTGTGACCAAATGCGTGCGGGTAAAAATAAAATTCTGATTGAGTTTTTTTATTTTTGTTAACAGAAAAGTACACACACGTAACGACAACAGGGCAGCTGTTCAACACTCTTTTCTTTCTCGCAAGACGTAAAAATAAAAAATCGATTAATTTTTATTATGTGCATGAGCAACAAACCAACGGCAGCGATGCCTGGACGTTTTTTGATATTAATAATTCACAGGGACGATGATGAAACCAAACCGGGTTCATTCATTTTATAATCTAATAGAAAAAAGTTTAATTGCTGACTATTTTAATAAGTTTCTTAGAGCGGCACCTTTGTTGCCCCCCCTTAAGCCGACAAAGATTTATTATTGCCATGCGGTCCTGATATAAAACGCAACTTGTTATTACGGATCTTTATGATTCCAAGAAATGCTTTATGGGAAATCAACTTCACCGTGAAAAAAAGAAATAATAATAAAATCGAAACTGAATTATTAAAAAGAGCATTAAAAAACCGTGTTGAATTACAGAAGTTATAATCTATTAATTTGATTGCACCTTTTATTTGATCTTTTCACTCCAAAAGGTTCATTAAATTTTTTTAGATTTATTTTTCGTAGAATCCCTGAATTAATTATCGTTACCTATAATACAATAAACATTAACAATCATGAAGTAGCACCGCTGCAGGAACAAGAAGACTTGGTTGGTGCTCTCCCGGCGTGCTGATGAGATCCAATCCATCTGGTGGTTTTTACAGAACACACTCTAGTTTGATTTACGTGCCTTTAACGTGGGTTTAGTTTAATAAGTCGATTTTTAAACGGGTGTCTATGTCTTATATCATAAGCTATTTATCATCAATAATGGATGACCTCATGGGTCAGTGCGGAAAAAATAATTGAAAATACTCTTTATAAAAAAAAACATTTACAGGCTGTCATGTTGTTTTAAATTAAAAATCGTCTCTTAATTCATATACGTAATAGACATTGTATGTACCTGTATATGTAATAAATAATATTGTACAAATAAGGCAAAAGTAATTATTATAAAGGTATAAGAAATATGAAATGAAAAAATGTTTCCGCAATTTTACTAAATTATTATTATTATGATTCCTATTGTGTTATTAATTGCATTGCCTATGAATAAAACTAATAAACTTTTCCATACACAGCAACGATGCACGATTGTTGAATTGTTCGGTTAATTTTCCGGCAGAGGTTCGTTTTATTGACGATAAAATAATAACAATAACTCGTCTTATTGCTAAATTTTTTTATTTCAACATTATTACTGTTTATTGTCGACAATTTCATTTTGCCACTAAACGACTGGGCGTATACAGAAAAACAAAACTCTCTTAAATTCATCATAAATCAGCATTTCTACTACAATGTATACGTACGTAATGTCAATAAACACTTTTTTAAAATTACCTTTTCTGTTCGTAGTAGGTAATCGACTTTAATACAGAACCGGACTACCATTCACTTTTGTAAGTACTATACCAAAACGATGCCAACTAACGTATATGACATAAGGAAATTGTATTTTTATTCATCATTTTTAGTATTTTATATCCTTATATAATATGTAGTATGCACAAAACCTTCCTGTTCTAACAATATTGCTTGTTAGTAATTTATTCGTAATAACTGAGTTGGACAAAATCTTTATACATAAAAAGGGATCCAAGATCTAAACCCAAATCCTTTACTTAATGTACTATGGTTCTTAAAGTCTTAATTACATTTTAAGATTCAAGAAATAGTAGCAATTACATTGACAATTAATTAAATTCAGTCACGAGGCAACCTCAATTAATTACGTGAGCCCTTTAGTGAGATTCGGTAAGAAGTGGAGGGACCCTTCCATCCCTTGTCATGAAATTTACTTTCTACCGAATGTGTTTGTAATTAAAAGTGGAAAGGAAATTATAATTGTTCTTTGAACAAAAAAATTGACATATCTAACATTTTCAATGACTTCTCTTTTTAAATGAAATTTAATGAGATTTTGCTGAACCCTCTACTTCGTAGTCAATGGAAGTCCCCAGATTTTAAGTATGTCTCACGAGGATTTCAAGACTTAAAAAAAAAGCAATTGCTTTAACAGGAATGTCTTTAACATATTTTTAGGGTTCCGCACCTCAAAAAGAAAAAGCGGAACCCTTATACGATCACTTCGTTGTCCGTCCGTCTGTCAAGACCCTTTTTCTCAGGAACGCGTTGAGGTATCAAGCTAAAATTTATACCAAATACTCAGGTCTATTGTCCTTTGGAGCTGTGCAAAAATCAAACTTCTAAGCCAACGCAATCAAAAGATACAGCCGTTTATGCCGCAAATTTCCGCAAATTTTCGAATCAAAACCTACAGGGTACTTCCCGTGAACTCAGAATCTTGAAATTTGATACGAAGCAACGTCTTATAGCACAGATAAAAGAAAAATTGCGAAAACCGTAAATTCTTAGTTACATCATATAATAAAAATATTTTTAATAATTTTAAAGTTACTACCCCTTTCCTCATGAACGCGTAGAGGTATTAAATTGAAATTCATATCAAATACTCAGGTCTATAATACCTTTAAGCTGTAACAAAATCAAACTTCTATGTCAACGCAATCAAAAGAAACAGCAATTTAAGCCGCATATTTTCAAACTCGCAACTACTCGCAAGGGAATCAAAACCTAAAGGGTACTTCCAGTTGATTTAGAATCTTGAAATTTGGCATGAAGCAATGTTTTATAGCACATATAAAGGAAAAATTCCGAAAACCATAATTTTTAGTTACATCACATATATATAGGTTTGTACGGAAACCCCGGTGCGCGAATTCGACTCACACTTGGCCGGTATTGTTTTTTTTCTTATAGTTTAACTAATATTCTTATAGCTATTAATAATTTAATTAACATTTTAAATTAAAACATTTCAAATTTAAATAATTACTCTACGTTTTTAATGGTAAAAATTTTTTAAAGAGGACTAAAAATCGGAATAAAATAAAATTCAAGTGGAGTACAGCCCTGGCGTAGTTAATTTACCATCATTCTCAGATGTGTTATTTAGGTTGTTGATTAAGAAACATGAAAGTAGCAATTTTTTAATTCCAGCCGAACTCTCGCGCAGGTAGTTAATAAAGTAATTTTATGTCTATAAAAATCAAAATTTTTAATACTCTCCGACCGTAACTTTTTCAAAAGCTCCTACCGGTCCGGTCCCAACCAACCCGCCGACCGTTTCATTCGAATAAATCAGCGCGGTCGTCGTTGCATATTAATCTGATATTCCATTGTTCGACCGATTATAAATCCTTGTCCGCGTTTATTACTTTATTGTTGTTAAATTCACTTCTACCATTTGAAAAGGACAAATTGTAAATCTCGCTCTTTATTGCTTATGGCATTTGTGGCATATGAAGCTGCAACTATTGCCACACATCTCGGACAACAAAGAATTTATATTACCTACAGTTTCACCTTTTCACTTAAATACATATCATAATTTATTAACAAAGAATTAAATGCTACAAGAATGCACAAACTTTAATGCCTAATACCAATTTTTGTATCTATTGGGATTTTTAGATTTATACAAAACAGAAACCGTTTATTTCAGACGCTATTACAGGGTAAAAATAATGCTTAATCAACAACAATTTCTGTAGATAAATATTTTTATTGGAATTTAAACTACCAGGCGATTACTTTTTATATTAATAAGTTAGTAAACCTACTAATTTACATAAAAATTTCAAATCAAATAAATGAAGCACCTGAAGATGAAGGCTCGTGAAATCCAATACAATAATTTTGGTTTTATATCAAAAACATTTTATGGCAGTAGGTAATAGTTAAAGATATTAAAGACAATTAAAACTTGCAAAGACAATTTGGAACAAACAAAATTTTTTACAGACTTACACTAATACAGGGGAATAAACAAAAATCAGAAAGAGACAAAGAACTTCATTAACCTTTCAGACATACCTAAAGTTAATTTTATTAAACTATTAGGTACATGTATTTTTTTAATTGAAAACTGAGTTTTTATATTTAATTAGGTACTATTGAAATTCAATGAGAAAATACCACAAAATAAAAGGCTGTTCATTAATTAAATTAGGTAGTTAGTTGTATTTGTATATAGGCTAGACAAATAGCTCGTGGCCCTTGTGTATAAATCGAAGTTTTTAACAATTTCTAATGGCATTGGCGATTATTATTTCTTTCAATTAACAACTACTGCATTTAATTAGTTATTGACAATATTACATTATATTTCACGATTTTGCTCGAAGCTGTGTACTGAGCTTATTAATTTGACGGTTTGCTGACTCCTCAATTCCCTACACTTTTAATTAACATTAAATAACAACTAATAATATTTAAGTTCTTAATACGCAAAAAAATACCCAGACATTATTTAAACTACCTGCCTAAATAACAACTAATCGATTAAAACAATTCAAGTTCCTGAACTTATTTTTCAACACCTATTTATTATATATAGTATATTAAAAGAAAAGTCTTAGAAATCGTAGATATCTTGAGGGAAAAGGAGTGAAACGTTTGGAGATGACAAATTCCAGAATGAAGTTTTTGTGTAAAATACTGTAAAAGATTCAATAAGTTGAACTTCTTCTAAGAGGTAGAACAAAATCCCGAAAAACACTTAACACTTTGAACTACTTAGGTATTTCAACTTTGTAGAGGTATTTCAGAATCTCTCTGAAGCTCTGAGATGTGCGAGTACTGGCAAAATTTGATTTGTTTTTTGTGGTTCCTTGAGTTCTAGTTACTTAGATTTTTGTGTGCATTAATGATAGTAATTGCTTTGTGCTCGTATTTTACTGAGTAATGAAAGTAACTGAATACACCTTTATTGATATTTTATCACTTTATTATTGTTATTTTTATTGACCTATTACTTAATTTTCAACTTTCTATCACCAACCCCCATTTTTAAATAGCGATATTAGTACTGTAATAATCTTCAACTCTCAGTGATCAATTATTATCAATCGATTAGTCATCCCCGTCAGACGTCTACTGATGTCACTACTCACCCAGCAAACAGCACGGAGTGGGGATGAGAATGAAGCAGATTTTTTTAGAATGTTACAGGGAGTTTAAATATGATCTAATTGTAAGAAGTAAAAGAATGTTTTATTATAACATTTCAGAATGATTTGGCAATGTTCAAGAATGTTCCAGAATCTTGAAGATCATTCAAAAATGTTTCAGAATGTTAAACAAAGTTAGAAAATGTTTTGAATCATTATGGGATGTTCTGGATAGTTGTAAATTCGCGAATATTTTAGAATGTTCCATCAAACTTGTAATACATTCCTACCCGGGTAACGCCGGGTATTCCTGCCAGTATTCATATATTTATTTTATGCGAAAGAATAAACAGACTGACTTTGGATAGATGTTCCTTAATACAATATAAGTGAGCACTAAGAAAAGGGTTCCGATCAAAGCACACCCCAAATCGCTGAGCCAAAAATCTTGAAATGTACAAAGATTTCATTTACAACGGTATCAACCCCTACAAAATGTGTTTTTAAAGTATCAACCCTAATGGTGCGAAACGGGGGTTAAAAGTTTAATACCAACGCATATAAAACAACACCCAAGACTAGAACCTTAAAATCTATCAGAGAGGATCCTTAAACAGTAAAAGAACTGACACTAAAAGCGTTTTTGAACAATCAACTTCTAAGGGGGTGAAAGGGGAATATCAATACACAGCCGAAATGACTAGGTATAGAAACGTGTAAATGTGTACAAAGCTCCTCAGATATCACTTGGATCTTGGTTATACTGCACAGTGTTCTCTGTAAAAGAAATTTAGAAATTGCAACTCCAAATGGGGTTAGGAATGTGTTTAAAAATTACTATTTGTTCGTAATAACTGACAGCGTAACTTGAGATCGGCTGGATCGATTTAGCTAATTTCTTTTAAATATTCATTACAGTCCCAGTCAAGCTTTTATGGAATGAAAAATTGGAAAAGTTGCTCTAAAAATTGGGAAATTCAAGGACTTGAACTCCTTTTTGAAGCTAAAGTAAAACACTTTTTCTACCCGATACAATGTTTTTGTTCTTAATTTCATATTTGGGGATGGCGTTGCAGATTCACCTGTTGGGACAGGAGGTAATGGTGACAGTTACATCCAGTGAAAAAAATGGATTACGGCTAGTACCTATGAGATATGAGGTTAGGGTGGATTGTGTGCGTGGGTTTTTATGACAATCTACACATTTTGTAAAGGTATTAGGTACATATTTGAAATTGGTTTCACTTAGGTGCGATTCATGGCTAACAAAGATTAATTTAGCTGCTGTCGGTGGCGTTAGGTAGTAGGTAGGTAGGTAGGTACTGTTTTGTAAGAGATATTTTTTTTATGTGAAGAAAGATTGTTTCTGGAAGCTTTTAGAGCCATGAATAATGGCGTTGTAGTTAGTAATAATCATACCGTTCTAAAATGGGTATACGCCAGGTCAGTGTATATTATTTAATTATGAACGGCCACTTAGCACCGGCCTGTTCACTTTGGCTAACTATCTCGATTCGAAACTAGGGCCTCGTTAGCGCCCTATCGCTAACCGCTAATGCAAATAGCACTTAAACAAAAACTTATATTCATCGCGGACAAGATGGCTGCCACCTCGCTTCGATTCACTCTTTACATCATACAAATGCCGATCGATACTATCGATCGCCTTTATGACAAGCCAGGAAGGCCTACTACGTACAACTACGGTCGGTCTCTTTTCTCTCCTCTGTTCTTTTGTTTTCAATTCACGTAGTCAACTGAAAGCAGCCATTTGATGATAGATACGAATTGTGTTTGTGTTTTTTATTAAATCGCCGTGTGTGGCATCACCTTTGGTGTGAATTTATTATTGTCCCGAGACACGATGGATGACACTAATGCAACAGCGGGTTTTATGATTTTCCTAAATGATTTACGCTATATTGTACACCTCTAGATATAGTACCTCTTCTATAGTATATTGTGCACACATACACCTATGTAATGTAATGTACCTTATACAACGTTTTGTATTCACTCTACTACTACAATCCAATCGTTGACCCTTTTTTCCTTCTGTTTATTGAAATAGATATTTGTTGACTATTTGTCGTCCTTCGGAAGCTCAAAGGATTGCGCTAACGAAAATTGATCAAGAAAAGGCGACTAATGAACGCTAAACGAATTTCATATGACCTTCTTCGGCAACATAATCAAATCAATAGAAGAGAGAGGACAGAATAACATATTGCAATAAATTTTGGATAATTGCCCATTACCCAATTCATAAATGAGTCTGTTAAAAATGTCAATTTAGAACATAACTAATTAACACCACAATAATATATTTTATGTGCTATCTATGTGTTTGTGGTCATTCATGGCCAAATTATTATTCAAATAATACGTCACATCCCTTTGAGACACTCATGTAAATGGAGTTACTACATTATATTTACATTATATTAGAATGACTGTATTATTATTTCTTTTGTATGTATATAGATTGTAAATTAGCTTTTAGTCCTTTCTTTTCTTGACTAACTAATACAAAATAGTTGACACTTTATGTGGAACTTCAAATAGGCAATGAAATGACACTTTTGTTACGTCTTGGCGATGAAGCATCATTTTGAAGGGTTAATTCCTAATACTAGCCACCAATTAACTAATTCTGAGATAGTTGCTTGAGCCAAACTATCACAACCTCTTTTATGTTTATAAATTAAGTACACAGAACTATGGGGATTGTCACAATGTATCTGCATACCTATATCAAAACAGCTAATTATATAGAAGTTCTGCCGCAACTGATATATTTTAAAGAAGCCACCCTATAATAGCGAAATGATAAGAGTGGTCATAATGTTTCACGAGAACTTTGAAGAATTATTGTGTTGATTTTGTTCTGAATTAAAACAAGAACTAAGACAAGAGCGTCCATGTAAAAATTAAGACAAGATCAAGTCACGTCAAAAATTTTCAAAATCAAGAAATTTTATCAATCATTATGCAGTTTAATAATTACATAATATATTAAACTTTGATATTTAAACAAACAAATTTTTAATTAATGCTCAACACAATCATTAAGTGTTATGCACTTTGCTAGATTTTTATTACATATTAACAGCATTATTTGTTTAAACATTTTTTTGCATTTCCTGAGAAAACTTACCATAGTAATGTATATATATATAGCCCACCAACGTTTTTAAAAAGCAGATATTTTGACGTGCGAATTTTCGATTGAAAATTAGGGTGGTTTTTCGATATTAAGTAAAAATAAGGTGAAAAAATAAATATTTCAAATCAAAAAAATTACAGCGTGTTTGGGACATAAAAAGGTAAGTTTTCACCAAATTTAGTGAAAAAAAAAAGAATTTTTTGTAAAAGAAAAATAAAAAACTAAAAAGTTGGTTATTTGAATTTTTCACATAAATTTTGAGATTATGCGAAAAAAGTGTAAATACAAAAGTTGTAGAGCTTTTTATTACCTACAACTTTGCCATGTCACTTTTTTCCATAAGACTTGTAGTTTTTCCGGAAATCAAGGAAAACCGTTTTTTACCTTTAAAAACTCAACCCCTTCTCCTTCCCGACCTCAGATCGCCCGTAAATTATTTTTCTTTTCATTTCTGTTATATTCTCTTCCTTTTCCAATGGGTTTCATCCTACTATATTTTTTTTTGGTTTCAAAAATTATCGACCCTGGTCTATATTCCTAAATGGCCTTCAATAAAATATTTCGTAACATTAGCAGTGTTTAATTAACAACGTTTGTAAAAAATGAATTTGTAAAATTTAAAATTAAAACTTGGTTTTAAACACCAATCCACAAGCAGGAAAAACATCTCTCTGTGGACATTTGCAATGTAAATATAAGTATACTTTTTAATACTGATTGGATAAATAATTAAATACATTAAGTCGAACCTTAAGTTTCCTAGATTTCTTTTTTTATTACGTACATGAAACTTGTTCCATCTACCAAACTTTTATTAGTGTACCTACATTAAATGTAGGTAGAGTCCGTTCAACTTAATTTTTCCGGTTTTGTATATTATAAAGTCAAAATTGTAAATCTTTTAGTTTGTTATTTATTTTGGCACAATAAATTAATTCACCCCTATACTTACTACAGGTAAGAGAAGGATACCCTTGTCCTTCTTGGCGAGTCGGAGGCAATGAGCAATGCAGGTACCATTTATAATGTTGTCGCATCTTTGTCGTCTAGTTTAAAATTTGTAGAGTTGTCTCTTTTATTATTTTACTGCGAAAAGCGAGACAAACATACGCAAACTATAAAAGTAGAACAGAAATGAACAGAATGTCCTTCTCTTTCTTACGGTAGGTATAGGGGCTAGTTAATTTATTGCGCCAGTAATAATTAATAAAATAAAATATTTACAATTTTGACTTTATAATACAAAACCGGACTCTAGTTGGTTAGGTTAGGTTAAGTTTTAAACTCAAATACCGTAAGACCCTTGCACTTACTCCTTACACATTAGAAAACAGAAATTAAACATCAGATTGTTTTCTTTTTGCACGCCACTGCGGTTTACCCGGTTCGTAACATAATTCTCTTCACTGTACATTATTATTCAGACATCAAATAAGAAATTTCGCTATAAATACAGACGTTATACGAACCGCCGCTCGAAGAAAACAATTAATATTTAGGCCGTTTTCTGACTTGTCGGTGTAGCAGCGGTGCGGTACCGAAGTGGTTGGTACCGAAACGATTCCGCGTTGCTTGCATTTACACATCTATCGGTATGTTTTCGGCATAAAACGGAGCAGAACCGCTTGTACCGTCACAAGAAGATGTCGTCCTCCTTGAGTGATGAAGATATTGTATGATGTCTCATGCAGTAATCCCGAGCGGCTACTGGACGTTTCTACCGCGATGCAGTATACCGAACCGATATCACTCCTCTACCGCACGTGCCGCACAAGTCAGGAAGACCGTATTGAAATATAGGTGCTCAGTAAGCATTCGGTACCGCGTATACCGAGCATACCGATACCGCACCGCTGCTACACCGACAAGTCAGAAAGCGGCCTTATTTGTGTTGGCAGCAGTTGCAGACTATAATATTATTATCGGCAATAATAAAACGTTCAAGGTATTTTAGCACTAATGCTTATATAATAAAAGTTATAAGTACGTACCATAATTGCAACGGGACAGTTGCAGAAGAATATTTTGAGAAGAATTATTATTTGTACCTATTCTTCATACGCCGTTAGACAAATTGTTCGCTAATTATAGGATTACATGTTCGCAAAGTCAATTACAATCAATGCATAATTAAACACTTAATTAAGTAGCTATCATTCTTCGGCTATTTTAACATAATTTAATTGTACTTTTAAACAACAATAAGCTATAACCGACACGTACATGTGTATTATTAAAAAGTTTCAAAACGTTTATAACAATGCAATCGTTTGAGTACCTACATATTAGCGTAGTAGTTATTATGGGATAAGAAAATTACGAAAGGTACCTACCTATAAATAAATAATGAGCAGGAAGTTGTTACAAAGCATCATTTAATAAATGTTGAAAAATTAAAACTAATCAATAGATAATATCGGATATGTTTGTACCCAAATCTAAATAGCGAGGTTAATAAGCAAATATATTTAATAGAAAGATGATTTTTCATCAAAATAACCAGATTATTATACAGTTATTGTAATAGCCAACCGTAACACAAAAAATAGACTGTATGCAATCATTTGTTGATAATTTCAGTTTGTAATAAAATACGAACCTTATGCAGTTCCATGCTGTGACGATAAGTTAATGTAAAATAGCAATTATTGGGTAGTAATATTTATTGGATGCACCTCATAACAAACCATATTTTTCCGCAATAGGCCGTTAGACATCACCTCGAACAACAACAATTCTCAAATTTTACGACGATAGCGGCAAACGAAAACAAACGCACACTTTACAACCGGAAAACGTGCGACCAACGCGACGGTTTCAATTTCCACCAAATTCACGCAATAAATAACATTTTACTACAACACTGAGTTAGTTGCAAAAGCTACAAAATAACTTCTTCGACCGTAATAAGTACCTACATTACAGATTTATTACGTATTTCTGATATTGTTACGAGTTTCGGACTTCCGATATTTATTTACTTACACGCAGATACGTACGTAATATAAGTACAAAATAAAAATACATCTCTGACAAGTTTGGGCTCGGATATCGAGAGACCCAAACGACCGACCGACCACGTTGAGCGCGTGCCGAAGCGATGAGTTTTTCCCAAAAGAGCCTTCTTATCGACAACAAGGAACTGATCGAGACAACAAGGGTACCTCTACACCACAATAACACGGGCCAATCCTGTTGGAAACGATTCAGAACCGTCAGTGGGTGGTGACATTTTGAATGGTTATAAGAACTCGATGAAATCATGTGGTAAACTCCACCACCCAAACTAAATCTTAGGATTTAAATATTGAGAAAACTAAGTGCAAAAGTGATTTAATTCACACACAAATTATAGATACTTATATGATGAGAATTGTTGGTTTTCACCATTATGGTATACGATGTCGTGCTAATGTATTGATTAAGAAGAGGTCTAAAAATCAAAATAAAAAATTTTTAGATTTGGTTAAAATAAATTGCTTCATTATTTCCGCAATAAGATATAATTTTCTCTCTTCATACTCTCTGAAATTTTTGTCATGCACAATAAAATGTATTTTATTGAGACAGAAAATCGTCTGAAAATATAATGGCACCAAAGTTACTAATCAAAATTCAAGCATAACAGTAACAAAGTCTATCAACCAGCAAAATAAAATATGAAGAAGGGTGAAAATATTAATATCATGTTCAATTTTGTGTTAAAGTTGTTAAATTTTATTTTAATTGTTATTACTTTAACAATGTTAACATTATCCCTCATAAATAACAATAAATTCCGAATTTATTTAATAGATGTCATATTCGAACTTTTGAAGAAAATTTATGGTTTGGTGGAATTTACCTGCGACTTTGTAACATCCAGTAAATTAGAATGTACAGGTATAAAAGTAGGGGCAGTTTAACAAAAGAGATTAGATATAAAGCGATGCTTGTACAGGTAGAAAACACGGCGGATTAGGAGGTAGCTCGCCTGTCTCCGTAAAGATTTAATACCCCATAATCAGAGACTTTAATTTACACTGTCATTATTATCAGTGGCAAAAGGGTTGTGACGGTTTTACTTCTCGAAAATACAACCCCCGGAGTAGTTTTTAATAGAAACTGACACACCTTTTACATCCCTATTACGTACTAGGTATATAATATACACAATATCAATTTTAAATTCCTATTAACTTCACAGATTACATAAATAAATTATTTCTGTTACAATAATTTAAAACTACGTAAGTTGGGTTCTTCTTAACATGAATATCGTGTCTCCTGTTTCCCAACCCATTCCTAAATCCGAAAATCGACATTTAATTAAGATTCCTTAAAATCAGTTAATTAATTAATCTAAATGTGATTAATTCAGCATCTTTTTTTATTTCCATCCGGGGTTTTTAAACTACAAACAACCTAATACTACTTAGTGAAAAATTAATTTTTATAAGATAAAGTAAAAGTGTGGGTACTGGCACAACTGCAGCCAACATAATTTCATAATTCATATTGAATGAACTACATAAAAGTAATAACACACGAAATCTCCACTAATGATGTCTATTATTCTTAACATTGCCATTGTAATAAAACTTCATTCCTTGTAGGGTGAAACAACTGTTAAGAAAAAAAAAATTAGGTACCTATTAGTGGAAACTTTGTGAGTGCTCTTGGTTAAATTTAGTTCATTCAATAAGATTCCCAATTTCTGTATAGTAAAGGCAACAACAATAGATTATTCATGATTCATAAAAAGTTGATTCAATTCTGAAGATATATCCAAAAATATGACTTTTTTTTTAAATTGTTATCTGTGGTTATATGACAATTGTAAGAAAAGGCGCAAATTCTGTACGTCGATCTAGCATTTTAGGAAGATGAACTCTTAAAGGTGTCTTTCATAAAAATCCACGAACATTCTTGATAAACGATATTCAGATAATCATAAATTACACGGTGTAATAGTCTCTCAGAATTTGGCCCCTAAATTTGTGATATATTCCAATCAAAAACCAAATACCAATTTAGTGACACAGGGATTTCGAACTTATGTTATTTCAAGATCTTACCGTGTTTCAGCAATTTTGGGAGCAAATCCAAATGTAACATCAGAAAACACATAAGTACTACATTACATTAGCTACGTTAGAAATAACTATTGTTTTAGTAAATATGTACAGTCAGCAATGTGAACGACATAATTTTATAGGTGCTCATTATGGATTCAATAATATTTGACAAAATCCTTTTTCTAGCAAGGACTTTACAAAATGAACTTACAGTGCAGTGGGGTCATTATCTACGTGATATAGGCATGCATGTAATCAATTTATTCATTAATTGGTCTTTTGGTTGTTTGATTTTGTTTCCTAACGGAAATGATCTAAATAAAATAATTTTTTGAGTTTTTAAATTAGGATATTTCAAAATACTGCTATGCTGAAATTTAGATTCAGACTTAGCATCTCAAATTACATTAAGAATAATCACCTTTTTATTTAACATTGTTTCTATGATAAATTGTACTAGCTGTACCTAACCTAACCTGACTCAATTGACTCAAGTGGTGGCGACAACGTGTAAACTTTTTCTTTACAAACTGTGCTTATAAATTCCCCTTCAGAGTAAGAAGACTTCATTAATTATGTAAAGTATTTTTATTTTCATTTAGATCCCTCCCTCGTTAGGACTAAAATTAGCTTTTTTGCCCTCCTCCTTCCCGGTTGTTACGCTGTGTCACACTTTCTGTGACTCCCCTGTAAATATTACGTCACAAAAACTAAACCCCCTCCGCCCTGAACATGATAAATTTTGATTGATAATACACAAATTTTGGTAGTCAAAAATATTTATTTTATTTTCATAATAAAATTTAAATAAATTAATAAATATCTTTTGTAACGAACAAATAAATAATATTTCTATTTATCAAAAGTCCAAGGATTCTGTAAAAATTCAGTAAAATTTTTTGATGAACGGCGAACGACACGTTGCCGTAGACTCATGGCACATGTTGGCACACTCAGCAAGACCCCTCCCCCCTTGTATGCGAACGTATTTTATGAACGGCCCCTAAATAAAATTTGGTACCTAATATATGGACCACTCCAAGCTTCTCACATGAGATTTACTCCAATTAAAAGAGGAATGGAAATTCGTTGACTTTAAAAGAGATTTAAGTACTTAACCTCTCCTTAAACTCGAATTGATGAGATTTTACTATACCTCCCCCCTCCAACCCCACGTAATTAACGGATGACCCTTAACCCTACGCAGAATTGAAAGTAATGGCCGCGACATAAAACGTCTATCGAAAGGTAGTTATTAGAGTAAATATTTTCCGCAAACGTTCCACGGTGTAAGCCCAGTTCACTAAACGGCCAATCAACCTGTGACTAGTCTCATTCAAACAATAATGAACCCAAAGCAACGCGACGTTGATAATATGAATAGCAAATGAGCTGTCTATGTGATGAATTACAAAGTTCCACTCCTACAACGAGCGCAGTTACATGTGTGTTTACGTATAACTGTGTGTAGTACATGTGTAAATATACAATACATGTGCATCGCGATATATACAGGGCGTCCCGTCACCCACATTACAATCAATTCGTCCACGTTACTGTGTTAAAGCAAGTAACAAGTTTTTCTAATTATGTACAATTGTTGACAATAAATTTTGTTATTTGAATAAATTTTAAGGAAAATTCACATTTTCACTACAAACTGTTTAGTAATAATAAAAAATAAATTAAACCACTAAATTCACTAAATTTATTAGAGAAATACTTTACGTTTCTTCCACAGACTACACGAGTACCTTCAGGTCAGAGAAGAAAGAAAATGTTTTACCTATTCCTAATTCATTAATCACGTGAGCTCAAAAAGGGGGCAAGGGGTCTATAAAAATATGAAAACTCAGTTAAGAGGAGGGAGGGGGTTTCTAAAAAATGTCACACAATTTTTAAACATTTAAAAAAAATGTTTTTGATTGTTTTTGGGGGTTCCTATCGCTTCTTACCAAATTTTACAAATGAGGGGGAGAGAAAGTCCAGAGTAAAATAAAAACGCCTCACGTAATTAATGGACGTCCCTTAAATATGCAGATTTTAGTACACGGCCTTATTTTAAAAAAGTAATTACTGTGGGGTGGGACACCCTGTAGGTATATTGGGATGTATACCGCGTAAACACTTTATAATTATACGCCGAGCCGGCACTTTGATTCAGCCCTCTCTAATGACCGGCTTAATAGCCGACTTTAACAACTATTCTCACTCTCTAACCCTTTTACCCGCACTACGACGAGACATTCAAACAAACGCTTATACCCGCGCCAACCTATTGTTTTATCTTTCTAAGAAAAATGTAAATCCAATCCGAGAACATGACCGCAAATTAACCATAAATTCTGTTGCACGAAACGTCTAACATTAATACACACATAGGTAGGTTGGCACATTCATACATTATAATGTACGTAGGTATGCATTTTGCACTCATTACCCAGCATAAAAACACAAATGCGAAAAAATTAAAACTAAGTAGTAGAAATACATTCTTATAAGGAAAATTAAGTTGAGTAGTGCCTACTACAGCCTTTAATTAAGAAATTTTTTAAGGGTTTCATGATCAATAAAGGGGGCGCCAAAAATGTTCGGCGTTTCGTCTGCTATCACAACGGACATTTTCTTCAGGAAATTCACCTTCCAACGCTGGTGCTGAACTGAGACCTACATCGACAAAGTGAAGTTTCTGAAGATAGGTGGCGAAACGTCGAACATTTTTGACGCCCCCATGATCCTCTGATCCTTCATAAGAATTTCATCATGAATATCCTGTTAGAATCCGAAAATACAGTTTCTTCAACCTTTAATTACAATTGATGATATTTTTATATCAACACCAAAACCTCAACTATGATCAAGGCCAAAAAGACCAAAATTAGACTTATTAACAAGTCTAATAATCTCTAATTTCTATCAAAACAAATAACTACCTTTTAGGGGCCCTTTATAAGTCACATAAGGGATATCTAATTTTTTATCATCATCCCACAAAGTAAAAGATCGCAAGATATTTCTTAACTTCCTTCCCTTTCTTTAGTAAAAAATGTTAGTGTTTAGGTTTTCATGTAAGCAAACAATAACGAATGAAACAATAGATTTATTAAAAAAAATTTGACCTTTGTAAGTATAAATATCTCCCCTCCCTCCTTCAATTCATAAGATTTGAATGAATTCCTTTTAACTCCTACTATCCTCAAGTTACATAAGGACCAAAGGACTTTCCCTATGTAATTTATGGACGTCCTCTACATGTATATTTTATCAATGTAGCAATTTTTAGGAAATAACCACGTCCTATAGAATCTAAAACTCCACAGAATTATGTCATTACTAGCTACGCCCGCGTGGAATAGTGACTTTCGGCAGCATTTAAAATTTTTTTCTTTTATATTTTTATTTTCTGGGCCGTAAGCCTTTTTGCCGACGTCATTAGGTACACAAAAACTTTCATTCCTTATTTTTGCCCCCTTCAGGGTAAAATTTTTACAAACTTTGAATGTATTTATATCTTATCAGAAGCCTAAAAAATCAGTTTCAAGTCTCTAGCTTTATATCTACTTATCTATCTCTGTACCAAATTCTCATTTAAATCGGTTCAGTAGTTTGGGCGTGATTGCGTAACACACAGACAGACAGAGTTACTTTCGCATTTATAATATTATAAATTAATATAGTTTAATTATAGTTTAAAATAGTTTTTATAGATTAATATTCAACTATTTTTATTGATCCAAATAAACAAAACCTCTATAACTTTTTACACTTAATATTTTAATTTTCTGAGCCGTAAGCTTTTTGGACTTCATTACACAAAAACTTTCATCGGCTAATTTTATCCCCTTTAGGGTCAAATTTTTACAAACATTGTATGTGGTATTTATTAATATCTAATCAAAAGCATAAAAAATAAGTTTCAAGCTTCTATCTTTGAAAATTACGGAATTTCCGCACAAATTTTCCTTATTCAACCCCTTACTACCCCTTTTTCGCCTATGTCACTTCTCAGGCTCTAGTCTATCTCTGTATCAAATTTCTTTTAAATCGGTTCAGTAAATTTTAGGCGAGATTGTGTAGCATACAGACAGAGTTACTTTCGCATTTATATTCCGCGAATTCATTTTCATCGATTTTCCCATGGGAATAAGATATTTTCCCTCGCAGTAAAACGTAGCCTATGTGTTAATCCAGGGTGTGAGCTAACTCCATACCAAATTTTATTAAAATCCCTCCAGCCGTTTAGACGTGAAGAAGTAACAAACATACAGTCACAAACTTTATTTAGTGTGATTGTTAATTTAAAGGACCTAAGAACATTTTTCGGACTTTTTAAAAAAGATTGTTGCCACAATAAGTTGTAAGTTTTTATTTTTAGTTAATAGCTTCTACATCTTCAACAAAATTTTGTGTATCAGAAGAAGTATTAGAATATTCGTAAATTTAGTGAAACAGTAGGTAATTGTCCTGGAGAATTGCTAATTGTATACCTACCTACTGAAATAAATGAGAGGGCGAAGGTCTGTATTATGTAGTGAGTAGTTAATCAAGAGAGTGGCAAATGTGTAGTGCAGCTGTTTAAAATCACATAATCCGCCCGAGTATAACAACGACAGGGGTTAGAAGGTTAAATGTAGTCGAATTTGAGGGGTAAAGAAATATTCGACTGCATCTATTCGGGACGGTACGGTACTTTACTGAATGCTACCATTAATGTGCTATTAAATTTTCGTTTTAATTTTCACGTAAGATAGGGCACTACCGGTGATGTGCGCCAAAAAATTGTTTCTTCCTGACATTAAAATTATGAAAAGAAAATTGGCTACAAAATATAGGAAACTTTTAACTAATATTTCAGATTTTATTATTTTTAAGAATGGTCATACAGAGATAGCCTTGTGTTTGGAAATATGCTTCAAGTCCTCTAAAGCTTTGCATTTCAGGTCTTTTTGGAACAAATACGAGGGCGGATCAAATATAAACGAGCCTTTTTAAATTGAGCGCCGGATAGTTGTTCAAGGCGCATACGGGCGTTAGCAACTTGAAGTGGGGATGTTAGGTGACACGGAAACGACTCGTCGTATTGCTGTGTTTGCTTGGTTAGTAGCTATCACAATGAGTGAGAAAGAGACGCATAGCAGCGTTGCGCAACGGATTATTATTAAGTTTCTTACACGTGAAAACGTGAAATCAGCTGAAATTTTGCGCAGATTGCTAGTACAGTTCGGAAATGAAACGCTTTCGTGGCAACGGGTAAAAGTTTGGTGCAAAGAATTTAACGAAGGCCGTAATAGTGTCGAAAATGTAAATCATCCTCGTCGTCCGCGCACCAGCATATCGCCGGTTAACATTGCACGCGTTAGAAACCTTATTGAAGGGGACCACCACGCCACTGTGCTTCAGATATCTGTTGAACTCGGCATCGGCTATGGGAGTGTCCATACAATCATAACGAAAAACTGGGGATTCTGAAAAATTTCAGCTCGTTGGGTCCGAAAGTTGCTGAGTGAAGATCAAAAAGCTGCTCGAGTTTGCATCGCAGCTTTAACGCAGGCCCAAATCAGTGAAATGCACTAGACTCAGTCGGAGCACCATCCATATATGTAGCCCAAACTTATCCCCTTGTGATTTTCACATGTTTGGGCCCCTCAAAGTATCACTAGGAGGCGAGCGATTTCAGACTGATGAACATCATTTGGAGGCGTTTGTGCGCAACTGGATAGACTCCCGCTCTTACTTATTGATATAATTAATTATTTGATGTCCATGTATTTTAAAACGTATTTGGGACTTTTAGACCCAAAGCACTTTAAGTAAGGATTTTTGGTTTAGGACTTGAAGCTATTTTATTGAAGTCTTTGTTTAACCCTGAGGAGTCCCATACGAAGGTCCTAGAAGAATTTAGACCTCCCTTACTCAATGCAGTATAATGAAAAGAGAAACTTTAAAATTATAATCTTTCATACGATTAATTCAAACGAAACGTCTGATAAAATAAAAACGTAAAAGTAAAAACAAAATTATTTTTCCTGTGACCTGTACCTAATTGCCCAAATAAAGTGTGGATCTATGGTAGAACACCTATCACTATTATACATATTATTATTGATCTGGAACAGGCAAAGGGTTCTGATGGAAACACTAAGATTGTACATGCTCGTGGCAGAACCCTCTTCTCCCAACATAAAGCAGCAAATTTAGACGAGCAACTCGGCTGCATCCAATATGTTGGGGTACAAGTTATTAAAAAATAGTGGATGTATTTATTTTAAGACTTGTGGTCAGCGAGGGTGGTTTTAAATATTAGTTGTCTTTTTTGTTGACAAAATTGGGTTGTTACAATGTACAGTTTGACTGATGAAGATTCACATATCAAATAAAACAAAATCTACCAAAAAGAGTAACGGATTAATTACATGGCAGCGGCGGTTTCTAAATTCACCACACGGTCACACGGAGAGACGCCGCGCCGCACCAGCACACCGTCTCCTCATTTGTAATTTAACGTCACATACATGTGCTCATCTTTTCATAACTTGCTTCTATTCCTGGACATAATAAAAGGTACACAATCAAATATTAACATTAGCTCTAATGCCAGTCGAATTCCTTGAGCATCACACACACACACACCCTACTCAACACACACGCATATATAATCACACAAACATATGAACGAAAATTTAATTTAATTTGAGCCGCCTGCCTCGCAATGATTCTCAAAATATATATTCATATAGGTACGTATTTATAAAACGGGACTTACTCGTTTGATGTGAATTGCATAATTAAATTGCCTCGGGTCCGGCCCTAAATCTTGATCAGCAAGTGTTTTAATGTATTGCCAATTTTCACCACGCAGCATTAATTTTATCAATGCTGTCGTGTACCAGTCGCGAACGCTTTATGTCAGTCAATGGGTGCCGCGAGTGAAAATAAAATTATTCGGAAATTCGGATTCAAATAAGTATCAGCCCACGGTAATAAATTACGGGCACGATACAACTGCACTCCTACCTACTACTGTATCAGTCGTAAGTTGTTGGATTATTTTTTTATTATTAAGCGAAGTTTGCTATAACTAAGTGAACTCTTCTAGCTCTCTTTAAGTGCAAATCGGCAAGATTATTTCACTCATATGTATAAGAATATACGACACAAAAATAAGAAAATTGAACGGATTTTTTTTTATAAAAATTAATAGATTTTCTATTTTATGCAAGTAGGTACAGGGTGATTCATTATAATGTCGCCCCCCTTTAACTTTGTTATTTCGAGTGTCTCAAAAAAATTAAAAGTATGGTTATGTAGGTGCTAAAAGATATTTTTTTTACTTATAACAAAAATTTGAAAAATGATCAGTATACAGGGAAAGCCAGAAAGTTGGTGTTTTTTAAATGGAGCACCCTACATATGAATTTATTTTTCGATTCGTCGTAAAATTCTAAGCATAATTTATATAACATACCGCGGTATACCTAAATTCAATAGTTTCTGAAATATTCGCATTTGGAACGGTATCACCAAATATTTTATTAAACAACAACAACAAACCAAGAAATCTAACAATAAATAATATAAGTAACAAAAACAATTTTTAGTTAAATATAAAGATGCTCTACAGGGCCTCCATTTTCTTCAACACATTGTATAGGGCTCTTCGCATTTTCTCTAATGAATCTGTTATGAATGCTGGGCTATTTTCATTTAAATAATTAATTTCATTCCGTATCAAATCTTTAAGATGATCGAGGTTTTCAATTTGGTGGTCGTATACACGGTTTTTTATATAACCCCAAAGAAACGCATCCATAGGTGTCAAATCGGGGCTTCTTGATTTGTAACAATTGTTAATAAAATATTTGATGATACCGATGCGAATATTTCAGAAACTATTGAATTTAGGTACCTATACGGTATGTTATATAAATTATGCTTAGAATTTTACGAGGAATCGAAATATAAATTCATATATAGGGTGATCCATTTAAAAAAAAAAGCAACTTTCTGGTTTTCCCTGTAACTATACTGATCATTTTATCAAATTTTTGTTATAAGTAAAAAAAAAAGTATTTTTAAGCACCTACATAGATAACCATACTTTTAATTTTTTTGAGACACTCGAAATACCAAAGTTATAGGGGGGCGACATTATAATGAATCACCCCGTACATAAATTTATTTCATTGAGTGTATTAAAAATTGAAAAAAGACTTGAATTTTATTTTGTCCAAAAACAGTAGTAGTTACTGTTACAATATTAACCTAGGAATTAACAAATTGTGATTACTGGTATATCTGGAAAAAACTTGTCATTCTTTGATAATAGTACTGAAACACATGATAGAGTTGGTAAGTTGGTATTATAGAATTAAGAAACACTTTTTTAAGGCCTAAACCCAAAACCAAAGGCTGGGTTTTAAAAGCGACCCATACTAATTTATTAATACGAATTTGATCCTTAATATGGGCCTAACCAGACCAAGGGCAAAAGAAAGGGGAAACTGCTCATTTTTTAGAAATTCTTTATGATTGGGGGGGTTTTTTTCTTTTTTTATAACCTTCTTTTTTATAAGACGTTTTTAATTTTGAGCCGTCCTCGATAAAATCCTAGTCCACTCTAAACCCAACCCACCTAAAATAATTTACCTCTTCTACGAAATCCTGACTAGCCTAACCTATTTCTTGGTTTTAACTTCGCCCCCTGCCCTTAACAAGATCCTAGTTACCCCCTTGCTTTTGTGACTCTCGACCCCCACCCAATCGACTCTCAGATCCGTCACTCAACAATTTTATTTTCGAAATATTTTCAACACTAAAACGATAAAAAATCTTTGAGGATTCCTGAGAACAGAATTTTTTGTTTAAATTTCTAAGGGTTTATGGAGAAAAGCATGTAAATTCCCATTAAAATTGAAAGTGAAATAAATAAAAGTTGTAAGTATAAAGCTTGAGATAGCAAAGATGAAAAGAAGAACTGTTATAACAATAGAATTTGGCATTTAGCATTTCTTCCAGCGACGTAAAAAACATTTATTAATTGATAGATTTGGGTAATTGTAAAGTGGGGCGAGACGCCACTGTGCAAATAGTATAAATGCTACATTAATTAAAAATTTATTTAATTGTTTTTACAAATAGATAAGTTAAAACATAAACATGCCATTTTTTTAATACCTACATATACCTAACGCATTATCATTGTAGGAAGATATAATTGATGAGATTATTATATTCTTAAAATATAGCAATATCCCGTAAATTACGTGGTTTCCGTACTAGATGTGCTTAAAAATACCCGCCTGTTGCTGACAGATGCGCTTTTAGAGCCTAAATTAAATCGAAGCTTTCGATCATTCGCATTAAATATAAATCTCGCTGTGATATCCGTCATTTAGACCCATTTGGATTGGCATACCGCATCCGGTGGTAGAGAGAAAGATCTCGGCCGGCGACATGTTTCACATTTCACACCATATTACCGTCTTGTATTCTATTCTAAATTCTACATGTGTTTTACAGTTGCGAGCATTGATATACTTACATATGAACTGATAAAGCCAATAGCGACTTTAATTAATTTTACTACTTATATAGATACATATGCGGTTCATTTGGGTCGAGTAAAACTGCAGCCATTTATGAGATTAATTACTGTTAACAAATATATTAAAGGCGTTGAAGAATTACTTAAGCAGACTCAATCGTTTTACAAGTAAAAAAAATCGGGAACTCTCCTCAAGACAAAACTTTAATAGTGTTTTAATGTATCGTAGGTACTACATATAGATTTATTCTTCGCAATACATACTAAACTCGGTTGTATGTTTTGGATATTTTTTGAGAATCCTGCTGCGTACCGTATCCTACACATTTATATTTCTTAAGAAGACAAAATTATAATAAAAAAAGACTTAGCAGACTTAAACAACTGTGGATTTGGTCGAAACATGTCACCTATGATCAGTATCCTCTCGTGCCGCCACTGTGTAGCGATGAGGATAAAATATTGAAAAAAGCAACAACATGGGGATTTCACTCATCCGCTCTAATCTTTTTGCTTACCAGGCCGGTGCGAACAAAACGAAAACGTTTAATACGTCTCGAAATAAATTTATTTGCTCTTAAAAGCCACACATTAATTATTTGTCAGCGTTAAATAGATCGCCTTTGCCTTTTATTAATTGGATAGCACGTCGGGCGGTGAGGTGAGGTGCCCACGATATTTTTAGTTTTGAATTTAAAAAAAAACTGGCGATCGTGACACGCCAGTGTGACAACGGCGCTTTGGATGTCCCTCTCTTAAATATTAATTTATCTAGTCACCTGTCATAAACTAAACAGCCAAGGTGGCGTAAATTAATAATTACGAAAAAGGGAAAAAAAAAATTCGTTACTTAATTAATTGTTATTGTTTTAAAATATGACCGCATGTGTGTTTTTTTTTAGTTTAGTTTATTTGAAAAGACAAATTAATATTTATTGTGATTTTTGTTTTTATATCAGGGGTAGATATAGGAATTTGAGAAGGAAGGGGTTTATTAAAAATTCTGTTGATTTAAAAATTTCAGAGTAATATTTGTGCTTGCTTATTAAGTAAATAAAATATGTCCAATTTTGGTTTGTATGGTCCCAAAGGTGTGGGGCTCTGAATCCAAACCTCCCCTGGAATCCACCACTAAACAGTACGTAGATAATATTTGATAATGATAAGATCAAGTTAGTAAACAAGGCATTAGCCTTTAAGTTTGAATGTTGGGGTAATTTATATATATAATTGACCAATTTTGAACCCAATTTAGCGAACCTTGCAAAAAAACACCAGGCACACCCATCTCATTGATTAAGAAGCAATAAATCTGTACCTAGTTACTTTCCTTATTATTTCTACTTATTTATAATTACTTATTATTTAATTTAATAAATATTAAAGTATTTAAATTTTATCATTAAAGTATTTTTCATAAAACTATTGTTACACAATGTAGCTACCATTAATTTAATAAATGTTTAAAATCAAAAAATAAATGTACAACACAGTATCTAATAGTTTTATTTTAATTAACAGAAAATTACTTTTGTGGAGGTCGATGAAGATTTTGAAAAATTATATAGGGGTCGTGATCAAAAAAGTTTGGTGACCATGCCTTAATTTATGCATTTGGAGAGGCCAGTTCATTGACGTGCTTACGAATTCTAATAAGATCTCTTTCAGTCCAAAATTGAAAGTTAATTAGAAGTACCTCAATAGCTAATTGAACTTTTTGACGGATAACCAAAAGTTTCATTTTTTCTTTTTGATGTATGGAATCCCAAAACGGAAAGAACTGCAATTGTAATTGACAGAAATTGTGTTTTGCTTCATTGCAGCTCTTAGAATCAAACCGGCGAGACAGAGATATTTCAGAATCTCATGAGCTTTGACCTTAGGATGCGCAGAGACGTAACTCCGCCCGTTGTTAACTGAATAACCCATGCATATTCTCCACCTTTCGCCATTCCCGCGCATTTCACGGCTCACGAGCTTTTTGAAACAACTCTAACAAATCACGAATATATTAGATTCTATTTCGCGCTTCTCATTATACAATATCTTTTACGTAAACTGCCATATGCTTGTATACGTATGGTGTGTGCAATAAATAAAATATGCGGCGGCCCAGTTCTCTTCTGAAGTAATATTTGCTTTTTGTGTGAATTATTACGGCATTTATTAGCTGTTAAATTTAATTATAACGAAAATGCGATGCCCACTTATTGTAAGAACAACGGCCGTGTCTACGCTACAATAATTCCTCCTCACGTAATTGTGCCGTCCGACTAACTACCGCGTTGAAAAGATAAATTTATGTACAGTTACTAACGAAAGTTTTGAGCCACAACTACAATACACATACAGGTAGCTTATATACAATAGTATCCATAAAAGTACCATAATTTAGTACGAAGACATTTACGTAATTTAGGTGAAAAAATATAAATATTTTTCCGCTTGACGAAGAGAAACCATAAAAGTAAAAACAATTTCGATGATTAGGCAACAGTGTAGATACTTCCAACATATTTTTTTTACCTAGTATTATTATTACAACAATTTCGACGATTGTGTATAGAAATAATGGCAATAAAAATTATTTTCGTTAGTTTACAAATAAATATAATTTTTCCATTCAATGATAAAATTGCATTAAGATACACGGAAAAAAGAGTATATTCAATGTGAATAAATAACACTTCATTCAAGAAAATCTTTGTTTCATATATACGCAAATAAATATTTTCTTGAATAAAGAGTTTAAAAGTTTTAATGGTAATCAAATGCTACGTTTCATTTAAGAATATATACTTTCAGTTAAATACAGCAACGTTTGAAGCGAAAAAGAGTTTACTTACGAAGACCATAATATTTCTTCGTTAGAATAATGTATTCCTTTAAACAGAATATTTATCTACTGATTTCAACAATTTCGTTATCTTAAAATAAGATTTGCGGGCTTGGAAAAATACTATTTTTCTTCAACACAAGAAACGGATGTTTCCATTTAAGATGGTACTTCTTCATAATAAACACGATTAATATTTGAGTTTAAAGCGGTATATTTTTGTATTAAACATGAAACATTTTCATACTAAAATAACAAAAATTTGTTTGAAAATTTAATTTTTTCTTAATTTTTTATTTTTAACAATAAAGCAATTTTACAAATCAATGGAATGGTATATAAATAAGATGTGATTATTGTAACATATCTTTATTGAACATAAAATAATAAAAAGGACAACGATACACACATGAACAATAGTATGAAAGGAACTAAAAAAAATAGCTTAAGACATTTTAGTGTTACGTATGATTCACCAGTAGGGAGTGTATGCATCATGACTGGAAAATGCGTCTTTTTATTTTTATCCATGATAAGAACTTTACTTCCATTTACTGATTCGACCTTATATAAGCTCTTTAATGTAACGTAGTGATTGCTCAAGTTTGCCATTTTGATAAGAAGTTGTTTAGTCCAAATGATTCCAGTAGCTGTAATATAAATTATTGTTTTTAATTTAAAATCAAAACTAGAATTCTTGGTTTATCGATCAAACGATTCTCATCATAAAACAATCAATAAACGATTTTCAAATAGCAGTAGGTAGTAGCCATTTTTTCTTTATCGAGAGAAAGCGCGCTTACAAATTTTGCTAAACTGTAGATACCTACTGCTATTTAAAAAACAGTTTTATTTTACTACTACTTCGTTAAGGATTCGTTGTGGATAAAATTGATTTGTAGATATTTATGTACCTATATACAGCAGATAACGTGATACAGAATGAATTAAAAACTTAATTCTAATATTGCGGCTCTATTACATATTTACCATGCAAAATTTTGCATTATTTCATACTTCTATTTTAAATATAATTAATAAATAAATTCGTAAAAATTAAGTATTTTAATGGGTACTTACTTGCAAATGCTTCTCCAAAGCCAATTTTCTTTAAAAATTCTTCCATTTTATTATAAAAATATACCTCTGCTTTTTCAGAAAATTTTATTGTGCACCAACAACTCACTTTACACTGATAGTTCATTAACGTATGACGCAATATATTGAAAATCGAAACGGGAGACAAATATGGAGCTCATCAAAGCGTCACATATTTGTACTAAATAAAATGTTCTTTAAAATAAAATGATAATGCTTTATCGAAAGCAGAACTGTTTTGTTTCGAAGAAGTGCTTTATCCAATCCAGTTTTCGGCTACTTGAATAGAATTAATATTTATTTGTTTCAAAACAGAAATGTCTTTAAATTAAGAAATTACTTTTTGTTTAAACCATTCAAAAAGTTGTAGCAAAAGAAACATTTTCATTCCAAGTAGTTCCTTGACTTGTTTTAAGAAGAGAGTTAGTCTTCGATCGAAACCTGTATAAATTTGTTTCAAAACACAAATTCTTTCTTTAAATCAATTGCAGTAAGTAAATAAAAGTGTTGAAGGAAATATTCTTGTTTTCTTAACACAAAGCAAAATACTAAAAAGAAGTATTTATTTATTTAAAATGAGTAAATATCTTCAAAGCAATATATTTTCTTGTTTTAAAATAGTTTTTTTTTCTGTGTAAATTCCTTCCTGGGAATGGTAACATCTGTTGAGGTCCCCGTTTTCAGTCTGCAGTTTACCTATACATGTGTATGTATAACAGAGAGTTCCGGTTAGCCGATGAAACACATGAAATTAATCTCTGTTATAAGAGGGGGACGAAATAATGGCTCAATCAGGGAAATAATGAGGTGCCGCCGTTCGACCGATTGGATGCGAAACAGTTCAAATGATGGAAAGCTTAAAGGCCTCGCAATACTTCTTATCGACGACAGATTTGGTCGTGTAAGCATGACGTGTTTTCAAAGGATTCACTTTGCCATTTATACCGACTACTTATAAGGATAAATTTCTTTATCCTTAGGTATAACCGCTACAGGATGTTCTCCAATTATTTTCCTTCATCACACGCACACAAAATTGGAATGGAGAAATAATATCTAATTACTGATTTCTTCATAAACAAAAAAAATTTTCTGGACGAAAATAATCTAATAAAACGAATAATTTACTTCACATTTCAAATTACTCTGGTAGGTTTATTAACATTGTTTGCCCGTTCCTGACAATCGTCTTTACGTGATGAAAGCATCCAGCTTCATCATCATCGGTGCTAATTCAACGGGGGATTTTAGAGTCGGAGAATATGGCGTTTTTCACAGCGATTGGGGCAGACGATGTCTCAATTTCAGACAAACAGTTTAGGGGTAGTTAATTAAACGATCAGTCTTTCGAAATGAAATGTTTGTAGTTGCTAACCAACAAGAAAATGACCACTACCAACTTGCTACTTACTATAGAAATTTAGGGTGCGTTCTGTAACGGTTTAACATACTTACTCAATCAGATGAGAATACAGCCGAATTCTGTTCGTTATAGCCGGATGCTTGTTATCGGCTTTTTTATTACTATCTTTCTCTCAAATTTCGTTATTTAAAACCAAACGCTCAAGCTCGATTGTAGGTATTTTATTTTTCTATTAAATTTGGTGGCAGTTGCCTACCACTACACAGACTTAATATATTAATGTTAGTGATGGGCACTATCGAATAAATTGAACTATCGAATAATTACTAAATGAATACTTTTAACTATCGAATGAATTCATTCGAATGAATTCATTCGAATGAATTTAGTAATTACTATTTTTTTCAATTCATTCGAATGAATTCATTCGAATGAATTTAGTAATTACTATTTTTTTCAATTACACGATAGTCAGGCAGCAGACGGTTATCCAATCGCTCGGTCCATACTAACATACAAATATACTGATACGAACGTGTATACCAACGGCAAATATACGATTAATATGCTAGTATGGATAAAAAACAAACAGGCTATGCTGAAAATAATAAATAACCTCGACTTGAAACATGGTTTCTAATTCTTATTACTTTGATAAAATTATTATTTACTTAGGTAAGCGATCTTTTTTGTATTATTTATTGCTATACGTACTTTATTGTTATTGAACTAAAATAAGTGTTTTAGAAACATCTGTTGTTCTTATCCAGGAAATTTGTTAAAAGGGCAACCCAAAAAAAATAAAAAAAAGTATTTTATTTTTTAAAAATTAAACTACTTTTTTTTCTTGTTTTAAATTTATTATTATTATTTTTTTTTTGGGAATTAAATTTTTACCCGCAGTCAAACATTTACCTAAGTATTTATGATAAAATCATTCCTTACCAAATTTAAAAATAAATTAATTCTTTATTGGGGGCAAATTTAATTTTCCCCCTTCACCATTTAAACTTAATATAAATTGGTGCCAAAAGAAAATTTTTTAAAGGGGTTTTTAAAGGGATTATTTGATTTTATGTATTTGGAAAAATTTTTTCCTTAATAACCTATAGGTTTGTTTAATTATTTTGTTTCTGCACAAAAAAAGGAAAGGGGAAAAAATATCTAATTATTTTTTATAAAAAAAAAATTTTGGCGCAAAAACGAATCATTTACCCATTTAAAAACCTAGGACTCAACTTTTTTCCCTTTCCCGAAAATTTTTTGGAAAAGTATTCAATAAAAAAAAGTAAACTACTTTTTAAAGGTTAACTATTTCAGTTACAGAAAACATTTAGGTAGTTATTGTATTTTCAAAATGAAATGTTTGTAGTCAAACTTTTTAAAGTAACTACCAACTTGCAGTTACTAAAAATTTTATTTCTTAAACTTTTTTATTCAATAAAAAAAAGCCAACTGTCTTATTTTGTTATGGGATATATTTTTTCCCCAAACTTTCGTTTTTTAATTCGAAAGTAAGTAAATTGTAGTAGTTCGATAGTTTTTTAAAATTCGATATTTGCCCCATCCCCTTAATTAAATGTGCTCAGTGGATTTTCTACTTGTACCTACCTATTATTCGTTATTAAACATAAATTTTTAATAATAGAAAGAAAAAATCAAAATATGAGGTATGGATTTATCATTAACGATCCTAGAAGTAGAATTCATTAATAGGAAAAAGACTTACAAAGTCTTCGGAATAAACAAACATTTCTTTGTCGGACGCTTATAGGTATAACATATAATTAGAAAGGTAAAAATGTTCTTGCAAAACTGAACAGTGTGATGGTAATAATAAAGAGCTTTATATGGTCCGTAAAGTGTTTTTACACAAATTTCTTCAATAATACCAAGGAACGAGAAAAGTTTCCTTCGTTTTTTGTTTTGAGTAAGTATAGATATAGGAAACAAAATTCTTGCACGTATACGTTGTATGCAATTATCGGAATCATCCACTAATGGAAACCTTACTTCAGAACATGTTACAATTGACTTATATATATTTGGAAAATTGGTGAAATTCTGTTATTGCGAACAATAAGAGAAATTGCACGATGTACCTACAATCGAAAGGGTCAAAAACTGTTTTCGTTACAACCGACTGTTCGTTATTGGCAATATTTTTAGGCATCATTAAATTTTGTTATTTAAAACTCACTGTTTATTATAACCTACATTCGCTATAACCGGATTTGACTGTACTCGTATGATAAAGATAAACAATATTTGTTAATAACGAGCCTGACTAACTTACATTGGGTACACTTTCAGTTTAAAGTTTTTAGCAAAAAGTAGGTACATATTCCTGTCTGTTAAGGAAAATTTTGGATAATGCGACCAACTATATCTGCTTATCTGCTATAACGTGCTAAATAGCTCAAACCCCAACACCAAAACACGAAACTGAACGTCCCAAATACTTTTCGATAACAAAATGAACTTCAGTCCCTGAAGAAGGTAACTTTGTTACCAAAAAGTACTTCGGACGTTCAGTTTCGTGTTTTGGTGTTGGGGTTTGAGCTATTTAGTACGTTCTACAACTCCACCAAAGTTTTTAGTTATTTAGAATAAATCTGGTGATTAAGACGACATCAGTAAACTGTCTTTTTCAATAATCCTGCAGGAAGCGTGCATGTTTGTGAATAAATCAAAAATATTAGTGGGGCTCTTTTTTACCTCGTGTTCGCTGGGTAAGCTCCGTGGGTTATAAATCAATAATCTACTGGGCAGCCCATTCGTACTTGCAGCTACATGCAATATTTAGGAGAAGGTTCAAGAAGAGACAAGAGAAGGCTAAAAACATTCGATAACAAGATAAATAGAAGATGAATGCGAGATGAGTCTATCAATTTTCATTTACCTAGTCCAGGGATGGCGAACCATTGGCACTCGTGCCACAAGTGGCACGTTTGAAAATTTTGACGGCACGCACAAAAACAAATTTTTTTTTTAATAGAAATGAATTAAAAATTATTAATCTACACTTAATTTATAGTTTATGATATAAATTTGTAGTACTGAATACCTGTCTTAGTATGTTAACTAGAACCGTCAAATTATACATTTTATTATTAAAATATCGCATGAATTCTTTCGAAGTATATACAGATGCGCATTAGATAAAAATTTTTGCGTATCCAGTTTCGCCTTCTTAAGGTATTTGAATGTTGTTGCTGTCGCAGCGCTCGAATCAAAATTTATTTTATATCCTGATACAATACCATTTGAAAAATTAAATTTAAAAGTCCTTGAGTGGTTAAATTTTAATGAATTAGAAATTGAATTAGTTGAATTTCAGTCAAGTACCATATAGAACCAAAAATTTGTTGATTTAAGAAATGATTTAGAAATTATTGAAAGTAATCGATTATTGGATAAAATAAATAAAATTGCAGAAGATGAAATTCTAACTATACATGGAATTCAGTTCCTGACACGTTTAATTGTTTAAAACTTTAAAAATATTAGCAAAGGCAATTTTATCAATATTTTCATCGACGTGGGCATGTGAATCTCTATTTTCAGAATTAAATTTTATAAAAAATAAATATAGGAATAGAATGACGGATGAGTCGAGCTCTGCATGCGTACTGTTGAAATTAACTAAATATGAACCAGATATTAAATCTTTATCATCTTGTGTACAGCAACAAAAGTCACATTAAAAATAATTTTTTTAACGTGAATTTTGTTTCTAGCATATTGCTTTTTGTAAAACATTGATTAATAAAAAATTGTGTAAAGATGAATTGCTTTTGTTTTTTGTGTTTAATTATACTTACGTATAGTTTCACCACGCTAACATTTCGAATGAAATTTTATTGTGGCACGTTACCTATTTAAAAAAAAATTTATGACTTTGTGGCACGGACATCAAAAAAGGTTCGCCATCCCTGACCGAGTCGATACTTGGAACAGATGACATAATACTGCAGAATACCAAGTGATACAAGGTGATTTAAATGCAAAAACGCAATAACTGATATTAAGTATTGTTCGAGGGCACATTAACAATTGGTACGTTATATCAAAAGTACAGTATCTCTTACAATACAACCGTGAGTGTTCGTTACAAGCGAATTTTACTATATATAAAATATACCTCAAGAAATAATTACCGTAAACTTTATTTTATTTAACTTTTGAAGAACATAAATATATACCTATTGGTTTTTAATACGACATACCTAAATGAAATTTTCGGAATCGATGTACACCAAGACAAGAAGGTCCTGCCTGGCATCCGAGACATCGTCCAACTGTATCCTGACAATATTCACCGTCAGACCGTTTCGTCGTCCATAGGCTTCTTTGATATTTTCGAATTAACGATCGCGGGACACTTTGATCTCGGTCGGCCGCGTAAATAAACGTACGGCACGCCGGCACAATTAAATTCGATCCCCTGGTAAAGCGGTAGCAATAGCAACACTGTTTTAATGTTATAATAGAACAACAAAAGTTGACGAGCTTCGTGCTGTTACACTTAAGTATGTACTATAATGTATGTACACATACGTATATTTATACATGTATAGTATGCTATAGGCAAGATGCGGTTCTCTTCTTAAAATGTTGATGTGTTTTCAAAATAAACTGTAAAACCTTGATTTCCGACGTTGTTTACGTATTATTAGCTCAGAGAGTTTTAAGGATTTACTTGATTTCCACCAATTTACTTTCTCTCTGTACACCTAAATAATTGGTTCACTCATATTTGCGTACAAGAAACGAAAAGGCAGGGCAGGGTATCGGGGTGGATTATATATCTGCGACCATCTGGAGGCTACTCCAATGTATGCACAAAAATCCAAATAAACTTACGTATTTATGCAGATATTAAAATGACGCAACTGGTGATTATTTTGCAAGGAGGAGGAAAAATTAAGTTGAGCTTAACGAAGCAATAACATTGATCACAAAATAATTGGTAGGAAATATAAATATCTCTAGTTTTTAGAAAACAAAGGCTTTTATCGTCAAGTTGAATTAACAGTAAATAAACCAAAGAAACCTCCAAAAAAATACTGTTTTTAATCCACAAATTTTTTAATAAACAACAACAAAATAGATATTATTTTTTGAATAGTGTTTTATAAATATTTTTACAAAAATTAGCACTTCCAACTCTGTATAAAATAGCGAGGGAAAATAATTTTTTTTTTTATTACAATATTACAGTTGTAAAAAAAGCAATATACGTTTAAATACTACATATTTATAATGTATAATACGTACAATTTAAATCTTATTGATTGGAATTTTGTACGCAAATTGGTCACTTTTTCTAGTTGGTTGTATGCAAATAAGAGAACACGTAGGTACCTAAAATACATAGATACTTTCAATTAATCTCGGTTATAATAAATTCGCATAGAACGGCAACATTAGATGATTTGAAACAGTGGCGAATTTACACATTTGCCGGCCGTAGGCTATTCAAAATTTGCCGCCCCTACTGACACCTGCAATTCTATACCCTAATTCACAATCAATTTTTTGTCAATGAAATTGCAACTTTATGAGTGTATTATATTTTTTATAAGACTAATCAACAAATATTGATACGAATTCATTAGGAATAAAAATGTAAGAATATTAAGAAGAACTTTCCCTAAATAGATATTTACAGCTTTTATTCATTACAATAAGTATTATCATTAGATATTGTTTTGCATTCTTCTTTTCCTTTTTTTTTTTTTTCTTAAGAAAAGTTTTACATCTGTGGTGATTCAAAGTTTATTTTCTTTCTGTTCTCGCCAATATTTTTACTGTATAGTTTCGTTTGTTTAGTACAAAACCGCAGTGTCTTCAACCTTCTAAAATACGCACATATATTAACGTATAATATACATAAAATAAAATATACCTCGCTTATAGACCACGTCTTTGTTACTGGCTGTTCGTGTACGCATTCATCGCTTAATTGCTTTCGTTTTATATTACGGCTGAAAATTACAAGTTGCCATCGCTATCTGAAAACGACTCTGACGGTAATTGCAACAATAAAGAATCTACTTCAATGTGAACAACTGCATTACGTTTAATAATACGTTTATACACTAACTTGGAACAGGGAACAAACAGCGTTCTGTTTCACGGCGAACTTATGACAAAAAAAATTCAACAAAACAATGTTCTTTTCAACTAAAAGTATTAAGTAGGTATTTATTATTAAGTGTAATGCAACTATAAAATGTTACAAATTCTGGAAACAGTACGAGTTTTTGGAAACATGGCACTAGAGTGCAACTAACGAAGATGAATATTTTTATTACCTATGCATTTTCGTCTTAAACGTTACGATGAATAGTTAAAAAAATTTGGTTAAGTATCGATATATACGGTAATTTTTGGAATATAAAATTTCCACCCTAACAAAAGTTTCTAATAGCCTGACATACGATGATGAATAGTTTTTGTTTTATACAGGGACAGACTAAGCTTCAGGAGTTCGAGGGAGTGAGTTCTGTTAAAAATACCAATTTAATCAGAAGGTTTTGCAGATTGTACAGATCACTAACACTTGTATGTGTATCATCGTTAGAGACCGGATTATATGCATTTGCATATTTGCATATGCATTTGCTTATTTCAGCCATTCTAAGCGGTAATAGCATATTTTATCTAAGATCTATTTATGATGCATATTATCGGTACATTTACAATATTCTTCCAAGTGCAGTGCACTCATCCTGTGTTCCGAAATGCGACAAAAGTGGTTGTTGCGTCTCAATATTCAATTCATTTCTATTTGTATTTCTTCTGGAATGTTTATTTATTATTATAATGTAATAAATTGTCAGCATTTAAAAATGGAAAGTTCGGGCTCTTTTGAAAGTCATTGTTTGCAGACCGGACGTGACTATTTCTCATTTCTACATTTTATTGCATCCCAATATTGAATTCTTTTGTACGTATTTTCAGTTTCGTCTATTCAATGTTAAATGACCCCCAAATAAGGTTAATTGCCATTTTACATTACTTTACTTATTATTGCCTATCAAAAAAATACTCATTGTATGCTGATTTTGAAATAAAAAAATGTTATTGGTTCCTAAAATTTTTCATTTAATTTCGCATATTCTGCCAATTTTCGTGCATATTACAAGCATTTTTCGTGCATATTTGCATGCATATAACAAGCTTTTTATGTTGCATATAATCCGGTCTCTAATCATCGTTATTAAGCTACTGATACTTCAACACATACCGTTACTTCATATTATTTTAAGCAAGTTTACATTTCCCCTGTTCCCAAAACTAAATTAACCCTTATGTGTGCAAACAGTAATCTAATCTTTAAGAAGTTTCCTTCTGTCTCTTTGTACTCCTGTTTCTGCTTGAAATATGCCTCTATCATTTCATCATATCTTTGAAGGTTTTTGACCACGTCTGGCCTACTCCTTGTTGATTTCCAGTGTCTTCTGGTCTATTACTTTCTCTAATACCACTCTTCGTCGTTTATAATCTCAAATGTCTTTTTTTAGGGTTCCGCACCTCAAAAGAAAAAAGCGGAACCCTTATAGGATCACTTCGTTGTACGTCCGTCCGTCCGTCCGTCTGTCAAGACCCTTTTTCTCAGGAACGCGTGGAGGTATCAAGCTAAAATTTATACCAAATACTCAGGTCTATTGTCCCTTCGAGCTGTGAAAAAATCAAACTTCTAAGCCAATGCAATCAAAAGATACAGCCGTTTATGTCGCAAATTTCCGCAAATTTTCGAATCAGAACCTACAGGGTACTTCCCGTGAACTCACAATCTTGAAATTTGGTACGAAGCAACGTCTTATAGCACAGATAAAGGAAAAATTGCGAAAACCGTAAATTTTTAGTTACATCATATAATAAAAATATTTTTAATAATTTTAAAGTTACTACCCCTTTCCTCATGAACGCGTAGAGGTATTAAATTGAAATTCATATCAAATACTAAGGTCTATAATACCTTTAAGCTGTAACAAAATCAAACTTCTATGTCAACGCAATCAAAAGAAACAGCAATTTAAGCCGCATATTTTCAAACTCGCAACTACTCGCAAGGGAATCAAAACCTAAAGGGTACTTCCAGTCGATTTAGAATCTTGGAATTTGGCATGAAGCAATGTCTTACAGCACATATAAAGGACAAATTCCGAAAACCTTAAATTTTTAGTTACATCACATATATACAGGTTTGTACGGAACCCTCAGTGCGCGAGTTCGACTCGCACTTGGCCGGAATTTTTTCCACTCCAATCGTCCCATGTTTCTCACCTGTGCATATGGCAATCATCTAAATGTATCTACACATTTTATTATTTTTTCCAATTTTTTTAATTATGTCATGTTTCTGCAAACTTTACGGTTATGGATCACAATTGTAAGTGGCAGTCAGATTATTGACCAACAAACAAATTTCCAAACCTAATATGACAATATTCACTCAGATACTTGGCATAAAATTGTAGGGGATTGCCACATATTCCTCACACCTATACCTCGGTATGGCCCATAATATGGATGGTAAAACATGGTCAGAGCTGGGCAAACCCTTCACCAAAAGGGCTCCAAGCCCTGAGCTCAAAGCCCTTACCTAAAGTGCTTTGATTCTTGAAATACCAATTACATTTTAAAATCCAAAACTTCGAATTACCAATCACATTAAAAAGTAATTAAATTCAAAGCCCTAAGCACTTTTGAAAAGGACTTTGAGCCATTATAGGGGCTTGAATTACATGAAATCAACCTCAATTACATTAAAAGGCTTGAAATACTCACAAAAATTACTTTGAACACACTAAAAGAGCTTGGGATAAACCAAAAGGGATTCAAATACATTAAAAAGCTTGAAGTTCTTATTGTATTAAGAACGAGCAACAGACGTGTGTTTTTCTTTATTAAAACTTATTAAGACATTACGAATAATCAGTACAAATGTAAACATAAATGCCTCGTCCTTTTAATGATAGAATGGCTTCAAGTACTTTAAAAGGGCCTTGCGCCTTTGAAAGTGCTTGAAGCCCCTTTTTGAAATACAAATTACAAAGCACTTTTATAAAAGTAATTCGATTACCAAACAACGACTATAGACTTGTTCGCGAAAGGGCTTCAATTACAGTGATTCTTAGCCTCCAAAGTAGTTAAAGTACATTTTTAAGAACAAAGCACTAAAGCTCTGCCCAGTTCTGAACATGAGTAGTAGGTATGTTCTTGTACTACAAAGTACCCAAGTTTCGTACGATTATAAATTCTTCAGACAAAAAAACCGTCACAAGCAAGACATTAACAGAAAGAATGAATGAAAGAAAGAAAGAATGAATGAAGGAAAGAGAGATTATCTTGCCAGAGCAAAGCTGCCTTTTTATAGGTGCGTAGGTGTTATTATATTTTAATGGGATGTTTTTAATGCACCGTCCTGATTTATACGCGGCCGCCTGTGATTAAGTGCAATTTAATTCAGTAGAAGCACAATAAAATAAAGGCTGGTGCAGCCAAAGGTGCGTCACAATTATTATTATCGTTATTATTAATGCAACTACCAAGCATCGCAGAGACACACATACAAACACATCGGCCGTAGGCTTATTTATGTGCGGCGAGGTGCGCAATTCATTTTTTCCCATGTTACAAACATACCCGTTTGTCAAAATACAAACGATCAGGACCCGGTGCAAGTCGCGATGCCATGCCAAGCACAAGGACGAGTAAAATATGTACATTTAACGCAGCCTCCAATGAATTATGCCTCTTTATTTACAAATCACATCCGATGTCTCTTGTATACCTACCACCATTATTTATGTGATAATTATTATTTGCCATACGCTACACCCACAATTTTTATAAATGTGTATTCTAAAAGGATGTCAGGTAACCGCCAGGATATCCAGTGAAATCAAAAGCATACAGATTTCAAAGTATTTAAAGTCAGATATGTCATTTCGGCCATCCATTTAAATAGATTACCTACCCCTCGTAAAGCCCAATTTTCTCAATGTGACCCCTGAGTTTGTCACATTCGGCATGGAAAATAAATGAGGAGGTATTTGGCTAAAGAGGCTGCCGCTCATGTTCAGAAGAAATATCAAATGCACAAGGAATTGCTCAATATCAAAACACTATTTACACAAAAAAAAGTACGTAACACAGAATTTATTAAAAAATTCTTATTAATTATATGGATTAGGTTATGGTATGTAAAGGTTCCTCACGTCCCCCTCCCCCTTTCCTCGAAACAAACGTTTAGAAAAACGTTTTCTTCTCTGGAATTTATTAAGGTATAGAAGAGAGAGAGATAACGTAGGTTTGGGAGGGTAGGAGAGGGGGACTTTTACGTAACACGAAATTAATAATTATTACGAAAAAAAGAACTTTTGTTAATGTCCCTTATACGCCTTAGTTAAAAAGAGCTGAGCTAAGAATATTTAATTAGGTAAGCACAGAAACATGCGATTCTATAGTTGGTAATGGTGTACCTACTTATCCTAAGCAAAATTCAAAATGGAGTTGCTTATTTTTGAAAGCTAAGAAGAATATTTCAGAAACCAAAATAAAAGTAAACAAAGATAATTTGGGTTATGAAACACCGGATCGTAATAAGATGCAAATAAATAAATACAGCTCAATCACGCTCCTACGTTCGTTACTGCTTGATTTGACATAAATTGTAAAATCGGAATATCCGGCTCGAAGGACCAATGTCTATGAAATCAACATTTACTCAAACTAACATTTTTAAATAGTGTAAATAGTTGTATAGAAACTACATAGGAGTGTAATAAACAAAAATAATAACAGCACTTGATGTTTCATATAAAGCAACTGCAGATGACCATAGATCTTTCGAAACAATTTTTGAGTTTTTTTTTCAATAAATGTGTGAAAAGCTACCGTGTTTTCCTTTACCTATTAATTTATCTAACGTTTCATTTACAATTTTTATAACAAATTCTATAGATACTAATTAACCTCTCAATACCGTAACCACGGTCAATTTATTCAATATCTTTTGGCAAAATTACATGCGACTTTTCACACTTAACAGCGGCCATAAATTGACTAAAAATATATATGTGAATATGGGGCCGTTCCTAATTTCAGAATAATAACAGGCCAAATGCGTTTTTGATTATTCATGCTGGCTGTTCGGATGATAAAAAGTTCAGTTATATTCTATTTTTGATGCTGAAAATGCAAGTGGAACTTTAAACAATAACGAAAATTTATCATTATTATCATAATAGCTGATGCAGGATCTAACGTCATAGAAAATGTGAAAGATGTATCAACAAGCGAATTTTATTGTAAGGGGCTCATTTTGTTCTATTTACTTCAAAATCCTAAAGAGAGACCGGCAGAATTCAATTAATACCTAATACATTTAAATATTTTAAGGCAGGATATCGCTTTATAATAATTGAACATTCATTAATTACTTTAGCTCAAATCAAAATTAGAAATCCAGCAATAGGTACTTTAGCAAATTATACAATTATTTTAGAGAATTGTTACAAGTTTCTTTCTTCTATTAATTAAAGGATAAATCTTACTAAAGGGGTATGGGGTAGGTCCCACCGGGCTGCGGTCAGGAATAAATTCAGGTAGTCAAGTATTGCAGGTCAATGGTGCGCAGTTTGACAAGACTTTGTAGGGTCAACTACGCGCTCGGTAATTTTATTTAATTTTTATAAAAGTTTTTAAAGAAAAGTCTCTGAAGATCTTAAAAATATGTTTATATACAATTTGTTACAAAAACTCCAATACATGATGAATAAGAGAATGACAAGACCACGACAACACTCACTTCGTTCGTGTTGTCTTTACATACCGTAACCTTTTAATCCTACAGAATGAAACAAAATAATTCTTTAGTTACTCACTAATTATAAGTCAAGGTGAATATAAAAACCCGAACTAAATACATTTATTTCAAATCTTTGTTGGTTTCTAATATGATTGAAATATTTATTAATAAAAAAGGCCCAGGGGGCAATAATTTAATGATCGCGCGCAACTGTCCCATCGCTTTTAGGATCAGTTTTGTCACAGCAGGGAGTAAACTGACCGCAGCGCGCAATTGACTTACACCCGGTCCCACCACATCTTTCCAGATAATACCAAATAAAAAAGAGGATATAATAACAGAAAAACACTTGGAGAGGTCTCACAAACTTTTTATTCAAACTCAATGTACATTTCGCCTTGTTAGGGCATCCTCAGGAGTATTTACATGTACTGAAGTTACTAATAGTAAATTTCTTATAAATAGGTGACTTAAACTAGTTTGGGATCTAGGAGGGGATTGGGGCCAAATATCAATTGATCATTAGCAAGTGTTTTGTTTTGTATGATAGCTTTTTTTATTTCTAAAACTTCATAACGATCCAATATTTTTCCCCCTGGCAAATGATGTAATAATTTAATATTATTTTTGGTACAAGTGTGGTCATTATTAATTAAATGGGATGAAAGCCCGGAAGTCTGTTTATTGAGTCTAGCATCACGAATGTGCTCGTCAAACCTGGTTGTTATCGGCCGTTTGGATTTTCCAATGTACATTGAGTTTGAATAAAAGTTTGTGAAACCTCTCCAAGTGTTTTTCTGTTATTATATTCATTATGTTTCACCAAGTGTCATCGGCAAATTACTTATTTAAAAAAGAGGAGTCCAAATAAAAAAATATATCACGTAATTAATGAAAATCTCCCAATGGTTCTTATCGTAAATATAAATAACTAGAAACTACCTAATGATTTTTCGTTACAAATAGTCAGTTAATTTTTAATACCAACCGACTCCTGTTTGTACTTCCCTTAAAAAAAACTCTTTTTAACGATATGCTTAAATTAAACTTATTTACATTTCAATCCAGTAGCAACTTCTGGAATATGCGGTACAAGTTCTCTCAATCTTCAATATTACGCCTAATCGTATTTAAATATCGGACAAAGAGACGCACAAAGGGTTAGAGTGGAATTTCTTAAACGCAGATGTTTCGGAATTCCATTAAAATCCTTCTCACATTTTTAATGACTTGTACATCGTGCATTTATACATATGTAATGTCCTGTACAATAATACCAATGTTAATGTTTGTAACGTGTTCTGCATCGTTTATGTCTATTGGAATTTCTCACAGTCGTTCCGATACATAGTTTTCAAATAATTAAGTATTAATTATGGGCCATGTATTTTTAAAAGTGAAAAATTTTTCATGGACCTATTAATAGCCCTTTTTCTTAGAATCTGTTTATTTTAAAAATTTTGCACAGCTGCAAACCGTCCTTCTACAAACACAAATTCAAAAAAAAGCTTAAGATTCTATTCTGCACAGGGTTTACTAACTGGAGTCGATGATTGGGGATCTTCGAATCCATTGAAACATAGATACAACATAAAGGTACCTACTAGGTAAGAAACTAGATATATCTATGATTTTATTTATAACAGCTTCAAAATTTCAACATTTTTATTGTAAGTAGTCAGTTTTCTTTTTGAAAAGTGTTGGGGTAGAAAGTTTTTAATTATTGTAATGCATAAATTTGTCTTGTTTTATCCTTGATATTACCAAAGTTTTAAATTCGTTTTTTGTTTATTTAAATTTGGTCGTAAATTATTGTCATACATAATTCTTATCTAAGTAAATGATATTTACCCTTAAAGAAGTGTATGCGTCCGTCACGCGTTTTTTCAAATTTTCTATTGTATACTTTTCTGAGCATCTTTCAGTTTTTTTCGTTACGCTCAGTTAAAAAACAACCCTTATTAAGACAAAAATATCCTAAATCCATTTTATTTATTGCATTGCACTTGTTGTCTTCACTACTCATAAATTTTCTGTCAACATTCTTCGAACTTTCTGATTTTTATTATTTTACTACCCTATTGTCCAGCCTGCCTTCGACAACACTGTCAATCGTTTTTCGCCTCAACTAAACTAGTCTGCATCCCTTTCTATCTCTAAAATTCTTTTTCTATCTTACCATCGCACGCGAAGTTCAGTTCACAACGATCGTCCTTATCAAAACAAGTTCCAAATTATCTTTCAAGTTCGTGCGCCGCACTCCCATTTATTCAATAATTAATTCAAATACTTGTATATATTTTATTCTACGTTTTCCTTGTTTTTTTTTTGTTAATAAATCTTTATCAGTGCCGTTTAATCTAGACTTTCATTATCATTACAATATCAATTACTGATTACAACCAACAATCCAACATCAAGCAGAACTACATGCACTCCAGTAAATTGTAGTGTAGGACAATTAACAAGAAGCTTATTGTTCACTACAGACAGCGAAAAAGGCTATTTAAATGATTTTTTTAGTTCAAGACCGGATTCGAACCCTCGTCCCTTCGAATGGTAGTCCAGCTACTACTACTGCCACTACGCTATTAAGTCTGTACAAATTCATATGTTAATAACTTATTTTAATCTTAAAGGTATATAATTGATTTTTTATCACAAATACAAAATGAGATTGATCCAAAAATAAACGGGATGTTATTTCGAATATGTATCTACTAAAAGATGTCGCAGCATTACTCTTTTTAGGGTTCCGCACCTCAAAAGGAAAAAGCGGAACCCTTATAGGATCACTTCGTTGTCCGTCCGTCCGTCCGTCCGTCCGTCAAGACCCTTTTTCTCAGGAACGCGTGGAGGTATCAAGCAAAAATTTATACCAAATACTCAGGTATATTGTCCCTTGGAGCTGTGAAAAAATCAAACTTCTAAGCCAACGCAATCAAAAGATACAGCCGTTTATGTCGCAAATTTCCGCAAATTTTCGAATCAAAACCTACAGGGTACTTCCCGTGAACTCACAATCTTGAAATTTGGTACGAAGCAACGTCTTATAGCACAGATAAAGGAAAAATTGCGAAAACCGTAAACTTTTAGTTACATCACATAATAAAAATATTTTTAATAATTTTAAAGTTACTACCCCTTTCCTCATGAACGCGTAGAGGTATTAAATTGAAATTCATATCAAATACTCAGGTCTATAATACCTTTAAGCTGTAACAAAATCAAACTTCTATGTCAACGCAATCAAAAGAAACAGCAATTTAAGCCGCATATTTTCAAACTCGCAACTACTCGCAAGGGAATCAAAACCTAAAGGGTACTTCCAGTCGATTTAGAATCTTGAAATTTGGCATGAAGCAATGTTTTATAGCACATATAAAGGAAAATTCCGAAAACCTTAAATTTTTAGTTACATCACATATATACAGGTTTGTACGGAACCCACGGTGCGCGAGTTCGACTCGCACTTGGCCGGTATTTTTAAATAGCATCAAGTATTAATTATGTGAACTAAATGCTAACTTCTTACAAACCCATCACCATCATCAGTCGCCCCTAATTTACGTCGCTATGTTCATTTTTTATTTCCATCCAGAATATGTAATAATAAATCTGCACATTTTTTTGTCCTCCTTTGAAATTAGAAATTTTATTGTGGCATAAAAACACTCAGCAACTGGTGCTACGGGTAAAAAGCTGGACAATCGGAATATATCTAAAGCATAAATTTAGTCTTTTTTTCTTTAAAACACGTTTAAAAACTAGGAGTAATGGGATAGACGTGGATGTGTTTTGTTCAAAAGAACAATAAGTATCTACTGATTTATGAGCAAAAAATTATTTTGGAATTTCTACATAATAAAACGCAAATTTTACAGTAGTTAATGTATTTGTATTTATAAAATTTTTGAAAATAACTTCATTGTGTCCCTAATTGATTTCTGGGCGGAATTTGAATTATCGAATGTTTTTTAAATTTTATACTTTAGTTTTGTAATTAGATATGGATTCTCAAAGGCTTCATTTGAAAAAATATTCTTTAAGGAAATTTATTACTTTTACTTTTATATTATCTATTCTTAAATGCGTACATCAATAAAACAAAGCAATTTTATTCCTAAATTTGTAGAATAATGACACACGTCTATAATTAATTAAACAACTCCAACTATTATTTTAATTAAAAAACATTTTATGTACAATTCGTCAGAGGATAGATATAAGAAACGTACAAAACAAATTTCATAATTTTCTTTTAGTTAAATTATTGTACCTATAATCCGATTGAAGTGTATTTTTTGTTGATTTTGGCGCACTCCCCGTTCCGATTGTTGTTCTGTGTGGGTTAAAAAAGATGTGCCGAGAGACAAGTATTTTAGTTTCGTAACATATGGCGGATAATGTTACTTTGTCTTGAAGTAATAAAATGGATTGCGTTCATGGAATATTAATAATTTCATCGCGACAATCTCGTAAATATCTCCCGTGAAAAATGCGCCGCACTAAAAATAACCGCAACATAATAATAATGGTTGATATACCTACACTAGGTACCTACTGGTGTAAACGGCGTAAAGTTGAAGAAATATTGGCGACATTAATTTGATTTGATATATACGCGTAAATGAATGTATAACCAGTGGCGCTTTTTCTATATTATGGTCATTTGGTTAATGACCTACCATAACAACTGCCCTACAATATTCAAAAGGTGGCGCGTCCACACTTTCCCCGATGTTTAGCATTTTCTCCAGAGCCTTGAATATTTTTTATTTTCGAGTTAGGATTGATAGTCGTTTATCTTTTACTATTTAATTGTGTACCTACCTACTTGAAAATAAGTAACAAAGGGCCTGTCGTGAAGAAAATTCAGTTTTAAATACTAGATACCTAAAGTGTAATTCACGAGCCGTCACTGCTACATGTATATGTGTACATAGTGGACCGAATTTTCTGAAATGAGCGAGTTTTATTGGGGGAACTCCCTAATCGTGTGTCGAAGGGTGGATTTAACTATTTTTGGAAAATTCCCGGCTTCACATACACGCGAAAACATTGACATGTGGATGTAAATTTAAGCGGTACCTGCATGAAGGCACAGCTGCATCCATATCACAAAATTTATTTTTGAATTCGATTATTTTTAAATTGGGACGTTAGCTGGTAGAGTTCAAAATAAGTTAATAATGTGCCCTATCCAGTTTAAACCCTGTAAACTCTTTTATTCAATCCAATTACACAAAATGTCTTGTAGGTAGCCAACAATTTTAACAGTTCTATAAAACGTTAAATCTTTTAAAAACCGACGGATTTACAAAAGTACATAATGAAATTTTTCAATTATTTTTATATAATTTTATCTAAATTAGTTTATAATGGAAATTAAACACAAATGATGAGGTTTTACACTTTATATAGAAGTTTCTATATAGTTTCTCTCTGAAGATAGCCGAAAGGTTGAAACAATATTGTTAGAGATTTCTAAATAAAGTGTAAAACCTCATCATTTGTGTTTAATTTCCATTATTCAATATGTTTTACAACTATCCTACCGCTGATACTATTAAAATTATTAAATTAGTTTAGTTATTTTTGGTTCATAATTGAAAATTGGTATATATCTACCAATTGCCCTGTCGGTTAATTTATTTGTTTTGTTATTATTACTTATTCTCCCCTAAATTGTGGCGTAAGACTTCTTAAAAGATACATTTTAATTAATATAACACTTTTTATTCACATCTAACTTGAAAAAATACCCTTGGAAAAGCCTTACACCACAAGCCGAAACGTCGGAGATTGGTGTTGAATAATTAAAGATTTTTAACCCCTTAGTAGCTTTGACTTTGATTCCATATTTGTTTTATATTTAAATTTACATAATTGCACGGTATATGTAGGCCGTGACCAACTTCCAAAGTTCCATTTGGGGGTAACTAAAAGAGCACTATGTGGATCAGTATAAAATAATTAGTTTTGACGGTCAGAAAAAGAAAAAGATCAAGCAAGTGAGTAAGAAGGGTTAGGGTGGTGTAACGGGTGACCGCTGTCACTCATTCTAACGTCCCAAAAGTCTCTGCCATTATCAAAGCCCTTAGTTGATATTTTAATAGGCAATGAGTTTTATATTTATATTTGTAATTGGTTTTTAAGTGTTGTCTATTTTATAAACTTAAATCATTAAAAACACCATAAAAAATTCGCTTATTCCTGACATATGCTTGAAGAGATCAAGTGATTAACACTTTCATTCCGAAGTACAGTGGATTTCATTTATAACGACTCTGGTTGTAACGACTTTTTGGTTATAACGACATAACAAATAAGTCCTTTGAATTTAAGGAGTAATTTAAGAAGAAATTTGGCTGTAACAACTTCGGATTTAACGTCGATTTCGGTTTAAGAGACTAATTTTAATGAACTATTAATTACAAGATGCTAAAAATCTCATACTGACTGATATTGCGACCGATTCTAAACACAAAACTTTTTTATCTTTCGTTTACATTCACAGATAGTCAGCAGTTGTACTTAGTAATTGTTCATAAATGTCAAGGTTGATAAAGTTAAATCTAAGAATCAGTTACTGGGTACTTTTCTTGCCGCCTAATTTCCTTTCTTCATTCTTTCTCTCTTTCTTTTTATACAAAATATACTGCACTTTAAAAAAATACCATTATATTATCTCGGTATCTAATGGCGTAAAAAACACTTTCGCATCGCATTTGAGAAAGTAGTAGTCCGGTCAATTTAGACATTCGAAGCTACATAAATTCCCACCAAGCTGAAAATCAGTAAGATTGTTTAAAATATGATTAAAAATAAAATTTGAAAACTCCCCATCTTTCCCCTGTATGCAAACATTTTTATTCAGGGTCAAAGGTAAAAAAAAAATGAGTTTTTCGCGATTTTCTGCAAAACGGTAAGTTTTATCATAAAAATACTTCAGACAAAAATTGTAGATCATAAAATTATCTATAAAATATGTATCCATATTTTTTTTCCTAAGAGCCACCGTTTCTGAGATATCAGGTAAAATGAAACCCAGTCCCTTATTTTATACGCCAGTGTAACCTCGAGACAACATCTGTCCCCGGTTCAATTGTATGCGTGGTTAGGGTCTTATACCAGCTTTATGTCAGTGTGCCCAATAAATGAAATACTGTTAGTCTCAGGGTTGCCAGATTAGGGGATTTCCCCAAAAAATAGGGGATTTTTTTCCTTTGGGGTATTTTTTGGGGATATATTTTCGAGGGGAATTCTTCTGGGGAAAAATTTTCCTCTACAATCTTTTTTCTGTTTGCACTAAATATTTTTTAGTTCTTGGGGATTTATTTGTCACATAGCTTATTTTGGGGTATTTTAGAGATACATATTTTATAGATAATTTTATGATCTACAATTTTTGTCTGGGGTAATTTTATGATAAAACTTACCGTTTTGCTGAAAAACACGAAAAACTCATTTTTTTTACCTTTAACCTTGAATAATTTTTTTTCCATACAGGGGAAAGATGGGGAACTTTCTAATTTTATTTTTAATCATATTTTAAATAATCTCACTGATTTTCAGCTTGGTGGGAATTTATGTAGGTTTACTCTTATTTTTTGGTCTAATTTGACCGGACTATAGATGTATCTATATTAACATAAATGACGAAATTTTAATTATCTCAAGCAATATACGATTTTCATCTTTTTTTTCAAGAGGTCTAAAATAAATTACTAGGTCTGTTTGCAATACACTCTATGGGTTAATTTAAAGTTAAAAATAACGGATAAAGACACGACAAGAACAGAATAAAAGGTACAATGATTAGCAAGGTGTAATATCTCGCAAATGGTAATTCGAATTTTGACACAAAACGCGAACCGAGCTCTCGCAAAATATTATTACGAGTCCGAAAATAAGTTTATTGTTTTTCGCCGTTTTACCGATCAGAGAGCGTGCACGCGGATTTAATTAATAATAATTAGGGGCTAATAAACTCGCGAAATTTAATGGTTGCTGTTCGGTATAATACGTCGGGAGGCAAAAAATAATTCCGAATGCCGCCCGGTACTATTATTGGCAGTTATAAAACATATTTATGACCGCGAACGGTGAGGGGTGGGGCGGGGGAGAGCGACGCGAGAGGGCCGAAGGGTGCCGAGGGGGCTGCAAGAACGCGCGAACGCAGACAAAGAATCCTTTTTTATATTGTTGTTAAGCGGCCCGGGCGGCCATTGTTATGGAAAATAAAAATGAATATTCGCACTAATTTTTAATAACTATAAATCATCGGAAACGGCAGTAAAGTTTCAAATTATATTACGCCAAATTATAATAGTACTGGGAATGCGGGTACGACGGACGGCGCGACGATGGACCGAATGACGCGGCGCGCGTTAACTGGACCCCCTCATCATTCTTATTATCCTACCTAATTAACGACAACTTCGAAAGCACACCATACATGTCTCCATCATTTATCTCAAATTGCACTCATCAATATTCAAGATAGTATACTTTGAAAATCGTCTTAAATTTTTAGTGACTTAACCAAAAGGATCACGAATTTGTTTAATCCATCCACTGCACTCATTTATGTAACATATCCACAAAAACATTGGTAATGAATATGCCCGTACTAGGTGCAGCTTTTGTAAAAGAAACCTATTTATAAATATTTTTCAAAATGCCATATTCTTTTTTATAATAGAAGCACATGCCCTGTTCTAAGCACTCAATCTTTTTTCCTCAGTTGTAGACTTATACCCTTTGAACTGACTTTTGATAATGTGAAAATCCAAAATCACATGGCGCAAGGCCCGGACTGTAGGGAAGATAATCTAGCAATATAAGTCCTAACTGGATCAAAAATCATTATGTTGGTCTCTCGCCAAGTGTGCCAGAAAATTCTCCTGATGGTAGTATCAAGAGCAGAAATGTGGTTTTGGTGGTGATTCATTCAGCTTATTTATAACATAAAATAATCAAATTTCTATGTATCAAGAAACTAGTCTTGAAGATTAGTTACGTATGTTGCCATTAACCTCAGTTGTATTTTCCTGGTCAAAAGAGCCTCCAAGGCCTTGATATTCATATTACACTTTGACTTGAATGCTTCAAACACCTTGAAAGAGCTTCAAGCATATCTGAGGCATTTTACAATATAAATTACAAAGCACATTCGATTTATAAAATACGTTAAAAAAGCTCCAAAAACTTGTTCACAAGTGTTTGAATTACTGTGCTTCTAAACCCTGAAGGAATTTGAAGCACATTTTCGACCATAAAGCACTAATAAGCCCTTGCCAACTCTGTGGGTTGGTAAAAATCGTGTCAAAAATATAGTCAACTCATTTCTTGCAGTAAGTAATAGAGCTTAGTGCTTGAAAATGTGCTTTTGATATTTTCAGGGCTTACAAGAAAAATTATAACTCAAGCTCTTTCTTCTCTTCACATTCAAAGTGCCTTTGACTTTACTTTTCGTAAAGTAAATGTTAGTATCTAATTAAAAAAATCAAATATTTCAAAACAGAACTAAGATTTCGAGATCTGAAGCAAGTGCTTGAGATTTTTTGCTGGGGTTCTTATTCAGTTGCTTGAAAATGTGCTTACAGTCCTTTCAAGACTTATTTACAAACTACTTGGTGCCCTGTGACTTTCGAAGTAATTATTAGTTAAAGTCCATGTATTTTTAATTAGAATTGGGCCTTTATGATCCAAAGCACATTAAGCAACTGCTTTGAGCTTTATCTTGAAGGGCTTGTTCAGTTGCTAAAAAATCTGCCTGTAGTCCTACCAGAGCTTATAAGCACCCTAATAAAAAGTTTTTCTTCCAATTACTTTACCCCTTTACTTTTCGAAATATTATTAATGAAAGTGTTTGTATTTTACAATGGAATCGGGGCTTCAAGGTCCAAAGCACTTTCAGTAAGGGCTTTGGGCTTAGGGCTTGGAATTTTTTTTGCTGAGGGGATTGCTCAGTTGCATGAAACTTTTCCTCCAGTTTTTTTAATACATAAAAGCACTTCTTTCAAACGCTTTACTTTTCGAAATAATTTTATTACTACTATTTAAAATCTTTGTAGTTTAAAGTGAACTGGGGCTTCAAGACCCAAAGCACTTTCAGTAAGTGCTTTAGGCTTAGTGCATGTATTATTTTTTGCTTAGGGGTTTTGCTCAGATGGTTTTCTTGTGACCATGAGGTCCGGTTGATGTGCGTCCGATTGACGGGTCCGAAATCCAGTAGTGCGGTTCGCGCAGCCCGCATGGAGGTGCGGGCGCGCGAGCGAGACGGACTACGACGACGTGCGACGATAAATAAATTTAAAATGCCCTGTAATTCTCGCTCTGATGAAATTATGCGTCGTAAAACTGGCGAATAGTATAACTTATATTTAGTTCGGACCAGACCGAGTAATCGACCCGGAGGAAAAAACGTGCCGCGCAACAACGGTCTGGATTTCTGGAAAAAATTCCCGACGGACATACATACGTATTATGTCCCGCCCGCTACGGTAGACGCTTTCGTAAAAGAATTAACTTATTATCGGCCGTACCGGGACGAACGTTGACAGTGATTGCCTTGAATTTGACTACAATGTTGAACTGAAAATACTACACTACACTGCACCACACTCGAAAGCCGCCATAAAAAAATGTGCGACTTCATAAAGGCACATTTTTAAATTTTTCAAACCTATTGTTTAGCCACATTCGACATCAATAACTTTTCGGAATTCGGAATCAACCCCATTATAAATAAATACTAGATATAGAGAATGTTACAAACTGCAAGAGAGGGCTTATTATTAATATTTTGTACTAAATTTGGACTCACTAGGTGTTAGTGGTAGAGGTATTTTATTATTTGATGAGCTGTAAAATGCGCGAGAACGGCGAGAGGCGGAGCTTATACGTACACGGGAATTTGGGCGGAGTTATAACTTTGCCCACCTCAAGCTCGAGAGATTCTGAAAGACCTCTAGTAGTTTTTGTAACCTTGGGCTGATTCTCGATTTTAATTCAATTTATTATTTGTTACTTGAAGGTGAAGTTTAACCCTCTTTACAAACTCTGATTTTAACTGCTACCTCATTAAAAATAGGTACTAATGAGCGTTGCTAAAAAACCTTACAATCAGCATCAAAACTGAGTACTTAATTATTATTACCCTTTGAATAATAATAAGCCAATGAAGACTGGAAAAACTTTGGCGGTTGTTGTAGAACGAACAAAATAGCTCAAACCCCAACGCCAAAACACGACACTTTAGTTGAAAGTGACCTTAGCCACCTAAAGTTTTTTCCTCGAATATGGCTTAGATACGTGGACGACATTTTCGCTATCTTCGATTTGAGCTCCAGAAGTCTCCAAGACTTTCTTGACGTTTTAAATTCACGTTTCGGTTCGGTCAAATTTACTGTTGAATTGGAGAAAGATGGCAAACTACCATTTTTAGATGCGCTGGTTATAAGAAATGGGAATTCTTTAGAATTTGATATCTATAGAAAACCCACTAATACCTCTAGATTTATAACCAACGACTCTAATCATTGTGTTCAACATAAAATGGCTAGTTTTAATTTCCTTGTACATAGATTGCTTAGTTTTCCTCTTAGTAAAAGTAGATATCATAAGGAACTCTGTACAATTAAGAAAATTGCGATTGACAATGGTTACAATAGTAACATCATTGATAAATTAGTTAATAAGATTAAATTTAAGAATTCTGTTTCAAGATCTTCGACTTTTCAAACAGACACCAGTAAGACCAAGTTTATTACTATGCCATACGAGCCAAGATTTACTCGAGGATTCGAAGGCATTTTTCGTAAACTTGGTTTTCGCATTGCCTACAGTTCAAGTGGTAACTCCCTTCAAACTCTCCTCGGTAACCCCAAGGATAAAATTCCTTTCTTAGAAAAGTCGGGGATATATGAAATTAGCTGTAATGACTGTAGTAAAAAATATATTGGACAAACTAGACGCTCGATCCAAACTAGGTTCAAGGAGCATTTAGCTCATGCACGGTTTGGTAGAGCCGAAAAATCTAGTGTTGCCCAACATATTCTTACTGAAGAACATAATATTAATATTAATAATCTTAAATTAGTTAAGGAAGTTAGGAATAATTGTCTACTAGATAGTTTTGAAAGTTTATACATTTGTAAAAATAACCAAATTTTACTTAACAATTACAAGGGTCCTATCCCTGGATCGCCGCTATTTAGTTTAGTTTAATTATCATCTTTTGTTATTGTCAAGGTCCATTGAACATCATCACCATTGCTGCTGAACCATGTTCACTGATCCTTAACAACTTTCAGTACATATTAGGATAAGTTCTCTTTTAGGTTTAGTTCACTTCAGTCCCTGAAGAAGGTAACTTTGTTACCGAAAAGTGCTTCGGACAACTAAAGTGTCGTGTTTTGGCGTTGGGGTTTGAGCTATTTTGTTCGTTCTACAATAATAAGCCACTTTTACAACGGCACAGCTAAGCAATTTTTAGAATTGTAACTGCAAAATAGTAGCGTCTCTGTTAACTTAAAAGCTAGTCTAGCATCGTTATGAAATAATGTGGCACTTAGTTTAGTTATGAGCTAATTTTATTACTCTTTCCAAAGTTGAGTGCTTAAAAATTTCAAAGTTGAGCAAAGTACTAGTCGAAAAAGCTTCAAGCAGTAAGCTCAAAGTTCTTAGTTCTTCTTGAAGCTTTAATTACATGCTACAATCCAAAAACTTTTAATTATCAGTTCGTACATCGAAACTTAACACCTCTATGAACTTCAAGCCCTTTTATGTTACTTGAAGCTCCTTGGAAGTGCTTGAAAGCAAGTCAAAACCATCAAGTGTTTTTTTAGATGTATTTTAGTGTAATGTGCTTGAAACTCCTTTCATGAGAGCTTCACGTTTTTGAAGCATTTTTGATGTAATTCAATTTCTTAGGGCTTTTAATTTTATTACTTTTCGATTTAACTGGTAGGTAACTCAACTAAGTCCTTGGACTTTAGTATGTCTTTGGGACTTCAAAAACTAAAGCACTTTAAGAGCTTTGGGCGGACTTAGGACTTAAAGCCATTTTAATGACTGTTTTGCCCAGCTCTACTAATTGTAAGTATATTATGAAGCTAGTATAAAGAAGAGCATCTCAGGAAGTGCTCCAAAATTAGTAGCAAGTTCGAAGAATTACAAAAAAAAGAGGAACTAAAAATCGGTACCGCTAATCGCCTCTGTCGCGCAATAAACGCGCTGAATAATTTGGTTAAGGGGCTTTTCGCACAGTTTCTCCGCTTCGTCGTATCGTAATTCAAACATTTTATATCGTTATTAAGGAACGGGGCTATACGCGGGGAATTTACATCAAAGCCGCGTGTCCTCTTGTTCTTTCTTTGAAGGCGCGGAAAGATGTACCACGTCGACCCCCATAAATGTCAGTTATTTTGGCCAACGATCGCATTGCCAATTTGTTAGCATAATATCATCGGTGGATGAAGTCAAAATAGCGGTTTGTAATAACACGACGATTCGCAAGAGTGATGATAAAAAAGTACTTTACAGATCTGAAGCTTTGAAGACGACGCCCGTTCTTTAAAATATGAACAACTATTAAAAGATTTACGATACTAGTCAATTATCCGGGAAATAAAAGGACAATTAAGGATTACAAAATTGTCGGTTAAACATAAAAGTATCTTGAACTCCATAAAACTTTAACAGCGTTTCGCTGGTGAGCAATATCTGAGGACCAATTCTCAGCTTATCTAGGGAAAATGGTTCAAGAAGTGCCCTAATTTTCAATGCAAATAGGCATTAATTTTTAGACTAAACGAATAGTCCAAATGTCAATTAAAATGTTAGCATTAATTTTAAGATACAAGTCTCTTATTCAGTTCTTTCATATAAACGATTTACTACAAAACTGTAGAGATGGAAAACAAAACAAAGTATTTTTTTACAAAGCAGTTATTTTTCTAGTAAATATCCAGAATAAATTTTCATATAGAAATTGTTTTGACTCTCTAAAGGTATAACTGAAGTTTTTATAATTCCCTTCCATGTAAACGTATTTTACATTAAAACAGTAACGGAATTCATATTACGACGGCACACAGTTTGTCATTATACCGCTATGGGTTGTGAGCAACGAAAAATGCTTGCTCAGTCGTCCAGTATTATATGGCAATGAAGACGCTCGAAATTCAAGCTTTCTCTTAACTTAAAATTCAGGGGATGCAACTGTTCGTTAATTCTTCTTGAAAAGAGAAAAATGAACAAAATATACTTTTGAGCAAAAGCACTTGTTTCGGTTGTTCCACTTGATAATGGTCAGAAAATGCTACTGGATTACCTATACTAAATCAATTTAAAGCGGTGAAAGACTGGATGAAAAATCTTCAACACAATAAAATACTTTCTTTAACCTACTTCAAACATTTTTGTAATTTTTAATCTCACACAACCCCAATAATTCGCCCTAAGGATACCCAGTTACTGAGGATTATTTTCTCTTTGCTCCTCAGAGATAATCAATAATATCACTTGCTCTACCTATACCATTTTTTTTTTGGGTTTAAAACAATTTGTCATTAACCCTGGGACTCTCTATAGTTTGTTGAAAACTAAAACTGGCGCCACCTTCGTTCACCAATATCAGTTGAAATTATTCAAACAAGAAACTTCAAATTTAAGATAGTCGTTCAGTTTCTAGCAGAACCGTACCAAATGGTCATTAAAAATATTTGTATTTAAAATGATAAAAACAACAACTACAAAAAGAAAATGAGACAATTCTCGAAGATTTAAATTAAACTTAGATATACATACATAGGTAATATTAAAGTGATTATTTTTGAATACTCCAAAATACTGAATAATAAATCATCTTCGAAAAATGTCCCTAATCAAAAAAACCGACCTACCTGACGCACCTGTTTGAACTGTTCCTCGAACGACCACGTCTGCTGCGACGACGCACTGCCCTCGGAGGAATGTGAACTCCCTGAAGACGGTGCTTGAGGAGGTTGCGTTGTCATTGGCGGTAGAAACGCTGCCGCTGGATGCGGAAACGGAAACGAGACTGGAAGCTGAAAACCGTCCGGCATTGTCATGTTCCGATGTGTCGAGAATGTTAGGTGCCTGTTTGTGTCGTAGTCCTCCTTGAATAAACGATAACAAAAATACTAACAACAATTTAACATTTACAATGCTTACAGTTACGGTTTTTACCTAACCTAAACTAATATAACTTAATCTCACCCATAATAAACATTAAATCACAGAAATGGTCTTTGCCCCAGAATAAGCGATTCGTTTTAACTCATATTTTCTATTACATGAAAAATTAAAACAAAAAAGAAAACTAATGAATAGACCAGTGCTGAAGCCTTCAAAAATTGTAAAACGTGAAAAAAAATTATGGCAGGATGAAACCCATGGGAAAAGGAAGAAAATATAACAGATATGAAAGGAAAAATAATTTACGGGCGATCTGAGGTCGAAAAGGGGAAGGGGGTGACTTTTTAAAGGTAAAAAACGGTTTTCCTTGATTTCCGGAAAAACTACAAGTCTTATGAAAAAAAGTTAAATGGCAAAGTTGTAGGTAATAAAAAGATCTACAACATGTGTATTTACACTTTTGTTACATAACCTCAAAATTTGTGTGAAAAATTCAAATAACCAACTTTTTAGTTTTTTATTTTTATCTTTTACAAAAACATTTTTTTTTTTACAAAATTTGGTGAAAACTTACCTATTTATGTCCCAAACAAGCTGTAATTTTTTTGATTTGAAATATTTATTTTTTCACCTTATTTCTACTTAATATCGGAAAAGCACCCTATTTTTCAATCAAAAATTCTCACGTCAAAATATCTGCTTTTTTGAAAATATTGGTGGGCTTTTTCTTCATTGAAATCTCTACTTTCTGATGGTGTTAAAAAAAATATACATTACTATGGTAGTGTTTTTTATCTCAGGAACATTTGTCATAATTTATAATATACGCACAATGTTTTTAATTAACTTCTTTTTTACAAGCGATTTTTTTAACTGATGCTAATGCAATACGTTTTTATTAATTATAATTTATCATTTGTCATTTCTCGTAGTGGTGAAATATTTAAAACAAAAAAAGGACTCGTTAATCACAAACAAATTACACATGTTTAATTTGTTGGACGTTGATGATTGTGATTGTGACAATTCCTGTCAATGGGTTTTTTTATAGTCGATTTAACTGGTAAGATAAAATAACAATTCTAGCAATAAAACTAAAGGACGACATGTCTGATGTGATAATAAGGGTATTAATTTTATATCGAACGCTAATGTAATTTTTAACTCGGTAATTAGAAAATAATTACTGAATAACGCCAGCCACGGCCACCTGAGACGTGAAGCAATTAGTGTTTCATTGCTAATAATTGTGTTTAACAATAACTAAAACGCATTACCTATAATAAATTCGTTAAATTAATCGTTTTAATTGATTTTTGATAGAAATATTGTTTTCATTAGTTTGAAAACAAAATTAAAATAAACTAATTTAGGTAGGTACCTACCTAAAACACATTTGTTTAAAAATTGGAATTTTTCAATAAACAACTTAATACCTTAAAAAGTATAGGTCATGTAATATACGTGTTAGTATTTTATATTTTTCATATAAAAAGAAACCAGAGCTATTCTTTTGTTCGAATCGTTGTTAGCTTTAATAAATATTTTACCGAGAGGGCGCTTTAATATATCCAAATCATCATAAAACCATTTCCAAAACATTTAATTTGATGTATCACTCGACCCTCATTGCCGCTTAAAATTTTGGGAGATTATTATCCTGTCAAAAATGTCAAGGACCTAACCTAACCTCTCTTCGATATGCGGAAGGTAAAGACGATTTTATACCAATATTGCAGTATTTTTTTTTAATAATTATAATTTACCAACAGTAATTAGGTCGCTTACTAAGTAGCAACAATACCCGGCGTTGCCCGGGTAAAAATATATTACACGTTTGATGGAACATTCTAGAATATTCGCGAATTTAGAACTATCCAAAACATCCCATAATGATTCAAAACACTTTCTAACTTTTTTTAACATTCTGAAACATTCTTGAATGATCTTCAAGATTCTGGAACATTCTTGAACATTGCCAAATCATTCTGAAATGTTATAATAAAACATTATTTTACTTCTTAGAACATATTTGAACTCCCTGTAACATTCTAAAAAAATCTGCTTCATTCTCATCCCCACTCCGTGCGTGCTGTTTGCTGGGTGAGTAGTGACATCAGTAGACGCCTGGCGGGGATGACTAATCGATTGATAATAATTGATCAGTTATCGACCACTGAGAGTTTATTATTACAGTACTAATATCGCTATTAAAAAATGGTAGTTAGTGGTAGAAGAATGAAAATTAAGGGTTATATGTATAGTTTAATGCCAAATCATAAAAAATAAAAATAAAACATTTTGTTCACAAAATAAAACAGTTAGGGGTGGACAACCCATACCACTTAGGGGTATGAAAAATAGATAGTTCCTGATCCTCAGACCTACTGAATATGCATATAAAATGTTATAATAATCGGTCAAGCCGTTTCGGAGGAGTATGGTAACACTGACATTGTGACACGAGAATTTTATAGATACATTAGATTGCTATGTATTTTATACAAGTGATGTTTGTATAGAAATCAATACATAATTCAATCGCCAATGATTGCTTCAATGTAACAAATTTTGGTAGCACCCCAATACCCTTTTAAATTAAAACCTTTCACTTGAATTTTGTGGTTATAGTTTTTCCAATACTAACATTATACTTAGTAAAAATAATCAAGCAGTTATAAAATATAATTTTCCAACATTAATTAGGTCACTTCTAACCCAAAGGGGGAACAGAGAGAATTTTAATTTCCTGTCTATTATTATTGTTATTTATTTTAATGAAATCAATTCATACAAGAAATGATATTTATACCGGAATAAATAATTTAGTTGCAAAAGCAACGGTTGCTTCTATGTATGAAATTTTGGTATCATTCTAATGCCCTTTAATTTGATATATTATTCAATTGTAATTTTGTGGGGTGGGTTGTGAACTGATAAAAAATAGCTCCGTTTCCTCTGAGTGGCGTCTTTTTTATTTGAACATGAAAATTTCAAACCCTATCACACAAATGCTTTGGTTGTAATTGGAAAAATAAATATAATAACCTATAAACAATGAATTGATCCTTCACATATTAGAGAACAATAATAATCTTCAAAAATTCTGTTAGTAATAGTAATTTTGTCAGTAATCAAGATTAGCAACACAACAGTATTCTTATTTGTACTCTTGTTCTTATTTATACGTAATAACAATTATTTACAGTTATTAGTTATCTTTTCGAGCCCTAATAACCAATTAAAACAGAGTATTACCTGCATTTTATAAAAATGTAAATCAATTTTCTAAAGTTAATCTTTCGACCCCGAATCATAACCAATTAAAATATTATATTAAGCATAGGTAGGTATGCGTTTAAAAATGTGAATCAAAAATGACATGACTCACCTGAACTTTGATGTCTCGGACCTGCATTTTAAGTTTGGCAAGTACATCGTTGTGATCGGCGAGAATGTTGTTTGTATGCCGCCTGACTTCGTCGCAACTGTCGGCATCTTCGTTTTCACGTGTCGAATCAACTTCTCCTTCACTAATGTCTTCATCGTGATGCGACTAGAACAAAACAAATCAATCATAAACAACGCATATTACATAGAAGTAACACTCAATGAAACGGCATTAAATAAATAAAACCTACAACTTACACTTTCATCACAATCTACTACTTCAAGCAATATTATGTATCTTGTTTCAAATTTCTTTCAGTCATTTTTTAGAAAATGCCAACAAGACACAATTTAGAGGTAGTTATCATGCCTACAACACGTTTTGCTATACATACGACTGGTTTTATGTGGTTTAAAATGGTCGCAGATATGATATAATGCGCACACTCCAAAACAGGAGACGTGTTTGTTATCAGATGGTAATCTTGTTTAGTTGATGACCGAAATTGAACGATCTGTTTTTGCCAGAACGAATGGTTCCGTATGGATAATACGTAGGATAAACAGAACACTCGCTGACCTTCGTTAAAATAATAACTCTATCTTTTGTCTGCTGACGTGCTGACCTTTGATACGATATAAAACATTTTATTCAGAAAATAATTTCTATCTTCCAAATTACTATCGTGAAATATGGAGAGTTTAAGACCTATACTCATAGGAGAATGATAATAACATCGTGGATAAAAAAGGTTAAGAATTAGAAAGTATTAAAAATAATATGGAAGCCAATAAGGCAAGGGAAATGGTTACACATTTTTTAGACATGGAGATAAAACTAGAAACTATTTATATTAGAATGAGGGATAGTTGAGGGAAAACAAAGGAAGACATAGATTAAATTTCGGAGAAGTGACGAAATAAAATGGACGACATTATGAAGTTCCTAGAGGAGATGAGAATAGAAAATTCGTTAAGATGGAAGGAAAACAGAAAATCAAGAAAAAAAAGATAAAGAAGAGGAAAAAAGATGGAGAAATTTAAACCAAAAGATCAAAGAAATACAGGAAGAAAATAAAGTAATTAAACAAAGAATAACAGAAGTAGAAAAAAAAACTAAGGAGAAACTAGAAGAAATAAACTTAGAAATGGATAAATTAAAAGAAAGAGTGCATGGAAAAAGGGGAGAGAACGGAAAACAGGAAAAGTATGAGAACAGAATAAAGGAGGTGGAAAAAGAGATGGAAAGAATAAATAGAGAGGAAAGGAAAACAAACATCATCATAAAAGGACTAGAACTTGGTGAAGGAGAATGGAAAAAGGAGATAGAAGAATACATAAGAGAGAAATTAGGAGTCCAGACAACAATACAAAAAGTATGGAAAATAAAGAACGCGATGTTTGGAGCAAAAGTAGCAAATTATGCAGAAAAGATGAATATAATAAGGAACAGTAGGAATCTTAAGGGCACAAATGTATTCATAAATTGGGATCTAACAAAGGAAGAGAGAAGGATTAGAGAAAAAATAGAAGAAAGAATAAGGGAAGAAAGAAGAAAGAAACCAGATATTAAAATCAAAGCGGAAGGAAGGTATTTATAGAAGATCAAGTATGGGTATGGAACGAAGGAATCGAAAAATTGGAAGAAGGGGAAGATAAGAAGAAAGGAACGGGGTTTCGACAGGAGATAAGCAGAGCTGGAGGACAAAGTATGGACCTAAATTAAAAAATGGAACGAAGAAGATGTCGACAATTGCATGGAACGTGGCGGGATTAAAGAACAAAAAGATGGTTTTGGAAGGAGATAAAAAAACTATGAAATGGTGCTATTAAGTGAAACGTGGGTGGAGGACAAAGACATGGAAGGTTTAGAGAGTAAGTTAGACGGGGGGTACAATTGGAAAAATTATAGTGCGGAAAGGATTAAGAAAACGGGAAGAGCAAAGGGGGGAATGTTAGTGGGAATTAAAAAAGAAATAAAGGCTGAAGTTAATGAAATAGAAAAGGGAGTAATTATAGTAGATGGTAGAAAACAAAGGGGAAGATGGGTGATAATATTTGTATATTTGAATGAAGAAAAAAAATAAGAAACTTTGAAAAGATAGAATTTTGTTCAATAAAGCTCATACTATATAAGTGAATAGAGGAGAAAAACAGGTTTAAAGGGAAAAGGGGGAGAGGGGAAAAACAAGAAAAAGAAGAAAAAAAAGGGGGAGTACTCAGTATTAATATATCATTGATTTAAAAAAAAAAGTTTTTGTTTATCTGTATAAATAACTTTTTCGTTTCAATAAAGCTCATACTACATAGATTAAATTTCTACTTATTCCAAATTGTAGTGGAGGATTTGGGATATTTTAGCTTCTAGTTTTCGGTAAATGCAAATGAAGAAATTTTGGGTGGAAAGGAATGGGGATAAGTGTCCAACTAAAATCTTCGCATTTATAAATACGTAATGTTTAATTAAAAATTAATAATAACATGTGTAAAATAATATGTACTCTTATAAATACAGTTTTTAAATTAGTAAAATAAATTCTCTAATAAGAGAGCGAGACAAAGCCTATATTAAACGGGCTTCAAGCCCTTAACCCATAGTCCTTCTTTAAAGTGCTTTGAACCTTGAAGGATCAATTTTTAAAATCCACGGACTTCGAATTACCAACTACATCAAAAAGTAATTAATTTTAAAGCCGTAAAAACTAACAACGGGCGTCGCGTCGGTCGGTCGTTCTTCATTACCTAAAACATTATTATTACAACGATGGTTGCAGAACAATACAATATAAAAACAACAGATAAGTCCAAGTGAATACCTAAAACATGAAGCATTCAAACAGGCCTAATCAATGCCAGAAATTATTAATATAAAAAATATCAACTAGTAGGAAATTAGTAGGTAATTAAATCAGTACAAATAAATGTCACATCCTTTTGATTATCTGGCCTTGTTTTGTACTTAGTACCTACGTGTTTCCAGCATTTCGAAAGGACTTCAAGCCTTTTTTAACATAGAAATTAGAAACGGCTTGTATAAATTAATTCGATTACGAAAAGTACTTGAGATACAATCGTTTAAGTCCTCAAAGAACTTAAAGCACATTTTTAAGTACAAAGCACTAAATCTCTGCCCAGGTCTGACTATAAAAAATTCAATGTAACTAAAAACACTTTTGAAGCTAGTGAAGAAATTCCCTAAAGACTGTTCAAAAAATACGTCACACTAAAATTGGCTTTTTTTGACCCCCCCCCCCGGTTGTCACGCTGTCGCACTTTCTGTGACCCCCCTGTAAATATTACGTCACGAAAACTAAACCCCCTCCCCCTTGAACATGATAAATTTTAATTGATAATACACAAATTTTGATAGTCAAAAATATTTATTTTATTTTCATAATAAAATTTAAATAAATTAATAAATATCTTTTGTAACGAACAAATAAATAATATTTCTATTAATCAGAAAAAAATTCAGTAAAATTTTTTGATGAACGGCGAACGTCACGTTGCCGTAGACCCTCCCCCCCCCGTCCCCTCATGTCACACTCAGCAAGACCCCCCCCTTGTAAGCGAACGTATTTTTTGAACGGCCCCTAAACGAATTAATTGAATCAATAATTAAGCTTTATTTTCAGTTATAGCTAAATGTTTATTTATGGAAAATATATACTTTGTTAATCTGCTTTATATGGCGTTGCTCTCATAATAGTCAAAACGAGGTATGTTATTACGGAACATAGAATTAAATTTTGAAGATTCAAACTATAAGCATCTAAATATCGAGAAAACTCTGTATCTCGAGCAAAAAATGTATGTCTTTAGATTTTTATTGAATTATTTGAATTTATGTACAACCTTAGACATTAGACTATTTCTATTTTTGTTTCTTATTATTTATACGACCGAAAAAGGAAAAAAAAACTTTAAATTTTAAATACCTACTTGTTATGATGCAGATTATTTAAAAAAAGTCCTATAGACGGTAACGCATGTAAAATGTACGTATAATAAATAGTGAAATCCGGCTTCCTCGAAAAACATTCTTCGCAAACAACCGTCCTCCTTCTGAGAATTTTCATTTATAATCGAACACGAAACATCTGGGTAAAGGAAGGTCTTATTATTATACAGTGGTGCATGTGCCCTTCCGTTTCTAACCCTCACCACCTTGGATTAAATAAGGATGCTACTAACCCTCGCCACTTCGGATTAAATAAGGACAGAATGATGCCAAAATCCAAGAAATACCGACCATCGGTCGTACGGAACAAACGGCCGTCATTTCATTCCGACAAAATAAGGTAAGCGAATGTTAAACAGGCGCCGAAAATCTATTACCCATCGGGCATTCAACGATTTCGATAGAATCCCATGGCTATTGTGGAGGTCCAACAACAGACCAATTCTAGACGATTTATCACACTCGACCAGTCGACAAGACCGGCCTCTTTTTCGCAATTTTTTTGAATGATTCACCAAAGAAGAAAAATAAATGAACCACTTGTTTAGCTTCTCTTCTAGTAAAGTTCCATTTTATTTCTAAATTAATCATATTGCAAATTATACATTATTAACTCAAAATAACAAATTTCTTTGCGAATACTTTTCCACGCAAAGGTTAAAGTAGTAAATGACCAATTTTCAATTAACAATTTTCTTAAAATTACCAAATGTTCTGTTTGTTATTAAAAAATTTAATAGAAATGAGCTAAAAGACTTAGACAAGCACAATCAAGTGTTAGGACCAATTATTGATAAAACTTAACGTTTACGGTGTCGGCTCATCCACCCTACAGTCCAGGCCAAGCGCCTTATAATTTTGGACTTCCCTATTATCGAAAGTCAATTTAAAATGGAAAAGGGGCTGTAAACAAATGATTTTCTCACATGTGTTAATTCTGATGGTAAATATTTTGAAAATTTTTAACAATTTATATTCGTTTTGCAAAATTCATAAAATTTTCTCTTTTACCTTCGTAGCATATTTTGTATATCATTAGGAATAATTTACTTTTACAAAAGACATTAAATGTTTTTTAAAGTCTCCTTATTGCACCCCTGAATTTATATTGGGTAATTATCAAAGCTACTAGTTTATTTAAAAGAAGACCGTGTAGTAGACGCGACAAGCAGACATCACAAGTGGTACTACTATTCAGTCAATAAACTAGAAAATCATTCAACAACAGACCATTTAGGGATAGTTTAAGCGGCGGGCAGCCACTTATTTTTATCTGTGATATATTATAATACGATGCTTGGTTTGGTATCAATCACGAATAATGGGGTTTTGTTTGGATTGACTTTTAAAATAGGGGGGAACGAGCCAGGTTAAATGACGCCACCACCGGTCGTCCGTGGTGTGTTGTATAATAGCGTGCATACAAATTTGGGGAGTGTTTATGTTAAATCGGAACATGGACCACCCTCGGGTCCGTATAACATTTGCCATAATATAATGAGGTTCCTATACACCGTGACACACCGGAGAAACAAAAAATACAGGGCAATAAATGCTAGACGGTTTTGCACCCCAAAAATAATTTAATTTAAAATTGAGGCATAGAATATTCCGCTAAGACTAAAAAAAAATTTACAAGCAGCAATTAAACAGCAGTTTTAAACGTTTTTCCAGGGTTTTGAATGATAAAAAGGTGAAAAATACACACAATTGTACAATGAACAACAACAAATACTGAAAAAAAAACTAAGATAGATTAGTTTGTTACCGTTGTCCCTGTAATTATTTTTATCTAATTTATAAAATTCTATACGCATATTTTTCATACCCCTAAGAGATGAGGGTTGTCCACCCCTAACTTTTTTAATTTTTGGTCAATTTTTTAAAATTTTTTTTATGATTTGGCATTAAGCAATACATATAACCTTAATTTTCATTCTTCTACCACTAACTACCATTTTTTAATAGCGATATTAGTACTGTAATAATCTTCAACTCTCAGTGGTCGATAACTGATCAATTATTATCAATCGATTAGTCATCCCCGCCAGGCGTCTACTGATGTCACTACTCACCCAGCAAACAGCACGGAGTGGGGATGAGAATGAAGCAGATTTTTTTAGAATGTTACAGGGAGTTTAAATATGTTTTAAGAAGTAAAAGAATGTTTTATTATAACGTTCAGGATGTTTTGGCAATGTTCAAGAATGTTCCAGAATCTTGAAGATCATTCAAGAATGTTTCAGAATGTTAAAAAAAGTTAGAAAATGTTTGGAATCCTTTTGGGTTGTTTTGGATAGTTCTAAATTCGCGAATATTCGAGAATGTTCCATCAAACGTGTAATATATTCTTACCCGGGCAGCGCCGGGTATTGCTGCTAGTAGTTTAGATAATAAAATATTAAAATAACATATTAATTTTGAGTTGGACCCATATTTTTTAAATCACAAATAGCAATGTGCTAATATATACGCTTCCAACTGAAATATTAGATGACAGGATACTCTAAAATTATCTGGCAATTAAAATGTCATTTACAAACTTTAATATCAATGGCGGAGCAGGAAGTTTCTTAGAAGACCAACAGGTGGTGAAACGACATGTCCGGGCTTTTATTTTATCTGCGAATATTTTATAATAGATGATTCTAACAAATCAAAAATGTATTAAAAACCGTGAAATATCGTAACTATAAAATGAAATTAATACGTATTTCTTTTTAATTTTAACATATAATTTTTAATTTCAGTATCTATTTAAAAAACTTCATTTATACTTCCTGAGGTACACGTACACAGAGCTAGGACATAAATAATGTCTTGTGGTTTTGGCCTATCGCCCTAATTAACTAATATTGTAAGAATATAATTTTTAATGACCTCCACATTTAACTAAGTATATCTTTGAGGCAAGTATAACTAAATCTTTAATTATATTAAAAAATTCTCAATTTTTAATGTATTTCACTGTCAGTACATAGGTAAATAAGGTTACGGTGCGGAAGAATGTCACCTTAACTTTTCTAGCCACTATGTATCTATCAATAAATTCGATTACCTTTATCAAATAAAAGTTCCGCTGACAACATTGAAAAAAAAAATACTTAACCATTAAAATACACATTTGTTATCCTGTTCACGTCAAGAATTTCTACAATTATGTGGATAAACAGCAGCCATACTGATACTAGTAATAAAAACTTTCACTTTTCATATTTATCATCAGTTTACGTGAGTTATGTCCTGATTTCCGGACACGTTTATGTACATAATTCAAACATTCGCCACCATTTCTCCCCTTTTCCCGATATTACAGCAATTTATTTGTTTTACCTACGAACAATAAGTAGCGATAGATCTATCGGCGTTATCTTAATGGCTGAAATGTATCAGTCAAACGAACGTAGGAACACTTTGTCCAACTCCTAACCTGCTTCCTTTCTCTCGAATACACATATTTTTATGGCAATTTCTGACTGTACTTCTGGAATTTAAGTAGCGTAGATAAATTGAGTTAATGGCATGTCCTGACAGCAGCGTAACAACATTAACAAAAGCAACAATAATAATACGTAAACTTCGATCAACGACCTTGCGTTCCGAATCAACGTGCGATGGCATTTTTAATTGTCGTCTTGTACTTAATGGTACTTACAACATGATAGGTGGGTACCATGCCACCATACAACCATGACGGCACGGCACGGCACGGCAAGCCACGGTCAGGGCCTTTAACAATATTGACTTTCGATTTTTATTTTCTTTTGCTTACTTATACATATCTACATTAATGTACTTGTACTGTACATAAAAATTCGGAAGTACAGTCATGGGCAAAAGTAATCAGAAAACTGCGTTGTTTAAATCGTGCTCATCCGTTACATATTTATTGTTAATGGTAATTAAATTGTGTATTTTTTTTTATATAACACTGAATTAATCATTGCTTTACACAATGGGTTGGGGAGAAGAAAAACAGGGATCAAAATCGCATAGGAAGAAATAAAATTAATTAATTTTGTGCTACATAATTAATGGACAGTCCCTAGACAATTCGACTGACCATGTACCTCCTATTCCAACAAAATAAAAAATCATTTTGTTATTACAACCATCAACAAACAAAGTAAGTTACTAAAACTAACAAAGATAAATTCAGAAATTTTCTGGGCCACAAATGTTATACTAGGATATTATTCTTGAGAAAAATCTAGAAGTTAGACTAAAATTAATAAGTATTTAAATAATTTTTAAGCTAAAAAACATTAATTACACTAACCGTTTACTAAAGAAAGCTAATATAATAAGAAACATTAAAAATGTTTCAATAAATTAGGTTGCTTAACTAAGCACCTTCCAAATTTATTAGGGGCTGTTCATAAAATACGTCACACTAAAATTAGCTTTTTTTGAACCCCTCCCCACCGGTTGTCACGCTGTGTCACACTTTGTGACCCCGCCTGTAAATAGTACGTCACAAAATCTAAACCCCCCCCCCCCTCTGAACATGATAAATTTTGATTGATAAATAAATTTTGATAGTCTAAAATATTAATTTTATTTTGCATAATAAAATTTAAATAAATTAATAAATATCTTTTGTAACGAACAAATAAATAATATTTCTATTTATCAGAAGTCCAAGGATTCTGTAAAAATTCAGTAATTTTTTTTATGAACGGCGAACGTCACGTTGCCGTAGACCCCCCGACCCCCCTTGACACATCTTATCACACTCAGCAAGACCCCCCCCCCCCTTGTATGCGAACGTATTTTATGAACGGCCCCTAACAATCATAAAGTATCTAAGGTACATTTGTCTGATTGTGTTGAGAAAACATGGGGCTGCAGTTGAATATTCAAATTATTTTCTTATTAGAAATAGTGCATTTTGAGAATAATTTCAGCTTAAATATAATAAAGATGTAATCAACGGGTGTGGGTGTGCAGAATTGTTAAAAAATATGAAAAAATTAGAACAAAATGGAACATTGTAAACGTTGCTAAAGCCCTTAAGCATTCAGAAGTTTTTTTTATTTTATTAGAGGAAGAAGTTTTTCAGATAAAATCGTATCCCGACTAATCTAATCTTTCTTCACTATAAATAATTAAAAGAAATCCTAAGAACCCATTTAACTGAATTTCCTAGTATTCCTTTTTAAATCTGTTAAAATTCCCCATGACCATTAATTAATACGTGTTTCTATCAAATATAAATAAATAAATTCCTGATACCCATTAATATTCCTACGAAATTTCTACGAACAAATTGTCATGCAATTAAATTAATATTATTTAAATTCAGCAATAAATCAATCAAAAATTCTGTCATTATCCGATGCACAGCAAGATTTCTTAACGATTACAGGTTTTTCTGATTTCTTGGAATGGTTTCTCAAAAAATAATTAATACGATATACTGAAGACATTAATAATATCACACTAATATTATAAAGGTGAAAATTTGTGAGTGTGTGAGTGTGTATGTTTGATACTTCTTTACGTCTAAACGGCTGGAGCGATTTTAATAAAATTTGGTATGGAGTTAGCTGACACCCTGGATTAACCCCATAGGCTACGTTTTACTGCGGGAAAATATCTTATTCCCATGAGAAAATCGATGAAAATGAATTCGCGGAATATTATAAATGCGAAAGTAACTCTGTCTGTATGCTACACAATCTCGCCTAAAATTTACTGAACCGATTTAAATGAAATTTGGTACAGAGATAGTGTAGAGCCTGAGAAAGGACATGGTCTACTTTTTAATGCGAAAAAAGGGTTGTAAGGGGTTAAAATAGGAAAGTTTTTGCGGAAATTCCGTAATTTTTAAAGATAGAAGCTTGAAACTTATTTTTTAGGTTTTTATTAGATATAAATACGACATTTACAGTTTGTAAAAATTTTACCCTGAAGGGGGCAAAAATAAGGAATGACAGTTTTTGTGTAGTGACGTCGGCAAAAAGGCTTACGGCCCAGAAAATGAAAATATAGAAGAAATAAATTATTTTAAAGTTGCCGAAAGTCACTATTCCACGCGGACGAAGTCGCGGGCATAGCTAGTCTACAATATTGAACTAAGTAATCAATTCTTTGTATTATAGATTACTAATTTTTTTAATTGCTCTTCTTTAATAGTACCTATAATAGCATAGCATTTATTTATTTTCAAATCTTTGTCTTTACAATTAATCTAAATTAGTAGAATATGAAAGAGATTTTGTAAGGCACTGTACGTAGTACGTACCAGGCCAAAGGCCAAACATTGTAGAATGTAGATGGTGTGTAGGTAAATGATTTTAGCACGTTTGATCGACAAGCTCTTCCACTATAATACATAGTAGATAGTACTACTGCAGAGCCTGGTTGGAGGGAACAATTTGGAAATGCAAATAAACACGGGCCGGCCGGCGCGGCGTCGCATGGCGGGCCAAATAGAAATGTATGAATAAATCCAACGAAATCCGTGTGTGTCCAAACTTTAAACGTGAATGGGAAGGAAAATAATTTAATAATTTCTGTTTGCCAAGTTTATACGGGGAATATACATAAGCGCGATGATGCACGACCACACCGTGAGAAAAAATTCTTCATGTTTGGCAAACAATTATTTCCAAGAAAAATTGAACCACCTATCTTTGTAATTATAAAATACAAACATCGAGAACCTTTTTCTTTAATGGACATCAAATTTTGCATCGATTCGTGCACACAGAAATCCGTTTTGGTCTGTCAAACTTTTGTACTATTTCTAGTAACGCAGATAATCCTTTTACAACCTGTACCTACCTCAACTTATGACTTGTGTTAACTGAAAGCCCTTTCATAAATAAATATTTAACATGCTTTGCCCATCTTGATTTTATTGCTATTTTTAGACTGATTTGAAAGCAATAATAATATTTAAATTCGTCAAAAATTCCTGGAAGATTCGACTACCTGTTGGTAATCTTCTTAATATCAAAAACCTGCCTGTTTTCAGGTAAATTCAGCTTTACAACGAACGGTGCAGGTACTTTACCTGTAGGTATCTAAGACGTTGGATTGTGACAATAACGTCAATAACCGAAAAGAAAAGTAGACATTACATGTCTTATCTACGTATTTTAGTAAGAATTTGTATTATTATAAGGATTTACTATTAAAACAACAGACATTAATCTAATCGACACAATGGTTCTTAGAACGAAGAAAGTTACTTAAAAACCTTTTACTTATAGGTACCTAGTAAAATGTTAGAATAATTGCTCTTCATATTTATAGCAGTGCTTTTATGGAAAAAGAAGTTAAACGAGAAATTTAACAAAATTTTAATTTTTAAATGTTAGCACAATATTTTTTTTTTTTACTTTTTATTGACATTTTATATCAAAATATAAACTGAAAAAATAAATTAAGACAATTTAGAAAAAAACCTAAACATGTATTGACCCTCTCTAGAGGGTTTAATTACGTATTGAGAGAAAATTCGGCCAAATCAATTCAAAAGGTTCTACAGTATTTTGTTTTTCTACAATTTAATGAATACATAAGTAAAACAGCTTTCAACCTTTCAAAAGAATTAAGCATTAAAAGCCGTTAGGAAAATAAAATAAACATTTAATCGGCTTAATATTTTCAGATTTAGAGCTAGCTTTGCAAAAGCTTATAGGTATGAGGGGCTTCTTGAGCTTTAGCATAGCAAGATGCAGTGAACCATAGAATTCAAATACTGGTAGTGAAAAGGAGTGAACAACCACTGGGTACTTGTCCTTAATAAATAATCCACAGTAGTTAAATTTAGTGAATTTTATTGATATTGACTGATGATAGACCATGAAAACGAAAAATGAGATTCGAAGAATATTTTCCTTAAGAATTTAAGAAAAAAGCCGAATAGAAAAACCGTTTCTAAAAAATCCCAGATGAAAAAAGCTCCCCTTTGAAAATATCAATACCAGCAAACAGCACGGTGTGGGGATGAGAATGAAGCAGATTTTTTTAGAATGTTACAGGGAGTTCAAATATATTCTAAGAGTTAAAGAATGTTTTATTACAACATTTCAGAATGATTTGGCAATGTTCAAGAATGTTCCAGAATCTTGTAAATCATTCAAGAATGTTTCAAAAAAAGTTAGAAAATGTTTTGAATCATTATGGGATGTTCTGGATAGTTCTAAATTCGCGAATATTCTAGAATGTTCCATCAAACGTGTAATATATTCTTACACGGGCAACACCGGGTATTGCTGCTAGTAACATAAAAATGAAATACAGGAATTTACCTATGATTAGCCTATGGAAAAATCCTAAAAAAATAAGTCGAAATGGGGATCTACTACGTATATAATTAGTTAAAAGTACATGAAGATCAAATATCGTGTAGATAAACTTTGATAATACGGCACATAAATTTTATTATATATTTTAACAGTTCAGCAACCCTGCAGCAACAATTTACTAGCCACCCTTGCTGAAAAAGTTGCGAAAGTTACCTGAAAGATGTCTGATGTATTACACATCCTCATTTTTTTTTTTAATAACTCTCATAACGTATTAATTATAAAAGATTAGAAAAAACTTTTCATTTTCTAACTTTACAGGGAACCTATGTACGTACCTACATCTCTAGTGGTCTTACAGTTTACAAAATTCACAGTTATACGTAAAATGCACATAAATGTATAGTTGGCTACCTGTGCTATTTTAATTTCGTGGCCGCAGGAGCTTGAAAGGGGGAAAGAAATGTAGAAGAAATGCACTTGTCGGTGTTCGGATTAATTACCGCCTTGAGAAATCTTATATCGAACGATCTGATTTCTTTCTAATCCAATTTTGATTAATACCATTAGTTTATTCTATAATTCAATCTGCGACCTCAAAAGGAAACCTTTTTGAACACAAATAATGATATAATGTCTACTATTTTATAAAGAAGTAAGAATGCTATTTTAATTTCAGTTAAATAACTTTTCTCTGTCAATATAATTGCATTTGGCTGAATGATCACTGAAGAGGTTAAAGGTCGATATAATGGCATTACCCCAGATTCCAGTCACAAATTAACGACTATAATAACAGGTAGATATTTTACATTAAATATTGATTGTTAATAATAAATGCATTACAAAATTTCACGAAGAATAAGTGGCTAAAATATCTTTGCATGTCTGAATTTAAAAAACGTTTTAACATAAGTATGTACGTAAATTGAATAATTCATTTGCATGATGTTCAAAACTAATTTTATATTGGCATTACTTGTGGCTATATCGTTTCTTTTTCCCAAGTGCAAAAAGGTCCTCTGACGGCTGTAATTTTGTATTTTTATTTTATTGCTTCACGATTCACGGTAAAAACTAAAAAAATCCGGAGGCCAACTAACAGTTACATTTACACGCACGGCAGCGATGCACAGTGGATTAAAAGAAAAATGTTGTTCACTTACTAAGACTTTGACTTAAACTCAGGGGGTGGCTTATTGTTTAATAGGGGTACCAAAACTATTTAACTATTTTACAATTAGATCTCTAACTATTTAATTATGCTGCTGGAATTTATACTAAATTTGAAGTATTTAAATAAATTGAAATAGCCCACCTAAATTTGTGTATTATCAATCAAAATTTCATGTTCAGGGGAGGGGGTTAGTTTTTGTGACGTAATATTTACAGAAGGGGTAAACAGAAAGTGTGATACAGCGTGACAATCGGGGGGGAGGGGGTCAAAAAAGCTAATTTTAGCGTGACGTATTTTATGAACAGCCCCTAACCAAAAACCCTAACCTAACCTAACCTAATCAGAGATTAATTCCATGTTGACATTTCTTTATTTAATATGATATTTAAGTACGTATCGGGGGAAAATTTTAAATTTAAATTTTATTCAAATTCTGACCATTTAAGTTGCTGTCATTGCATTTTTACCCACTGTGCTACGTGGCGCGCAAGTTATTAGATAAAAAATTGACAAAACCACTCGTGCGGTTTGTTAAGTAATTGCAACTTAAAATTACTTTCATAAATATGTACGGGCACGTTGCATTGTTGCTGTACTCTTTGGAAAATATAAAAGCCGCAATCGACCAGGAAAACAACTATAAAACGGGAGAATAATAATCTACACATACACACATTCAATCGTACACTTACATGTAGATACGTACGTATAACACAATATTGGTGACGTAAGCAATTACCATTGAAGTCATATTGGATGACATGTTGCAAAAGTAGGCGCTGATAATTATCCGTAATTAGTAGAAGAGTAAATTAAATGCACGTGTTCAGTCGTAATTCAATGAACATAAAATAAAATTGTACGTGCGATATCCTTTAATATTTTTTGTCCAAGGTGGCCTCCATTCAATCTTATTGTTCGAAATATCACTACACATAACTCGCCTGAAGTTGGCGCCCGAATTTTCAAAAAAACTCCAATTCTCAAAGTTCTGAGAAGAACATGTATAGTTTTGGAGTTGCAAAAAGTTCTGCAAAATTTTCCATATTTAAGGGTAGCGCCGTAATTTGTTCGTTGAAGAGTTCTGATATCCGATGGAACTCTTCGAGCGCTACCCAGAACTGTACTCAGAACTCCAGTCAGACTTCTTAGGGGCTGCTCATAAAATACGTCACGCTAAAATTACCTTTTTTGGACCCCCTCCCTCCGGTTGTCACGCTGTGTCACACTTTCTGTGGCCCCTGTAAAATTAAGTCACAAAATCTAACCCCCTCCCCTCCTGAACATGTTAAATTTTGATTGATAATACACAAATTTTGATAGTCAAAAATATTTATTTTATTTTCATAATAAAATTTAAATAAATTAATAAATATCTTTTGTAACGAACTTACGAACAAATAAATAGTATTTCTATTTATCAGACGTCCAAGGATTCTATAAAAATTCAGTAAAATTTTTGATGAACGGTAAACGTCACGTTGCCGTAGACACCCCCCGTCCCCCCTTGTCACACTCAGAAATACCCCCCCCCCCTGTATGCGAACGTATTTTGTGAACGGCCCCTTAGTGGGAAATCAAAAAAATTAAAACTTTTTTGTAGAACTATTCCCTAAAACATTAAAGAACTCTTACCTGTGAGCTGAAAAAAATGACGGACAAATCACGGCGCTACCCCTAAATATGATGATTGCTTTTTTTTGAGAGATTTGAAAAACAAATGAGGAAAAAAATTCTTTCCCTAAATAGCTTATTAGTGTCTACTATAATAAAGTATTGTTTCAACCCTCTCGAGTCATTCTCAAAAGAGAAATTTTGCTACCATTCTTCAGGTTATAACCCTAATAAATCCCCTACTGAAACAAATCCAGTGTTTGGAGGTTTCTCATTAAATTTCTAATTAAAAAAAAACTACAATTTAGATTGTTTTATAGTTTGATAGAATTTCCAAAAATACGTATCCGTTTAACATTAAAAAAAAATGAGAATTTTTTATTTTGTAAAAACACTACCAGCGTTCTGTAACTAGATACTAGAGAGAAACGTTTCCGATATTTTTACAATCAAAAATTATTTTGTCCAATATGTTCCAATTCGTCTGTTATTTCACAAAAAACCCTGGAGAAGAATTGGAACTATGACAAATAGACAATTTTGGAACACATTTCTCAACCCTTTAAGGTTAAAACTTTCAAATATCTGTTAAAGTGCTTCTAGACCTAGTCGTTTAGGCTGTGTATGGATATTCAATATTTAAAACCCTCATTTCACCCCCTTAAAGGGTGTATTTCCAAAATCGCTTTCTAAGTTAATGTTGTTACTGTAGAAGGAACTTCTGTGAAAAATTTTAAGGGTCCAGTCTTAACTGTTTAGAATATTAGTTGATATTAAACTTTCAACTCCCGTATCACACCTTTAGGGTTGGTATTTTGAAAACTCATTCTAAATGGGATGATACCGTTTAAAAGAATAATTTGTGAAAATTTTCAACGGGTTGAGTTGTACCTTAATCAGTAGGTATATCAAACTTTGTACATCGCCTTGAATTTAAATAAATCCATTTATAATAAGTAGTACGCAGTACCTATCACATTATTTGTGCTGTATATAAACTCTAAATGTTATTCATACAAAACTGTCCATATACTCAAGAGAAATCGTGTAACTATAATTACAATATTCCATTTGCTACCGTTTATAATAATCCCTCCGAAATCCGATTTGTGCACCCCCTTGTTTTGCTTAGTCAGGGCTGATACGAAAAAGGTGTCTCCCTGTCTCGATTTTCTATCACATTTATATACATGTTCCGTTTCATTCTCAAACACTGATGAATTTACTTCTGTGACTGCATATTATGTATACACAAGCTAGGGTGCAGGTAAACATGTTATAGACGTGAGTGTGTGTGTGTGTGTACGATTATGCGTGGGTTAAGCCGACCAATGACGTCACTTCCGACCTACCCTAATAACCGACAGCACGTGTCTGATGTTGTCGCGACTAAAAATAAATGCGTGGGCCCTTTGTGTCTTACATTTATAATTTCGAAAAGTCTGGCCACCTTGAGATCCAATATGGTCCAGAATTAGGTGATTAACACGGCACTTCACACACCGGGATACGGACCAAGGAGGGTATTTAAATATCCACAGAATTAATTTCAATAAAACGGAGAGATTATAAAAATCAACAGATAGTAAGTATTGTTGTTGTCTGTAATTTTTATTATACAAAAAAATAATCGAGGAAGTTTTAATTTTTGTACCATAGTTCCATCATGACAGAGTATATTTACAAAATAGTTTATTAAATACCATAACAAATTTACTGAAATTTATTTGGCGAAAAAAATTTTTTTCCTTAATACACGGGTGTTAGTTATTGAAGATTTTCATTATTATCGTCAACTCTGATCGTCTAGACTCTAGAGAATATGTAAAATAAGATGGAATATGTAAAAGGTTATCGCTCGTCCACTCCTGTGGTAGCACAAATTTAATGTAATTTACAACAACGCACTATCGACGCCACGGATTTAATTTTCTTTAAGGAAATGCAGTGGAAGATATAAAAAGTAATAGGAAATGGACTGGTTAAGCATCCCACGTTACCCATAAAGATAATCATCGGTTTAGGGAAGCATAGGTTTTACAAAGAAATTGAAAATAAAATTAGCGGCTATTTCCATTCGAATGGGTCTAGGTTTAAAGATAAAAGATAAAATTTAATTCAATATTTCATATGCATAGCAAACGTACAATGATGGCTTAGACTATTTACGTAAATACCCTTAATTTCACAATGGTTGAATCCGGACAACTGATGTCGTATTCACGCAAGAAAACTAAACGGATATTCAAACTTGGATTTACGGTTACAATGCGCATATTTACTCATTAACATGTATTATTTTAATTGGGTTCCGAGCCCAAAAGGCCTAACAGAGCCTGAGTGCAGTGGCAACCTTATAAATTCTAAACTAAATATGATTGATTTGCCCCAGACACAAAAATCGTATTTAAAATAAATCAAAAACTTTTTTTGAAAAATGCAGACTTTCCAAAGCAGTCAAGAGTAGTGATGAGCAAAATTGGTGTAGGTCTTGCGAAAAGGCATGATAAAGTCCAAGACCGAGACCAGACGAATTTGAGCAAGGCCAAGACCAAAACTGAGTAAACAAGATCGAGACCAAGCCCAAGACTATCCGAGTATTGATCTTGGTCTTGCTTTGCTAATCACTAAAGTACTCCATAAATGAATAATTCATTTTAAACTATCTTTTTATGATTGAATAATAATAAGCAATAGCATCTTAATAAACTTTATTTTCAATTTGTGGATAGTGAATTTAGGTTTAAAAATGTTTGCCAAATGAAAACATGTTTACAAAAATTTTTGAAAAATGTTCGTTAAGACCTTATTGCAAGACCAAGACTAAAACCAAGACCAGACGAAATTCAGCAAGACCAAGACTAATACTGCGTAAGCAAGACCAGACGAAATTCAGCAAGACCAAGACCAAGACTGCGTAAGCAAGATCAAGACCAAGACCGAGACCAGACGAATTTGAGCAAGACCAAGACCAAAACTGAGTAAACAAAATCGAGACCAAGCCCAAGACCATCCGAGTATTGGTCTTGGTCTTGCTTTGCTCATCAGTAGTCAAGAGTTTTGTTTCTTTTATACAAATATCGTTCAGGGGATAAAAAAGTCTTGGTAAATGTCTTTATGTTATTCTCGTTTGCATTAAGTACGTTTTCACCATTAGTTAAATTATAACGCAATCAAAAAGCGTGTCTGGAACAGTTCAAAAAGTAATTAACTCAGACGAGGTGCAATTAGGAATCGGAATTGTGACTCAACGTGTCAAAATGAATCACCTGTTTTCATTGTTTACAATTAATCTTTGAATAAAAATAGATACCGTTACGATATCAATCAAAATGTTTATAAGAAGAATTTATAAACCAGCAATTAATGGATATTTAACGACTTCACGTTATAATATAAAGTTAATTAGAGAATTCTTTGAAAAATCAAAAATTATAATATAAAAATATAATTTTATGTAATGAGCATATTTTTAAGAATTTCTAGTATTGATACAAATATCATTCATTATTACGCTTTATTTCCGAATAAAAAAATAGTTTAAAAGAATTTTCAAGGGGAAATTTACGCGAAAAGCGAACGCTTTACTGCTGTACATTAAATTATAGAATTGAATTTAATTAAAAGTCATCATCATAAATCACAATCATTAAGTTACCAGTCCAAAGGCTCACTGGTAATTAATGTACCTCCAATTCGTCCCATCCCATATCCCTAACTATCTAATAGATCTTTCTCTGCATTCTTCTTCTTATACATTCTTAACTAGCCCTTCAAGTTTTAGGAGGTGTCCCACCCTTTCATTTTTCCCTATTTTCTCGCTCCTTTTGTTCACCAACTTTCTCACATAGCTTCTAATTTCTACCCGTTTCTTTCTATGGTATTTTCATAAAGGGAAACAGCATATTCTTATGGAACCTGTGCGGAGTGATTAAAGTAATCCTGACGTTTCCCTGATTGTGAGTTTCCTTCCTACTTGAATTCCTTAACGTTTTCATATTCTTTCCCGAAAGTAGGTAACTCCCTGTTTTAATCATGTAATTAAACATAATTTTAAGCCAAAAGAGGTAATGGTACACATTCAAGCGAAGATAAGCAACCCCCCTTATCGAAACGCCCTTAAAAAATTATAAATGTTTATGCCGAAAATTTAGCCTTATATTCACACGAAACAATTTTTAGCCATTCATACGTACACCGTTCAAAAATAATACAATTCATTAGCAACTGTTGCCTCTTGGGGATATAATTACGAGGGTACATATGTTACAAAATTATGGTCTCTGTGAGCAATTAAGCCCTATATATGCAATGTACAACTGGCTTTGCCGTCTTATTCTTTTTACTCATTTTCTTTGCAAAATTTCGATTCGAATGCCTATTTTTCGACGGAAGATGCAGCAGAAAAAAAAGGACATCACGGCCCGTTAAAGTCGAATATATTTTTCGATAATGCCGATCCTGAAATTATGGCATGGCAAGTATAATAATTGAAATAATAGTCAGCCGACATCCTGATAGCGACGCTGTAATTTGGACGGAGGGGCCCACCTATTAAATTTTTATTAATCTCTTTGTTGCGGTAGCGAAACATGCTACTGTGCTACTGCCAAGACACATCGCGTGCAGTTTCTTTTCCAGCTCTAAATAATAATTGTTACCGAATGCACACTCGTGGGCAAAAGTCCATGGTCAAAAATTCAATGAACTCGACAAAATAAAAAGCGCACATCACAAACACCAATTCCATTACATCGCAACCTACTTCTCCTAGACAATTTGAATAATAAATGTGTCAATTACTAACCATACACCTAGCCATATTGTTTGTATAGGTAGGTATCTAAATATATACAATAATTACAACGCAGTTAAAGTCCTAAACATTAATTTATGCGAAAAATTGAGCTGCATTCGATGCAGAACATCGTCATCGTTATATCATGGGTGTCACTGTTTTGAGTAAAAATATTATAGTTATTAAAGTTTGTGTTTTTAAAAATAAACTAATGGCCACTTTTCACCTATATATATATATATATAGGCGCCTGCTATTAACATAACGCATGTTGTCTGAAATACATTGATTAAAGTTTTTATTGTAGAGTCAGTCAAATTTATTGATTCTTAATCTATAATGCACTGATAAAAACAGTGCTGATAATGCGTTAATTGCTCCGGTTAAGAAATCATTAAAAACTAATTTCTGAAGATATCAGAATTATTTATTTCCTCCATAATCTACTACCTTATTTATTGGTCGATGATATAATTCTAGTGGCGCTTGCTATTCTTTCTTATTAAGTATAATGAGTTCACTTATTATGACGAGGTTATTGTAATATCTAACATCAACAGAAACAAAACCAAATAATTTTGATCAATTGATTATTTTACTAATTATATTAATTATAATTCACATTACAAGTGTTGTCTACTAGGTACGAAAAGAGTTATGTTTTTTTACCGTACTGTACACCCTTGCAAAACATTAATAGCTGCTACCTTTTAGATAACCCTCATTATCTGGTTTTACGAGAAATAAACCTGCCAAAATAAATCTAATTCGACTGCAGCTGTTGATTTTTAACATTGTTAATTGTCTTCTTCAATCAAAGTTGTTATTTCAGACATGAAATTCGTAGACATCGTTTCTTTCACTATCATTGATAAAAAAAATCATTTCAGGTTGTAACTAATTTTTATTACCCATTATTCTTAATAGTGTGTATCAGTGACTCCCAATATAGTCTACGTACCTATATCGACTCCAGGGGTCGACTGGGAAAATATAAATTAATTCCATTTAGACAGGTCGTGACCGAAATTTCGGCTTTCTATAAACAATTGTAACATTCCATACAATGGAAAATCCTGCTCGGGTAAAAATATATATCACGTTTGATGGAACATTCTAGAATATTCGCGAATTTAGAACTATCCAGAACATCCCATAATGATTCAAAACATTCTCTAACTTTTTTTAACATTCTGAAACATTCTTGAATGATCTTCAAGGTTCTGGAACATTCTTGAACATTGCCAAATCATTCTGAAATGTTACAATAAAACATTATTTCACTTCTTAGAACATATTTGAACTCCCTGTAACATTCTAAAAAAAATCTGCTTCATTCTCATCCCCACTCCGTGCTGTTTGCTGGGTGAGTAGTGACATCAGTAGACGCCTGGCGGGGATGACTAATCGATTGATAATAATTGATCAGTTATCGACCACTCAGAGTTGAAGATTATTACAGTACTAATATCGCTATTAAAAAATGGGGATTGGTGGTAGAAGGATGAAAATTAAGGGTTATATGTATTTTTTAATGCCAAATCATAAAAAAATTAAAAGAAATTTTTTGTCCAAAAAATAAAAAGTTAGGGATGGACAATTCTTATCACTTAGAGGTATGAAAAATAGAGAGTTCCCGATTCTCAGACCTACTGAATATGCATATAAAATGTCATAATAATCGGTTAAACTGTTTCGGAGGAGTATGGTAACTAACATTGTGACACGAGGATTTTATATATTAGATAGACGTATAAATTACAGACGAAGAATAAGGTATTAAAACATAATTATTTATGAAGCAGATAATAATAATTTGGAGTTAGATTAAGGGAGTTTAGATTTTGAGGACCACTTAAACAGACAAAAGTTAGGAAACTTCTGGTATACCTAAATATCTTACTAAATTGTACCGCTAAATCTGATTCAGGTTTTGACGACGAGAAAAAAGATAAGTAAAAAAGAAGTCTATTCATTCAGCTCGGGCATTCGAAAATCAAATAATGTCCAGTTAAGGAGAAATTTACTTCACGTTTATTTGTGTTACCAATTTTAACTGTTTTCGTAGAGAATACTCGGTCTCGGAAAGGGTATGAAGGATTAAATTACCATTGGTAGGTGCCTTTAACGAGCCCGGAAAGCGAATTGCACTAAAACTAAACTGAAAATATTTTATAAAAATTAACTGAAAGAAAATTAATCATTTAAATAACAAGGTATAACTAGAAGAAGCAGAAAGTGACAACAAATGTTCGTATTATTTGTTCGAATCAGCTGAAACATAAAAATTCATAGTGTAGACAGTGGCGTAGCCAGAATTTATAAAAGGGAATCTATTCAAAATCAAAAATATGCTTATTGGAATTTATTTCTTCCAACCTCGTGCTTCAATAAATTTTGAAGAATCATCAGGAAAAAGGTACCTACCAATAGAGAGACAAGTTCAAAAAATGCTTCTGATGATGAAAATAAACAAGAAAAGTTTTCCTCCAAGTCAAAACCACAACACTAAAGAACACGTTGATGTTTGGGGTAAGACTGATTTTTATTAACAGGTTTATTTATTTCGAGAAAATTGTTCAAGAGGGAAAATAAAAAAAATTAATCATGTGCAACTCAGTACCTACACGTAAAAGAAGTGAAGGTTCTTTGGCGATCTCTATACCTTTATAACGAATAAGTAATGTTTGGTGAAAGGAAGAGAGAGTACGAGAATTATGAGGATTTATGTTTTAAAAATGAAAACACATACATACATCAATTTTTTTTCGCTTCCGTTTATTTTTCCAAGTGCTTAAGAAACCGTAAACTATCAATAACTACAAGGAATTAAAATTAATACATAATAATACTTACTCTTATATAAATATTAATTGTTGTTAAATAAACATTTACTGTAATACACGCGAGACGAATCGTTACGAAATGTGTCGTTTCATGGCCTTGAGATTTTACTCTCATCGCGCCCAAAGAAGTTTTACTTCAAAAAAACTCCAATTTAAACAGTTTTGTCATTAAAAAATTGCTACAAATCATGTGTGGTCATACAGTCCTAATAATAAATAAATTTAAGATATTTAAAAATAAAAACGAAATTTTAAATTGCCACAACTAAATTCCTTGATATTTTCCTTAGTTGCATTATATTTTCCAATAATCCCCAATTATATCCGTCTGTGATCACGGGCCAACCTAACTGTTTATTGAAATATCATTATTCTATAGAAAAATCACCTTAAAATCAAAATTATTTTTTTGCCATTTAATGAAAAATCTTCATTTAAATAGAAGTATTTTACTGAAAATCATTTTCATTTAATTTTATTGCATGGCTCGTTTAATAGACCGAGGAATGCGGCTTATTTAAAGTTAGAATTTTTGAATATTGTTAGTCTTATTGTTAGTGCATTTGGTGCCAGACCGTAAAACATACACGCAGACATGTTTTTCGATCCGCCGCCGTCGTCAAATCGAAGAAAGAAGACTATCTTCTGTCGCCAGCTTTTATTAACTTAGGACAAGTGTATGGAAACCTCTCCAAACTAATTTAACTCTTCTTAGTTGGGTGTTGGCCGGTCACAGAAGGCACCGAAACCTGACATCGCACACACGTGAATAAATATTAAATATTTGCGATGAAAAGACGTAGATGATTCGACCGGGACCACCCTGATAGCCGTCATAAATTAATAAAACACTATTAACGCATAAAAAAGCACATGCATCAATATCTTCTCAATATGCTAATGAAAAAAATTATTAATTCAGCACTAAACAATTACATTTAAACAACAAACAAATGAAGAATTAATCTGCATGTATGTATGTCTTATGAACAACAATTTACATTATGAGACAAAACGAAACATTAACATTTTGTTGCTTGACTAATAATGTTTAATGAGTACCTACAGCTCCTGGTAAATTATCGAGAAATTGTGTTTACGTCATCCATATTTACAGTTGATACGAATCAATCCAAAAACTGATAGTAACTTGTCACATCAAAAATACAATATCATCTTTGCTTTACAATTGGGGGGATTATGTAGGTTTATGTGTATACCTATACGATATAGTCACGTAAGTTAAACGTAAGTTTTGTTTGCTGCATAACATACTGTTACGAGTACTTGCCAATGAAGTTGGTGTGAGCATAATTAACGAACATCTTCCCTGAATACATAAGGAATATTCTCGGCTTTCCTGAAACATCTAGAAAACACCAGTAAAGATCAATGGGAAAACAATTGGATTACTAGACGGCTGTAGAATTCCCTAGAAAAAGGCTGAAAATGCAATATAAAGGCGAGATGGCACACACCGAGTTAGTTGACAGTGAGCAACTGATGTTTGGAAGCGAAGCGTTCGGTAGGCGAACAACAGGCGATGGAAGTCATAGTGTCTATGGTATACCGAGTGTTTGCACCAGAGGCGAACGGGAAAATAGACTTTTTAGTGAAATAAATTGTGTAGACTTGTTTATAACTGTAGTGTAGTCAAATTAACTGTAGTAATTAAATAAATTCGTTGTTTTCCGTGACCGAACACGTCACAATACGTTCCCACTTGTTTACTCTTTGAAATAAGTCAATATGAGGCAATATACAAGATAAAATGCAATATGTCGTTGCTAAATGTACCTGTAACTCATTACGCAGTCTGTCAGTAATGTTCATGATCGTGATTATCAACAACTTACGTAATCTTTACAATATATGACAATTTAATACACTTCTTCCCCTTCTTTACTACTGTTTCATATCTTATTTCTAAAACCTTGATCTTCATGCCTCAAAAGGTGCTTTTACCGCATCAATTTTCTCCTTTTTAAATGTCCCCTCGTTTTAAATTTTTTCTATCCATACTATTTGCATGCATAATACACAATATACAGTTTTTGCTATTCTTTGTTTTGTATCTACCTACTCCTTTTCCAACCTGAACACCTAAATGTTTTTCACTATATGTAAATTAAATGGCGGTGGTGGCGATAGACATAAAGAAATTATTTTTAAATTCATATCTTACTCTGTGCCCCCCTTCACCCTAAAGCATTATTACATTAATTAGCAAAATAGGACAACCGGATAAATATCCCTAATCATTACGAAAACCGTTTCATGCCAAGAGGGTCAAAAAGAGAAAATTTTAAAAATGTTGAATATCGCGCTCCCTAGAATGAAATGTTTCACACAAAATTATGAAAAAAAAAATTATATGCTATTTTCCATAAAAAATAGAATTTTTACGTTTCCCCTTTTTTAACTATGAATTTAACACGCTTTGTTTAACAACACAAGTTAGTAAAACATAATCTTATAACAAAAACATTATGTTTACTAGTGTATTTACATATTTACTTATTGAAACAGTACTTACCTACCATTTTTTTAATCATTGTTTAGTTTCATTTAGACCCACGCCTAATAATGAAATCACGTATCTCTCAAAAGTAGTGTTTTATGAACTTAATTAGGTAATTAGGTACTACAATAAAACTGTAGAATTACGTACGATTAAAATTTTTAGTAAACAGGTTTAAAGTAAAAATTCAGTTCCCTGAGTATACATAAATGAGGAGTAATTTTTTCAAGAAGCGTAAACAAAGAAAAATTTGACTGCAACAAAATTTAGCTCAATAATGAGATTTTATATTTAATGATAATTTGAAATTTTACGTTTAGAAATTTTTATGTCCAGGAGTATAAAACTAGATGTGATCAATCATAGGTACCTATCACTATAATAAATAGGTTTTTGAATTAATAACCTAATAGAAATACCCTGCTACGTCACAAAGTCATTGTAACACTAGGTTAGCAGCTTACAAAGAAGTAAAATAGAAGAGTAAAAAAACAAAGGTGCTTTTTAAAAATTGGTTAAAGACTTCGTAAAGAACAACAGGTAGTTACGTCAATCACATTTATCGACTTTAAATCGAATTAATCGGAGGGTCGACAGTAATAATAATTTTGCGAGAAGAAGCCCTAAATGCCTAAAAGAATCATCAAACGAAGAAATCCTACAAACATAAAAGTAACTACTTTATTATAATGTGCAATATTTCTCAACAAACAAGTCAAAATAACGCAGTGGCGACTTTCAGTTATGGTCACTTAATCAGTAACCTACCAAATCCGCCCTACGGTATACAATTTTATTCATTACTTATTTTAATTAAAACACTTTGACACCTCGTCGCCCCACAGTTTTGCTCTAATATGCACAAAAATGTATTGAAAAGTGAAAAAAGAAAGAAATAAACATAATATAGTTATGATTGAGCGTTCGCTTAGATTAATTTTTGTCGATTACTTCTGTTAATTTAATTGTCTGCTAATATATATGAATGTGATAATATTAACTTTAAAGTGGGAAAGAGATTTTTAAAATTGATCCCCCCCACATGCCTAATATTCGACGATATGCCCCTCAGACTGACACCAAAAAGAAATAACACTTTTATTTCAAAAGTTGCAACATTGCAACAAAAGCACCAATTGGACCCTGTTACTGCGGGACAATACATTGAGTGCGTTTTTGGTTAGAAAAAATGAGCAAAAGCATGATCGAAACAAAGCAAGAAACATCGCCGGATCAGATCGAGTCGCTTAACTTTTGCCGACCAGCTTACGGTTATCGAGTTTAATTTTGCATATCTTAAAGGTTGTGCCATAATTTACGACACGCAACATTGTATCGCGGGGGCACACACAAACACACATGCACACATGACCGAAGGGAATCGCCACAACACAAACACACATACACGCATACCCGAATAAGAAACCGACGCGACGCCAATAACTACGCGACTTTATTATTGGGGAATTCGCTCTCGTATTACTTGTACGTTTCGTCGTTTGTTTACACTCATACGTCGCATGTGTTTCGGTAAATAATGCAATTTAGTAGTTGTAAATTTCAAGTACGGACCTGTACGCGTCACCGCTACCAGGGCATGTTTACAAAATGCATTGCAACTTCTTAACACAAGGTAGGTAGGTACATACTATGTATGTATTTAAGTACGTTTATATGTGGGTAAGTATCGGGGACATTTTATTTCTTTATTGTTTCACGTTTCGCAGCGTGCCGAGGAAAGGGGACAATTTCCAACACACCTGTTTTAATAATAATAATAATATTAACGAATGATTCTTGCACGGAGGTGAAGGGTCAAACACACTATTAACTCGATAAGCGAAGAAAATGTTACTCAACCATGGGCTGATGGCCGTATACCTATTTGCAACTTAATATTAACATTACTTAGGTACATGGGACTACTATTTTTTTGTGTCTGTAGTTTGCAGCTATAAAGTCTGCAGGAGGTTCTCAAAAGGGAAGATTATGCAAAAAGTTATATTACAACACTATTGATTACAATAAAAATTTAGAAGTTTTGATGTGAAACATCTATAGGCGCGGATAAATCGGATTGGTGGCGTGGCGATTGCATGCCGTGGCGACGCTCGCCATGCGCAAGCGCCTGTGCGATTTTCTTCCCACTCGGTTCGACGGTGTCGTTTACTATAGTAAATTAGAAGATGGAAGTGAATTAATTACGATTGTTGTGTACATTTCACCTAACAAAAAAATGAATGATATTTCATTTTTACAAGAGAAATTATTTCCGTATAGTCACAGAGGTTCAATAATTTTTAAAACCAATTAAGATAAACTGCCATTGATTTTAGCTGGAGATTTCAATGTAATTTTTGCAAAAGATGAATCAATGCCATTAGTAACGTTCCTCCAAAAAGAATTTCAATTGCAAATTAACAACAATCCTAGAGAACCTACCACCAGATATGCAACAACAATAGATGCTGTATTTATTAGATCTCTTGATAATGTTATGTCCAATATACTTTTGTAACATACTTCAGTTATCCTCCTCGACCAATTATATTATCACAGTAATGCTGTCAGAGGCAACATCTGAAGTCACTGATTAAAAGAATTGAGTTGTCGCAACTTGAAATACATTTTTGAATTTTTAATTTTTGTATTTAATAAAAATAAATGTTTATTAAATAAATAGTCATCATTTTGCGGAAAAAAATCGTAATATTAGATTTTTTTATAATTCCATATTTAGTTCCTGTCGTAATATTGTCTTTCATGCATATTCGATGTTTTACATCTGCCAGGCGTCCCGTGACTGCTAACATTTTTTTTATAGAAAAGAAACTCAATGTGCATAAAAAAGTAAAGAAAATTGTAAAAAACAAAAAAAATTGAACTAGGCGTTTCACACTGTGAAAACCAAATTGAAGTTGTTTCTCTGAAATTTTAGTTAGCTAACAATTTTTACGATTACCAGTAAGTACTAACAAAGTATACCGACGAAAAAGATTAGTTATTGTAACTAAATAAGTAGAAACATTTTGTTATGGTTCCGCATTAAAGGGCAAAACGTTTTTCCGTCCGTCTGTCAGTATATGTCATAGGTTTCTAACTCCTAAACGAAATGAATGACCTGAAAATTTGACATATTATTATGTAGAATGTTGACCCAAAACTCAATATTTACTTAAAAATTCCACTCCCATGAAGGTTGAATTTTAAAAAACGCTTTGAGAACCTGTGAAATTTTTTGAAGCTCTGGGAAGCTTTGGCTGTTTGGAATATCCATTAAGTTTAAACTTTAACCCCCATTTCACATGTTTAAGAGTGATAGAGCCGTAAATATCTTGTGAAATTTTCAAGTTTCCTGGCTGGACGGATTGGGGTGTGCCTTGGCCGATTCATCAAACTTTGAGTCTCCTTTTCATTCCTTAAGGGATCGAATTTAAAAAAAAATCTTAATTCTCGCCTACGTTGTATAAACATTAAACGAGGAGCGTCAATGCAAAATCGTTTAAGTCTTTAATTCCAGGATTTTTTACTTTTACAGCTATAAATGTTTCAAGATAATTGTAGTGTTGATTTTAATGAAACCATATCAAATATTCATTATGGTTTCTGGTTGAGCTCAGACTACAGCCCTACTACGTTAATAGTTGACGAAATAAACTGGACTGACGAATAAAAATATAAAGTAGGTACCTACACAAAACGAAAATCAACAAAACCATCATTCATCCTGAAGTATATTTTAAAAAAATATGATCTAGAAGAAAGTACATATTCTTTATTTAAAACGTCTTGACAAACGTAATTAATGATGTGCGATGCTAACTGATGAGAATAAACACAAATTTAACACCGGAAACGACCGAGAATTCGTTTAATTTACAAACTTTTAATTACCTCTGACAACGTTAGTTTATGGTTATTACGGGAACGAATTAATTAAAGTCGGGATTTGTCTCCCTCTCTCTCTATCTATCTATTTTATTCGTTCTTTCTTCCCCTCTAGAGAGCAAACATTGTCGTTTGCATACGTTTTTGATAGACAAGACCATTCGGTGTCTTATTAATAAAACCGAAAATAACGCACGTGCCCGAGCCCGTCTGCCTCACTCACGACTCTGGCACTTTTTATAAAGTCTATTAATCAAAATTAAACCCACGCGGACTTTGTGCCCGACGACGACAACTGTACACAAAGGTCTTTCGCGATTCAAGCTCCTTCAAGACACCCGACAGACAACAAAAACGAAAACATATTAAGATGAGCGTCCGAAAATAAAACAAACTTAGGGGAGGGCCGGTCACGATGCTCCTTATTAAATAAAAACATGTTTATGACGAACTTCAACAAGCACCAACTGATTTAACATCAAATCAGAAAGTACACAATAATATATACACTACATCTACATTTTAGAGATTGAAAGGGAAGGAAACGATACGGATCTCATCAGCACGCCACAGACAAATCCGGCGCAGTACTATCCAAATATATGTAAGAAATTATGAAATAACTAACAAAAGGCGCTACACTAGTTGGAGACATGCGGTCTGTTTTCTTCATTGTCAATGCCTATTTCTAGATCATCTTTTGCAAACTTGTTTGTTAGTAAGTAGGTCAAGTTCGTCAATGGCCAAAAAGTCAAGGTCAGTTCATGTTTCGATGCTATTTTAAAACGACACTACTTACACAAGTATTCGCAACAAAAAAGTTCCTGACCTATCCTACATCGTTTTGAAGACGTCACTTTCTCCATAACGTGCCTGCCTTCGCGAGAGTACCTACATACATTAGAAAACAAACACATAAGTGACCATGTGCGGTGCATTTCACAAATGTCAACGTTCCTAAAATAACACATTAATTTCACTGGTAAAGAAGATGTAGCGACGCAGGCTGTTCGCTGGTATAATTTAAAAAAATTGTATTGGCACCCAAATTTAACCATCAAATAAAAGGGAAAATATATACTATAAAACAAACACGGTCAATGGCACCGTTAATATAATGACAATACGAATAGTTGAAATTCTTGATACTTTCATTCAGTCTAGATAAGTAAACTGAAGACTATGAAACTGGCGGTGTTGTAGAACACTAAAAAGCTCAAACCAACAACACAAGACACAAACCATCAGAGACGAAGGGAGTTAGTTCTCTTAAGTTTCTGAAGAAAGTTTTGGGGTTTGAGGTGTTCTTCAGTCTAAATAAGGTTTTGCAAAGGCATCCCCATAGAGGAAGTTAATAAATGAAGGAAAAAATGTTTTACTTTAGCAAAAAAATACAATTTCAGTCTTTTACGAATTTGCCAGCAACATTAAAAAAAACAGCAAAAGTGGTCTGACGACCGTCCTCAACCTATCATGTACATAAGGAACGCACAATTTGTGGACGCACTTCCCATCCCTTTATGGATTGTTTATTGTTTCAGTGTACGGTGTAACTAAGCGGTATGTTTCTCGATCTAGCCTTTTCGGCTGTGTATTGTTATTCCAAATTTGGAAACCCCATTTTACTCCCTCAAAGATTGAATATTCAAAAACGCTTCTTTTTTCAATTCTTTTACTATATAAGAAAACTTTGTGAAATAGTTGCAACATTAAATTTAAAGTAGTGGCTTCGCATCATCGTGCGGAACCTAAACACATACACTTCCTGACACGGTCCTGATGGAGTCTCTTTTTCATCTCATTAAGATTTGAATTTAAAAAACAATTCTTTCTCAGTGCTCGACTACGTTGTGAAAGAACTCTAGAGCAAGGGATTTGGGCTGAGTATTGATGTATTTGTCTCTCAGTTTATCCTTTTATTATAAATATAAAGTAATTATCCTGTAATTTAATTCAGTTGGGAAATGAGAAATGAATCTCATTATGTTCCGTTTACATCAGCTATGTACTAATATTTTGCGCAAAGCCGAAGACTACGACCGATGTTTCTCTAACATCACTTTAGAAATCGTATGAAAATGGATTCGTGGTTGTTACCAAGAGGCGTATAAAAGGTACAAATGAAGATCCAAAAAAACTGAACATTTGCCCTTAGGAGTAATCCATTACTAAGTTGAGTTAAAATGAGTGGAGGAACTCCAACAAAATCTCATTTAGAGGATTTAGGGGTGAAATCATTGAAAATATCTCGTCAACTTTTTAATTAAAAGAATTGTTATAATTTCCTCTATTCCTTAATTTATATAAATTTATTATAATGAAAACCTCATGTGAGGTGATTGTGAAGTCCCACGACATTTTACTAAATCTCACTAAGGCAAAAACAACTGGCGTATTAAAAGGACGTCCCCTTATTAATCATTACGCGATTATGTTAATTAAGTAAGCAAATAATTTCTTAATTAAGTTTTCGCACTCCATGATCGCATTTCCCATGATACTATGCATGGAAACTTCATCTCACGCGGTATGTCAGCATGCAGTCTAAAGACCCTATCAATATCTGTCTTGTGTCCCCCACAAAATAGAGCTCGTCATTATGCTGTACACCCAATACATCTAAATAATCTGCCATGTTGATCGCGAGCGCTCATTACACGTTTACATTTTTTCTTTTTATCTCCACCTAAGTCTGTCTTCGTTCCTCACATAACAACAACGAACATTTGTCGAAAGCTATTTGAACTAGATCAAAACCAGAAGATAATCCTGGTAGTTAATTTAACGATAGAAAAATTGAGTCATTTATTACCCCAAAATTACTTTGTGTGTTGTTTACCTGCATACATTACCTATATAAGAACCATTAGGCCTCGGGTGTTATTCGAATATCTAATAAATTATTGATTGCGCCATGGGTTACCTACTATAGGTACATAAGAAGGGGTGAAGATATTTAAATTGGAATTGATATTTGGAAAAATATTTCATTTAAAACCCCTTAAAATTCACCCGACCTTAGTCAGTGTGGCAAAGTTTTTTTATTTTTTTATTGTTGGTCCTGTCTCATGTCGTTTGGAAATGTGTCAGGTACCCAAGTCGTCGTCCGATATTAAATGAAAACGGTCTCGCACGATGTAATGTTTGCACTGCTGTCCTATATGTTTATCTAGCGTACAAATGTCGTTCAGGTATGCTTTCATTTCGACCGACATTCGTAGTACATAAGGCGACGCACGACGACGCTGTCTAGCCAGGCGTCGTCGTCCTCACCACGACGCCTCTGCTATTGCCACCGCCACCGTCGTCCTGTCTATTCATCCTTTTCAGTTCCGTGACCGAGTTTAAAGACACCGCCCCGCTACCTACCCACCTTATACGTTCTATTTATTAACATACCCAACCGTCCGCTCATGTAATGTTTTCTTAACGCGTCAAGTATCACTTTCACACAAGAAAAGACGTGGGTCAACTTCGCCACTTCGGTAAACATACTACATAATATAAGAAAACAAAGGACAGACAAAAATTTTGATGGGGTTTCTTCTGAAGGGGTTTATGAGAGCAGAGCACAAAATCATATTTAAACGAGATATTGAAAAAAGCATTTATAGTCATTCTGACAATCGTTGTAACATTAAAAAATAAACTATAAATCTAATTTATCCCCTGGAGGCTCCAACAGTCAAAATTATAAATTCCAAAAACAGCAATTTATGGGGGTTGTAATAAATTTTACTGTTGGTATATGTTCTGCAACGCAGAAGGAGAAATTGATAGCTATCAATCATAACATGACCTGTAGCTTTGCAAAACGAGTGAGTAAAACTTATTCATGTTTCCATTAATAAACAAAGATAGATGGATCCCAGTACCTGGCTCTTGAGTTTATTGTAACGAACAAGTAAGCAAAACAAGGCTATCAGTTACCAACATTAATATCTACATATACTATTACAACCCGTAAAAATTGTTCCTTTTTGAATTTAGGATTTTTAAATCTTTAAGCCTCAAGAGTAGGTGAGTATACTTCGTTAGTGTTGTCCTTTCTTATCCTAACCTTATGGAAAGGAGCCTTTTACCTTCATTAATAAACATTTATGAGACTTTCATTTGATAGTCGAACCAATTTGGTTGGCAATAGCATTAAATATGATAAATACGTGTAACTTCGATAAGTCGAATTTTCTGGGGGACTCCCTTAATAATATACCATTTTAACGTCTCTTTCTAATAGTGATACCATCATGTAACGGGTTGTCTATAAACTACGTTACCAATTTAGAGGGGGAGGCAGTCTTCGTATAACAACTACGCCGGGGGGTCGCATGCTAAGCGGCTAATGTGAGAGAGAAAGAATTATGTACTCTGTTCTCTTTCTCAAGATAATTTGGAATGGATCGACGTACAATTAGATACTATTGAAGAAGACGTAGCGGAATCCTTAATAAAAGTCAATGCCGAAGTTTCATTGCTTATAATACTGAAAGCCTACGTTACTTTTATGGGGGGAGGGGCGTTTGGGCTTACACAACGATTGTCAACGAAGGGGTGGGGGGTGTCTAAAATACCCAAAAAATGGTAACGTAGTTTATGGATAGCCACCAAGCTGTGAGGCAGTTCATTTTCTCCGATTATTATTTGTCATCAAAACGTACTTCAAAAGTCTTACAAAAAGTGAAGTAATGCACTTAAAAAAAATAAGCACATACCTACATATGCATAAGTAGATATTATTATTCGATAACTCGAAATCTCTGTACCTCAGGGGCTATTCATTTATTACGTAAGACGATTTTTACTAATTTTTGACCCCCTTCCACCCCTAAATAAGAAAAAATAAGACTAGGCCGACCCATCTCCCCTATTTAATTTTTATTACGTAAAAATCTTAAGAAAAAAGTGAAAATACGCTTGGTTGGTTTTGATGTTTATTTTTAAAAGTAACAATTTTAAGGAACGTTTACAATTATGTTGGATGGAATCATTGTAACCGTTTGGATATAATCACTACATAACATTTTCAGTCCAGCGGCTCAAAACCCACTCAGAAAGTGAATCTGCCACTGGAACATCTCTAATATCAGGTGTTGCTTCTTCTTGGTCACATCAGCACTCGCGCGGTTGCGTATATTTGTGATCTTACGTAAGAAATATCAAGAATCCCTCCCACCCCCCTGTAAGAAAAAATAAGACATGGTAGACTCCCCTCCCCCCTTAAATCGTCTTACGTAATAAATGAATGGCCCCTCAACTATTCTTGCGTCTTCGAGTTATCGAAGTTCTACTGTAATTAAAAAAGGTATATGGAAAATTCTCGACTCAGAGGCCTATCTATTACAGTTATAAAAACCTTAATTTCAAGGGTGCAAAAAAAATAGTTTAAAATTTTTCCTCAATCAATCAAAATAAGTGTAATTCATCGAAATCGTGGTGCAAAATTTCCATCGTATAAAATTATATTTGAAAACATAATTATAACTTTCTTGGTAGATCCTGAAGACGAAGAGCGACCGACATCAGATTAAAGAGGAGGTTATTTCTTAGTGTCCTTGAAGTTTACGACTTGAATGCATTTTGTGAAAGTCTGAACAACGCCAACAACAAGAAGAACAGTTTTATGATCGTCTGTCGGTTCTCTTGTTTGATTCCTGTGTGTCCTCTCATCGAATAATGATGATAACAATAATAATAAATAATATTATTCACGCTGCAGCAAATCTATTATTATACGGTTCGGGCCAGATGACAGTTTATTGCAGGAACTGCATTTGGGAAGACCAAGGTCGATATAATTTAATTCTCTCTATCATTTGGACATCCCATTATAGCCACCAATAAACCGGAATTCAAGGAATCGAAAATTGAGTATCTGAATTGGTTCGCCCATAAAATACTTTACAATAACTACCAAAAATAAGTAAACTTACAAGAAAATATTTAATGACATAAATTTTTTGACTATTCTATTACGTACTACTAAATGTTTTTTAAATAATAAAGCCTAATGAAATAGAATACTTGGTGGGGTGTTGAAGTTTACAAAATTTTTATATATTTTTGCTCACATAGAGGCGTCTGCAGGTAAAAAAAAAAGAATGCTCATAATATACAATACAAAAATTACGGCTTAGAGAAAAATGTTTTGTTGAAGTAACCGAATCATGTTATAAAGCAAATATTATAATTAAATTGTTGTTCACATTATAGTATTTTAATTTATTATAACTAAATAGCTATGCTAGCGTATGTAGGTAATTAATTTTAGGTTTCCTGTATTCTACAGAACGCATCTACACAAATACAATTTTCTGAAAGTTCGAAACGATTTCATAAATCCAGTAAGTCAACGATCTCCTAATAAATAAACAATAAATTTCGGCTGTCAAAGCAGCCGGTACATTAGCGTAAAATAACTTCCTACATCGAAACAATTAATCTTAACAAGAGGGGAGTGAGTTCGTGCGGGTCCCTGCTTTTATATACAAGAAAACATTTAATTAAATTCGACTCGAGATCGTCGAATAAGTTACCTCCTTCGGTGTATATTTATTTATAAGGTGAAAAACGTGGTCCGGCTGTGTGTAATGCGTCGCTGGACGCGCGACCTGTGCGGGGGGTTCGACTTGACAAAATTTATCACCAAACGAGGACCCGTTATTGATATATACAAGTATACATACACAGGTATCACACTACCACACAAAGAAAGTAGTAAGTAACCCCATACAAAACAGAAACAAATATTATACCAGATATTAAAAGCCAGTCAAGTTCTTTTTCACAACGCGCGGCGGGTATACCTGGAGACACTATTAGTCGAATTGATTTATCACAAAGAACAGCGGGGTTCCTATTAAAATACACTCTGTTACACACGATTAAAAACAGTATATATTTCACATTGTATTACTAAGGGGACATCTATTAATCAGGTAGATACGTTAAGTAGTAGTAGGTAATGAAGGGAGGGGTACCTACAACCTACAACCAAAATAATTGAAAATCAAGCAATTGTGATAATTTTATATAATAAGAACAGCGGGATGGATTCCTATTAGAATATACTCTTTATATACGAGGATGGATGAAATATAAACGAGCCTTTGTTCATAAAATATTTATTTTGAAAATTTTTACAAAAACACAAATTTCTCTATTTTTCGACTTATCCCCCTTGTTTGATTATACATTTTTCCCAACGGATTGGTTGTTTTTTAATTTCGTTTTCATAACAAGTAAAGGGCGGGAGTCTATCCAGTTGCGCATAAACGCCTCAACATGTTCATCAGTCTGAAATCGCTCGCCTCCTAGTGATTCTTTGAGGGTCCCAAACATGTGGAAACCACAAGGGGATAACTTTGGGCTATATGGATGGTGTTCCGACTGAGTCTAGTGCATTTCACTGATTTGGGCCTGCGTTAAAGCTGCGATGCAAACTCGAGCAGCTTTTTGATCTTCACTCAGCAACTTTGGGACCCAATGAGCTGAAATTTTTCAGAATCCCCAGTTTTTCGTTATGATTGTGTGGACACTCCCATAGCTGATGCCGAGTTCAACAGATATCTGAAGCACAGTGGCGTGGTGAACCTTTTCAATAAGGTTTCTAACGCGTGCAATGTTAACCGGCGATATGCTGGTGCGCGGACACGAGGATGATTTACATTTTCGACACGATTACGCCCTTCGTTAAATTCTCTGCACCAAACTTTTACCCGTTGCTACGAAAGCGTTTCATTTCCGAACTGTGCTAGCAATCTGCGCAAAATTTCAGCTGGTTTCACGTTTTCACGTGTAAGAAACTTAATAATAATCCGTTGCGCAACGCTGCTATGCATCTCTTTCTCACTCATTGTGATAGCTACTAACCAAGCATACACACCAATCCGACGAGTCGTTTCCGTGTCACCTAATATCCCCACTTCAAGTTGGTAACGCCCGTATGCGCCTTGAACCACTATCCGGCACTCAATTTAAAAAGGCTCGTTTATATTTGATCCGCCCTCGTACCATTAGAACCAGTACATTTTTCGGTTTACCTTACCTAACCTAACCTATTAATAAAAAAATGAATTTGTTTGATTCTTTGGGATCAGAAGGTTACGGTATATAAAGAAAACACGAACAAAGTAATTCTTTTATACATAAAGTAACATTTTTGGCCCAATTCAAGTGCGTTAGCGCTCGTATGTATATAGAAGTACATAAATTAAGCTACGTAATACGCACGTATAAGTCGTAGGTATGTGCCAAACTTGGAATGCGAGTTAATGACTATTAAGATACAGTTTCTGAAGTGGGAATGACCCATTTATACACTATTAGAACCCGTATATTTTTCACAATGTACCTATTACCAAAAGATATCCATTAATTATGTGAATTCATGGCGGAAGGAGGAGCCCAGCAAATTTTCCATCAAATCTCATTTAAAGGAAGAAAGGTTATTGAAAATCTGACATCAATTTTTTAATTTAGATAATTGTGATAATTTTCTTTCCTCTTTCAATAAATGTCTCGTTTTAGGATAAAAGATGAGGAAGACAGGAGGTCGCATTACATTTTACCAAATCTCTCTAACGGTGAGGAAGGGGTTGGAATTAAAAGAAAAACGTCTCCTGTAATTAAGAGAAATAGAACCGATATCGAGACTTTTGAATCTAGACAAGAAAAATTACTTTCTTGATTTTAACGTTGAGCAACATACCTACTGTAAACTAATGTGAACATGAGAAGTGTTTATTATTAAATTATCACAAGAAGTAATGAATACTTAAAACACTTCAAATCTTGAATCTGTCCCTGTTTCACATATGTAATAGATAATAAATAACAAGTTTTGCCTAATGCTGAGCAATATGCACCTATATCTATAGATACACATATTTTTATAGCAAAAATTATCAATTACTTGTGTTATTGATTGTATGATAATTTAGGGCCTCAAAGTATCGCAATCTAAAGAAAAATGTCCAGTTCATTTAACTTCCTTCTATCTTACCCGAACGATCTGGGTTATAAAAATCAAAATGCCGATGATCCTGCAGACAGGTATCTTTATTGAAGTCTGCAGAGCGTTGTTTTTGTCCAGATGGGAAATCAATCGGCCTATAATCTCATCGTGGGATCGTGATCAATCCGACAAGCGTTCTACTTGTTTCAATTTATTAATGCCACCGAAATAATACACATTACATTGTCTTCTCATCGGGAATTATAAATACGTCTAGATTACGTGTATCGACGGACGTTGGACGACACGTCGCGTCGCGACGACGGCGGCCGGCACCACGCTGGCATATTAAGATGCTTGTAATGATAAATCCATAACTGCCATTAAATACTACACCATCAAGACGACCACGACAACGATCATCATCATCATCGTCCTCAAAGTCGGATGAATGAAAACGACAAAACCGACAGGATACATTCATATTATGATCGACGAATAAATCACGCGGGGATATTAAAAGAATCTTGACCGATGCGGGAGGTAAAAATGTTTACAACGAATTAATAAGGTTATATTCTGTAGATATAAATAAGAAAATGTCTCTTTAAAATTGCTGTTATACCAAAAATAATTATTAGACATTGTACCTATATAAGTCACTTTTCTGAACAGTACTGACCGCTATTAATTGAGATGTGGTGGTGTCTTATCTAGAGTCATATCATTGACCAAAGACCTAATGAAACATTACCATTGGTATTATCTGTATAATTATTGTAAAATTTTTGTCCCACAAAAGTGATCACGTTCCTATGCGGTTACTGGCCGCTTATTAAGAAGTTATCCTTGTGTACTCCATGATTATGCCTAGGGAAGTTTTTTCTTTAAATTTACGCCCTAATATTCCCTACCCCTCATCAATATTTACTAAATGTAGTGAGAACTTTTCAACTTCATCCCCTCATTTACCCCACAATGTGTATATTTACTTGTGGAATAAATGGAAATTATAATGATTCCTTGAACTAAAAAGTTATTGGGAGATTTTTAAAGGACCCCTTTGGGGCCGTTCATAAAATACGTTCGCATACAAGAGGGGGGAGGGGTCTTGCAGGGTGTGACAAGGGGGAACGGGGAATCTACGGCAACGTGACGTTCGCCGTTCATCAAAAAAATTTAGAGAAAAAAGTACAAACATCTCACAGATGATTTATTGGAGTCTTTGCCAGTTCTGATCCCCTTTACTCTACCTACAAGCCCTAACATACTTGTATAGGGTCAAACATTTTATATAAATTCAATTTAAGTTGGAAATTTATTAAATATTATGTATAAGGGGCAAATGACAAGATCATGACAATACTTACTTCGTTTGTGTCGTCTTTACATACAGTAAGCTTGTGATACTAAAGAATCAACAAAATATTCCTTAATATTTCCCCATCAAGGGCTTTTTTAACGACCCTGCCCCCGTTAAATGTGATTTTTTGAACCAACCCTCATTTTGAACTCGTCCCTAAAGGCTTTCAATTTCTAAATGTAAAAATGAACCCATCCATAATTTACTTCAAAATCTCAAAAATAGTTATATTCATTTAAAGATTGATAAAATTAAATATGAGCCCAATTTTATTATGAATTTACCGTACATCGTAAATGAATGTAGTACTGGCATGCACTTTGTCAATTAGACAGCGAACGTTGCTTCGAAAACGTGATTTTGGCTGCTCCCTTTATTTATCAATTAATGTTTAATGTGAAGGCATGTAAATAAGATTTAAACACATGTTTCTATATTTCATTATAATCAAATTAAGCCAAGAAGTCTGTTACCTACTGAAAATAAGGGACTATAAATAAATGAAGAGACGTGTTACGTATTGCTTCTAAATGCTGGTTTTCTAGGAATAATTTATTCAAATATTATTTATTAGATATAATTTGTGTGATTATTAATTTTGAGCCAAAAATGGGAATGACAAATTCACGGAAAATTGGATGCAATTCCAGATTCTAGCCAAGTGCGGCTTTAATATTGTTAATTGTCTATTGTTTAAATGCCCAAAATACTTCAATATTAAAATAGTTTCCGCGTGATTTTATTTCAGTTGTAAATACTTAAATTACCTGGCGATGAGTACCTAAAGGAAAACTATAATTTGTTTCTAATTAAAGCACTCGTCGAAGGTAACCTAGTTTTACCACCAACGGTAAAGTAATAAGTGGTTAACAAGATAATTTCATTGATCTTTACTTGGAGTAGTTATTCCTTAAGATTTTCAAACGATTACATCTTAAAAAACAAAAAAGTAATAAATTGCAATATGTGGAGTTTTTTTAGATACTATTTTAAAATTAAATGCTCAACAAAGTCCTTTTAACTACGTTAAGGATATCTGCTTGTTAAATTTAGTTAATTAGAAATTCAATTGATGCCCTTATATTTGAGACTAAATTAAATTCAAGAGTATTTATAAGTTAAAACAAGGGGATGGTGTTTGAGAGAGATCACACTAGTAAATCCAATGAAAGAATGGTTTTTATATGAAATGTTTTCGTTTTTGTGGAATTTGAAGATTGGCTCAGGAATTGGGAAACAGTGGAGGTTGATATCCAACCAGTCCATGGACCAAATACCATGTAATTATTACTGCAGGGAGGCTACTTAACTAAAATATTAATCAAAGTAATTTTAATTAGTTAATCAGTTCAAATGATGGTACTGTAGCGCCCCGTGATACCGTGCGTGTGTGTGATAATAATTGTTCATGTACCTCTTATCGCTAACATGCTTACGGCGTAGTCACCGCGCACGGTACTTTTATCTTTATCAACTTACAAGATGTAAATCTTTCTCCAGCGACAAGTAACACGACCAATTCTGGAATGATCGACGACTTTCTAATTATTATTCACCATTCGGGAATAATCAGGACTTCTTCGAGTTCCTGTCTAGAAAGTTCGAAAGGTATATAAAGTGATCATCTTTGGACCGAAAAACAGTAGTTGTGAGAAACCATCAGTGGGCGAACCAAAACGATAAATAATAGACAAAAGTAACAAATAAATTGTTATATAAATAAGTGAATTGTTCTAATATAAATAGCAGTTCTAAGTGTTATATAAAAAGTGTTAAATAAATAATTGTTTAAATAAATATCTTTGACTAGAACATTCGTTACAGTACAATGTATTGCTCAAGTGTATGATTCGTACAATTTTTTCTGAGCTAATCCAAGAAGGGAAAGAGCAAAGGTCTGTCGCAAGTAGAGGTATTTCAGTATCTCATAAGCAACGAAACGCTCGAGAGCCACACCTATGTAATTTCATTTAGGTATTTAAATAAAACTTATTCGACTGTTAACTACCTATATACCCTGGTAGCGTAGGAAAATTTGTCTCAATACTTTCATCTTCATTATCAACTTGTAGGTATTTCCCATCCAAAAAAATAATAAAGTAATTTAAGTCCAATAAACAGGCATCTACAATTTACAAGTTTTTGAGGGATGTTACGTTTTGCTACACAGATTTTTAAAAGTTCAGTTAATTTAGGGTAGTTTTCAGAGAAACAGGAGATATTTTTCTGAAAAAACATCCTCCGCAAATTATGAATTCTTTATGACAAGCAGGAAATGTGTAATGTCTATGTTTGGCGAACATTTTTCCCTTAACTGTACACTCAGGGGTGGACTGAGATACTTGAGTATTTTTACTTATCTAATATACCTATAAAATTCTCGTGTCACAATGTTAGTTACCATACTCCTCCGAAACGGCTTGATCGATTTTTATCAAATTTTATATGCATATTCAGTAGGTCTAAGAATCGCGAACTATCTAACTATTTTTCATACCCCTAAATGATAAGGGTTGTCCACCCACAGATAACATTTTATTTTTTGACAAATTTTTTTATTTTTAATTTTTTATGATTTGGCATTAAAAAATACATAGATATAACCCTTAATTTTCATCCTTCTATCACCAACCCTCATTTTTTAATAGCAATATTAGTACTGTAATAATCTTCAACTCTCAGTGGTCGATAACTGATCAATTATTATCAATCGATTGGTTATCCCCGCCAGGCGTCTACTGATGTCATTACTCACCCAGCAAACAGCACGGAGAAGGGATAAGAAGGAAGCAGATTTCTTTATAATGTTACAGGGAGTTCAAATATGTTCTAAGAAGTAAAACAATATTTTACTATAACATTTCAGAATGATAAGGCAATGTTCAAGAATGATCCAGAATCTTGAAAATCATTCAAGAATGTTTCAGAATATTAAAAATAGTTAGAAAATTTTTTGAATCATTATGGGATGTTCTGGATAGTTCTAAATTCGCGAATATTCTAGAATGTTCCATCATACGTGTAATATATTCTTACCCGAGCAACGCCGGGTATTGCTGCTAGTTTTATATAAATGATCTGCACGTTCATGACTATTCCCCACTTTCTTTAAATATTTGAACAATCATGAAATTTATCGCTAGCCAACCAAAGCTCGTGGTTCATGAGATACCGAACTACTCCTACTACTTTTAAGTAGTGGCGTACCTTCAAATAGACTAACCACGATATTCATTCGTTTGGGGTTGTTTTCGACGAAGTGAGCTAGAGGTCTTCTAGGAATTTTGGTTAGACAGAAATTGTAAGAAGTACCTATAGTTCTTTTTGCTTACTGTAAGTATCAAATCTTAATTTGAAATTATTGCCTATGCCTATTTTATGTTATGAAATTGTGATTTTCTCTAAAAATAATAATTGTAACAATTCTGAAGGGTTGAAAAATTAATTTTACTATTTTACATAATTAGATACATAAAGGTTTTCTTAGCTCTTCAGGATAAATCGCCATACGTACATATTTTACGTTTTGAAATTGTGACTTTCCCCAAAAACACTAATAGCAATTTTAAGGGGTGAAAAAATAGTTTTATTTTTCGTTTCGCTAAAATGATTTCTTAGTAAGCTAAAAGTGCTTAAAGAGCATTATCTACCCTGAAGAACATATGTACCCCTCTACCGTATGATTAACATTTTTGAGGATTATTACAATAAAGAGAATAACTATAAAACGAATTTTGATTTTTTTTCCAACGTTAGGTATTTATTAAAAGCAATCTTCATAGTAAATTAGTAAATATAATAATTTAATTCGATCCCTATGTAGAAAGCGAGTAGGTAGGTATAATAAAAGTGGGGTTTTTAAAAAGAAAAACAAAACAAACGTTTCTGTGTTAGTCGGAATTAAAATACTTATCGGCTGGTTTCCCAGGACATTACTATACGGCCGCGTACTTGTACACACAATAATTTCCTCTTAACAAATTGCAAATACATTTCCTTTGTTAAAGTTTTTCTGGCTCACCTACACCGACATGCGTAACAACATCATGGCGGCACGGCAGGCAGAGGGGCGGCAAACAATAACTGGCAAAAAGGAAAATAATATGACCCGGTCGGTAATTAATTTTACGTTTTTATAGGCTGCGGGACGCAATAAACCGGCCGCAATCTCTCCATTCCGTTTTCATTTTACGTTGATACGTTTTACGCGTTTCACCATTACCTACCTACTTGCTACCACCACCGCCTCTACACTTATCCATACTTACAAACATGCATACATACATACATCACACACATAGGTACGTGTCTACATGTCTATTATGCATTATACATTCAGTGCTTACTATAACAAAACACAGAAAATAAAAAAGAGGAATAGTCCGCCAACCATTATGGCCGAAGCGTATCGAACAAATAGCACACAACATAAGTTAATTGAGCATAGGGAAAATACTTGTATGTGTATGTCTACAACACGGCGTACGTATATTCCCACAACATAAATTCGTTCCAGCATCGATGATGGCGAAATGACAATAAGCAATAGGGCATGTCTACATCTACACACAAGTCAATTTCGTTCTAATTAAGAGGGGAAACCAATACAATTCAACTTTGCATTGGCACAGTTAAAGATTTAAACATTTTATCGCTCTAAAAACTGTGGAAATCATCGTAACACAAAACATCATTACAACACATTTCAAGTATACCTACACCGGACGTAAAAGTTTGACCAGCCATGAGGAATGGAAAATTGGTAAGGCGATGAAAAGTTAGGCAAGGCTTGCATTAGCATAGTTAAAAATTTGGAAAACACTTTAAATTGAGGAGATTGCTACAATACCACACCAAGACATCTCTAATACAACATAATTTAAGTATACACTAACAAAAGAAAAGTTTGACCGACCATAAGGAGATGAAATATTTAAAAAACAAAAAAAACAAAACAAAACTAATAAAACTGTTCTAATACAACACAGTTTAGGGTATACATTGTAACGTTTTTTTCTATGAAAAATCCCGTTACTGAAGTTTTATTTATTTCGATTCAGTTTGTGTTTGTCTTGGTTCAGTTTTGTTGATTATTTCTTAATGTTGATCGACCTTCCGTCTTATCATCAAGGCTAACAACCTTCGCGCAGGACTAGGCGATCGATGGAGGGATCGATGAAATTTTCCGGTCGGTGCTCGAGGTCTTTTTCCTCGATCCTTGACACTGACGTGACGTGTGGGTGTGTGTTTCTGTTCGTGTTTTGTGCTTCTACTTGTGTGAACTTCTCACCTTATTAATATATTACGTAAATTTATTCAAATTAAGTATTTCGTTAATTTTTTCTTTAATTTTTCATAACCTCTCGAAGCACTCTTTTAAATTGTTTTTTTTAATTAATTTTAACTATTTTGTCAATTTTTTTTTTTTTTGTTGCCACGAGGCATGTTGTAAATCTTATTTTTTCTTCTTAATCTTTTGGGCCTTTGTGGCTATTTTCTAAATTATTAATTTAGCTTTTCACCCCTTTGTTCTCAGTAATTTCATTTTTCAATTAATTTTTTTTTGTTCTTGTGGTATCTTGTGAGTACTTAGATGAATCTTGGTTTGTTTGATCTCGACGTGGACTCACCTATATACTTCCTTTTCCTACCTTTTATTTTTTAGACATCTTCATTTTCGACAAAATTATAATATTTTAATTAATTTATTCACTTTTAGGTAATATTTTTGTACATCTTTGTTCCTGTTATTTGTCAGCCCATCCATCCATCTTAGTTTAGGCTCCAGACGGACTCTGAAGCTGGGATTACGGGTCGGGGTGAAGATTCCTAGAGGAAAGGTCAACCAGGCTAAGAGACATATTATATAATCATATCCAAACCAAATTGATACGAGCCGATCAACACCTGCAGGCGGCTCTGGTATAAAACTAATAAGGTTGGTTTACAGTCCTTTTATCTATTGCCTGGTCTCATACGTTTTTGAAAAGTCCCCTTCAAGACCCGGAAACCAGCTGAAGTCCCTACATTGGCGCAGGGTGCGTTACATTTTGGTTGGGCTTGTGTTGTCTTTGTAAGTTTTCTTTTAATGTACCTTTTTTGTTAATATACTCTTCAAGTTTTTTTTGTTTTTTTTAAGAGAGCTTCGAGCTCTCTTGACTCTCAGGATTCTACAGGAACCACCGATGCACTACCCGGTGCTCAATAAATTTGTCGTTTCATTCATTCCTTTCTTTGTTTGACAAAGTGGCGCCCGAGCTCATTTTCGTTTTAGTATTTCATGATAATTAACTTTTTTATAACAAACTATTAATGATATCTAACCCAAGTAATAGTTTTGTTAAATTGGCGCGGCACGAGCAGGGACCTGAAGAATCCTGATTGCAACTTTTTTCTTGTATTTATTGTAACTGGTAAACAAAATCTTTTTTTGTGATTAAATTTATATTTTGTACATTATTTTTGCATTTACTGCATTTAACTTTGTGTAATTTATCTTTGATTACTTTTGTAAAAGTTTAAAAAACATTGTCTGTTTACTTGTTTAAGATCTTTCAAATTTGTTTGTACAGTTTCAAACTTGTGTAAAATTTTAGGTACTTGTTTTGCATTATGGATGTATTCTCTATTAATCCTCTGGTGATTGACTAATCCTTCCTTATGATGACGTATTAGACGAAATTACAGTGAGTGACTTGGAAAACTTGGATGTTTATCGTGAGTTTGACGAATTCCTGCAGTATGTAAGTGATTACAGATACCATACGAAATCATACTTTAATTGAGTTAACTTCTGATGAACTGAAATTACTTGAAAACAAGTTTAATTATTTAGAAAAGAGAACCAAGAGGTTTTTTTTCATGTAAATTGAAGCCAAGAAAAGTTGGCGAATTATTTTGTAATTTGAGTATTTCTCGTGCAGAGTTGCATTTCAATAAGATTACGTTAACTAAAATTTGTAATTCAATTGCTCACTACCTTTTTTGTCTATTAGTATATTAAATAGTCGACTAACTGATACGTCATCACTTATACTTCATGTTAATTCTTCTTTATTGGTTAAGGTCGTGTCTACTCCACGTTTAATTTCTGCTTCAGGTTCCAGGAGTGATGTTCCTGTATTAGGGAATAATGTTGGTTTAGGAAACTTAGGACTTTCAAATTTTCTGGACAATTTTTTGGTACATTCATTTTCGTTTAGATAACGAAACTTGTTCGGTTAAATCTGCGGATCCAGACGTCGCTGTAGTTCACGATCCAATAAATCTCTTTTCTTTTGGAGCAGCTCCTCTTCGTGTTTGTTTTCATACATTAGTTATGTCAGTGCCAAGGACTGTTGTTCTATCCCTTTCTTCTTCGATTCTCACACCTTGAGTGAGGGGTGCTATCAGCTCTCACTACATGTATGATGTTGGTCAGGAGTCCCTCTGTTCCCTTTTTAGACTCTTGTTTGCTTCATGCATGTGAGTAAATTCCAACCCTTTGTCTCCAACATGATTCCAGTTATTTTTACCTTTTCTCGTGCTTTCCTTTGGTAGTGCATCTGTGAGTGCATGGGACAACCCCATCGCGAGTTTTTTTAGGGGCATGAATCGGCCAAAGGTTTTGGGTTCGTAGCGTATGCGTGCCTTAGGGGTAATCGGGCTCACAACCAGAGTGAATGAGGTTCTGTCTCCCCTTCGAAGAGAGTTTCCCTTGTGTATGCGTATCTTACTTCCTTTCGTATTCATTATCACATTTTTCATTTCATAATTTGCCTATAACAATTCCTGGCTTCATTTCCCAAGTTCACCTCTGGAATTTACTACGTTTCACTTTCGTTTTTCGCCTCCTCAATCCTAGTACTTTCAGGTCATTTTACTTCGGGCTGGAACCCCAACTGTACACTTTTTTACTGTTATTTGGCATTTCATAGGAAATGGATATCAGTTTTTCAGGTCTTTCTTTCTTTCTTGCTTAGGTTCCCGAGGGGTCTTACCGTCCCTTTTCAGTCATGTAGTACCTGACTGTATACTGGAATAAAAGAAAAATTTTTCTGTATTTATTTTTGGCCATTCCCTTTTGTTGTTGTTTTCTTTTTACTGTTCCCTATGTAGCTCTACAAATGTCCTCTTTTGGCTCATGAAAGCCACTCCTATTTTACGTATGGCTTTTAGCCAATTAATTTTTTATTTTTTCGTTTTTAAAGAATACTATGATTTCCATTTTGGATTAAGTTTCGTTTTATTCCCGAGTAGGAAAGTTTTCGTTTACGTTTTCGACTTTAGTCGGGATAGTTCTTCCGTTATGTTTCATTCTAGCTTAGAATGCATTCTTTACAGCTAGGAATGTTGATTTAAGTTTTTGAATTTTATTTTCACTTTTAAGTGATTTTTTTGTTTTTTTTTGTTGGTGCTCGATGCACATGCCTTTTGAGTTTAGTCTACTGATTTCGATTTTTTCTAGTTGATACCTTTTATGAGTATTGGATGCTCTATGAGTGCGATGTTTATGAGATGTGATTTGGTATTGCGTTTTGGTTTGCAGATAGCTGCAGTTTAGATTCCTGCACTTGTCTTGGTGCAGTTTAGATTTTTTTGCATTTGTTTCAGTGCAGTTTAGATTTTTGCACGTTTTGGTGCAGGTGATTTGTTGTTGCACATTTTTGGTGCAGTTTGGATGCGTTTTCCCTATGCAGGGTAATTTTGTATGCAGTTTTGATGCAGTTGTGCATTTGTTGATGCAGTTTTCTGTGCGTATTCGTTTGGCATATTATGCGGTGCAATATTGGATTGCGGTTAGGTTTTTTCTGGCAGTGAGTGCTGTGATTTTCGAATGCGGAATGTATCTGCGTTTTCAGGTTCGAGTCCTGATGTAGTATTGTTGGTACCTTTGCGATTTGCATTTTAGATGCAGTTTTGGGCTTTGGGCCTGTCTTTGGCGGTTATGAGTTTTGCATTTTAGATGCAGTTTAGGGCATTAGGCCTATTCTTAGTGTGAGTTTTGCATTTTAGATGCAGTGTTGGGCTGTGGGCCTATTTCTGGTGTTTCTGAGTTTTGCATTTTAGATGCGGTGTAGATTGCGATTTTTTTATGCTGAGAGAGCGAAGTTTTGAGTGCTGTTTACACATGATATTTGCCTGTGTGATTTTCATTGCGTGATTTAGAGGTGACTAATCTCTTGAGCTCGTTTGACAGGATAGGTTACCCAATTTGCCGAGTGCAAAAATTATTTCGTGCGTTGACTACGATTATCCTTTACGTCTGCTATAGGCGCTTACATAGTAAGTGCAGAATATTGAATGCCGTTCTTTTTAATTTATTTTCGTTTGCCTTGGGCGCTTGATTATAAGTGCTATGCATTTTAAATGAAGTTTTAGTTTTCGTTTTCCAATGCAGTAGCATTGTCTGGTCGAATTGACCAATAATTTTCGGTTAGTTAGGCATTTAGCCTCAATTTTTTTATAGTTAGTAATTGTCTGTTTGAGTTTAAGTTCCTCGATTTTTTTTGGATTAGATTCGTATTAGATTTTTGGTTCCCTTTCTTAGCTCTCGTATCTTTATTATGTGTTCCGTTTTTGATTTCTGGTAGGCTGGCTATCAGTCCTCTTTTTCCTGGTAATAGGGGTTTGTAACGTTTTTTTCTATGAAAAATCCCGTTACTGAAGTTTTATTTATTTCGATTCAGTTTGTGTTTGTCTTGGTTCAGTTTTGTTGATTATTTCTTAATGTTGATCGACCTTCCGTCTTATCATCAAGGCTAACAACCTTCGCGCAGGACTAGGCGATCGATGGAGGGATCGATGAAATTTTCCGGTCGGTGCTCGAGGTCTTTTTCCTCGATCCTTGACACTGACGTGACGTGTGGGTGTGTGTTTCTGTTCGTGTTTTGTGCTTCTACTTGTGTGAACTTCTCACCTTATTAATATATTACGTAAATTTATTCAAATTAAGTATTTCGTTAATTTTTTCTTTAATTTTTCATAACCTCTCGAAGCACTCTTTTAAATTGTTTTTTTTAATTAATTTTAACTATTTTGTCAATTTTTTTTTTTTTTGTTGCCACGAGGCATGTTGTAAATCTTATTTTTTCTTCTTAATCTTTTGGGCCTTTGTGGCTATTTTCTAAATTATTAATTTAGCTTTTCACCCCTTTGTTCTCAGTAATTTCATTTTTCAATTAATTTTTTTTTGTTCTTGTGGTATCTTGTGAGTACTTAGATGAATCTTGGTTTGTTTGATCTCGACGTGGACTCACCTATATACTTCCTTTTCCTACCTTTTATTTTTTAGACATCTTCATTTTCGACAAAATTATAATATTTTAATTAATTTATTCACTTTTAGGTAATATTTTTGTACATCTTTGTTCCTGTTATTTGTCAGCCCATCCATCCATCTTAGTTTAGGCTCCAGACGGACTCTGAAGCTGGGATTACGGGTCGGGGTGAAGATTCCTAGAGGAAAGGTCAACCAGGCTAAGAGACATATTATATAATCATATCCAAACCAAATTGATACGAGCCGATCAACACCTGCAGGCGGCTCTGGTATAAAACTAATAAGGTTGGTTTACAGTCCTTTTATCTATTGCCTGGTCTCATACGTTTTTGAAAAGTCCCCTTCAAGACCCGGAAACCAGCTGAAGTCCCTACATTGGCGCAGGGTGCGTTACATTTTGGTTGGGCTTGTGTTGTCTTTGTAAGTTTTCTTTTAATGTACCTTTTTTGTTAATATACTCTTCAAGTTTTTTTTGTTTTTTTTAAGAGAGCTTCGAGCTCTCTTGACTCTCAGGATTCTACAGGAACCACCGATGCACTACCCGGTGCTCAATAAATTTGTCGTTTCATTCATTCCTTTCTTTGTTTGACAAAGTGGCGCCCGAGCTCATTTTCGTTTTAGTATTTCATGATAATTAACTTTTTTATAACAAACTATTAATGATATCTAACCCAAGTAATAGTTTTGTTAAAACATTAAAGATAAAATGGGAAGATTTCGGTTATCTATTGAATTAAAATAAAATTATTTCGATCAAACCCATAATAAAATGATAAGAGATAGAATCAATCGAAATACTTATACGGTAGGTGAAGTAAGAGGTAGGAAAAAAAAGAGAAAGATGAATTGAGATGGAAGGGAAAGGTGATAGAACGGGTTAAAAAATGCAAGAAGGGAAACAAAACGTGGGAAAATGGTGGAAGATAGAAGAAGAAGAGTTGTAAAATATGAAGAAAAATTGGGAGAATTACCGGAAGGGGACATAAGAAAGGAGATATGGAGGAAAAAGGTATTGGGGATCGGGACAAAAAATAAATATGATATGGAAAGGGATGAAGCCTTAACAGAAATGGCAATAAGTAAAGAACAAATAGAAGAGTGGAGAGAAAAGGCATTGAATGTTAGTAGCATGGTGGGGAAAAGATGTAATGAAATAGTAAAAGGTTAGGATTTGAGAAAAATTTTAGAATCTAGATACGCGAAAGGTATGAGGGAGTTTATATGAGAAGAATGACAAGGGCATGAGGTGCTGGGGTATCTAAGAGAAGGAAAAAGTATAGAGATAATAACTAGATTCAGAATAAGGAATGAGTGTAATGAGAATAAGTTTTGGATGAAAGAAGGTATAAGAGATTGTGTAGAGATGTAGGGATGGCGAACCTTTTTTGATATCCGTGCCACTAAGTCATAAAAATTCTTTTTTAAATAGGTAACGTGCCACAATAAAATTTCATTCGAAATGTTAGCGTGGTGAAACTATACGTAAGTATAATTAAACAAACAAACAAAAGCAATTCATTTTTAAACAATTTTTTATTAATCAATGTTTTACAAAAAGCAATGTGCTAGAAACAAAATTCACGTTAAAAAAAATTGTTTTTAATGTAATTTTTGTTGCTGTACATAAGATGATAAAGATTTAATATCTGATTCATATTTAGTTAATTTCAACAGTACGCATGCAGAGCTCGACTCATCCGTCATTCTATTACTATATTTATTTTTTATAAAATTTAATTCTAAAAATAGAGATTCACATGCCCACGTCGACGAAAATATTGATAAAATGGCGTTTGCTGATATTTTTAAAGTTTTAAACAATTAAACGTTAACTGAATTCCATGTATAGTAAGAATTTCATTTTCTGCAATTTTATTTATTTTATCGAATAATCGATTACTTTCAATAATTTCTAAATCATTTCTTAAATCAACAAATTTTTGGTTCTATATGGTACTTGACTGAAATTCAACTAATTCCATTTCTAATTCATTAAAATTTAACCACTCAAGGACTTTTAAATTTAATTTTTCAAATGGTATTGTATCAGGATATAAAATAAATTTTGATTCGAGCGCTGCGACAGCAACAACATTCAAATACCTTAAGAAGGCGAAACTGGATACGCAAAATTTTTTATCTAATGCGCATCTGTATATACTTCGAAAGAATTCATGCGATATTTTAATAATAAAATGTATAATTTGACGGTTCTAGTTAACATACTAAGACAGGTATTCAGTACTACAAATTTATATCATAAACTATAAATTAAGTGTAGATTAATAATTTTTAATTCGTTTCTATTAAAAAAGATATCTTTAAAAAAATTGTTTTTGTGCGTGCCATCACAATTTTCAAACGTGCCACTTGTGGCACGAGTGCCAATGGTTCGCCATCCCTGGTGTAGAGTATGTAGAGAGAAGGGTGAATCAATAGAGCCATGTATTAGAAGAAGTAACGGGGAAGAATGAGAGGGAGGAACTTGGAAGGATAATAAATGCGGATGGTAGTGGTCTGGCCCTATAGAAGCAAATTTTAAAAAGAAGAGTTGTGTAAAAAGGGGGAGGGAAAATACAAGAAAAATAAATATAAGGGAAAAGGAAGGGAAGTACTTAGTATAAATATTTAAATTTTTGTAAGTTGGAGAATCTAATATGTTTCTTTTTTTTTCCTTGTGTATGTAGAAATGTAAACATAGGTTGTTTTAATAAATCTCTACTACTACTTACGGTAGGTAAAACTTTGACCGATCATATGGATATTCTACTAATAGGTACATACATTTATTTTAATGGAATATTGGTAGGATGATGAAAATTATAACGTACGTTAAACGAAACTTGTATTCCCTACATTGTTTGACAGATTTCAGTAGGTACAATAGCATAGTTTGTTGGAAGAATAGTTATTACTCTTATAATATATATAAATATATATGCCATTATTCTTTAAATACGCCGATTTAAATAGTTGTTTGCCATTTGAATTGTGAAATATAACTATGTATACCTCTAAGTAGAATTAACAATAAAAATAGGCTCAAAGCGAATTGCACTCGAGCTTAACATTGTGTTACTTGATAGCCACTTTGATGTTATTCTTAACGTTTTACGTAATCAACAGGGGATGTTAAAGTAATTAAGACGATTTTCTCCGATAAGTACCTACATAAGATAAAACTCTATATAAAACAGTTTACAAAAATACTGCACTACGTCTATGGCAAAAGCAACAGTATAACTTTTATTATTAGGTTAGGTATCTACATGCATGTTGTTGAAGAAGCTCCCATAGATGTACCTGTTCGTCACAGTCCAACTGCTCCCCGTATTTTATCTGTAATTAAATTTGGCGAGTTTAATTTCGTTCGGGTCGTAAAACAAAAGCAACAGCAAAATGGCTTGCGATTGGTAGACGAGTCTTCGACACGCCCTTGTTTTTTCGTTTTATCGTTTTTTACTGCCGCCTCACGAGATTCCCGCAGTTTTATTCCCTTTTTTTATTCCACTTCGTATATTACAGTCTCTCATACGCGCACACACAAAAACAAAAAGGTACCTATATATATACAAATGCATAAAGGATAATGCGGACGACACTGCTAGCAAAAAGTTATAGGGAATTAATACCGAAAAAAGATCCTTGTTCTATGCTCATTCACCGAATCTTCTATAATTACAACTTCTTAAGAGAGGATATTTAATGGGTGATAAATGATTAGCATATCAAAGCACATTAAATACAGTTCTTTAAAGAAGTATCCGGCTCGATGGACCATTTCTTTGTACGCCATATTCTCAAAATTAGGTGAAATAAACAAATCTTTAACTTTCTTTTCATTGAAGAATTGCAAATAAAATAACAACTTGTCGTTTTCCAAAAATATCAACCTGAGATATCTACTCCCGTATAAAGCGATTGAAATTACATTTAAATCTTTCTATCTTCCTAAAATGAAGACACTACTGATTGTAAACGTACCCTTTCTGATGAAATTAAATAAAATTTGCTGAAATAATCGCCACTATGATAGGGGACTTGATTTTAAACCCCCATGTGGTTGAATTGTAAGCCAGCATGTGTAGGTATCTATGCAGGACCATCAAGTGAGTGAATAACGGAAACTATTCTACCAGAACACAATGAGTGACAACATTTCAGACACCCTTAGGGTTTCCATTCGCATAACCAAAATCGGTTACATTACTGACCAAACAAAATTAGCAAGTTGGTACCTACTTAAGTATATTGTGTACAGAAATGACCCCGAACATTTAAGCCAATTTAAACAATACATTCAATATTAAGGACAACATAATGATACAAGGACAACTTCTATGGGGGCATACTAATAATTAAGCTAGTTTTTAAATGAATATTTGATGAATTTGCGTTGTTCTGATACTTTTTGTCTGAAACCACTCTCGTTTTGTCAAACATAACCTGACATGTCTCTCTAACGCTTAAGACATGAAGATAAGTGAACTAACTAAAAGAATAGAAGATACAGTTTATTTTGGTTACAAATTTGATACGAATTTAAGTGAATTAAAATTGTTCCAATATTCTGTATTGGAAAGTACTCTCGTTTTGTCCAACGTATCATTACATTAAAAACATGAACATAAATGAAGTTCTATTGAAGTGGGCTGTGATTGCGCACATTTGATATCGTTTTAATCAAGTCGGCGATGAAAGCAGCAGTTGATATAAAGCCGTGGATTGGAGGTGAATAGCGAGTTTACGCCACGCCCGGCGCAACGCGATTGGTCGGGCGGCGATCCTCCTCAAAGGCGCGCTATCTTGATACCTGTTTTTATTATGCAATCCGCTGTTGTCTGGTCGTTTAATGCTCATGCTCAAAGGCCGTTTTATACTCTCCTTCTTTTAATTTATTTTTTCCTTCTTTATTTCCTCTCATTATAATATAACGCGGGGGTTCTCTTTGTTGTTCGCGCGGACAGACAATAAAACAATTGCGTGCGCAAACTAGACGCAATCTTTGTGCAATCAACGTAATTGCAATCTAGAGGATAATACATCAATGCATACAATCTACATATCTACGTACTGTTCCTGCATAAATATGTATAGGTACGAAACACGTGTTCTCAATATTCTTTAACACATTTACTACACGTTACACCATCCACTGGCAAAAGTACCTATGCAACTATATCGTTATATCATTTTGGAACTTTATCCGGCTCGATGGACCATCAAAAGGAGATTTTATTGTTTATTGTAACAGTCGTACAGACCTTATCCGACTCGGTGGACCAACGACAGTCAATCTTTTCTTATATTACCTACAGTAGAATTGGATGACAATCAATCGTCTAATAATAAAGTACTACAAATTATATCTAGGTACTAATTGTTCTCGAAAAGTGTGCAAAGCGAGTGCAAAGAGGCTGGGCAGTCACTACTATCTACAGGCTACAAACTTAAGTCTTCTTTTTCTCGGCAAAGTGTGTGTAATTATGTGTTATATGCATTAGTACCAGACAACGAAAGAAAACCTGTTCTCTGTCCCGACCAGAAAGTTAAGTACATCGACATTGCGATGGTTTATGGATTTTCTGCGCCACGCGGTACGTGAACGCTGGCAACTGAAATAATTATTTATGGGAAACATGACCGAAAGGGAGACAGAAACAGAATGCAAAGAAGACAGAGAAACTGAAACATTATAACCTGTCGCTATTATTCATATAGGTACGTACATATCTATTACAAATACCTTGCAATACTTCAAACATTATTAAAGGTGCAAGTACATAATATAATAATTAGGTGTAGCAACAGACCTTTTTGCTTCTTTCAGTTAGATAATTAATAAATAAGATTATTTATAGAAATTATTAAGCTACCAATAAAAATAACTGTTACGATACTATAAAATACTACTCACGATTTAAAAGAAAAACGACGTACCTACTCTGAAATAGGAACCCTTGATGGAGAATGAAAAGGGCTTTACATTAAAGCTTAAACTGATGTTTCATGGAGCTCCTAAGTTCTAGGTACTTACCTACAGAAATTCAAAGGTTCAATAGTAAAAAAATTATGGATCTTGTCTTATCGTGAAAATTAGGACGATATCAAGGGCAAAATGTACGTTTGATGGTTTGATATACAATACAATATAAAAATGAACAAGTCGAGAACTTTATCTTATCAAGACTACTTGCTGGAGGTCTTGGGAATATCTGTTCGTCTCTTAAATTATAATCTTTTTAATAAAAAAATATATACGATTTATAAACAGAATTTTTTTAATAGTTAGGTTCGTTTTCTTTTGTGTTAATAAACCTTTATTTTTGAAGATTAAAATTAGATAAAATTTATAGGACAGAGAGCAAATTGACGAGAATTTAACTTCCTGTAACATACACGGAGAAAAATAATCATGATTTTATTACTTGATGAGTGAAGCAAAATTTTTCTAGTAAATAGATAATATTAGAATTCTCATAAAATGTACTTGATGGTATAAAACAATTTTTCATTCTTTCTAATAATTACTATTAGAATAATCAAGCTAAATAAGTCTAGACATTTTTTCTCTACCTCTCGATTATTTTATCGTGTCGTAAAGAAAAATACCGGCCAAGTGCGAGTCGAACTCGCGCACCGAGGGTTTCGTACAAACCTGTATATATGTGATGTAATTAAAAATTTAAGGTTTTCGGAATTTTTCCTTTATATGTGCTATAAAACATTGCTTCATGCCAAATTTCAAGATTCTAAATCGACTGGAAGTACCCTTTAGGTTTTGATTCCCTTGCGAGTAATTGCGAGTTTGAAAATATGCGGCTTAAATTGCTGTTTCTTTTGATTGCGTTGAAATAGAAGTTTTATTTTGTTACAGCTTAAAGATATTATAGACCTGAGTATTTGATATAATTTCAATTTAATACCTCTACGCGTTCATGAGGAAAGGGGTAGTGACTTTAAAATTATTAAAAATGTTTTTATTATATGATGTAACTAAACACTCACGGTTTTCGCAATTTTTCCTTTATCTGTGCTATAAGACGTTGCTTCGTACCAAGTTTCAAGATTTTGAGTTCACGGGAAGTACCCTGTAGGTTTTGATTCGAAAATTTGCGAAAATTTGCGGCATAAACGACTGTATCTTTTGATTGCGTTGGCTTAGAAGTTTGATTTTTTCACAGCTCCAAGGGACAATAGAGTGTGAGTATTTTATATAAATTTTAGCTTGATACCCCCACGCGTTCCTGAGAAAAAGGGTCTTGACAGACGGACGGATGTGATCCTATATAAGGGTTCCGCTTTTTCCTTTTGAGGTGCGGAATCCTAAAAACTACTAGAATAAGAATAGTTTAGTAAAATTAGTGATAAGAACTGTAAAATTCTAATCAAGTAAATTTTATTAGAATTCAGTCTCAACACCGAACGTAGATTGACTAGACATTTCTAGTAAAATCTCCTTGAGTGTCTGGTCGTCCATATAATTGACAGATTTTTTAGTCATTTTTGCTAGAATTCTAGCAATATTTTCATGATTGTTTTCTCCGTGTAGGTATATACTTATTAATTAAATATAATTACAATAAATTTTAAGCACAACCGTCCATTGAATTTTTAGTTACAAAACGTTGTTGTAAAAAATCCAAAATTTTTCAAAATTAGGTATAGATATTAACGTAAATAATTTTATAAACTCTACTGATTGGATACGTCTTTGAAGTTTTCATCAATCTCAGAAGTACCCACTTCAATTCACGTTCCTTTTCGAAACGGAGGTTCTTACATACACACATACATAGGTTAGGTTAGGTTAGAAAAACTTCGCTAGGTCACGAAATGGAAATTAAAAATGTTTAATGGTTAACAAGAGGCAGATCACAAGATGGAAAAAAGAATAAGCAATGTCACGAATTGGAAAACACCTAAACTTCATACCAAAAACGATATGCTGTTGCTGTTTGCAACTCACAAATACTGAAATTCACTTAAAATTTTTGTTTACGTACCTACTCAAAAAAGAGAAAAAGCCTAGGCCAATTGGTATCAAAGCAAAAAATACTTGCCAACGAACATTATTCCATCCCAATGTAACATAGGTACATTGGTAGGAACTACATATTTCCAAGGTGTCGAGGTCTCCTCTCTCTAAACACCATGTATAATACCACTAACTAATCCGCCGTTACCGATTGAGAAAATTATGCCACTACAATTTACATAGAAGCTCTAATTGTGTTGTAAACGTCAAATACATAATTAAAATATGTAAAAAGGCTTCGTTTATGGACATAAAGTTTAATAGATTTAGTACTTATGGGTATTCTCTTTTATTTTAAGTACCACCCAATCAATGTTGTTTACCTTATGTTTATCCGCGACCATGTGGGTAAATAATAACAATAATTATTCGCATTCAACATGCACTGGGCATCTACGTAGTTAGGTATTAATTGTTTAGTATTACGTTAGGTTAAACCATAAAATACCTAATAAGTGCATTAAAATAAGTATCTAATATCAGTCTACTTACTTATTGGAACTTTCTGCTCTTAATTATTTCACTGATTAATAAAAAATTCCATATCCACGCACAGACAGCTAGCTGCTTTACCTACCTAACAATTACGGGCAGTTATAATTAATGCGAGTAAATATCATAAATGGTAATTACCAAAACAATCATTCCGTAATATAGGTGCAATTAGACGAAATGCGTTATCTATTAAGTAGGCAGGTATATCTACTAAATAGCGCAATGACAATTTATGAAAAAAAAAAAAATATTTACACCTCAGTGCTTTTCTTTTTCTAATACCTACAACACTTACCTAATAATACACAATAGGCTTAAGTCGTAGGAAAATTCATGCATTTAATATTTAAGTGCTTAATCCAGTCTTAATATTAATAAACACAATTATAAAATAAGGTCTAGGTATATTACCAAAAAAATTAGTTCAATTTCAACTTATCCGGCTAAACGGATCGCTAACTAAATTGCTAATTAAAAACAAAAACAGCCTATTTAAACACTTTCTTAATTATTCTTAACCTAAAATTATGTGCAAATACAATTTATAGATAATAGTCGCTAATTGATTTACCAAATTAATATGTACTTATTGAATTAATGATGTGAAAGTTATACTTGATTAATTTAAATTTGACACATTCTGATTCATATTTTTTGATTTGGTGTTCTAATAGGTTGAAAGGCAAAATTAATCCAATTAATACAAACGTTAGTTTACATAAGTAATATGAGGTAATTTGGATTAACACATTATAAATTTTAGGCAGAGTATTAAATTTGCTTTTGTTGAATATTTTTGGGAACTTTTAGATCGAGTGAAATGAAGAACCCGACGGAGAAATGGAAGTTAATTTCAAGCAGGCAAATGCATCAAATTTGGTCCACAAGGAGGGCGACCATAATGAGTCTAGGCTTGAACGGGACTGTCCCCTTTTTGAGTACTCAGTCCCAGTGTTCCCAAGGAAGCATTCAATGTATGACAATTGACGCAGATTTTTGTGAAAGATTTAATTTTTTCAAAAACTTTAATTTGCCTATTTCTGTATACTTTTAAACACTGCAACTTTGACTCTATGTATATTTGAATCGTCCAAAATTTCACGTCTTAATAGAATTGGGATATATTTTGTGTTCGTACCAAACAAAGGTAACTATCCACTAATAGAATAAATTAATTGATCTTTAATATTTGCAGGTCGAGACCATATAAAAATAAATATTGTAAGTAGCTAAAGTTAAACCTGCCAAAATTTTTTTTTATGTCATTCTTTAAAATCGCCCTGCAGTAACAATAATTAAATTAAATATTTGCTCATAAACAAAATACAAAAAGAATTAACTTTTACAATTTTGTTTCTTTATAGGTATATATTTGATTGTAAGACATTATTGAATAATTATTTAAATAAAGGTTTTTTTAATGGTCAAATTTTTCTCTTGCTAAAAATTATTGTTCCCATAAGTCTTAATTAATAATCAAGCAGAATTTAAGGGATAGTATACTTATTCTTTATTATATTATAACCGAACACCTGATGACGTTTCGTTGCTGGTGTGTAGCTTATTCATGGGTGACTATAGTCAAAATAAAATAATAGCGGTATTACAGAGGTAAATTATTGTTATTAAGTACACCACAACCAACACTTATAAAACAACACTCACAATTAATTAAATAAATAACTTCATTAATAACCAGCCTGGCAAACATAAAACAATTATAAAAGCCAACGCAATAATAAAAGGACAATAATAAAACCCCTTAATATCTGCTTTATTATTAATTATTTAATGATAGATAAGTACGTACCTCTGCTATAAATCGATATCAGTCTCATTATTTTTTTTTAAATTCAATATTGTGTAGGTATTAGGGATAAGATATTATAACTACAAAAGCAGTTTAATAAGAATTCGACAAATGGGTATAAGTACACAAATATGAACTAATAGGTAGGTATAAACAGATCGCGCAAACCTTTGTGTAAACAGCAGTTTAAGTGTGTTGTGTAGCATTTGGGTAATTAAGTTTAGCCAACACCATTTGGGTCAGTGAACTCTCAATAACACACCCACACATGCCCGATTTGTTTCAAATTCTAATATCATCAATACCTTTGTCTTATCAATAATAAGCTTTGGCTTTTCGTCATTGAAAATTATATTGTCTATTTTAATACCAAATGTATATTAGAGCATTCATTTGTAAACAAAACATCAAATGATTGGTTAACATTTGGCACATAACGTTACAAGTAATTAACGAGTTTGAAAACTACTAAAAGAATATTTTCAACTCAAACCAGAAGTAAGTAGGTATCTGTTATAATTGGTGCAAGAAGAATTTTTATCCATCGTTAAAAATCGATGTCTGTTTTTAGATATTTTATTTAAATAAACTTGAGAAATGTTTCTAATTTGTAAGATTGTTCCAAAATTATAATGTAAACATTTTGATCACGAGTGGGAATGAAATTAACAAACCACCAAGGATATGAGAAACGTAAGCCACCATAGCAAAATTCTTCTTAACATAAAACTCCTCAAAACGGAGAAATTATTAAGATTTGTTTGGTTTATATTAAAACACTCTGTATATCGTAAGAGCCACTCTTAAGGGCGAAGAAACTTGTGATTCATATTTTTTCTACTTCCTAATTCATTTTTTATTAATTATTTATCAATATATGTATAGTAGGAAAATTTTTAAAATGGTTTTTGTAATAATTGACCGATATTTATTATATATAAATAAATTAACTACTAAATAAGTAACAATTCTAATACTTCCGTCATCATCGTTTTTTCTACACCTCATTTAATAAGATGGTACCTACTGTTTTGTAATATCATTCAAAGGACAATTCATGAATCTGTTCAAAATTTCCCTTAAATACATTTATTCTCCAACAGGGGCGAATTGGGACCTAAATGTAGCAGATAGGCAAATCGGAGAGCGAACTGGGTTCCTGGGAGGGGCGAATCGGGTCTCGCTGTTTTAATAGGGGTTATTAATGAGGGGTAATTTTCTAAAAACATCGGTTTGGATCTAGGGAAAACGGGGAACTGATATACATCGTAACCTAACCTACATAAGGGAATCAATCTCATTATTTCAAAAATCTTAAGTTTGTAAGTTCCTGCCATTAAAAAAAAAAACGTCCAGTCTTTAAATATTAATAACACGGCTAAATTAAAATCATTTCTAAATACCGAAAATTCCTACAGTATCATATCTATAGAATATATTAGGAAAATAGCTCAGCTTTATTTTTATCATTGATGGAAAGTGCCGTTACCTGTTGTAGGTAGTTATAGTGGGTATATTTGCTATCTATATTTTAAGCAGTCAGGTAACTAACTACCTGACACTACCAGGAATTGACTGAAATTGAACAATTGCAACGGTATTCAGGGTAGGTACTATTTTCGTTCTGTTTACTAAGAAGACAGCAGGTGAGTAACGTGCAAGGCTACTATTCAAGGGTAGGTTAGGTATACGGGGTAAACAATCAAGTAAACCATACCCTCAGAGACAGGTATACTTTAAACAAATATCACGTAGATGTGCCAATAGTAATACAAACAAAATCCACTGCATTTACAAACAACACGGTAGAGATATTATACGTATTATGTTACTTTTGTAGAAAATAATTGTAAGATAAAGTCATTAAAAAATAAAGATAATTGTCTTCTGTAAACCGTTTCATTTTTAAAAATCTAAGAAGAACAAAGAAGTGTTTTCTTTAATTATTATTATTAAGCACATCGTTAGATAGATAGGCCACAAAATAAAAAATACAGCGATAAGTAAAAAAAAGTAGGATCTAGGATTTAAATTTTTTAGACAAAATAATAGAATAAATGGACACAAACTGAATTTCCTACCCAAATAATTTCCATATTATGATAAAAATATTAATTATCTATCAAATAAACATTTTTAGGTTAGATATGCATATGTTATCTCTAACAATTTACTTTAATTAATTAAGTAGCTAAATAGAAAAAGTAAATAAAGTTTACTCACTAACCATCAATACTCCGGAACTCAATGTTTTTAATTGGTATTTTTGTCTCCAACAAAAACAGGAGATACCTATAGACACAACTTTGATGGCAAAAAACTACCTTCTGATGATAAAAGCGTCCTAATTTCAGAATATCGTTAAGTTAAGGCTTTTAAGGACACGTCATTGTTATTAAAAACGTCTCATTTTAATTACCTATTCAAATACTGCACGATTTTAACACAAAGGTTTTATTAAAACTAAATCACGGACACACACTCGTACGGACACCCACCCACAACTATTATAATAGCTATGCACCCATGCATGTGTACAGGTAGGTACATATGTTAACTATAATTAGGTTGGTACCTGCTCGATTTAATCAATATTATAATCAATAAATTTTACCTATTGTTACAGCCGGAACGACGACGACAATAAATTAAAACCATACTTTCAGTTATTTTCTTTTTTTGTTTTACAAACATACTTAATAATATAGGTAACTTCAAGGTTACATCCAATCAATCTCGAGATCTAATTATTATTTGTACCTATGTAAAATTAACCTTCATACAATTCTACATGTATTGCAATAATCACAGTCAACAATATTTAATTAATTCAATTGTTACGATGTTCATTTCTTTTTTCTTTTGTTTTAAGCACAAGCATCAACAATAAATATTTAATTGTTTTACAAACATTATTGCAGTGAAGTTAGGTGTAGGTAGGTACCTTTTTTGGCACGCATTTGTACGCATTTTATAAATTAATAGAAAAAAAGGAATAAGTACCGGGCTGTCGTCTCCTAATTCGCTATCCCGTTCGTGGGGGTCCATCTCCATGGCATACACCGGCACGGGTTCCCTGTTTTTGACGCGAATTTTGACAAGTGTCTAGCAGAATGCGTATTTACGCACTCTGCATGCACATTAATCCGGAAATACTGTCCGTACGACGACACACGTGTCCGTCTTTATCTCTCTCAAACAACAATAACACGAAAATAAAAACAACACACGAATTTCCGCGCACTAAACAATGACGTAGGTACCAATGCACAGGGGGAAGACGGCAATTTCGTAAATAATAACAATCGAAAGGGCGCACAACAATATTAGTTCAATTCACCGGCGGTCGACAATCATCAAATATAAACGTAACGTAACGAACCTTGATTTTACACTACTAATACTACAACTGCACGACTACGACGGGTCAACGTGGCGCACGCAGAACGTTCGATCGCAGATGGCTCAGCACACAAACATACGCTAGTCTGAAGCGAACCAATCGAAAGATCAGGAGGAGCCTGCAAGTGGAGGGGCGGTACTACAACCAGGATAATATAAAATGATTATGCTTTATTGTTGCACGTTATCCAATCCCGTTGGAGAACGGGAATTTTATTAATAAATGGGAACGCTACAATATTGGTACGCGTTAATTAAAACAAGAATTATGCCCGTACGATTGTTAAATTATTATCCAAACTATGTCTACTTGCATATACTTACTTGTAGGTACATTTTTATGATAAAAATAATCAATGTTAATTTTAAATAAACTGATCATTACAAATACGTGAATATCAAAAAATGTAACATGTAACACATTTCGCCAAACACTGGCTTCATCCGACATGCGAGTATTTACTATACTGGATATAGATGTTTATTCAATAGAAAACAATGAATTTATAAATATAATTACCTACCTCTCATTATCAACCCCCTTATTATGAGAGCGGAACCCAATTTGCTCGTCCAGGGGGTGTCTCCCCACACCGTGACTTCCCACTTCGGAATCTTATAATTATTTAGTAGGTATAGGTAATGGCCAAGTAGGTGTTAATGAAAAAAAACTTTAAATGAGTTTAACTATACCTAAAGGTATTATTAGCTCTTAGTACCTAATACCTAGTTAACTTCTTTTAAAATGAAGAAAACGTATCGCAATTGATACAATATGCAGGCTGATCATTTTCAAGCTACCTTATTATAACGTATCTGCGGATTAAATCGGAATATCGTTTTAAAATTTAAAATTTTTAAAAAACTATTTTCAGTCTATTTTTATGTTTAGGTCGGGTGACATTTCTTTTTTTTATTCATCTTGACTTATTAATCAAAGAAAGATTTTGTTTGATTCCTTAGGATCAGAAGATTACGGTAAGTAAAGACAACACTTTTTTCATAAATTTCTAACTTATATCTACTTTTAATATAGGTACCCAATTTTTACCCAATTCAAGTGCGTTAGGGTTCGTAGGTAGGTATATAGAAGTACCTACGTATGTACATAAATAATATTGAACAGGTTAGGTATAAATCGTAGGTGCCGAACTAGTAATTAAAAATGTGCGAATTAATGACAATTAAGATGCAGGTCACGAACTAAGAATGACCCGTCCAAGGGCTCAATTCGCCCCTGCCCCAAAATTAGAACTAGAAAAGTCACACGTTCAGCTAAGTGTTATTGGCCTAAATTTTTTGTTCGCCAGTGAGATAACTAAAAATAGACCATTTAATTTCTTGTTTTGTTGTTGAATAAAAATTTAAATAAAAATGGCTTGAACAATTTTCTACTTTTCATAATCTCTATGTTCCTCTAAAGTCTGAAGTCTAGTATTAGCAGTGGCGGCGCGTGAATTTTGATCATAGTGTTGTGTATTAATTAATTCATAATTTGCCAAAAAATAAAATAATCTGTAGATAACTATTAATGCGTAGGTAATAAGAAACAATGAGCTGTAGGTATATATTAGAAATCGCGTGCAGTGATCACGTTTCGATCAATTTATTTTCAAATTAAATACCTAAGCGTTTATACGAATGAATTACCTTCAAATTTTGGTACATTAAAAAATTAACAATTAAAGACTCTCGATAAATAAATGCGTAATCAATTACAGATTTATAAGGGGCTAATAGGCTAACAATAACACTGTTAATCAAACAAGTATACCTACTCCCTCTCTGTTTTTAAAAATATACCAAAGTACCCTGTAAAATTTATGTTTGCATGCAGACGTAATTCTACACTGTATCAATCAATCAACCCCAACTTATGAGTTAAATTAAGTTTCATTACGATTTCTATAAAATTTAAACATATAATAAATGCAACTCAATTATGAAAGTAAATAATTTATCGGTTTTTTTTATTAAAAGTAATGCATATTAGGGGCCGTTCATAAAATACGTTCGCATACAAGAAGGGGGGGAAGGGATCTTGCTGAGTGTGACAAGATGTGACAGGGGGGGACGGGGGATTTACGGCAACGTGACGTTCGTCGTTCATCAAAAAATTTTACTAAATTTTTACTTCTGATTAATTTATTGGTTCGTTGCAAAAGATATTTATTAATTTATTCAAATTTTATTATGAAAATAAAATAAATATTTTTGACTATCAAAATTTGTGTATTATCAATCAAAATTTATCATGTTCAGGGGGGAGCGGTAGATAATAGTTTCTGTGACGTACATAATATTTACAGGGGGGTCACAGAAAGTGTGACACAGCGTGACAACCAGTGGGGAGGGGGTAAAAAAAAGCTAATTTTAGTGTGACGTATTTTATTAACAGCCCCTTAGTGAAATATCAGAAAACACATGAAACATCAAAACGACGCGACGTTGAAGGGAATTGAATCAAATTATTTCCATGTTTTGAGGTATACAGTGTCAACGACGACGTATTTTGTAAATAGATTCAGTTACACAATACATATTATAATGGCTTCCATCCTCTTTTTATTTATTAAAACGAGTAAAGGACAGATTGGTAATGTCAAAATTGATAATTTTGTACATACACAATCTTAAATTTTAAGAATATACCTACCTATCCATATTCATATTCATAAGCGATTGCAACCAGGGGCGGAACTACTAATGGGGGCGATCTTTGCAATTCCCCACGGAAGCCTTTAATAGTAAGGAACCCTTTACCAAAAGGAGCTCCTATTATCTAAGCCCTGATTTTTTAAACAGTATTTTATTAAATACGAATACACCAACCAAACAGATGACCGCCTACACGCTGCAAGCTGTATGTACTTAAATTAAAAAAGCATTTGCAAAAATATATACTTAAACCTCAAACTTTAGATCTAATAGGTCCTCAGTCTCTTATGGTGTTTTATAAGAAATTATTGTAGAAAGTATTTATACTAAGTATCTTTTTGAGAAAATAATTAAATAAAGATTTTGCGCGAAGGAGATTCTTACCATCTCACCGAATTTATATACTTACGCATTTTTCCCAAATAACTATTTCCCTCATAGCGAAAATCAATTTTCTCTGACAAGAAAGGTTAAAACTATTGTAGATATATATTATGTCAATTTTAAATTGACCCTGCCTGTTCTGCAGCTCTGTTATTAGACGATTTTTGTGATGTCAAAATCCGGTAGATAGATAATAAGTGGTGTGGTGTGGTGTTAACGTACCTACCTAATATTTAGGCAAGTACTTAATTTGGAAACATACCGCACTTTGCTGCTCGTCACTTTGGAGAATTCGGCAGTAGACTCCTAGTCATTTAATTTGCCCTTTTTACTCCGCCAGATACCAATGATTTCAAACGTCAATAAAGCGAGTTCCCGAGAGAGGAAAATTAATGGAAAATTCTCGGTGTATCGTTTTCAAACGGTGACAAGCAACGAACTATCAATCAGCGGGATACAAACCGCGCCAAATTACGAGAGAATGCTTCATGCAAAAACTCAAACATAGCTTACCAGTACCCCCCAACCCCCCGGTTTACTTGCTTACTTCCTCTTTCATCCTTGCTAATAGATGGAGCGCAACCGACTCTAAGATTCGCACATTGATACATATACAACACCCACACCTACAGCCATGGTTTTACATTGAATAACCAGAGGCGTAGTCACCTCTTTTTTGTGACTTTTTAGATAAAAAATCTATTCAATGGTAGATACTAAAGCGAACACAACAGATATTTGAAATGTTTCTAATTTCTTATTTTTCTTCTAAATTAAATCCCTGATGGAAGTATACAGGCATTTAAAATTTAAAGGAATAAGGGATAATTCTAATAAAAGAAGAATACCTATACTGGAAACCCAATAATAATTATTTTACTAACATTCGCTGACCTTTTTAACGTTTTTCCAGAAAGTTCTAGAATGTTTTAGAATTTTCTAGAAGGTTTAAGAATGTTCTATACATTTCCAGAAGGTTCGACAATGTTCCAGTTTTCCATATGGCTTAAGAATGTTCTAGCATTTCTCACAAAGTTCTAAAACGTTCAAGAATGTTCTAGAAATATCCAGAAGATTCGACAATGTTCTAGAAAAATTCTAGGTGGCTCGAGAATGTTACAGAATTTTCCAGAGGGTTCGAAAATATTATGGAATCCTATAGAAGGCTCAAGAATCTAAAAGAAATTAAACGTTCTAGAAAATTTATAATGCCCCTGAACATAGAATCTACCACACTGATAAAAAAAAAACTTTTATGAAGATAACATTTTCTTGGTGCTGATTTTGGCAATAGAATTCAATGATATCTGTGTATTGCTATTAACTATTTAAGTGCATTATCTAAAAAAACTTAATTGATTGGCTAATATTTTATAAAACATATCAGGTTATATTCAAACTTTTTCGAAATCATCAGACGGAATTGTTGATGATTTCGATGATATGTATGATGATATATATGCTATGCTTTACATTATACTTTAATAATACTTGAACAATTCCCTAAAAATGGCCTTCAGGATTAAAGAAAAAAATAGCAAACAATAAGAGTGTTTGTGAACAAAAATGGGATAATAATGTTCTATTTTCAAGAAGAAAAATTCGTTTTACTTGGAAAATAGGTCATTAGACAACTCGTTTTATATAAATATTCAACATAAACTGCTTATTGTTTATATTTATGTTACATTAATTACCTGAAAGGAAAGTGATAGATGGACAACTTAATAAATAGTATTTAAAGGATTCAGCCAGGTAAAACTGTAAAAAATGCCCTTAGCTCAGGCCTTCTTAAACTATGGGTCGCGACCCCAAATGGGGCCGCGTAGCAAAATTCTGGGGTTGCGAGAGATTTTAATGTCAAATTTTTATATATTTATTTTTTCGTATATACCTAGATATATGTATATTGTTACCTAACAAAGAAATTATCGAAAAATATTTATTTATTTTTCTTTTATATTTACCTATATGGGGTCGCCAGGAAACACGCAATCATAAATGGGGTCGTGAATGAAAAAAGTTTAAAAAGCCCTGCCTTGGCTCTTTCGGAAACCGATTATAACCATGTTGTATTAGGTAATAATAAAAAAGCCTTTTGCCAAATGTTTAGATTTGTGTGATCACGTATGTAATAACATCACACGGTTATATTTCGTGAAATATATAGGGAATTCCATTATGAAAAAAAAATTGCACTCCTTACGCACAAACAGGTTTGTAAAATTTTTAATAAATTACAAAATTCGCCCTACAAATACGTAATTCATATTTTTTTGTTTTAATGTTTCACGTTTCATCGATCTATTAAACTGTTTATAGTTAAAAGAAAGTAGGAAATCGTCAATAATTCAGTTTTTAATTTTTCATATCAAAAATTTCAAGATAGGTAATTTAGAAGGTGTAGGTACCTAAATACAAAAGATAGGTATAATTTCTTTTTCGAGGCTGTTTTGTGTTTAAAACCCTTTAATTTTTACAAGCACTTGTAAATATCTTTGTATTTTAATTTGGAGTCGAAAAATTGAGCAAATGTGCTTCAATTGCTTTCAATATTCAAATATTTTCAATCATTGAAAAAGGCTGACATATTCTTAAAAAACTTAAAATTACACGTGGTACTTTTTAAATCACTATACAAATATATATAAAAATTTATGATTAGTTTTATCTAATTAATAAAATATTGCTATTCATCTAATTATTTTAGCCAAAAACATTAAACGTGTGGTAACATCTTTCCAGAGTTTTGTTGAGATTATGTAAATGTTAATATTGAAAACAATCATTAGGTACATTTCTGTTAAGAAAGTTATGCCCAATTAACAATATTCATAGGTATGACTTCCTCCTCATATGATAGATTATTAGATAAGTCAATTTTTAACTACTTATTGTTTATCGATTAATCTACCGGCTAGTCATATTTTTGGTATTTAATAAGATTCCTTATCAATTTCGCAGAAATACGCCCCTGGTAAATGCCCTGTCTTTTCCCTATATTATCGTACAACGAAATAGGGACGGTGATACGTGCAGCGAACAACTGAGGGATAGAAGAAGCTTAATATCAGGGCTTGGCAAGATCGTTAATCTTAACACTGCCTACACAGAATGTAATTATCCGGTATATAGAATACCTATATTGAGAGACCAAGTTGCATTAAATGTTAGAAGAGAAAGAGAAAACGGAAAAGGGCTGAATGAAATACGCGAGTCCGTGACTGATTCTTTTCGCCTTTTTTACGTTAACGAGCTCTTTGTTTTTCATAGCAGAACCTGACGGCAATTAGAAAATAGAGTTTTGCAAATTTCCTAAAGCGTGAACGCAAAAAAAGAAGACAAATGAAGCGTTTGATACTCGTTCAACCAAACGTCTGGTCATTTTATTTAATTGACCTTTGGCTAGAACCTACAAAACCTACAATTTAATACTTTCCTGCAATGTTCATTAAAATTTCCATTAACCCATAACAATACAGATGAAAGATAGGCAATTGACATATCTACATAGAACTTCTATAATACGTACTTTAAAGATGAATAAAAAGAATATAAACTGAAATTGGGAGGAGGGCGAAATGAGAAGAGGGGGGAATATGGATAATTTGGTGAAATACTCAAAATTGAAAATGCTAACTGTTTAAATGAAGGCATCGTCGGTAGAAAAGGGAAAGTGGGGAAGGAGTACGGATGACCCTGTATTAGAACATTAAAAAGAAGTTGTTATGGGTGACGTGAAAAAAAACCTTAACCTAATATAACATATCTACTAAAGCTCCACAAAAGCAAAGGACAAACATCACTTCAATAAATCTAAATCTAAATTTATTACATGTTATATTTTTTTCGACGGCGCCCCAATTTCTCCACCCTCAAGCAAACGTCCAAATACAATATTGTAAGCAGTTACAATAACATTAAATAGGTAATATCGTCTTAAATTAATTTTGAATCCTTAAATGTTCAGTTTTTATCTGATGCCTTTGATATACAGGGTGGGCAAATTTCGATGGGGGCAACTCGGTAATTATAGGAGACACAAAAAAAGGAATGGCAACTTCTGTATCTCTTCTCTTAAGAACTTAAATTCGGTTTTCAAAAAGTTTATACTGTTTTTTATTTTCTGGTTAAAAATTTCGAGTTTTGGCTGCAGTTCATATCTTGATTGTTTGTAAAGACAGAAAAAAAACAACTTTTGTGTTTTTCAGACACTTTTTACGTAGAATGCAGTGGTGTAGGGAGAAAATTGCACTTTTGAGCTATAACATAGTTATTTTTTTTTTCTTTGTATTTTTCACCAGATTTCAAGTACAGGTCTGTTTATTTTTATGTGTGAGGTTTCTGAAATTTTTGCGGTGTTCGAAATATTATCCAAAAAGAAGACAACCCTACTAATCAATTTAAGAAAAAATAGCGATTGTTAAAGCGAAATTCATACCCCACACTTTAAAATGGCAAAAGGGTAATCACTATCGTAAAAATAACAAACCTCTACTTAAAATCAGTGAAATTAGAAAAATATTATTTTGTTATTAAATAATAATTGCAGACTGTAGTATAGGCAACCTACTGCTAAATAAAATAATGTATTAAGGGTTACCTATAGATAAGATACAAATAATCAATACTATTTAAACCGATATATTCCTTTTTCCGTTATTAATTATTTATTCGCCTCCCAAAGTTTAAGTTTTATATAAAAAAAGAAACAAATTGTTTCTCGTTTAATACTAAATACAATTTTATTTTCTTAAACAACTTCTGCTGTAATATTTGTTATTATACATTCTATTCCAACTATTATTTTAAAAGTATTTATTAAAAATTAAAATAATAGATAAAATATTTACTAAACTTTTGACCACCGCACTGTTATAGTGAAAAATAATGCTTTTTTATAACAGAAACAGTAATCCAAAAAAAAATATTAACTTGATCACGAAATTACTATATGCAACTAATTACTAAAATAATGTCGTGTATTAATGGCTGCCTATAATTAGTAATCATATGGCCAATTTAAATATTATATGGCGCCATTTAAACGAAAAACGGTTAGTCCTTGGTACAATATTAATTTATCAGTTTTTTTATAGAGAAAAGAAGGTACAAGGATTAGTTTTCTACATTTAAACTCCACTACTGATATCAATTTTATTCGTTATCAAATGCTTTTAAACAAACACAGAGTCAACTAAAAAATAAACTATAACATAGGTTTTATCTTTTTTTTTTATCATACCAAATATCACAGATTTTTACATGGGAACGTAACAACAACAAAACTATTGTTGTTGCACGTGTTCCTTCATAAACACCATACTTTTTTGTGGTATACACCCTGCATAAATTAAACATACGATGTTAAAATAATATACAGTAGATTTCGATACATTATTATTAGAAGGTAGATATAACTAAAAGGACATTAAATTAAATCCATCATTTCTGCAAGCAAAAGAACGCTTTGTCTTCAAGGACACAACATTATACAATATACATAATAAACATTTTTTTGTGTAGGTACTATAATGTGTTAACGAATATTCTTGAAAAATAAAACTATCCTGTAAATCAAGTGCCAAGTTTTGTATTGAAAAATATTTGAATTATTATTATGATTTTAATTTAATTTTAAATTATTCACTTGTTACTAATGATGTGTAACGTAATTTTATAATATTCCATTAAGTTTAATAATTTGGAGGTAAATCAGGTACTGAATTTTCTTTGGAATGTGGTTTCATTAATTGGGTAACCAATTCATTTTAAAATTCACAAGAATAGCACAACCTCTGCTCACCATTTATCATTAAATTAGATTTTTATACCCTTGCTAATGCTCTTGGAGTAAATCCATCTTTAAAAGTAATGTGCTCAATTACTAGATCTATTATCCACAGCGTGTAGCTCATATTGCCCAAAATTCTTAACTATTAATTTTTTAATCGTTTAATGGGTAATATTTAACTTTCATCAAAATAAGAATCAGTTCTTATATCCTTTTTTCCACACAGTATCCCTTAAATAAGTCAACTGGTTCTCTGCTAACATGTCTTCAATAAGATCAGAAAATCCAAGCTCACTAGCTATTCGATATCTTGTATGAATCGATGACAATTTTCGCAATATCTCCTTCATATTTTTCACCATAGTGGCCGTTATACTCACCGACGACAGAAACTTTCTCGAAACGTCGTTAACAAGGGTGTCTGTTAGTACAAGCGAAGTCAGGAAACTGTCGAAATAATTTTGTTTATTCTGAACGACAAATTGTTCAAATAATGCGGACGCCCATTCGGGCTGATACTTATAAGCTTCTGCAAGAATTAGAGATTGTGGAAACCTGATAATAAAAAATTTGTTTAAAAATTTTACCTTATTCAAGTTCAGGACGGGGTGAAATCAGGTCAAAGCAGAAGAAGCAACACATATCACAAGTACTACAATTATAGTACAGTAGCTAAACACTTTTACGCACACATTTTCCCTTGCCCCCCCCCCCCCAGGTCAACAGAATTTCGCACATATATCCAAGTGGTAGTTAATAGGTAAATCATGGAAATGTAGGATTATTTGTAGATCCTTACACATAGAAAAGTGCTTCTACTTCACATAACACAAATGTATGGTATTATTTAAGTGCTTGTTAATACGGATGATTAAACATTATCATTCAAACTCGTTCATTAAAAACATTCTTAGTTCATAACAACTGGTTGTTATGTACAAATATGAAATTAAAAAAATCCTACCTTAAATGTGAAGTGATCAGGGTGCCTATTTGGGAGGTGTTCAGGTTTAGAAGGCAGTTACAGAGTGCATTCGTCCCCAGTCCTTTTAGAATCGAGAGCTGAAGAGCTATAAGTTCTGCTTGCTTTGTAGACTGCATGGCCTTCATCAGTTTTTCCCCTTGTAAATGGTATTCAGCAGCATGGATGTAGTTTTGCATCGCCTACAAAAACCAAATTTAATAAATTTTATTTTAGAAAAATTATAGCTGTTTTATCTTCTTTTAGACGTCTCCTTACCTTATTTAAAGTGATTTTTGTTCCATCCGAATTACTCAAAAGTACAAACATTTCGTTATCGGGATTGAGACCGTTATTTTGCATTTCCAACTTGGAAATAGCAATCAGATTTTTGATGAGGCCCTGAGCTTCCTCTTCCCATAACTGAGCAATTTCTGAATATAATGTAAAATGTAACGCAACCATTCTGTACAATTCTCTATTTTCGGGACAGTATTTTTTCAGATATTCCAGCAAAGCTATTTTAAGACCGTTATCCTTTCTATTTCCTTTTCTTAATAAAAATTCGAAATGGTCATTTTCTTTTAAAATTTGAAATATGTAGCTCATCTCGGTGTATCTTCCTACGCCAGTTAGAAGTCTTACAATTAACTTCCAACTTTTAATTTCAAGAAGCATTGAAATGACCTTTTTACTTTTTCTAAGTATCACTGAAATTCCTTCCATGTTACAGTCTGCCGTGAAGCAATCATGTGAGCGTATCAAGAGTTCTATAATCATTTGGAATTCGCGGATTTTAAATTCGCCGTCGTCGATATTTTGAGCTTTATATAATGCACTAGTATAAGAATATAATTTTGCACCTAACGTAGATGAGGTATTTTCTGGCAAAAACTGCAATATAAGTGGGAAATCTCTATCCAAGTCCAAGTCCCACAAGACTGTCCCTTCAATTTTCGCTTTGGTAAAGATATCGATTGCTGTAATCACTTCTTCACACACAAAATCAGCCACCTAATAAAAATTACCAACTTATACTCAAACGAACAAGAATAGATTTCATTGAAAAGTAAGTACCTATGTATAATTCTAGTACTCCGTTCAATGAGACGGTAGAGCAACTAAATTTTTATGGATTAGTCTCACATCGATTGTGAGCGTTTTTGTGTTTGTGGAAATGATACAAATATAAACATTGTTGTGTGGTCAGCTTTTAATAGAAAAAAATGAATCGGTGATGATGATTACTCAAAAAGCCAATAAAGAACAAAAAACTTGGTTTATTGAGTGAAAAAAATGTTCTTTATTGACAAAACTGTCTGTAAATTTCAAAAATCACCTTGCTTTTGTGTTTAGACCTCTTTTTGATTGAACTTACTTTTAAAATTTACTTTTTAAACAACCTACCCACGTAATAAATAAACCCATACCTTTTCTTTAGACCATTTCCAAACAGTGATAAAATCGTGTATAACTTGTAATTTATTTCTGCAGCCTTCCTTCAAACTTGTTTTAAGAAGTTCGATAGGTTGTTTACATTCTAACACTTGCTGATATCTTCTACCAATGTTCATGCTTATTCTGAAGGTCAGGAACACCTTCTGAGCCAAATCAAACCCATGTTTCACCCTCTCCGACAAAATTTCGAGTATCTTTACCGTGTCATTACCAGGGACTTCAAAGTCCTCCATATGCATTGTAGAACTAAACCATCCTACAGATTAAAAAAAAAAGATAAAAAAGAGGAATATTAAAACTTTTTATTTATTGTACATACCTGATCCAATTTTGGAAAGTTGAAAAGATTTGTATGTTCTTGTTCCACGTTGACTGAATTTCCTTAGGTGTGCTGCTTTATTAACCAAAAGCCTTTGTTCTACATTAAGTTGTGAAGGGATTAACAGACCTTCAGCCAATTTTAAACAGAGCGTCAATATTGTTAAATCTTCATGTTTATGTCCAAACATTTTAGATAATTTTAAAGCTTCAGTAAACTTCCCAGAGTTCAATAAAGATTCTATAATTGTATCGATATAACTTTTGTCAGTCTGTGTAAGAGTGTTTAACTCGTCTTCAGAAAAAGAAATATTAAGAAGCTCTTGCTGTATGTGAGAATAAAGGAAATATTGTGATTCAGAAAAGTAAGGAAATTGGAAGTCGTAATTTTTTAAATGTAAAACAGAAATCCACATTTTTTTTTCAATAACATTAGCGTTGCTCAAATGATTTGTTTTAGCCCACTCAAGAGCAACGTTCAAGATTTTGTATTTTTCAATTTCAGTCTCCACTTTTTCACAACATTTTTCCAATGCACTAAGCACCTTTTCTTTTTCACTTACATTAGCAAATTCCTTTAAACTACGGCTCCAAAAATCATCATCTTGATGTCTTTTTTCAAATTCAACTTCCCATTTTTGAAGTATAACATGATCAAAAGTAATGCCTTCAATACAGCCAATTTCAAAAGCTACATTATAGAACTTTTTATTTATAAGTTCGTCTATGTAATTTCTAATAAACATTTTTCTTGTTTCTTGCCAGAAAAGGTCGCAAAATTTCGGTCTAATATTGCACTTGTTCTTACAAATACTTTTCACCATATTCAATGTTTTCTCGAAATAATCCATAGATATAGGCAGATATTCTGATACGTTGAATTTGATTAAGAGCTCTAAAAGTTGCGTTTGCTGGTACGAAGATTTTAAAATATCATCAAAAGTAGCTGCTAAAAGTGAAACAGCTACATTTTCGATCCACTGTTTATTGTCAATATAAGATAAATCGCGATCTATGTCCATTTCAATATAACTATTCTTTAAAGTTTTCAGTTTTGATTTAAAACATTCCAATTTCTCATGAATAAAAGATTCACTGAAATCGTTTTTTGCACAATTGACAAGTACCTCAAGGAATGGCGTCAGTGGATTTTCCTATTAATTAAAACAGACAACATTTTTTTTGTAAATTAAAACATCTTATGGACTCACCGGTAAAAATATTTGAAAACTTTCCAATAGCGTCAAAAAATAATTGTCTTGCTGCACTTTGACAAGCATATTTTGCACCAATTTCGAATCGTAAATAACGTCTTCAGCTGAGGTGCATTTTGTATCCAAGTTGCTGCTTACTGATAACCAGGTTAACCAATTAGTTAAAACGGAGTCAGGCTAAAAATACAACTAATTATTTTGCTTTAAATACTATCTTTATATTACTGCATAAATAATATTCTGATAATTAAAAAAGGTCCGTTGTAGCACATAAATAACGTGTTGTATGACTAATTAAAACAAGGACAACTCGTTATTTAATTCCGATAACTAAAAATTACGGCTCCATTTAATATTTTAATAAAATGATCTATTTAATGTAATTACAATAACTTACCTCATAACTTGTTGCAAAAATAGCTAAAAGTGGACATTTAAAGAAATAACAGGCATGTAGCAGCATTTTTGGCGGATCAGTACTATTATGGCATTTTACCAGCACCTTTAATAGATCAATTTGCTCTCCTTGGAGTGTCATTTCAGTCTCATATTCGGAAATACTACTGGAACCAGAAGAAGTCTCTGCACTCGAGGTTTGAGACATAAAACTTGTACTGGAATAACCCTGATCGGCAGGAGCATTGTAATTATCGATAGTTTTTCGTACTCCAATTCGAGATAAGAAAACATTTCTTGAATTTCTCTCCCTCATGAGAGATGTTTTTGGGTCCTCTACTTTTATGTCATTAAAAAGAGCATGCTGTAGGTGTTCTGATAAGGCAGTGTTTTTGAACTTTACACATACTTTATATATTTGGCTCTCAGGGTAATTGAAGTACTGTACAAAAATAAGAAACGCTAACCAATGATTGTTTTCGGCTAGTTTTACCAGTATCTCTTCAGGATATTTTGTCTCGTGATATTTAGCAAAGTTTATAAGCACCTTGTACTTTTTTAAAACGTCCACAAAATTGTAAACATTAAAGCACTCCAATAAGTTAATTATATCGGAGCTGTATAAGTTTTCAATGTCTTTGATAACATCCTCTGGGGCAAGATTGAATAAGAGTCGACCTTTAGAATCGCATTCTAAGCCCAATAAGTTGCCTATTTGTATGTGATTTCGCAATTTGTTACAATCTTCACCAATCATTCTTAAAAAAGCTATGCAACTCGCAGTTAATTTTGGTTTCTTGTAGTTTTTATATGCGAATTTTTCTATTTTTTTGATAGCTGCTTCGTTGGTAACGGAAGTGGTGTAAAACTTTAATGCAGCAATGCTAGGTCTCTCTTGCCGTATATACGTTAAAAAATTAACTTTTTTATTGTAAGTGTAATCAAGAAAAGAAGGATGAGAATTGAATGTAGGAAATGACGATTCGTTTGAAAAACGAAAATAAAAAATGGTTTTGACATTCATATTGGCATGTTTTTCTAATAGATCATAAAGTGTTAAAGTAATACTGCTTTCTGTATTAATTTTTTCCACTAACTTTTTTACAATTGGTAACTTTTCCACTGCCTTTTCCAAAAAATTAAAATTTATTTCAAAATTGTGAAGGTATTCTGATTTGTTTTCTTTAATTGGTAACAATAAATCCTTATCGTTGAATAATACAAGAGAAAGAAATATTAAAGGATTTTCAATAAAATAAGACTGTAAATCACCATTAGACAAGAGCTTAGCAAAATCAAAAATATTTTTAATAAAATTATTATCGTTTCTAAAATTGGTTGCTAGATATTTTGTACTAATAATTACGTTTAAATGTTCAGAATTAAAATTATCATAATCAAAAGATTGTGTGTCTATTTGATTTAGGATTGTGTTAAGGGGAATGTAATATTTATATTCTAAACAATGTTTAGTAAATGAATTCAGGAAATGATTAATCTGACTTTTCTTCATTAAATCATACAATTTTGAAATGCCAGTTGTGTTAATAATTCGCCGAATTAAAGAAACTACGTCGCTTAGTTCTTTTGAACTAAACATGCCAAATTTGCACAACTCATTCAGTATAAAATCTCTAATATCGTTTTCGATATTAATGCTGTTTTCACTTAATAAATCTATCATTTCTTTGCTGACTGTGTGTGTTTTAAATAGTTCTCTCAATGTGGCTTTTTGGTCATTGGTTACGTTTTCTAAATCACAGCCTATATCTTCATTTTTAGAAAAACTTAAATCAATCCAGAATTTCAATAAACTTTTGCTATTATTTTTTAATAAAAATTCCCACATTATTTCTTTTTCTAGGTAAGGTTTTAATTGAAAATCTATAAACAAAAAGGAATACTTTAGGATATTATAATAACTTCAAAACTAAAAAACTGATAAACTCGATTTAAAGTAATTTAACCTACCAATAGTAATAATTATAAACTTTTTTAAAATTTTACTAGTGCCACATTAATAATGATTATAAAAGTGAAATTTAATTTAAGAAACAGTTTATTGACTAATATAATCATTTGACTACACCCTAACACAGTAGCTTCTTCTTTTGGAATAATTACTCAAAAATTTGAAGAAGTTACTGTTTCAAATGATCATAGTGGTCAATATACTTACCAGTATCTTTTAGTAACACAAAGATTATGTTTATTATCATAATCTTTATAAATAAAATAGCTAAACTTACCAAAAGTCAAAAAGAAGAGTTTTGTACCAACTTCACACCTCCAACTATGGTCCTTTTTGTTAATTTCTGAAAATGTTTGTATATAATTTTCTTCCTGGCTAAGAATATTGCTATTGTTTTCAATTGCTTTCAATAAATTCCATGTCACAATAAAATTCTCAGGCATCTTGCTTATTTTACACAAATGATCGCCAATATAATCTCTCAAGTCCTTTTTGTCAGTTTCCACAAAGATCTGAGTCATCTCCAAGATTGGATCTAATTTCATATTGTTTAAAATGTGAGATGCTCTGAATATCTGTTTTCTATTGAGAAGCTCATGTATCCAAAGATTAACCTACAAAGTGAGCAAAAAATATTTATATATTAATCAATTATACAATTAAAAAGGCTGCAAAGTTGATGTTATACTTCACAATATCTACATATTTTATAACAAACAGGTAGATGTTTTGGTTTTGTAAAGTAAACCATTTCAAAAAATAAGAGAATTATGATAAAAAATACAAAATTGTGAATCTTTAGGCAATTAAGCAATATCAAAAGCAACTTAAAATACTCTAATTAATTATAAAAACATATGATCAACGTACTTAATATATTTTTTTCATTTTCAGGCCTCATCATTTACTTACTTCTTGATTAAAAATTGTCTGTGCCTTCTCATATATTATATGATTTCGTGTAGCCAAAAATTTAACTGCCAGAAGAACATGAACCCCTTTAACAGCAGCCTCCCTGACAACTTCTCGGTCTCCCATTTCACACCAGCCACTCCAAACTCTTTGCTCTTCTTTTGTGGTTCCAGGAGGAAAAGGGACATCCTAATGAACTAAATTAATTAAAAACTTAAAATAACAAATTGCGTATAAAGACATACTTTGTAAGAATAAGTTTGTTTTATTGACATAGTTGTCTGCACTTCTAATAAAAGCTTGTGTCTTTAAAATGATTCATTTTGATTAAAATTACTATTTAATACTGTTATATTATGTCAACACGATAAGAACAGCTTTATCGAACAGTCATGAACAAAGATCATGTTTTTGTTTGGATTTATATAATATTCCATCAACATAAGGAAATAAAATTAGGTTATTTGGTTATTGTTATGATTTCTTCTTCAATGAAGTTTCTTTGTTTAATGTAACTACTGCAACTTCACGGTAATATAAATAAAATACAGGGTGAGTCACAAAAGTCAATTCGAAGTGTAATACACGTACAGTTCAAAATAACAGAAATATTTCAAATAAAAGTTGGGTAAAATTAAGTGTATAATAAAGTAGAAATAAATTCAAATATAGCAATATTCCGATTATACCGGAAGTGCACATTAATTTTGTAATTTTATATAATACACATTGTATATTATTGTATTTTTAAAAGAAAATAACGTTTGTTAGAGTGCCATTATATTTTTTCTCCTAATTTTTATTCCTACCGATATAGAATTTTGCCGTTATTGGTATCTAATACCAATATTTTTTTTAAATTTATCTCAACATTTAAATCTGCCCCTACTATTTATGTTTTTTATATAAAGCAAAGGAAATTCAGTAGATTATAACATTTATTCTCAAACCAAACTATATATATGTGTGTGTGTAGACGAAAAATGTTTGGATATTAAATAAGAAGCAATTAACATGACGAAAGTACATATTGCTTTGTGTTGATAACGGTAAAACATACGTAAATTTAATATGTAGGTAAGAGAAGATTATTGATTTACTATAGCTTGCTCAGTAGATACTTTTGAAAAATCATGTATTTTACGTTGTTTCTCATATTTGTATGTTTAAAAAACTTTGGAACTGGACAGATCACAGTTCCAAATCAATTTCAATTTCCCTATGGGGATCCCGTAGTTCCTTTCATAGGAGTAAGTTATTTTAAAAAGATTTATTTTACTTTTTAACTACAACAAATTGTAGATATTTGTGGCGATTGCATTTCCAGTTGAGATTAATAACGTGGATTTATTTTTTTCGGTTAATTTAGAAGCCAATTATATTTTACCATCAAATCAAACTAATTTCACCTATCCACCCACAGTTTCTAGTAGAAATTTTCCTACCATTTCGAGAATAGATGTATACAAGGCTTTGGAATTTAAATTAGAAGGGTACGTATACATAAAGGCAATGTTGTATTTCATAGGTACAATTTTTAGTTTTACATTTTTGTAGACATGGATATTCAGGTCAAGAATGCCTTTTAAGAATGATTTGTGAATGTGCTGAAAAAAATTTGGATGGAAATGGAATTTTGGGTGATGTAATAAATGTCGTTTTAAGGTAAATTTTATGCAATATAGATCTAGATGAGGGTGAGGAGTTTTCGGTGGAGAAGAAAGAATACTAAACAAGTTTGCATAGATGAGGGTGGTCATGTAGGGGTGCAAAGTAAAGATTGGAAATGTTAATTGTAATAAAGAAAAGAGTAATGTCAGTAAAAGGGGGGAAATGTTGTAGGAGGGGTGGAGGCACAGGTAGTGGAGACGAAAATTTGAAAAATAAATTAATAAAATTTTTTTGGATGTTCTATTTTGTCGTTTCTGTAAGAACTTAGAAAAAACTTCATCCCTATATCTACAACTTAAAATATTTTTTTATAGTGTTCTACAAGATTATTGCTACCCTCTATACTCGTTTCCTCCCCTTCGATCGACGGTTCCTTCGTTCATTTGCTAAAGTAATATTTCCAATTTACACCTTTTCTACGCCCTCACGTCTCCGCTACCACTTACAAATACTTATTTAGTATTCCGACTCCTTTCCCTCTTTTTCCGAATGATAACACTTTACATTTTCTTTACTGTTTTTCATGTGTCATTTTCAGGCCCTCTTACAGTTTAAAAGAAAAAGGTTTATCAATATATGACGATGCGGAAAATTATGGAAAATCTAAGGAGCATTGTAAAAAATATCAGGACAAGTGTTCATTCAGTATTTTAAAGTTAATTACATGGTCTGATAAGTAGTATGTACGTAATTATAGTCTATTGATAAGTATAATACATGAACAATAAATGTATACGAATATTTTTTTTGTTATTTTGTTTATATATTTTTTTATAACTATTTATTGTAATGTAGAGGATTCACAACACACAGTCGAAAAGTATGATTTCGTATAATACTAGAAAAAAGTTTTAACTGGTACGAAAAGGTAAATAGTCTATAAAAATAAAAAATTGAATATTAGTAATAATAAAGTAAGATCACCTAGCGAAACCCTAACCTATTTTAAACTAATCATATAAAAAAACAGAGTAATATGTGTTACTAAAAATAATTTACAGGGTTCTTTAAACTGAACGGCACAATAAACGTTTTAGGGAAATTTTGTTGGTGTTATATATTATCAAGAATGATCTTTATTACTAAAATAATTTCAACTGTGGGCCATTTCCGGTTATATCAGAAGTTAATACAAATTTTGTTATTTTAAGCAGAATGATGTATTTTTATTTATTTTTATTATTTATTTTATATTATTTCCCTCCTCTAGGCCTCCGACCTCACACGCAGTAATAGGTATATAGTATATAAAAATACTTTTTCAGTGTTGTGATCATAAGTCACAGTATTGTACACAATAACCAAATATTTTTACTAAAAATATAGACACCTATCTTTTTTGTTGGTACAAATAATTAACACCTTTAGATTACTTGCAAATTGAGTAAATTTAAAGATTTTTGTTAGATGTACCGTTAAATGGAGCAAATAAATAGTCATATTTGTGAAAACTTGAATTAAACAACCAAAAGCCCTTTACATACAATAAAAAATGTGTTCTATGACCATAAAATTGATTTTATTTATCATTGTCGTTAGCTTAAATAGCTCAAATGGGGATATTGAAATTACAAACAAATTTCGGTTTCCTTTTGGCGATCCTCTTTTGCCTTACATTGGGGTAAGATAGTAATGCTATTTATAAGATACCTATATACTCAATTAGAATAAATTTCTTTTTAGTTATTTGTTGGGTTTGCTTTACCAATTGATCTTAAAAACATCGATCTATATTTCACTGTTAACATGGAAGCAGTTTATTACTTACCAACAAATGAAACAGAATTTTCATATCCACCGGATATATCAAGCCGCTCTATTTTTCCTATAACTAGATGGGATTTTTATAAAGCTATAGAAGCTAAATTACGAGGGTACTAATTAAAATCACGAATAGGCTTTTTCCTATTTTTTATTTTTATTTTTTATTTTGTATATTAGACTTGGATATCCCGGAGAAGACTGTCTTTTAAGAACAATTTGTGAAGCCTCTGAAATGCATTTAAGCCACAATGGAGTTTTAGGAGATTTACTTAACGTTGTTCTAAGGCATTTACCAAATTTGAAAAAAATTGAAAAGTAGGTACCGATTTTAATTTAATTTAATTTTAGGCCTTCGTTAAGTTTAATTGAAGAAAACATTACAACTTATTTGAAAGCGGAAAATTATGGGGAAGTTAAAAGGCACTGCAAAAAGTACAGTAAAAATTGTCCAGTAAGTATTTTAGGACAAATTTCTTGGATAGAGGATATTTGATTAAAATTAAAATGGCATTGAACTAATATTACGTAAATATAAAAATATGTGTAATAATTACCTTTTTAATGCTAACCCCACTTTTTATATAATGGCCCTAAGTCCTAATAAACGATGTTAATATATACTGACTCAAATTATACACGTTTATAATAATTATGCACTTCTAATTCATTTTCACTTTCTCAAATTAATGATTTTAAGCACCTGGAGTATTAATTAATTATTATTTATTACTATTTTATGAAATATAAATAATAAACGAAGACAAATTCTAACAAAGTGGGAAACCTTCTTGAAATTAATAATGAAAATAGCTAAATGATAGTTGGCTACAGTTGCCTATGAGCTATGATTCATGTTATGAGTTTGGCCACACTGTGGTATTTGGTAATATGTGGTAATATTCTAATCTATGGTAATATTTGAGGACTATCAACTATCAGTTTTATAAACATTCGAAGAGGTTATAAATTTTATTAATTTTTAGTTTGTATATTATAATATTCAGTTTGTAATAAAAATTAATTAAATATGTCAGAAGAAATGAGTAAACCCTCTTGCCAATTTATTTTTAAAAAGCGTAACATTAAAGCGAGAGGTTCCAGAAAAAGACAAGATACTTCAGAATCAGGTAATGTAAACCCCCACGTTTTTGTAGACAACTATTGTATACTAAAAATAAAATACGTTCCAGAAAATAGCGAAGAGGAACCTGAAAATAACGTTGTGAAACCGTTATCAAGAAAAAGAAAAGTAAATTTAAATATTCAGAGCACAACTGATACCAAGAAAAAGAAAGATGATACTAAAGAATCATTGAGTGATAGTGATGAAAGTGATGAAGCAGTTTCAGTAAATTACAAATCAAACCGATCTGCAATGCCAAGTGGACCATCTGATCAGTTAGCTACAGCTATTTTAGTAATTAAATTAAATAACTAAAATAGTTGCAACTATAATTTTATAATTTTTTAGGAAACAGAAACTGAAAAAGACCGAGATGCCCAAGCAATCTTTGAAAAACGACTTGAAATTAATAAAGAACTTGAAGGACAGGCAGATGACAAAGTGTACAGAGGATTAAATAATTATGCTCAATATTATAAACCTAAGGACACTGCTGCAGGAAATGCAAGTTCAGGTAATAACTGCTTCAATTCATGATAATATAAATAATTAGGAACATATTAAAAACGTAATCTAATTATAGGGTTAGTTAGAAAAGGCCCTATTAGAGCACCAGCCAACTTAAGGGCTACTGTTCGATGGGATTATCAACCTGATATTTGTAAAGATTACAAAGAAACAGGATATTGTGGATTTGGAGACAGTTGTAAATTTTTGCATGACAGAAGTGATTATAAACATGGTTGGCAACTGGAAAGAGAATGGGCTTCTGGTGAATATGGACATGAAAGTGATGATGACAAAAAATACGAAATTGATTTTGATAAAGAAGATTTGCCTTTCAAATGTTACATTTGCCGAAAGAGTTTTATTCATCCAATTGTCACAAAGTAAATAAGCAAAATATCTATATTAAGTTGTTGCATAATAAATTAAAATTATTTTTACTTTTTTTCAGATGTAAACACTACTTTTGTGAGAGTTGTGTGCTAAACAGATATAAGAAGACATCTAGGTGTGCTATTTGTTCTGCTCAAACAAACGGAATTTTTAATCCTGCAAAAGAATTAATTGCTAAGCTTAAACGCCTAGAAGAAGAAGAAGAAGAAGGAGAAAAAAATAATTCAGATTCTGACTCTGACTAATTGTATTTAAGTACAAAAAAAAACTTAATTAAATACGATATATATAAGACATGAAAGTAGACGTAATTTTTAGAATTTATCAAGTTTTACTTAATTTGTTGTTACGAATCACTGAGTTTAAGAATATACAATAATATTTACCATATAATACAACTTTCTCAATTTAACTGATTTTTAGTTGTTTATTATATGATATATGCGATAATGAATTTGTTCATTACTTGTTGAAACATTTTTTAATAATGTGATGAGTAATAAAAACACTTGGATAGTTTGTTTCACCAATTATGCCGTAATACCCTCATTGAAGAGTACCTGTATTATAAAGCTTTGGTTACAATATTGTGTACTTCTGTAACTACCTTCAAAAAATTTCAAGTAGATTTAGTTATTAATCTAGGAATAGCATTTATTGACAACATATTGTATTTTTCGATTTAAGAGAAATTTTGTGTTTTCCATATATTTTTCGAAATTGTATTCAATTTTATACACATTGTGTTGTCTTTAAAAAATGGGGATGTAGCAAAAACATGTTATTCGTAGAAAGAAACTAGTGAAAAAATTTACCCATATTTTTTTTATTTTTGAATTAATGTGCTAATTAATAAATCGACCGAACAAGAATTTGTAGGTGTACAATTTTTGATACAACCCCAAAATACTTGTGAGTTAAAAATGTGTATATTGCGTGCTACGAAGAAAATCTGATATAAAAAAAAAAATGGTTGTTGCAAAATTCCAATTCAACTTTATGAAAATGAATGAAATTAAAAATGTGGTATTCTGCATTCATTAAAAAAGAATGCGAGACGACTGGATACACGGTTTACAAATGCGTATCTAAACGTATGCCATAAATTTGCATTTTAGTGAAATTTTTGCTCAAAAATGTTTGAATTCTTGCAGACGAAATGTGCAAAAAAAATCCAAAATGGCTAAAAAATAACTTGACAATCACATTATTAAATTAAAATTCTAAAATATCTATACTGTAAATTAATTGATTTAATGATCTTGTAATTATTCAAAAAAGAGATTACATACATTAAAAAAGCAAAAGTATTTCAAATAAAACGAAACAAGCAAGGGAGCGTCATTTATAATTTTATTCAATAATAACGAGTCCTTCGGCAAGAATACCTTTAGATTTTATTCTTTAAGACATCATTTTACTAACAAACAGGTTCTGATAAAACAAGTCTTTTAAATTCTTGTACAATGATACACTTTCATCGTTTATACCTCGTCTACCTTGTGCAAGAGACCGAAACACAACTAGAAAAGAGAAAGAAAGATAATATTACAATTAATAAGTGAAAGTAATAATTTGCTACCACCTCCAAACTGCTTAAAGTTTTGTTCTTATTTTATCAAGAACTTGTCCGTAACAGACAAAGAATTTACAACAGTAATTCGCTTCAGCTAACGAAAAAATAACGGTGAATGGTACTGTGCGGTAGTTTTAAGTACGTGATAGTTCACATCAAAATAATTCTTTTTTTTATTTAATAAAAGTACGTGAAAATATGTCTTATCGAAACAATATGGGGTGGAATAGAGTATTATCAGTGTTGTTATGTGCTACTATTTACAGTTTACAGCACATCGAAGCTTATACAGGTATTACTTTATAAATACTTTTATAATACAAACAAGCGTAAAAAGTTCAACAAAACACTGACCTATCCGAAGCAGTTATGTGCTAAGTACCTATACAAGGTTTTATATAAGAATTGAAACTATTTATAGATAAAAAAGAAATATTTATATTTTTGTTATTTAGTAATAAATTATTTAAATTGTATTAATGTTATTTTAGCCCCAAAACATGGCAAGGTTGTGGTGTGCTATATAGGAACATGGGCAGTATATAGACCTGATAAAGGTTCATTTTCGATCGATCATATTGACCCTACAGTTTGTACGCATCTTATTTATGCATTTGCTGGATTAGATGTAGCCAAAGATAGCATTAAATCTCTGGGTAAGTATTTTCACAAAATACTGTACATATCAAAAAAATATCGGGGTTAAATGCGTACAGTACGCTACAAAATTAATGAATTTACTATTATTTATGTAGATGCATGGCAAGATTTAACCGATAATTACGGAAAAGGTGGATATAAAAGAATGACAAACGTTAAAAATTTTTATCCACACATAAAAGTTTCTCTAGCAATTGGAGGATGGAACGAAGGTTCAGCTAATTATTCAGCGTTAGTTAAAAGTGCCCAAAGAAGGTCTAGATTTATTAGTAGCGTTATAGATTTTTTAAGGTATTTTTAAAATTATTAGTTTAATTATATTAAATTGCCAATTACCAATCAAATTTTTCATTTACTACATAGGAAATACAAGTTCGATGGTTTAGATCTTGACTGGGAATTCCCCGGAAAACGAGGTGGAGACCAAGAAGATAAACACAACTTTTTACTTCTTGTAAAAGTAAATACACAAATAAAATTAATTAGCTTATTGAATCGGACTTATTTTCAAAAATAAAACTGTTGTTATATTTTAGGAATTAAAAGCGGCATTCAGGAAACATAATTTGCTATTAACAGCTGCCATTGGGGCCGGTAAAGACACCATCGATGTTGCTTATGATGTAGGAGGTATATCGAATTATTTGGATTATATTCACGTTATGTGTTATGATTATCATGGGGCCTGGGACGGAAAAACTGGCCCAAATGCCCCTCTGAGAAGCAATGATTATAATGACACATATACTGTCGTAAGTACCTACATAATTAATAGCGTTACTTAGAAAGGTAACTATCACTTGTACCGTTTTAGGAATACTCCATTAAATATCTAATTAAATTGGGAGCAGCTAGAGAAAAATTAGTTCTCGGTGTTCCTTTATATGGAAGAACTTTTTTGACCCCAGAACCATGGCCTATGGATTCCCACGAAGAACCGAAATTTGGCGCGGTGGCGAGAAGTTTTGGATTCCAGGGGCCGTTTACAAAAGAAAATGGATTTATGGGTTACAACGAGGTGTCTATATATTTGCTTCTCTTATTAGAATTAAACTCGTAAACATATTTTTTTCCTTTAGATTTGTTTAGAACTCCAAAACACAACAGCTAATTGGAAGACATTTTGGGACGAAGATTCGCAAACGCCATTGATTGTTAGTGAAGATAAAGTTATTTCTTTTGATAATGAAAGATCGATCGTGGCAAAAGTAAGATTTGCTATTAGAGAAGGTTTGGGAGGCATCATGGTTTGGTCCATGGACACAGATGACTTCCATGGCGATTGCTCGGTGGAAAAATTTCCACTTATGAGGACCATTAATAAAGCGATTGAAATTTCTATTCGAGAAGAGGAAGAAAACCGTAAAAATGAAATTCCTAATGATAAAAACGAAAACAATGAAGCTTCTTGTACTTTATGTGAAAAAAACTGTGTTCTTAGTGTTATATTGTTGGGTTGTGTTTTAAATAAAATGCTAAACTTATAAAATAAGTATTTTAAATTATATTTTGCAAATTATTTTGGTAGTAACAGATATTATTGATAGATAAATAAATGGATACAAGTTATAATTTCTTTGCTCCCAATTTGAAGTGCGGGTGTTCCGGCACTGGAACGTTACAACACATGCTGCCAACGTGCCATGTTATCTTGGTTATCTTTTATTCATTTAAAACTATAATAAATACGTTTTTTATTTCAAATTTATAAAAAAAGTATTACAAAGTAATAGAAAATTAATTTTAGGATGAAAATCGTTACTTTTTAATTATATTTATTATAGTTTTTGGAATTACTAGTGGGAATTTAAGGACCATCCCCATCAAAATTCCCTGGTATTAAATTACTTGTACTTGTTTTATCTGTCATTTGTTAGCAGTTCGGCCAAGTGTCAGTAAATTTTATAACACGTGAAATTGTACAACATTTCTATAAAAGTAACAGAAAAATTGTGATTATATTCTTATTACGAATTTTGTTTTGTGAAATTTTGTAAAATGGCAGATTTAGATGACTTTTTCGCTAAAAAGGATCGTAAAAAGTCCAAAGGTAAAAAATTTGCAACAACTGAAGAAGTTGCTAAAAAGTTAGAAGATACTTCGAAGAAAACTGATAAACCAACAAAGAAAGAACGTCCTCAGGAGGGTGAAGATGCTGGAGCTCCAGTTGGGGTGAGTTAAATACAACATACTTTGTATTTTTTTTTATTTAATAACAAAAAGTAGTCGGCCATATTTAATTTTTTTTATTCTTTAGGATCAAGATGAATGGAAGGAATTTGAAGAAGAGAAAAAAGATTATTCTGGTCTTAAAATAGGAAATCTAACTATTAATTCCCAGGAAGGTTCCAGTGGCAATTCAGAGAGCACTTCAGAGCAAAGATCTGGCGAAGAGGGTGGTGGTGAATCTGAAAGAAGAACTGGACCATGGAAGCAAATATCTGCTCAACATGCAGAACAAGAGGAGAAGAAAGAGAAAAAACCTGAACCTGTGAGTCAGCCGGCTCCTACAAGTACACCAGGTGCATATGTACCACCTAGTATGAGAAATCAGCCACCTCAGCAAACACTGCAACCCTCACGTTTGAAAAGTAAAACAGCCCCTGATATTCATAATGAAGACTTTTTTCCTAGCCTATCAAGTACAAAAACAGATAGAAAGTAAGTATTTATAATAATCTGCAAGGCCTAAGTAAGTATTTATAATAATCTGCAAGGCCTGATGGCTATAGTTCTCCTGAAGGATCATTTAGATAGTTTGAGATGTTCCTTTAACTTGTATCAAGCTGGCAGGTCCATATAATATTTGAATAGTATCTAGTAATTTTTATAATGGTTTAAATATTTATTTATTTGTATAGACTGTTAACTGTTTGAGAAGTTATCCATGTAGTTTTAAACTCTTAATGTATCTGTTTCTTGTTTGTCCACAGTTCAGATTATTGATTATAATTTATGCTTTTATTTAGTTATGTTTCTAGTAATTGAATTATATCTGTCCTATAAATTAAAATTTAAAGCCATAAATTTATTCGTTTCCTAAATTAGCAATATTTTCAAAAATTTATATGCATATAGGCCCTTTATTGTTTAGGAGCTGCCAACATAGGATACATTTTCTTTAAAAGTAGCCATGGATGGTTAATATATCCCATAAGTAATTATATGAGCTGGAATTATTTATTAAATATCTTGTTTTCCAGAATTCGCAATGAAGGTTCTTTCGAGGTAGTTTCCCATAACAAGTCTAGTTCAATTCGACAAGCTGAACAATCAAAGATTTCCAGTACCCAAGGGCCTAAATTGAACCTTGGTAACCGTTACAATAGTCTAAGCAATGACAGCTAGTATTAAAAAGGGGAAATAAATTTACTTTAAGATGTGTAGTGTCATGTGGAACAGACTGTTTATGTTTCTTAACAAATGTTTCTAATTGTGATCATTAGATTATTGGAAAAAGCAGTACTGTTACGATACAAAAAATAAGGTGGAAAATGTTGAATTTATTTGAACGTAATTTTTTTGCTTCCGTAATTTTATTTTTTTTGTCATTAATGCAACATATTTTGTTATCAAATATACTATTGAAATACATTTTGTGACATTGCGTTTTCTTTAATAAAGTAATATTATCTTGAAGGAAAAGTTTCAGTTTCTTAATTTTTTCCATCTTAACTAAAAGTGAAAATGTAGATGAGCGTCAATTATTAGCAATATAGACACAATCATTTTCTTTTGGGTGATTTGTGTGTTATTAAAAGCAGTTATTCTGATATTGTTCATATGTATTTATATATTAACACTATAATTTTTGTATTTTGTTCTGTAACTTTGTAGTACACATAAGGTTCCTAAAGTTATTCATCTGGGGAATCCTCGGATAGCGAACCAACAAGTCGCCACCGATTAAATAATGTATTAAGGAATGTTTATTTTGTTAATTCAGATCTTCTAAAGTCGAATGGTCGCTACAAATGAAGTAATAATTTCAATTACAATTACCTAAGTCATAATTATTTGTTACGGTTTTACCTGGTTACATATTCCAAGCCGTGACTCCCGTTACTTGAATAATTATCGTACATTGGATTATTTAACAATTCTGGTTTAAATTTTTTTATGAAGTAAATCCATACCTTTAGTATTTTATTATCTCCATCTAGACTTCGGACATTTCGTTCTTCTCTTTCGTAAAAATCAGGATGTTCTTCCAAAATATCTAAATTTTTTAAAACCTTTTCGTCTACTTCGTACACTTCGCCTTTAACAAAATATCCCTTTCCTTTTATAAACAAAAAAAAGTAATAAACGTAAACATATTAGTATAAATATATTTAATATTTTTTCACCTGGAGCATGTAAAATAAAGGGAATGTTATATTTCGTAGCAATAATCAGAGGGTACTTTTCAGTAGTTTCCGCTCTACACAAAAATTTGTGGTACCCGCTTTCATCTTTTGAAAACCAACCATGATTTGGTTCTCCGTTTTTAAGAGTGCCATAAACAAATACTTTTGTAATTTGTGACATACTTTTAGGTCCTTCTAATCTGGTTATTAACTTTTGAACAGCGTCAAAGATTACAATATTTTTCTAAAAGCCTTTTGGTAAAATTATCAGTTACGCCTTTGGTGGGTATAGGCAAAAGCAACAGTTATGCTTGTATGCATGTATATATATATATTTATATGAATGAATGAGAATGTATTGGTTGAAATGTAGGAATGAAATTTTAAGTAGGTAACTACGTTTGTAATAATTATTTCAAATAATTTAAATACTTCCGTTTTTTACAAACCTAGAAATAATAATACAACCGAACATTTATGTATTTTTTAACGTTGTCGTAAATGTCGGATCAGATGTTTTATTGTATTTTAGTTAAAACCCTAACGTAACTTTGAGTCATTGACATACCACCACCAACATTAAAGCATGCAGTACAGTCGTCGGGTGTGGTGCGATTATTTTGATGGTTTAAAATAATATTTTGAAATAAACAATATAATTAAAAGTTATTAAGACTTTTTTACGTAAAATCGGTGAGTTAATAACATGTCATTTCAATGTTTCACGTACACTACTGTACTACTTGTTGAATGCATGCTCACCAATTTATTGTTTTTAATCATTTTGAACTGTATACACTTATCAAATATTTAAAAAAAGATAACACTCGTTTTAAATTTTATTTTATTTAATTTAATTATTTTTGATTGAAGTTCAACAAGCTTATATATGTAGGTAGGTACTGTCGTCATAATTTAATTCAAATCGATTTCCTACTGTTTGATCTATTTTTTTTCAAACTGGAGCTTGTTAAAGTTCTAGTCGTTGTAAACGATTTCGTGAACTTGTGATAAATTATTTCTATAATTTCTTTTAATTTATCAACACAATCAGGATATCCTTCTAGTACAATACTCGAAAGCCCTTCTTCTTTATTTAGTATAACAGTATCCTGATAAATCAAGGTGTTTATAATATCTTGAATACCGTCTCTTGTAATTTTATTATCTAAAAAAAATTATTTAATGATGCCTTATTATCATTACCACGTTCGATTTAATAAAAAAGTTATTGATATACAGTGTTGGTCAAAAAAATAGGACACGTTTTAACGTGGGGGACATTTGTTATTATAGGTACTTTTAAAAAAATTAGAAACGAGCCTAATATTATACTTTCATTAGTTAACATTGTGAACAAAAACCTTAATATATATATGTATTATTTCGGTGCATATTTTACTGTAGAATATATCGTTGTTTGAATATTCATATCGGATCTAATAATATAATCATCAAAGGTCGTTAACCCTTATTATGACTAAATTATTGACGACAAAGTCACATTAGGTGTGTTCGTAATATAAGAAAAATATTCACTGATTAGGGTTATTAATGTCCGCAAATATAAAGGGTTGGGGGAGATTATTGATTATGTGAAGATTTCTATCGTGGTAACATACGTTTATGAGACTAATTTTTGTTATTTTTCTATTTCTTATAATATATGTATACGTATAAGTTAAAAAAAGGTATCTTCGTTGTCATAATATGAAATATATCATTAATAATGGGAAAAGTGCCAAAAATATTGTTTTATTATTAGATTTAGTTTAATCATGAAATATTGAAATAAACACTTTGAAGGAACAATCTTTTAGAGAGCTTAATAAATTTACCATAATTATTGATTCTCCTTTAATTTCTAATACAGTATTAAAATCAAAGCTTTAAAGAGTTAAATTTTTCTTAATACTGTAAAACCCAACATCCGAAGTTTCGCTTATTGAGATGTAGATAAGACTTTTTCAAGGATAGGTTTAAAAGTTAGTAATTATTTAATTGTGTATAGAAGACTAATTATTGTCTCACATGCATGCTGATCTTAATAAAAACACTCTCAAATAAACCCCAGCACAGTAAACACATTTCGAAGTATATAATAAATAAATAGTTAGCCACGTGCTTTTTAACTACATACTTATTTGTCTATTATTTTAAAGTGTGTTTTTATGCTACTGTGATGGGGTATATTGAAGACTGTTAACATTTTTGAATGTTCTGACAACCTGTAATTATTCAAAACATTCTTTAACATTTTTAAACATTCTAAATCTTTTTAGAAAGATGTTGAAGATTCTGGGATATTTTCGAATATTCCAAATTATTCTAGAATGGTATAAAACATTTTTTTACTTCTTAGAACATCTTTAAACACTGGAATATTATCGAAAAATCTTGGACATTCCAGGAAATTTTAGAATTTTTTAGAAAATTGTAATACAGTACTGCCATTCTTTTATTCACCAAATGCTGCTCAAAACACTTTCGACTTCACTTGTACAAAATCTAATGTTTTAGACAAATATAAATGCATCTTATCACCCATTTTTGCCACCCACGCCCACTCACTTCTATTCACTGATACCAAATTCTCTTATTATCGAAGAGAGACTAAGGCCCTACCACTACCACCGGGAGTGGGGTCGAAGTCATGGAAAAATGTGAGGTTTCACAAAAAATGGTCATTATTTTGATTTCGATGATTTTTTAATTTACTAACAGATAGGGGGAGGCATTTTGGTACTTTTATTGCCCCTTGTCCTTTATTTACTTACGTACTTACATGATAAATTTAAATGAACAAGAGTGAGATTTCCCATACAAAATATTTCTAACTCAGACGGTTGTGAGTCTTTTACAAATGGGTGGAGATCTTTTCCTAGCATTTTTTCAAATTCTTCGTTCAATCTTTTACTACTTGCAGAAGGAGGGGTAGAAAACTTTCTACTACTTGATGCACTAATAGATCGTTTTTTCATTATACTTGAAGTCTTGCCTATAACAATTATTTCAAGTAAATAAAGTAATAAAACAAGTTATTTGGTCAATTATTGGTTAACCTTTTAATAACTTCGAAGTGCTTTCTTTAAATTTACTTGAACTTTTTTTTGATCTGCTAGTTGTAATTTCAACAGAAGTAGATTCTGGACTCATCAGTCCTCTCAGCAGCTGTAAATAGTTTTTATTAATTTTATCCATTTAATAAACGGTATACAAACTTTCTAGCAATTAGATAATAAACATAACGTGTTATGTTGGAAATTAGAAATACTTTTCGTACATCCGGTTTAACTATCACAAAGAAACCCTACATGAAGCTTTTATTCATTAAACGCCTCTTGAATAATAAACAACTGCTGTTTAGTTAATTAAGTTGTTATTTAGCATTTGTATTTGGCTTCAACAGTTTCGTTACGGCCATGTGATGTGAAATAAGTAAAAATAACAGTTGTGGCTCTAAATATTTAAATAGCAAGGGTTAGTATTTTGGTTATATTTTATTAGGGTACATTAGATTAGGTTAGGTTAGGTTAAATACTTATCAGTAATCGTATATTATCCCTTTACTTATCATAATAAGTATTAATAATATTTTTTACCAAATCTCTTTTTTTGAATAAATAATCAAAAATCCTTTTTCTTCTTATATAAAGTTCGTCTTGTGAAAGACAAAACTTTTTCAGAGCTTCCATCATCACATTAACACCTTCGTCAGTTATCCAATTATCACACAAGTTCAAGCCTTTCAAATTTCTGTTAATTCGTAGCATTTTTGATAAATGCTTTGCACCATCTGATGATATTTTGTTACTGGACAGATTTAAATAGATTAAAGGGTTATCAAACGCTTGTAATACCCTAGCAATTTTTTCAACACCCGTATCGTTTATCTCACATAATTTCATAGACACGTATTCCAATCTGTTTTTCTTTAAAAGTTGGTGAAATGTTTGAAACTCGTTGGGATTCCCAGCTATGCTAAGTTCAGTAATATTTAAATTTTCTTTTAATATTTGTTTTAATAATAGAAATTGTTCATGCTTCAAACTGCAAAATTCTAATCTGTAATAAAGTAGAAAATTTTGAAGCATTTCAAAAATTAATAAACAATACATTTTCAAATTTAATTTGAGTAGAAGAGCTTTTGATTACATATAAATACATACAAACCGAGTAAACATAATAAAATTTTTGTATCGTTTTTTACATTTTCAAATTATCTAATTGGTAAATAATTATTAATTAAAACACTTACTTCAGAATTGTAACAGAACTGAAACTCTTCAACGCTTTACCCAATACTTCGATAAGTTTCGGTTGTAATTTTAAATATTTAACAATTATTTTTGTGAGATTTGTTTTAGTTTCAGCATTTTCGTATATAGTTAGGATTGTGTTGTAAATATTAGTTTGTTGAGAGCTTCTTCTTGATCTTCGGCTCTGTGATTAATAAATTAACTAATTAAAATGCTTAAGAAGAGGCATTTTACCTTATGGTTAAGTTAAATTGATTACAATTCTTAAATTTTTTAAATTCCTTTGCGTCGTGCAGTCGAGTAACAAATTTTTGTATTAAAAAATAATAAATGCATAGGAAATAATTACTGTACAAGGCTCAAAATACTGCCTAAGCTTCTTAAAGATGGTTCGTCCTGTAAGGCGGTAACATTTATGATGCTTGAAATATTTTCTTGATTGCACAGTGTTTGAAAATATAAATCGAAATCGTTTTCCCATATTGCACTGTAAGAAGTCTTGCTTTTTGAACTTTTTGATAGCCTTCCTCTTGAAAGTCGGCCGCCAGTAATAGACGAAGTGGGAGACTTCACCATTTCTTCTAATTTATTATTTTATAATAGACTAGACTGAATAGTATGTTTTATTAGATATATATGTATACATATAACACAACGACAGTCTATGTCAAAATAATTTTTTTAATTTTCAGGTGAGATGTTATTACTATTACTTGGATCAAGATAAGAAAATGTAATTTAGGAAAATGTGCTATGTGATCGTGACAAGTAGAAGTCTGCTATGGTTGCTGATAAGCATAGTGGCGATGTTATTGATGCTATCAGCCCTTACAAGCCCTTCGTGGATTTTGGCCCCGCCCAAAACGATTACAATTGGAAATCAAAGTATATCTTACAAATCTAGTCTTGGAGTATACACTCGATGTAAGCCAATGAAAGAACAGTTCGACTGTAGCACTTTAGCTGTGGAAGGCTTCAGAACGGACTCTAGCGTTTTTCCGAATGTCTGGAAGGCTGCAACAGTATTTTTAGCCTTCGGTATGTCCCCTCAAGATTAAAAGTATTTACATATTACGTAAGCAAATGCCCCATTAATACGAAAACCAGGCAAAGTCAGAGAATTTCTATTAGGTTACGCACTTAAATACATCATAATTATTATTGAATTAAATAATGGAAAACTTTATTTCTAAAATCAACATTATATTATATTCGTAATAGTTATTTTTTATCACCGTGGTAGGTTCTATAAGATCAGAAGCATTATGAAATTTTCTGGAACGCTTAAAATCTTTTACTTGATTCTAGAACCTTCCATAGGATTCCATAATATTCTGGAACCTTCTTGAAATTGTTAGAACATTTTCGAACCTTCTAGAAATTTCTAAAACCTTCTGGAAATTACTAGAACATTCTAAAAAATTCTAGCACATTCACGATGAGAATTTTAGAAGATTCTAAAACCTTTTGGAAATTTCTAGAACATTCTTTGAACCTTTTGGAAAATTTCATTTTATTCCCTCATACGAAATCTTCTGGGGTAATACCTCCATATTTTCAAAACCAACCTCTGTATCTCAAAACCGAAACTTTCTTTATTGAGGAGGGATAAATGGCTACAAAACCATATAACTCTCATGTGGCTGCGGAGCATTAGCATTGCACTCTTACTTTTATAATATACATATGTATGCTGATTATGGACTTTCCATTTTCCCGAATAATAATAATTTTTTTGAACTCAAGATTATCATTCGTCGTCTACTAATTATTTTACAGTTTAATCTTACATAATCTTTATGATCTCTTTTTTCCGGTCTCCATGTCAGTAAAAATACACCAAAGTTTTAATTAACTTTGCTGTTAGAAAATTTGTTATCAAACAGCTTTATGTTTAAATTAATTTCTCTGTTTGTAGGACTGACTATTATGTGCATAACGGTATTTTCTGGTATTGTAAGTTGCTGCTTCCAAAGTGTTTTTAAAAAAAGCATCTTTACGTTATCCGGAGCCACCCAAGCTGTTTCAGGTAATAAATAATAATTTTGTAAAATAAACTAACTAATAATCATTTATCGGTCTGTTTTCGTAGGTATTTTTTACATTCTCGGGGTAATGCTGTACCCCATGGCTTGGGGTACAAGCAGAGTACAGTCTTTATGTGGTAAAGACGCTTCTGCATTTTATCCAAACGACTGTACTTTGGGATGGGGCCTTTGGATGTCGGCTATTGGTACATTGCTGACATTTTTAAGCGCATGTCTGTCTGTACCAGCCGAAAAATCCACGAGCAGTGATAAAGTTCAGGATGAAATTCAAGAAGGACATACACTTATTTGTTTGGCATAAATAACTAAGGCAAGTATTTTTTAAAAAACATCCAAACTTAAAAAACCAATAGGTACTTTAAAAAATGCTCATTATAAACTATTACCCTTTTAACACTTGATCGCTTTAAATCACTAGGTATTTCTGGATTTGTAGAAAACCTTAACATAGTTTATCCATAAACCAAACTGCTAAATTTATTAATTGAATGATTAGTTAGAAAACCACACTGAGGAGTTTTTGATAAATAGTTGTAAACAACTGTAGTTGTGCTCAAAAAGTGCAAATATTTTTTTTACAAAAAACTTTCCAGTAATAATCACTTGGGTACTTTAAAGATAATTTTATTTTTGTAAGTCACAGATTACTACATTATTACCGTTTATCAAATGTTACAATGAATAATTGTTTAATTACTTATTTACTTTCCTTTTCCCAAACTAAACATTTGTTATTGGCGGGTAGGTCATATATTTTTATTAGTTTAATATAATTTTCGCTCGCAACTGATTCTAAATGTACAATGTCCCTTAAACCCCACTCTGGATTTTGACTTCTAATACTCTTGTCAAAGTCGATATTGCTCTGAGGGGTGATGACTCCTTCGTAAGCATAAGGACCATAAGTAACCATTATACCGTTCGGTTTAAGACGGGCGTTGGCCCCCTTAAATAACCCTACGGTACAATTGAAAGGGCTCACGTGAAGTAAATTAACACAAATTATATAATCATATTCTTTTTCATCCAACTTCCAAGTAGAGGGGTCTGTTGAAACATCAAGTTTAATGGCTGGCTTAATGTTTCTTGTACGGGTTTCTTTTGCATATTCGTTAATACTTGCAAATAATGTTGTGTCATATTCTGTAGGTTGAAAAGTCAATAATGGAAAACGCTCAGCGTAAAAAGAAACTTGCTGACCAGTCCCAGAAGCTATTTCCAAAACGTTTCCGTTTATGTTAGGGTCGAAATGATTTCGGAGCACATCCAGGATATAAGGTTTATTGCGATCTGCTGCTGGGTATATCAATTTTTGACTAAAAAATAGATTTTATGTTTACCATGGTGCTATATACATATATATATATTAATTGAAAATTATTGGAATTTATTTGATTACTCTAGATCATGCTAAATTAAAAATTAGGCACATTTTTGAAAAACATACATTTTAAAGAACTTGCCTAGGTATATTTCCGTGTAGGGTAAATAAATAGGAAAACATTAAAATTTTTAATGTTTCAAAGTGTCAAGTATAATTGGCTTTTGCGTAAGCTTTTTATCAAAATATGTGCGGTTTGAAACCTCAAAATTTTGACTCTCTTTTAGATACTTATCCTAATAAAATTTGCAACAGAAAGCGATTCAAAATCTTTCATTTGCATTTTTAGTATTGAAGTTCAATTTCCTTTAATTAAATTTGATATAATAACATAGAGCAATTATTTTTATAAACGATAGGTGTGAATTAATCCAGTACTACCTCAGTGATAACGGCATATAAAAAATAAATGATAAAAATGTATTTTATAAGATTTTAAAAAATCATTGGAATTCGTACTTTCTTTAAAAAAAAATAAGGTGTATGTAACTTTTTGTATCTCTTTTAATAACACTTACTTACCTCATATTAGTAGCTAATACTCTTTTTAATAAAAATGAATAAGACTTCCAACTCACCATCTACAAAACAGTTGTATTAAGAAAATAAAACGTTAAGTGCATATTAAATAATATTTATTTGTGGTAATGTAATAAGTGAATATATCTATAATGCAATCAAATATTTATCAATATTTATAGGAACAGTTGTTACTATTTTTATGTTATTTGAAACTTTAAGAAAGAAAACTATGCTTTGTTTTCTAATATTTATGTCAAACAAATTATTATTTGGGTTTTAAAAAACTAAATCCTTTTGTTAGACTTTTAATAATTATTTTTTCTGATTTTCTGTACTTAATGTAGCTTTAAATTACATATTATAACAATTTTTTTTTTCATTATGCATTGTATTCTTCATTGTGAAAGGGATCTACGATGGGTACCCGAAAGGACTAGGGTCGATAAGATTACGAAAATGGTGAATGTAATGTCTCTAAAAAAATATTTTATTGTTCATTAATCTGTTAATGTTTAAGATCGCTCCAATAGCTAATCACAGATATTTTAATTAACGAAATACACATATTTGCGAAATTATATTTTTTTACCCATATTGTGCGAGTGAAGCTGATCCTGTACTAATATGTTTTTCTTATTAGATTTATAAGAATCACTAATTAAAATTAAAAACATTAGTATTTTCATACGCTCATTATGAAATTTCATTAATAATGGGAAAATAGAGAGAAATCGCAAAAACGCTGAGAATAACGCATGTTTAATTTTGGAGCAATTCTGAATATTTTCGATTGACGTAAATGGTTAAGTACAATAATTTTTTTTAGAAAACTTACAAAATTAATAAATCCTGATCCTTTATTAACAGTAAACTATTATTTAATGTTTTTAACAAAGTGCGGAATCTTCAAGACTTCTTTTTTTCTTTTTTTACATTTTACTGATATTGAATAATTGTGATTGATTTTTTTGATATTATTTATAGGTTTAAGATTTTGTGAGTTTTTACACCAAAAATATACTACCAATGTATTATAAGTACCATTTTTTGTATTATACACTTTAATAAATATGTGAATGTAAATGTAACTTTAACGTTATTCTTTTTACTAAATTTCCCTTTACTTCCAATAAAAATAGCTATTAAAATAACTTTGCTGATTTAACTTTATTATTATTAAATAATAAATTAAGTTCAATTGTACAACAAAAATACTTGAAATTGTATCAACTACATATTGCATTTTCAACTTAACGAGTTATTAATGTTTTTCTTCTGTTTGTTTTTTTTCTGTTCTTTGAACAGATATACACTGTGACCCGTGGTTTTAAGGTGCTCAAATAATTTATTTTTGGAAGGAAAATTTGATTTACATGTAGCGCAACAGTGGTCAACATCGATATCGATATTGGATTTTGTATCTTTCTCATTTTTGGCTTCTTTTTTTTTGTTTGCTTTTTTATTACATTTTCGTGTGATTTCTGTAAAAGACTCCTCCAACGTTTCTTTTAATACATTATGATTATCTTCTGTTGCGAGTACGTTTCGATTATCTTCTGATTTTTGTAATGGTTTTTTGGTTTTTTTCTTTTGCTTTTTTCCTTTACTAAATTCGCTATCATCGTCAGAAAATTTTCCTATTTCATCCTTTTTTGGTAAAAGGTTGTCGTAATTATCATCATTTTCTACTAAAATATTTTTTGCAATACTTTTACGCGTCTTCTTGTTTTTCTTTTTCTTTTTGGTTTCTGTACTAGATAAACTATTATCAGATTCATTATCAATATCATCCTTATCAGAACCAGAAATTGGATAATCAATGCGATTATTTTCGTTGAGACGTTCTTGTTGGGTACTTTTCTCTAAAGCTTCGCTCGTGTCGTTTTCTTGTTCTTCTGATGATTCGCTAATATCATTTTCTTCTTCTAACATTGTTTCTTGTAGTATTTGTAGATTTTCTTTATGCTTCTTACTTGCTTCATGATTTTGGAGTGCTTTCGGAGTTTTAAAAATTTTATTACAAGCAACGCAATATAAACTGTTTTCATCTTCATTGTCTTCTTGATCTTCTTCTGAATCGCTTAATTGTTCTCCGAATTGTTCCGCAAGACTACGTTCAATTTCCTCTAATTCCGACTTTACATTATCAAATTTTGTCCATTCTGCTTGAGTGTGATTGTCATGTAATCTTTTGCGTTCTAATCTTTTTTGTTTACTAAGCTGTTCGTATTTCTGTCTATTTTCTAATATTTTAGCTTCTATCTTTTTTGCGTGTTCTTGGACGCGTTTGTCTCTTTTTCTTACGAAAGCCACTAGGTTTCTTATTTCATCATTTCGTTCTTTTTTGGCTTGTTGCCTTATTTTTTTATTTTTCTTTTCTGCTATTTTAAAGATTTTTCTGTCTCGAATCTCATTAAGGTTGTAAGGATCTAGCCAAACGTAACTTTTTTTCGTACTATAACTCGTCCAGTATGCATAAAAGGGGCCTACCACTTCATCATAATCACTCTTAGAATCTCCAAACGATGGTATCTGGCAAAACTCGTCTTTGTCTTCCATAAATTCCAAATCTTCTTTAGCAATTTTTTCGAAAACATTTCTGTAAATAGTGTAGAATCCGTTGAGATCATCTTCGTAGCCTTTGAAGCAAGTTGTTGTGAAATATTGAAAGACGTCGAGACTGTTATCTTTGAATTCGGAATTTGAACCGCGTAAAATTTGTTCTCGATGATTGTCGTACCACGCCCTCTCCTGTCGATCACTTAAAACTTCATACGCTTGCTGCACTAGTTGAAACTGTTCCTTTGCTTCTTCCGCATTTTCCAAGTTCTTATCGGGATGCCATTTGAGTGCTAATTTTTTATAAGCGGATTTAATTTGAGAATCGTCTGCGTCTTTCGGTATGCCCAATATATCGTAATGACACCTCATTTTCTATACGAATAACTGCACAATATCATTAACGCAGTGTTAGGATAACCGTCAACTTTTTACATTTAGAGAAGAAATAAACTTAACAACACATGGTGAATTATGTTTCTTATAGTAATAAACTCATGCAAAACAATAAATTTAAATACTTGGATGCCAAAATGTGTTTATTTTTATCTTACCGAGTGGTGTCTAAGTTCTCGTTTTACCAAACATGCGAAGTTGCTTCTGTGGAACTGTCATTGCTGTCGTTTTATTGTCAAGTGGAAAAAGTAGATCGACAGATTTTAACAGCTGATATTTGCTGAAAATGGCATTAGTGGTATTGATACACTCTAAACGTTTAACCTAGCTGTTAAAATCCGTCCAGCTTTGCAAATTTTCAACTAACAAGTAAGTAATTTGCGTTTGAAACACTTGCATTTTCGTATTTTTGTACGTTAATAACTGTCAAAAAGTATGGTTAATGTTTGTCAGTACATCTCCATTGACTGCTGTAAATTTGTATTGTTTTTTACCAACTGCTTCAATATTAGCTTAATTATGATTCATTTACATATTTTAAAAGTGCGAAATGTTAATGAAATCGAATCGAGCTAGGTCATATGATTTCTGAATATGTATTTTTTTAATTGACACTAATTTAGCCTAATTAAACTTATTGCTTATTAATTGATTGTTGGCAAATATTGGCTTGGTTTTTAACCAGTTTAAACCAAAACTTGTGTACAACAGAAAATGTTTTGTAGTTTTTGAAAATGCCCGGAACTAGTCTTGTGGTTCCAGTAGTGTTATGGGGAAAGCATGCCCCGACACATTGTATTTCCTGTATCTACTTATCTAAAGATCAAAAAACATTGGCAACTGGCTGTTATGATGGACAGATATGTCTTTGGTAAGAAAATGTTGTTATATAATCTTAATCTATATAAAACAGTTCATAACTTATTGTTTTAGGCAAGTGGACCCAGACACCTTGGAAATCATACCAAGATGTTTATTGGTGGGACATTCTGCACCAGTTTTGTGTATTTCAAAAGCATCTATAATTCAGGATAATAATTTTATAGTGTCTAGTTCTGAGGCAGGAGAAATGTGTATCTGGGATTTAATAGATGGGAAATGCAGAGAGTTAGTTAAATTATCTCAAGTTCATACTAACATTCAGGTATGCAAATTTGTTTTTTATGTTTATGTTGAGTTTAACGCAACAAATTTATATGTTCATTTGTCCTTGAAACAGTTGGTTGTGTTATAAGTAGTAAACCACAAATGACTCTCAAAAATGACCTTAAAGTGTATCAAATTCATTTTGCCATTTTTTGACATTTTGTTAATTTCAAGTTTTAAACTCTTTAAATGAGTATGGTACAAATTGAAGGATCATCAATTGTCATCATGTTTACAATAACGTGAGAAAAAAATCATCTTCTTATTTTTGCTGGATTCAAATAGATTTAGGTTGGTTTTACTTAACTATTGGAGTGATCCTAAATATTATTAATTAAAAACTTATTAACATTAGTAGATTTTTTTAATAGGATTTACCTATTAAACTTATTAATTTAAAAAAATTAAATCTTGCCAATCCTAGTTTTTTTCAGGTGTACATTATTAGAATACATTTTACACCTATTGTTAGTTATTTATATCCATACAATTCATGGAATGTGGAAATGTGTTGTAATTTTTTATTTACAAGAAATGACTGTCATTGTGCTCATTTTTATTCAAATTTATCTTTATGTTTCTGTAACCGTTTAATCTTTTATTTCATACCATATGCGACTGGGAAGTGGCAGTATTTTTTGTATAGCACATTTTATATAAAAATAACGTTTTGTTGTAGTTGATACATTGATTTTTGATAAATTATCTGGTCTTAATTACTCCTTAATTATTTTTTTCTGTAAAGGAATACTTAAACTCCTTATCTTAAGATTAACTTTAACCGAATGAAATTGCTGTTTATTTACGTCTACGTCTGCGGTAAGTCATGTGATTGCGTATCTAATTGTGTAATTTTATACAGTCACGAGGAAATCTTTTAATGTATTTTTATTGGGACACCTAATATGCTTGTAGAGTTCGTGATAAGAATGCAAGGCATCTTTTAATTTTAAATTAAAGAAAGGATATTAAAACTAAATATTTTATGATAAGGTCGAATTTATTAAGCGGTACCTTATCGAAATTACGTGTTTCTTTTAAAATATTTTTCTTTTCATATTTATTGATAAATTCCATTAATTGATGATACATACCGAAAGAGTGGCGTGAAATGAGATATTTTTAGGCTACATAAAATACGTTACTTAAGATTTCAACTTCTTGGACTTCTCCCTCCTTTTTCTTAACGCGCTGCATCACGTTGTGTGCAATGCCCGTATATTTCACCCTTATAAATATATAATATATAAAGTTTATGACCTGCCAATGTCATGTGTCCTTAGTTTCACTTTCCTCTAGTTATACAAGTATTACCTTTCTACCATTATCCCTCCCTCGTCTATTCGCGAGTGTATTTTAATAACGGTTCTTTACCAAAAAGGAAAATGGTTTCTTTATTGAAAAAGACCTTTTTTATAGTTACTGATGCTGCCCATTTGATATTATTTTATATATGTTTTAATCAGGAACATTCCAGAACATTCTGTAATGATTCGAAACATTCTCTAACAGTTTTCAATATTTTGGAACGTTTTTGAACATTCCAAATTATCTCAGTGTTATAAAATATTTTCTACATCTTGACAATGGGAATGAGAAGTAAAATTTAGGTATTGATTGGAATATCATACTTTTATATGAAATGTTTTCGGTTAAACATTTTACTAGTTATTTATTTATGACCAAAGATGCATTTATGAATTCTTTTAAAAGTTCACTCAGATATAGTTTTGTGAATACTATAGGAAAATTAAAGAGGCGTTGAGTTGTATTTACTTTACAAAAAAATAAAAAACTGTTAATTTTTTATCTCTAATCATACCTGAAGATCTTGGGCCGGAATGCATATTGCAGTGGGCTAAAATAAAGGGATAATAATAAGTTTTTTATTTTAGGCTTATCACATGAGCAATTGCGAGGATGTAAGGCTATTTTGTAATGGATATTACCCCGAAGTTATAGTCATGGATCCATTTAGTTTAGAAATATTATTTGTACTGTCCTCTAAAGTTAATCCAGACTGGATAAGTGCTCTTCACGTAAGTAATAGTTAATTAAAATAAAAACCTATGTATGTAATTATTATATATTAATAAATTCAATCTTTTACGATTTCCAATTGTCTTTAAGTAAAATCCAAATTTATGTATAGGTTCTACGACCTGTAAAGCGTAAAGATGACGTTGTGCTAGCATTAACAACTACAGGAATGGTCAAGGTGTGGACACTTTTGGGTCACGAAAATAAACATTCGGAGCCAATTTATGAAAATGAAAGTAAACAAATAAGGTGCTTGAATGCAGTTTGTATGCAATGCTGTGCATACAACCAAAGAACTGTACTTATAGTTTGTAGCAAATATTGGCAGATTTATGATGCAGGTAAAGAATTATTTTTATCGTTTCTTTTACTTTAAAGTTGTATATTGCAAGATTATTTATGTTAATCTTAAAATTTAGTAGGAGTTATCCATAAATTACGTAACGCAAATCGGGAAAAGGGGGCCCAACTGTAACTTAAAGACCCTTTCTAAATTTAAAACTAATACATTTAAAGTGTACGTGTTATGTAGGAATAAACAGGGTAAAGGGATCATTCTATACCTTACCGTCCTGTTATACGGGAGCAGAGTGATAGGGTAGTTTAGTTTTGCGTAATTTATGGACAGTTCCTTAGTAACTTTTTCAATAGGGCATGAAATATTCGACATACTTATCAGCTCTTTAATTTTTATTTTTTGTAGGAGATTTTAGCGTATTATGTTCTTATGTAGCGCCAAGGGGAGAACGGTGGATGTCGGGGGATTTTTTAGCAGCAGATCGTATTTTGGTATGGTCTGATGCTGGGAAAGGATATTTGTATAAGTTACCGTCCAAGTAAGTTTTTAAACGAGGTAACAGCTGTATAAAAATATTTTATGGTTAAGGGATTACTAAAATCTACATTTATTAATATATCGGGTGTGGGAATATATTAAATTAAGGGGGGTACTTTTTAATATAATTAATAAATTAAAATAGTAATCAAAATTAATTAGGCATATACAAAAAAGTTACATTTAAAAGTTAGTTTTCCCGATTATCATTATTTTTTGTTACAAAGGAAAATACTTTTTTAAATTGATTTATACCTAAATATATATATATATAATATATATATATATATATTTGTTTTATTCTGTTTGCTTGAAAATATTTATATTTTGCAATTTAATTAATTACCAATGTATCTTAATTTATTTTGCTTTTAGTGTACACATTAAACTTTAAGACTTAAAACCAAAACGTTGTTTTTAGAGTATTATAATATTATAAACATACGTTGTGTTTAAATTCATGGATTTCTACACTTTCAGTTAATTAGGTTTCATTTTATTTATTTATAACAATTTTGTTTATTTGATCATTTTTATAGCACATTCATTTTTACTGCTACAGCTAAGTAGTAACCATGAAGCATTACTAATATTTTTGATTTTTCCCGGACCAATAGCAAGCTACGTGGCAAGGTTATGAATAGGTCAGATCATCACACTGTTTTTATGTTTGTTATATGTATTTGTTGCATACTATTCATGGTTTATAATAATATCGAAAATTAATTTTTAAGCTTTTGAATCAAAAAAGTAGTAATTTATTATTTTTTTTGTTGTAAACCATGGACTAGATATTGCCTTTGAGATCGTTAATCTACTAATGAAGAATTTTTGACTAAAAAAAATCATCTCAAATGCAAAATCCGCTTTTTTTAACAATACCATTTAGCACTATTTTTAACTTTCTGCGCATCTTCATCTATTTTATTTTATTTTTAGTTTTGGTTTTACTTTTTGCGTCTTATAAATCTAATTTTTATAGATTAGTAGTTAATATATTTTTAAAGCTGTATAAAAGTTTCATAGTTACAACAAAGTTTTGTAATTTTTAATCTATATATATTTTTTATTGTTTTTGCATGAATTGGCATTGTAATTTTAATATACAAAGAAAGCCATATATTTTAATTGTTTTGAATATTAAAAGTAATTACATTAAAAAATATACCTATTTAGGACTTTTCTGGTTTTGCTTGGGTTTATGAATCAGTATTTGCGTTCAAAACAGTTTTGCTTGAATTCTTGCTTTTTGTTGTTCAAAAAAAAAAAAAATATATATATTTATGGTGTTTGATAATTCTTTTTTTTTTTGTTTATACAGCAGTATACCTGACAGCAAAGATTTTCATACTGCCACAATAGAGAGTGATAGTCCTTTCCTGTATTGTATCCTGAGTCAACCGGACAATAAGGTAATTACATAATATGTATGTGCAAATTGAAAAACAGGTTTTAGTTTTAATTGATATAATTATAATTATTTTACCATACAATGGCTCTCTTGGGTGGAAAATCAATAGTATCTACTATTATGACACTTTTTTAACGTGAACGTGTGTTTGCCTTCGTAATGCAGTTTATCTGTATTTATAATACTAATTATGCGGGGAGGTGACTATTATTACATAGAGCGAATGCCTGAGTATAGACTCACATTTTTAGAGCATTTGCAGGGCACAAAAAGCAAGTAGAATCTAAAAAATGCAGTGTCTACTCTGTTTTTTGAAGTTTTACCTGGTCATTGAGTACTGATTCTGCTATTACAGAGATTCCAATTTTTTGAGAATAAGCACTTAGGATGTGAGCAGATACTCTCCCATAAGCACATAATATATGAGTCAGTACTTAACGAATAAGTACAACTTTAAGAAAACAGGGTAGATTCTCCGTATCTTTCAGATCCTATTTGCTTTTCATACACTATAAATGAAGTGACTGCTTTAAAAATGTGAGTCTGTTGTATTCAGGCATTCGCTTTATGCATATCACCTTGAGTGTATGTCAAAGAATGAGTGTATGCCGCATGGATTCAATGGAAAAGGTGATATCTCAATTCTTCAGAAATGCCGTTTTGAAATTTAAAGGAAAAGGCGATTATGAATACCAATTAAAGCAAAACCTTTTACTTTTTACTTTTTGTCCTTATTTTTTGCTTGTGCTTTTTACTTCAGGTTAATACTCCATTTTTATAAATATGGACAATTTTTCTTCATAATATCAGAAGTACTTCCTCTATTTTTCCATAGTCTTCAATGTTTTTTTTTTGTAGCCTCTCTCTTGTCCTCCTGCAATGAGATTTGTAACAACACAAAGACAAGGAAAGTCATTTAGGTATTTGCTAAGAGGAGATTCAGAGGGATATGTATTGGTATGGAGTATTCCTGAAATATCTGCAGCGCAGTTAGTCGAAATACAAAAGCAAATTCCGCCTCAACCAGTGCAAATGACTGCTACACTTACAACTAGTTTGTCAGAAGCTTGGGAAAACATGAACCCAAGTCCTGTAGGAATTTTGGATCAACTTGAGAAAAATGAAAAGGAAGGTAACCAAAATTAACCAATTTAATTAATTATAATAATTGTTATATATTTGGATGTATTGCAAGAAGATTTTTTATATAAATAAACTTTTTGCAGCAATAAAACTGACTGCAAGTATTTATCTTCCTTTACAAAGTAGGTTGGTTGTGGGTAGGGAAGATGGCAAGATTATCATAGTTCCTGCCACTCAAACGATTATGCTGCAACTGTTTCATGGAAACCATCAAAATTGTAATGGTAAATAATTAATTAATTACAATTCAGAAACATGTTGGATACAACTGTTATTTTATTTCCAGATTGGCCTCCACATCAGGTTTTATCAGGGCATGACGGAAGGGTGAATTGTCTTTTGTACCCCTACAGGGAGCATAGTAGATACGATAAAAATCATCTTGTTTCTGGTGGTGTCGACTTCGCCGTTTGTTTATGGGATTTATACGCCGGAACGCTTTTACACAGATTTTGTGTCCATGCTGGAGAAATCACTCAACTTTTAGTGCCTCCAAATAATTGTAGTGTAAGTATTAATGTCTTTTTGTTGCTCTTCTAAAGACCGTTAAGGGGGTTATAAAGATAACAAATTAGAAGCGTTTTTTTGTCGTTTACAGACAAGAATTCAGAAATGTATTTGTTCTGTTGCATCGGATCATTCAGTGACTTTATTAAGTTTAACAGAGAGGAAATGTGTCTGTTTGGCTTCAAGGCACTTATTTCCGGTTACAACGATTAAATGGAGACCCTTGGATGATTTCATGATAATAGGGTGCCTTGATGGTACCGTCTACGTCTGGCAAATGGAAACCGGTCATTTAGATCGAGTTCTTCAAGGTATTTTTGCAATTATGGTGTCATTTTATCAAAACATAAAGTATGCTTTTTCGTGCTTGGCGGCCGGAAAGTGCTACTTTACGCCGAGAGGCAAAGATGCAATTACCATTTTCTGGCCCCAGGCTGGGATAGCAAAGCACATGAGATCTGGTGTATTCTTTACTTTACCTCCTGATCTGCGTAATATACTATATTTACAGGTGTAGCAGCCGAAGATGTTCTGTATGCCTGCGATGAAAATGAGTCGAATTACAATGTATCTTCTGAAGTAGGGTTAGCCAATCCAGCTATTCATTTCTTCAGGTACTATTACCTTTTAATTTGTGTTTCGTGCCTGCTAGACATAAAGTGGAACTTCACGCCGTGAAGCAAAAGCGCAAGTGTTTCTAATAGCAAGCATGAAAAATGGTTTAAACAGAATGGCTGATAAAGTAAATGATGCTCACATTTCATGTTTGCCACCTTTTGCTTCGCTTCGGGTGGTATTACTCAAATTTGGGACATTTTTTACTTTTCCTCCCTAAGTACGTAAAACATTGTTTTCATTTTTATTGTTTCTGTTACATAATGTAGGGGATTGAGGTACAGAAATCTGTCAGCTATAAGGCATGCAACTCAGAGGGGTCTCCATCAGCTTCAGCAATTGGGTATACATTCAAATGAAAATGATCCACACATGAAATTAAATCACAGTTCATCTTTGCTTGTACAAGGCCTCAAGACTAATCCGAAAGGTGAATAAAGCGTATTTTTGTCTTTCTGTGCTTGGATAACAAATTCTATTTCTTGTTAACTTTTAGATCCTGAGAGTCACATTTTGTTTTTCGATGTGGAAGCATTGATTATTGAGTTATTAAGCGAAGAATATTCTGCAATGTCCCCAGGTAGTCTGGAGGCAGCTGGTTTGATATCCCAGTCTGAATACTTAAAAGTTGCTGCTCTCACACAAAGTGCTAGTCCAGATGCTCATAAAAAGATTGCTGGTAAGCTTAAACGATTTTTTTTTATTCTTCCTCCTTTACTGGCCTTAATTTGGTGTTGTTTGTGAAGGTGAAAGGCACTACCTATTTAATTAATTTAAAGTTGATTTTTATATGATAAAAACGATTTTAATTTTTTTAAATTATTCTCTGTAAATTGGTGTTATTTCCACTTTGAATTTAGTAAGAAATAAAATTCTCCGTGTAAATTTAGCTGGATAAGTATATTAAGCGTAGAAGTTTTTTTATAGTGGTCAGTGATGGTTTGTTATTGTATTCACATTTTAAATGTTAATATTTCGCTTATTTAAGTTGTATTGTTGTTTCTTGCTGCTTCTCTCGGAAGAATTCTTTGGAAAAGTGAAAGATAAGGCTGAAAACATGGAAAGAATAATTAAAGAGAAAGATAAGCATGGTAAAATCATATTTTAAGTGGCTAATAAAAAATATTCGCTTGTTTTTAATTAAATACGTAAAATCTTGCATGATTTTAGTTTCAATATAAATTTTGTTTATAAAAGGGTCAGGATTTGCTATTAAAATTTGAATATAAAAAAGATTTTTTCTTTTTAGTATTGAAAACACAAAAATCGAAATGTTTCCAAATTTATTTACAATTGTATGGATATTTACATATTGTAGTTGTATTTTTTGCATGCAAAATTCTTTTTGGGGCTAATTAGAAATAATTTTTCACCATTTTTCTGCGACGGTGTGTTTTAGGAATTTTAGCAAAAATGAAAGAAGGTGCTGAAAACATGCAAACAAAAATTCAAGCTAAGGCAGAAAGTGTCCTTAAGCAAGGAATTAACTCATCAAAAGGTAACGACAGGAAGAAAATGTGTTATTAAAACGTATTTAATTATGTACGTTTACAATTGTAGTTTATTTTACTTTACCCTTTGTAGTATAGTAAGTTAGTATTTTTTTTTCCTCCTAATTACTTTAGTAGTTGTTATTTAATGCTTACTAATCCATTTTGGTTAACTATCTTTTTGGTTGTGGTTTTATATTCATTTATTTAGTCCATACATTTTTTGGTTTTGTTTTGATTAGCTCCTATGTTGGGTTTAGACCGCTCAAATTAAATTTTGGTGTAAAAAACAGCAATCCGAGTACGCCACAATGTGAGGTAGGTTTCAAGAAATAAAATTCTTTTTTACCGATATTTAAACATTGCAATTTGCTTACATTTTCGCATTTATCTTTAAAACTATTGTATTAATTGTAATGCTCCACTGAGAGTTTTAAAATAAAATTTGAATCGTCTAGGTCGGAACTATTTTCATTCAGAAAAACGTGAAAACGCTCAGAATGTGATGTAATGGATGAGGTGCTATATGTAAAAAAAATCTCAAAATATTATCATTAGTTATTACATGTACAAAGAAATTTATTGTTAATTGACCTAAAAATGGCTGTTATTGGTAAAATTGAAATTAATAAATGTATTAGCCGTAGGCTATTTTCAACTAAATAAATAAATAAATAAAATAGCTCCGAGCTAGTCGATTCAATTATTGTTTGAAAGAGCTTGCAATTCTCTACCTACCTATGTAAAATTGCAATGTTTAAATAATAATAAAAAAGAACGGACAACTTTTGTTGGGACCCTTTTCAATAATCTATTTCTTGAAGCCTATTTTACAGCATGGCATACATTTTCGCATTAGAGATTACTGTTCAAAATGTTTACCAAAAATACGTACGTTTGAACTATAACGACTGGTCTAAGTGTGTTGTGTCGCATTTTTACTCCCAGAGCGTGTAAAGAAGTTTCACTTCAATAATTTCATTTAAAACATATAGACATTTTTAATTTTAATTTTAGATAACAGTGCATCAAATTCGAGATCAAACAGTAGGCCGACATTGGGTCCTATGGAAACTAGTCATGCCATGGAAATCGCTCAACTTCTCTTGTCCCTTCTCCATGCTTGGGGTATGGATCCAGATTTAGATAGAGTTTGTTTGGTTAAATTAGGACTTTTACGACCTATGGTAGGTGTTTCATTTATAACCTTTCAAACATTTCTGCAACTTTCTACTATTGTTTTTTGCCAGGTGCCCATATCATTTGGCGTCCTTTCAAAAGCGAATTACATGTCTTTTTTTCTTCCTACCTGGACAAATACAATCCCGTTAGATGATGAGCCAGTTCCTGAAGACCTGATGGATATGCACTTGCCTGAAGAATTGATTAAACAAGAACGTTTGACCAGAATATTTACGTCTAGAACCCATTGGGAACTTAGTACAACTTTAACCAGTAATCATCTGTTAGCCATAATCGCCCTCAGTCATACTCTTATGTCTATGAGTAATGCGACTTTCATTCCAGAACAGGAAAGAAACAGGAAAATGCACAGGTCTGTTTAGGACAATTTAATTTCCTTTTTTTTTATTGTAATTTGCTCTTTAGACAAACTTCCAGATTACATTGGAGTAAAGCAGATGAAGAACATGAAGAAATGTATACGCAACAACAAGCTCAAATAAAACAGGGATGGTCTTTATTGGCTACATTACATTGTGTCCTTCTTCCAGATAAAGTATGTTATTGTTATTATTATATTGTTTATATTTTTTATTGGTATAACTGTTAAACATTTTTATATTATATTATTAATAGGTTGTAGCTGCTGGTTCAAAGAATTTCAAAAGACCGCAGGTTGAGATGATGGCTAAAAGGTGGCAACATCACTGTTTAGAAGTCAGGGAAGCTGCACAGGCACTACTTTTAGCTGAACTTGGGCGGTAAACATTACTGTTGCTTAATATTTTTAAATATTGTATTTACAATGTTTTTATTTACCAGGATGGGACCTAAAGGCCGCAAGGCTCTTGTAGATGCATGGGCCCAATTTCTTCCACTTTATACTCAAACTGAAACTATTAACCAACAAGCTATCACTCCTCCAGTTCAAAATAATGTTAATTCGAATTCGGGAACGGCAGTGAATTCGCCTGATGTACTTGTAATAGTTTGCTAAAAGTTATAAGGCTGTTCTTTTGTTAATTTTTTTCCATTAAAGGATGAAGAGTTTGAAGAGGAAGAAGAAGAACAGGTACGAAAGCCTTCAAGTCTTGCAGAGCTGAAAAGAAAGCAAACTACAGCAGTTGTTCTCTTGGGTGTCATCGGCGCGGAATTTGGTCAGGACATTATTTCAGACCCGAATAAAAAGAAAAATAATGAAAAGAGGAAGAGCAGTGTCGTTGAAGGTTTTGGTACGTTAATAAATTGCATTCCCATTTAAAGAAAGTGAAATATATTATAATTACGCATTCGTTTTTAGGTTTAGGAAATAATAATTTAGCACGTCTAACATCGATGGCTCTTTCACATCTACTATTGGCGCCCCCTTCGCCTAAGTTACCAGCTCATACACCTTTAAGAAGAGCAGCTATAGATTTAATAGGAAGAGGTTTTACTGTGTGGGAACCCTACTTAGATATAAGTAAAGTACTATTAGGTGCGTTATAAAACATTATTTCATTTACATTTATTGTTAATTTTATTTATCGTTTCAGGTCTATTAGAGTTATGCTGTGATGCTGATAAATTAGTTCCGAGTATGACCTACGGTCTCCCTCTTACACCCCAAGCTGATTCCTGCCGAACTGCGAGGCATGCCCTCACGCTTATTGCAACAGCTAGGTAAAACAACTTGTTCTTAAATAAAATTAGATTCTTGTGTTATTCTGCACTTAAAAGTTTCTACAAAAGTGAGGTGTAACACACAGAACTAGGTAAAACTTATTGCTTTGTTTTTGAAAATGTGCTTCAAGCAATTTTACTTTTAGTCTTTTTGTTTGTTTTTGTTAAAAATAATAGTCCAAAATAGGTTGTTGAAATTTAAAGATATAATATCGGGGTCAAGTCACATTATAATTTGCAGTTGGCTTATATTTTTAGTTTTTATATGTATAAACATTTTTGTGATAGTTTAGAAAATCATTTTTATTTTTTTATAGACCTGCAGCATTTATTACTACATTGGCAAGGGAAGTTGCCCGTTTTAATACAATGCAACAGAATGCACAAACGCTGAACGTTAATGTACACAATTTCGTTTTGTACAAAGCAAAACCGGAAATCCTGAGGGGTGTAGAATTGTTAATTGAAAAAATGCAAAATGAAATGGCGGATCTCCTAGTTGAGGTATGTATTCATAAAGACTCTTTCAGGCTTAATTGGTATCTTGGTTATTAGCAACGGTTAAATGAGGAATTTTTTACAGAATTTAATGTTCTCAAATCTTATTTCAAATTTGTCCTGACCTTATTCCATTTTTAGATATTTTGGAATAACTAAAATTAGCCGATTTTAATTTATCTTAATAACGCCTAATGGATCTTTACTTTACTCAAGTACCTTTTTTAAGACAGACTATGAGTATTAACAAAATATTTAAAAATTGAAAAAAGTCAGTACCAATTTGAATTTACATTCTGATTATGATATCAAAATTATACATGATTTAAATTTTCGTAACAGAATTAACAAAAAAAGTTATGCGAAATGCGTCCTCTAGCAATTTTATTCGAAACTATTGGGCACCAATAGATACGATTTTTTTAAACACTTACATTTCTCTTTCAAACAAGCTTATGTTTTCTGAAATTTTAGTCGTATAGAAAATATAGCGATTTAAATAATTAGACATTCAGGAGCCTTCCCCACTTACGCCAATTGGCCTGAGAGAGAACTTAAAAATCTTGAATTTTATGTTTCACCCTATTAATTGCGCTCTCTTGTGGTGAAATATGGAGCTTAAAAATAGATTTCAAGATTTTTTTCATAGCCAAATCCCCCCTGAATTTATACATTCTAGTAGTATCCGTGGTCATTTTTAACGAAACACCCAGTAAAATAAACAGAGCTGTTTTTAAAAACACCAAGACAAACTACTGTATTTAAATTAAAGTATGAATTTTTTATTGTAGGTGATGGACATAATATTGCACTGTCTAGACCCTGGTCAGCTTAAAGCCAAAGGATTGCAGGAAGTATTTCCTGCTATATGTCGTTTTACACAAGTGTCCCACTGTCCAGCTACGAGAAGGATAGCAGTGGGATCGACAAATGGTACCCTGACCATTTACGAGTTGCGCCAGGGAAAATGTAGTACTATTAATGCACATTCCGCCCCAGTTACTGCCTGCGCCTTTAGTCACGACGGAAAAACTCTGGTTAGTTATGCGTGCGGAGAAAATAGGCTCAATTTCTGGCAAACAAGTTCTGGTAAGTCTATCTCTTTGTTTTATTTAGTCACACAAAAATATATGAAATATCGATAACATAACGTTAGGAAATTAATTGAAAATTCGGAGGAATGTTGAGGATTCAGATTGGTCAGTTAATAAACAATTATTAAAAATGTAAACGAATTAAAATAAAACACTTGGTTTTAGTGAAAAAAATGTTTCACCAAGCAATTAGCCTTAATTCTATTCAGATTAACAATTATTATTTTACTCAACAAACGTTACGTCATTATATTACGCAACGTTTTTGAGTAAAATAATAATTGTTTATTAATAACGTTAAGAAATTTTTAAAAAGTAATTAGCAAGATGATTTTAAGAAAAAAGAAACTATGAAATCTTATAGGTTGTAGTTATAGGCTATAATTATATCATTTAGAAAAGAACTGCTTGTTTTAAGGATTTTTATTGGTTTAATTGTTCAAGTGGTTGTTAAAGACCAATAAAACCGCAAAGTTCTATTAAATTAGAGGGTGCAATTTTTTAAAGGTATGTTCGGTTTGGGTTCGTCACAAACACGGTGCATAAAATCGTACAGCACCGCCCCCATTGCTGACGTAGCCCGCTTAAACCCCATGAGATTGGCAAGACTGAGGTGGATTAATAACAGAACCGTAACGTTAATGTTGGCCGATGGTTCAGAGACTCGTTTTAATATATAAGGGTAAATAAATAATACAACAAACATATTAATAACATATGTATAATCGAATTATAAAAGAGAAATAAAATAGAAGAATTAACAGTTATTATTTATTTCGGATGTACGGACGAAATAAATAATAAAAGTAAAATGATTGGTAAAAATCGTAATAAAGGAAGTGTTGAATCTCCTCCTGCTATTACTTACTATTCCCTCTTTGGCTGATTTATAAATCTTTACTCTATACAGTTGTACATGTTATTCGAGTTCTCCTTTCGATGTTGTAATTATAGTAGTATATATTAGGACTGTTTACGAGTAACTGTTACATTCTTAAAAACTTCTTTCGGTCTCTTGCAGCTCCTACTCAATTTAATATATACAATACGCATATTTTTATAGATTCGTTTTAATTATGTACATTATAAAAAAAGAAAACACCTGATAAAAATTCAGTTCACAAAAACAACTTTCAAACATTTCGACTTTCAAAAGCCATTGTTGCCTTACTTATTAAATAAATAATTAATAATTAGTGAAATTGATAATAACACAAGGAGAATTATTTTAGATTAGTATGCAATTTTGTTTTATATTGTCTTTGCATTACTGACAATCAATCAACAATCACAAGTCAGTGTTTGTTTTCATTATTATTATTATTTTTTAAACATTTAGGTAATCATTTTGAGAACATTTCCCGATAAATCGTGATAATTAGCATTGCAAAAATTTAAAAATATTATTTTGAGTGGAAGCTGACGGAGTAGTACAATTTATTTATTCCAAAGACATTTAATCCCATTTCTTGTATCGTATTATATGTAAAAAAATATATTCTTAAGAATTTTTCCCTTTGGAATGGAGATAGACAATAAAAGAAGGTGTTATAGGTTGCGAAAAGAAATTGATGAAAATTGTATGTATAAATGCTCTCGAAATGTGTTACAGCCATAAATAACATCCAAAAATACTATTGACGACACTTTTATACTAAATGCATCTTTTTGTAAATTTTTCGTTAAGTACATTTTTAAAAATAGTGAAAATTCAATCAAATGGCTGCTGGATTTAAAAAAAATGTTATAGGCTTCTAAAAAGGCTGATTGTCGAACGTTTTATTTTTGGATGTAATTCTCACATTAGAGAGCTCAGCAAAATATTTACCCATTTCTAGTATTAGCCTTAAAAAGTACAGCGTGTGCCTGGGTGTTAAATTATTGTTTTTAATAATAATAATAACAAAAACTTATGAATCTTATCTATTGTATGTGAATCAATCTAAAAACAAGATGTTGTCCATTGTAAAAAGCCAATTACTATTCTCTTATCATGCACGCAATACCAATCAACATACATACAAAAAAACCCTCTGTATATAATGTACTTAAGTGTTGTTGTTGTTCTTCTATTACTTCGTATTCCTCCCCTTGGGCTCTTTATCTGTATAATGCATTGCACTTTTTTTTTCGTTTTCAGTTTTGCAATATCTGCTATATCTTATTATGAAATAAAATTAATGTGAGGTATTTATATCGAAAATGCAATTTTACGTGATAACTTATGCTTTGAGGTACATGTTGAATCTTATTAGTTTGTTCTTTAATGTTTGCAAAACTGCTCTAATCAAGAGATCATAATCGATTTTTCATTTCTTTATCAATTGAGAAAATTATAAACACGAATTAAGTTCCTTTTTAAATATAACAAGCAAAATTTTGACGTTTGGATGAATTTACAACTAAAAATATGTACAGTTTAAATTTAATTTGTGCTCCTTATGTTATTTATTAATTTTAATATCCACATAAATAAAAGGATACCAAAGAAACTAATGAAAAAAGACTTGGGCTTAACCTTTGTTTTCCTTCTTAATTTCTTCAAAGACTTGCTGTTATAGATGACTAACGTAGAAAAGTGGAAAATGTGCCTAACATAAATAAAGCTAATAATTTTTAAATGATAGTACATATTTTTTATCAAAATAGACAAATGACTCGAAAACGTGTATTAATATGCATATAAAAAGAAAACGAAGAGTTGGTACACAATTTGAATTCAAAATACGACCCTTTTGAAAAAAATAAACGATTAACGAATGTACAGGGTGGACAACGGGTATCTTTTAGTATTTGCCGTTGTTAATTAAAAATTTAGGCATATTAGTCACCCTGTATATTAAATATTAAATTTTATTCATAATAAGGATTCAAAGACCATCTAGTAAGTTAGTAAACTGTACAAGATGGATCAATTTTGACGTCATATGAAAATAAGATTAACAATATACATATAGAAATTGGCCAGAAATTTGGAATACGATCTTTTTGTTTTTAATTCTTGTTTGTATTTTTGATCGGTATATTTATTTTTTTTTTTCAAAAAGATATCAACTTGTAATAATTTTTATTATGAAATTGTATCTTGAAAATAGCAAAGATAGAGTTCAATCAAAAATAGGAAAAATGAACCTTGGTTTCTATCGACAGAAGAAAAGAAAATTTATGCATTAATTATAATGTCAGTAAATACTATAGAAAAAATACTGGACGATGTTGTAGTAAATTTTACTTTAAATAAGATGTCTAAATTGGTCCATATGATTTAATTAAGGGTCAAAGAATAGCGACTTATTCGCCGTATGTAACAACTAATGTTAATTAATGATCATTTAGTTGATTTCCTTGCTTTATATTGCATTACTTTTTATATTTTTATGTACAGATTGTAAATAGAGGAAAGTATACTAGTGAAGAAATATAATTGTAAGATTTGTGTGGATAATACTACTTATAAATGTTATTTTTGTTATTTTTATTTAATTCAACTAAAAGCATAAGTAGAAAGGAACGATATTTTACTGTAAAATAGTATATTTATCATATACACATATTTGAATTCTATTTTTTTGTTATTGTTTTTGTTTTTATCTAGTCCTTTAGATTATTTTATATTAAATATATTTTTATTTAATTAAAGAAAAAAAAAATCGAATGGTATTCAGTAAATAATATTAAAGTTAATTATTTTAAATAAAATGCATTCCTTGTTGTGAAATTCGTTAAATGAAAAAATTATTTATATTATATATGTATTAATATATGAATTTGACTTAACTAAAAAATATATTTTAACAACGAATGTGAATATAATAAAAATTTTATTTTTGCGACTAGAAGAGCTTATTTTGGTTTAAATTATTTAATACACATTAGTATGCCGCCGCTATATTAACACTCACTCTGTATAAGAAATATTTAAGCATTTGGAAGTTGTATATGCTTTGTTGTTTTTCTTTTAACTATTAAGAATAACTATTATAGAACAAAAAAACGATGTTACATACCTAAATATTATTTTTAAAACATTTTTTTTTGCAATTGAAATGTGTATTATAAATAATAACAATATGAAAGAAATGCTGTTGTAAATTATTTAATTGTGGTATATATTGTAAATAAGTTTTATTTATTTTTACTACTATAGTGCAAAGAGCAGATTATTATTATTCATATTAATTATTATTATTATTATTATTACAGCAGTTATTAATTATTTAATGTGGTATTTTGTTATTTTATTTCCTTGAATTAATTATATACATAAGTATATGAAAATTTGCCCAAAAGATGTATTTGCTGTCGATTTCTAGTGAATGTTTTCATCATATTGTGTAATTATTAAATCAAGGAAGTTCCAATAAAATATTGCTCTTTACTTATTTGTATGAAACAGTGACTTTAAAACAAATCGGCGGTAGTGGGATTCTTTTATGTCGATTTTGTCAATAATCCACTATATAGAACATAGAATTGTTTTTCTTTTTAATAGGTAATTATTAATCAGATCTAATGGTAATTAAATCATTCAACTTTTTCCCTTCTGACGAGAGAGGCTTTTAGTTTTGCCTTTCCATGTAGTTTGATGCACTCAACAAATTCGAAAATAGACCAACGCTAAAGCTCATTGCTCATTATAAAGTAAAAAAATGATTAGTATATATTTAAAAGTACACTATAGATCTTAATAAAACAACACAAAAATAAAAATACATCTACCCCAAAAATAAATACGTACCATATAATGGGAGATTTTGTATGTGGTTAATGTTACTCAAATTTTTATGTTTAATCATCTTTAGGTAAAGGCATTGGTGGCATAATATCAGGACCGTATTTTTCAAGTCTAAATTCCGGATTGGCACTGACCCAACCATATTCGTGGTTAACAGAATTGGGAAAGGGCTTAAGGGATCTTGGATCAGGTTCTTTTTTCGGGATATCGTCCGCTTTTGCGGAAACTTCAGTTAATTTTTTGTGTAATTTTCTACACAATGAAAAATATAAATAATAATATTAGTACTGAAGCATAACCCGAAAATATTTGGTTTTACTCGTATTCTTCCAAGATCCAACTCCATTTAATATTCCATCCGTCTTTAGAATTGTCTTCAGATTCAACGTATGCTCTCCACAGTTTGTCTGCAGCGACCATACTCAAATCTTTAGGCATTTTGAATATAAATACAAATAAAATAAATTAAATAGTAATTTATGAAAATATAATGACAGACTAATTCAAAATAATCTAGAGAGGTTAACTGGTTAACTTATTAACTATTGGCTACTAAACGAAGTAGAAAGAATCTGAGTGAATTTTTGTAGACATTTTGTTTATGGATAGTTGGTAAAATTAAAAAAGTAAATTAGAGATAAAAATAGGCAGGGCATTAAATAAGTATAGAATTCCTACATTTTATTATTGTACGAAATGCAAATAATAAGAGTGAGGCAAAAACTGATTCTTTTTACTCAATAATACAATACAACCTCCCTTCGTTTGGACGTCGATTTATGGGATACCCTGAATATGTATGTATACATATGACAAACCATTAGGTTCAATTAAATTTAAAAACCTTTAATAATTTTAACTGCTGACTTACAATAAATTAGTTAGTTAATTACAAAGCAGCTGTAATTTTATTTTGTTTATTTACACAGTTATTAAAAATATTTTATTTCAAATGATATAAACCGTGTATATGTACGTATATGTATAACAAGATATAAAAAGGAAGAAACTAATATTCTTCCCTAATTCGTTTCAATTTATTTTTATTCTGAAAAATGAGTTTATTAAATAAAAAATAATAAAATTAAGGGTGTTATATCTAGTACAGTTTTCGGTCGCGTAAACCAATAATTTATAAAATTGAATGTTAAATAGGACACAATTACAAAATAATTATTTAAAACATTTATTTTGAGGCTAAATATCATTATTATCCATTAATAATAAGTATTTACTGTAATATTGAATTAGGAAGGTTATAGCAATTTATTCTCTATAAATTTATTTGAATTTCAAATATTTCGCACCTGGGGTCAGCAGTGCCACTCCCGGCAAATTCAGTAACCTCGAGATAATCTCGTTACTAGTTTACTTTTGATTTATTAATATACAAAAAAAAATATTTTATTTAATTATCCTGTTAAGTAGTGATGACTGGGTATACTTATTTTAAATTATTGTTTTAAATCGTCATTTGCAATAATCAACGACAATGTAACAAAAGAATATGATAAACGTTTACATTTTTTTAAGTTGGTAATGACGTAGTTCCTTCTTGCTCGCTGTCTATTTGTTATCTAAACAGCCTTCCAGTATTTACCGTTGTATTGTAGCCTAAAGTACGCTCTGTTGCTGCTTTAATATTCGTCTGGGCTTTTGACTGGGAAAAAATAATGGTACACACAAAATTTATATCAAAATCGAAATTAAAATTTAAGCTTTATATGTGGTATGTATTTTTTTACTTGAGTATTACATTATTTATACGATTTACATAAAATAAGTAAATGGACAGCACGAAGGACGAAGGTCAATGTCAGCCATAATTGATTATTTAGGAAAAGCATACACTAGTTAATTATTTTATAATTAATTTAATCGTAATAAAATAACTTCTATTTTCCTTCATTAGTCGGTTTTGCCCTACAAAATTACTTTTCTATAACTTCGAAAAACATAACCTTAACTGTTTCGGTGTAATGTATGTAAAACTAAATGATTAATTCAAATAATTTGTATTAAACCCCACTTTTGCCTAATTTCAATTTCATGTCTTCTTTTCTAGGTGTACTTCTTCAGAATTTTGTTTTCTTGTCGTTTGCCAAACAAGTTCAACCTATACAGAAGGTGCATTTCATCCCTACGTCTTCAAAGATTATATTAATTATGGAGATAAATAAAAGATAACTGAAAATGTTCAAAAACAAATCCATAGGTAGGTGATCTAATTTATTTGAAGTTTCTGATGATATAAATAGAAAGGTTTTAATGTTTTGATAAAAAAAATTAAAACATTGTCTCACATTCAATATTATTTAGGTGTCATTTTTATTACCACTGATTTTGTATAAATGTGAAAATTCTATTGCAATGTAGGTGAGTTTTAAAGAAGAATTGTTAAAAGTACGTTTTTCTTCCTTGGAAATAAGGGCTAAAACCTCAATATGGAGTCTTCCCTTTTTGGTTACATTAGAATTTCCAGGACAGGGCAATAGCACAAGAAAAATAAAAATTAAATGTTGTGGTTTTGAAAATATGGAGCTTAAAATGTTTGAACAAGTTCAATTTTTGTTTTATAGAGTAATTTTATTAGAAAATTTGTTGTAAACAAGTTACCAAATACAGCTTTAGTAATTGTTTAAAAAAATCGTAAATTATTCAATTACTCCTAATTATTATATTATATAATTAATTTTACAGGAGCATACTTATTCATCTGGATGCCATGTATTGCTGAATATTGGTTCTATCAATTCTTTCCAAAGCAGCTATATCTGAAAGAAAAATAGTACAACTTTCTCCAGTTAAAACAGAAGCAGACCATTATTGGGAACAGAATAATTTGTGGGCATTAGCTTAGTAAGTAATTACATTTTAATTAACAGCTGTAGTAACTGTTTAACAAAAAATCGTAAATTATACCTACAGTACTTCAGCTGCTTCAGTGCAATGTGTGTGAATTTATATGATTAATTCAAAGAAATGCAATAACACTCAATTTTGATTTTATGTCATTTTCTACATTACAGGCACACTTCAGAAACAATTTGGTTTCCTGCCCTCTGCCAAACAAGTTCTTCCTTCAACAATTCGACCTGTGCATGAAGTCAATTTCCTGCCTATGTTTAAAAGATCTTATTAACTATGAAGAGATTAATTAGACAACTGAAAATATTTTAAGCTAAGTAAATAGGTAGGTGATCTAACTTATTTGACGTTGAAATATTCTTATGACACAAATAGATTAGTTTTGTAAATTTGAAAATTAAATATTAATTTCTACATTATATTAATGTAGGTAAAATTTATTAAAAAGATAGATAATCAATTTTTAAATTGTAGAGGAACTTTGGTGTGGGTTATCTGGAATAGAAGCAATAGGCGACTGCTCAGCTCTCACAGGCGAAATTGGTCCAATCTTTTCTACCAAATTCTGAGTTTTTGTCGTTAGTCCTTTGTTGTTTAGTTGGTTAATACACTGCACTATTCGTTTACAGATAATGGACATCTATCGAAGACTGAAGACATCACACTTTATTCTTTTTAATTTGTTTTCTTGTATTTTTCTCTTACAGGTATTTATAAATTATTATGTTAATATTTAAACTATATATTTGTAACAAAAAAGTCCCTCTAATACTCAAAAGTTTTCTAAATTGTCTTTTTGGTAAAAAAAAACTAAATTCAATTTTAATCATTAGAAATAGATTGGCGGATAAAGGTTGGCTATAAGGGGGAATTGTGGAGGCCTCGGAGTATTAGAGGGGCTTTTTTAGTCCAAATATAACGTTTAAATGTTAATATAAATGTATAAGTTTTTCATGTTGTAGTAAATACTGGAAAAGAGCGGAAGTTAATAAATCTAATAATCGTAACTTAATTTGTACATTTTCTATTGTTATTACTTTTACGGTATTTTATGAAACTAAACTTCAATGTATTGTATGTGTTATTATATAAATATTATAAGTATATATTCCTGTAGTAAAATGTAAATAACTGGTTTAATTAATAAATCAATTTCTATTATATACCTGTTTTCGTTAACTATATAAAACTGTAGTAGAAAGTTTATGAGTAAAAGATTCTTCGAAATCATTTTTTCGACCGTTATATATTTCTAAAAAAAGCTTTCCCTTTTTATGCTCTCCTGATACAAATGTTGAAATTTTTTCAAAAATTTTATTTTCCCAAAATACCTCCTGCGACTTATGTTCTCCTGATACAAATGGTCAAATTTTAAGCAAATTTTTAATTTCTGGGCTTATACGAGGGTCAATCAATAAATAATGTGACAATAAAATTTTTCCGAAAATACCTCCTGCGACTTATGCTCTCCTGATACAAATTGTCAAACTTTAAGCAAATATATAATTTCTGGGCTTCTACGAGGGTCAATCAACAAATAATGTGACAATCAAATTTTTCCGAAAATACCTCCTGCGACTTATGCTCTCCTGATACAAATTGTTTCAAAAATCTTTTAAAAGCCCAAAATTTTTAAAAAATTTTTGGGCCTCCATAAACGAGGGTTGATCAGTAAATAATGTGAAAATTAATTTTTTTCAAAAATACTGCCTGCGACTTGTACTCTCCGAATACAAATGGTGCAAATTAAAGCAACTTTTTTATTTCTAGACCTTTACGAGGTGTGATCAAGAAATAACTTGACAAGTGCATTATTTATTTTTAAATTCATTTTCTTTATGAGGGATCAATTAAAACAATTTTTAACCTCTCTAAGTTTATTAATATTCCATTAAGATATTACATTATTTAATAAGCAAAATCTATAATAACAACAATCAATTGTAAATGCAATACATTGTAACATGATTTTATGTACATCGCATTATTTGTCTATATTTGTTTACATGTTCGATATGATAACAATATTAATATTTAACTACAATATGATAAAATACCTGAAAGAGAAAATACACAACAAATTAAAATACATCATTATAAAAGTAGACTTTTATATAAACATTTAAACGTTATATTTGGACTAAAAAAGCCCCTCTAATACTCCGTGGTTTCCACAACCACCCCTTATAGCCAATTCTTATCCGCCAATCTATTTCTAATGATTAAAATTCAATTTAATTTTAATAATTTTACCAAAAAGACAATGTAGAAAGCTTTTGAGTATCAGAGGGAGTTTTTTGTTACAAATATATCGTTTAAATATTAACATTATAGTTTATCAATACCTGGAAGAGAAAAATACAAGAAAACAAATGAAAAAAAATAAAGTATGATGTCTTCAGTCTTCGATCGATGTCCTTTACCTGTAAGCGAATAGTGCAGTGTATTAACCAACTAAACTACAAAGGACTAACGACAAAAACTAAAAGAATTTGGTAGAAAAGATTGGACAGATGTCGTCTGAGAGAGCTGGGCAGTCGCCTATTGCTTCTATTCCAGATAACCCACACCAATCAGTCTGAAATGAAGTGACGTTAGAAATAAGACCGCGGAAGTGTATAAGACACTTAAAAGAACAACTAAAAAGCTAAGTCTATGGCAAGTCGCTCGGGGAGGCCTCCGCTTCGAACCATAGATGAGAAAGAACAAGCAAGATAACGAAACGTTGAATCCTGCGGATCATATAGGGTAAATGCGAAGCGTGATAGTAAGAATTGCAGTAAGCAAAGCGAAGAAGTAAGCAAGAGAACGTGCAAAATAAAATAACAATTCAGATAAACAGCATACAAAATAAAAAGTTATCCAAATAAATAGTCTAACTACGGAATGGATCTTCTTTTTCTTCTCCACCGTCGATCTGAAACAAATACGGTAGAAACAGATTAATAACGAGCAGGTGTTCATTAACTTAAATTTAGTCTCACCTTACTTATGCGTTCGTCACGTTTCACAGTGAACATGCGAAAGCAGCAAACCAAATCCAAGAAAAAAGATACCATAATGGCGAACAGATAGTTGTTACGGCAGAATATACACTTTAGGATGCTCCCACGATGAGTAATGCTGTTGAGAATGAGGCGAATAGTGTTGAACGGGAACACATCAATAGCACACCAGGATAGACAATCACACATCGGTGTTCTTCACTAGATAAGAAAAAAAAAATAACTTTTACAAATCGTAAAGTTAGAAGTTCAAAGAATGAGTGGAACGCAACCCACGTAAAATATTTCTCTTTGCATATTTTGTTTCCCTTTTCTGTAAACATAAATTTCGAAAACTGAACATATTATTACATCTCTAATTTTACAACTGGGAATTGCAGTTTTAAGTCCAAAAAGGGAGTTGTGCGCACCCCCACGTAAAATCCGCCTACACATTTTGTCCCCCCCTTTGTTAAAAACGAGACGTGTGTGGTTGAATTATATAAGGTATTTATTTGTAATATTATATAAGAACTGAATAGTAACTGAAGTTATATAAATGGGATATGAGTCTAAGTGTCTGTTTCAATTATTAAAGGAACACATTGATTTACAGTTGATACGCAATATTAAGAACACGACGCGCTCGCGAACCCTTTCAATGACACTACTATAGTTTTGACGGCAAGTAACTAGAACCCGTAGAATTATCGATTTACCCCCAAAGGTAGGTCTCAAACGAACAGATTATCACATGCGTTCGGAAGTTTACACAACAAACAGAAATTGAAAGGTTTTAAGTCCATAAAGGGGGTTGAGCGCAACCCCACGTAAAATCTGACTACACATTTTCCCTCCTTTGTTAACAATATTATCAAAATCTAACAAATAAATTTCGAAAACTATACGAGATATTACACCCTTAATTGTATTAATAGAAATTGCAAAGTTTTAAGTCCAAAAAGGGGTTATCCGCACCCCCACGTAAAATCTGTACACACTTTGTTCCCTTCCTTTGTTAACAAAATTATCAAAATCGGACAAACCAATTTCGAAAACTGTACAAGATATGACGTCCTTATTTTGTACTATTAAAAATTGTAATCTTGTAAGACTAAAAATGGGGTTGTGCGCAGCCCCACGTTAAATCTGACTTTACAAATTTTGTCTTCCTTCCCTTAAAACAAAATTATCAAAATTTGAAATATAATTTCGAAAACTGCACAAATTATATCAAAGTTCCTCTACAATTTACAAATTGATTATCTATCTTTTAAATAAATTTTACCTACATTAATATAATGTAGAAATTAATATTTAATTTTCAAATTTACAAAACTAATCTATTTGCGTCATAAGAATATTTCAACGTCAAATAAATTAGATCACCCACCTACTTACTTAGCTTAAAATATTTTCAGTTGTCTAATTAATCTCTTCATAGTTAATAAGATCTTTTAAACATAGGCAGGAAATTGACTTCATGCACAGGTCGAATTGTTGAAGGAAGAACTTGTTTGGCAGAGGGCAGGAAACCAAATTGTTTCTGAAGTGTGCCTGTAATGTAGAAAATGACATAAAATCAAAATTGAGTGTGTTATTGCATTTATTTGAATTAATCATATAAATTCACACACATTGCACTGAAGCAGCTGAAGTACTGTAGGTATAATTTACGATTTTTTGTTAAACAGTTACTACAGCTGTTAATTAAAATGTAATTACTTACTAAGCTAATGCCCACAAATTATTCTATTCTTAATAATTATCTGCTCTCTCTTAACTGGAGAAAGTTGTACTATTTTTCTTTCAGATATAGCTGCTTTGAAAAAGAATTGATAGAACCAATATTCAGCAATACATGGCATCCAGATGATTAAGTATGCTCCTATAAAATTAATTATATAATATAATAATTAGGAGTAATTGAATAATTTACGATTTTTTTAAACAATTACTAAAGCTGTATTTGGTAACTTGTTTACAACAAAGTTTGTAATAATAAAACAAAAATTGAACTTGTTCAAACATTTTAAACTATTTTCAAAAATACAATATTTAATTTTTATTGCCATTGCCCTGTCCTGGAAATTCTAATGTAACCAAAAGGGGAAGACTCTATGTTGAGTTTTTAGCCCTTATTTCCGAGGGAGAAAAACGTACTTTTAACAATTCTTCTTTTTACATTGGGTAATACTATAGAATTGTCACATTTGTACAAAAGCAGTAATAATAAAAATGAAACATAAATAATATGATTGAATGCGAGACAATGTTTAATTTTTTTTATTAAAACATTAAAACCTATCTACTTATATCATCAGAAACTTCAAATAAATTAGATCACCTACCTATGGATTTATTTTTGAACATTTTCAGTTATCTTTTATCTCCATAATTAATATAATCTTTGAAGACGTAGGGAGGAAATGCACCTTCTGCATAGGTTGAACTTGTTTGGCAAACGACAAGAAAACAAAATTCTGAAGAAGTACACCTAGAAAAGAACATATGAAATTGAAATTAAGCAGAAGTGGGGGGTTAAATACAAATTATTTGAATAAATAATATAGTTTTACATACATTACACCGAAACAGTTAAGGTTACGTTTTTCGAAGTTATAGAAAAGTAATTTTGTAGGACAAAAATGACTAATGAAGGAAAATAGAAGTTATTTTATTACGATTAAATTAATTATAAAATAATTAACTAGTGTGTATGCTTTTCCTAAATAATCAATTATGGCTGACATTGACCTTTGTCCTTCGTGCTGTCCATTTACTTATTTAATGTAAATCGTATAAATAATGTAATACTCAAGTAAAAAAATACATACCACATATAAAGCTTAAATTTTAATTTCGATTGTGATATAAACTTTGTGTGTACCATTATTTTTTCCCAAATGATTTTGTCAAAAACCCAGACGAATATTAAAGCAGCAACAGAACGTACTTTAGGCTACAATACAACGGTAAATACTGGAAACCACTGGAAACATAGACTAACTGGAAAGCAGTTTAGATAACAAATAGACAGCGAGCAAGAAGGAATTACGTCATTACCAACTTTAAAAAATGTAAACGATTATCATATTCTTTTGTTAAATTGTCGTTGATTATTGCAAATGACGACTTAAAACAATAATTTAAAATAAGTACATCCACTCGTTACTACTTAACAGCACAATTAAATAAAATAATTTTTTTTTTGTATATTAATAATAAATCAAAAGTGCAACTAGTAACGAGATTATCTCGAGGTTACTGAATTAGCCGGGAGTGGCGCTGTTGACCCCAGGTGCGAAATATTTGAAATTCAAATAAATTTATAGAGAATAAATTGCCATAACCTTCCTAATTCAATATTACAGTAAATACTTATTAATATTAATGTATAATAATAATATTTAGCCTCAAAATTATTTAATATTCAATTTTATAAATTATTGGTTTACGCGACAAATTTCGAAAACTATACTAGATATAACACCCTTAATTTCATTAATAGAAATTGAAAGGTTTTAAGTCCAAGAAGATGGTTGTGCGCACCCCCACGTAAAATCTGACTACACACTTTGTTTCTCTCCCTTGTTAACAAAATTATCAAAATCTAACAAATAAATTTCGAAAACTATACGATACATAACATCAATAATTTTACTATGGGAAATTGCAAAGTTTTAAGCCAAAAAAACACACAATAATTAACTTTAATTTAATCTCACCTTAATTATGTGTACTCACATTTTAAGGTGAACAAGTAGGGGCAACAAACCAAATTAAAGAAAAATGACTCTATTGCAAATATATCTCAAAATGCTCTTACGATGAGTAATGTTATGAAGAATCATCCAGATAATGTTAAGGATAGACGTCAAGAGCAAACGAGGGCCATCAAAGTCTTACTTTAGTGCCCTTTACTTATTTAACAAAACGTACAAATGGCTAAAAAAATTATGAATATTAGAAATTGAAAACTGCTCGTTATTATATTTCTAATTTTTACTACAGAAAATTGCAAAATTTGGAAGTAAAAGGATAAAGCTCACCCTCAACGGAAAGCTAAGTATCTCTGTAATTTTGAATTGCTTTGGGAAAGTGCCTTGAAATATTGCATTATTAATTATAAGTGCGATAATAGATCATATATTATATGGAGCAGCTAGTTTAATGATCAACGCATGTATACCATCGTGTCCCCCACTTTTGGTTTTGAGTTGCCCTACTGTTTGCATTACTTCAGTCTCATTAGTAGGTACGAGAAAAAGAAAATGATTATTAATGGGAACTGGATATTATGTGGTTTCTCACCTACTACTTAATCTTGTAACAATAATACTAAAAAATTCGTTAAAATAATTAGATTTAGGTAATCGGCCAGCTCGTATAGTTACACAGAGAGAATTTACCCCATTTTAAATTTTCAACTCTACCCCCTGTGTTTATACGAGTCTACCGCCAACTAAAAATACTCGAATGATGTTCTAAAAGTTCACCATCCATCCCCCAAAGGTTTTACTACCCAATTGAGGGTGAGTACCCAGATCTAGACATTTACCTTTTATTCAAACTTTGAGGGGGTGTAACCTCTTCTTGGGGATGACGCCGCAATAATTAATCACTTGAATATTTTTGTAAAATAATGTGTAATAATTATGGTAAAACCAAATTTCAATTTTGAGATAAATAATAACAGATATCAATTGAATATTAAAAATTTATGTTAGTAACAACTTTTCATTTTTAAACAAAACGTTGAACTTTAAATTGTATAATTACTTAATGCTAACACAAAAGTTGTGCTTATGAGGCATTTTAAAAAATATTGTCGTTGTATAATAATATATTACGAGTATACTTCTGTATATATAATATGGGTAAATGTCTAGCACGTATTTTTTATACCAACTAGTAATTTAAGTGCATGTGTATGGTTACGTTGAATTTAGATGAGAAAATGAATTACAACATTCTCACAATCAGCGAGCCGGTGTATGCTCCCCCTCCCCATGATTTATATAGTTAAGATCTTTTACGCGGGCTACACATGTTAGTTCAAAAATTAAATGACAAAACAGAACATAACATAAAAAGCTTTCTTACTTATAAAAGTCTAACAAGAAAATTATCATTGACTTGTTTAAATAAATTATAGTTTTATGAGTTAAGTGTTTTAATTAGTGTGGTGTCCGAAAATGAAATTTAAAAAAGTTTCCCAAATTATAACCCTTATCACAAGGAAATACAGTACTCAAAAGCCTTATTCTACTGTTGCACTTCCATTAAATGCAGAAAATTATGAAGAAGTCGATACTGAGTGTTATCCAAGATCTTATAGTGAAATTCCAGGCCCTAAGCAATTGCCAATAATAGGGAATTCCTGGAGGTTTGCTCCCGTCATTGGTTAGTAAATTTAAATTATTTTTTCTATTTATATATATATCTACAACAATAATAATAAACTAATTAATGAGATGCTTTTTGGAATATTTCAAAAAGTCTTGCAATACTTTTTACAACAGAGACGATAGTTAATTCAAACTTATTTCTAGAAATATAACTATAAAAAAGTACTAAATTAAATACATTCTGAAGTAAAGTGGGATCACTGGGAGTACTTAACAAAATAAAAAAAAAAAACTATGGGGATTAGTTTAAAAAACAAAATGCTTATTAATAGATATTATATAAGTGTCTTATTAAATTCTTTTAAGAAAAAATACAATTATTATTTTTGTTAACTAATAAAAACTGATAGTGTAATATTTTTTATTTTATTTTCTATTACAAATGTGTATTTTCTCTTCTTAATTAACTGTTACCCTTCTTGGCTAATGAAAGTAAAAAGCAAAAGAAAATTCCTAAGATTGTGGTAGGAAAAGGAAACACGAACGAAGTGATATTTTAATCCTGAACTACAAAATATCTTTTACAGTAACTCAAGATGTGTTGTTTTCGTATCTAAAAAAAAATCTTATAAATAAAATACAAAAATAATGAAAAAACGTTTTTAGATAATTTAGTTAACTGTTTTTAAATTTTGATTTGTTTTATCATATGGTACCAGTACCACTTCACTTATTTCAAATTCAATTCAAATTCAAAATTAAATCAAACATAAAGAACATAAATACTTTTAATTGTATATAAGTTATGGGTAAGATTAACTTAAATATTAATATTAAAACAACAACTCATAGTCACTTCAACTTCAGAATATTGTTTATTTTCAAAAGTATCCATCTTCCAAAAGTAGATAATAATAATTATGTGCATTCTCACTATAGTATCTAAATTTATATACAACAAATGCAAAAGTTATTAAAATTTTTTTTTCTAATTGTTTCTTATTAAACTGCAGGTCATTACAAAATTCAAGATTTGGATAAAGTTATGTGGTCACTGTACGAAGAATATGGCAAAATAGTAAAAGTTGGAGGCCTTATTGGACATCCGGATTTATTATTCGTTTTCGATGGGGACAATATTGAGAAAATATTTAGACAAGAAGAACATATGCCCCACAGGCCTTCGATGCCCTCACTTCATTACTACAAGGAACGATTGCAAAAGGAATTTTTTGAAGGACACGAAGGAGTTATTGGCATGTAAATATCTATTTTTTTAGAGGATAAAAAATATTCTGTTTTAAATAACTCTAAAAAAATGGCATGAAACGTTTAAATACTGTATCAGTTTGGTTTAGGCGACTTCTTAAAAAAAAATTTTCAATGGAAATTAAATTCGTCCGATTTCTTGACAAGTTTTCTTATACAGATATATTATTACCTTATTTAAAATTCATTATGGGCTACTTAAGAATTTTAAAAAGGATCTAAAAATTCTTTAACATTTTTAAAATGTGGAATAAAAAAAATTTATAATTGCTAATATGGAAAGGAATGTTGTGACTAAAAATAAAAATTAACAATGCTTGTACGATTTCTAACGATTTCAAAATTTAATAGATTTAAACAAGCTAATTGGAAATTGAAGAGACTTCTTAATAGATCTGACAAAAAAATTTCGAAGAAATAAATAATAAGATCACAAAATAATATAATTATTATATCTATTTTTAACTAATAATAATTAATAAAATAGTAATTCGTAATCAATCTTGATGAAACATACTGTTGTTATATGAGTAATAACGCAGTGGTTGATTTAATAGTTTAATGAAAGCCAAAAAATAAGAGAAATAACATTTAACAAATGGTAAGTAAAACATAGATAAAAGATCAATAAAGTCTCAACCGACGCGCACAACATCCCGACAAGCACTACTTAAAGAAAACGTGTACGCGCCACATATTAGTATTAGTCATCACATATGGGGTGGTAAAATCGATAAAGTAGCGTTCAGGTAATGTGATCAGAGTTGTCACTCACGCACTTTGCATCTTCTTCAACACCTCCCCTCAAAGTAGTGAGCGGCTGTTCCTTGTCTTGATCTTCGAGTACATTAGTCATACCTAGACTACGTAAACATTTTCGGTGTTTTGTACCATTTAACCCTTTCGTTAAAACATCGGCTGGCATACGTTCTGTAGCCAAATATTTTACATCAATAACCTTTTCTTCATATGCATCCCGAATGAAGTGATACTTCACTGCAATATGTTTTGTTCTTGGATGGTAACTCTTGCTTTTAGCAAGTTCTATCGCTCCCTGGTTATCGTTAAATAATGTCACAGATTCATTTTTTATGCCTATATTATTCAAGATGCTTTGCAGATATATTGCTTCTTTAGTAGATTCTGAGAGTGCCATGAATTCAGCCTCTGTACTTGATAATGCAACTGTACGTTGCTTTCTTGCCTCCCAATATACAGGTCCTCCGGCCAAAATAAAAGCCATGCCAGAATAACTTTTTCTATCGATTATGTTTGAAGCCCAGTCAGAGTCAACAACGCCATATAGTGGCAAATCAGTTTTTCGATATCTTAACCCGTAGTCGGAAGTACCCTTTAAGTATCGCAGTATTCTTTTCGCTGCTTTCCAATGTTCAGTACTGTAGTTTGAGTTGAACTGACTTAAGTAATTGACGGAGTATGCGATATCTGGTCTCGTTGATATCGCCAAAAACATTAATGCACCAATTAGACTTTGATAAGGGATTTGCTTCATCAAATCATCGTTTGCATTTTTAGGCTTATCAAGCTTTGTATTTGCTTCGATCGGTGTTGCTGCTACTTTGCACTCAGTCATTTTGAAACGTTTTAGCAACTTCTTAATGTAGAATTTCTGATTAAGGTAGACAGTATTTTCTTTGTCGCGAGAAAAATCGATTCCTAAACATCGATTTATTTTTCCCAGATATTTCATCTCGAAGCGTTTTGAGAGTTGACATTTAACATCATATAACCATTCATTATCCTTCGTAGCAATGATCATATCGTCCACATAAATTGCCATTATCATAATTTTCGTGTTTTTCCACGCTATGAATACACATGGATCTTCTGCCAATGATTCAAAACCAATTTTCTTCAGCTCTTTCACTAATTCTTTATACCATTGTAACCCCGATTGTCGTAAACCATATAATGATTTTTTAAGTAAACAAACACAATCATTAATTTTATTTAAATCTCGACACCACCGTTTACTTGTATTAATTATTTTTTCATCATGCACCACACTATTGCTCGAGCCAACCTTTTTGCTTGTAATTATTTTGTCTAAAACTTCATGTAGTTGGTTTGGTATCTCCATATAAACTTCCTCTTCTAATTTGCCATTGAGGTAAGCTGTGACGACATCCATCTGGTGGATTTCTAAGTCTAATTCCGCTGAAACTGCTGCTAGTAATTTTATTGATGAGGATCTTACAACAGGAGAATAAGTTTCATGAAAATCCTCCCCTGGCCGTTGTGAGCAGCCCTTTGCAACAAGTCTAGCCTTCTTACGTTCTTGATTTCCAATGGTTTTGGTACTGAATACAAAACGATTTCCAATAACTTTTCGGTTGTGGGGTCTTGACGCAATTTCCCAAGTGCCATTCTTAATTTGAGCTAGATATTCGTCTTCTATTGCACTTTGCCATGCGTTATCTTCATTTCTTTCGTTTGTTTCATCTAATACCATGGGTTCATCTGTTGCCATATAAGCACACAAAATGTCATCGTCTTCTGATGTTGTCTTTCTTGAATTTTCTTCATCTTCATTACTTTCTTCGTTATCTCTTTTGGTTTCGTCAAGTGTTGCAGTTTGGTATTGCTTACGTGGTCTTCCCGCTGTTCCACTACGCACAAATTTCGGACGTCCTCTTCCTCGTTTTGGAGTTTTAACAGGTCTTTCCCATAAGATTTCCTCTCTTGGTGTTCCTTCTTTTCGGAATAATTCATCTCTTCGTAGTTCTTCACTAGTATTTTCTAAGTCAACTTGTAATTCACTTTCATTACGGTTTTCGTTTTCTTCAAGGATCTCTTTATATTCATGTCTAAATGCAGATTCATTCATAAATTTGACGTCTCGACTTACAATAATTTTCTTAGTTTTCGCGTTGTGAATGCGATAGGCTTTGGATTCTAAATCATATCCCATAAAAATGCCCTTTTCGGAACGTGAGTCAAATTTATTTTTATTGGGATTCTTATCTTTGTAGAAAACCTTCGATCCAAATATTTGCATATAAGCCACTGTAGGGGTTTTCCCTTTCCATAATGTAAACGGAATCTGTCCCTTTAAAGCTGTTGTAGGACACCGATTGCGAATATAATTAGCGGTGTTAATAGCTTCGGCCCAAAATGCTGGTGGACATCCAGCTTGTCTCATCATACATCGTGCCATGTCTAATAAGGTTCTGTTTTTTCTTTCTGCAATGCCGTTTTGTTGGGGGGTATGCGGCACCGTCAATCTTCGTCTGATTCCATTCTTCTTCAGAAATGCATCAAATTCATTATTCACGTATTCGCGCCCATTGTCAGACTGAAGTGTTTTGATTGTTTTGCTGGTAAAATTTTCGACTTCTGCTTTATAATTTTTAAAAATGTTGAGGATGTCATTTTTGTTTTTCACAAAGTAAACCTCACACCATCGTGATTTATCGTCGATAAAAGTCACAAAATATCGTTTCCCCGAAAAAGATTGATGTCGCATTGGACCACATACGTCAGTGTGGATAATTTCTAATAAGTCGCTTGTACGGTTTTCACTACCTTTAGGAAATGGCTTGGAAGTCTGTTTTTCTGTAGCACAAATCTCACATTCGGATAATTTTTCTTCCGGTTTCAGTTTTAAGCCATACACAAGATCATTTTTGGACATTTGCTTTAAATCTCGCTCGTTTAAGTGGCCCAACCGTTGATGCCACTCGTCGATGGAATTTTTCTTCATCGTGACGTTATTCGCTGTACTTTGAGACATTCTCACGTGGTATAAATTACCTATACGATCCGCACGCATGTGAACTTTATTGTATTTGTCGATTACGATCGCGTCATTCTTTCTGAAAAGAACTTCGTAACCCCGGTCGGTCATTTTTGATACCGATAATAAATTCGTGCGAAGGTCCGAAACGTAGAATACTTTTTCAATATCTACTTGTCGCTCTTCATTTCCGGTGTTCACAGAAATGCTTACTTTACCCGTTCCGCTTATTCGCGTACTGTTATTATTAGCTAAGTTTAGTTCACTGTTTAATGGCGTAAAAGTTTCAAAGGATTTCTTCTCATTACACATATGCCCCGTGCATCCGCTATCAATGCACCATACTGAGCTTGACCGTTGTCCGAACATCACTTCTTCAGTGGTAGACAGCATCGTTGAGAGATTGCTTCTGTGTTTGGAGTCTTTGTTAATTTCCCGACGTTCTACTTGTCGCGCACTTTGTTTCGGCTTCTTGTCCACTTTATTTTTATTACATTCCCGCGCGATATGTCCGTATCGACCGCACCGATAACATTCAACATTATTTTTATTCTTCTGAGCTCGATAATCGTACTTGTTGTTTCTGTAGGATGTTTGTGGCTGTGTATTATTGCGATTTATGTACATCGCCCCTTGATCGGTTGAATTGGAACTTCTTGCCTCGTAGTCTTCGATGATTTTTACTTTTAGTATTTCCGTTGATGGCAAATCATCGCGTGATTCGATCGCGGTACGAAACATAGAGAAGGAGTCTGGTAAACTGTATAGTAATAAGATTGCCAGTAATTCGTCTATCACCACTAGTCCAATTTCTTTGAGCTTTTTCACTGCATCGAAAAAATCCGAGATGTGCTTCCGCAAGTCATCATTTTCTTGCATACGTGTTAGAACCAACTTTTTCAGTAAGGACGCTTTTCGCGCTGGTCCACTAGATTGATACATACACCTCAACTTGTCCCAAATTTCCTTGGATGTTTCCAGGCCATCGAGAGCTATCAGTTCGCTTGGACTCACAGCTAACAAAATGTCGGATTCAGCTTTTCCATCCGCCTTTAACCATGCTTCATAAGTTTCGTGGGTGGTTGCAGGTTTCGGCAAGGCACCAGACACGTAATCCCACAAATCATTTTTCTTTAGGATCGCTCTCATGTGAATTTTCCATGTATCGTAATTATCACCGGTCAGTTGATCAATTTTTATTGCTGCAGACATTTTTACTTTCGAACACTAAACGCGTTACTTTTTTACGGACGAGTTTTTCACTCCGAATTGCTATTCTCAAAATGTGGCTATCGAGGCTTTCCGCCTGGGCACATAACCTGTTGTTATATGAGTAATAACGCAGTGGTTGATTTAATAGTTTAATGAAAGCCAAAAAATAAGAGAAATAACATTTAACAAATGGTAAGTAAAACATAGATAAAAGATCAATAAAGTCTCAACCGACGCGCACAACATCCCGACAAGCACTACTTAAAGAAAACGTGTACGCGCCACATATTAGTATTAGTCATCACATATGGGGTGGTAAAATCGATAAAGTAGCGTTCAGGTAATGTGATCAGAGTTGTCACTCACGCACTTTGCATCTTCTTCAACACATACGTATTGAATAAGAGTGGTATTATAAAGAATCGCTAGGAGAAATTAACATTATTTAAATTTTTGACTAATAATTGATATTTAAATTATTAATAACTATTAATTAAAAAAGATATAAAAGATTTTTTTGACTTTAAATCTACACCTACTAAAAATTAAAAAAAACTTATTTTTTTTCGTTTTGATATTATTTCTAAATGTAATTAGACTCAAAAAAGCATTAAGTACCTACTAAAGAAAAAATATTTAAAGAATCTTGCACCCTGGCGTTAATTTTTAATTATTGTCGGCTTTGAATGCAAATTAATGTATTTGACAAATACAATTTTCATGGAAGTACGAGAAACTAAGCATACCAATTTATTTGTAAATATTTATTTCCTCCAAATGCTTTGCATATTTCAAAAATATTCTTCCTGTTGCGTTCGCTGGACCTTTTTAGCGTAAGGCCGCTTTCTGACTTGTCGGTGTAGCAGCGGTGCGGTATCGGTATGCTCGGTATACGCGGTACCGAATGCTTACTGAGCACCTATATTTCAATACGGTCTTCCTGACTTGTGCGGCACGTGCGGTAGAGGAGTGATATCGGTTCGGTATACTGCATCGCGGTAGAAACGTCCAGTGGCCGCTCGGGATTACTGCATGAGACATCATACAATATCTCCATCACTCAAGGAGGACGACATCTTCTTGTGACGGTACAAGCGGTTCTGCTCCGTTTTATGCCGAAAACATACCGATAGATGTGTAAATGCAAGCAACGCGGAATCGTTTCGGTACCAACCACTTCGGTACCGCACCGCTGCTACACCGACAAGTCAGAAAACGGCCTAAGAGTGTTACAAAAAAGCAACAAACATACTTTGATCTATTAACGAGAAACCGCTTGCCTAAAATATAAACAAAGAAAATTGCACAATGTGGCTTCTTTGCAAAACAAATAACAATCATTCTCATAATAAATAATATATGAATGGATACCTCCCGCAACAAGTGCTTTCTCTTTCCAAAAATAACGACTTTGCAATCCAACACGATTGTGAAAAGCAAAGAAACGCTGTTAACGTAACATAGCACGCAAAGAATTGAGTAATTTTGGTTGAAACTTCAAAAAATTAATTTATTAAAAGAGCCACAACCTACCATTCATCATAACACATGGCCAAGGGCGGATATACAATATTTTTTTACTGAGTTCAATAGAAGTCTCGCTGACTATCAGATCTTGCCAATAAAAGGTTTACTAGCTCATCATAAACGAATCTTTTTAAAGTTTTCGTCACCTGTGCATTTAACCATTATAGTAGAAAAGAATGAAAAATTCAGTGTGAAAAAAAGTATTAACAACTATTTTTAAAAACCGTACAATCCTAAATTTTGCCAAAATTTTAGTCCGGTCAATTTAGACATTCGAAGCTACATAAATTCCCATCAAGCTGAAAATCAGTAAGATCGTTTAAAATATGATTAAAAATAAAATTTTAAAGTTCCAGATCTTTCCCCTGTATGGAAAAAAATTATTCAAGGTCAAAGGTAAAAAAAAATGAGTTTTTCGCGATTTATAGCAAAACGGTAAGTTTTATCATAAAATTACTTCAGACAAAATTTGTAGATCATAAAATTATCTATAAAATATGTATCAATACTTTTTTCCTAAGAGCCACCGTTTCTGAGATATCAGGTTAAATGAAACCCAGTCCCTTATTTTATACGCCAGTGTAACCTCGAAACTGTCATCTGTCTCCTGTTCAATTGTATGCGTGGCTAGGGTCTTATACCTGCTTTATGTCAGTGTGCCCAATAAATAAAATACTGTTAGTCTCAGCGTTGCCAGATTAGGGAATTTTCCCCCAAAAATAGGGGATTTTTTTTCTTTTGGGGTATTATTTGGGGATATATTTTTCAGGGGAATTCTTCTGGGGAAAAATTTTCCTCTACAATCTTTTTTCTATTTGCATTAAATATTTTCTAGTTCTTGGGGATTTATTTGTCACATAGCTTATTTTGAAGTATTTTAGAGACACATATTTTATAGATAATTTTATGATCTACAATTTTTGTCTGGGGTAATTTTATGATAAAACTTACCGTTTTGCTGAAAATCGCAAAAAACTCATTTTTTTGACCTTTAACCTTGAATAAAATTTTTTCCATACAGGGGAAAGATGGGGAACTTTCAAATTTAATTTTTAATCATATTTTAAACAATCTCACTGATTTTCAGCTTGGTGGAAATTTATGTAGCTTTACTCTTATTTTTTGGTCTAATTTGACTGGACTACTTGTGAAGTTCATGAAATTCAAAACACTTAGTTATTTAATTATATTTGGGATATTTCTTCGTATTGTAGGTAATCAACGATTAGAGTTTCACGATAGTGAAACGATATAGTAATTTTTTAAAACTATTTTTCGAATAAATTGTAATTCCTCCCTTAATACACGTATATGTACAAAGAAAATCAAATGACTCAAGGGGTAAAAACTTCTTTATAGTTAAGCCAAAGTTTCAGTGTAGTATTAAAGTTTTATCAGGGTAGATTATGAATGTTAAAACCAATGTTTCTCGTTTTGGTTCTGATTATGCACTAAAGGCGAAACGTTGGCGTGATTATGAAGAACTGAGAAAGTTTTCACCCTTTGATTTTAAATAAAAAATGTTCAGTGGAAAATAATAATTGATTTTTAATAATGCAATTGAAGAAAGTTTACTTTTTTAATAGGGGTAAATTTAAACATATTAATTAATGATAATTGATTTAATTAAATCAGACCTTCTATACATAACCTCAAGTTAATGAGGAAAAATTGTTGCTGTTGTCATGCCCTCGCCGGGAATCGAACCCGGACCCTTGGCTTGCCATCCTTCGTAGCTTAGTGCTGAGAGCATTGGCGCGTAAAGCCAAGGGTCCGGGTTCGATTCCCGACGAGGGCATGACAACAGCAACAATTTTTCCTCATTAACATGAGGTTATGTATAGTGGGTCTGATTTAATTAAATCAATTATCATTAATTAATATGTTTAAATTGATTTTTAGCCATGTTGCCTATAACTCAAAAACCAAAAAAAAACATTATTTAAAGATACCAATAAATAAAAACTTTTCGCTTTTATAAATTGTATTTCTTCCCTTAAAAGTCAGTGAAGAAAATAAGAAATTGAAGGGGCGAAATTTTTTTATTGAGTATAATTAAGCTAATGTTTTGCTTTATGGGGCTTACACGGGGGTAGATAAAAAAAATCAACACAAAACAAACAGTTTCTCAGAGTTTCATAAATTATACAAGGTAGGCATGTTATTAATATTACTTAGCATAATTTAATTAAAATATAATTTAATTAAAATTAATACTCTCAATTAAAAAAAGAAACAAGTTGAATAATTAAAACCAACAATGACATTCACAAGTAGATTATTTTTTATAACTTTATAATTTCTACAATTTTTGACGTTGACGAATCCTCAACATTATAAAGCGAAACGTTGGCTTAATTATGAAACAAACAAATTTTTTTACTCCTTGAATTTAACAAAATTTACTTCGAAACTATTTTTTTAAATTTTTCTTATGCAATTTTTTTTAATAACAAATCATCAAGTACGTGGGTACCATTCGGGCAAAATAAATATTTATAATTTTTACACTTAATAATATAACAAATTAATTTCACTTGGTTTAAATAATATGACGGTGTTCAGGGGTTAGTTTAAAAACTCTTCTTGAGGAAGCACTCAAGGTGGTTGAGAGGGTATAAAAAGTGAGAAATTTCCTTGTGTCTACGTTTTTTTATCCTTTTTATTATCAAAACATAGAATTACTTTACTTGAATTTTGTGGAGGCCTCGACGGCTCAACGCCCTTGAATGCATACAGGGTTAATCTCAACCTCTGTAACAGGTCAATTAACATTATTACCTGGTATCGATTCGTTGCGAATTATTAAAAACCAATCCGGGTAATTAATAATTGCAATTAGGTTTTGTTAGAAACCGCTAAAATAATTAACTGTTTATGACAAATTTAAAATGTAGGTAGTTCTTGATTTTCATTTGTGATGTTTCCAGTCAAATTACCTAATATTCAACATATTCTTAAAAAATGTAAAAATATGTGCGTAATATGTCGAGGAATTTACATTTTACATTATTTATTTACATAATTTATATTTGTACAAAAACATTTTTTTTGTTGCAGACATGGACCAAAATGGGATCGTTTTCGAAAACAAGTACAGCAAATCATGTTAACACCATCAACTGCAAAAAGTTATGTGAAGCCCTTAGATGAAATTGCTTCAGATTTCTTAAACAGGTCAGTACTCATAGGTACTACATTCTATTCCTTTAATATTTTCTTTATTAATATTGCCTGAGTTTTAAATTAGAGGAGTTCTAGTGGTAAGTGTTAAACATAAGTATTGATGAAACGTTGGTATTAATTAAGACCTCCATTACATTACAGTAAATCAAAAATTGATATTAACAAGCAAAAGTACACTCAAATTTCTATAAATCGAACGTTAATAAATTGAATTTTTGATAAGTCGAACCAAATTGGTGGGCAATAGCATTTACTACTAATTTTTACTTGGTAACTCGAACTCTCGACTTCTATTGCTCAAATATCATGGTAACTCGAAGGTACTATTCGGCGCCAACTTCGATAAGTCGAGTTTTCTGGGAAAATCCCTTAATAATATACGATTGCAAGGTGGTTTCCTGTTTGATCACCTTATTAAAATTTATCTGAATCCACCTCATCTTTTCTTGTTTCGTTTCATCATCTATCCTTTCGTTATCGTGCTGTTCCCACCCCCGCGGCGTAATAATTGAGTAAAGCTGGTTATTTAGGGTCGAAGATGTACATATTGTGACGTGTTCGGTCACAGAAAACACAATTAACAAAACAAAACAACGAGTTTATTTAATTACTAAAATTAATTTGACTACACTACAGTTATGAACAAGTCCGCACAATTTATTTCACTAAAAGTCACTTTTTAATCGCCGTTCCGGTAGACACTATTTATCGCTCTCTATGAACACTATCGCCTCTATGGTTCGCCTGTATCGCCTATCGATCGCTTTGCATCAGCTGTTACTGTAAACTGTCAACTAACTCGGTGTGAGTGTCTCGTCCGCTTTTATAGTCTTCTCAGCCTTTTTCTAGGGTATTCTACAGCCGTCTAGTAATTCAATTGTTTTCCCATTGATCTTTGCTGGTGTTTTCTAGATTGTATCAGGAAAGCCGAGAATATTCCTTATGTAATCAGGGAAGATGTTCATTAATTATGCTCACACCAACTTAATTGGCAAGTACTCGTAACACTGCCCCCTTCTTAGAATTGATCGTCCCGATCAATGTCTTGACCTTTGTAGGGCGCCAGGCGGTCCAAGTGTACAACTTTCATCTTGGCCTTTGGTCCTCTCTGAATACGGTAGACCACGTCATTCAGTCTTCTGACCACGGTGTAAGGTCCTTCCCAGGCTCGCTGTAGCTTTGGTGAGCGTCCTTTCCGACGGACAGGATTGTAGAGCCACACCTGGTCCCCTTCTCTGAATCCTGTGCTGTTGGCTCTCCGGTCGTACCTGGTCTTCATGCGGTCACTCCCTACTTGGATTTTGTTACGAACGGCTCTATGGATGGTATCGAGTCGTTCCTCTAGCTGCTGTGCGTAGTCGGTAGCCGAAGGTCGCCGATCTTCTGGGTGTCCAAACCGGATGTCTATCGGTAACTTCAGCTCTCTTCCAAATAAAATGCTGGCTGGTGTTCTGCCGGTGGTCTCGTGAACCGCACTTCGATAGGCCAACAGGAACAAAGGTATATGCTGGTCCCAGTCTGTCTGATGATCGTTAACAACCATTTTCAAATTGGTTTCTAGCGTCGCGTTAAACCGTTCGACCATTCCGTCAGATTGTGGATGTAATGGAGTGGTCCTAGTTTTCTGTACTCCTAGCAGCTCACAGACTTCCCGGAATACTGCGGATTCAAAGTTCCGTCCCTGGTCAGAGAGGATCTCCATCGGAACTTCATACCGGCTGATCCATTGGTTGACCAACATTCCAGCGACCGTAGTAGCTTCTTGATTTGGGATTGCGTACACTTCGGGCCATTTGCTAAAATAGTCCATCACTACCAAGATGTACTTATTGCCAGCAGCTGTTGTTGGGAATGGTCCTGCTACGTCCAGAGCTATTCTCTCAAATGGGGCACCAACATTGTACTGTTTCATTCGCCCTCGGCTTCGAGTCTGAGGTCCCTTGGCTGACGCACACGTTGGGCACTTCCTATACCAATTTTCGACGTCTCTTCTACACTTTAGCCAATAGAATCGCTCTCGCACCTTCTCCAACGTCTTTGTTACTCCGAAGTGTCCTCCACCAACACCTCCATGGACTTCTGTCAGCACCTCATTGACTCTGTTCTTCGGGAGAACTACTTGATGTCGAATTTTAGTTCCGTCAGGGCTTTCCCACACTCTTTTTAGTACCCCATTCTCGACGATGAGCGAATCCCATAAGGCCCAATAGCTCTTCGTGATGGTACTCGTACTACTAACATCTGCCCAGGTAGGTCGTGCTGTTCCTGCCTTTTTCCACCGCAGTATCGGTTTAATGTCTTCGTCGTTATCTTGGCCTTTCGCCAGGTCTTCGTTCTGCCAGTGTTCTTCAGGTTCCACCATCGTCTGACAGATGCGTTCGGCGTCCCAGTTCGAATTAGTGTTCGTCCTATCAGTATGGCTTTCTGTGTCAAATCCGGATTTTTGGCTTCTACTATCCCCACCAAACCATCCGCACCTTCGCCGTCGATGTTTATTTTGAGAACTACCTCGGATCTAGCAGGTAGTAATCGGTCTTCTGCTACGATGACCTTTCGAAGATCGTACTCTTTGGTGGGGTTTGTCATCACCAACTCTTCCTTGCCGATGCGTAAAATGCCGGAGCCCAAATCCAGATTAATTTTGTTTCGTTCAAGAAGATCCAATCCAATGATCACGTCGTCGGCGACATCGGCTACCAGTGCCCTGTGTCGAAGGCATACTTCTCCCAATTTCAATTCGATATCGCATTCTCCTCTATTTGGCGCTGTTTCTCCGGTAACCGTGGTCAAACGTAGCTTCCTCTGCAGGGGACGGATTCTCCACTCGTTAACGATGTTCGGCCGGATTATGGTCTTAGAAGCTCCCGTATCGACCACCATTCTAACCTTCTTGTTGTTGATGTGACCTTCGACGAATAAGGACTTGCTTCCGTTTAGTTGGGAAACGACGATTTCGGCTGGGGCTTGGTGGGGAGAAGCCAACTTGCGCCCCTCAAAGTTGGCTGATCTTAGTTTCCCGACTGCTGTCGGTCCGCACGGCGTTCTTCGGCCGGGCAGTCTCGCCGTAAATGTCCGTGCCTTCCACATTCCCAGCACCTTGGTCTTCCTTTGTTTTGGCCACAGTCTCGGGAAAAGTGACCGACCTTCCCGCATTCCCAACATTTGGCCGATTCTCTCTTGTCGTTGATGGTAGTCTTCTTGACAGTTTCGACGCATTCTTTAATCAGCCTCGTAACTTCATTCTTGTATTCGTCGTCTTCAACAGCTGTTTGGCGTACACGCACGTGGCCCTTGGAAGCTTGTTTTGCAGCTTCGAATTCTAAGGCGTGCGCCAGTGCGTCACTCGCAGTCTTATGGCGGGCCAAACGGAGAACTTGCTGTAAGTCGGTGTCCCTCACGCCATCGACGAATGTTTGGACTGTTAGCTGGTCTGCAAAGTCCTGCGGAGCGGTAGGATAGGCCAATCCAACTAGACGTTCCACATCGGCCTCGAACTCCTGTAGATTTTCTGATGTCCTCTGATTGCGACACTTTAGTTGGGTTTGGTACACTTGTTGTAAATGTTTGTCGCCATATCTCATTTCAAGTCGCTCTAGCAGCGCAGAGAAGTCCCGTTGTTGGCGCTCTGGAATACCTTGAAGGACATCCAATGCTTCTCCTCGCAGGGCTATGACCAGCGCCGTTGCTTTCTCAAAATCGTTCCAGTTGTTTGCTTCTGCCGCTGCCTCGAACTGTCGTTTGTACACAGACCAGCAAACTTTTCGGTCGAAAGTCGGTGGTTTAATTCTAATCGTCTTCGCAGTGTCTTCGGACTTTACTTCACTAGCCGGTCTAGTGTTCTCGAACTTCTGTCTCATCTTCTCTACTTCCTTTTGTACTTCTTCTTTCAACTGATCTCTTAGTTTCTCTTGTGTCGTCTCCAATTCTTGTCGTACTTCCTTTAATTCTTCTTGCACTTCTACTCTGACTTCCTTTAACTCTTCTTGCACTTCGGTTCTGACTTCTTTTAACTGTTCTTTCAATCCTTCCTGCTCAATTTTTATTGCTCTCATATCTTCAATCAATTTTTCTTGACCTGCCTTAATTTCTACTTGGCCCGCCTTCATTTCTTCTTGTGCTAATTTCATTTCGTCCTGTCCAGCTTCCATTTTATTCTTCAATTCTTCCTTCATTTCTTCCTGGCCTGCCTTCATTTCTTCCTGGCCTGCCTTCATTGCCTTCATCATTTCCATTAAAGCCTTTATTTGTTCTTCCATTATCGCTGATTGTTTTCTTGTTACTGGCATAAGGCTTCAAAATTCTTCTTCTCTTCGGACCTCTTCTACGATCTGTCGCACTAACTTTCTTCGGGAATCTTCAATTCCCTTACTATCCCACTCCTGACACCAAATGTGACGTGTTCGGTCACAGAAAACACAATTAACAAAACAAAACAACGAGTTTATTTAATTACTAAAATTAGTTTGACTACACTACAGTTATGAACAAGTCCGCACAATTTATTTCACTAAAAGTCACTTTTTAATCGCCGTTCCGGTAGACACTATTTATCGCTCTCTATGAACACTATCGCCTCTATGGTTCGCCTGTATCGCCTATCGATCGCTTTGCATCAGCTGTTACTGTAAACTGTCAACTAACTCGGTGTGAGTGTCTCGTCCGCTTTTATAGTCTTCTCAGCCTTTTTCTAGGGTATTCTACAACCGTCTAGTAATTCAATTGTTTTCCCATTGATCTTTGCTGGTGTTTTCTAGATGTATCAGGAAAGCCGAGAATATTCCTTATGTAATCAGGGAAGATGTTCATTAATTATGCTCACACCAACTTAATTGGCAAGTACTCGTAACAATATATTTAAATAAACATGCACCACCAAAAGGCAAAAGTAGGTTATGGTATGAAATTGTCGCTGTGATTATAGTTTACTTTTTTGAACTACAACGAAGATCAAGGCTGTGGTCGAAAGGAACTTGAAAATCCAAACGTTTCGACTGCAACTTCGGGCAGTCGTCGTCAGTGGACGGCTTGACGAAGGTTGCAGCTCGTAGTATTAGCGGCAACTGAATTCAGTAAAACCTTCGTCATAGGAATCAAGCTGTCCACTGGAGATTACTGCCGAAATTGCAGTTGAAACGTCGGGATTTTTAAGTTCCTTTCGATAATGGCCCATCAGCTCCGATCTTCGTTGTAGTTCATTCGACTGCGTTCGGACAAATTATTAGCTGCGGATAAGTATTTTTTTATTTATCCATCTATTTATCTAAATGTAACATGAAATTAATACATACAAAGGCTCATTTACAAAAAATAAGTACGTATGGTTCATATGTATATGTGTGCGTCACGTTGTGATTCTAATGTATTCTCAATAAAATAAATTACATGAAATTTTACTATTAAATTTGTTGAATAACTCAAGTGTTCTTACTTACTATATGGTCCAATGTGATAGCCAACATCCACAGAGGATAGACATTTTAGGAAGAAGAAGTTCTTAATTTATTTTACAGAAATTAATTTTTTTGAAGTGATTATTACAACTTTTTTATTTAAATGAAGCAATTATTTCACGTTGTATTACCGGTTTTTCTACAACGTTTTTGAGAACTTTGATATTTTCAAATAACCACGTGTTATAGAAGAATTTCATGTTGGATGAAAATTTTGCGTATCAAATGGAAATTTCTAGTAGGTACGTAAATCTAAATACATATATAAAATGCTAATGTTCGTACGTAAAGACAGGGTTGTCTCTATCTCTACCTACTCCAATCAACTTCCTGTTGGGGTGGTTAATACCCCTTGGTCGCGGTGGGTGGAAGTGGGTGGTTGTAGGTGGCAGAAAGGTGAAAAGAAATATTTATGTCCTTTTTTAAATCATAAGGACTCCGGAAAGATCTCAAAATTTCTGAAATGATCTAAAAAATTCTAAAATAAGCGCAAACTGTTATTGTCGGCTTAGAATGTTCGAGAAAGTTCTAAAAATTTCTTGAATGATCTAGAAAGTTTCAAAAAGTGTACATCTACGTTTGACCGATTTTTATGAAATTTTAAATGCATATTATGTAGGTCTGAGAATCGGCTACTATTTATTTTTCATATCCCTAAGTGATAGGGGTTGTCCACCACTAACTGTTTTTTTATTTTTGGAACAAAATTTTTATTTTTATTTTTTTTAAAATGCGGCATTAAAAAATACATACAAACCTAACTTTTCACCCTTCTACCACCAACCCCCAATTTTTAATAGCGATATTAGTACTGTAATAATCTTCAACTCTCAGTGGTCGATAACTGATCAATTATTATCAATCGATTATTCATCCCCGCCAGGCGTCTACTGATGTCACTACTCACCCAGCAAACAGCACGGAGTGGGGATGAGAATGAAGCAGATTTTTTTAGAATGTTACAGGGAGTTCAAATATGTTCTAAGAAGTAAAAGAATGTTTTATTATAACATTTCAGAATGATTTGACAATGTTCAAGAATGTTCCAGAATCTTGAAGATCATTCACGAATGTTTCAGAATGTTAAAAAAAGTTAGAAAATGTTTTGAATCATTTTGGGATGTTCTGGATAGTTCTAAATTCGCGAATATTCTAAAATGTTCCACCAAACGTGTTATTCGTGATATTCTTACCCGAGCAACGACGGGTATTGCTGCTAGGGTCTGTATATAACGGATAACATGATTATATTTTACTAGCTGTGTCCGCGACTTCGTCCGCGTGGAATAGTGACTTTCGGCACCATTTAAAATTTTTTTCTTCTATATTTTTATTTTCTGGGCTGTAAGATTTTTTGCCGACGTCATCACACAAAAACTTTCATCCCCGATTTTTACCCCCTTTAGTGTTAAATTTTTACAAACTTTGAATGTCGTATTTATATCGAATCAAAAGCCTAAAAAATAAGTTTCAAGCTCCCATGATAGCTTTGAAAATCACGTAATTTCCATACAAAATTTCATCCCCATTTCAACCCCTTACAACCCTTTTTTGCATTAAAATGTAGCCTATGTCCTTTCTTAGGCTCTAGACTATATCTGTACCAAATTTAATTTAAATCGGTTCAGTTAGTTTAGGCGTCATTGTGTAACATACAGACAGAGTTACTTTCGCATTTATAATATTAGTATAGATTATGACATGTAATAAAGTGTATTTATTTCGTAGCAATTGTTCCTTCTTAATTTGCCCCAATTCAATTCAATTCAATTCAATTTACAACTTTCAAAATTCAAGAGGTGATACTATATATTATTAATTTATTGATACAAGATTGCTTATTACTACGACGTTCATTGAAAAACCTAATAAATAGATTTAATCTGTCCCTTGATTCCATCATTGCCTTCTACAGATAAATCAAAATATAATTTATTAATTAAAACTGTCTTAAATTTAGTCAGACATTTAAATTATGTAACGCACCTTCCTTCTTACTTATTAGATTGGATTTAGTAGGTACCTACTGACGAAAAAAAAATGGGTTACAAATGAGTATTGCTAAAGATCATTTCTGCAGACAATAAAATGTCTGGTCGTTCTGTGACAAATTCTATTAGGCAGCACCTGTTTTGTTATGTAATAACATTGGCGTTCACGTAGGTATACATAAGTATATGAGTCGTTCTTGTGATTCTTCCGGGTTTTAAACTCCGACATTCGCATGTATTTACGCAGAAAACAGCTCATAAAATTGTGCAATTCTCTTACAAAGGCATAACCACAAACATAATAAAATGCATTTTCTACAGGGTGATATAAACTGGAGGCAAACAAAGTGAAAAATTATGAAACACTGGTCACGTTGTTGGAATAATAGATACTGTAGCAGAATTTGGGAAATTAAAAAAAAATATATAAAACCCAAAATTTTTGCCACAAGTTTCTTCTAAAAATTCCATTTTTTTTGGATTCCTTAGACCTTCACGAACATTCATTAGCACTAACCCCTGCATTACCTCCAAAGCACCCCAAGTAGTAGCAGTGATAAAAGCAATTTTGAGAGACGATTTCCGGGGTGTTGAATTTTCAAAACAAGTGCTGTTACTCCAGGTTTTGCAGTATTTTCCGGTTTATTACTAGATTATTAGACAGAATTCTAGGATTTCAAAACACACACACACACTTTTAAATAGTTTTGGGATATTTCTTTGTATTAGGGTAATGTATCTTCACGATATCCAGACGATACGATAATTTTCAAAGTATACTATTTTTTCCACTAATATACAGGGTGGGCTACTGAAAACGAGCCAGAGGACTTTTTGTGCAGATAAGTTCAAACTTTGTAAAATCCCTCAAACTGTTCCGCATAGTTTTAGGAGTAACAGTAACTTTTATAGAGGTGATTAAGTTCGGAGAGGAGATCATGACTTTTAAAATTGAGATCTAATTTTGGCCCCATTTTGCTCCAGCTCCTTAAACTCCAGCAATAACAGTAATTTTTGTTATCCGTCCAATTATTATTAATAATAAAATTTTTCCTGGTTGCAGATGAAACCCCATAGAAAATATATTCTTAACTTATCAGATGTGGAGATTTGCAATCAGAGAGAATATGATGCAACGCATCTGCAGTTATTAACTTTGAACTATAAATACAGATTTGCATTGATAATAATGATGGGGCACCTATTTAAAAATTTAATAAGGCAAGCCCTAATAAACCCTCAAAAATAGCAAATCTTACCACTATTGTTGGTATTATTTGCATTTTTGTTTTTCATGAGATGGACTGAAATGGGGTCTTAATATCCATTTAAAATAGATTTCACTTTTAAGGGGAAGGACATGATTTCATGATCCCCTCTCCGAACTTAACCACATCTGTAGAAGTTACTTTTAACTTGGTAGCTTCCATGATAAGATATTCAGAAATGCATAGTCTTCGAAATAACCTCCATAAGCCCTAATAAAATTTCATAAATCAAACATCTTATTTCAATAGGACGGATAGAAAATCTTATTACCACTGCTGGGGTTCATTGAGTTTTTGTCTTTCACGATATGGACCAAAATGGGGTCTTAATACCGATTCAAAGAGGAAGGTCATGATCTCCTCTCCGAACTTAACCACATTTATAGAAGTTAGTTTCGGATTGGTGGCTTGCATGATAAGATATTCAAAATCTGAAGACTCACTCGAATGTAAAATTATGCGCTCTTTCCGAATCCGGGGTCAGAAATAGGGCTTTCCATTGAAGGAAACTGATGTGACCTTCAAATAACCATGATATTGCGTTTAAGATTAAATTGTAGGTCACTATCTGATGTCCTCCTCTGAACCCTGCAATTTTGTCTATTTGTAACTACTTTGACAAATTATTCAAGTGGGTAATTTAAAATGGGACACCCGGTATAGTGGAAATTACAATCTTAACTGGGTGTGCGAAAGGGGTAGCTGCATTCCTTTAATTCCGAATAATCTTCTATTGGAATTCAAACTATTACAGTTTTCCTTCAAAGTCTGTTTTGCAATGACTATCAACAAGTCTCACGGGTAGACACTCAAATTTGAGAGAATAGACTCGTGAGAAAATTGTTCCTTACATGGGCAATTTTACCGCCTAATGCTCTTTACTCACGACTCAAGTTATTCAAAAGAAAAATCTAAAGACCCACTCGAACGTAAAATCATGCGCTCTTTCCGAATCCGCGTATCAGAAAATAGGGCGTTCCATTTAAGAAATAACCTCGAAGGTCGCGTTCAAGATCAAATTGTAGGTCACTATCCGATGTCCCCCTCTGAACCCTGCAACTTTCTTAAATTATTTTCCATTGGTAACTTCCCTGACGAAATATTCAATTGGGTAAGTTAAAGCGGGAGCTATGAATGGGCTGAAATCATATTTTCATGGACGAAGCTTTGAAGCTCAAATGAGAGCAAATTTAGGACCCATAAGTCTTTAAAGTTAGGTTGGAAAGTTCCCTATACGAAGATTTGTTGTGTGCTGATTAAGAGATTTAATATCATCTGCAAACATATTTCGGGACTGTTAATAAGTTGATTGATTATTGCGTGCATTTTTTTATAGTTTTTAGCGAGATCGTTTCGAATGACAATTTGCATTGAGAGTAGTCATTTGCCGAAACCAATAATAAAGATATCGTTGCCGTATTGTTGATATGGACATCGCTTAGAAAAAGCAAAGAGTGTATGTAACGCCTTGAAAATCGTGAAGCACTTTCAAATGATTTTTTTTACCACAGCAATTCTCTTGGTGTCGCTTAATTTAATTGTTTATTTAATATCTTCAATTTTACAGTACCTATTACAGTAATTTGTTGTATTTATGACAATGTTTCTGAAAAATGAATCGCTCTGTATGTATCTCGAGTAAAAGTTTATTTAATTGGCCTAAAGACCTACCGATCTGATTTATATTGTACGATATCATTACGATAGGAACAAGGAAGCTAAGCAAAACCTATATTTTTTTTTATACACACTCTCGGCTTTCTAAATTATTAGACTTTTATATATTATATGTATATTATACAACAACTGATTTGCACGCAAATATTGCAATGAAAGGCGAGGCTACACCGTTATGAAATTGTGTATCCTAATACTTTCAGATGAATTAGTAGGCTAGAAGAAAGTATCATCCGTTAAATAAAAGGTAAAAAGACATTTAAACGTTTTAGCATTAACAATTTATTCTTAACTTTAAGAGGACGTGATGAAATTATGGATTGGATGTTATGAGTTTTGGAATAATAATTCGAATTCTCAAAATAATTTCTTCACTGGAAACCTTTTACAGTAGTAATCGGTTATAAACAGAGTTTTAGTGATTTGTAATTGAAAATGTATTTAAACTTTTTTAAGAACTTAAAAACACCATAGTTTGTAATTTAAAAAGGACTTCAAGCCCTTATAAAGTGCTTGAAGTCCTTTTAAGATGCTTAAAGCCCTTCAATGTGCTTGAAAGCAAGGCAAAACCATCAAAAGGGCCTTAAGCTTATTTGTGTATTTGAAGTCCTTTTGATTTACTTCACGCTTTAATTGTGTGCGCGAAACCCTTTTCACAAGTGATTAAGGCTTTGAATTTAATTAATTTTTAATATAATTGGTAAAATTAAAGTCCTTGGATTTTAAAATATAATTGTAAATTTAAAAACCAAAGGTTTTGGACTTGAAGTCATTTTGCTCAGCTCTGATAATAACGAACGAATTTTAAAGAACAGAACTACATTTCATTTAGATATTTGTTATCCGTACATGGATGTAATAAATATATCCATTAATAACGGACAAACCGATCGATTATAATAACTAATGTTTCTATTTTACAATACTAAATGTAAATTATACACGTAATTGTTCTCGTTGAATTTTTATATGTCGAAGAAAAAAAATACATATTTACATACCGTAACCTAACCCACATATGACAAAGTGAATGAAACGTCAATTCCAAATATTTTTATTTGAAAATGTTTGGAACCCCGTAAAAACGTCGGTTGGGGAAAGGAAGGAAAGTGGGAGCCTCTACATACTGAAACCTGATATCTGATTTTTTCTTACTTGATCTGTTATATTACAATAATTAAATATAAGGGCGATTTGTCTTCACGGTACGAAACGAAAAAGAAGAAGACCTTGGAGCTTTTTCCTAAAATAGAAATTATAAAGTATTTTTTAAATTAATTTATGTAGATTCTTCGCGAAATGCTTTTAAGCTCTGACAGTGTTAGAAAACACTAAAAGCACTGCCCAAGGTTTTTTTTTGCGTTGTTATTATTTTATAGGTACCTACATGGATTGTAGAAAAATTATACTTTTATCTTGTTATCATCGATTAAGGGCTGTAATTTTTTGACGAATTAAAATAATGGAATTCTTACGTGGGGTGATATTACGAGACAATTAAAATAAAATAAATTGATTAATTGAGTAAAAAGTTTTATCTGATAAATGTAAAATCATATTAATTTTTAGAATATTATTTTTTCTAGAATGGAAGAATCCCTTGATAAAAATGCGGAATTACCAGAAAATTTCCTGTTTGAAATTTATAAATGGGCACTAGAGTGTAAGTTTTATTTATTTACGTTTCTTATTTTAACAATTCTTCATTGGATTAAAAAAATTGTAGCTGTTGCACGAGTATCTTTGGACACAAGACTGGGATGTCTGGAGCCTAATCTCCCAAAAGATTCTGAGTCCCAAAAAATTATAGATTCTATAAACACATTCTTCTGGAACGTAGCCGAGGTTGAATTAAAAATGCCCATTTGGAGAATATACAAAAATAAAGCTTTTAGAAAATATATCGGAGCACTGGAAGACTTCAGAACGTAAGTTAGTTTTTTTTATAATGAAAAATGGACAATTATCTAAATTAATTAATAACATTTTTATTTTTTACTAATAACTATCTTCATTAACTTTTCTATAGGCGTATGGAGATGTACTTCTATACATAAATATGTTTTTTAATTTAACAATTACGTTACATAATCAAAATTCCAACTACAATTTTAATGAATTCAAATCGTATCAAAATTTAATTTGGTAGATAATTAAAAAAATAAACAAAATTAATGTTACAATTGCAAAGAATTAGTCACTAATTATTATTTAAGTTGGTGAGCATCACTTATCTTAAAATGTCATCTTATTGGTTCGTTTACCATTAAAACAATTTACATATTTACATGAGAAAGCAGAAAGGTAAACGTTGTTAATAGGTATATGGTGCACTGACCTTTTATTATTAAGTTGTGTAACATGAAATGAGACTTGAATGTTTATTACGTAATAATGAATTCATTTATATCCGCTATTCACTTTTGCTGACATAAACAAACTAGAAAAAGTTTTCAAAGTCAAGTTCAACTTTCTCTCTTAATTGCAAGTTTATTATTCATACGACAACAGAATGAGAACACAATTAATGAACGAAAGTTTAAGTATGTTGTCGTAGTTATTATAGTTACCTGGTTACCTACAGTCTGTCTGTTCCATAACGGCCTTTTTTTGTCTGGTTTATTTTTGAGAAATAAAAATAGGGAAATAAAATGTATAATATAATATGGGTGAGGGGCTCAAGTTATATGTGCCTATAATTTAAAAAACTAAACTTAGGTTTTTTTTTGGAGGCGTAAAGTTAAAGATACTTATGTCAAATTCAAAAATGCGCCAGGTTTGTTCCTTAATTAACTCTTTGTGTTTTGCGTTTTCGAGAATTGGAAGGAGTAAAGAAAGTAAAGTTTAAAATAAAAATTAAGAATTGAGACATAGCCACTGTCTACGAGGACGGTTCAAATATAAACCAGTTTAATACATAGAAAATAAACCAAAATGACTGGAAACTTTGGCTGTGTCGTAGAACGTACTAAATAGCTCAAACCCCAAAATCAAAACACGACAATGAAAGTCCAAAGTACTTTTCGGTAATAGTTATCCTCTGAACAACGTAGTGTAATCTTTAAAGTTGAATATTTTTCTATATAAAATGCTCCCTGAATCGTTTTAAATAGGCCACCATGTATAATAAAAATTAAAAATTGAAACATAGGTACATAGGTACTATCTTCCAGAAGATTCAAATACGAGGATGGGTCAAATATAAACGAGCCTTTGTTCATAAAACATTTATTTTGAAAATTTTCACAAAAACACAAACTTCTCTATTTTTCAACATATCCCCCTTTTTTGATTATACATTTTTTCCAATGGATTGGCAGTTTTTTCATTCTCGTTTTTCACATGTTCATCAGTCTGAAATCGCTCGCCTCCTGGTGATTCTTTGAGGGGCCCAAACATGTGGAAATCACAAGGGGATAAGTTTGGGCTATATGGATGGTGCTCCGACTGAGTCTAGTGCATTTCACTGATTTGGGCCTGCGTTAAAGCTGCGATGCGAACTCGAGTAGCTTTTTGATTTTCACTCAGCAACTTTGGGACCCAACGAGCTGAAATTTTTCGGAATCCCCAGTTTTTCGCTATGATTGTGTGGACACTCCCATAGCTGATGCCGAGTTCAACAAATATCTGAAGCACAGTGACGTGGTGGTCCCCTTTAATAAGGTTTCTAACGCGTGCAATGTTAACCGGCGATATGCTGGTGCGCGGACGACGAGGATGATTTACATTTTCGACACGATTACGCCCTTCGTTAAATTCTTTGAACCAAACTTTTACCCGTTGCCACGAAAGCGTTTCTTTTCCGAAGTGTGCTAGCAATCTGCGCAAAATTTCAGCTGGTTTCACGTTTTCACGTGTAAGAAACTTAATAATAATCCGTTGCGCAACGCTGCTATGCATCTCTTTCTCACTCATTGTGATAGCTACTAACCAAGCAAACACAGCAATACGACGAGTCGTTTCCGTGTCACCTAATATCCCCACTTCAAGTTGCTAACGCCCGTATGCGCTCAATTTAAAAAGGCTCATTTATATTTGGTCCGCCCTCGTATATATGAAACTATAACCTAAAAATTAAACTTTTGGGATTGAATTTTGGGGTATATAAATAATAATGTGGCAAGTTTGAAATGAGGTACCTAATAGCATATGTAGGTACACATTGGGTGGAAACTAACTTTTAAGAATTCCTAAACAAATCTTGTGAGTCCTGGCTTAAATATGTACGATATATAATATAAACTGTCATGTTAACAGCAAATTTTCCATGAATCAAAGGCTTCACAGGATGCCTTTTTATTAAAATCCTGTACAGCCTTGATGCATGTTTCTTAGACTTTCTTAATATACTGTACCCAAAAGATATCTTTCATGGGAACTTTGGGTACGGAAACAGGACTCTGGGAAGCCATCTAAGGAATATACGTGAATGATGAAAATAAAGTTTATATAAAGGAGATATTAGCAAAAATAGAAAAATTAAGAAAAAGAGAAATGTGATAGACAGTTTAGAAGCATAAAGCAGGAGTTAAAGGAGGTTAAAGAAGACTTAGTTGACTATTATTCACTAACCCTAACCTTGTTTTGACTATGACATTTGTAAATTTTTATATGCATATTAATAAAATAATAGCACCCTCTTATTGGTTTACAAACACACTAGATTCATTTTTCATCTCACTGTATACTTGCTTTAGGTAGTATGTTATAAAAAATTAGTAATAATCTAATTTCTTTAAGTCTTCATCGACCCTTACAACTTATTAGCAAGATAAAAGTAACCTGAATTGTTTGTTTCCTTGAAGTACTTACGTATTTTTTTTAACTTGTAGACTTTGTATGAGAAATATTAGTAAAGCAATGAATACAAAGTCCAATTTGAATACAATAAGTAAAAAAGATAGAAATGTTTCAATTTTGGAGAGGATATTGAAAAAGACTGGAAATAGCAAAACCGCTGCAGTTTTAGCCTTAGATCTATTGCTCGTTGGAGTGGACACGGTAAGTACTTAAATCACTAGAAGAATCTAAATCTGAAACTTAAGGACCTTTGTTTGTTTAATATTCTTTTAATAAAACTTAAGTGAATCTAAGTTAAGTTTAAAATATCATTGAAGAGCAAAGCATGGTCCTTAAAAACAGAAGTTCTTTCTAAATATGTACTACAAAAAAGTAAATTGTTGATAAATTTAGACATCAATAGCGGCAGCATCAACCCTTTATCAGCTAGCAATAAATCCTGAAATGCAAGAAAAGCTGTTTAGAGAGCTGAATGAAGCACTTCCCGATTCAGAAGCTGCAATTAACGAAGCAGCTCTGGAGAAGTTTCATTATTTAAAGGCATGCATCAAGGAAACGTTAAGGTGTGTACACAATTGTGAAAACTTGTTCATCCAATTCATTTTTATTGAGTTGATATTAGTTTTTTCACTTTTCAATCCCCAATTTTGTTGATATTTTATTTACTACCAGCAACCATTACAAAAGATAAAAGAAACCTGGCCACAACTTTCCGATTGCTTTTTAAATGTTTCATTTTCCTATAGAACAATTTTAAATTGCTGTTGGAAAGTGAGAAAATGTTTATTATAGCACTTAAATTACGTATTTTAGAATGTATCCTGTAATAATTGGAAATGGACGAAGTTTAACTTCTGATACCATTATAGAAGGATACACGGTACCAAAAGGGGTAAGTATTTTGAAATTGCAAAATATTCAACTTTCCTTCTCTTATTATGTACCTAATGTAATAATTTCATTTTTATTTATTTTAAATATTGATAAAATAATAAAACTAAGAGAGTTGGTGGTAAATTCGTTGTGAAACATAATTAATTTAATATAATAAGAAATGAATACAAAAACACTTTTGGATAAGATTCACAAATATAAAATATTTTATTTAGATTCACAAATATAAAATATTTTATTTATATTTGTGAATCTTATCCAAAAGTGTTTTTGTATTCATTTCTTATTATATTATTTTAAATATTGAAATGTACAGGATGTCCAAATGTCTTACATATAACATTGTTTTCTTTTGTGTCCAACTTGTTTCTGAACTTTTAGGAACACGTGTAAAGGATTTTAACTTCTTTTGCAGGATATTATTGTTAAATAGTAATTTGGATATTCAAAATATTAGAATATAGCAGTGTCTTACAACTGTATCTTTTTGTTTCTTCAATAAATGGCAAATTTGAAAATTGAACATAGTTTCGACCTTGATGAAAATACGTAATACAGGAATAAAACTTCACGAAGTAGATTTTCACAAAATTTTTAGTTTTTATTTAACAATGTTTAATGTAACATGTTTCGCCAAAATTTTTGGCTTCTTCGGACAGTCAGTATTTTCTACTAGAAAATGTAGAAAATACATGTAATCACACTAATATTATAAAGGCGAAAGTTTGTGAGTGTGTGAGTGTCTATGTTTGTTACTTCTTCACGTCCAAACGGCTAGAACGATTTTAATAAAATTTAGTATGGAGTTAGCTGACACCCTGGATTAACACATAGGCTACGTTTTACTGCGGGGAAATATCTTATTCCAATGGGAAAATCGATGAAAATGAATTCGCGGAATATTATTAATGCGAAAGTAACTCTGTCTGTATGCTATACAATCTCGCCTAAAATTTACTGAACCGATTTAAATAAAATTTGGTACAGAGATAGTCTAGAGCCTGAGAAAGGACATAGGCTACTTTTTAATGCGAAAAAACGGTTGTAAGGGGTTGAAATAGAAAAGTTTATGCGGAAATTCCGTAATTTTTAAAGAGAGAAGCTTAAAACTTATTTTTTAGGCTTTTGATTAGATTTAAATACGACATTTAAAGTTTGTAAAAATTTTATCCTAAAGGGGGCAAAAATAAGGAATGAAAGTTTTTGTGTAATGACGTCGGCAAAAAGGCTTACGGTCCAGAAAATAAAAAAATAGAAGAAAAAAATTTAAATATCTGCCGAAAGTCATTATTCCACGAGGACGAAGTCGCGGGCATAGCTAGTAATATATAAATATAAAATAAATGTAGAAAATACTCACTGTCCGAAGAAGCCAAAAGTTTTGGTGAAACATGTTACATTAAACATTGTTAAATAAAAAAATAAAACATTTTGTGAAAATTTACTTCTACTTTTTAATTATTCAAATTTGATTGTCGTCGTTTCTAGTAAGATTAAATTTTAGTAATTAGATTATGCGAAGAGAAATTAAAAAATTGTTTATTGTAATGTATTAAATTGAAAATTCCCAAGGCCACTCCCGTCAACAAATAAATAAACATGTGTTTCGTGCTTTTTAAAAAACAATCCCTCCATGAGGCGAAAAGCGGTAAAAACTAATATGGGTACCATTTTCAAGGTTTATAGGGCAGTTGATCACGTAATTGTCATTAATTTTAACATTTATTGCGCTTGAACAACAAAAAAGTACTAATTAGTCATTGTGTATTGATCTGAAAGTTAGTCATGATTCAAAGTGTCCCATTTTAAAAAATTCACCTAAATATCTTGTCAGGGAAGTAACCAATCGAAACTATCTTTACAAAAGTTGCAGGGTTCCAAGCGGACATAGAATAATGACTTACAATTGGACCTTGAACGTAATGTTCAAGGTTATTTAAAGGTCACACCGGTGTTTTTAATAGAAACATCTACTGCTGACACCGGATTGAGAAAGAGCGCACAATTTTGCGTGCAGGTAGGTCAGTAGATTTTTCTTTTGAATGACCTGTGGAGGCTATTTTGTGGACAAAATATTTCAACATCAGGGAAATCTTCAAGCCAAAAGTAACATCTACAGAGGTGATTAAGTTCGGAGGGGAGATCATGACCTTTTCCATAAAGGCCGTTTAAAAGTTCAATCTATTTTGGCTTCATTTTGTTCCAGCTCATGAAAAATAAAAACGCAATGAACCCGAAAACGGATGAAAACCCATAGAAAATGTTCTAAACTTATCATATCTGGATATTTGCAATCAGAGAAGTATCTGCATCTGCAGTTACTAAAGTTGAACTATGACTACAGCTTTGCATTGATAATACTGATGGGGCACCTATTTAAAAATTAAATAAGGCAAGCCCTAATATACCCTCAAAAATAGTAAATCTTACTACTATTGTTGATGTTATTTGCTTTTTTGTTTTTCATGAGATGGACCAAACTGGGGTCTTAATACCGATTCAAAGAGAAAGGTCATAATCTCCTCTCCGAACTTAACCACATTTATAGAAGTTAGTTTCGGATTGGCGGTTTGCATGATAAGATATTCAAAATCTGAAGACTCACTCGAATGTAAAATTATGCGCTCTTTCTGAATAAGGAGTCAGAAATAGGGCTTTCCATTTAAGAAAACTGATGTGACCTTCAAATAACCATGAATATTGCGTTTAAGATCAAATTGTAGGTCACTATCTAATGTCCTCCTCTGAACCCTGCAATTTCGTCTATTTGTAACTACTTTGACAAATTATTCAAGTGGGTAATTTAAAATGGGACACCCGGTATAGTGGAAATTACAATCTTAACTGGGTGTGCGAAAGGGGAAGCTGCATTCCTTTAATTCCGAATAATCTTCTATTGGAATTCAAACGATTACAGTTTTCCTTCAAAGTCTGTTTTGCAATTACTATCAACAAGTCTCACGGGTAGACACTCAAAATTGAGAGAATAGACTCGAGAGAAAACTGTTTTTTATATGGGCAATTTTACCGCCTAATACTCTCTACTCACGCGTAAGTTCACTTAGTAGTTTAATGTTTTTGGCATCAACTAATAGATTAGTGAAGGGTATTGTCCGTAAAGGAGTTTTGTATATAATATTTTTTCTATTAGTATGGTTTAAACTTAATACTCTAAAATTAGAATCAAACTTGGGGTAAACGAAGCCGCGGGTAAAAGCTGGTCCACTATAAAACTGAAAGCTTAGTTACAAAATTATTTAAATAAATATGTAATTGCAGCATTTAATAATTACATATGTACTTTTTATTGTCAATTCTTCATTGACTTTCGAATTCTAATAATATTTGAAGAAATAAGAAAAAGAGACGTTAGGTAAGTTGGTTTTGTAAATAGCCTTATTAGGGTTTCCATATCAGTTGAAAGTTGTCCCCTTAGAGCGGTACATCCTGATGTGACCTGTGTATTATGTATTTATTACTCCAAACTACCTAGATTAATATCCTTCACTTTACAAAACATATGATTAACACACCTTTTAACTTTTTGTTTAGACTCATGTTATATTTCCTCATTTGGTTGTAAGCAATATTACAAAATACTTCAAAAATCCTAACGAATTTATACCTGAGCGGTGGTTAAAATTGAAAGACGGTTATGGGGGGTGTAAACATGCAGAAAAAAATCACCCTTTTGTCTCTTTACCTTTTGGATATGGTAGAAGGTCTTGTCTTGGAAGGCGTTTCGCAGAAATCGAACTTCAAATACTTCTTGCAAAGGTACTTGTATGAATTCTATAATGAATGTCTAGCGCATTCACCACTTTTTGTTACAAATAATTTTAAACTTATATGTGAAATTCATTAAATACTTCTTACAGGTATTTCGAAAATACAGAGTGGAATACCATCATGAACCTTTTACATATAAAATTACCCCCACGTATGTGCCTGAACAACCCCTCAAATTTCGCCTAATTCAAAGAAATAATTAACAGAAGAATCTAAAAATTAGCTATTTTTTACTCTGTTAATTTTATATTAATGTATTACGTTTAATAAAAACTAAATATTTTCATAACTAATGGACATTAGTTTTATTTTTTGTTGTTGTCTTTAATCAATACACCTTTAAAAGTAATGGAGTATTCAATAAAAATACATTTCTGGAATATATTTCTGTTATATTTTAGAATATCTGTTTATCGTACAGATAACAAAATTATTGTTTCTGTTTGACATTGTTTTTTTTTTTTGGTATAATACAATATAACAGCAGCAAAGAGGTTAAATTGGAATAATAAAAAAGAAAAGTTAAAATCTACAATGGCAAACTCCTTTACTGCTACAATAACCGCCTTTTCTTCCACCCCCTAGGGCTAAACAGTGAGCAGCACACGCGGCATGTCCTACAGAGGCTCCAAATGCTTGAACACTCAGTAGATCACAAGTAGCTCTTTTGTTGCGAATAAGGGGTGCAGTATGTTCACCTGACAATATAGATACAATAATTTTAAAAGGAATAATTAACTATATTACACATATTATACATATTTATTATGAAGGTTACTTAATTATTTTCATTTTGTTAATAGTGAATAATTATCTATCCTTTCCAGATTTTAATAACTTATTTATCTTCGCACAAATGTCAGTTTCCTTCATATTTCGATTACTCGAATTTGAATGAATAATACCTAACATCTACCAAGCCAAAAAAATTTTGAAAATTTGAAATAGTTTAGGATAACTTCATTTAAATATGTAATCTATACTTAAATTTATAATGAGTGAAAATAGAAGGTGATAACACACATTTTTTTATTAGTTTGAGCTGTGGTGTTGTGCTATGGGTAGACGAACGAAACAAAGGCGATAGAAACGTTTAAAGTCGAAGAGTTAAAAGGGCAGGTAGTGGTTCTTGTAGTTCTAAGTAAATTGTAAAATCCAAGAACTTGAATTACAAATTATAATGAAAAGAACTAAGAACTTTGAAAAGAGTTTTGTGCACACCATAAGGGCTTAAATTACAACAAAAGGACTTTAAATACATCAAAAGGTCCTCTTGATGATGTTGCCTGTCTTTGAAGTTTATTAAAAGGACTTTATGCGCTTTACAAGGGCTTAATGCACTTGACAAATTACAAAGAACTTTTTTAATGTAATTCGATTACCAAGCTCCAATTAAGTACTTGATGGACTTAAAGCCCATTTTCAAGTATAAAACACTACTCTTGGTAGAACCACAGAGGGAGTTATGGAAATTAATAAGCAAAGGTGGTAGGATACCTAAGTCATCAACGGATAGTTAAAAATATTTTAGAAATAAAATCAGGAGTCTTCAGGCTGATGACTGGATAGGATTCACAATTAATATACTAATTAAACTACCATTGATTACTTTCTATACCGTTATTCTTTGGACTAACATATCACACTAATATTATAAAGGCGAAAGTTTGTGAGTGTGTCAGTGTGTATGTTTGTTACTTCTTCACGTCTAAACGGCTGGAGCGATTTTAATAAAATTTGGTATGGAGTTAGCTGACACCCTGGATTAGCACATAGGCTGCGGGAAAATATCTTATTCCCATGGGAAAATCGATGAAAATGAATTCGCGGAATATTATAAATGCGAAAGTAATTTGTCTGTATGCTACACAATCTCGCCTAAAATTTACTGAACCGATTTAAATGAAATTTGGTACAGAGATAGTATAGAGCCTGAGAAAGGACACAGAGGCTACTTGTTAATGCGAAAAAAGGGTTTTAAAAATAAAATTTACAAAACCTTTTTTAAAAATTTTTTGGTTTTGTTAAAAATTTAAAATACCTTCAATGGGGGAATAAAATTAGTCGATGAAAGTTTTTGTGTAATGACGTCGTCCAAAAAGCTTACGGCCCAGAAAATTAAAAAATATTAAGTGTAAAAAGTTATAGAGGTTTTGTTTATTTGGATCAATAAAAGTAGTTGAATACTTACCTATTTTAAAGGTATTTTAAACTATAATTAAACTATATTAATCTATAATATTTTAAATGCGAAAGTAACTCTGTCTTTTGTGTTTACGCAATCACGCCCAAACTACTAAATCCGTTTTAAATGTGAATTTGGTACAGAGATAGATAAGTAGATATAAAGCTAGAGGCTTGAAACTTATTTTTAAGGCTTTTGATTAGATATAAATACGATATTTAAAGTTAGTAAAAATGTTACCCTAAAGGGGGCAAAAATATAGAATGAAAGTTTTTGTGTAATGACGTCGGCAAAAAGGCTTACGGCCCAGAAAATAAAAATATAGAAGAATAATATTTAGTTTTAAAGACAAAATTTTTTTTTTGGAAATCAATGAAATGTACTAAATACAACAATAAAAAATGTTATGTTGCCTTATCAAAATGATTATTTTCTTTTTCTTATTCTTGAAATGATATGACCAAAAGAGAAATACGTAAAAAATAAACAAGAAAAAAATATCGTTTCTTTTGTACCTATGTATTAAACTTAAAACTTGAAAGAGGACCTTACCTTCTTCTATTTCATCAACTGGGGCACCTCTACTGGTGTGGACAAGAATAAAAACTACGAAAACTGCAGCCAAAAGTTTTAACAACATTTTCGACATATTATTCAGATATGTTTTACGATTTATAATTAATTATTGTGATTGCAAGTTCTACTTGATGTGCAGAACGTTATTATAGGAACTACTCTTCGTTCAACAATTCCTCCTTATATATTCCATTAATTGTGTTTATCAAATAAAAAAACTACTTAAACGGGTACTTTTATTTATCCATTTGTAATTCCCCTTTTCCCATTTGTAAATAAAAGAACATGAAACTGTTATGTAAATGAGTTCATTTTTATTCACAGTAGGTTACACGAGGTCAAACTGATACGTTGCAAATAAAGAACAAACCAACACTTACAATAAATTAGTAACGCATAGAGCAATCACATGTATGTTTTTTTTTTATAAATGAACAGATCAAATTATCAGTTGCATAAGGTCATTTAGTTAAAATTTTTGGTCGGGAATTTTGTAATTTACCTGAATTTAATACAGTGAAGACTAAAAAAAAAAACGTACACAAAGTCCTACAATTTAAAACACCTTTATAATTAAAACAAGAGATATATGTTCAGGGTTTAGGGTTAGGGTCCTAATTTTTTTTATCATTCTTCTGTATAACTTTTAATTACTTTAAAGAAAATTGTAACAGAGAACAGACCCGTGATTAATTACACAGAAGCGCCCGGATACAAACTATCCAAAACAATAGCCAACATACTCAAAAATAAACTAAATCTTGATTATAAATATGCAATAAAAAACCGGAATGAATTAATAAACAGAATAAAAGAAGTTAAAACAGAAAAAGACTCAAAACTCATCTCCTATGACATATCAAATCTATACACAAACATACCAATCGAAGAAACAATACAAATAGCTAAAAACATATTAACCAAAAATAAGGTACAACCACCAGTAATAAACGAAATAACAACAGCACTGCAAGTTTTACTCAAACAAAACTACTTTAAATTCAACAACAACTATTATATACAAAACAAGGGCCTCGCAATGGGAAGTCCGCTATCAGGTATTATGGCTGAAATATACCTACAAAATTTCGAAAATAAAATACAAGATACAATTAAAAACAAGTTCAACACAACAACATGGATAAGATATGTTGACGACATATTCTGCATAATCAACAACAATAAACACATAGAGCTTTTAAACTATTTAAACAACATACACAACAACATACAGTTCACAATAGAAGTAGAACAAGACAAAAAAATTAACTTTTTGGATTTGACCATAATTAGAAAAGATAAAAAACTACAGTTCGAAATATATCGAAAACCGACGCAAACAAGCACGATCATTCATGCCGAATCAAATCACCCAAAACAACATAAATATGCAGCCTTTAGAAGCCTATACTACAGACTAGAAACAACACCACTCAACAAGGTTCAATACAAAAAAGAAAAAGAAACCATCAAACAAATAGCCATCGAAAACGGATACAACGAAAAAACCATCAATACCATACACAAACAAATAATTAACTCAATCCACAAGAAAAGAAACAAAAACCAAGAACAAATAACAAAAAATAATAATAACAATAACACATCAACAAAATGGGCAACTTTCACTTACGTCGGCAAAATAACATACAAAATCACCAATATTTTCAAAAAACATAAAATCAACATAGCTTATAGAACCAACAATAACTTAAAGACCAAACTACCCAATAACATAGAAAAAGAAGATAAATTTGAAAAATCAGGAATATACAAACTAACATGCACAACATGCAACAAAAAATACATAGGACAAACAGGAAGGAAAATTAAGCAGCGATACAAAGAACATATTAAATCGTACAAACATAACAAAACAGACTCCAATTATGCTGAACATCTAACCAATAATAACCATATACCAGGCCCCATTGAAAAAACAGTCCAAGTTCTTCATACAATTCCAAAAAGCAAGAAAATGAACATTTTAGAAAACCTAGAAATCTATAAGGAAAAAGTCAACAACAACATTATCAACATACAACTAAATAACCAATCCGAAGCAATCTTCCAACCACTACAGAAAATATATAAACGACGAAACCCAAACCCATCATCAGTCGCTTGACAATGCCGAGAGGCGAAACACGTGTCGCGAAAACGAAAAAACAATATTCATCTAAAAAAAGGTTATCAGTGAGTGAGAAATAAACTAGCTTATAAAGAACAGAGTTGGGCAGATTTCATAAAAAGAACTTCAAGCCTTAAGCCCAAACTCTTAGATAAGGTGCTTTGTTTCTTGAAGTCCCAACCACGTTTTAAAAACTAAGATTAAGACTAGACTTTTAATTACCAGTAACATTTCAAAAAGAAGTTTAGTTTAAAGTTCTAAGCATTTATGAAAGGGGTTTCGAGTTCATTGTTAGGCAAGGGTTAGAGTTGCATAAAAAGAGCTCCAATTACATCAAAAAGCTTGAAGCATTTGTGAAAAGGGCTTTCAGTACATTATAAGGGCTTTAGGCACTATTAAACCATTTGGACTTCAAATACATCAAAATATTTAAACTGAAATAATAATTTTGTTCTGTTTGGTACTTTTAAAGGCCCTACGAAATTTTATGGCGCTTGAAGTTCGTTTTTAAAATACAATTTACAATGCTAATGAAAAGACTTAGGCTTTCATGGCCGGCATTTTTAGAAGAAATTGTGAAATCTGGGCTTGATGGCCGTTGTCTTGGATTGTTTCTCCTTCGGTAAGAACACCGAAGAAGTCTTTTATCCGACGTTTCGCCAACAACTGTAATTGGCATCCTCAGGGAACGTAGCGTGGGCGTAATGTCTCAGCAACGTTCCCTGAGGATGCAAACCACAGTTGTTGGCAAAACGTCAGATAAAAGACTTCTTTAGTTTTCAAACTTGTTGTTTTTTACTTTTTGTGAAATTAATGATTTGCTCAAGATAACAGATGAGTGTGAACAACTGCTTTTCAAACTGAAGACTTAACAATGTTGATGAGTATGAGGTAAAAGATGTTTAAACAAACTAGTGGGTATAAATATATAAATTAAAAAAAAATCTACAAATATTTTTTTGTCTGAATGTTATCTACATACGTAAACCCCATAATTAAAAACAGGTAATATAAAGTAGAAAACGATATTTAATTTTCTAAGAATTGGTTTCTATTTCTGTTTGTGGTTATAATTATTTTGTAATATAATTTGCGAGTTATCAAGTTGATGTAAAATACCTTGTTAATTTGATAATTTTTAAAGACAGCTTATATAATTTGTAGATAATAATATGCTAGGAGTAACAAGCGCAAAATTCACATTAGATAAAATGAACAAGAAAATGCTATAATTTTGCTATCTTTTTATCTTTTGCACAGAATAAAAGCTAACTACTTATAGGTACCTACATGTTATCTAATAGACACTTAAAAAAAGTTAATTGATTTAAAAATGACAGTAAAACATCTTCTACTTTTCCTTTTGCTTTCGGGAGTCGCTTATTTGAGTAAGAATTTACTTTTTATTTTTGAAATATCGGCAAATTCCATAGATATGTGTATAGATTCATACTTTTATTAACAGATAATTTTTTGATTTAGACGAAGCGGTGAACTGCTACTCTTGTTCTGGAGACGATGACGCTTGTATTCATGGACAAACTGGCTCACTAAGAACAGAAGAATGTCCACATTCTTGCGTAGCTATTTATAGAGGAATTGATGATGTATTTAGGGGTTGTGGCCAAGACAATTTGTGCTTTAGTCTTTCTCAGCCTTGTCAAGATTGTAAAACTGATTTATGTAACACTAAATATTACGCATAACAGTAATTTATTTAGAATGCATATTAACTTTTTGGGGTAATTTCATTAAGTAATTCGTATGCGAATGCTATTGGGTTCTAACCATGGTTAAGGTATTAATTTATTAACAAAATAGTGTTTGATTTGTTCAGTTTGTTACGTTTTACATTTTTTCAACTGTATTAAATTATAATAAAAACTAAGTGTTTTATTTTGCTACAAAAATAAATTTTTATTTTAGGTAGGTAATTGTCTTTTAAACGTACGAAGACTGGAAAAACTTTGGCGGTTGTTGTAGAACGAACAAAATAGCTCAAACCCCAACGCCACAACACGACACTTTAGTTGTCCGAAGCACTTTTCGGTAACAAGGTTACCTTCTTCAGGGACTGAAGTAAACTAAAACTAAATGAGAACTAATCCTAATATATACTGAAAGTTGTTAAGGTTCAGTGAACATGGTTCAGCAGGAATAGTGATGATGTTCAATGGACCTTGACAATAACAAAAATTAAACTAGACTAAATAGCGGAGATCCAGGGATAGGAACCTTGTCATTGTTAAGTAAAATTTGGTTATTTTTACAAATGTACAAACTTTCAAAACTATCTAGTAAACAATTATTCTTAACTTCCTTAAGTAATTTAAGATTATTAATATTAATATTATGTTCTTCAGTAAGAATATGTTGGGCAACACTAGATTTTTCGGCTCTATCAAACCGTGCATGAGCTAAATGCTCCTTGAACCTACTTTGGATCGAGCGTCTAGTTTGTCCAATATATTTATTACTAGAGTCATTACAGCTAATTTCATATATCCCCGACTTTTCTAAGAAAGGAATTTTATCCTTGGGCTTACCGAGGAGAGTTTGAAGGGAGTTAATACCACTTGAACTGTAGGCAATGCGAAAAGCAAGTTTACGAAAAATGCCTTCGAATCCTCGAGTAAATCTTGGCTCGTATGGCATAGTAATAAACTTAGTCTTACTGGTGTCTGTTTGAAAAGACGAAGATCTTGAAACAGAATTCTTAAATTTAATCTTATTAACTAATTTATCAATGATGTTACTATTGTAACCATTGTCAATCGCAATTTTCTTAATTGTACAGAGTTCCCTATGATAACTACTTTTACTAAGAGGAAAACTAAGCAATCTATAATGGAAATTAAACACAAATGATGAGGTTTTACACTTTATTTAGAAATCTCTAACAATATTGTTTCAACCTTTCGGTTATCTTCAGAGAGAAGCTATATAGAAACTAGCTTAAAGATAAAGTAGTACAACTATTTATATCTAAGTGCCGATGTTGAGCCCACCCCCTCTCTACATATATTGCATCACAATCGTTACATTTTATTTTATAAATGCCTGATTTTTTGTTGTTATCTATTTTATCAATTTTGTTATTGACTAATATGGTTTTTAAATTGTTTTTATTGCTACTAATTGTATTTATTTGATGGCTTCTTAACCTAGAGCAAATGTGTGGACTTATGTTTTTATAGAAAGTAATAGGATACCATTTTTCGGCTTTTTGTGACTTTTGCGAAAAAAACTGGTTGAGTATTTGTTTTTTAAATTTTTTGTTTAACATTTTGTCTATTAATGTTGGGTTGTATCCATTGTTTTGTGCCATTAATTTAATAAATTTTAATTCTTTGTCAAAATTATTTTGGTTCAGTGAAAAATTTATAAGTCTATGTAATAAACTATGGAAAGTTGATAATTTTATGTGGTAATCCTGATTTGATTCGTAGGGGATAATTGCATCTGAAAAGGTCTCTTTTCTAAAAATGTCGTACTCTAGTTTATTGTTCAAATCTAGGAAATTTAGAGCCCCATTAGATTCTAGTTCCATAGTAAATTGGACTTTCTTATTGTATGAATTAAAATTATTAAAATAAGCAATCTATGTACAAGAAAGTTAAAACTAGCCATTTTATGTTAAACGCAATGATAAGAGTCGTTGGTTATAAATCTAGAGGTATTAGTGGGTTTTCTATAGATATCAAATTCTAAAGAATTCCCATTTCTTATAACCAGCGCATCTAAAAATGGTAGCTTGCCATCTTTCTCCAATTCAACAGTAAATTTGACCGAAGGGAAACGCGAATTTAAAACATCAAGAAAGTCTTGGAGATTTCTGGATCTCAAATCGAAGATAGCGAAAATGTCGTCCACGTATTTAAACGTACAGTAAATTTACTACTACTCTACAGGGACATATTCATTCGGGAGTAAGTTTAAAATTGATTATTGAGAGAAAAATATTTTAAATGCGAGTAAAACGAAAACTCCTGTATGGCTGTATGCAATTTAAAAATGTTGCCTTTCTTTTTTACTTAAACCGTGAAACTTTCATAGTTAAAAGCCAAAACCTCAGCAAGTGAAATATTTTAATTAGTTTTGTTATTCATAACATGTAGGTACTCATCAAATCATTCTTATGGTTATCAGTGAAGATTAAAACGTTTTTTGTTTTTTTTTTCTGGCGACCCAGAAGACAACGTCACGCCTATTCCTATTGTTGTTCAGTTTTAATTCAGTTCCGTTTTTGTGTGATCCCGCCTCAATGTCCTTATTAATTATTGAGTTTCTTCAATTGTCTTTCTAGTATTGATCCTCTCTAAAAGGGATCTATAGATTCGACTGTGACGGACATTTTGGCATGGTGGTATGTGTTTCGATTATCTTTTTCCATCGACAGTTTAGCCTTTCAATTTTTCAATTTTATGTTTAAATATGTATTGTGAGTGATTTTTATTCTAGGTCCGAGCCGTTTATGTTTGAGTATTATAAACATTTGATTTTCTTGTCTTGTATTTTTATTTCAATCAAATGTTATAAGATTTGTATTTTTGGGCCTTCTGTAATATTTTTCATTATTTGATGTTGCTTAATTATTTATTTTTGATAATTTAAGGCCTTCTGCTATATTAGTTTATTTTTCCCATAGAAACTCCTTTGTCCCTTTCGCGTATGTTTATTCCCATATTTTTCTCAAGTTTATGCCTCTTACAATTTCCTTACATCTTTTCCTTACCATTTTAATAACATTCAATCGCTTTCCTTTCCACTCATTCATTTATCCTTTATTTAATGTCTTTTCCGTTCTCCTTTTTTATTTTTGTCCGAATCCCCAATACCTTTTTCTCCTTCTTTCTTAAATCCCCTTCCGGTGATCCTCCTTATTTTTCTTCCTACTTTACCACCCTCCTTCTTGTCTTCTCCGTCTATACTTTTAGTATTTCTTTTTGTTCCCAGTTATTCCTACACAATATTTGTCTTATTCCCCATATTCTCCCAGTATTGCGAATTTTCGAGTATTATGAAATTTTAGCTCCGCAAGCGTTTAACAGAATAAAAGGAATTGCTCTTATTTAAAGTTGCAGCAAGTTAAAAAACAAGTCTACTAGTGTGTTTTCTATTAAATATCCCGTACATAGTGTTATATTGCACGTTGGGGTGCCAGACCAAAGGAATATAACATTTCTGCTACTTATATAAATTAGTGTGATTTCCGAAAGAAGTTTTTGATTAGAACGTTGAAATTTTTAATAAAGTATTTCTTGTGAATATAGTCCGGTCAAATTAGACCAAAAAATAAGAGTAAAGCTACATAAACTCCCACCAAGCTGAAAATCAGTGAGATTGTTTAAAATATGATTAAAAATAAAATTTGAAAGTTCCCCATCTTTCCCCTGTATGGAAAAAATGTTATTCAAGGTTAAAGGTCAAAAAAATGAGTTTTTCGCGATTTTCAGCAAAACGGTAGGTTTTATCATAAAATTACTTCAGACAAAAATTGTAGATCATAAAATTACCTATAAAATATGTGTCTCTAAAATACTTCAAAATAAGCTATGTGACAAATAAATCCCCAAGAACTAGAAAATATTTAGTGCAAATAGAAAAAAGATTGTAGAGGAAAATTTTTCCCCAGAAGAATTCCCCTGAAAAATAGATCCCCAAAAAATACCCCAAAGGAAAAAAAATGCCCTATTTTTTGGAGAAAATCCCCTAATCTGGCAACTATGAGACTCACAGTGTTTTATTAATTGGGCACACTGACATATAATAGGTATAGGACCCTAGCCACGCATACAATTGAACAGGAGACAGATGTTGTCTCGAGGTTACACTGGCGTATAAAATAAGGGACTGGGTTTCATTTAACCTGATATCTCAGAAACGGTGGCTTTTAGGAAAGAAATATTCATACATATTTTATAGATAATTTTCTGGTCTACAATTTTTGTTTGAAGTATTTTTATGATAAAACTTACCGTTTTGCTGAAAATCGCGAAAAACTCATTTACCTTTGACCTTGAATAAAAAATTTTCCATACAGAGGAAAGATGGGGAACTTTCAAATTTAATTGTTAATCATATTTTAAACAATCTTACTGATTTTCAGCTTGGTGGGAATTTAAGTAGCTTCGAATGTCTAAATTAACCGGACTAATATTAGCAAAAACACATAAAGAATTCCAGATGTGTCATCTCGGACGTGCAGTTTTATATAAGTTTTCATAATTTAGCTTGCTTGTTATTATTTAATTATTAAGATTTTTAGCCATTTTTAAAAATTTTTTTAATTTAAAAAAAAAAATTCTTCCTGATTATTTTTCTACGCCCTATATTTGTAATAAAAATTATCACTTTACCTAATTGTTTCCAATAGTTGCAGTTACATAAAAATTTTTCATACTAAAGCTATGTATGTTATACCTATAATAATATAATACGTAATAATTAGGCTTGAAAACGTGTCAACTGTTAAGAAAATGTTAAAGTTATCAAATGCAATGGTTGAACCAAAAATGGATTACTTTGCGATAATTAATTTTTTCGATCTGTCCAAATTATTGTCACAAATATATGTAAAATAAAATGACAATAAGTGATAGTCAAACTAAGCGTTGTTCTTATTTTATCAAAAACTATAGTGCAACATGTTATCAGCACATTTTTTGTCGGTATATAAGACTTTTCAACTATTCAAAATTATTCAAAACAACAATGATTCCGAAAGTAGCAATTGTTTTTCTTCTTTTTGTGGTAACATTTTATACCGGTGAGAATACTCTTCGTATTGTATATTAAGATATTTCGTTCATGTACATTTTAATAAGTATCTAAAAGTAATTTTTGGAATGAAAACTTAAAATTATTAACATTGGAAGCATTTTTCGAAAATTTTCAATTAGTTTTTTAGAATTCATGCCATTTATTAGAAATTAGAATCATTAAAGCACCCGTTACATTAATTGATAGATTTATCGAAAAACGACATTTTTTTAAACTATTTTGTGTTTCCCTAATTCTACCTTTTTCTTCCATCATATTCCATTAATATATATTTTTTTTATTTTAGTCCAATCAAAATGGTGTTATGTCTGCGCTGGACCATATGATAGTTGCATAAAAGGAGTAACAGACAATCTTACATTAATGGATTGCGGAGATGAAAACTGCTTTGCAATTACTATTAAAGTAGATGGTGCTCTGGAGGCAGAAAGGGGTTGCTATGACCCTCAAGAATCATGCGATAAAAAAATCGAATGTCAGATATGCAACGATGATAAGTGCAATACCAAAGATTTATCTGGCTAAACTATAATTAATATTTATCAAAATTTAAATGTAACGTTATTCATTATTATTATTCTACTTTATGTAAAAACCAGTAAATAAAAAATAACTGTTGTATTACACCTTTGTTTTAATTAATTTAATTTTCACAAAAACAATATAATGATCTAAGCTCTTTCGAAATTTTAAGATCAAGAATTTAACTACATTTAAGTTATCAACTTTTGGGAACCGAGGGTGAGGAATGTAACACTCCTCCGCCTTTTGTATCGAGTAATTTTAATTTAAATTTTCTGATTGTGTGCTAAAAGTGCTCAATACTTACAGTAAAATTATTCTAGGATTGTCTCCGGGTTTACTAGTTCTTAAGATGCGCAATGGCAAAAAGTAACGCCTTGCTGGCGATAGCCACAGAGATGCATTTGCATGCTTGGTTTGAAGCAGAGTACTTACTTGTCAGGGCGCATACTAAATTTCCCGACTATTCATTTAAAAATGGTCGAAATATTTTGTAAAATTATTATATTTTAAAGAATATAAAAGCTGCCAATATAGTGTGCAAAATGCAACGATATTAACACGTTTCATTACTGAAAGGTTATCTACTATGTATAATAATTTTGGGTACATAACAGTATCGGGAGATTCAGGTATTAACTAAATTAACGACTACCGGAGAGGAGACATCAAGCACCCCTGTCTTAAAAATAGTATAGATATTTATTTGTCGTAATTTGTCGAGCGTTCATTGTATCTTTCTTCCTCCGAATGCGTTCTCTTTCTTTCTTCTACGCCGACTGTAAAATCTTCAAGCTGTACATTTAATTGTTTCTCATTCTGTAAAAGCATTGATCGGATCGTTTATTCAACAATTCTGTAACTATTTGGGTTTGTGCGGTCAAGGAATGTAGCAAGAGCGTAAATTATGTATTCCTGAATTAGTTTTAATGTTCTTTGTTAAAATATTGTGAAAATCACAAATTGGTAAAGGCTTTTACGGCCAGTTGATGGACTATAAAGGTTGTGGTCGGTTCGAATTGCTTCCTAACGTTTCGTTTCTTCAGATGCCCTTCCATTTCCAATGCTACATCACCGATCCTTTGTGAAAACGGTTCTTGAGAAAACCTTTTTTTTTTTCACAAATTATAATACTTTTGAAAGTGTAGCTAATTACATTTACAGTAATGGTAATTATGCTTGTTAATTATTATCCATATTAGATACACAAATAAAAATTAACTCAACTTTTTTTGTTAAATGATATGTTCCAATCGTAATTGATAATAGTAGAGTACATTTCTATTACGAAACAAAATTTAACACAGACCTATAAAGGACGTTGGAAATATATATTTTGGATATTGCGGTGAACTAATTTACGTAAAAATGAACCGCAAGCTGACCATTGCTTTTCTGCTTGTTGCCACTACGGTCGCCTATTTATGTAAGTATACCTACATTTAAATTAATATGAGGATCTGTTATATAAGAGGAGCATAAATTAATATATGTAGTGGTTTTAATTTTAAAATTTAATATAATAAAACCGGTTGGATGGTGGGGAAATTTATGAAAAACAACAAGTTTTGACTTTAAAGTGACCATTTATCGCAATATAAAATGAGATAATTCCTAAAAAATGTTTCCTAGATTGATTGTGTTCTACAATACCAGTTTTTTCACTATGTGAAAATTGGGGCAATAAACATCAGCATTAATTTTTAATTTTTTAATATATTTAAAATCCTTTTCAACAGTTTTGCTAAATTACACGCACTTTATTTATAATAATTCGTTTATAAGTATGTTACAATATCCACATAATACACCAGTTGTCCAATTCGGGACATTTTCTTGGGAAATATTAACACGGGATTTTAATCTAAGACTATCCCTGGAAATCTAGGACGAATAGTCCCCCTTTACGAGACCTCACACGTCCATATGAGGTTTTTCAACTTAACCTACTAAAGAAAATTATTTATTTATTTTCTTAAACCATCAACAGCTAATTTAATTAATTTTATTCTCCTGGTTTTTAGGTGAAGCTAAAGATTGTTACTTTTGTGCTAGCAGCACCTATGATTGTTTAAATGGAATCACAGATGATTTAGTGATTGTGCCTTGCGGTGACAAAGGGTGCATGGAATTCATGGTCAACCCATGTCATGACATACCCATTGGTTACAGGGGATGCGATATAGAAACTATCTCCTGTGAGAATAGGAACAATTGTAAAAAATGTACGGAAAATTTGTGTAATACTGATAAGTTAATTTAACTTTACTAAATAAATGATGTATTACCATCCTTCCAAGTAAAGTAAATTACGTATGTATTATAAACAAGGGCGTAGTAACAGTAACTCTAACCTATTTAGAAATGCAACAGCTATTTTTCTACTGGCTATTTATATATTTTGTGTTATTGTTGTATTTAAAAATAAATGTTTTTTTCTTTATTTAAGATATTTTAAGTCGCATTAACAGCTAGGTCATGAGCGACTATACATGATTAAATATTACTATTATTAGTAAATTGTAAAACTTAATCTATTGTTATATGTTATCATACATTTTGGTTTCTTGTAAAAATTTTAATACATTTTTGTATAGTTCTGGGTTATTCAGATTTTCATTAAATGACATAGAGAGGTTGTATTTTCTTATTTGATTAGGTACTCAATCCTGGGCAGTTTGTGATGATGTGTTCTACTGATTGGAGAGTATCGGTGTTACATTTTGTGCATAACGGGGGCAGCTCGTTCATCATTAAATGAACATGAGTAAAATTGGTATGGCCAATCCTCAGTCTTTGAATAATTACTTCTTCATTACGTTTGAGATCAGTGGCAGAGAATTTTTTGAAGACATCGTCTCTGACGGATTTTTGTGCCAATCACTATTCCACGTTGTAATGATGTGATTCTTGATGGCTCTTTTGGCTTCTGATTTAGTTAGGGGGACTATTTCAGAAGTTATTAGATCTGTAGCACCTTTTTTCGCTAGTTCATTTGCAGATAAACCAGTATGGGAATGGTATCCAAGCTAATATGATTTCTTTACCTAGGTCTTCAGCTTATAACAGTTCATGTGTGATGTTTTTTATTTGTTGATTTGATTTAATAGGGTTCTCGAGAGTTTTTAGTACGCTTAGTGAGTCGGTTAAAATTAAGGAGGATTCTACTTTTTCAGTGTTTATTATTTCTATAGCCTTTTCTATGGCATAAGCTTCACATGAAAATATTGAGCACTTAGTTGGTAATTTGAAGTATTTTTCAATTTCTCCCATTACTTTAGCACAACCATCTCCCTACTCAGTTTTAGAGCCATCAGTGAAGATGTTTCTAGATCGTTGATACTGGCCACAAAATTCTAGAAATAAATCTTTCCCTATAGACACTGTAAATGGGTCGTTTTTTGATATATATGTTGAGTTAATTTAAGGTTGATTTTTAGTGGTGGACACGTCCATGGTGGTATGGGATCCAGTGCTCTTTCTCTTATTCGAATTGGAGAGAGATTAGTAATTTCTTGGTATTTTTTGATTCTTATATGCAGTGGCTTTTATTATTATATTTGTTTGTGTTAGGGTTCATTAGTGTGCTTGTATATGATGGGTTGTTGGGTTCTGAAGATATGTAAGCAGCGTACTTTAAACTCAATTCCATTCTCTTGAACTTTAATGGTATTTCACCCAGAGACGTGATTATAATATGGACCGAGCGTAAACAATATTCTCTGTATTACCGAATAATACCAATAGGGTATGCAACACACAAAGCACATTAAGGGACACGTATGTAAGTCTCCTATGCGCTAAGAGGGCATTCGTGGACTTTAAAGCTTGGAAATTATAAATAATATAGTAGTAATAGCCTAATACATAGAAAATATAATTAAACTTACCAAAAAATAAAAGAACAGCACTGTTTACAATAGTATATAAGTACTATTATACATCAATTATATACGTAGCCAAACTTTTGGAAAGTACCTAACATACAAAAAATATAATATACTAACAGTCTTATTAATAAAATATCTACGTTAAACCTCTATACTGTCTAGTGTTAAAAAATTTAGAGTACTTAATATCTAAATAATAAAAATAACGGTTAAAAAGTGAATTAATAGGTAATTAAAGGCACTATTGATTTTTAAATAATATGAGCTTCGTATATAATTGTCTTGCCCTAACACTTGCTTCGTTTACAGTTTTTGTAGCATGATGAACCCTAATAGTAAAATAAACTCTTAATATTAAATTAAATAATTGCCTAATATGAGTGTTAAGCGGATCTTGATCTAGTATATTTATATCAAAATTTACGTTTCAGGATGTACTTTTGAAGTTGACGGGATTGACGGCAACTGTAAATTTATGGTACTACTACTACTGCGAAATTGAATTATCATTTGCTGAGTCATATATTATTGAGCCGTAGTCTATTTTTTGTTCGATAAAAGCTTGATATGTTTTGATGATGGTTTCTTTATCTGCTCCCCATTTAATTGAAGAAATATACTTTATTATAATAAGTCTTTGCATGCATGACCGTTTTAATATTTTAATGTGTGGTATCCATAACAGTTTGCTGTCATAATGTAATGAAATTATAAATAGAAACACCAAATTTGTTTTTTATCACTTTATTTTGTAAATTGCCAGTATAGTTTCTGCAACACATTATCAAGCGGTACAGTTTGAATAAGTTTAGGTATGTTGTAGTAGGTATTTATACCTTATATTACAATTTGGAATTACCCCATATAATTATCTCAACGTGTTGAAAAGTATGGAATGGAACATATCTACCTACTCGTTTAACAAATGATCCTTCTCTGAAATATTTGCTTTATAAATTTGTAGGGCTTCCAGAATATCTAGTTCAAATCCTTTATTTTCTGTATGCAGTATTTGCAGATTTTCTATGGTTGAAAATTGATGATCTGAATCAAAAAAGTAATTTGCAAAATTTGAATTCGTTTTTTGTACCTAATTTATAGGAACGAAAGTGTTCATCTAAGCCAATCTTAAAAGTTCTTCCAGTTTTTCCTAGGTAGAAGGCTTCACATTCTGAACATTTTCGGATTTTTTGATGGTTATAGATTTTTCTTTTTTATTAACTGCTGTGGTTTTCTTACATTTACATTTTTTATTATTTAAAGAAATTAATACTCTACATACCTATCAGTCAAAGAAAACTGATATTTAGAATTAGATTTTTTAAATTATAGGTGGAAATGTAGGTACTTTACATCGAAAAGTAATTACGTTTAAAAGTCTCAAGCACTTATGAAAAGGACGACTATAAGCACATTATAAGGACCTGAATTACGTGAAAAGGGCTTGAAATACCTTTATTTTGTCTCAACTACAAAAACGACGATTTAGAATTAGTACTCTGTATATTCTTGATAATTACCGTGTGGTCGAAACGACTCGTCGAAATTGAAATAAAAAATGTTGAAACGATTTTAGTGTTTTTTTGTTAATTTGCATAATTTAGGTAGGTATATTAAAATGTTTTAGGTACGGAGCACCACAAAAATACTTGAGGGGGGGGGGGTGTTGCTATCTTTTGCCAACGTTTGTCAACAGATGATTTCAATAAAACAGAAAAATTTGAAAAGTGTTTTATACATTAATAAGTTAAGATAAAATCGAATTTTCTTACTTAATTGATTAGTTTCGTATTTCAATTTATAGTACCTACACATATTTGATTAGCAGGGTCTGAGAAGGTGGGTTTCTCTACCATGCTCTTTTCCCACGTTGTCTCTAAGTTGAGCCTGGCACTTTTATATCTTATTTTTTAAATTTGTTTACTCAAATTTATTTGACATTTCTTATATAATTAAGTTAGATGTTTCAAAAGTTTTTGCTATTTTATTTAACTTTTATTTCTGTCATTTAACGGTAATAGCCAGTGTATCTTATTGAGGTCCTTCAACAACCTAGGTGAGGTAGACGACGGTCACGAGGGCCTAAGTACGCTATACTAGAGTGCAAGAACAAAACATGAAATATACAATTGAAATATCAAAAAAATCTTTGTTCATTATTTATTAAAATGCAGTTTACATGGGTAAAAATGCCCGACACGCCTATTTGTCACGTGTATAATGCAGCATGTGCACCATATGTTTTTAACTTTATTATTGTTATTTAAAATTAAAAAAAATTGAAAATAATTACCTACAATTTTGCATTATTGGTTATAGATATTTTTTATCTTAACAGAACGTTATTAATAAATTAAATAAAAGACACACTTTTTTGAGTTTCAAAGTTTATTTGAAAAAGTACCACGACTATAGTTTCACCACACAGTGGCTTCATCAGGTGGATGAAGAAATGATACATATTTATTAGCAATAGCGGCTTATATACAAGTTCAAGGGGTGGGAAGTTTTAGATTTAGTAGTGGTGAGTTCTTAACCTCTAACTGATCGTTTAATAAAATATTATCTCTATTATGGTTAATTATTTCTAACGATTCTAACGAATTTAACATTTTGCTTTTATTAGATACATGTAATACATCAAAGTCTGAGTTGAATTTATGGTTGTTATTTAGCAAATGTTCAGCGTAACTGGAGTCCATTTTGTGATGTTCGTAACTTTTTATGTGTTCGTTTATTCGTTGTTTGAATGTTCTTACTGTCTGTCCAATGTACACCTTATTGCAATCCCCACACTTTAACCTATAGACTCCAGATTTCGATTCTTTATTTAATTTGTCTTTATTATTTTTGATAAAATTTCCTAGAGAGTTGATAGTTTTGAATGATATTTGACTTTCATTAATTTTCTTTAATTCTTTTCCTAATTTTATGGATATGTCTCCTATATAAGTTAAACAGTTAAAGTTATTGTTCGTATTTTTTGTAGGATAAACCGAATTTAAAGTCAGTTTTTGTATTTTGTTTTTTAACAAGTTCGTAATTAAACTTTTTGGATATCCATTATTTTTAGCTATACAATAAATCCTGTTGAGTTCTTTATTGAAATTTATTTTAGACAGAGGAAAGTTGAAAAGAAGTTGAACGTATTATCGTATCTGTTTCTGTGGGTTTGTGGTAAATAGAAAACTCGTGCTTGTTATTGATTTTGGTAATTGTAAGATCTAAGAAATTGATTGAATAATTGGCTTCTAGCTCGATGGTAAATTTGATTTTAGGAAGTATTTTATTTATAAATTGAAAAAATTGGTCTAGTTGTCTTTTTGTACCATTAAAACAAACAAGTATATCGTCTACATAGCGATGCCAGTTATTAGCAGTAATAATTCGTTGTAACTGATGTAATCTACGCAAACGTGTACACTATTTTTACATGAGTGTAAATTGTTAACAGTATCAAAAACTCGTTAATATCCTGTATAAATACAGGATTTTAGAGAATTTGAAACATATTGAAATTGTTTTTGTATCGCAAATATGAACTTCTCAGTTTGTTTCATCGCATTTCTACTAATTGCAAGCTTCAGCTTCCGTAAGTATTTTTTGGCTTTATTTTCTTTTTGCATTTTATATAAATTTTTAATTTTTAAGATAAATGTTATTTGAGGGTTTAATTGTTTAATGCTGCAAATATTTACGAAAAAGAACTTTTCGTTAAATTATCGATTCCTAAATGTCGATTGTTTGAAAATATTTTTGAATTCGATTGGTGTATGAGCTATGGCAAAAGAAATATGAATTTCAATGTATGGAACTTAAATATTTTATTTATCCATCTGAGCATGATAGTAGTGTAAAAACAATATCTTCTGAGACAAGAACGGGTAGTTAGGAATATTTATAATGGAAACAGGTGCTGATATAAAGAGTGTTGAATAATTCAAATTCATATTTCATTTACTTACATTTACAACAATATCTTCATAGCCATTACTATTTCGCAATTTCCTAAAATTTTAAACTACACAAATAAATAACCACTTAATTTTTTTGCAATCTGCAATAGTCGAAGCGAGGAAGTGCTACTCTTGCACCGGTAGGGACTCTTTGTGTATGACAGGAAAAGGAGGTACACATTCGACTTAGGACTGTGGAAGTAAGAATTGTATGGCTCATCTTTTTACGAGGGATGATGAATGGACCGCATCTAGAGGATGTAAAGAAAGTTATGACAGTTGTAACAACAAACTTGCATGTCAAGAATGCAGTAAGGACCTCTGCAATACCAAAGATTTAACTGCTGTTTAAAATCTCTGTATGATTTATTAACAATTAAATAAAATCGATAATGAGCACATATATATAAATATATTTTGACTTTCCACTTACTCTACCATTGTAATAACATGACTTCGATAATCTTTTAATATTTCAACAGATTTTTCGATAATTCCTGCTATGTATCGCTACAATTACCTAATGGAAGAAATATGCGCTAAAAAATGGTTAAAACATTGAAAATAGAATTATTGGGCACACAGTAATAAAATGCTTTCGAAACAGACCAGTTACGAATTACAGTTTAAACTCTTTATAAAGTAATTCGTTACAATGATAACCTCCTTATAACGTTGAAATGAGTACAATTTGGTTGGTTTATCTTAAAATTCATACATTTCTTAAACCGATTTCGGATTTTTTTGGATTTGTTAAATGTTTTTCATTTAATTTACTAAATTAATATTTGTAGGCGTTACTTGTTGGAACTTCATAACCACATTTAAATAAAATAATCAAAATTTCAAAAAAAATTTACTAGTATCTACTACAATTAATTGTTTTACCAAAACGTTGGCATCTTCAGGTGGAAAATAAGTATTTACACCTGAAGATGCCACCTAAAGATTAAAACTTTTTTGAAACGTTTACTATTTTACTTAAACTTACATTTAATCGTTTGACTATTTGTCAACTACCCTATTGAACTAAGGCATTTGTTACAAATATTTTATCAACTGCTCAACAATTAGTTTCAGGGTATTGTACTGAAATAATTATGGTGGAAATAGAAAATGGTTTCTAACAGAGAAATTCGACGTTTCAAACTTTATTGTGTTTACAGTTTATTCTCATTTTTTGTGTTAATGTTGAGATACGTGGGACAAAGTGAACATAGCTCTATTATTTTCGCATAAACAAACGAAAAGCAAATTTACTTCATTTCATTTTACCATCGATGTCGGTAAATTATAGTAAGTTCAAAAATGTTAAAGTTAAATACATATTTTATTTTTTAAATTCTCTTCTTGCTTCATGTATAACAGGCATTTTGTTATTATTATGTTGAATTGTTTGTAAGTTCATGTATGACATTTCTTTTAATCTTTAAAGTTGTCAATTTTGATAACAAATCGAATCATAACGCCAAAAAAAAGTTGTAGTTGTGATAAAGACACGATAGAAAACCTGCTTTTTTACAATTCTCGTTCATTTCTATTCTTACCTTAACAATTGCGGGAAAAAACGGTTTTCCTTGATTTCCGGAAAAACTGCAAGTCTTATGGAAAAAAGTTAAAAAGCAAAGTTGTAGGTAATAACAAGATCTACAACTTTTCTATTTACACTTTTTTCACATAACCTCAAAATAACCAACTTTCTGGTTTTTATTTTTTCTTACAAAAAAAATTTTTTTTCACGAAATTTGGTGAAAACTTACCTATTTGTGTCCAAACACGCTGTAATTTTTTTGATTTGAAATAATTTTTTTTTTACCTTATTTTTACTTAATTTGAAAAAACATCCCAATTTTCAATCGAAAATTCTCACGTCAAAATACCTGCTTTTTTAAAAACGTTGCTGAGGGTTTTTCTTCGTTGAAATCTCTACTTTCTGATAGGGGTAAAAAAAAATATACATTACTATGGTAAGTTTTCTCAGGAAATGCAAAAAAAACGAAAAAAACTAGATTAATGTTTTTAAAAATATTATAATGAATAACGTAATCAGTATAAAGTATCTGAATTCAAAAGTACGATTTACATGTATATTTATATATTATAAGATTTTCTATGACATAAATGTTTAAATTTGAATTTAATAAATCAACTTTTTTACCCGAAAAACATAGCAGCGGTCACATTTTTCAGATAAAATTCCCCTTCGCTTTTTTTGCCTTTTCCTTAAAAACTTACCCCCTTTGTTTAAAGTAAATTTTTTTTTCCTTCATTCAGAATTCTCAGACTTTTCCCAACGAAGTTTTTAACTTTTACAACTTTTTAAAAAAAGCCCCGATAAAATTTTCGACATAGAATTTTCGATTTTTTTAAAATTGTTTTTTTATATTAAGTAAAAATAATAGTAAAATTTCTGCAAACTACATTTTTTTTATTAAAAAAAAACCTTTTTTTAAATTTTACAGACATCTTTATTTTTATCGTAGCCCTTCCCCAATTGTTCTAATTGCTCGGCACCACAACATTTAGCTTAAGATGTATTTATACCTTATATCCTCTATCCTGAGTTATTTAATTTAGGTCAACGTCCGCCCCTAATACTTTTATTTCATACAATTAGGTAGTGACAGTTAGTTAATGAAGGCAAATGAGTAACCACCCCTGTGAATTTTTAATCAAGAAAAACACGTGGCTGTTAAGTGTAAATTATAACATATTATGTATATGTACTCACAATGTTAGTGTTCGGTTTGATAATACTAGAACTACTAAAGTTAGAGCTATCATATGCTATGCTAAAATTTTATTTAAAGCTGAGGAAAACAAAGACGTAGTCATTGATCTACAACATGCTTCGGTTTAGTCGATAAACATTGTACTGCTGATATTAAGAGAATTGCACATAATACCTAATAACTGAGCAAGCGTTCTGGTTTGCTCACGTCCTGTAACAGCATAAAGTTTTGTCTTTCTATGTCTTCTTTTTATTCTCAATTTTTGTACTACTAAAAAAAATGTTTATTTCTAATTCTATCTAATTTAAATCGGACCTGTCACATCACAAAATACTTCTTTGTATTATTAAATGTTTCCAGTAGTATATACCTTATTAATTTGTGTTTCAATGATGTTATTCCTGTGAAAGCTCGAATAATCCCTGTGTAAATGCAGAAGGAGTCAATAAGACAAAGTACTGTAAAGGTGACTGACTGCACAGCATATTTTTTCTTAAGGATGGCGCATATAGGGTCTTTAGGGGTTGCAAATCGATTGAAAGCGATCATTGTATTTATACTGAACCTAAATATTGTCAGAACTGTAACATCAGCTTATGTAGTACCAAGGATTTGACCTACGATTAAATTTCTTACCAGATTATGAAAACTGAAAATGATATTACTGACGAAATTTACTTTGACAATTTAATTAGGTACTATATAAAAACTTTTTAATCTAAAATCTATAATTAACATCTAGTTGTTCATGAATCTTATAGACGTAAATGATAAAATATAATGATTCAAAAATTTTAAAAATTAGAAACCTTTTCGTTTTCGTGCCATTGCATTAGTCATTAGTTTAGTAAAAACCATGTAAATTTGCCTAGGGACATTGTCACGTAGACAAAAAAGTCATTCAAGTCGAAAATATTTTTAGTAATCAATGAAATTATAGAAAACTCACCGTTGGAATTGGCTGATGATTGAAACTCCTGGAAGAAAAGAAACAAAAATATTTAAGAATAATTATAGATACTATTTTTTGTGGGACGAAGTAAGTAAGACTTTCTGTACAGAAATAAAGCCTGTATGCACAATTATTAGTCCCTTAGTGTTCGTTATAAACAAGTTTGACTACACATATATGTACAGAGAAAAAAAAAAACAAACTAGATGGATCCTTTTTTTCTATATAAAAGCTTTCTTCAATTACATTAGAAGTTCAAAAATATGATATATTCTTTCTAGACTTCCTTGATGGAAATTAATTTTAATATCCACAGTATTTATTAATGTCACTTTACAATTGTTTAAGGCTCATCATAAGAAGTCTTAGAGAAAGGGATTCTATTTAAAATTTCAAACTTCTACATTTTTTCTGCATGAGATAGATATTTTTTCCTGTACCTACTATCACGTATCACGTCGTTTTGAGCGATCACTTTAGTTAGCAACAAAAGAAATATTATTATTTGTCATGTCAGTTGTAGTTGCATTGTCATCTTCATTATTCCCTACACACTCAAGTGTCGGTATGTAAAGGTTCCCCCTCCCCCAATCGACTTAAAAAAATATTTCTTTAATAAAGTTTCCTGGGAAGGAATGAGTAACCTTTACATACCGTAACCTAATCCACATATCGCAAAGTGAATCAAAATCAAAGAAATAAGGGTTCCAAATTAAATTTACAGGAATATATGAAAATTAACAAAATGTAAAAATTCTCCTTTATTCGACCTTTAATTTGCAATTTGTTCATCGACCCCACTTCACCCTTTATTTCTTTCTTTCTTTCTTCTTTCTTTAGTTTAGTGGATGCGATCTTGTATTTATTTTAAGTTATTATATTTCCATATGGGGAAGAACTGTGTATTGAAATAATATATTGTTGTGATTCTAAAATAAAGTTTTTTTTAAACTTTTTTGGTTGTATTTCATTTAATTATGGTCTTCATCGGTTAATTATCTTATAATTTATTTTCCTCTTTTAATTATGGTTAAATCTTACGTGAGAAGGATGGGAGAGATCCCACAAAATTTTTACAAATCTCACGGGACGGGAGTTTAAAATGAATAGAGAAATATAATCAATCTCAAAAGATGAAAGTAATTTTTGTATATGGTATGTTGACTTTGAACATATGTACCTTACTTATTGTTAGACCAAGGTAAAGGTTAACTGTTGCAAATTTTGTGCATTATAAGAGTATTTGAGGAAGCATATATAAATAAATATTTAATAGAACTATTTTAAATATGTGGAACTTGAACTGTATATTTTCTTACTCCATGAGTTGTTATAGATTACGCGATATTTAGGTATGATATAACTTACATAAGCGTAATGTAAATGTAACGTGTTAACATTATCAAGTAAGATTAAAACAAAAACAATTTATTGTACAAAATGGTGTAAAAGTCCTCTATCAATGTTATTATACAGGGTTTTTCAAGTTAATGGGCTATTAGAAGTATATGAATTAGTAGAAGGAATTAAATTCTGAAACTTGGGCTCATTTGGTTATTGTTTATGCCGCTTCTTTTAAAAATATTTTCAAGTTCGATTTACATCCGGTTATACCGGAAGTCGATACCAACTTTGTTATTTTAAATAGAAAGTGATTAAAAGCAGTTTTTAACTGAAATTATTTACTGTTAAATTTTATTGATAGTAAAATTTATTATGCAATTAAGTAGAACAAAGAAATAATAGTTGACCAGGATTAAATAACTTTAAAAACAATTATTCGTTGTTTATGCATAATTTTCACATATAAGGATGTAAATATTTTTATAATAGTGAAACGAGTTATTCAGCAAAGGGTTCGAATAAATAAAAACAATGTATTTTCATATTTTTATAATAACCATATTATTCAAATTTTTTTAAGTGTTATTTATACATTGAAAACCGAAATTTTCTCCAAAAAAAAAAACGGTTTTTAAAACCGGTTTTTAAAAACCGACAACCCCTAGTTATAACAGCATGTTAATTGGTCTGATAGTGGTAATAAACTATTTACTTACTCACATTATTGTTGTTTTTTTAATTAATACACAAACTTAATAAAAAATATTCTAAAGTAGGTAGTAAATTACCAATTATAGGTTCATTTGTAAATGAACCCTGTAATTTACAGTTCTTTGGAAATTACGAATAGTAGAAAATTGTAATATATATATATATATATATAATAAAATTATTATATGTAAGGCCACAAAACTAAAAATGTTAAATAATATGTGGTCACGAAATGGGAAAAACCGGTAGAAACATAAAACAAAGTATCGTGCAAGGACAAGTCGAAAATGCAATCACTTTTGGCTCATGAATTATTATTATTAATACGGAAACTCCAAAAGGATTAGATACTAAAAATACACTTAACTGTATGTTTAGAGTATGACTTTTTACGGGTGCAAAACGGTGTTAATGGAAAATAAAAAAGCGTTAGATATCTGGCAATATAGGTGGATTATAAATTAGGAAGCATTAGAAAGAATAGGAGCACAGATGAACAGAAGATGCTATAGAAGTCAATAAAGAATGGGAAGGCCGAAGACCTTCTGAGACTTGAACAGTTAGTTACAGACATACTGAAAGCAAAAATATGAGCAAAGAGGGATAAGGAAAAAGCCATAAATTATTTTATCGTTAACTATTTTTTGAAGGAAGTGAAAGTAGTTATATAATTAGTTTTCAGACTAAAAACTAAAGATGATGAGTAAAAGTATCTATGCCTTATGATTATATAAACGACGGTAGGTACAATTTGAAACTTCTTGAATTTAGTAAATTAATAAATGAAATTCCCTACATATATTCCATTAGCTTTTGTCAGCAGCTTCGCTCGCGCCAAGTTTAATCTTAGGTTCAAACAGTAAAGTCATAAAAATAAGAATAACATTACTTACAGAACTTCTTCATAGTATAATAACTACATGTCTACCAAATTTTACAAGAACTAGTTTTTACCCTCCTCCTTCTTCTTCTCCCAATTATATAGAGTGATCTCAAAGATGATATGCCGCAGTTTTGATAAAATTATGATTTCCAACGTATCGAAGTCCATAATTCGGTCATACCAAGGTCTGGATTCTACCAAGACTGCTTATTTATACCTAATGATAGCCCTGCCACGGTGATAGTAAAGACAGTGTCCAATTATAAAATAAATAAATTTTAACAAATTCGTTATTTGCAATAAAGTTACAGTTAACATATTTATAACAATATTTTTAATTTCAAAAATTTAAAAACGTCTACTTAGGTTTCTTTTGTTAAAAAATTGAGAATAAGATATAGGAAGTTGATTTAACTTTTTAGCACTTCCGATGTTTCTAGTATTGCCTCTTAAATAAGAGAGATTTTAATTTTGAACCGTAGGTATTTTAGATCATTTAATTATATTTTTAGTTGCATCATTGTATTTTTTTATTAACCGGTTCGTTGTATTAAAACCATCTCCTCTTGGTGAATCCGTTTTTTTTTATAAAATATTATAGAGTGAAATTTATACTAATTTTCTTAAAAATTAAAAGCAAAAATAGATTATAAGCATCTTTAACAACCACTAAATTGGAACATACAAAGGATATATTAGCAAAAAGCATATTAATACTAAACTAAAAATTAATAATACTTATATATTGCATTGTTTTAAAGTTATGCTGGTGGTCATCAAATTAATATTGCATTTTAATAGAGTGGCATTAAAATGATTCTCCACAAACACAGCTACCATTCTTACAACGTCTGTATCTTTTGAAAATACAGTCAAGACTACAGTCTCTATCGTTGAAATCTGCTCTGATCTCTTTCAAAATTTCTTCAGCAACTTTAAACAAAAAATAAATAATATTCATAAAAAATCCCCCGGAAAAAATCCCATGGAAGAAAAGCCCCGGAAAGACAGCCCCCGAAAAAAAATTCCCTCCAATAGAAAATTTCCTAATTCTAGATAAATTTCAATTATACAAACTGTACCAGATATTGACTATATAAGACATTAAATGTAATTTGGAAAAGCTGCTTATAATGCTAAGGAATTTATTTACTTCGCACAGGGAGCCCAAATTTATTACTTCATATTTTATTGAATAGAACTCACTAAGACTATTTTTTTTTAAATACAATTTAATAATAAATGTTAGGTAAAAGCTTTTAAATGTTTCAACAAATTAATAATGATTTTGCGGGGATTTCCTCTCAAGAGTAATTTTTTTTGAGGGTCTTTTTTCCCGAGGGATTGTTTTCTAAATTCGAATCAAAATTGAAATGTTGCACAAAAATTTCTTATACAATGGTAATATCCCAAAATATTACAAAATCCGTTTTCAAAATACCAATCCTAAACGTATGAAACGAGGGTTAAAAGTTTAATGTTAAGTACTTTAAGTACTTTTGTAGATATTTATGAATGTGAATGTAAACATTTCTGATAATAAATTATAGTCTCCTTCATGCAATTAATTCCATTCCGTTTTTAGTGAGGAAATTCAACATAATAGCGTGGAAATGTAAGGCGTAATGGAAAGTTCCAAAATTCCGTTTGGAGGTAACTAAAAGAGCAATAAGTATATGGGACACTGTAGAGATGCTTTTTGAAAGTTAGTGGGAAAGTTTTAGGCAATTAATCAAGCGACTCAAATGAGTCAGGGTAGTGTAGTGGATTATCGTTATCATTTACCCTAATGTCCCATTTTCAACATTTCCAAGTAAATTAGGTAAATAATACGTATTATATTTTTTATATTGAGTTGGTACGCATTATTAAACAGTTGCTAATTGTTTAATAACAAATTATTTGTTATTGAAAATAATTTCTGAATAACTTAAAAACAATCGCCAAACTATTCGTGACGGTACTATTTTAGTTTACTTTACAATTCATTACTACTTAGACAAAAACATTAAATGCGATAAAGGGTTCACGAAAAACCATTTAAAAATTATGAGTGGAAAGTACTTCCAACAAAGACTGCTTCGTTATATAAACCCTGGTTGCGAATTCTGTTTTCAATAGAGTTTTAGAACGAGTAAATACAAGATACAATAAAAAAAGTTAAGAGCGAAACAACAATTACAATGAAGCAAGTATTCGTTTTTGCAATTCTTGTTACCCTTTGTGTAGCATTTTTGAAGGCCGCCCCGCTTGACGAGGTTAAGGAAGGTAATTGTTTTTAGTTCCTTATATTTTGAAAATTATTTAGCTAAGTAAATGTTTTTTTTATGAATTCGTTTTCGGTTTTGTTTAAAGGAGATAAAATAACTTGGTTGGATTTCGAAGGACAATGCAACGATATAGACTGTAAAAACCACTGTTGTTGCTTGGGATTCCGAACAGGAAGTTGTAAAGATGGTACCTGTGTTTGTGAAGACTAATTTTGATGGCGTACCGATTAAAAAAAATTGATGACTTCCACTATAATTTTTAAACAACGCGTTGTTATTATTTAAAGATTAATTAAAGAGCATAAAAACGTTATTTTATCTTATTATTCCTTATTTATGATTATTTTTTTCTACAAAGTATTAGCCAGCGAAGAAAAAAGATTCAACAACTTGTTAGTTAACTCGATGGTTAGTGTGTACATCAAAAAGTATTCGGTATATTATAAAGAAGAGAGAGGAAAGTTTCAAATTGTTTAGTTTATTGTTTGCAACAATTGTTTCACCAAACCATTGGCTTTTTCATCTGTATCTTCACCTGAAGAAGCCAATGTTTTGGTAAAACAATTGTTGCAAACAATAAACTAAACATTTGGAAACTTTTCTCACTTTTATTTAAGTATATTATGGATTTGAAGTTTCAACAAGTACGATTAATTATTCGGTATATTTATGTCTTTACCTCTTGGAAAGACGTGATAACTAGACGAAACGTTAATGGATTATTTGAACAATAATAAAAGTAATTGAAAAAAATATATATATATATTATAAGACTTTGGGGGAAGGGTTTGGGGATGAATAGAATTTACAGCATGTAAATTTTATACTAAAACTACCAAAAATTAATTATTGTCTGAACAATGTTATCATATGAACCCTTTTCCCTTTTTTTGATTTCAAATAACCTACGCTGAAGATAATTTCTAGAAAAGTATAGGATGGTAACACAACTCATTTATTAAAAAGTATTGGAACTGATAATAAGTTTATAAACAAAGCGAACACGATAAAAACTTAAATAGAGACCAGTGCTGAAAGCCTTCAAAAATAGTAAAAAGTGAAAAATGAATATAGTAGGATGAAACCCATTGGAAAAGTAAGAGAATATAACAGAAATGAAAGGAACAATAATTTACGGGCGATCTGAGGCCGGGAAGGGGAAAAGGGGGGGAGTTTTTAAAGGGGAAAAACGGTTTTCCTTGATTTCCGGAAAAAATACTACAAGTCTTATGGAAAAAAGTTAAATAGAGAAGTTGTAGGTAATAAAAAGATCTATAACTTTTGTGTTTACAATTTTTTCACATCACCTCAAAATTTATGTGAAAAATTCAAACAACCGAGTTTTTGTTTTTTTTTAATCTTTTACAAAGATTTTATTTTTCACGAAATTTGGTGAAAACTTACCTATTTATGTCCCAAACACGCTGTAATTTTTTTGATTTGAAATATTTATTTTTTCACCTTATTTTTACTTAATATCGAAAAAACGCCCTAATTTTCAATCGAAAATTCTCA